>JAEIFZ010000115.1:4842500-7242500 GCA_018904035.1 Zaprionus ornatus | reverse complement strand
ACCAGCAGCAGCAGCAGCAACAATAACAATATGTCCTTTTGTTGTAGACAACCAGTGGGCAGTGGCTTTGCGTGTGGCTGGGGGGGGGAGGGGGTCTGTGCCTGTGGCCTGTCAGTCCCTCATCTGGTCTCTCTACAATGGGGCAAAAGGAATGCCAAGAATTCACAGTGAACAGTGAACAGAGCGAGCCTGATAAGGATTACGCTCGCAAGTTCTAAGCCAAATTGATCTAGAAGTTTTTAATGGACTGAAGCAGGCCGAGTGAATACTTCGCAATGGATTCTGCCTGGCGATAATCCCCTTTGCATTCTAATAACAATGGGCTAAAATACTTAGGCAGGTGACTTGGGCGGGCAGCTAACAAGATAAAGCTAAATCAGTCACGGCAACATGCAAAAATTATATTTTTTACTCTAGACAATTTTTAATATATTTTACACTTCTAAATACAATAAAAAATAAGTTGCAGTTTCTTAAAATATGTAGAAATATTTTTAAATAATTACTTGATCTTTTTAAGTTGTAATAAATGTATTAAGAAATATTTGTTTATTTTTTAAGCACAACAAATAGTTTTTATAAAGTTTTCTCTTAAGAGTTTGTCCAGTTGTCACTGCGATCACTGAGTCACCCTGTCTGCACAGCCAGAGTTGCCGGGTAGAGTTAACATGCAGCCGAAAAAAACAAAGGGTGTGTGTGAGTATGTGTGTGCGTGTGTGTGTGTGTGTCCTAAATGTAATAACGACTTTACAAATAAAATCCAAGCAGGCAGCGAGCAGTAGCGGGTCCAAAGTGCGTGGGCCTGGCAGTTGATTTGCTGGTACAAGGGGAAGGGGTTGACGGCTAGACTCGGACAACCACTCACTCACACTCCCTTCCTCTCTCTCTCTCTCTCGCTCTCGCTCTCTCGCAGTGCGGTAGTTAAGGCACAGCGAGCTGGCAGGCGTCGTGTCGACTGCGAGTTGATTTCTTTTGCGTTTGCAGCTCCTAACGGCACCAGAGCCAGAATACTGTTACCAATGCTGGCCATATCCAACTCGCCCTCTGCCCCTAGTCCAGCTACTCCCGCTGCTTGCCTCCCACACGGTCTGCTTGTGCTTGTTTTATAACCTTTTCACTTTATTTCCCTGGGGGCAGATAAAAAATGAAGAAATCCTTATCACAGCGTGTCAAGGATTTGCTTGTGTCCATTCCACAGGACAAGCGGCTCCATAATACGCTTATTTGTAACGCGTCGTGTGCGCCCAAGCCAGAGCAAAGAGGCGTGGTCAGGAGACGAAGAGGGAGAAAGGAGGAAAGAACCAAAAAAAAAAGAGCAACAAATAAAAAGTTAACGATGAGTTTGTTATGTTTATATTGCCGGCGAGCAAGCAAATGAAACACACGAAAGAGATAGAGAAACACAGAGAAAGAAGGAGAGAAATAAGGAGTAGGGGGGCAGTGCGTGCAAGTGAGATGGCGAGCAACAATCGACGCAAATTTCATGACAAAACGTAAAACTGCGTAAATACAGTTGATGGAACTGTGGGCCAAGGAGCTGTGCTGCCCTTTATGGCCCGCAGGTCCTTATTGTCGGGGCCGAGGCATGTTTATTGTTGTTGGCATTTCAATAAATAATGCCCGGTCTTGAGCAAGTCATCTCACACACACACACACACACACACACACGCACACACACACATGGTTGACATTTAAATTAATTTGCTCAGCGCTCACTTTCGCTGGCACTTTCACTTCACAGCACAGCGCTGCTGCCTAATTAAGCGCAAAATTTGCATAACTGACAAGGCAAACACAGTGTGGGAGAGAGGGAGAGAGGAGCGAGGAAGAGTAGTGCAGCATGCCCGCTGTGACGTCAGGGATAATCAGTGAGTGGGACAATGGGATAAGCAAACATCATCAAGCTCACAAGCTATGGCAACGTGACCGACACTGAGACAAATTTGCATGTAACACGTGGGTAGGGGGGGCAAAGGGAGAGGGGCACGAGGTGCGACTATCTGCAGCTGGAGTCGCAGTCCAGCTGGGTGTCGAGAAAGTTTGCTGTCAAAACTATGCCGCAAAGTATGCTAAGTTATGCGTCGAGGAATCTGAGCATGTGTGCGCACTTCTCTCTCTCTCTGTCCCTCTCTCTCTCTCTCTCTCCCTCTCTCTCGCTCTGTTCATGTGGGCTGTGTAGTATGTGCGAGATTTCAGACGCCGTTGACAGCTGACGTTGACGTCGCTGATTATGATGCGTCCGGGCAGACAATGAAGCCAATGACGTCGGCCCCATCAGCAGCAGAGACAGCAGCAGAGGCAACAGCAGCAGCTGATAAAGATGCCCTTCCGGCTGGGGTTGGCGTTCGGCGCCGGCCTCAAAGTATGCTGGGCGCGTCGCCCTTGCTTACTTTCGCCCCAAACTTTCGCCCTCGACCAGTCGCACACACACACACACACACACACACACACTTATACACACACACACGTGCGTTCGTTAGACCTTAAACGGCACAGCACGTAGGCATCATTACGCCATCAGCAGCAGCAGCAGCAGAGGCAGCAGAGGCAGTTGCACGAGATCGGCGGGTTAGGCACGCGTTCTGGTGCGAAATGTTGCAAATAAAAACATGACGCCCCCTTTCCCTCCCCCCTCCCCCCTCAACACGTCCTTGCATCCAACAACTTCAGCAGCTGCCGCCTTTGATGTCGCCGAGGCCGAAGCTGAAGCTGATGACTTCATTAGCGCGCACTATCAGTGCAAATGGGCAGCATCATCAACCAGGCTGGCAGAAGAGCACCGGGGAAGAGAGGGGAAGAGGGGATGGGGGATGGGGGATAGGGGGAGCAGGCAGGACATGCCGCTTGTCCGGCCGCAAAAGTCGTTCGCCAAAAGCCACACACACACACACACACACACTGAGAGAGAGAGAGTCTGCTCGTTGGTCAGTGCATTAGTTGATGCTTTGGGAGTTCATTAGCTGTGGGTCATTAGAGCGAGACAGCGAGAAAAAGAGACAGAGAGAGAGAGAGAACTTTCACATTTAAATGAACTGCAGTAAGGCTGAATTTAAATGCATATGCGGTGGAAGGGGGGGGGATGAGGAAACTATCTGCTGGCAATCGTAATCCACTTAGTAGAAATAAAGGATTTGCAACGTTGTTGCAAATTGATTGAATCGCTTCATTGGCTACAAATGCCGTCCCGTATCACTTGCCCAGTTGGCACTCGCATTACCCCTCTGACCTCTCCCCCACCCCACATGCCACAAGCACGTGCGTCTAATACGTCAAACATGCTTACGCCAATAAGTCGTCATCCTGCTGCACATGCTGCCTGCTGCCTGCTGCCTCCTGCTTGTTGTTGCATGTTGCTTGGCCATGTTGCCGAAATCTTATTGCCAGGCCTTGACTGCAACGAGACAGCCAACAGACAGCCAGACGGACGCTCCCAGGGGCAGAGGCGGTGGTGGAGGCGGATGCGGAGCGAGACGGGGCAGCTGCGCCTGCAACATTGAAAGCAATTCCATTGATGTGAATGCGGCCTTGGGGCAGGGGCAGGGGCAGGGCAACTGCGGTGCGGCGGCTCGTGCAGCACTTTTCGATAACTTCTTTATGCAACGTTTTTTGCTCGCATTTCACTTCTCTCTTCTCTGCTCCGCTCTTCTCTTCTCTTTCGCTTATTTTTTATCTCTGTTGCAGGTACAACGCAGCGGGTTTCCTTTCCTTTCTGGGGTTTCTCGTGGAGAAATCAAACGCATTACGTACAAAGCGTTGAGGCTCTTTCAATGATTCTACTTTATTTTGCCCCCCCCTCTCACTCTCTCTCTCCTTCTTCTTGTTCTCTTTCTTTCTTTTGCTTCTCGTTTTTTGCGCATTTGCCAGTTCGGGGTAATGAAGGATATTGAAAGAGCTTTGGGTATTCGCCTGACTCGGGATGTGGATTTGTGATAGCGAATTAAGCGATGAAGTGGGAGAGAGAGAGGGAAAGAGAGCAGCTGAAAAACTGAAAAACTTACCTCTGGCTGTCTGTGTGCATGTGTGTGTGTCTGTGTGTGTGTGTGTGTGTCTGAGTATCATTACTATCGCAGATCTCCTGGCGAACTTTGGACATTCGAGCTGAACTGAAAGTTATGCGAGTACGGGCAGACGCCACATACTGTGCCACATACTATGCCACCTTCTATGCCCCGCGTCCAAACAATCGGCCAAGTGCCTGAGCCCTGCCCTAAGCCAGGTTTAATAACTTCCTTTTCACCAGCTTAAGCCCGGCATTGAGACTTGCCAGAGGCCGAATCTATTTGCCACAAGCATCCAAAGATTCGCAATATCTTTATCCACTCCAGCGTGGTCCGACTGTGCCGCAGACCGCGCTGCCTTGCACTCTGCCCCGCCCTGGCCGAGGCTTCTGCTTCATGTTGCGGTTGTTGACGTAATGCAATCTGCAAATGCTTCAATTCTGTTCGGCCAGTGTGGCGAGCGAAGGAAAGAGCAGGAGCAGGGGCGGTGGCAGGGGCAGGACAAAGGGTATACTGTGTGTGGCATGTAATGGATGAAGCGCTGCAGCAATTATGCTGCTGCTGCAGCACAATTCCAAGATACTCCGATGAGCATCAATAGTCCGCACAAAACTGAGTAAAAAACGAGAAACTTCATATGTGTTTCATGTGAGAGGAGAGAGAGGTAAATACCCTGGGGAAGTTGCCTTTTTCTTCTTTCTTTAAGGACTTTTTGTTATTTGGTAGACAGCATATATATAATATGATTAATTTAAAATAGTATGTTCACTAACTTTGGAAACTTTTGTCTACTTCTTCTGAAGTTCTTTTCAATTTTCTTATATTTTCTGAAAAACAGGGTATCTTTACATATTTATTGCATTTAATTTAGTTAAACCCTTGAGAGGGTATATTTTTATTAGCCAAGACTATGCAAAGCACCTTAGGAGACAGCACCGTCCCTATAAAGTACTCGTATATATATTAAGAATCAGCATCAACAGAGGAGTCTAAGTATTCCTGTCCGGCTGTCCGTCTGTATGTGGTTTCTTAGGTCTGTCTGTTACAACGCAAACTAGTCTCTCAGTTTTGTAGCTATCCTTATGAAACTTGGCATACATGCTTCTTATCAGCTGCACGCTGTAAATAAGTCAGAACGAGACGGATTGTACCGTTATATCGTATAGCTGCCATACAAACTATCGGCCGATTTTTGTTATTTATTAAGATTTTTGAACCAAATTTACTATATTGGACTTTTACTATATATACAATTTGCATATAAAATTTCATCAAAATCGGACCACTATAACATATAGCTACCATAGGAACGAACACTCAGCCGGAATGTAGGTAATTGTGGGAAGACCTATTCTGATTCTAGAAATAACTGAACTTGTCAGTTGCAATCAAATTTATAATTAGTATAATAATATAACATTGTTCCATTATACACATCTAGTATTGAAATGATCGCAGGATATAAGCACCTGCAAGGGTATAGAGCCTTCGGTCTGCCAAAGATAGTCTTTCCTTCTGGTTTCTTGTTTTATATTCCATTGTGGCTGAGCTGAAGCGCGATATTAAAAGCTAATAACCAAAATAAATATTTCTTATATAATATAAATCGATAACGCAGAAGTGAAAAATTAATTATTCCGATTGAAATTGCATATATGAAATTAAACATGTCTCACTTTGCAATTAGAGTAAAAAAGTATTTTGAAAAATTGAATTCAATTTGGAAAGTAAATTAAATTGCAACAACATCAACTGTGCAATTAAAGGAAACATGTTTTCGACATTCTAATTGGTTTATAGAATAAATAGATTTTAGCGCGATGCATAAAAGATTTTAAATTTGCTATTTTGAAAAGAATGTCAAGCGATTCTTTTTGTGTTTATGAGGAAAATAATAAACAACTCTGTGGCGGAGCCAGGGGGGGAGGTTGATTGTGTGATTTGAATGCAGCGCAATGCAATAAAACTAATTATTTATCATTGTATTGTAACAATTGACTAATTGTTAATAATTTGCAGTGTGGCTGGGAATGGAGCGCGAAGAGGGGAGCGGGGCACGTTGCCATGGCGATTTGTAGTGTAAATACGGTTCTAATTAATTTACAATGTGCAAATTTAAAGGACGCGCGTGAAGCGTAGCGAAATTACTGTAGAGATGATTAACGGGTAGTGGGAGGGGGAGAAGGAGGGAGGCAGGCAGCACGTTAATTAATTCAATGAATGCCAAACATTATTAATTATTCATAATCAAATATGCAATTGCGGCATTTGTCGACATGCCTGCGAGAAATGCCATCGCAATGTTCGGTCACACTCAAAAAGGGAGGCCCAATTGGTGGCACAGTTGCAACTGAGAACAGAGTCGACACTCGCCTTGTGAGTTGCAAATTGCATGGCGACTTGCCTCGTCGACATAACTATGAATAAACCTCAGCTTTCACAGTGCTTTCTCCCCCTCTCTCTCTCTCTCTCTGTACCTCTCTCTCTCCTTCTTCATAAGCATTTTAATATCCACAAAATCATTTTTGATTAGACGGCAAACAGCTCACATTATTCGTAGCACCTTGTGTCGTATTCAGTTGCAGTGTGAATTATGTTTCTTGCTGTGCCAATGGGAAATTTGATTTTCCTTTTTATTTACCAAAAAATGAAAATATTTTCTTGCACATTTTACGCAAATTGTCAACTGTATTTGAGGACGCCTACAAAAGCCAACTTCATTGCCGGACACACACAATGAAGTGCATTAGTGTGCGAGTGTGCTTCTGTGTGTGTGTGTGTGTGTGTGTGCTGTTTCACTTTGGTTACAAGTCAAATTTCCGGCACACCCACTGACAACGCACTTGCCGAGCTGCAGCAGCAGAAATTGCTATGGCTGCATTTGAAAATATTCCACACAGTCGGCGACATATGAATACAGTTAGTTGTGGCAGCACCAAGGCACACACACACATGTATGCATACATGCAACATATCTGTGGCTGCTTTAATAAAGCCTTCAGCTGCAGACGAGCTACAAAGATAACCAGGTGTAAGGCCCAGTCCACTGGCCCACCAGGTGATTACAACAATGGTCGCTGTAGCTGTTAGCCTCTTTGGTACAGTGGCAGCAAAAAGTATGCTGGCACAGTGAGCAGCGTGCAGGGCAAAATGTTTGCAAAAATTAATGAAAACTGAAGGGAGACAAGTGTGGAGGAGGACACACCGTAGATGCTCTTTGAATGAACTTTTATAAGATATATATAAAAGATATAAAAGAAAGAACTAATAGAAGTAAATATATCAGTCAAAAATTATGGTATTTATATTTTTATTATCTATTTAGGGTTGCTGAATCATACTCTGGAGTCCTAATTTTTCCATTATTCTTCCCTTTTATATCTTTCCTTTATCAAAATTTGTTTAATTGTGAATATTTTATAGTTCCTGTTTATTGGGAGCTAAAACATTGTTAGATGATGCCACAAAGAGAGTTTTCTTGTTTGTCAGTTTCATTAAAAGAAATAACTGAGCTTCAAAGATATTCCGGTTTTAATTAAGGAAATTAACTGATAATGAATACTCAATCAATGCTGATGACAAAGTGAGCTGCGTATCAAAGAGGCTTTGGTTTCAAGGGGAACTCTTGGTATGACTTCGGTCACACCTGCAACTATGTATACTACTAGGCAAATGTGTGTGTGTGTGCGCGTGTGTGTGTCTCTGAGTAAGAGTGTTAGTGCTTGTCCTTTGACGAAGACTGTCTTTAATATCCCAATGGTTGGCTGACAACTCCAGCGACAGTCGAAGGAAAAAACAGACGACTGTCAGGCAAGCTGGGCCCAAGCTGTTTCCAGCTACTGTCCCTATACACACGCACACATACCATCACACACACACACACATACGTTGAGCGAGCAGTGAGTGAAGCTTAGGCAGGGGACAGAGTTGCCTTTGTCAGGGGCCCACAGAGATTTGCCAGTGGCAGCCCTTGGCATATTAACAAACTCACACATTGCATGAGAGCACAGTTGCACACAGACAGAGATAGTAGTGGAGTAAGAGGGAGAAGGAGAGAGGGCACAGGGGGGGGGACTGTAGCTAAATGGACGCGTCGTCGTGGGTTGCCCCTCAATGATTAATAAAACCTCAAACAAGCATCTGCATAGAGACATCAACTGTGTAGCATAGTGTGAGAGCAACTGACTCTGTGTATGTGTGTGTGTGAGTGTGTCTCGCTGCAGCTGCATTTATATTTTGTAGCTTGCTAACTCGGATGCTGCTGCTGCTGCTGCTGCCGTTGCTGCTGCCATTCAATTTTGCTCGACTCGCCCGTAATTTATTGTTGCAGTCGCAGCGGCATCCCGATGCCGACGTGCTGCGCAGCATATGTCTAGCTTGTTAGCCCAGGACCGTTGTCGTGTCGTCCGCCATCACCACCAGCATCATGGCATCCGCGTGCCCATCCGGCTGCCCCATGCAGCTTCACTTCTCTCCGCCCCCTTCCCTTGCTCTTTTGGTGTTTTTTGTGATGTTCCATTGAAATATTCGCAAATTACTAAAGTGCCCACACCCGTGGCGGCATGGCCACGCCTCCTCCTACTTGCCTCACGTCGTCACTGCTGCGCCTGATGAGCCAGTGGCACAAAGGACGAGCCTCAGCTGCAGCTGCAGCAACAGGAATCAGGAATCAGGTATTTTAAATGTTCCGTAAATGGGCGCCCTGCCGAGCGTCGCCATTGTTCAGAGAGATCAAGCCAAAGCTGGAGCAGCAACAGGAGCAGGGGCAGGAAGAGGAGCACGAGCTGAAGTTGGAGCAGTGGCAGGAACTGTAGCAAGAGCAGGAACTGAAGCAGGAGCAGGAAACTGTAGCTGAAGCTGTCCGTGGACATAATTTATTACACTCGGTAGTTATTTTAAGGCGTTGCTGGCTGAGCTGCACGACACACACACACTTCACACACACACACTCACATGCACGACAACCATTTTTGACCATTTTAGAGAATTTTGCCGTGTGGCATTCATTAAATAAAATAACTCTGGCCTGTCGTAATTGTCAAAGACAGTTTGATGCTTTTGTGAAATATTGCTCGCAAATTGTTTTGCTGTCGTCCCTCCCCCCCTTGCTGTCCCCCTCGGCAATCATGCAGATTTTCTAGCACAAATTATTGGATGTTGTATCTTTATTGACAGTGTTGCAATTTGCTAAAGTCGACTGGGCCGGACGGGCCCGGACTGGACTACCTCATGCATATCCAATGGCCGGCAAGTGCGATGATGTATGACCCCGAGCGGGTTCCTGCATGATTAATGATCCGCACTCTGATTGTAGTTTTCCGCCCGCTCTCCCTCTTTCTCTCTCTCGTTGAGGGTGGGGGCAGGGGGTAAGGGAGGGGAAAGAAAAACTTTCCGGGCAAAACTTGTGCGGCAAACAAAAAGCCTGAATCACTTACGCGGCAAGGTCAAAAATCGTAGCAAACTCAATTAATATAAGCGCCAAGCAAACAGCACACCCAACACACACACACACACACACACACACACATAGCCGACTCCCTTCTCTCTGCCCTCATTGGAGGCTGTTTCCATGGCTTTAAAACGAATCCTCTGCGCAGCAAAATGTCCTTGGTCAGCCGCACTGTTTGCCTGCGGCGACAATACTGTCCATGGAGCAAGGCGGGAGAGGGATGGCTAGAGAGGGGAGTGGGGCAGTGCCCTGGCTGGTCGACAGTCAGGTCCGTCATTTCACTAATTAAGCAAATATTTGCCAGGCGCTCTGGCACCGGCAACGCTGTCCGCTGTTGGTCGCAAGTTATCTGAAAATTTGCACTCATAGACCAGAAGAGACACTGAGAGAGAGTGAACCCTAAGCCCCAAGTCCTTCTAAGTCCTTCTCCGCCTCCACCTCCACCTGCTGCGCGGAGCAACGTCGCCATAATAAAGACTAAGAATAATTCCATGTCAACACACTCATAAATAATGAACTGCCTGGAATGCCGGACGACGATGCTTTTGTCATTGCCAGCGCCATCGCCATCGTCGTCGTTGCTACGCATACATTTCGGGGGCCACTCAGGTAGAGGTAGATACAGACAAAGGCGGAGCCAGCAGAAATATTTATCATTTACAATAAAGATTTGAAGTGCACAACTCAACGTACGAATGTGAAATACCCTACACACTTGCTTAATTAGCTGCGTGATCTGTACAAGATATTAGTTAAAGGTTTGTTACACAGAGAGCCATATTACTTAAACGTATATATCGTTTGATTGCAATAAAATGTATTGAAATATATAATATAATAATATAATAAATAATATAGGCATTCAACAAACTTGTACTATTGGTACTCTCTATAATTGTTTAAATTTAACATAAATAACACTTTAATTCTTTTGTTTTAACTTTATATCACTTAAAATATTTTTTTAAAATTTTTTTAATTATTTGTGAGATTAATTTGTTATTAAATTGATTTTTAAAAGCGCTTCTGGTTTGTTTTCCTTGCATATATTTAAGTTTTATGAGACAGTCCATATTCCTTAAAAGAACTATCAAAATATCAGACAATTTGCTCGCAATTTGATAGGTAATCCCCTGACTTTTCTCTACCTGCCTCATTCACTTGCGCTCTTCCTCACTCTCACCTACTTTTCCTTTTTATGTCACATTGATTGCCACTAAAGCGAGGCAGCCAGCATTGTGCAGGGTATGCAGAATTTGTGAAGCATTTTTATGGTCGCCAAATTTATCAGTGCCACAAAATGAGTTGCCGCTGAGCTTCAGCAAGAGGTTCGGTGGTGGTGGTGGGGCGTCTGGCCCTCTACCTGGCTATGACTATTTGTCATATTTTAAATACAACAACAGCAGCAGCAATGATAGCAACCACACGAACAGCTATGCAAAGTATCGCGCTGAGGCAGAGCAACAAAAGACAAGGCAATAATGCGTCACAGCATAAATTTTATTTATTTTATAAGCGGACGCTGCGAGAGCACTTGACGCGCTGTCCAGACACACACACACACACACACACGCACACACCGTCAAAGAGCTATTTGAATCCCCTCAACTCACTTGACTCTCTCTCTCTCTCAACCAGGCGACAAATAGCCAGTTTGATGGCAGGCAACATTGTTGCAACGTTGTCTAATGCTCAGGATGCCGGCAGAGCAGTCACCTCGCTGCTCGAATGGGTTTTTAGCAGACCTCCGCGACAGCTTCTGGCTCCGCCACCGGCAACGTTATGAATGGGCGCTGGCCAAGCCAAGCGCCATGACTGGAGCTGTGTATGATATCAACGCCCGCACGGTGTTTGCCACTTCATGTCGGGGCTTTGAGAGTAATTTTTCCCTCAAAAGGCAGCAGAAGCAGCAGCAGCAACAGCAGCTGGAGGAGCACTAAACGGGATTTTTCGCATGGCAAGGACGCGCTTGTAAAAGTTGAAAGATTTGCATAAGTAATTTGACAAAATGTAGTTGACAGTAAAGTAGGTTGCAGCACCAGCAAGTCAAACACACACACACACACACACACACACAGACAGACACACAGACATAAAAGTAATAGCGACAAAATGATATAGGGACAAAAGCAGACAAACATAAAGCAAATGTAGCGAGAGCTAGAAAAATTTCAGAAGATAAAGCAATTTCTCTTACTTATTTCCATACACACGAGCACTGCGAATAGAAATCTTGAGATTGTTTGGTGCTCTATACGAAGTGCGAAGATATGGAACAGTTTTTAAGAGTTTAAACTTGGTTCATTAGAAAAAGACATTGTTCTTCTCTTTGAATTTGAAGTTTGATTTTATGAAGTGCAATATTAGAATTCTCTATCTCTATTCTATCTCTCAAAGGTGCACTACACCCCATAAACTGAATCCATCATGTTTTAACTTTTAGTTTCTACACATTTCAAAAATAAAATACGATCATTTCCAACGCAAGCAGGCGGCACCAGACGAACTGCAGTTTAATTAGCTCGTAAAAATTAATTAGGCAGAAAGCTGAGCAGTAAACGCGAAGCGAAACAAGGTAAGGTGGCATGCCACGCCTCGGGGCAACAAGGTATATTAACTTGCCGAGCAACAGGCAAGGCAATGGAACGATATTAGTTTGCTTCCCCCTCCCCAAAGAGAACAAAACTCTATCGACACTTGTGAAAATAAGCTTTCCAGATTTTAAGACTTTGCGGAACTTTATTTTTTCCGTTCTTTGATGAGCTTCTACATATGTAAGTGGAATGGGATGGGGTGCATAACAGGCTGGGGGGCAATCAAATTATCTGGCAAAAAAATACAACTCATAAAGCGCACATCAATTTGGTAAAACGGGGCTATGATATCAGCGTATAAATTTTATGCACTTCGACACCACGAAACGGTAATGATAATGCCGTGTCGCGTCATAAAAACCAAATCCAGCATAACAACACCAACAACAGTACTTCCTCCCTCGATCCTTAACGGTCTACTTGGAGGTTCGTGAGAAGGTGGTAGAAAGGTGCGCAGCAAATGTTGCTAAACAAAAATATGCGACAAGGCTCAAGAGCTTGCTCCAGAATGTACCTATGCATTTCGACAATTGGCAGCCAAATGGTCTTAACTAAGCTTTGTTTATACCCTGTACCACATAAAATTTAAGATAGGTAAGAGAGGGGAACTGTTGGAGCTGGAGTAATACGAAAAGAGTTGTGCCTCCATTGGTGAGAGTATTTGAACATTGTAATCGATAGTATTGCGATAGTTTTATATACTTCAAACAGGAACTTAAAAGAAAGAGTATTGAAACATAATTTTGACAAAGAAGTTTTTAATAATTTTTTTTAAATTACGATAGCTTCAAATATTTTAAGATAAATGAAAATTCAAAATATTTGCTTTTTATTGGTTATCGATAGTAATACAATGTTGATCAAATCTTTGGAATTGTCTGTAGAGTATTTTTTAGATAATTCCAATTTACAAATAAATATTGAGCATATTTAATTATTTTTTTTAATATTAGTAGAATCTTTCTTCTTAATAAATATAAAATAAATAAAATACAGAAATCTATCAAAATAATAAGTGAATACAATTAATGTATGTAACTATATAGAATTAGTATGCAAAAATTAAATAAAGGAATTATTTGCATAGTTAGACATAAGTGTTTGTATCAAAGACATTTCTATTTTTTAATTTCAAACCTATTTTAAATTCTTTATAAGGTATTTGCTGGTCGTTCAGGTTCGCTTTTCAAATTTTTGCAACTTTGTTTTTTCGCAGCTGTTGTTGCTGCTTCCGTTGTCGCTTGGCTGGCATTAGTTTGCTAAGGACGCCGCTTATGGTGCTGGGTGGGGCAACTACGACAACAGCAACGTGAAGAAGCAGAACAGCAACAGCAACAAAAACAAATACACAGATAGTTGACGATGCAACGGCTGACTGGCTGTCTGTCTTGGCTGCCTGGTGCCTTGGCTGCTGGCGCTGTGCGCTGCCTGCCACATTCGTTGCCCGGGCTCAACACACGCGACACGTGCGAGGTGCGTGCAAAGTTGAATTGTCAGCGGCAAAAGTTGAAACATTTTGGAACAATAAAATAAAACACAAGCAGCTGCCAAACGCACACACACACACACACACACATACACACACATCGACACTCAACAAAAAACAACCGTGACAAAAAGGTAAAATGTGAGCAAAGAAATAATCGACATGTCTGTTAATTATTGTGAAAGTTTTCTGACACACACGCGGATACAAATTGTCAGAGCCCTTCTGCAGATCCTGCTCCAGTTTCAGTGGCAACTCCAGCTCCACCCACGCTGGCTGCTGCGTTGGCGTTTCTATTCTCTGCCCGATGACAGCTTGTGGTGTTAGTGACAGGCACTGGGGAGAGATGCCCCATCACTCTCCCTGGCCCCCTCCTCGGTTTGAGTTGTTAGCAAAGCAGCTGCAGCTGCCAGTGAATGTGTATGTGGGTATCTGTGTATCTGTGTATCTGCGTATCTGTATCTGTATCTACGTCCTCGGCACACATAAAGTTACACGCGCGCGAATGGGGAATGTGTTTCATGTCATAAAGACACGCACAAATCATGCTTAAACTCGGCCAGACTTTGCTCTGCATTTTCGTCCTGTTCGTCCTGTTTCTTGTGTCGCATGTCCCCTGCCCGCGTCCTGTGCTCGCTGCGCTGCCTCGTTGCTTTTTGCTTAACTCGCAATTTATGGTTAATCGATGTTCTCTTTGAACGTGACCTATTTGCTTTATTTTGTCGCCGTCGCCGTCGTCTTTGTTGCCTCGCTGTTGCCTCCTCCCCCACTTTGCCACCTTCCTTGATGCTCGCATCGCACTCAGCTTCCTGCTGACGTGTTAAATTGTCTTTTTGTTTACCCCCAATAAAGCAATAATTTATTTTTCATGCTCTACCGTTCGTTATATATCTGCTCCCTCCTCCTCCTCCTTCTCCTCTTCTTTCTCATCCTGCTCCTTCTCTGTTCCTTGTTATAGCCTTCGTTAGCTCGTCTTCTGCCTTTGCATACGTGTCGAGTCCCAATCCCCGATAACGTATGTATATATCTGTATATATGTTTTATGTGCGTCTTGGGATTTGCCCAAATCGATACCCGTCCGACCTTGACTTTCGACTTTAAGCTCGCTCGACCATTGACTGTTGCAGCCTCTTCAAGAGTTAAATGGCAGCTGCAGGGGCAGGAACCACTGTGCACAGTGATACCAACTGTCAGGCAGGCATTCTAATTGCTGCCATTGTGGAGTACTTAGCACAGGTGCCGGGCCTAATTGGATCATCCAGTGCCACAGCGGTCTCTCTTCTGACATCTTGCGACGTGCCACAAAGCAAATTAACCCACGATGCCATCGATTTCATTTACAGTTCCTGCAGGTTAACGAACTAGATAGATTTACATTTATTTCAACCCCTGCGGCTAGGTGCTCTCCTCATTGCTAGTCTCGACATAATTTGTGGGCGGCAATTTTGTAATTATGTTAATAATACTGTTCGTTAGTTACCTATAGTTAGGGGTAGGTTAGTTTGAAGGACCACAAAGCAAATGATATGTATTATTTACAGCTTGTGCTTAGAGGAGATATGATAAGTAAAAGTGACCTTAAGTTACAAGTTTAAATAGGTTTTCCCTTTAGTAAATATATATATTATATAATATAATATTCATATAGTTCATTTACATAAAAAGTTGTGCCTCATTCAGACTGGATATTCCCAATTTGTACAGGGTATTCTTTATCAAAATATCTTTTTTCTATTGATTCTTCAAGTTCCTGAGATATGTCGGGTTCTGCCTTCCTGCTGCCTCAATAAAGTTGCGTGTTGGGTTCACTTTCAATCAATAAACAAACAACAGAGCCGTCATTGAATGACACAGACTAGAGTTACTTGTCTTTTCTCTCTCCCTCTCCCTCTCACACTTACCCTGTTTCTCTTTCTAACAATTCGAATTGCGTGCGGCGTAAGCTGAAACCCCGTCAGGGTATACAATAAATTATCCGCGCCGTGTTCGACTTATGGAGTGGGAATATATTTACAATGCTAATTATGAAAACAAGCTTAGTTCAAATATTTATGTTCCACCTTCTTACACGTGCTTCTTTTTACCGAAGTTCCCATCAAAAAGAGAAAGAAGGAGGACAGGAAACATGAGGAACCGTTTAACGATTCACCTGGTCTATTTATAATGCTGCTCCGTTATTTCTATTGAGCTCTGGCTTATGATTATTGCCAGACGGAAAGATATGTTGCCTGGCAATGCGCTGCTACACTTTCTGGGCGTGTGGGAGTGTGTGTGGGTGTGTGTGTGTGTGTGCCACAATTGTTGTTGTGATCTCATGCATGAAACATTGAGGTGAACGGGCACACTTATGCGTACACCCGCTCGCCAACTGAGCCACTAATGAACTAGTTGAACTTCGAGTCGTTCCAGTTCATTGAGCAAAGTGGCCCAGATAGAGAGAGAGAGAGTGAGAGAGGGGGAGGAGAGAGTGTGTGCCTGGATAATCCATTCGCTTATGCAGAAATATTTACACTTTAATTGAGGCACTAAAAAAGCAAACGGGAATTATTTCCAGGTACCAGATTTAATCATCTTGAAGAGGCTTTTGCGTCATGTTACGGCAATTAAGATAACGGGACAACAACCTTATAAGTCGCGTCGAGTCGAGTCGAGTTGCTGTGCAATGAACCGTGAAATAACTGCGAACACATTGCGAAATTGGAAAATAAGAGTACAAATTTGGTATTTCGGAATTTTGGTATTTCTGTAATGGGAATGGGAAATGATGCAAGAAAAACAAAACTCGTTCTCCCTCACTCCCTCTCTCTCTCTCTCTCTCGCTCTCTCTCTCTCTCTCTCTCTCTCTGTCTGTGTCTGGCGAACTCTTGCCGTAATTAAGAACGCGCTCTTTGCATAGGAGAAAATCAATTCTCAAGCACAATAGCCCCCGGCTATAGCTGTCATAATAGACATCATTATACGAGGTAACTACGCAAAGTATTACACGAACTTCGTGGACCGCTGCCGCTGGCAGAATCGTCGGCTTATAAATATGTATAAAACTGGGGAAATTTAATTAATTTTCCCTGCGAACGGAAAACAATTTGCAGCTCATCGTGAAAATGAACTACTAGAGCGATGCTTATAAACAGAAAAAATAGAAATCCAAAGCTGCAATGATTCTTTGCGTTTTTCAATCGGTTTTGAAACTCTTTACAGAAAGTAAACAAACAATGTACACAAAATGTGTTGGGATAATTTCAATTCTATTTAATCAGAGAGCGGGGGAATCGGGTTCAGGATGAGGGAAATTATGCAAATATTTAATAATATTTTTTTTTTTTTTTAAAGGAAACATGAATGCAACAATTGATTTAGTGATTAACTGAACCAATAATTAATTTCAAATTTATTTTTGAACTTAAAAAAAAGGTTAAGGAAACCGTTTACCTTTCTTTCAAGCCTTTTTTTTTTTGTAATGTTTGAAATAAAAAACAATATTCGTAATTCGTTTGTTTTTTAGAAAAATACTTTTGAATTTCAAATCAATCGAAGTAGTTTTTGATCGAGTTCGTCTCCATGAAGCTCAGTTTATTTAATGATTTAAACATTTACGTTCCATAATTTCCATAAAACAAGAAATATTCTGCAAAATTTCAAAACTAGAAAATCGAGTTTTTGTAACTAGAAACCATAATTATGATGAAAAAGACGGTAAATAGAGATGCCACAATGAGATCTTCATATATGGTATTGATGTTCCTCTTGCTCTCTTCCGCAGATGCCACGCAGAGATCCTTACAACAAGGAGGCAGTGCTGAAGAATCTGGCGAGGCGTGAACTGGCCAATGGGCAAGACAAGGAGGCAATTCACAAATTGCGCCTGCAGTGCTTCACCCGCGGCTTCACCGGCTTCTTGGGCCTTGCCAGGTAAGTTTGCAGCTTGACAAGGCTTTTGGCTTGGCTGTGCAACCATGAGTGGCATGTTTGCATAACATGGCTAACGGTTTGTGGTTGGCCAAAGCCAGAAAAAAAAGCTGCTTTGCTTTTTTCCAGCTGCATTTGCATACGTTTTCCTGCTCGGCGGAATATTTATTAACCAATGTGCGGGTTGGGGATAGACACTTGCAATGCGAACAGGACGAGATTGTTGGTCATCCACACACACACACACAGACTCGCAGTTGCAGTCGCACACTTGGGGTGTATTAAAGTGATGAAACTGTGGAGTGTTGGACAAGTGAAGCTCGTGAAGAGCCAAGCATGCTCTCCACATCTTTAGTTCCAACTCACGACTCCCGACGCAGAACCCGATGATGATGTGGATGATGATGTGCTGCGCTGCCTCTGCGCCGTGCTGTGCTCAGGTTGAGCTAGGCACAAGGCAAATATGTCGAGTGCATGTTGAACTAACATTTCGAAAAGCTCCTCCAAGTGTATGCCAAGCGAACACATGCGGCCTGCAAAAACTATGTCTTCCATTGCAGCAGCAGCAGCAGCATGGGCGTGGCGTGGCATGGGAAGGGAAGGGGGGGCGGAGCAAAAATCGCTGACAGAATGCAAACAAACATAATTGGATTTCTCTGGTTTCTGGTGCTGGTAACTGGTGGCATGGCGTGTTCACCCCAATGCAACTGCACCCTGCCAAACCCAAAGCGGGCACGACAACTGCAACAACAACAACAGAAACAACTGCAACAACGGGAGTGCACCCCTTGCAGTTGTGCCCCGCTGTCGCGTTACGCTTCCCTCTTTAGTTTTTATTTCAATTTCAGCTCATCTGTCCGTCTGTCTGGCAGTCTGGCAGTCTGTTAACAATTTTCCCGTTTTGAATATATAGACATTTTCCAACAAAATCGCAACTTTCAACACATGTACACACAGAGCTGTGTGTGTGTGTGTGCGGGTGTGTGTGTGTGCGCATTGACCAGCTGTGTGTGGATTTTTATTTGTATTTATGCAATTTGTTTGTTTGCCAGCTGGAAAATTCAATGCAATGCGAAGAGAGTCCCCTCCACACGCTATCTCTTTCTCTCTCTCTCTCTCTCTCTCTCTCTCTCTCTCTCTCCCGCACTGCACCTATTTCTCTTTGTTCCGCTCTAACATATTCTTATTTGGGTTTTGCTTTTTGAGGCCATTAATAGAAACATATTTTGTTTGCTTTTCAATGTGCCCCCCTTGCAAAATGGGGTATTCGGTTTTCTGCAGTTGAATAAGATATACAGTATATGTGCATATATAGAGATCTATTATGAAATTGCTTCAATTCCGCTTTGCAGATCTTTACGCGTATTGGACCAAAATGGCAGCAAGCACGTGAATCTCCAAGAGTTTAAAAAAGGCATCATGGACTTGGGATTCGACATGAACGAGTCCGAGATCGAGGAAATGTACACACGGTATTTGAATAGGGTTTACCTAAAAAGAGTATCTAATCATTCTAATTCTCTTTACAGTTTCGAAAAAGATGACAACGGTGCCATAAAAGTTACTGATTTCTTACAAAAACTTCGCGTACGTTTTCGCAGGTTGAAGATGCTCTTAAAAAGTCTAACTTTCCTCTCATTTGTTGCAGCCTCCTATGGGCACTTCACGTCTGGAGATTGTTGACAAGGCTTATCAGAAGCTGGACAAAAATGTGAATGGGAAAATAACATTTGAAGGTTTGCAGAACGTTTACTCGGTATGCGATAATCCAAAGTACTTGAGCGGAGAGATGTCCAAGAAGGAACTGATGTCCGAATTTTTAAAGAACTTCGAAGCTGGCGCTCCTAATCCTGACCAAACGGTCACTCACGAGGAGTTCGTCAATTACTATGCAACAGTCAGTGCTTCCATAGATAGCGATGCCTACTTCGATCTGGCCTTGCGTCGCGAATATAAACTATAAAATGTCGAAGATCTTCTTCACTCTATCAGAGACCTCGCTATAAATTAAAACAGAGGATACATCATTATTGATTCAAAGTAATATCGACTTGCAAATTTCAAGTGAAATTATTGACAAACGAATATCTTTTGAAGACAAAGGATCTGCGCATATTTATAATCCTTTCGGTAGAATTTTTTATACACTTTATATTTTTTTACATTTATCCAAAAATAATTTAGGCTAATAAATACTAAATAGTAACAGTAAATAATTAGTGGCTACATATTTCATATTTACCTAATAAAATGTAACTTATCGCATCCTTAATTCTGTATAAATTGAACTCGAAATAAAATTGCTAACAAACTGCCGATTTCGTTCAGTGTATACTCTTTCTTTTACGGTCTTCCTTTGCCAATGGAAATTGCTGATTGCGATTATTCTTGGCATAACAATCGGAACAATTGGTCCCATTCCGGCACAGGAGTGTCGAGTTAATTCCCTTGTTCCTCCTGATTTCGCTTAGCATTTCCCCAAATAATGCGCCATAATAATTTATTAAATTAAAGCCGCGAACTAATTAGCATAAAACTAATTAGATTACTTGTACATGTGCAGCCACAAAGCGCAGCAACAGAGAGAGTTGGGTGCGAGAAAGAGAGGGAGGTAGAGTGGCAGAGCAAGACAGTTAAATATTTGCGGCGTGTGCGCAATCGTTTGTTGCTGTCGCCTTTCATAAAACCCGTGTTTGCCAAAAACTCAAATGACACACACACACACACACACACACACACACACACACACACACACACACATGCACACTGTGACATGCTGAGGCAAACAAATAAGTCTGATTAGCTGGTGTTTTTTTGTGGTGATTAGGCTGACACTGTGAAATGATATCATCGACGCCTGCCCCAGTGCTGGGCTGCGCTGCGTGGGCCTTTCTTTAGAGTGAACAAGGTTAATACCGCGCTAATTAGTAGCTTATTGGCAGCAGCAGCAGAGGAGCGCCAATCGGCAATTGGCTGTGGGCTGTTGGGGCTGTGGACCGAGAGAGGCCTGTCGGCAAAGTCTAATTACATTCATTTCGCATCAATGATAACTGTTGATAAGCCATTGACTCGGGCTCGGGCTTGTAAGCCAGCCAAAAACAAACAGGATAACATCCTCCCCCCCCCCCTCTCCACCCACTTCCTGCTCTCTTCAGCTTCGCACACTTGTGGCGATGATTATGCAGCAAAGTTTTGTGTATGCCGCGTAGACAATGTTAAAAGTTTGCCCAAGTAATTAAATCACTTCGATCTTTGCTAATTACAAGCAAAGAACATGCACCTAACTACATGCCTGAACAGCGTGCTACTCTGCGTGTGTGTGTGTGTGTGTGTGTGTGTGTGTGTCTTAGCTGCTCGTTAGATATGTATGTAGCAACATGCTCATCAGAACAACAACAGCGGGCAGCGGCAACAACAAGAACGTTGACAAGTTACCTGCCAAATTAATGCAAACATGAGACGTGCGGCAACGGGAATATTAATTAACTAACACACACACACAGTAGCAACTGCAACTGCCCCACGCCCCCCCTGCCACCCTTCGGTGTTGGCAGTTGGCACTTGCCTTTGTCAGCTTGCGATGCGAGCCGAGCCGAGCAATATTTGCAGCAAAATTTCGCGCTGCCAATGCTGATGCCACAAGACTCTCTCTCACTGTCTCTCACTCACTCTCTTAAGCTCTGGCGGCGTGCAACAGTGCGTATGAGCAATTTGCTGCTGTCAGCCGGCATATGATTAATGAACGTTTCATTAGCGCACACACACTGTGTGTATGCGCCACATGGACTGGCAGAAGGAGGCGCCACTGGCACAGCTACTTGACCTGTGCGCACAACGTTCTTCAGACTCTCCTGGCTCTCCCTCTCACTGCCTCTCACTGCCTCTCACTGCCTCTCTCCCTCTCTCCGCACTCCGTTGAGTTCTATTTGCATTTCAGCAGGTTGCCGAACGTGATCACAATATTATCTCTTCATCAGCCCCTGCAGGACATGCAAACATTTTGTCTCGGCACAAAAACTGCCGAAAGCGAGTGCCGCGTGTAGCTGCCACCCTACCCCCCACTCCTTCCGCTTGCTACCTGTTCCAGGTAAATGCCCATAGGTGCGCAGCGTGTAGTTGTTCCCCCCACTCGCCCTCTCCTTGCACATGTCGAGCTCAATTCTCAGTGGCCAAGGAATGAGCTCACGTAGCAGCCTGGAAGAGGGCACAGATAGAAGAGGGGCATTCGCAGTGGGAGTGGGGGGGGGTAACCTAACGAGTTACAATGATTTTCGTGCTAATTAAAATGGTTTTTGCATAGAGTTTACCGCATTAGTATTTCGTTTAGCAGTTGTACAAACACCTTGGCGCTGTCTGGGCCCCACGGAATGTTTGCTTTCGGCTTTCGGCTTTGTCGACTGTGCTGTGCTGTGTGTGTGTGCTATGCTGGCGTCTGTTTGCCGCATAAATTACGCATACGCAGCGTAACCAGCAGCAGTAGCAGCAGCAGCAGCAAGCGTTAGCTAAAAACTGTCTAACTGTAGATTTTTCGCAGTCAGTCAGACGCACACTGCGCCTAATGAACTCCCTTTGCGGGCTGCGCGTAGACACCGCAAACCAAAGCCAGCAGTAGCAGTCCCCCCACTCCCCACTCCCCACCAGCACCATCCATATCCATATCAGAATCCGAAACCCGAAACTCCTGTCGCTGTCTTGCTTGACTTAATTAGATGTTTGGTATTTTGGCATTTTGAAGCGCAGCTCGTTAGTGGCTAAAGTGCATCAGGAAAACTACTTTTTTTTTTTTTTTTTTTTTGGTATCCCTGGCAACAATTGGCCAAAAAGTTGAGTTACGCAACGCAATGTGGTGGCAATTGATAGTTAACTAACATTTTAATTAGTTGGGAGCGTTGGTGCAACAAGATATGGAACAATTCCTTAGTATTTTAGTCATGGTTTAGTAATTTAATACTATTAAAAAACTGAATTGAAAATGAAAATTTAATATTCGATAAATATTTCGTTAGTAAGCTGAGCTCAGTTTAATTCCCGGCAAACAGAATTCGTTTCAAGTGATTAGTTTTGCACATACAATATGCATATATAATGTCGACTTTTACAGCACTAAGATGGCACACTTAGTTGAACACACACACACACATATATATAGACAAAGACAAGGCACACACACGTGCACTCAACTTGCTGTGAAACTTATTTTAAGCCCATAAAAAGCAAATACAAAATGCATTTTGATACTTTTCCGACAATACATTTTCTTATTGCTTGCACACACGCACACACGCACACACATACACACATACACTCACACATGCATATGCTGGTAGCAAAGCAGGGCAACTCACATGCTGGACACGTGTAAAACTTGAGTTTTTAAACACTTGTACACGAAATGTTGTTTCGATTGGGAAACGTTTGCGCTTTTGTTTTATGAATCAGAGCAGCAGAGTCGCTTCATATTGTCCGTATGTGTGTGAGTGTGTATGCCCCCTCCCCCTACCTACATAAGAAGCCGCAGCTCGACACAAATCCCCAAAGCGCTGGCAAAGTTTTCGCTTCGCATCGGCCACGTTTACTGTCAATAAAACTTTGCTTGAGCTGGCAAAATGAAAACACAGCATAGATTATGCTGGATATCTAGAGGGAGAACAGAAGAGGGGTGGGGGAGGGGGAATGAAGAATAACTGGAAGAACGAAACGAAGTTAGAAGCGGGGGCAGACAATGTATAAAACATGCAAATGCAATGAAATTACAAGTTACGTATACGCCGCATGTTGCAGCAGTAGCAGCAGCAGCAGCAACGGCAGCAGCAGTAGCAGCAGCAGCAGCAGCCTTTGCCAAGCGGCCGCACACAAAAGGATTATGCAAAATTATGCAAAAAATTGCCAGAGAAGCAAAATCCACGCACATTAAATTCAAGTGCTTTCTATAAAGTCAAATCGTGACTTTTGTGCTAATGATGAGCATAAGCAGGGGGGAGGGGGAAGGGAGTGGGATGGTACCCGTTTAAGTGTTTTCTTTGCTTGACAAATTGACTTGCAAATGATTTTGGCATTTTGTTGTTGCCTTCATTCGCATCGAATTTATCGCAATTACTTGAACGAGAACTTCATAATGCCGGCCATAAAGCGGGGCCAGTCTATGGCGGAATTTGTCAACAGCTCAGCGTGTGCTCGAGTGTGTGTGTGTGTGTGTTAGCTCCAGTGTGTGTGTGTGTGTGTGTCTGTGTGCAACGGATGCCACACTAAAAGCGCACTCAGCTCAAAGACAACGAACGGAAATAGTCGAAAAAGTGCAACAAAGCCGCGCCGCGTACGTGCCGCAAGTGCGAGCCAACAAAATGGCGGCAGCACAGACGAATCATAAGCAGCAGCAATGGCCGACAATGACCCAAGCGTGCGCACGCCAAAGGGGCCACAATGAAAACCGCAGACAGCGCAGAGTCGGGCACGGACGGACGAAGGCGGGCACGGAGGTCGCTCGTCTGTCTCGTCCGTCTGAGCATCATTTATACTGAATGGATTTGGATTCGGATTTCGAATTTGCGCACAAGATAATGTGCAGTGCCTGCCACTGCTGCCACGGCTGCCACACTGCTCTGGCCCTGGGGCAGATACCGAGACCGAGACTGAATCTGACTGCGAGTGCCGACTCCGAGTTGCATGTGAGTGTTCGCATTGGAACTGTGAAAGGGGAAGAGGCAGGGGAGGGGGGGGGGGGCACTCTGAATCAGAGCACCATCGTGAGGCAAGCTAAGCAGCTCCAATGCAACGGAAATAGTTTTGTGTGAGATTTATTACCACTCTGGAGAGTCATAAAACGGAAATTGTACACAAAATCCTTTCGGATGCTCGTTTAAGTTGCCTCGCTCAGTCCGCTGATGCCCTCTCTTTCGCTCTCTCTCTCTCTCTCTATCTCTTTCTATCTCTGTTTAACTCACTTCGAATGTTTAGATTTTTATGGCTTGTGTCATTTCTGTTTACTCTGCGCTGCTGTTTGCGCAGCTCCTTGTCCCAATGTTTATGTAAGTCATCGCTTCGTTTACGACGCCCAGCGCCAGTCTATATTCTCCCCCCCCCCCACCCTCTCTCTCACGCTCTTTCTCTCACCCGTTGGCACATCCTATTTTGAAATTATATTTTTGGCCATTTTGTGGAAACTGTCTCTTGTTCGGCTCCGGCTCTGGCTCTGGCTCTGGCAACCTCCTGCTGCTGCTGCTGCTGCTGCTGCCCCCGCATCATTTTCTGCTAACTAAAAACTCTTTGCTTGGCAATTTCAGTTTATTTATATTATTTGCCACATTGCAAAAATGCCTTTACCCGGGTCAGAGCATGCCACAAATGCATGCCATTGTGCACGCCACCCCCCTTCCCCTTCCCCCTTCGCTTCACTTCTCTGGCAGTTGTGGCTAACCGATTGCCGTTTACTGTGCGCATTCCGTGCATTTACATTGCGCATTGAAAACGTATTTTATGCATTATGAAAACACTAAATGAAACTTTAAGCAGAGCTCGTTCCACCTCCCTCCCTCCCTCTCACTCCACTAATTAAGCAAGTGAATGTCAAAGACGAGTGCAAGTCTACTCATCAGTCATTCATTCATTCATTCATTCATTCAATCGCTTCGACGACAGTTTATTAAAATTTTGCAAGGCGGGCAAAAGGCAGAAGCGAAAAGGGAAAATCTTATTCCAATTCCAATTCCAACTATAACCGCAGACCCAGCAGAGAGCAGAGTGAGCAACCCTTGCCAAAATCACCCTGAAGTCATTGCCTTATTTGATGACAGCCCCTTGATATCGAGTCTGGCCAAGAGGTGGATGGGAGGGGGAGGCAGTAGTAAACGCTTTTCCATGGCCATTTCCATATATCTAACGGTGTACTTTGAGTCCGGCGCACGCTCGCACAGTTAGTCGCGGTCTCCTCTGTCATCTTACGTAAGCAGCAAGAACTTCAGACAGACACTCTTCCTCCTCTCTCCCCCTGACGGCTCCCTTTTCTATTTGCCCCTTTTAACGCTAACATGCTTCAGTCTGGTCATTTCCATTTGCCGGGCTGACAAATTTTTGGCAACAGATTTTCTGCTTATTTGCCACAAAAGAAAACGTTGCAGACGTTGGAGATGAACAAGGCACGAAATGACATGCGAAATCACTGTGACAAAATGTTGTCTAGAGTGGAAGAAGCTGGATAACAATATACGATAGTTTCACTGATACTATCGCAAAGGCTTTTGTGTTGCAACGAAAAGAAGAAAGGTTGCAGAGAAGGAGGAAACTACGATGAGAAGAAAACGGTGCAAGTGGAAGTATAAGATATTTTATGCGATAGTTTTGGGTATACTATCGGTAAGCTATTATTGTGCGAGCTATCGCTTATAATTTAAGTATTATAATGTAGTTGTTATATATTTTATTTCTTATGATCAGAAATGATTCAGTTGCTTTCTTATTTTATTGATCACTTTTTGATTTTCTTTTATCTTGCTTACTATCGGTTTACTATCCTCTTTACTATCGACAAACTTGTTTATTTAATTCCTCAGTACTTGTATTGTATTTTCTCATTAATTTTTGCCATATTTTGAATTTGAAATTTCGCAGATTATTCTCTCTCCGCCTACTTAAGCTCGTGATTAATCCCCTTTGAGCTTGTTTCTTTTGCCATGCACTTTGCACAGCTCTGGCTCAGTTTCGTCCGGCAGGATAATCATTTTTTTATAAAGTCATTATAGTTGCGGCTGCAGCCTCGACCAGCGCTTGCAACAACTATTGTTCTCAAGTGTTTGTCGTCGTCGACATCGTCTACGGCGACGTCGACTGTGGCAAGGCGAAATTATTTTGCTGATGGCCGAGGACAGCCGCAAGGAAAAGCGGCCTGGGAACGGCGCAAGAAAACAATTTTCATTTGCAGTAAACACTTTTTGAAATGTGCCAAGACGCATTTTGCTCTGCGGTGACAGCGTCAAAGCAAATGATGGAGTACACACCATGGCAATGTCCCTATCCCATTCCCTTTTCCGTGTGCTCTGCCAGGACAATGTCCTCTTGCTGGACCGGCAATTAAGTGTCGGCCAGGCTTAGTTTAAAGTGAAGTGAATCGCCTGCTTGGTCATATCACATTTCAGGCAATTTAGCAGGCGTTTAAGTTTTTCGCCAATCCGCCAGCTAAATATTCATTTTGACTCATTTGCGACAGTCAGAGTCGAATTCGAATAGGGTCAATTGCAATAATATCATTAGGAAAATTAAACACGGCCCGCACCCACTCACACACACACACACACACACACATACACAATGGGCTACCCAGGCCGGGCAAGTCGAGCGTATTATGCCTAATTGGGCGCTGCCTGCCAACACCGCAACAAGGCAGGGCCGCAGTCGTAGTCGCAGCTCGGCTCGGCCCGGCCCACTCGACACTTCTGGCTGTAGCCCTGTCGCCACCGTCGACGTCGTCGTCTTTGCACGTTTTGTCTACGCGAGTAATTAACTTTAATTGCGGCCATTAAAATAAATTGGCAGATACCTTTAAATATTGTTATTGTTGCATACTTAGAGGCGCAGCGGACGTGGCGCCAGGCAAAGTGGCGCACCGTGGGACCAGCTCGTTGGCTTGTTAGCCGGTAGAAGGAAACAGCTGAAAGTACGAGTAAAATGGAGTTGGGTATAGCGGGGGCTGTATCGTTCTATGTGGCTCTGCTCTTGTAGCAAACGTTGGAAAAATTAAAAAATTAAAATGAAATTGCGAGAGGGGGGAGAGTTCCTCCAATCTTCCCTGATGCACTTGCCGAAAGGATGCTCAAGCCGAACATTTTGTTGGCGCCTTAAGTTAACCAGCTTTTAATAGAAAAAGGATAGGGGGATGAGCATATTTGTGGAGTGCAATGCCTTGCTATACCCTTTAAGAAGGTGAATAAATTTGCAATTTGAGAGAGAGTTTTGAAAAGCATTCAGAATTGTTTAAGACTCTGTATATGATGTAACTTACTTTGAAGATTATAAAAGTTCCTTTGATTGAAATAGTGAATAATATTAATTTTTTTTTTTTTTTTTTTTTTTTATTATATTAATTAACTTACAATCAAAAAAATGTATTTTAAACTTCGTATATAAGCAAGAACCATGTTGATGTTTTCTTTCACAAAATCGAATTGTTCCTTATTTGTCGCATACCTATAGAGAAGAGCAATCGAGGCTGGCGCCGTCTCGAGTATTACCGATTCAATATGCAATCGAGTCTCTTGTTTTGCGGCATGTCAAGCATTTTGTCGTCCTTCTCTGCACGGCAGACACGGCGCTGCATTTCCGTTTACCGTTGCCGTTATTTTTGTCTGTGTGTTCCACTTGATTTCGCCAATGCGTCGCGATATTCGTTTGCCTTTGTTTCGATCCTTGCTTCGCTCTCAGCGCGACTTTTATATTGTCTTCTTTGCTCGCTGTCATGCCGAGAGCCGCAGGCAAATTGAAAGCGCAAAACTTCTTTAATTTTGCTGCACAGTGGAACAACTAAAATGTTTGGCCTACGGCAATAAATGTCGAGTTAACTTCCAAATACGTTTTCTACTTTGCTTTTTTCCGTTTTTCCAATTAGAAAAAAAACAAAAGCAAAAAAACCAGAACCATTCAACTGTTTGTAGTGTTAGGAAACAGCTCAGCAATTGCCGGGGAAAGGGTCACAGGGTGCAGGGAGTAAAGTCAAATGCGGCCATTTTAATAATGGAGTCCTCTTGCGGAACTTGCGGCGCAGAAGGCGTATTTGTTTTGGCAGGCGCGGAGTCAAGGCACGGGACACGGGATTGATGGCAACAATCAGGCACAGACAGAGATACACAAACAGGGAATACGGAATGCGGAATAAGGGACAAGCAAGACAGACGGCTGCCAGTTGCGACATAAGGCAACGCAACGCAACGAAGGGCAACGCAATGTGCGTACGCACGCACGCACGCACGCACGCATACGGCGAAGGCGCTGCTGCTGCTGTTGGTGCTGCACGTTGGCAAACTTCCGTTTCCGCTTTTAGTTTTCGTGTCCGCTCTGGAAGCACTCGAAAAAGCAAGCGAATGCCGCAGGCGCTAACTTGATATTTACTTTGTTGCTCTGCCACGCTGTTTACCTATATCCATCCAATTCCGCTGCTCCCTCTCCCCTTTGCCTCTCTGCTCTCTGGTGCTTCTTCTTCTGCTTCTCCTGCTCCATCATCATTTATCTACATCCAGGCTCTCCGACGGGTCGACGGTCTCCTCAAAGTTTATCTGCACACTTCCGCCTTGTCCACATCCCTCTCCTTCTCCCTTTCTCATCTCCATCTCCTTCTTCATCTCCATCAAACTTGCGGCTCGTCGCCATCACCATCGCCGTCGCCATCGTCGCCATCGCTTGACCAGCAAAACTACTCGCCATCACTCGGAAAATGTTTTCGTTGATGAAAAAACTTTGCCTGCCTTCAACACTTCTCAACTTTTTGTGTAGTTTGTCTGCCCATCGTCCCGTTCGACTGTTCGACAGGCCATCTGACCCCCCACCCGAACCCGAGCCTCCCTGACCACGACTCATTTTATTATTTGGTGTTAATTGTTTTCGTTTGCATCACAAAACATCTATCGAACGGGCATTAATGGACAGACAGACAGACAGAGAGACACAGAGAGGAAGGCAGAGTGGGGAACGGCTGCAGCAAGACACTCATACGCCCCGTGTTGCGCCTCTGCTCGATGAACTTCCGCCGCCGCTGACAGTGTTGAGCAACTGACATACACTATCGCAACTTTGCTTTGTGCGACGCGCAAATGCTCTTAATCACTTGCAGGGGCAGCACGGGTAGGGGCGGGGGCGCTGAAAGTCGAGTCGAGTCGAGTCGAGGCGAGGCGAGTCGAGAGTCTGGCGAGACAAAGCGCCATATGCATGTGTTGTTTGTGCAGCGCTAGAAATTGAGAGAGACACTAATTGCTTTTCTTTGCAAGCAACTCTTTTTCTTTTCTAATTACTCTGTGTGCGTGTGTGTCTGTGTGTGTGCGTCTGTGAGTATGTGTGTGTGCGACAGACTCTTGGCGACTGGCGACACACATTTGGCTAAGTAGGAAAATGATAGTTTGAATGCTCTTCAGACAACGTTGTCGACAAAAGGACGATAAGGACCGACCGAGAGGACGCATTTAAAGCACATAATTCGGTTTTGATTATGTTTTGGTCTTAGTTACCCCGCCCAGCCCCTCCTTCCTTCCCTTGGCCCCTCAAGTCCGGCGTTGCCATTGCTACCGCATTTCTGAAGTTAGCAACTTCATTATGGCTAAAACCCAAATGTGTTGATATTGCGGCTGAAGTGGTCGCCGTCTGTCGTTGCTCCCTCTCCCCCTTTCCATTGGGGGAGCAGAGCTAAATGAGCAGATTTCAATGGTTTTGGCATTTCATGTGTGCACAGTGCGCAGTGCGCAAACAGCAGCAGCAGCACTAGTGATTATTTGCGGCTTAAGTCATGTTTGCCCACAGATACAGCCGAAGATAGTGCTTGCTGCTTTTCTTTCTAATTGAGCGTTGCGCTAAATGATCTTGCTGAACATTCTACTTACTGGAGAGCAACTACAGTGAGATTTAGCTGAGAAAATAATTACAATGTTACTACTTAGTTGCGTGCATGGGAACGGATGATAGAAGCAATTTCTAGTGAGCACCTAAAAGTAGGCAACAGAAATTTAAAAATTATGTACTTGTGATTTATGAAGGACTAAAATGGAATAATACAAAAACTAAAAAAATAAAATAAAATAAAATAAAATAATTCTTAAGAATATCTCTGCACCCTGTGATGTTAAGATACTTCTTCACTTAATAATAATAATAAAAAACAAAAAATAATAATAAAAGGAATGAAATAATAATGATAATTATTATTAGAATCAATGTATTAATTATTAATTAATAATTAGTAATTTTATTGAAAAATTCTTTAAATGATTTTCATTTGACGAAATTATCTGAAATCCTTCTTAGCAGTTTATTTCCTATTTTTTTTTATTTTTTTTTTTATTATTACTAAGTGAAGAATCCGTACATCATAATACTGTATCTTCTTAGCAGTTTATATTTAGTTCTTTTAACTTAAGTGTTAAAGTCAGAAACTTATTTTAAAAAATTGAAGCAAATATAAATAATATCCAAAATAAATGTTCCATTAAGAGTTTTTGTAATAAACAACACTTTTTATATATAAATATTTTTAAAAATAATTTACACAATTTATTTATTGCTGTAGCTCTTTTTCTTTATTCCTTAAGACTTTTTTCGGTTTCTTCGTTACCTACCTTAATATTCCGTGGTTAACCCACTGAAACCTGCTTATATACACATCAATATCCATCTCATACACCTAGGACAGGGCATCTTTTTATCAGCTGGGCCAAGTTTGACCGCTCGGACCTCCGGGAACCCTATCCGTGCTGGAGGCGCATAATTTAAGCTGTTTATGCACAGGTTGCGCCATAAATTATGTACTAAAAGCCAAGGCGGCAATTCGGCACATCGTTTTAGCCGCACTTAGAAAGGCAACTCCTCCTGCCCCCCCACCTCTATCAAGACGGAAGTGCGTAGCAGTCGCACAGGAAATAAGTGGGAGAGAAGTAGCAAAAAAGGGTTACCAACGCGACTTGCCGCAAATTTGGCAAGAAAAATAACCAAAGCAAAAGTTACGCAGCGCAAGAAGAGCTGATGCTGGAGATGTGTCCCCAAGCTGACGCAGTGACGCTTAGGGAACGTGGCAGGAAAGGGAGGCAGGGCAATGGGGTGGGGTGGTAATAATCAGCGGCAAGCGAGACTTTAAATATTTTATGCTGCTCAAATTGGCGGCCAAAAAGAAAAGCCGAAAAATACAACAGAGCGAAAGGGAGGTGGAGAAGGGCCAGAAGAAGGGTGACGCGTTGCGGTTGTCATGGCTGCCAACAGGGAATGCGCCCACGTCCACGTCCACGTTCGCGTCGTCGTCCTCGTCCGCGTGCACGTCCAGGACAAGAGCAGTGACCAAGCTGCGGCGGGTCTGCGACGGGTCTGCGCTGGTTTGGCAGGCAACTTGAGCCACTTTGATTTTTGCTCAAGCGTAATTACAAGTTAAATGAGGCCAACAGCAGCGTCAGGATACGCTGACTGGAAACGGCGTCCGCCAAAAACAGTGTCATCATGCGGAAGGATACTGGGGCTGTGGCTGCCGCCGTCGCTATCCCTGCTGCCGCTGCTGCTGCTGCCGTGACTGGCAATGAAACGGAAGGAAGCAAGGACAAGCGTACAAACAGACAGGCGCGGGCACAGACGGACAGCGGGAGAGCGGCACGGAAGGACGGACGCAAAGCGTGCGCATGGATGATGTACAGGCGGCGATTGCAGGCGTTGTGACACAGGACACAGGACACAGGCTGCAGGCCACGTTGGGTGCTGGGTGCAGGGTGCAGGACACAAATTCTGGGCAGGCAAGGACAGGGCCAGGCGGACATTGTAACTGAAGCAAAGCACGAGTAATGAATGAGCTCGCCCAGCTCGGGCTCAGAATGAAAAATTGCGATGTGGACGTGAATGTCGACTCCGGCGTCGCCGTCGCCGTTGCCTTCGCCATCGCCAACGCCGTCATCTCCTTCGTCGTCGCTGTCCCGGACCTGCTCGTGGTCGTGGTCGCGGTCTCAAGCTTGTTTGGGTTTGGCAGCGAGGCCGCGTCGTGACATTGTTTGCTCTGGCGGACTAGCGGACAGCGGACAGTGGATGGATGGAAGCGAGCAGATTGCATAAAAAGCGACAGAATTCTCAAACAAAACAAGAAATAACGAAGCATGCAACAAAAATTGCGAAAACAAACCGCATTAGTGAACAGAGTGGGCAGTGGGCGTGGCCTATGAAGGGGGAGGGACTGCAATGATGACAGGCAAACTGATGATGAGGCAGCTGCAGCGTGGAGAACATTGTCACCAGGCGCGCCAGTTGGAGTCGGACAAGAAAGCGAGAGGGCATGACAGAAAGAGAGAGAGAGAGAGAGACCGAGAGAAATATAGACAGAGAGAGAGAGAGAGAGAGGGGAAAAGAGAGGATAGATAGTAACAGAGGCAGAGGGCGAAGAGAGCGTGAGAAATAGAGAACGTCCGCCCTGCTTGTCCACTTCAGTTCAGCACAGGAAAAGCATCTGCTGTTTGCTTACGCTCAGGCAGCCTCCTCTTACCTCCCCCCCCCCTGTCCCTTCCCTACGCTTCTTCCTGTTAAGCTGGGCTGGGGAAAGTTCATTTTGCAGTAATTAACAAATTGTAAAACGCACGCGGGGCAAGCGAGCGACTACGCCAAGCTGTCAGCTCAGTTCAGTCGAGTTGAGTTCGTAGTCCCCTCCCCTCCCCTCCTCTCCTCACGCCTCTCAACACTGCCTGTACAGTTGTGTCCAAGTTTGTTTGAGCGCTACGAATTATAGATGCGGCTGGTCCAGTACCGTTTGGTTCAGTGCAATCCCGTCGACTTCTTCGACTTCTTTCAGTCTCAATTCGCCGGTCGCGGCCGTTCATCCGCATCCCGATGATAGTCACTTTGCAAACTTTCGCCTGATTATTAATATTTTATTCCATTACACTTTGGCTCCCTCCATCCCTGTGCCCCCCTCTCTGTCAGCGACAGCAGTGCTTGTCGGAGGCAAGAGTCTTGTAGATTGCAGCAGCGGAAACTGCCAAACAAAATGCAACTGATGATTGCAGTTAATAAAGTTTTACAAGCAGGCGGCGAGCACAAATAATGATTATTCCATGAGTTGTAATCCAGTCGAGTGCCGTTAGCTATCGCATTGCAGATGGGAAGATAAAGTATCAGTTTGTAACTTGGAAATTTAGATAGTACTACTTATTTATATGATTATACTGCATGGCAAGAAAACTAAGAAGAAGGAATGTAATTTAGTATAACAATTCAAAATACATGTAATATTTATTGATATATTAAGTAATAGTAGTAGTACAAATTAGTTAGTACAAATAATAAGTTTCTTCACTTTACTTTAGTTCTACCTTAACAAACATGAGTTTGATCTTCTCGCAACAACTTACGACAGTCCGACATGACCGATCGACGTCTTTATTTTAAAAAACAAACCGACTTGTCTGTCTTTTACAACTTTTCTTCCAGTGCGACACAACGACAACTATTTCAACGACTCTCTCGTACAACTTCTCGACTTCAACTCCCTTTTTAAAACTGACTGTTCGATTATTCTTCTTTACTGCAACTTTAGTTCTATCGATAGGCGCCTGCAGCGTTGCCACCCGTACCATCGCGCTGCCATCACTCTATTGTTTACATACATTGCCAGTAATTACTTTGACAATAAATAAAAATGTAATACACTCAAATTTTATAAATAATTTATATTTCTTCATATCACTTCAACCATTTTAGTATTTTCCTTACATTAACGTACTAGTATTTTTTCTGTAATTAAGCAACCATGCCATGTTAAAGCTCTAATTGAACTGCAAGCACTTTTACGATGTTTGATATCCCCACCCGGTCGAGTGTTCCTCTCTCCCCCCTCTCCATAGCGACCTTAGTGTCAACTTGGTGCTACTCGTGTCAAAGTGTCAACTACTTTTTGCCACCTCAAGAGCCACATAATTAAGCGACAAGCTGCAAGCATCAAGCAGCAGCGACGCCGAGTGCCAAAAATTATCATGCAAAAAAGGCAGGCGAAGGCAACTCGAAATGACAGACGCTGTCAGCTTTACATGTTCACACCCACACACACACACACACACACATAGGGAGGCACACTCACACATGTGCAGTTGCAGGCAAGAACAACATGTGACATCGGCTGCGACAACGCCGTGTCAACAAAAGCTGCAACGGGAGCAGGCAGCAGAGGCAGCTTAGAAGCAGCGCAGAGTGGCAGAGGGAGCGGGCGAAGAAAGGTCGGCAAGGGTCTCTTCTGCTGAAGATGCCGCTCTGCACAGACCATGTCGACTGGCAGTCAAAATTGGCGCTAGCTAGAAATTTTGACAGCAAGCGACGCTTGCAGTCTGCTCCCCATGCGTTGTCTAGTTAGCCGTGCCTCCAGGAGCTGCTCCTGTTGCAGCCAGTTCCTGGCAACGACAGTCAGTGCGTCTGCATTACGCTTATAATTTTGAGCTGCTGTCAGTTGTGTCTGCGTGCCCCTTTGTGTGCCTGTGTGTGTACTGCCGTCAGTGACTGTTGTGGCTCGTTCTCTTCACTCGCCTTATAACGAAAGGAATGTCTGTAAATCTCATAATAAAGCCCACAAGCCACAAAACTCCAGATGACAAACCCGATGAGGCCCTACAGGAATTGTGGTCAGTTGCAAGTGTCAGTTGCACACAGTTGCATATCCACTCGACACATTGCCAACTAATATAAAACCACATTTCACCTGCTAAATGGCAGCGTTGAAATTAACTGGAGATGTAATTAACATGTAATTAACACGTTATTAACATATCTATCTTCATGATCCCTAAGATAAAGCGAGAAGTATTGTTAAATTGAAAATTCACAAATATTATCGAGCTGAATCATGGGTTAATGAAAGTATCTCAAATTTATTGAGGTATCTGAAGTAGGTAAAGAATATTGATAATTATAGAAAGAAATACTGTAAAATGCAATGATCAAATATAAAAATAACTGGAAAATACATAAGTATGTATTGAGTATAAGACTAAAAGTTAGGTTATGTAAGAAGTATTTAAGAGAAGCAGATAAGGCTCTTGATCATACTGAAAACACTTATATATGTAAGGTTATTATTAAAAAGAGTTAATTATAATGGTTCAAATCAATTCAATAAGTTAATTAGTTACAAAAATATTTAGACAACTTAATATCGGGCAACTTTTACAACATAATTGCGATCGATCTACGCGAGTTCAACTGCCAACTTTATTCGCTCGACGACCGACTACGACTCTCTTTTTCTTCCCTCTTCTGGCAACACTCTTCAGTTCGCGAGATTGCCAACTTTTGCGCAATTGCTGGTGTTGCCAACCTGCATCAAAGTATACCATCTTACATATATATTATGCAATCATCTTAAAATTTAAAATTAACTTAAAGATAAGAAAGTATTTGAGGTTGCAACAACCAAGAGACTAAAGTCAAAATTCATTCGATTACAGATACTTTCCGACAGTTATTGATTTCATCTCGCGCCAGTTTCCTTAAGAAGAAGTTCTTCCTGATAATAGAACTAATTTATTTTCATCTACAAATCTAAAAGAATCTTTCTGAACACACAATATCACATACTTCACACGTATCTAAGCTCAAATACTCTCAAATCCATTCCGAATTCATCTTCATAAAATACTAAATCATTCTCTTCCTACAGTATATTTTCGGTATTTTATAGGTACTCCAATTGTTAATTAACTTGTTGAAATTTCCCGCTACGAATTGCAACAGAAGTTGTGCAACTTGCAACAAGCTGCATACCATAAACAGCTGGCGACGGCAACTCTTAGGGCACAGTGGTGCGAAACGCATTATCAGTCGACACAATTGCGAGAGCGCCGCATAAGCCGCATAAAGTCTGGAGTAGCGCATCAATTTGCATGGCTCGTCACTTTGGCGGCAAAATCTTCACGCGTTTTTGCATTTCTTGACGCTTTGCCACGCTGCATAAATAAGCGAGAACGAGCGAGACCGTGCGAAGGAGGGAAAGGAATGGAGAGTGTGTGGGAGAGGGAGGGAGATATTATAGCTGTCCCTGGCCAGAGATGTCCCTTCAGTTGCAAAGCGACTGCATCCCGATTTCACGACTCTATTCCTTCATAGTGCCATTTGCATACATGAGCAGGCGGTCGCGCGAGTGGGCGTGGCAAATGGCAGTCTCAGCTGCGCTGTTGAGAGTTCTAAGCGCAAAAACTTCAGTTGCAAAGCAGTTTGGACATTTTTCTGCTTCAATCAGCAAAAGTGTCGTAAATTTTTGATTTCATTAAAATGCGTGCAACAACAACAACAACTATAACAACAAGAACTATAACAACAACAACTGTAACAACAACAACCTTTTCTCACTCCATTGCGAGCAATTGGAGCATGAGATATGCATTCTCCCATCGCAGTGGAGAGTAAATATAATTGCAATAGTCAAGCGAATTATTGGCAGCTCTCTCTCTCTTTTCTCCCCCTCTCGCTCTCTCTCTATTTGCTCCTCTCCCTCTCTACTCTGCGGCATAAATCACCACGACCTTTGCCACGTGCAGCTTTCAATTATGCAGGTCGACCCAATGCAGTCGTAGGGTTCATTTGCACTCAAGTGGAACTGGAAGACGAGCAGCTCCCCCTCAGCAGCCTCTTCCCTGTCCCTGGGGGCGATAAGAGATTTGCCAAGAAATGTTGCAGTGACGCGGGCCGCTTTGGCAGCGTTTCAACGGCGCCGCAGCAGCAGCAGCAGCAACTTGTTAATCGACAAATAAAATTCGGGGCAGCTGCAAAGAGACGATAACCAAAACCGGAAGAAGCAGAAGATGCAGAAGAAGATGGTCAAAGTGGAAAGGCCGAAAGCGACGCCAAGCAAATGCAGCAGAAAATCAAATATATAGAAATTATTTTCCGGGATATTTTCCTTCTTCGCACTTCGCTTATCGTCGGCCTCGTCGCCATGGCACAAGTCATGTGGCCAACTCCTCCCCCCTCCCTACACCTCTCCCATCTTCTTCGCCTTGCTTGGCCAGCCAACTGCAATGGCTGCTGATAAAGATTGACGGCATTCTAAATTATCTGATTTTGTCACTTCGGAAATTGGCAAAATGTCCACAAAATGGCCAACAATTTCCCTCAGTGTAACAAGCTGTTTTTCTTCTGCCAGCTAAATTTAAGAGACAAGTCGATTAATTCCAGCAAAACGTAACGTAAAGTTTTCTCTACAAATTTGCTAAAATAATAATAATAATTTGTGCAGAAGTCCGACAAAGGTTCATGAAATATTTAAAAATCTTTTGGCAATAAAAATGAAAATAAAAGGCGAACCGAAACCCAAACCCAAACTCAAAAGCAGAGGGAAAACCGCAGAAGGCAGACGGAAAAGGCAAGGACAATGTGGATGGCAGGATGAGGTAACAGAGAGAGGGGAGGGGGTATTCCCAGCAGGACAAAGAGAGCTAACGTATGTTATTCAGTGTTGTTATGTCCTCGTAATGTGTCAGTATATGTGTATGTGTCTGTGTGTGCCCCTGTGTGCGGCCAAGGCGTCGAGTGTTTGTGCCAAAGTGCAAATGGAACAACAACAATAACAATTGAAAAGAATTTAAATTTGCATTTTGCGCAAATCGTAAGAGAGAGTCTAGTACCCTCCCTCCACCACCCCTCTCCGGCTGCCCTGCGGGAGAATGTACGGTGAGGCGTCATTAAAGCGGTCCAGCAACGTCCAGTTGAGCTCGGTTCGAGCGCAGTTGCCTCCCATTTCCGCCTCCTCCTGCGCTCTTCTTTTTTTCGGGGCGCTAGTCTAGAATTTGAAATTTGTATCACATTTTTATCGCCATTTAAATGTAAATTGTGGCCGAAAGGGGAAACACCCTGAGCGGCAGCAGGCGCAGGGGTAGGGGCAGGGGCAGAGGACTCTCTCGCAGTTTATGGGAGTGCGACGACTTCCGACCGCAATTGAATTTTTTAAAAGCGCTGAGCGTTGATAACCGAAACAATAAAACGGGGCCACAGACTTTGCCACAGACTAGCAATCCTGCACACACACACACACACACACACACAGAGAGAGAGGGACAGGGACAGGGAGTAACAAATGTTTTAAAACCGCTTAAATATTCAACAAGCCAGAGAATGGCAGAGGACACGAGAACAGAACAGAACAGAACAACACAGAAAAAAGAAATGGAATACGCCGCAAAGGGGAAAGGCGGCCAGGGCCCCGATATGGGCCTATAACAAAATATGTGCCCTCCAGCCAAATATTTAAAATGTGTTTGTGTATCGCAGTGAGGGAGAGGAAAGAAGAGAGAGGGTGAGAGAGAGCGAGAGGATGCGAGCGATTGTACCGACAGGCAGGCACAGCTCTCCTGGGCGGCCCCTCGACGAGAGTCGTTAAACTTGATATCACTCGGTAAAAATTTGTGCAAATTAACAATAAAACGTGACCGGGCAAATATTTTTTGCGGCTCGTCAGTTGCACAAATATTTGCCGAAGAAAACAACATTTAAACAAATGGAAAACATTAACTATAAACGGCAAAATATTAACTACACATGATATGACCAATTTTGCAACAAAAGCTTTTTAAATTTACCAATGTCAGTTTAATCTCTGGTTTAGAAATAATTTATAAATGAAATCATATTTTTACGCGTTAAAACTCGAAAATTTCAGTGAGCAGGCGAGCAAAGCTCTGCTAATTTAATTTGAAAACACGAATTGAAAATGCAAACAGCAAAAACTGCAAAACTGCAAAGCTGAAAACCATAAGCCCATTACAAATCTCAGTTACAAATGAGCTGCCAAAAATTGTTGGAAATTAATTATAATAAACAATAATTACGCGTAAGGGGTGGCAAACAATGTGGGAGCCAGAGAGGAATGTCTGCATTTTTCATGATTTATATAAATATTTAAAAACCAAAATTATTAACTGCACTTTGGGTGGGAAGTGGCACAACAAGGAATGCACTGCAGCAAAAAGGGGAAAATACTTCAACAATTATTATGTTTAACAAGGTAAAGTTTAATGATAATTATATTGATATTATTTAAATGATTGTTATAAGTTAAATATTTTATTTTTATTTATTTTTTATTTATTTTATTTACTTTGTTATATTATATCTTATTATAGTTTATTATATATTGATTTTAATATTTTTATTTTATTTTATTTTATTTTATTTTATTTTATTTTATTTTATTTTATTTTATTTTATCTTATTTAATTTTATTTTATTTTATTTTATTTTATTTTATTTTATTATATTTATATTTATATTTATATTTATTTTTATATTTATATTTTTTATTTTATTTTATTTTATTTTATTATATTTATATTTATATTTTTTATTTTATTTTATTTTATTTTATTTTATTTTATTTTATTTTATTTTATTTTATTTTATTATATTATATTATATTATATTATATTTTATTTTATTTTATTTTATTTTATTTTATTTTATTTTATTTTATTTTATTTTATTTTATTTTATTATATTATATTTTATTTTATTTTAATTTATTTTATTTTATTTTATTTTATTTTATTTTATTTTATTTTATCAATTTCCTTATCTATGTTTCCCCATTAAGTTGTGCAACTTGTCGCTGCCCTATCTGCATAGTTTATAACCAGAGGTATCTGCAGTTTTATGTCGCAGATTTAATCGCGTTTACATTTAATGCGCCATAAATAATAAACAACAATGCGCGATAGGCGGGCTGCGGGGCTGCGGGGGAGGTGCTCTATTTATTTTCGGCATGCATTACACTTAAAATATGCTAATTTTAATTTATGTTTTTCTCTGCTTATTTGCCAAAAGCAACAACAAAGCGAACGGATTGCCAGACTCATTTGTCAGTTTGCTAATAATTGCTGGCTAATTCTTCTAGAGATAGTTTTCATTACCTCCTCATGCAGCGTAAGCAGTGCATAGCATTCAATATATTGCAAATACGTCGCGATGTCCTCAGATTTTATGAGTAAGAAAACATTCTGTACAGAGAAGGATTCAGATTTGAATCAAGTTGTATTGGATATTGAAAAAGGATTTCAGCTTCACCCAAGACACCCATTAACGTTGAACATAACGCGCATACGCTCCGTTGTACGCACAATTATTGAGCTGCAGATGTATCTGTGAAGTTGCGTTTACATTTGAAAGCTGTCAGCGTAGTCAGTGCTCTTTAACAATGGTCGGACATGCCGTACGTGGCCTGTAGACGAAATGAAATGTTGCCACTGAAAAGGGGCAACCAAAACAGAGGCACATCGCATGGCGAGTGTCAGGGGGTGCGTGAGGAAGAGCGGGAGGCGCAACGGGGCGCCAACGCAATGTTAATTGCTTATCTACGTGATTTCTTACCAAATTAATTTGGCCAAATTGCGAATGGTAACTGGCAACTGGCAACTGGCAGAGAGACAACGCGCAACAGTGCGCAGAGCAGTGCGAATAAATCAGTTAAGTTGCTGTATTAACATTGAATACATTTGCTTAATTAAATGAAACGAAACATAATAAAATATGCCTCGCTTGCAGGGCTGCTCCTCACACACACACACACACACCTACACATGCACACACTGGGAGGAAGGAAGCTGGGAAAAAGCTTTTCCTTTAATTGAAAATTGCTAAGCTTGGAGCAGCGCTTAGCATCCCTCCCCGCCCCCGCCCCCGCCCCCGCTGCTGACTGCTGCCCAGTCAAGTGGCGTCCGGCCATGCGTGGCCTTTACCGTAATTTTATGACGCCATGTTTTCGTTTCATGTTTTGGTTTAACTCGCACGCCCGATGACACATGAGCGCATAAAATGCAAAACCAACAAGCAACAAAACCAAAACCAGCCCGAGATCGGAGCCAAACATTAAAATCAACGTCAACAAACCAGAAGTGTTGCCCTGTCCGATATTGGTCTGACAACTGCAGGCAGGTTATGCGGGCCTACACGTACCGATTCCCTGCTGATTTTTCGCTTTATAGCCCAACTGTGTATCACATATATATTGTATATACTATATGGTGTATGGTATATGTGGCATGTGCTTGTATTGCCCATCAAACCTTTATGCTGTTGACAAAACGTCTAATGAAAACATTCGCTCTGCTGCATGCAACTGTGCACCACACACACACACACACACACACACACACACTCACTCGAATACACACTCACACGCACAAACAACAAACAAACAACAAGCTGAAACAGCCGTGTCGCCAAATAGATAAATAAGCAAATGTCCAGCATGGAAAATATTATGTTATCATAAGGGTCACATAAGGGTCATAAGGGTCATCATCGTCGCGGCCAGCAGCAGCCTGCAGTCGAGTGCGACGAGTGGAATATTTGCTCAAATGATTTCAGGATTATTCCACATGGCTTAAGTATTAAATATCCACTGCTCCCCTCACCACCCCCCTCTAGCAATTGTGCGATTTGAAAAGTATCTATGAGATTAAAAGTGTCATTGAAAGCATATGAGGGAATATAGAGTGAACTATAGAGGTGAACATGGAGGGAAATATAAACAAAATACTTCAATTTATATATATTTATTTTAATCTTTAAGATTTTTTTATTTTATTTTAAAATATATATTCCAAATATAGTCTAATGCAGACAAAAAAAATAGATCTATAATAGAAGACTAGATACTAGCAGTAAAGAGAGTTTACATTCGACTTGCCGAAGGTTTTATTTAATTTCTCAATTAAATTCGATTATATTTTATACTAATTTAAATGTTCAATACCTTCTTAATCAATTGAAAAACATATAACCTACTGCATTTCGAAAGTAACTAAATGAAATGCACTTTATTTTCAAGTTATTTCTGAAGGAATCCCTCAAAGAAACCATGTTTACCTTTTCGGGTATTACGTCAACATAAACGCACAGTGCCAGGCAAATCGTGTGCACTTGCCACGCACACGTTGCACACGTGGCAAGCACTGCCAGAGAACTTACTCAATTCACAGTTATTTCAGGGTATTAATTTGGCATTTTAATGCCAGGCAGCTTGGCAGCTTGGCCTCGGCTCAGACTCGTAAGTAGATCAGGCTCCATTTCACTCTTGCGCAACACACAAGCTGGGGCAGCTGCTTAGCCCCGTTAGTTGTGCAATTTCTATAGCACACTTTGCCGCTGCAGCACTTGACACTGATAACACACATCGTGAGCCGCATTAAATGGACAAAGCTTTGCCCCATGCAACAATGGCAGCAGCAGCAGTGGCAACTGGCCCCGCCCACACAACTGTGGTGCCTCCCTCTCCCTCTCTCTTTCTCTCTATCTCGCACTGTCTCTCTCTTCTCACACTTTCTCTGCCTTCTTTAGTTGCCCCGTCTTTATTTACTTGCACTTGCAACATTTGCATGCCGCATTGTATTGCAAGCTGCCTTCCTGCCTGCCCTGTATGTGTGTGTGTGTGCGACTCTAACCCAATTTTCTGAGCCTAATTGTTTCATTATGGCGCCGCATTAACAAAGACCCCGCCTGGCAAAAGAAATGTCGTAAGACGACCACGAGCCCTGTGGCTGGGGGCAGGGGCACGAACCGGCAGTGGCAGAGTGAGATCTGCATGTGTACTTCTTGGCTAGGGGGGGAGGAGGGGTTAAGGATTTCAAATGCTTGTGACGTAACGCAATGTAATGCGGCTTTGCGTTGATTGGCTGCCTTTTTGCAGATGCTTTTGTTGTGCTATTCTTGTTGTTGTTGTTGTTGTTGTTATTGTTGCAACCATTGTTGTTGCAACCTACTTTGTACGGGCATTGTTTGTTTTTAATTAGCCGCAATAAACGGTCACACACACACACACTCACGGACTAACTTTGCACGCACACACTCTCACACACTTATTCTCTCACTCTCATAGACACACACTCACACACACACACACACACGCGTGTATACTGTGCTTGTATGTTAGGCCCAATTAAAATAAACAATTGCAAATGCCATTTCGCTAAGCAATTGAATTGGGGCCGAGGCCTTGAAACAATTTGTTATTCTTTTATGTAGATTGGCAGCCAGCACACTCACACACACACACGCACACAGACTGTGCACACACTCACACTGTATACACACAGATACCACACACTCACTCTGCCCGCTTGCGTTGCGCGGTAATTAACTCGCACAACATTTCCCTCTAACTTTGGCTCTATTTAAATGCGACGGAGTGCGTCAGTTTCTATGTGTATGTGTGTGTGTGTGTGTGCGAGTCTGCTCAAAATCAAATTAGCCGACAGCAAGCCAAAATATAAATCTGCTGATTTACACAGAAATAAAGCTGAAGTCGGTCATAAAAGCAAATTAAGGCAAACTGTTAAGTAAACAACTTTCGCTCTCGCTTTGTCTCTATCTCTCGATCTCCCCCCGTCCTACCCTGTCTCTCTTCCCACACATACTCGTAAAGTTATCTTATTAATTCCACACAGACACACACACACATACACACACACAGGCAGTAGCGTACGCCCCACTAAACACTCGGTTAATACGCGCAATCAAATGCGATAAATATAACAAAATATTGTAGCATAATTTCGGCCAACTAAGCTGACAGAAATAACACTTAAGCAAATATTCCAACAGTCCCCAGCTCACTCCCGGCTCCCCTCTCCCTCTTAGGATTCTCTAGACAAATCACATTTTTGGTTCCCCCCTGTGCTTGTCCCTCGCTGGCTGCGTCTTTGTTTTGCCATTTGGCTGCCTATTAGGCGATGTTTGCTGGCAAAAGACGAAGAGCGAGAGGAAGAGAGATAGAGAGAGAGGGAGAAGGGGAGAGCAGAGAATGAGCAGTTGCGAGTCATCTATGTATGAGTAATCGCTTTCCTGCTTGATGGCCAAAATGATTAATAGTGCTCGGGCATTGGCCCAAGTCCAAGATTAAATGCAACAGTTTCTAGTGCCGATCATTTGTTATGCACACACACGCACACACATAACACTAACACACACACATCTCCACACAAACACACACATTGAAGTAGATATATCATTTTTTAAGCGAGTTAAACTAAATTGTTAACAAACACTGAAGCAACATTAACCCAATTTCATGGCAGAGGCAGAGAGATATAGCTGCCTTTTTAAGGCATGAATAATATCTGTATAAATATAATATCGCATTTCATATACTTCTAAACAACATCTAAGCATATGGTATGCTTAATTTTCTGTCATTATACAATAGTATAATATAATGTAAGTCCTAAGCCACTGCAGGAAATAAAGAAATCACAGAAGACTAGAGAATATACAAAACAAATATTCCAAAGAGAGATTTAGCAACCTTTTTAAGACAAGAATAATATCTATATAAATATAATATCGAATTTCATATACTTCTAAACAGCATTTAGAAATATGGTATCCCTTTCTGTTACTTCATTCGATTAGTATTGTTATAGTATAATATTATATAATGTACATATAATATAATATAGGTACTAAGCCACTGCAAGCAATAAAATAAATCACAGAAGACTATAAAATATCGAGATATATCAAAAAAATAAGTATAATTACATCTTAAGAGATTCACACAAGATGACAAACATTATTGACATATCTTACTAAGTAGCAATACACTATCAAGAGACGTCTATACAGTTATAAAGCAATTACATGAGATGATAATATACATATATTTACTAACATATCTTATGAAATATCGATATATGTATCCGTCAAATTATCGTGTTGAATCATATCATAAGCTTAAACACACTTTTCCGATCGTTGCCCCATAAAAATCCCAATATCTACGTTTGATAAGTCCGTGACTTTTTGTATTTGCCGCGCACCTGCTCTAAATACAACACTGCTCCTGTCAGCAGTTATCGATTAACAGCTGACTGTAAAATTTTGAGAAAGCTGCGTTTCTTAGTTTGCGTTTTATAGGCATTGAAAGCAGACGATCTCGTGAATTTTAACGAAAATGGAAAAAAGTGAATTTCGTGTGCTAATTAAGCATTATTTTTTGCGTAAAAAATCCATCACCGAAACCAAGGAAAGACTTGATAAATATTATGGGGACTCTGCACTATCAATTTCAATGGTTAAGAAATGGTTTACTGAGTTCCGTTGTGGTCGTACCAGTACAAGTGATGCCGAACGTTCAGGTCGCCCAAAAGAGGTCGTCATGCCAGAAATCGTCGACAAAATCCATGGAATGATATTGGATGATCGGAGAATGAAAGTGCGTGAGGTAGCTGAGGCTGTAGGCATCTCAACTGAACGGGTACATCACATTTTACATGAATATTTGGACATGAAAAAGCTTTCCGCGCGATGGGTGCCGCGATTGCTCACACACGACCATAAGCGCAACCGTGTGACCATTTCAAAGGAGTGTTTGGCGATGTTCAACCGCAATCCAAACGAATTTTTGCGCCGTTTCGTTACCGTAGACGAAACATGGATCCACCACACCACACCAGAGACCAAAGAACAATCAAGACAGTGGGTTTCTCCGGGTGAACGTGCACCAAAGAAGGCCAAGGTGGGTCTGTCGGCCAACAAGGTCATGGCCACAGTTTTTTGGGATGCACAAGGTATCATTCACATCGATTACCTTGAAAAGGGTAAAACGATCACCGGCGAATATTATTCAGAGCTTTTGGACAGATTCGATATTGATTTGAAGCAGAAACGACCGCATTTGGCGAAAAAAAAGTGCTGTTCCATCAGGACAATGCACGGGTGCACACGTGTGTAGTCAGCATGGCAAAATTTCATAAATTGGGCTACGAACTGCTACCCCATCCAGCATATTCTCCAGATTTAGCCCCCTGTGACTATTTTTTGTTTCCAAACATGAAGAAATGGCTCGGCGGTAAGAGATTCGGGTCAAATGAAGAGGTCATCACAGAAACAAACGACTATTTTGAGGGCCTTGAGAAAACCTATTATTTGGAAGGAATAAAAAAATTGGAAAAACGCTGGACTAAATGTATAGAGCTAAAAGGAGATTATGTTGAGAAATAAAACGCTTCTTTGACGAAAAAAATATATTTTATTCAAAAAGTCACGGACTTATCAAACGACCCTCGTATAATATAGGTACTAAGCCACTGCAAGAAATAAAAAAAAAAAAAATTACTGAAGACTAGAAAATATCGAGATATATCAAAATAAGTATAATTCAATCTTAAGGAATCCACACAAGTTGACAAACATTATGGACATATCTTACGAAGTAGCAATACACTATCAAGAGACGTCTATACAGTTATAAAGCAATTACATGAGATGATAATATACATATATTTACTAACATATCTTATGAAATATCGATATATGTATCCGTCAAATTATCGTGTTGAATAATATCATCAGCTTAAACACACTTTCCCTATCGTTGCCCTATCAAAATCCCAATATCTATATGCACATCTCCAGCCACATGGCTTGCATCAACAAGCCATTGCAATGCCAAAATAAGCTTAGACCCGACCCATCAACACAATCAAACAGTGCATTGTCTTTGCTGTCAATTCGAAGCAGTTTTTCCAGCACTTTCCCGCGTTGCGGATCCCGTCTGGTTCAGCGACATTTGCACTGGTCAATTTGAATATGACATGCAGCAGAAGCTGCTACAAGGCGCAATGGAGAGTGACCACTCTAGCACGCTCCACAGAACCGGCTTGTGCTACTACATCAATTTGGCTTTGAAGCTGCAAAACTTTGGCCAACAACTCGGAGCAGCCTCGTCGAGTTTTTCACGCACATCGTCAACACGCAATGCAAGACAAAAACACGATAAAGACAAACGACGACAAATTCAACATGTCAGTTGAGTTAGCCAGGGGAAGGGGAAGGGCAAGCAGAGAGAAAGAATGAAAGTGACTGGGAGTGGGAGTGGGAGTGGGGGGAGCAGGCAAGGATATGTCGGCAAGATGAAACTATTATCCACGGAAATTAGCGCGCTCCACTGGCAAAAACACATGAAATGCAAAAAGTTTTTGCGCCCTGCTCCCTTCAAGCTCAATTTCCAAATTGTTGACGACATTTCTGAGCTGCTTCTCGTGCTGTTGCTGTAGCTACGAGTATTTGTGGTGCGATAAGTTTATCCTGCTGCACGATTTTCTTTTAGCCAACTAACCTAATGCGTATTTAAGTGCGACAGACACGCACCTGAGTATCTTTTTAACCTGCCTGCGCCTGGGCTCTAATTCTATATTTAGCCGAAACTTTACAAGAGATGAATCGAGTATTTCCAGGAATTTAATTGTACTCAAATGTGCTTAAATACAGTTTCCAAGAAATTTCTCACAATTCTGCAGTGCTTTTAAATTCTCAATGATACTTTCTTCAATTTAAACTTTCATTAACATTAATTCCTTAAATATATATTCTACTCTATTCGCATATTTCAACAATATCCACAAAAAGAGAGATATGTACGTCTTTGCTCCAGTTTTCGGTAGACTACACTTAACCTATTTACTCTATTTCCGGATACTATAGCGTCTTCTACTTTGGCAAGTCTCCTCTTCGACTCGGTGTCCATAAAAACGCAGCCAACATTGCGCCACATAAAATATGCTTAAAATATACGCGCAAATAGTTGGACAGACTTGAATAGCGGAGAGGGGAGGGGAGGAGGGGGCACTATGTCCTGGTCAGCTAATAGCAAAAGCAAGTCAAAGATAATTGCTGTCGGACTACTTTGTCGTACTTTGCTTTGCATTTAGTGCTCAGCCGCCGCCTGAAAAGATACACTCAAAATTTTACGAGCGCAAATGCCATTAAAATATCCAAACGAATCTACATGACGCGACTTTCTGTGCCTGCTCGAGTAAAAGAATGTGGCACGGTGGCACGGTGGCACGGGCTCGAGTTGTAGTCTCTGTCGCTGCCACTGCCGCTGCTTTTATTGTTGGCCATCAACGAAAAATAAGTGGTAAGAGCATGAGAATTTCATGCCCATTGTCTGGGCCAAGTCCGTGTAATTGCAGGCAGTGTCTGCAGAGGCAGCAGCAAGCGGGTTAAGCCGTTTGATCCCTGTTGAGCGCATTAACAGTAGCCTTGGCAGAGCTTTAACAGTAGCTGTTGAGACAACTTAACAGTTTGTAGAGTTTTTAACAGACTTTAGAACGAAAGAACAAAGTTAGCAGACTGTTATGCAGTTAACAGACTGTAAACTCAAGCAGCACTGTTAAGCTTTGTGATACTGCAGGAATTCGAATGAATTAACTAAAATAAATATTAATTTAATTTGTTTAAATAACTCAAATAATTCCACAGACATTACTTAATTCCAGACTGTGCTTAAGTAATGCCTTAGCAAGTATTTAACAATTGTTTATTTATTACAAAGCCGGCAACTGACCCAGAAACGAGCATGAGAGCGCGAGAGAGAGTGGGGGAGAGTGAGAAGAGAGAGAGAGAGAGAGAGATAGCCCGGCGACAAAGCGACAAAAGAGTAAATGGTACAGCGGGCCAAAGGACAATGAGTTGAGCCGCTATTGAGGCAGGTGACGAAGTGTTTAACTTCGTCCTTGATACGACAATATGTTACGCTGAGCGGGGCTACTCTGCTGCTGCTGCTGCTGCTTGTGCTGCTGTCTCAGCTGCGACAGCAGTCAAAGACAGCCACGGCTGCTGCTGCGGCGACTGCTGCGGTGTCTTCGTCTCAGAACGAAGTCAGAAGTCGACGACAGCAGCAAAAGAACGACGATGTTGACGACGTGAACGACGTGGACGACCATGACGATTGGAACGGCAAGTAAGCGCTGTTGACGCTGGCGTCGCAGTCGCTGCGCGCACATGCTGTGTGCGGCGACGACGACGACGCTGGGGCCGCAGCATCAGTCTCGAAAAGCCTTCTGTGCGTGCAGAGGTTAACGCGTGCCACACACGGCGTATACGCAACGTGCGCCACAGCCAACTGCAAAAAGACGTAAGAAAGACGCCACGTGAAGTGAGTGAGCACCGTGCCGAGTTGTTGTTACTGTCTGTGTCCGGACAGGCCGGACAGGTGCGCCAGGTGGGCATTTGCCGGCCCAACGAACCGTGCCGCAGGCATTGAACTGTGGCACACCATGACTGGACATGGAGATAGACAAAGCGGCAGAAGTAGAAGAAGAAGCAGAGAAAGAGGAAGAACATCTTCTTCTTCTTCCTGCTGTTGTTGTTATTGTTATTGTTGTGTGTTGTGGAAAGGGTGTAGAAAGGGGCAGGGGAGGGGAGACTATTAAAAATTGATGGCCATTGAAAAGTCTTAACAAGTGTGAAAGGACTGAGACTGAGTGACCAAGTCGGAAGCGAGCCAAGCCGAACCGACAGTGAACTCTTTGTTATTGTTGCCTCTCGCATGTTTTTGACAGTTCGAGTTTGGCCGCATTTCGCACGCCGCTCGCATGGCCAAGAGGTCAAAGTTCAGGCAGTTCGAAATGAAATTGCCGGCAAAGAGGTAACGGCGATGGTGATGGCGGCGGCGACGGCGACGTCGTGTTCACTTGACTTTTTGAGTGCGACCGAATTAATTAACATGACAATGACGAAGGTGAATTGCGTGTTTTCCAGGGGCAGGGAGACAGAGAGGGAGAAGGGGGCTAAAGGGTAGAAGAAGGGGGGCTTTCAAGACATTGGCGCCTCGTCGCTTTTCATTTGTTGAATCAGCCGAAAAAAAGCAATAGAAGGGGAAAAATCCCCTCAGCATTTACAGCTGTTGCAGCTAATGGCGTTTTGATTCTTTTTCTCCTCCTCCTCCTTCTCCATCACACGCAGCATTTACACATTTTTAATTAGCCTTTTGTATGGTGAAGGGTTTGACGTGTGCGTAAGGAGGGGGCGTGGCAGTCGCAGCAGCCGCCCTGTAATTAATTGTTCATTGTTAGCGATTTTTAGCCGCGCCCATCGAACGCCAAAGAATTCGCAGTGTTTTGTGCGTGATTGAAGTCACTTGATTGAAGCAGCGGGGCGTGGCAGTGTGAGGTTGCTGATGAGTGCTATAATTAGGTGTTAAGTGGACGAGGGTTAAGTCGGCATTAAAACTGAGTTACACCTATGAGGGTCAAAGAGCCAAGCAAAGGTTAAATATCTTTTCGAATTGGAGGAAGGGAAAAAGTAAGATTTATTTGCTCTATGATCATTTGTTTTCATTTATAGCAAAGATACTAAATTATACATTGACAGTTAAAGCTTGCCTGAGATGATTAACTTATAGATTTAAAAGAACTCTTTGCCAGCGGAAAGTCACTTTTTCTCCCGATTCTTCAGTCTGTTTCGCCTTAAGAAACTGCGCCATAAATCAATAAACAATTTCCATTTCAATGCGCTGGTAAAAAGTAATGACAGCAAGGAAGCGAAAGAGACGAGAGAAAGGAAGAAGGAGAAGGGGAAAAGTAGAAGAGTATGTTTTGTGGCTTGCTTAAAGCTTGGCATATCATTACTTTAATATGATTCAGATTGACGTACAAGTTCCTTCCCGCGTTGCCGCAGGCATTGTGTTTGTCTAGCATTACGAGGGATGCTTGTCAGCTGCGCCACTGCCACTGCCACCCTCAGTCACTCCGTGACTACGCCACTGACTGGTTCAAGAGCAGGCACTTAAACCCTTTTGACAATGTCACTGGGGGAGCATCAATGTGACGGCGCACCCGATCATCATTGAGTTGCTCATGCTGATGATGATGTGGCTGAATTCAAAGAAAATATGACGAAGCGTGCCTGCAAATATTCTTCTTTAAAGGCAAAACATTATTGGAAAGAATTATCCGAGTGCCCAAAATAGCAACGAGATGAGAAGAGACGCGTGCCCGTGTGGGTGTGTGGCCGGGTGAATCCCTTTGAGCTCAAGTAGACTTCAATTGAGTAGGGTAATGACTGTTCAAGGACTGGCATGTGCATAAATGTGCTGTCGATAAGCGAGGCCTGCTCGGCTTCTCAGGCTGTTGACTTTCAACTTCTCGCAGATTTGCACACAGCGAGCTAATTTACCAAGGGGTAGGCAAGAGGGAGAGTGCAAGAGAAAGGGGCAGCTCATTAAATCATACATTTTTTAAGCAAATACAAAATGGTTTATGTGTTTTTTCTTGTAGAAATTGAAAATGCGAAGCACTTCAAGTGACACACACAAGGAGAATAAAAGAGGGAGAGAGGGAGAGACAGAGTGTATCGTGTGTGCTTAGGGGGCTCATGTGAACTGTGGGCAACAATAATTTATAAATGAATGCATAAAGGGCACACGAAGGCGGGCGGGCAGGAGGGCAGGGAGTGGGGCGTGGCTGGGCAAATAAAAATAAATAAATAAAAATGGCAATGCGGCAGAAAATGTGCTGCGCGCGAGGAGTGAGGAGCGAGGAGCGAGCAAGCGAACAACGGGAAATGCGACTGCGGCGCGGCGTTTATTTTATTGCGTATACGCGTCGCCCCTAAAAGTAGGCAACAAATTCGAGCGCAGCCTCCAGCAAGCGTGTGTGTGTGCTCTGCTGTGCTGTGCTGTTCATGTGTGTGCGCGCATGTGTGTGTGTGTGTGTTATATGGCCACAGCAGCAGCCACGCAGCGGCTCAACTTATTTTCCACAAAATTAAACCATCAAAAATTTGCCAACAACAATGCTGGGGTAATTTATTTGACTCATGGCATTTTGCTGGGTTGTTTAGAAAGCGCCAGCCGCAGCCGCAGCAACAGCGACGGCAACAGCGACGGCAACAGCGACGGCAACAGCAACAACAACAAACAACGCGCAACGCCACAAACAACAATGTGCTGCAGTGCACACAACATGGCCAAAAAAGAAAAAGCAACCAAAACACACACAGTATTTAAAGCAAACAGTGTGAGACAGAAGAGCGGGAGAGACTGAGAGAGAGGGAGACGGAGAGAGGGAAGGGACGCGTAGCTCGTGCATATGAGTAACCCGCAACAGCAACAAAAACAACAGCAACAACTGCGGCTGTGGCCATGTTGGTGACGGGCAGAGCCACGACTAGCTGCGCCCGGCTTAAGCCCCCAACTGGTTGACTTGATGTACACGCGGCATACATCAACATTGCCCTCTACCTCTCCCCTCTACCCCTCGTCTCCTACAATATTTTGCTCGGAAGCGGAGCACATTTTTTGGCTTGCGGCCCTTTGACGTGCCGCACTTTTTGTACCCGAAATTAAACAAACTGCGCAGCCGGAGAGACAGTGCAGGGGCAGGAGAAACAGGCAAGAGAAGAGGGAGTAGGAGAGTAGGAGGCAGGGGGCTGGCGACCCCACTGCGATGATGAATTGATGATAATGCTGCCCGGGGGCTTTGGCCAAAATACTCGTAATGTCTGCAAACTCCCCACGGGACGCGTCGCAGTTGCCTTTTCAGTTTTTTTTATTGCTTCGCGAACTTGGCTTTCAAAGAGTTAAGCGTTTATTTATTTACATACATTTCCAGCAGTTCTACTGCTTGTTGTTGTTGTTGCTGCTGTTGCTCCACTTGTCATTTTTGCTTTAGCTTTTTTTCCGCTGTGCCAACTGACTGACTCTGACTCTGGCCATGGATGCCCCGCCGGCCGGCAGTTTATTAAGTCTCAAGTGGCGGATCGCCGTCTCGCAGTTCTCCCCCTTCCCTCTGCACCTCTTTCTCCTCTCACTCCTTTTGCTTACAGGCAATTTCATGCAAAGCTGCGCCCGCCTAAAGCTGTCATCCTTGATGGATGACGCCTTTGACGCGCCCAGCACCAGCACCAGCGCCGTGCTCTCTCTCTCTCTCTCTGTGTCGGCCAATTTGATTTGCGCCTCATGCAGAGAAAACTCGCTTCAATTGGCGAATCGCCCGCAGACTGCAGCAGCAGCAGCAGCATCAGCTCGTCGCAGACTGTCGATTTGCTGTGGCAACTTCAGCCTTTCAATCCAACTGAGCTATCACTTGCTGTAGCAATGCTTTGCTTTGCTTTGGCTTGTTGGGAATACCAAACTGAGACAGACAGTTCGAGGGGAGAGCAAATGCCATAAAGGTAGCAGCGCCAGGAGTGAGCTTAATTGTAACGTTTATCGAAGTCCTTCATCATTTATCGATGGGGGATTGATGAGATACCAAATTAGCTTAAGTGGGCTTAAGGATTTCGAAGTGATTTGTCTTAGTGATTAGGCGGGAGAGGGAAGTATGGAGGGAACTTGTGAAAGGGTTTTGTAAAGTAAATAAAAAGTTTTAAATTGAGAGAGCACTCACTTCATAATATCATAATATCATAATATCATAATATAATAATATAATAATATCATAATATCATAATATCATAATATCATAATATCATAATATCATAATATCATAATATCATAATATAATAATATCATAATATCATAATATCATAATATCATAATATCATAATATCATAATATCATAATATCATAATATCATAATATCATAATATCATAATATCATAATATCATAATATCATAATATCATAATATCATAATATCATAATATCATAATATCATAATATCATAATATCATAATATCATAATATCATAATATCATAATATCATAATATCATAATATCATAATATCATAATATCATAATATCATAATATCATAATATCATAATATCATAATATCATAATATCATAATATCATAATATCATAATATCATAATATCATAATATCATAATATCATAATATCATAATATCATAATATCATAATATCATAATATCATAATATCATAATATCATAATATCATAATATCATAATATCATAATATCATAATATCATAATATCATAATATCATAATATCATAATATCATAATATCATAATATCATAATATCATAATATCATAATATCATAATATCATAATATCATAATATCATAATATCATAATATCATAATATCATAATATCATAATATCATAATATCATAATATCATAATATCATAATATCATAATATCATAATATCATAATATCATAATATCATAATATCATAATATCATAATATCATAATATCATAATATCATAATATCATAATATCATAATATCATAATATCATAATATCATAATATCATAATATCATAATATCATAATATCATAATATCATAATATCATAATATAATAATATCATAATATCATAATATCATAATATCATAATATCATAATATCATAATATCATAATATCATAATATCATAATATCATAATATCATAATATCATAATATCATAATATCATAATATCATAATATCATAATATCATAATATCATAATATCATAATATCATAATATCATATCACCATATCATACCCTTCCCCATGCCAGCTGTCCAAATACGAGTGTGATATGAGTAGTGAATGCTACTCAAATCGCCCAGGCAGCTCTCAACAAGTTGTGAAAGTTGCAGTTCGTTTCGGCGCATTGCGAATGCAGACTCGAGTATCATGTGTAGCTTATGCCACATGAGCAGTTCCATTTGTAGAGTAGTTTTCAGTTGTTTTCGCCTGCAAATCCACATGACGTATACGCCCCGCAGGCCGCAAGTGCAACTGGCTACAGCTGAAGCGAGCGCGTGTCTGTCTCGACGTTTAAGCCAATGCTAAAACGGCGCTTTGCCAATGTCTGAAAGTCGACGAGACGTATATAAATTCTGAGAAATAACAGCAACAGTAAAAACAACAACAGCAACAACTAGCCAGGGCTGACAGCGATAAATCTTTAACATGGCTTTAGCCAGTAAGCCAGCCGAGATCTACCTTGCCAGCCCGGCTGCAGGCAAGAAATTTCATTTGGCCTTCGACTAAATAAAGACTTAAAGTGCATGCGCTCGATTTCTCAGCTCAGTCATAAATATTATCAACGGCCAGGCAAGTTGACAAGCCTGCCGACGGAGAAATTGGGAAAAAAAGAAGGAGAGAAGGGTAGAAAGAATCCGGAAAATTTAGCAGCAGGCAAACTGGCAGCAAGCTGGCAGCAGCCAACGGGTGCGCATCCTGCTGCTGCTGCTCCGACTGTGGCAGCGGCACGTTTCCGTTTGTTATCGCGGCAATGTAAGCGCGTTTCCGCTGGCTGCGCATACAAGACATCGTCAACAGCAGCAGCAACTGTAGCAACAGCGACAGCAGCAACATCAACTTAAGCAGCTGCAACACACGCATCAAACGAGTTGAAAAACTTTAACAAAATGCATCAAGCAACAGCGTCGTCGACGTCAGCGACCACACAACTACCCCGCCTACTGTTGCTGTGCCTCGCGCTGGCCACACTCAATGGTAAGTACAGTTACGAAAGTAGATCCCGTTAGTCCAATATTTATGAACGCGATTAAGCGTGAAGCGCGTTGTGCTCACCTATCATATTTGAGCCGCGATTTATTTCCATTTGCCAATTTATTTGCACAACTATTTACGAGGGTTGCCAATGGCAGCTGCAGCAGCAACATACGACAGCAAGTTGCAGCACTGGCAGCAGCAACTCGTGGCAGCAATTCAATAAATGCGGCAATTTGCAGCGACAACAGTCATAAATTTATCTTAAATGAACAAATATTTTCTTGCTATCCGAACAAATAAAATTGCGATATGGATATGCAAAAAGCTTATCGTTTGCCACAAAAGGACGACAGCAGCAGCAGCAACAGCAACAACAACAACATGAGTTGTAACAACAACACACAAGTTTCAAATTTGACAATGCATTTCAATTTGCAGCGCATTAAAGACAAAGTGCATGCATAATACTCACTCATATATTCCCTATATATGTCGTATATATACGTGTATATCGAACATTCATGACATAGCATACATATATCTCAGCCTGTTACTGCTGTGGCCCCAAGGCTGCATGTGGCATGCAAATTGCAACTGGCAACAATATCGAATGCACTTGCCGAGTGCATTATCCTTTTAGTATCTTGTTCAAATTCATTAGAGACAACAAATAATTATCGAGCAATATTGGGCAAATAATGCAGAATGTGCACAGAACAGAGAACAGAACACACACACACACACACACACACAATCACACACATAGTTATTCATATGTTCTGTGATATTGTTGAACAATTGTTGTTTGGTAGCGCAATAAGTTACAACAGTTTATTTGCAAGTGGAGTCATTTTGCACAAAGCATTTCTATCAGTTTCATCTGGTATATAATGACAAAACAAACTCTGATTTTACTTGTACTAATTGACTGAATTTCCCTCTTGGCATGAGTCTAGCTATAATTACTAAGCAAATGCTACAGAGAAATCGATTGTATACCGAGCTCAGTTTATGTTTCCTTTCATATATACAATTTTATTTATAAATTGTTTTTTTTCAGCTTGCACATTTTCATAAAATATTTTACAAATTTGTTTTGACATAGAATTGTCAGTTTTCTGCATTGATTTTCTATCTACAATATATAAACGAAGGTTTCTTTTGACATCTCAACACATAAAAATCCGCAGAGAAACACACAAATAAATCTCAAGAAATATATTAATCTTCTGCATGTTTATTATTTATCTATGCAATCTGCAGTAAATATATGAATATCACATATATATTTCGTACTCGTTACATTCAGCTGAGATATTTTCGAAGGTTTGCAAAGTGAGTACAGGAGTGAGAATAGACTCGTAAATATCAATTGGCTTGCGGGAATAAATTTAATAATCTTTCGTTTATCGATTTCTATTTTGTACTAGAAAAGCATTGTTCATTCATTTTTGTTATTCATGCTTCAATCCGTTGCTTATTCTTCTTTCTGTTTTGGCTTGTTGCTGATGCTGCAATATCGAGGCAGAACCAGGCTGGGCGACGCTTTGTGGGCCTCATAAAAATCTGTCAAATGCAAATTATGCGCATAAATATAAATAAATTGCATGCGAATCAACAAATAAATATGTCACATAAAACGATATGTGGCCCTATGCCTGCCACACTCATAATGTTGCCACTTACCCGCCGTTTGCCTTGCATTGCATTGAACTCCCCCCCCCCCACTCTTCTTCTCCTGCTGTCAATTTGCCGCTGTCGCTGTCGCCCAAAAGTCGCAAGTGTCATAAACATCGCCAGCAGCGCGTGAGGTCGTCGAGTAAATATAAAAAAAAATAAGCACAGCGCACGCTGAGTGATATCATATAGGACCGCGAGGCGTGAGTGGGCGTGGCAAATGCAAAATAATTGCATATTTATATGGGCAATCGGAGCAGCTTCGCGCAGTGCCTTGCCAGCTTGCTCGCTGTTGTTGCTGTTGTTGCTGTTGTTGCTGTTGTTGCTCTTCTGGCTGTTGCTGCTACTCGCCTTGTTGTTGCTGCTGTTGCTCGGAGTGTTGCTGCCCTTGCCGCAAGACCATAAATATGAATCCGCATTGAGGCGCCCTTTAATGACGTTCCAAAATGCGCGAACAAACAACGCGACTGACGTCAGCGCTGCAGCAAGCGAATATTTATAGCAAATGAATGTCGAGTACCCGAACTTGGGGCCGCACAGTGAGCCTATTCTTTTCTATTTTTAGCATGAGTCAAACGCAAATTAGCTGTGCGTACAAAAAGGAAAAAAGCTGAAATTGGAAGCGAGACTAAAAATATACAATTTGTTTACACGAGGCGAGGGTATACTTTACGTACTTTATACTTTATTTTTCTTTAAGTTTACAATGCATAAATGGTGGCAACTCTTACTGTATAAAGTAAATATATAAATATATATATGTAAATATCTTCTTGAAGCGTATCAATAGACCTAGCTTAAATATATATTTTTGTATTTCTATTAAAGTTATATTTCTTGTAAAGTTATAATAAATGTATCATTAAGTGATTGAAACATCGATCATCGATCTAACTCGTGCAATATCTTTATAATTTCTATTAATTAATTAATTTCATCATAATAGTATATCTAAAAAAAACCAAATACTATAAAAATAATGCAGCAAAACCAAGCATATCTTAGGTCAAAGCTTTTAGGAACAATATATTCCAATTTCATCGAAATCGTATATATATTATTTTATTACACAAATACAATATATTTAATAGAACATTCGGCTTGCCGAAGGAAACCATTCTTTCTCTCTCTTTCTCTCCCTCTCTCTCTCTGTCCAGTTAAATTCTCTTGATCTAGGCAGTATTTTAAACACACTATCTATAATTTATAAATATACTATAAGCACTACCGAGCTTAAGTGAAATCCGTGATATTATTTGGCGTATCAAAGCGAAGGCACTCGTATTGAGGCTCGCTTTAATTAATCATCGTTGGGGCAGGCGCAAAACAGTCGAGGCTCGTCGCAAATCCAACAAAAGCTCGGCAAATTTAGCTTAATTTAACGCAACGATATCGATATCGATGGCCGATGAGGTTGTGGGTGAGGGGATGAAGGGAAGTCGGGGTGGGAGTATTAATTATTGGCTGCGAGTGGGGATTGATTGACATCTGCTTCAAGGTGCTTCAAGTATCAGCGACGGGTATCGATTGCCCTCATTCCACGACAGAAAGAACAAAGAAACTTTAAGTTCATTATGTATGCATGCAGAGGGCAGTACAAAGGAAAGCTGAGAAGGAAAGAGGGGAGGGCAGGGCAGAGAGGAGTGCAAGGAGGAGAAGGAAAGTAAACCAAGGAAATCAACTTAAAATCACTCAAGAGCATGAATGGCAGCGTTTTATCTCGTTGTTCGCTTTTGTTTGCCACGCTGCGGAAAAGGAAGCGCGTTGATAATAATAATGCCAACACTTGGCTTTTGTTTTAGTCACCGCAACAACAACAACGACAACAACAACGACAGCAACAACGACGACAGCAACAACAAGAGTGGCAGCAACAAAAACATGACACTTTAATAGCATAAATGCGGCACTAAACAAAACCAAAATCAACGAAAATGGAAAGGGAAAGGGAAAGGGGCGGGCAGGAAGGGGAATTGTTATAGCCAGCCGGAAGAGGGGAGGCGGGAGAGTGGTCAGAGGGAAACGGGAACGCAGACAGCGCCAGCTGTCATAATGAAACAGTCAAGGACAATGGCGGCCAGCGGAAATACAAAGTGTACGTGTTCCGTGCAGGCCTCCGCTCAGCGTGCCCGACGAACCTACTGACCTCTCTCTCTCTGACACCCAGTCTACCCACTGCCACGCCTACTGCTGCCGCCGCCGCTAGCTGTCGCAGGGACGCGATAAAAGCGACAAACGAAATGTTGTCTGACGGCGACGGCCATTTATAAGAGCATCAGTTACAATAATACAGCGCCAGGGCAAGAGGGAGGTGCGAGAAGTGCGAGATGTGGGCGTGGCACGGGGCTGGGGTCGACAACAATAGCCAGGCGCCATTGTCATAAATTAAAAATGAGGAAGTATATGAAATTTAACAAAAACAAACGGCCCGCGGAACTGACGCAGGCAGCGGCGCAGCGGCAAAGCAAAACCAACAACGGAAATACAAAAAGCGTTGATAAATAAATTTCCCAAAAAAAAAAGAAAAAAGTGTAGAATTTATACACACATTACATATATAGAGCGAGAAACAAAACCAGCGGCCTAAGTCAACGCATGGAAAAAAACAAAAGCTGAATAAAAGCTAAATAAAGCCGGAATATGGCTGCAGCTTCTGCTGACTGGGCTAGGTCAAGAACTCACACCAGGCCTACGAAAATGGCTACTCAATTTGCCTGCGTAGCAACTCCCCCTTTCTCTGCCTTCCCCTCTCCACTGCTAACACTCTCTTTCTTACTCACTCTCCCCCTCTCTGTCTCTCTCTTCTGCCTCCCTTAGCTCAAAATTAAAGCCGCTTTGTGGCAAGTGCGCTAAATTGTTGCCTGCTTCGAGGCGTTTGCCCGCTCTTTGGGGCACATTCAACGCGTGCCGCAATTTCGCCCCGTTCGCGTGTGTGTGAGCTATGCGTCTTGGTGTCTGGCTGGCAAGACGTCGCTCCAAGATGCCACTGCAATCCACTCGCAAGGTCGCCTTCGCCTCTGTTCACTCATGGACGTGGCTGATGCCAGGTCTATGTTCGGGCTTTGATGGAATTTATAATACACAGCAGCAGCACAAAGAGAAGCTGAAAATAGCAGCAAGCAAGCCTGGACAAGGGGCAGGTCGAACCACAAATACCCTTACTGCTCTTTCTTTCTCTCTCTCTCTCTCTCTTCCTTATGAGTTTCAATACAACTTTCAGTGCATTTGTGTGCTGAACAAGACAGTGAAACAATGAGAAGTATATACTTTAACTTTATATGTATATAACATGTTTCTTATAAGAATGAAAGGTACAGTTTTTTACTATATGTTGGATATAAATTTTCTCATTGGCGCTTTAAGTTTTCAGAGATCAGAGTACTTTACAAATTTCAGCCTTCACTTTTCGAATTTTCTAACAAATATTTCTGAAAATTTATAAATAATTTTACAACTAAAAAACTTGCAGATAAAAAACAAACACCAGTGTTATATAATGCCTTAAAAATAAATATATATTAATATATATTAAATATATTAATACTTCTTCCGTTATGAACAACTTCTATAGTGAAACAGAATGTGATTCATATCGTAGCCAGATGAAGGGCAAAGTGAACCACAAACGAAATTCGGTTATTGTCAATGACAGTTTGTGTTTATCCTGCAGTGCACTGGGCTGCTTTTCCGACGTTTTCCAGCATTTTACTTTATTTTACACACACTACCATACACACACACACACAGTCAGCCCCACATATACAATTTATTTTATTATTATTTTTTAAGCTGATTTGCTCGCACGGCACGTCTCGTTTTTAGTTTAGCTCGACGTAGATGCTCGGTTTAGATTTTCCGCCGGACACTCGCCCACTCGCTTTCCTTCTGCTCCTCCTCACCTCTCTCTCCATCTCACTTAACCACACTCTCCCTCTCTCTGTCGAGCGTTTTACTGTTTGACTTTATTTCTGGCTTCTGGGCATTTGTTTAAATTAAAGATTATGCACAAGCTAAAACAAAAAAGAAAATGGCAGTTGCTGAGAGGTGACCCAACGACAATATCATTTAAAATTTAAATAAGTAAAATGTGGGCCCACGTGGCGTATGATGAGTTTTACTGTGTGACGTCAGGATCAACAAAAAGAAATGAAGTAAGAGAGAAAATAACTTAAAGCGAATTTAATATAACAAAATAAAATATTTAGAAAGCGAAGCAATCTACGAGGCAGCTTAGGCAGAACTCATTACTCTCTTGCCACACGGAGGCAACTTTGGCACCTTGCCGCGAGTCGTGTAAACAAGCTGAGCTGAAAACAGTCGCCATAATAAGCCATTTAGCACTCACTTCTGCCCCCCCTGCCCGCCTGCCCGCTGCCTTTTGTATAATTTATATTGTTAATTCTTTGACTTGCAGTTGTCGAGCCCCAACCACACCCCACCCCTCTCACCATGCTGCGTTTCCCCGTTCCCCATCAGCAAGTGCCATAAAAGCTTCATAAACATTTTACAGCTTGCAGTTGTTGCAGGAAACTGCGCCAGGGCCATAATTGCCGCCAGCCATTTCCCATTTCCCTGGCTTAGCCAACAGTCAACTAGACAGCGGTGGTCGGTGTAGGGGGGAAGGGGAAGGGGAAGGAAGGTAGTGGAATCTGTGGCTGCCTGAGCTGAGCTGAGTTTATGGCATTGTCGAAAACAAAACTTTTATGGCACTCGTATTTAAAGTGCTGCGCATTCATATCCTTCACTTAAATCAGAAAACAACGCATGAAGAGTATCTTCAAATATATTTATAATATATAAATTATATATAGTCCCCATCCCATTTAAAATCAGCCTTAAATAGCTATATTTATTTCAGCTATTTCGCTGCAATTGCAGCTTGTTTTGCTCGTTAAACTTTAATTGGGCTGGCATTGTACAGCTCGGGCCCTCACCTGCCCGCCAGGTGTAAATTACAAATCTGAGTAGCGCATAATGAACGAGAAAACGGATGGCAAAATGAAATGAAATCGCTGTGAAAATGCCTTTTCATTGCGCGCAGAGCGGAGGTCGGGGGCGTGGCAGGAAAGTTTTGGCCCAGCAAACTGCGGCCAAGTTGATTAGAAAGCGACTGCGCCCCCTCGCCCCCACACCCCCCAGGCTCCCTTGAGCTGCCTCAGCTGTCCCATTGTGCGAGCAGCGCGGCCTAATGAGAAACTTGAAAATTTACGGTCAACGAGTTGTCAAAGTTCCGGCCTCGGGGGAGGGGGCGACGAGTGGCGGGGGTGGGGGTATAGTTTGGGGCCCAGCAAGTCAAACAATTAAGCGCAGCGCCGCCGAGCTCCCAATGAATTCCAGTTTAAATAAATAATTGCCAACGAAATTAAGCGATGCGCCTTAAGGAAGGGTAGCAGGGGAAGGGGGACGAGAGAGAAAGGGGCAGTGGGTGCTGGTGGCAACTGGACAATGCTCGCTGTAATCTCGAACACGGAAACCGGTGTGCGGCACAAAGCGATAGGCGAAGTAATGACAGGAAGACAGCACGATAAAAGAGGCTGCAAAGAAAACGCATGCATTAACAAGAGGCGAAGGAAAGCAGGCCAACGGAGTGTAAGTAGAGAAGAGGGGAGTAAGGGGGCGTGGCTTACAAAATGTTCATTAGCGCTGATCGGAAACGGAAACGAACGTGCCACCAAATGACCGCACAGATACGCGGGCGACGACACCCAAAAAGGGGAAGCAGTCGCTCGCTCTGTCCCTCGCTCGCTCTCTCTCTCTCCCTCACTTGCTATCTCCTCTTCTCTCTCTAACATTTGCATGTCCCCACGCTGCGACAGGCTCATTAATAATTTACAGAGAGCAAATGGAATCCAGCAAATAGTCAAGCCGAGCACAACAACAAAAAGGTTAAAGTGCAATCAGCTTCTTCTTCTTCAAATTAAGGAGGCACCGTTAGATAAACTGACCACAAAAGCTTTTAACTCCCGCCTCTCTCCCTCCGCAGCAGCAGCGAAGAAGCAGATGCGAAATAAAATAGCATAAAATAGAATGACACAAGTTAATGCGAGTGTCGCCAACGAGCGACAGAGTGAGAGAGAGAGAGAAAGAGAGAGAGGGAGAGAGAGCTTCACTCCATTAGAGATGGCCTCCATATGCGAATAAGCCGCTTAAGCGCCAAAAATATGGTGCAAATGATGGCACAGCTCACATTGCGAGCGGGAAAAGAATGAACTATAATCTCTATAATCATACAATAAACATATATCATAGAACACTGAACATATCATAGAACAAAAGAAAGATTTACGCTATATCTCAGAAGATATGTACATAGGTACCTATAAAAAACCTAAGTACCTTTGTCACATTCAACTTCTCTTCATAATCCTAATCAGAATGATGGAGCAGCTCACATTACTAGCGGGAAAAGAAGGAACTGCAATCTCTGTAATCATATAATAAACATATATCATAGAACATTGAACATATCATAGCGCAAACGGAAGATACACACTATATCTCATAAGCTATATACATAGGTACCTGCAAAGGACTTAGGTATCTATGTCAGATTCAACTACTCTTCATAATCCTCCCTTTTTTTTGTACTCTCTAAAATATATCACTTTACAACTCAAGGGTTATCATATAATAAACATATATCGTAAAATATTAAACATATCATAGAACAAAGGAAAGATTTACCTTATATCTTATAAAATACATACATAGGTACCTATAAAAGACCTAAGTACCTATGTCACATTCAAGTTCTCTTCATAATCCTCCCTTTAAAGTCTCAGAGATTTCTATTTCATATTTTTTGGGGACTCTCTAAAATATATCACGTTGCAGCTCAAGGGTTAATTGGCCGCACGTGGGCCTTGCCGTGCGTGTTCTCTGCTTTTCTCTACGTTTCTCTGGCACGTGTCCATCTCTAGCGCGCGCATTGTTGGGTCAACGTGGCCCATCAAAGTTCATGTGTGTGCGTGTGCGGGCGAGTGTGTGCGAACCATTTGGCGACCCAACTTGATGCTATCATCAATTGTCAAATAACCAACTGTGTGAGATTTGTGCACCAGCTGTGGCCGTCGCAGTCCGAGCCCGATCCCGAGACGGAGCTGAAGCTGGAGATGGCGTCGGGTGTCGACTTCGGGTCAGAGCCAAAAGCGTTGAAGCATTCATGGCGTTGCAAATCAACGCAAACATACTCACAATCACACACACAGCATGTGCCACATTCCACACACAACACACACACACACAGAGAGAGAGAGAGAGAGAGGGAGACGAGGGCAGACAAGCATGCATATGGTATACCCATAGAACAACTCACTTTGTGGGCTATTTGTTTTGGTCATACGCTCATTTGGCTCTGGCCAGCAAAATCGAATGCGGGAGCAATGAAAAACTAAGAGAGAGACAGAGAGAGAGGGAGAGAAAGTAAAAGGGAAAAAGGGGAAACGGCAAAAGGCAAAAGGTTGCAAAGGAATCGGAAAGTGCGCAAAAATCAGGCGAAAACCCAAGCACAGCGCAAAGCAAACAAATGAATGAATGCGAAGGAGAGTGTGAAGGAGAAGGGGAAGGTGAAGGGGAACCGCAAAAGCACAGCAAGATGACCAAGCTTGGGACTGACCCAAAGCTGGCGATGCTGCCGTAGCTGATGCGGATTGGGATGCTGTTGCCAGTGCTGTCGCTCCTCCTACTGCTGCTGTTGCTGCTGTTGCTGCTGCCAAAAATCGAGCGGCAAACTCGTCGAGCTGAGCAATCGTAAATCTTCTTATGTGCAGCAGCATTTTAACGATAATTTGCTTTATTGGAGCAGTTTAGATTTGGCCAGCGGACCACAAGTCAAACGACAACTACACTCTCTATGTGTGTGTGTGTGTCAGTACTTGTGTGTGTGTGTGTGCTGACTAGTTTTGGCAATGACCGACGCTGCCCTGCCTGGCTTGCTCGGAATGTGTTTCAACGTTTCCGTTTAAATGGTTTTTATAGCAAATTTATGTAGAGGAAAAACACTTGGAAGCCCGAAACGAAAGACCAAACGCAGCAATTCCGATAGCCATAGTCCGCCGTAGTTCCCCTGGGGAAAAAACACCATAAAAATAGCTAACAAACACATGCGACCAAACAATCGTTTAGTCTAGACCTGCTTCGAGTCTGCCTTCTCCCCTCTCCCCTCTCCCTCCCACTCTTGCTGCTTGCCCATCGCGTCTGAGGTGTGAACAAAGATTTGCCACTTTTGCTGGTCATTTGGCTCCGTTTGGCGAATGCCTCAATATGTACGAGTACTCCGAGTACCATGAATAATGACCCTACAAATTGCTGCATACCCCTCTCCCCTCGCCATGTGCTGCCTCTGTCTCTCTCGCTCTCTTGACTGGCTTCTGCAACTGGCATTGCAACGATGCTTGTGTATTTTGCTGTTGTTCCCGTGCAGAGTTGGTCCAGCAATTACCGAGTCATTTAACTGTTGGCAATCAATTGGCAGATGGTTAACACAGGTGTGATACGATAACTTAGTTTCGCATAGTTGGCTGGCCATTTGATTAGCGATTTCATCGTGATGGCAGCAGATAGAGCAATATAAAATGTGTGAACTGTAATTGATAATTTAGTCCAGTTGCAAATAGAGAGTATTGCCAGATAAATTGTAAATGTGAAACTGATACTCCAAGAGTATTGCCAGATAAATTGTAAATGTGAAATTGATACTCCAAGCTGCAGACTAACTAAGTTACACATATTTAACTGGATATTTAATAAGGATACTCATGCTGGAATGGAGTGAATTCGTTTAAATGATTGATAACGTTACTCAACATGATGCATGAGCACCCTTTGGCCCACTCAACTCTCTCTCTCACATCAACTTTAAAGTTTGAAATATTTCCTTAATTATAACGATTTCAATATTTTGTTATGATTATTTATGGATCGTACATATCTCTGGCATATCTCGCAAATTGCCTCACGCTGCTGCGAATCGTTCGAATAGCTGCTCGAATGTTGCTTTTAGCTTTAATTGCTGGACACACACTCACACACACACACACACACACACACACTCATACGCTGCTGCACTTAATTAAAATATTTTCTTTATGCATTTTCGCAGTCTCCACTCTTGGCAGCGCGTATGAAAAACAACAGTAAAATGTGTGGCATAAATTTCAGCAGCAGCAGCAGCAGCAAGAAAATAAATCTGTTAATAAATGTGGCTACCAGGGTTGCCAAGCTGCGTGCATTTAAAGGTCATTATTCAAATTAATAAATTAATTACAATTTTAAATGATGAAATTGTTGCAGTTTGTGTTCAAATTACGCATCCGCCTCGTTGAACAAACTTTGCTTCGCCATCAAAGCGAGAGAACCTATAGAAAATGATCTGTTGGTTGCCATAATGCTCAGTAATTTGCCCCACAATACTCGGCAAACACTTTATGCACATGTAACCCGAGGCGATGCACACACACACACGCACACACACACACGCACACAGACGCAAATGGAGACGTTGCATCCATCACATCCGTTGCAGACATTTCTTTCGTAATAAAGAAATTTCCCTTATTTACGTGCAGCACTCGTTGCGAGTGTGTGTGCGAGTGTGTGAGCTCATGTTGTGCATGCAAGTTGCACGCTTGATTATACTCAGTAAGTAGGCAAAGGGTATTTTGAGCTTAACTTGAAGTGAAGTAGGGGAGAAGTGTCTTCCTAGTATTCTCATACATATTTAATTAGCTCTCTTGCTTTATTTATAGGTCCTTCATTTAAATACAGTTGATAGTCGCATAAGCCTTGCATATGCTTCCCTTGTTTTGTATCATGCCTTGCACATTCTCCGGCAGTTGCTGCAATTTCTCTTCTTATTTTCCCTGTCGTCCTTCCTTTGCGTTGCGTTGTGAACGGACCCGCTGTAGGCCTTTGCATTATGTTAAGCTTTGTGCCGGCAGTACTTATAATCATACACACACACACACACGCACACAGGCGTACACAGCACTGTGAGCAGCCACTCGCCTGTGCCTCGAGGCTGGCTGCCAAGTGACATTTGCCGGCATAAAAGTCAACAACTGTTGTTGGTTGTTCTTGTTGTTGTTGCCAGTGTGGCTTTGCGCTGTCAACAATGCTGAGGTGGCGCCTCTAACTTTGTTGCCGAGAGCCACTCACAAGTTATTCACATGCACCTGTTACGCATACGCCCCGCTGCCGGTCGCAATTATTCCCCCCTCACATACAGCCGCCTTCTAATCAAATCCAGCTCGAAAATACTCGCATTAATATTTATGCTGGCATTTCCATATCCCTCTCCCTCCCTCTCCCTCTCTCTCTTTCGGCATAATTGTAGGCGACTGAAAGCTGCCAACTTTGCGCATTAAACGCACAGTTATCGCAATAATAATCATAATAATAATCGCCATAATAATAATCATGCCCATAATATGAAGAACATTATTTGACAATAGTTTCGGCGCGCTACATAAAAACCAACTGTTAATGGCGCCATTTTCAATGCATAGACCAGCCACCACCTACCACTTCCTCCCCTTCTACCTATCAAAAAAAGCTATACAAATAGCTTGTTTAAAGCTGCCCGCTCGGGATTGGATCATAAACTGCACATCGGGCAGCTGTTAATGGCCCGAAAAGAGCCGTAAAATATTTAACCCAAAAATTTTAACGAGCCAACTGCCGCAAATTGTTGCATAAACAATTAGTTGATGATCGAAGCTGACCAAAGTTTAATATTTAGGCACAAGTCAAAAGTTTTCTGTCAATTGCTGATATGATTGAATTTTGATGTGATTAAATTTATTACTCCACACTCAATCTTCACACAGTTGTGGCACAAATTGGGAGACACACAAAAGGCGATACAGTGACAGATTACGGAGACATAGCAGTCTTCTTGCAAGACGTCTTCTCCTTATATTTCTCACCTTGTGATATTAAGATACAATATTATGATGAATATTACTTAACTTAATAATAATAATAATAAAAAAAAAAAAAAAATTAAATTAAATTTTCTGCATACTTTTTGGGGCAAAATAAAGAAAGTGTTCAACTACGTTTAATTTCGCCTATTTATTGTGTTTAATAGGAGAAAACACTTATTCAGTATTCTATTTTCCAGCTGTCACTGAATAATTCACAAATCGAACTGTTTATCACGTTGATTGCCTATCAAAATAGCCAAAATTTGGCACATCACAAATGCTACATAATATTAAATCGCAAATATGATTTCCATTTATTGTTTCTGCAGGCTTTAAGCGCGTCGCCTTTGTTTATCCATTTCCATGCATATCGATAATAACCTGCAGCTCGTCCACGCGCCATTTGAAATATGATTTATGTGGCCCGCAGCAGTACAAGTCTTTCACTTCCCTCCCCATTCACAATCACTCTAGCTACAGTTCTGTCTTTCTCTGTCTCTCTCTCTGTCTCTGCTTTCTCCCGTCGTGACTTTGCTGCTAAAACTGTCGAAACTTGTAAGTGTTGCCAGGGTGATTTACTTGCGTCTAAACGAAATCGAATGCCGCCTTAATAGCCCCCGGCCAGACAGCTCGCATAATTTTACACGCAGACACGCTGGACGGAGAGAGACAGCAGGACAGACAGACTGACGGGCAGACAGCGCCTGTTATGATATCTGCATAGATTTATACATATATATAGATAGAGCGAATCGTTTCTTATTAGCAGCAGAGTGAGAAGGGGGCATATTTCTGAATTCAGAAATTATAATGCCAGTCGACAAATCGGCAAAGTTTCGCTGGCCTTTGCCTTCTGCCACGGCTCAGTTGTCTCTCGGGTTGGTCGTAAATTTAAATTTGATTTTTCTACTGCCTTTTAATATGTGAGTGTGTTAACACTTTGCGAAATGATACGAGACGAGAAATGCTGGGCAAACTTTTGCCATTTCAATTGAGAACTGAGACTAAATGCCCGATTTAAGAACATTTATGATGGAACATATAAAACTGCTGGAATTTGCTAGATCATTAATTCGTTGATTTACTACGTGAGGGAATTGCTTGTAAATGTGTTTCTTTTTTAAATAGAATTAAAAAAAAAAAAGTAGTATTCATTATAAGCAAGAAATAGTCATTTATTTGCTTTGACTTTGCTGGCAAATTAAAAATAAAATCAAAGGCAAACTTGAGGTTTCTAATACATCAAATGTTTTCCTTCTTTCATATATTATATATACATTTATTATTACCTAATTTATTATGAAGTATGATACCCTTCCTCGTATGTTCATCCAGACAGACGGACAAACAGACAGACGTGGCTCAATCGACTCGGCTAGTGATCTTGAGCAAGAATACACAAGAATTGCACAAAGTTAGTATACTCTTTTTTGACCATTTTCAATGGTCGAAGGGTATAAAAAATCAACTTCTTGCTTTTGTTCTTAAGTTTACCTTATTAGATCATAAATTTAAACAAATTGACAATATCCAAGCATACCTCATGCACTCCAAATCAAGTCTATTCCCATTATAAGCCTACATAACAGTGCTTGGCTTTCGACTTTGATGACAGTTGAATGCGCATGCAGAATATATATCTACTGTATATGGGAATATGGCAATGTGATTTTGCCATAAAGTGAGTCAGCCGAAAGACGCAAAACTTTTTCATTACGCAATTTTTGTGCTTTGCTTATATCATGCTCATAGTTGTAGTGCAAACACACACACGTACACACAGACGTACACACCCACACACTTTTTATCAAAATCACACACATACACATACATACATGTATTTGTGTATGCTAAAAGTATATGTGTATTTAGATATATGTACATTCAGCTCGGCTCTTGCTTAAAAACTTTTCTAATTCCATTAACGTAACGCACATGCGAGAATCCGGCTGAAGGTCCTTTTAGCTGGCTACCCTGGCAGTGGTTGATGCTGTTGTTGCTAAAGTTTCTGCCCCAGTTGCCACATGCAGCACGGCAGCACGGCAGCGGGCAGTCGAGGCAGGTCCCCGCAAAATCTGCGTGACTTCTCAAATTGACTGGAGTCGACTTTGTGCTGAAGTCACCCACTGCCTGCCCACATCATTTTCACTTTAAAATAAATAAACGCCCAGCATCACGATGAGGACTCTGACTCGGACTGGGACTCGGCCTGGGACTCGGACTGGGACTCGCTTTAATGAGCTGTAGTTGCTCACAGATTTCCATCAAGCTGGCGAGGCTCGTCAGTGGCAGGACTCGCCGCCGTTTCATGCTTCGTTTCAAATTGTTAATGAAATGAAATTTAAATTTTGTATCATTTTTATGTGAGAGCGAAAGGAAGCTTTTGCCTTGTCTTCTCTCTCTCTCCCTTTGTGCTGGCTGTGCTAATGCTCCGCTCTCGATTGCTATGGAGAGTTTTTTTCCAGCTCGTCTTCAGCTGGCGCTGGCATTGCTGGTGCTGCTGTGGTTGTTGTTGTTGGGCCGCCGTAATTTGGTTTAATTTCAGTTAATAATTATTTTCACATTTTCGGCATTGCTTGTGGTTCGCATGGGGGCTGGGGAGGGGCAAGACAGTGGGCAGGAGGCGTTGCCTTGGCATAGGGATCACAGTTAATTAGTTTGTAATTATTATAAATTGAGGATGAATGCTTGTGGCAAGTTTAATTGGATATTTGATGTTTTTAAATTACGCAGAAGCGAGCGTGAAATATTAGCGCCAGCCTCGCGTGTGGCATGTGGCACAGAGTCAGTCGGTCGGCTCAGATCCCCGGCTAGGCAGTTAGTCATGCTGCAAAGTAAATTAATTTTTAATGCCTTCGCAATGTCACTCCTGCTTCTTATTTATGTGGCAAGCGGAGCGCGCGTGCCATCCCCCGAGCAGCTGCATGCAGAGCACATCTTTCACTCTCCCTTTCGCACTCTCTATCCCTCGATCTCTCTCTAACACGCGCTCTCTGCCTCTTTTCTTGCTGCATCTGCTCGTGTCGTTGACCGCTGCGCATTGTCACACGTGCCACGCCCACAGCTGCAGCCCGTACATGCACAACAATTAATCATAATCTCATGTAGCTTCCAGGCAGTTCTTCGACCACGTACCACGACTAGCAGCCGACTCCACCACCCCCACCTCCCGCTCGATCCACTCCCCTGCCAGCAGTTTTTCACAGAACCTCAACAATAAATTTTACATTCTGCGACTTGAGCAGCCATAAGTTGGAATCAAGGCAACGCCTTCGACTTGCTGTCTTCCCCTCTCCCCATCTTTCTCTCTCTAAAATATGCTTCAGTTTTGCTCGAGTTGTTATTGTATTCCCATCATTTTGTGTGCCAACGTCACACGTAGCTTCGTAATAACTTAGCATGAAATATGCCTGCTGTGCCACACGGCATCCAGTGTGGCCAAAGGACACCTTAAACTCATTCTTATCAAGGGGGGAGAGCTTGAAAAACGAGTCAAGATTTCAGCAAACCCCAAAAGGGAAGCAGCTTCAGTTGTAAAGGTTCAGATTTTAAAAGTTCCTAATTTAATTTCTGTCCAACTTCCTCTACTTTGAACATATTGACATATCATGAAAAACATCAATTAATTAATTAGTTTCATATGACACAGTGAACTAATTAGCAGAAGAATCAAGCTAATGAGTTCAGGCAAAACAGCATGCAAAGATGAGAGAAAGAAAACTAATGACAAACTGAAATTAAAGGAGATCTTAAGGCATTAGAAATTAGTCTTCAGATCTAAAACTCAAATTAATGAACCTATAATTTCTTGAAAGTTCCTTTTGTTTACTCGGTCTATATGCCATGAACATATTAAAGGTACTACTTGACTGCATATCTGCATTGCAGTCGCATTCTCACATGAGCGAACTCTCTCGGCATTTGTAATTCACAGTCGAGGCGGGCTAGGGGCTAACTGATAATAATAGTTGCAAGTTGCGAATTGCAAGTTGCATAAACTAAGTGCAATGTGGCATGCTTCTCTTTTGCTGCTTCTACTTGCCCCTCCTCATCATCTGGCTAAACAGTTACCCCCAGCTAGAACAACAGACATTTATCTGTCTTTTGTGCTGGAAACTTTAACCCTTGGCATTTGTATTATTGGCAATAATATAGTACTTTGCCGGTCTCTAACTGTGAATGCGACTGCTGCCATGTGCAGTTATACAACTGAAGGCTGTGTGTGGCTATAGTCGTCTGCCCCTGTCCCTGCCGCCCGCACATGCTGTCAGCTGTCTCCTGCTCCCCCTCTCTGAGTTGAGTCAGTGCGTGCTCCGAACAGGACCACAGCTATGTGCGGGCTGCTGCTGCTCCTGCTGCTCCTCTCTTTGGGGGCCAAAATTGATTCTATTGGCTTTGTTGTGATAAGGTCAAAAGTTAATGTAAATGTTGTGGCTGGCAAAAACTGAGACAGTTTCCAGGGAGACTGAATCCAAAGTGAAGCAGGAGGAGAGTTTTTTAAATTAAAAGTTACAAGTTTTCCATGTGGCATGGTGGCAAACAGTGATAAAAGTCCAACTTTGATATAGTGCAGACTACTGGGATGTCTTACGATGCCACGGGGGGAGAGGGGGATGGGGGCGATCAGGGAGTTGGGTCAGCTGCGCAAATTTAAATATTTAAGACTGAGATGCACTTAAGTTCTGTGCCAATCATCAGATTATAAGAAGCTGCACAGAGAATATATTTAATATAATGGCAGTTATTTATATACAGCAAACCAAGAGCAGATCTCCTTCTATAATATATATAGTAAATATAATGACATTTATTTATATCCAGCAAACCAGATCTCCTTCTCAACTTGATGCTGTCGCCCTCAGCTTTATTTGCAACTGAGCTTATGTTTTTTTATCTGAGCCATAAAGTTGCTGCTGCGTGGCTTATTGAAAATCAAAACAAGCATTAACATTTAACAGTCCACTTAAAATCGGACCCGAAGTTCTCGAACTATTGTTGTTGCCATCAACGGGCAACCGGCAATGAGACCGCAAATTTAATGAATTTTAAAGACTTAATTTGCCGTCTCTTTCTGTCCCTCTCTCTCTCTCTCACTCTGCTTGCGTCTCTCGCTCTTCTCCCCTGCGCTGGCATGAGGAGTTTCCATGGTCGTGCCCAAGATTCTTGGCCCCATAAAAAGCAATGCCGAGCTGGCTGAATGCCGAGCAGGGCAAAGTTTGTGCGTAACATGAAAAACTTCGATAAATTCACAGTTGAAACAATTACCATGAATTTTATCAAAAATGATACGCGCAGTTCGTATCCGACCATGCAGCAACAATATTTTTTAATGCACTTTGGGGGAAACTGAAACGCGTGGCAGGCGCATAAGCAGCAAGAAGGAGAGTGAGAGAGAGAGAGATAGGGAATGTGGGGAGGAAAAGCGAAAAGAAAAGCGAAGTGTGTAGCAAGAAAACCGACTGTGGCAGACGCTCAGAAAACTAAGTAGATAAGAATCGTGGGGGAACGAGGGAACGAGGGAACGAGGGAAATGCCCACAGCATTCCGTCTGCTGACAGATAGACCAAGAGCAGGACCTGGGACCGCATCGGCATCGGCAGCGGGAAAAACAGGAACAGCAGGAGCTGCCACTAGCGCTGCCACTGCCTCTGCCACTCTCCCTGCCACTGCCTCTGCCTCTGCCATCGCTAAAATGTAAGCGAAAAATTGCTTGGGAAAACTTTCTCAACTTTTCAGCTAATATTTGACTTTTGCAAAATAAGGAGACGATGTGGAAAAACAACGCTGCAGCAACGCAACGCATCGCATCGCATCGAATGAATTTATATACATATATGTATTTATATATATAAATTTATATATATATTCTATATTTTTTGCGCGTGACATTTGACTTGATGTGGGGAGGAATTCCGCCACAGACATGTGAAAGCTGCTTTAAGAGCGACGGCATCTCTGGCAGACGCGACCCCTAAATCTATTACAGTTCTCTATAGTGTGTGCACGTATGTCTGCCAGTGTGCCTGTGTGCCTGTGTGTGTGTGTCTGAAAATAAGTAAATATGGCAACAGTTTGCTCGAGTGAATCCCATCGATTCTGGCCTAAAAGTTTACTTGATTTTTCCAGCTAAAATTGAAAATTTAAATTGATATTTGACTTTGCCTTTGCCGTCCAACTTTAATAGACTTCAATTGCAGCTCACTTAATATTATGTTATACACCCCCTTCCCCCTGCCCCCTTCGCGTAAGTGTCCACTGTTACTCTGATATTTTTATACTGCACGCGGGCAACTCAAATAGATTTTGAGTAGCTTTTCAGTTTGCCTCAACATTAAATGAGAAAAGTTTCCCAAGTGCTTGTTGCACTTTTCTAGCGATGTTGCTGCTACTTTTCACTTTCTCCCCCCACTTACGCTCTCTGCCACACTCAGGTAAAGTATTTCGATAACTGCCCAAGTATTTCTGTTCGGCCATCGCGTTAATGATCTTTCGCTTTGGTTTGCCAAGTGTTTAGCGTGAGTGGCACCGCTTAAAGCGCAACTTTCCATTCATTTTTTAGTTGAATCGCAGCGCTAAATTGTTTTCAAACTCTGACCAGAGAAGCCTTTGCAACTTTAAGCAATTGAATTGGCTGCTGAGTAAAAGATAAGTTGGCTGAACAGCTTTTCTGGGAGGTCGATATTGAAAAAAAGAGACCAAAGAAATGTTGACGGTGTGGAAGCTTTAACTCTTTGAAGTATTTTCAAAGTAATTCGAATCTTTCATCTCCTGCAAAAGTATGGATGCAATAAAATTCCGAAGTATACACTCAATAGTTTTTTAGAGTAATAAAATAGTTAATATTTAAAAGAAGCAACCTAAGCAAGTTCCAGGGAATTTTTTTTTATTATTATATTAATATTCAATGTATTAATTTATTTCCGTAAGAGCTTGCAACATATTGAAGGTTGTCTTGAATACATTACCACATGATTTAGACTTCTTATTCTTTATATAAGTCTGGGAATGTTGAACTTTCTTTTGTCAATTAAACATTTCCCCATTGTTTATTTGCCTTTCTCTCTTCTCCCTTTATGCAATTTTCTCTGGCAATTCTAGAAAACTTATTTCGTTTTCGGCTGCCTTTACGAACACTTTGCCCTAAGCCTCTTTTACATTGTGCGCCTTCACTTTATCGCTCACTCTCTCGTTCTCTCTGTGCAGCTAATAACTTCAGCAATTGACACAGTTTCCAGTTCCGAAGCAGTTTCCAGTACTCTTTTTATAGGCCACATCAAGGATGCAACAAAACCCCATTTTACTAATTTCAGTTTGCAACTTTTGCTGTTGAAATCCACAATAAATAAACACAAGCATCTGTCGGGACTTTTGCAACGAAACAACGAAACAACGAAAACGTGTCCCGACGAGACGTGGAAAATCTAACAAAAGACACGTCAAAAAAAACAGCAAACAGTTAAAACAGAAAAACAAAACGAGAACTCACAAAAATTAACAGCAAACAAAAAGGCAAACGAAGCTGGTCAACTCGCACTCCCAGTCGCAACTCTCTCTCCCTCTCTCTCTCACTCGTTTTCCCTCTCTATTTGCTGCACACGGCGTGGCATATTGTATTGAGAGTTCGTTTTAATTAAAAGCAAAAGGAAGAGCGAAAACAGTGCGCCAGCTGCCTGCAAGAGGTTACGGGGCGTTGCCTATGCAACACTTTTCCCAATGACGTTTTTTTTTGTGTTTCTGTGCTGCTCTTAGCCTTTTTCTAGCCAAAATGCAACTGTGAAAATTTATAAAAATGATTAAAAAAGTTGCCAGCGCTTCAACAATAGAAACAATTAGAGAATTGCCGAAAAAGGGAGACAACAAGAGCGAGGCAGTGTACAAACAATGGATGCAGGGATATATATAGAGATATCAGTGCTCGGGGCTATGGTGTGTGCAAATATTGCGTATACGCCATGTAATAAATAAAACAAGCGGCGAATGGGGCGATGCAGAGAAAACTGCTGCGCCACGGATGCTGCTGCTTCGTTGCTGCTGCTGCCACTGTTGCTGTTGCTGCCACTGCTGCTGCTGCTTCTGCTGCCACTGCTGCCGCTGCTGGTGTTGGTGGTGGTACTTGAGCCTTTTGCTGGCTTGGCACTGGCAAACAGTTTCCAACTGAATGACTTTATATCTACGACTCGAGCTACATTTGCCACAGATGCCTTGGATATCGAGCATCCGCACCGTTGGCCCAGCAGCAGTCGCTGTCGCAGCAGCAGCTGAAGCAGCAGCAGCACCAGCACCAGCATCATCATCAGCATTCAGCTTGCTGCTCGTTTGTGCCAGTTTGCTCGTTTACAGGCTTTTACCTGAAACTATTACCCACTTGCCGACTCAGTTGGTCTGCCAGCCAGCCTGCCCGCCTGCCCACCTGCCCGCCTGTCCGCCTCTCTGTCTGTCCGTCTGGCCGTCCTGCCGTCAGTCGCAGTCTGCTTGGCTGTATTATATAGCCGGCAACGGATGCAGAGTCCTTATGCAATCAACTGTCGACTCGTTACAACTTTTCCTCGCAAATCTGTTAAGGTATAATATTTCGTAGAGCATCTGCAGCTAGTTGCTCATCTGATTACATATTTATCTACAATTTATACATAATTTTGCACAAGTTCACTTCGCATGGCTGGCAGGGGGGTGCGGCAAGTGGCGGAGCTGATGGAAAATACTTTAAGCTCTTTAGCCTCGCCATTAAGTTGCAGTTGATGCCGGAGACGAAGCTGAAGCTGATGCTGGAGCTGATGCTGGAGCTGCAACTAGATCGGGAGCTTTGTGCAATGTGCAACAACTGCGACCAGTAACAAGACACACACCAAAGCTCCCTGGCCCCAAAACAATCCATCACACGCACACGCACACACTACACACATACATATTTGTGCCCCATCCCCATCCTCCTTCTCGCCTGCATAAAACTGTCAAAAACTTGTGATGAGAGCGCAAATCTCACACGCACGCTATCCCCCCTCCCTCCCCCAGCCAGGCAACTGCGAGCCCAAGCTACGTGCGGCCTCCTTTAAGTCTCGCCTGCACTTTAATGTTCCCCAAAGAAATGATGAATTTGCCCGGAAAAGCCACTGAAAATGTTTACGGAAATATGCGGTCCCAAAGACAGAAAAGTAAAAGTGAATGCTCCCCAAATATGGGTATGATGAAATAGCCTTCATATATCTTACAGTAACAGGTCTGAAGTTAGGTAAACTAGTGAAAGCATTGAAAGGCAGGTAGGGAATAAAACTGGACAAGGGGGCACAACGAATAGGGAATGTTGTGCCAACTTCAGAGATTTATTAAAAATTAATAAATGAAAGTTTTATCTTTATAATGTACTAATGCAATTGTTAAAACACTCTTGAAGTTATAGAAAACTTCATTTACTTCTTTATTTATTTTATTTATTTTTTTTTATTTTGTTTTTTATTTTTTTTTTATTTATTTAACGTCAACTAAGACAGCCGACTTGAAATTAAAATTAGCTTCTATTTTTTAAATTAAAATAAGAAATAATTAAAATTAAAAAAAAAATAATATTACAATAGTTTAAGACTTAGATTTTAAAATTAAATTTGCTAAAAAAATTAAAAATTTAAAATTAATTAAAAATATATATTTTTAAATTTAGGCTGGGGAATCTAAACTACAAATTAACTACAAATTGAATATAATAAGTTATTTTGAATTGTTATATTTTTATTTTTGTATTTTTTTTTTTTTATTATATTTACTCTTCAAGAATTAAGATCAAAATACAGAGTACTAAAACCTCTCTAAGTTATAAATAAATTATCTAAAGCGCAATAATCAATAGTCTCAGCTAAGTATGAACTAATGTAGGGTATCGAGTGTGCGGGAAACAACACACTCAGTATAGACAAGAACTAAGCTGAAACTTGAACTATCATCTCAAGGCTGGCATAACGTCCTCATGCAGTATGTCGAGAGGCAAAAAGTGAACCACATGTCAATGTCAAAGGCGATGACAAAGACAAATTCACCAGGCTCCCTGCCTGCCTGCCTTCCTGCCTGCCTGCCGGCATATATGGATACTCTCTCGACTGCTGTGGGATACCGATACCGTTACCGTTACCATTACGTCTACCGTTACTGTTAATGTTAGCTATGTCGAAGATATAGTGCTGCGTGGAAGTTAACATGTTGAACACGTGAGGCGCGATTTAAATACGAAAATTGTTGTTGGGCTTTTGTGCTTTAATCGAAAATTCCGAGCGTGCTGATGCTGTTCTGCAAATTTAATGCACCGTTAGGCAGACAGAGAGAGCGAGCGAGAGAGAGAGAGAGGAAGTGAGAGCACGCTGAAATGGCGCCAAATTCCGTCCGGCAATCAAGTAAATTCAAAGCAAATTGCCCTCACAGTGAGCTCAGGCCAAGCCTATAACTGGGCAAACCTAGGCTACGCGAATGGTGGAGACGGGGGGGTGCGGGGTGGAGAAGGGGACGCCTCATTATTTTTCGCTTGAGAAGTTTCTGTCTCGTCACTAATTCATCATTGTTTCGGCACATTAAATGCTCGAACGTCAACGCATTCATTATCTTTGAGCCAACTGGGTTTTTGGCCAACTCATCGCCGGCTCACATGGCCACAGAGTGTGTGTGTGGGTGTGTGTGTGTGTTGCTCGTCTGGGGCGGCTATCTGTCGTCAGCGGGCGTGGCGTCGCCAAGGCTGCCAGCCAGCCAGCTCTCACGCTTGAGTGATATTAACTGACCGACAATCAGTCAGTCAGCCGGCGTAGGAGCCGCAAGAAAAGCCAAAACAAACGCCGCACGACCAGCGACTTAGGCCAGATTTGGAGCCGAGTGCGGCCCACAAAATGGCCTCGTCATTTGCCCAGAAATCCTTTTCAATTTCTATGCATGTGTGCCCCGCTAAGTGTGAGCGTGTGTGTGTGTGTTGCGTATGCTTAGCATGTTAATTGCTTTCTAAGCTAATCGAATTTTTTGCTCGTCATTATGAGTAATGCGCTTCCAGTGCGAGCCAGAGCATCTCTCCTATGCATGTGTGTTATAGGATATATTTAGCAATTTGTCGGCCAACTTGTCGAGTGTGGCAAATTGCTTTAAGCCGCACCCCCGCACGACTTAAATTTATCAATATTAAAGCCCACGCATTAACAGCCTGTCGGCCGCAAACAGAAATAAATACTTAATCGCACATGTCACAAATGGCACTTAATTTGCCATGCAAACAAAACAATATTGCAAACAAATAATCAAAAAGGGGCAAACAAAAAATGAAAACAAAAAATGAAAACTGATAAATACTTGTAAATGCGAGTAGGCTTTATAATATCTATCATTTTGCATTGTCATTCGCATATATAATTGAGTGATTGACGAGTTATGTTTGTCGAAAGAAATAATGGAAAACTAAGCACATTGAAAATATATAGTTGCCATGTGCGGAAGATTTGTTAATATTGACATACAGTTTGTACATGTTAAACATCGAAATAGTCATAACAAACAAGTTTTTGGCTCTTCTGTAAAATATTTTCAGTATTTGAAAGGTGTAACACAATCTAAGAATGACAAAATAGAATAAAATTTTATTACAATATATTCGCTCTCAATAAAAAATAAAAAGTCATGTATTTACTTGACCTCGAGCCAACAATATGATAAAAAGACATATATTTGCAAAATAATCTATAATGATGTAATTTCTACATACATCAAACTTAAGTTCATTTCAAAATCGCCTCCCTCCTCTGTCACTTCACTTCTTCTACATTCACCTTCACTTTAAAGAGATCTTAATCACTTTATCCACAACAACCTTTATTTAATCACACTTTAACAAACTTTACCAAGAAGTTATCATCGGCTCAGCATGACAATTACTCATGGAAGACGCTACCGGAAAAAGTTATATTACTGCGGCTAATTTATGGAGCACATAAGTTCGCCCCAGTTCGTTTCATTTCTCTGTTTGTCTGCTGCTGTTTGTTGTAATTAGCCGTCGTTCAAGCCGTTGCACAGGACCATTAAATCCGACCCGGCAAACGGAACTCGGACATAAACAAATGAAAAACTGTTGCTTCCGCTGCGTAAAATAGAGAGACAGAAAGAGAGAGGGGAAAAAAACGCAGAGTGAGTGAGATGGCAGACGCTAATTATTTTGTCGGTTTGCAAAAGTTCATAGTTCAGATATAAAACATGCTGAAAAACCAACAACAACAATAGCAACAACAATAATGACTGCAATACCACAAGCACCACATCAACACGCCCAGCTCGGCCCGGCCCTGCGCCCATTTCAGCGTGTTGCCATGTTTTTTTCACTCACTCCTCCCCTCCCTTTTTATCACCATTCCCAGCAAGTAGAATAAACTTAATTAAAAACCCACGTTAAGCATGCCAGGATGGTGGCGGGGGCGGGCCGAATGCCGCCTTTGATTCATGGTCTGCATTTAATGCAATAATAAATGTGCGAAAAAATGGCCGCCTTTTTGGGCAAGTGTGAAAGGCAGAGGGGGGAGGAGGGGAGAGAGAGGTAATGCAGCAAATATATGTATGTTGCTTGACCCTTAAGCCAGGTCAGCGCCAACGCAAAGGGTCAAGGCAAGTGCAGCGAGCTGTGGCCAGAAAATCGTAGCATACTTTTCAGCGCTAGTAAATTGCGACTGTGTGCTAAATGGAGAGAAAACACATTAAGCCCCGCAGATTAAATATATTTTTGAATATTATAAATATATTAAAAAGCCAAACAATTTAGTTAATAATTTATATATATTTATGAATAGTTTCATTATTTTTTTTTTTTTTTGGTTTTATTATTATTAAGTTTTATTATTATTATTAAGTGAAGATTCCGTACTATTGTATTTATGAATAGTAAAACAAATATAGCTCCCCAGTTATATAAAAGGCAAATTAAATTCAAAGTGCGAGCTTTTGTTTTCCTTTTGAATAATTATAAACTATGTAATAACTACAATATATACATATATATGTGCTTTGTAATTAAAGAAGGCGCATTCAGGTTCACCCATTGCGCTTTCCTTCAATTTGTCAACCTTCTGCACAAGCGGCTTAGCACACGTCATAAGCATGTCAATCGTGATTTAAAAAGCCCTCTATCTCTTGCTCTCTCTCCCTTTCTCACTCTGCCCATCCTTTTCGGACTGTCTGTGCAGTCATTAACCGTTAACAGTTTATCGATTAATACGCCCAATTGTTCATTTTGCCTTTTGCATTCACATTCTGCTTTCCACAGTTGCACAGCCCAGCGATGCACTGCACCTATCGAGCCTGTCCGTCCCGCGCATTATCGATGTCGCACAGAAGGCCAAACTGTTCTGCAGCTACGAGATGGGCAATCGGACCCTCAACTCGGTCAAATGGTATAAGGATGGCCAGGAGTTTTTCAGGTAAGCCCCAGCTGTAAAACAAATAAAAAACTGCCATAAAATATACCGAATATTTTCCCTGCTGCTGCGCCGAAATAATAAAAATGCCGAACAGGATGTGGGGGGGGGAGGGGTCGATGAAAGAGCGAGGGCAGCGGGGCGAATGTGCCAGCGCATTCATGCAGATTTTATGGTGTAAATTGAAAACGTCATGAAATTGCAACACTGTCCGCAACAAAGTGATGCCAGTTGGGCAGGGGCGGGGCAAGGCAAATGGGGAGAGAGCGGGGCAGACGGGGGCGCTGTATACGCTGTGCACTCGAACGCTTGAAAGTGTCGCGACTAATTTAAATGCTTAATTGAAATGGATTTTTATGGGCGCCAGCGATTGCGTTCAGGTGACGTTGCCATTTCGACCCCGCTTCCCCCCCCCCTCACTTTCCCTCTCTCTTGCCAGGCCTACCTTCCGGCCACGCCCACTTTTACCAGGGGTTTTGCGTTCAAATATGTGTGAAGCGCACTTTTTATTTAACTGGCTTAATTGGCGGTCATTGGACGCGCTTAATCGAGCGCAAAATTTGCCCCCGCACAATCTTTTTTAGGCCACGTTTGATATTGATTTTAAAGCCCTATTAATACGACATGTCAAGCAATTAGTTAAATGGATTATAACTGCGCTGCGATAGATGATAGATCAACAAAAAAATGCCAATGCTTTATCTGGGTTTTGCTTTGTCTTTGCTTTGTTATTGTTGACACGCGCGATAAACTACAAGTATTATAGGACAGGGTTTTTAGGCACAGCTCTTCATCAGGTGGTTTTTCTTATTTTTATTTTGAACTACAAATACTTTTGGTATATATTACAGTAAATGTGTTCGAAATGTGTAACTTACATATGTTGAAAATTCCCTCAGCTAATCGGAAACAATCGAGTCAATTAAGGTTAATCTCCTGACTAATTAATGAAAAACTTAACTAAAAATGTCAAAAAAAAATGTCTAAAAACATTCAATAAATAATAGTCAATATTGCACAGTGATAAATAAAATAGATGCATACAATATTATATACTTTGGCTGCAGGTCAATTAGCAGTTATTTTCCACAAGGCAAGAGAAGTAAGTTTTAAATTTTGAATGATTTAAATGGAATTCATTGAATATATCGATTACAAATCAATTCCAAGAGAGAAGTAAATTATTCTAATAAAAAAAAAACTAAATATTGTATATACTATATGTATACCTGCAGAGCTACATACATATGTATAAATATATATAGTATACCTGCGCAGGGCTACGACAACAAGAAGCAAAAGGATCTAATAGATTTTAAATAAGCCTACAGTAAGATTAACGACCAAAATATTCTCTAGATTTTATGTTATATCTTCACAAAAGATCCTTCAATTTGTATCATTATATCCTTATAATACTCCACATGATCCCTCAAAGAAAACATGTACAAAATAACAAGCTGCTTCCCGCCAATCTCTCTCTCTCTCTCTGTCTCTCAGACAATTCAAATAACAAATCGTCTAGTTATGGAAGATACAATATTCACAGATTTCAGCCCTGGTACACACGTTTGAAATTTCATTGTTATATCTTTTTTACTCTTTTGCGAGACAGTTGAAAGAGACTAAGCCCGCAGCAGCAGAAGCAGAAGCAGCAGCAGCAACAGAACCGCAGTTGAGGCAAACCATTGAGAACTGCATAATATCCGCGTATTCATAATAAAACCAGGCGGGCAGGCAAAAGAAAAAAGAACGTACTATAGCGAGAATCGCGAATCGCGAATCGAGAATGCAAAATGCGGCGGCTACAAATCGATGGAGTTTTATTTGCACGCCATTTGCGCAACGTTGGCGCAAAATGCAGAAAATGCAGAAAGCGAAAACCTTTTTGCATGCGCTCATAAATATTTCATGGATTCGATTCGATTTTGGCGCAGCACTCGAAGACTCTTCAAACCGCTCACTCACTCACTCTCTCTCTCTCTCTATTTTTCTCTCTCTCTCGTTCTTCTTCTCTGTGTTTTTGCAGATACTCGCCGCTAACACCGCCGACAACAAATTGGTTTCCCGTCAAAGGTGTCACCATCGCCGACGGCTCGTCGCATTGCAATCAATTCATCTGCAACGTGGAGCTGGAGAAGCTCAATGTGCACTCTTCCGGCCAGTACCGCTGCGAGGTGTCCGGCGATGCGCCTGAGTTCAAGCTGATCGATAAGTCGGCCAATATGACCGTTGGCGGTAGGTAATTTACCCCGTTCCCCACTCCTTTCCTACACTCCTAAACCACCATCCAGTCTCAACCTCTCAGCACACTCTCTTTGGTTATCTCTTGTAATTTTTGCTGTTTACTTGCTTGATTTATGTGTGTGTGTGTGGGTGTGTCTATGTGTGTGTGTGTAGGCAGCACAAAGACAACAAATTATGTGCAATTTCGCAAACACTTAATAAAATTATAAATGGTCTTCGCACGGCTCGCTGCGGGCGCAGAGCTCCCAAGGATTCCTACTCATTTATCATGACGAGGCAAGGCGAGGCACAAGCCGCGTACGCAGTTCAAAGGCTGCCGCATAAATGCTGCAAAATTGTGACACGCGTCAGCCATTTGTATGAGTAATGATTGTTAATAAATCCTGACCGGCAGGCAGCCCACACCCTCCTTCCCCCCCAGCACCTGCCGGGCGTGCGAACAAATTCAACTCAATTGTGAATTTCGTACGAATCAATTTATAATCTCGTTGTCACGTGCACGCGCCTAGACAACGGACGGAGTCGACAACAACGTGAACCAACTCGTTTTGCGGCAAATGGGGTAGGCTGTAGTTGGGGTTTGTTAACAACGTCAGCACCGCGAGCCACGACCCACGTTGGGCGCCATTTTGAACTCGCACTCGCACTCGCTTTGATTGGCAGCGTACATGATGCCGCGCTGCGGTTGTGCCAACCAGGGGGGGCAAGGAGAAGGGCAGTGGGTGCTAGGCCTCTTTGAAATTCAAATCAATTGATTCTCTGGCCCAATGTCATTTGACGCAAATGAAAATGGCCCGCTTATGTCTTTTGTTGTTGTTGTTGCTGTTGCTGTTGTTGTTGCTGTTGTTGTTGCGACTCAAAATGATTTATTTGTCGCAATTTTCCTGCTCAGCGATTTGTTTCTTGGTAGCCGCGTACTTCAGCTACGCAGAGCGGATCGAGGTAGAGAGGTTAGAAGAGAAGGTAGAAGGTGGTAAGGAGCGGAGGGAGGCACGTTTTATTTATTGACGCCGCTTTAAGAGTATTGATTTGCATAATGCGCACTTAAGCATTTGTTTACGCGTAACAATCAAATTTGAATTCGCATTTTCTTATTTGAATTTCGCCTTTAATTGGATGTTTTCTTGTTTGGTTGAGCTCCTCCTTAGTCGCTGCCTGTGCTACCTCTATCTTTTCTTCTTCTTCTTCCCTCTTGTTGTCTGCCTGATATTTGCATGCCAATTCGACTTTTATCTATTGTACTTATATAGGTACGCAAGTAAGCGGCGCTCAAGTTGTTCGACATGCAAATAGAATGAATAGATTAGCTCCGATGGCCCACTAAATATATGTATTGCAGGCTCTGAAGGTTGTTTTAGCTTGTGGAAAGTGTATTATTAGATGGACGCAATTTGTTGAAGGTTTCTTGTGCGTATTTAGAGGAAGAAGGATATATAGAAGGGTGGAAGAAGGAGTAGAGAAAAGCGAGGAATTGAATGAGTAGCAGCAACTTTAGTTTCTGCTCTTCTGTTATAACTATAAGCTAGAGATACTTAAGATACGTCAATTTGAGAGGATCACTTGAAAAAATAAACAAATTAATTTATTATTTATAAGTTCATTCGATTGAAGGACAAGTATTATGCAACAATACGAGCTGAGCACAAAATATTGTGATTCCAAATAGAACTCAAGGCATAAAGATGAATAATAATATAACAGAAATTCAAAAATTGCTCGCTGACCGATAATACCACTCGGACTTCTGCAGAATACGACTGACTACTGATGTCATTCTCCTGTTTTATTATACTTAATTTTCCCTCCACACGACAATCTTTCGTTTCCGTTTGCAGTGAGTAATAAAAGAAATTTTTCAATAACAAACAAGGGACTCGTAAACTGACCGCCATATAACAAAATGACTGTATTTCAACCCGCCACTTCATTGCCCCTTCAGCTGACCATTTTTGGCATATGCCACCTTCAATTCGCCATTTTAATATTGGAAGGGAGTGTGTGTGTGTGTGTGTTGGTGTGTGTGTTGGTGTGTGTAAGCCATAAAAAACACAATTCAAGCACATGTATGAAATGAGGAGCCAACCAAGCATCAAACTTCATCAACGAGCTGGCGACAAAGTTTAAGCACTTGCTCCCTTGCTCCCTCTCTTCCTCTCTTTCTGTCTCTCTCTTTTGTTCACTCTTCCCTTGAGCTACTGCAGCACAAAGCAATGTGCACTTGTGAGAGTGTGTGGCATGTCCGCTGCAGCACGTAGTTTCAAGTTAATGCCCCACCTTGTCGGCCAGTGTTGTGTGCTGTCTAGTGCCGTGCAGTGCAGTGTAGTGTTGTGTAGAGCTGTGTAGTGCTGTGCAGTGGCTTGTTGCCCAGTTTTTTGTTTCAATGCCTGCGAAGCTGTTGACAGACCAACAATCAACTTGGGAATTTTGTCACCAAAGTGCCATCCCTCCCCTTCCCTCACCAACCACCTGGTAAAAACTTTTGACACAACAACCAAGTGGATCTGGGTCTTGTGTCTCGATTTACCGAAACGGCAATCACCTTGTGCCCTTTGATGATGCGACCAAAAAACAAAGAGGGGCGAAAAGTGGCAAACGGGGTGGGGGGGAGGTTAGGGGTTTGTAAAAGCCCTGAAAATCATCCGAAACTTTAGCAGTGCAAATATTTTTCCGCTTAGTTGCGTGTGCCATGTGTCGCACCACTGATTAACTTTCCCAAAGTTTGTTCAGGATGTGATCTGTGTCTACAAAGCCGGTGCCACACCTAATTACTTCGGAGATTTAAAGCGGGCAAGGGGGTGTAGAAGACATCACTCCCTCTCCCTTCCCCTTCTCCTGCTCCTCCTTCTCTTGTGACAGTTTCCCGTTTTCACTTTTGACTTTTTAATATGGGGTCATCATTTGCGGTGCGCCAACCGGACACCACACTGGGCTCCCAAAGGAAGGAGAGTGGGAGAGAGACAGCTACACCTGTTTGTTCTACTCCAGCTGCTTCTTGCCATTGTTGTTGTTCGTCTCTCTGCTGAGCGCAATTTCCCCAACTGCCTATTGAGTCGTTTGTTGCCTTTCCTCACTTTACTTTCCATTTTTGGTTTCTGTTTTTGTTTTTGTTTGTTTTGAGTTGCTCTGCTTGCCGTTGTTGTTGTTGTTGTTCTTATTGTTGTTGTTGTTTTGTGTTTTACCGGTACTTTGGTATTTTTGGTTTATTTATCCGAGTTGATTGCTTTGTTTTCGTACAATTTTCGTACACTCGCTGCGTGTTGTGTTGCCAATTCCAGTCACAGTTCCGCCCAGTCGGGCCCCCACAGGCGCCGTTGCCAGTTGCCAGGCAGAGGTGACTGGGTACACCTGTACAGGCACACCTAGAGAGCACTGTGCTGCCGCTGCTGCTGCTGCTGTGTTGACCGCTCTGCTCTGCTGTGCTGTGTTGTGTTTTGCCGCCAAGCGGCACAACATGCCCACAATCATCAACTTCAGCCGCAGCAAACCCCCGCCTGCCCCTTCAACGTCCCTGTAAGTTTTTGACTTGAAACAGGTCAGAAACTTTCCACCAAAGTGGTTTGTATTAAGTCAATTAAAAAGTTTATAGCACTGCTGACTGCCCGACTTTTGATGGCCTCTGGCGCCCACAGCCGGTGCCACGCCCCCTTCCCTCTGCTGAGCATATTTCACAAATTTCGACAACAACAACAATTGACGCAGTCGGCATTCATTTGACTAGGGCCCGGACTTGTTGTTCTTGCTGCTACTGCTGGTGACGGATACCTTGTATTGCCTGTATCTGTGTGTGGGTGGGAGTGCGCTAGTGTGTGTGTGTGTGTTAGAACCAAATTATTCTTGCTTTCATCAAAAAAGTTTACGCTGCGCAATTATTTGTAAAGATTAATTAACACTTTGAATAAATATTTAGACTGTTTGGCGGGTTGATAATTACCTAAGTGGTTGGTCGGTCTCAGCTCGGTCGCTTGGTCGATCGACTGCAGTTGGTCGTTTTTGGTTTGCTTGTTGGACAAACAATTTCTGAACCGAAACGAAAAGTTTTGCAGTTGCCGCAAATAGACCAAATGACAGGAGCTGCAAGAGAGAGGGAGTACACAGGGGAATTGGTTTTCGAAATGGTGTAAATGTTTAAATGAAAAATTTGTAAAAATATTGAAAATAATACAATAGATAGTACCTAAAGTATTGCTTTATTTTATGGTTATAATATTGCTCTGAATTATTTATATTTTATTACTATTTTAAAAAACGTTTTATCAATGTGTGATGATAAATTAATTCTCTTTGAACACCAGAATCGATCTAGAATGTCTCAGATTTTTTTCTGCAATTATTTTCGAATTCTACAATAGTATTTAGTACTAAAACACAATTAAATAAAATACAGTTTAAATTCAATTGTTTCAGAATATTTATACAAATTTTTGTCAGCATAATTTTATAATTATTTTGTATTATTTTTCATATATTTATATATATAATGCACTCAGTGCTTTCCGATTGAAAAACATTAGAGAACCTCAGCCATATCAATCTTCACCAGTTGCAAGATACAAATCTAAATAAATTCCCAAAAACATCCCGTACCCTTAAGCCCATTGAATACCATAGCTTCACCTGCATCCGTTGCAATCATTACTCACAATTGCATTTGAAACGGCAACCGTGATTTATTCGCTTACACTCGAATGCTTTTCAGTGCTGCCCAAATTCGATCCGTTTATCGCTGGAATACGACACGCCTATAAATATCGGGACACGCTGCTGGCGAACTGCAGCTCCGAATGGTCGAATCCTGCGGCGCGGCTCACGTGGTACATCAACAACAAGACCGTAAGTAGATTCGTCCATTATCCATACGCACCGTTGGCCCGTTGTCGCGTTGGGCCCCCATTAGATATTTGCGGTCGTGCGGATGTCGGCTAACCTGATTTCATATTTGCGGCTGCGTTGCAATGCTGTCAGCACCATTTGTGGCCCGCAAGCCGCAGCCAACACGCTTCCACACATACGCAGACACAGCAGCATGAATGCAAATCGCAAATTACATGTGGCATGCGGCGAGTGGCGAGCGGCGAGCGGCGAGCGCATTTGCAACTGATTTCAGCCCGCTCTGCCGCACATTCGCACCTTTCACTTCGGCTGCCCGGCTCTTTCCCCCCTTTTGCTCTCGTTCACACTCATAATACGTTTCGCTTTCCATTTCGATTTTCTTTTCGGCCAGGCACCGCAAAGCAGCCTGCAACCGCAAATCAATGAGATCACACGCAACATCGAAGGCTTCCCCCTCTATGTGAGCAACCTGCAGCTGCGCGTCCACATCGATGACCAGCGCTTCATTAGCAAGAGCGAGGTGCTCGAACTGCGCTGCAGCGCCGACATCATGGGTCTTGCCAGCCTGCGGCGCGAGAGTCGAATGCGTACCACAATTCTGGCGCTCAAGGACAACGGTTACAATCAGCGTCTGACAGAGAATGGCACTTGTGCCAGCGCCCGTGCAGGTGAGTCGCGACTCTCAATGGGCCAACTCATTATTTCTCTACCCTATACCCTGCCTTTAGAATGGATGAATCGAGAGTATTATAAACTCATTGAATTAATACAGTTTTTTTTTTTTTTTTTTTTTTATTTTATTAATGCAGTTCTCTGCTAGTTCTCTTTACTTAAATGCTTCAAAAAAGTATTTCCTATTTATATTTTTAGATAAAATTTAGCATGCATATAGATAGATTGATAGATATAAATAGATATATATCCAATGATATAAGAAATTTTGAGATGAAGATATTTTTTAAGTATTACCTCAATTATTGCAGTGTTAACCTAATTAAATCAAACTAGCAAAAAAAATAGTTCAGTTCATAAATAGTTCAGTCATAGCTGAAACCTGCAGACTACTCAGTATATCTCTAGCCGAGCATAGTTTACCTTTCTCTCTCTCTTCTTCGCTCTCTTACATCTGTGTTAATTAAGAATTCCTTTACAGCCACCTTTGCTGCCTGGCTATTGTGCGTGACGTCACTGCTGCGCTGGCACTACACCCTGAGTTAGTAGCTGTCCCTGTTGGCCGCTCTCATTTTAGCCTAATTCCTAAGTAAGCACGACAGGCGGCAATTCCACATTCTATGCCAAACCAAAAACAAGAAGACACGACGACAAAGTTAACAAGGTAACAGTTGAATTTGTATATATAAATAGATTTATAACTAGACATCGCATATGGCCATTCTCCCCAGCAATGTATGTATGTACTATGTATGTGTGCGAGCACAAAAAATAATATTTAAATCAAGTGAACTAAAAATAAAAAAGAAAATAAACTAAAGTACAGTATATATATAATATTAGATTCGATATAGTTGGGAGTGCATGTGGTGGGAAATTCGTATGTAAATTTAATGAAAATCAAATAAATATTAGAGCAAAATAAAAGAGGGAATATAAACTGCACATACTCGTATTTGCACTCAAACAGACACAGATAAACACACACACACACAGAGCAAATGAAAAACAATCAAAGGCAACTAACAGTAAACTTAACTATTGTATGTGAAAAATGTTAATGTATTTGTATTAAACGATGTATGAGCAAAAATAAAGATAAACTAATTACAAAAAAACAAAACAAAAATCACAATAATTCTTTGGGTTTCTCTAGCATCGAATCACGGGAAAATCTTTAAAAAATATAAAAGAATTCTTTAAAAATATATATATATAAAACAGCTCAGATTTGTTTAAAAATCTTAAAAATAATATCAGTAGAAAAGCTTACTTAAAATATGCAACTCACGCTCAGTTCTTATCAGCGCTTATCAGTTGGGAGGCAAGCAGAGAAGAGAGTCCTGTATATATAAAGCGACATAAGCAGGGCCCACTTTAAGCCGGAGAAATCCAAACAAGTGCCTATGCCAGACATTTCCTGTGCGTCGCCGTCTAATTCGATTTAGCTTGCCAAAGGAAAAAATTCGATTTAAGTGCGTCCAAAATGAAAACCAAACCAAACACTTTGCCGGGATTGGGTGGATGGAGGTGGAAAGTGAGAAGGGAAAAAGAATATTCAACGCATTATGACAAATCCGGCCGGGAAAATATATATACAAAGGGTCCAATGGCCGCAGGTAAAAATGGCGGACAATGAAGGACAACCGAGGGAGGGTAGCCCGAAAATTATGCATAAAATGGCTCTGGCAGCGGGGCTGGTCGAGAAGCCAAAAGCAAACAGAGATGAATTCAGGTACTATTGTTGTTGTTGTTGTTGTTGGTTCGGGGCCCCGCTGTCCGCTGTCAATGTGCCGCGGGCCCATTAAGTGACGGAAGTAAATAAGCTTGACAAATTTCCACTCATCATTTTTGCATTAATTCGGGCTTCTTTAACGCATCAACCAAAAACAACAACGAAGCAAAAAAATGTCCTTTGATTAATCAAAAAATTTACCATGCCCGTTGGGCGCAGCCGAGCACAAGACAAACACAACAAATTACCCAAAGACGACTTTGCCGCCGGCGTTGGCGTTGGCGTCGTCGTCGTCGACGTCGCTGTTGGCGTCCTCATTCTGTGGCTTTTTGTGGCTGCGGCGGCGGAGGCGCCAACACACAACACATGCGGCACAGCAACTACTTCGCTCCTGCACCTACTGCCTTTCGCAAACTCATGCCCCTCCCTCGTTAACTGCGGCTTGCGGCTCTCAGAAACAGAAACATTCAAAACTGAGCGCCAAAAAAAAAAGCTAAATGGAAGAAGCAGAAGAAGATTTCACAGATTTTTGCACGCGATTTGTCAAACTGACATTTCCAACGCTGCTGCCGCCAGTGCGACGTCAACGTCAACGTCGACGTCGACTGAGAATTGGATTTGTGTTTTTGTTGCCGCAAACGAACTTCAACTTTAGCGTGAATGAGAGAGTTTTTCGCGGAAAACCCGATGGCTTAGATACTCTAGAAAGTCTTGCAATATTGAACGACCGTTATTTGATCTATCTACACTATATTGTATCTATCTATACTATACTTAACTTTATCTATAGAATCGTCACAATATTGACTGCAGTTATCTGTAAGAGCAAAACTAATTTTATTGATTTCATACTAGTGTTATCTGAAAGTAAACAGAAAACATCTACAGATCGAATTACCTTCACCAGCTATATATAGCATATGTCCATACATATATAATTGTCACTATTGACTCAGCTCTTCAGAACACTATGTATATATACTGCGTAATCTGTAGAGCACCTAAAAGTTGTAGGACCCTTTGTTAGGGTATAGGGAGCGACAGCCGCAAGTTGATTTAGTAAGTCACGTGGCCGCGTAACTGTAAATTGCCTGCTCCAGCGGCTGCTGATCCTGGTGAACTGGGGCCTGGATGGGGTGGGGTCTGGTTACGGGTGCCAGGTCGTGTTCTATCTGGGCTCAGAATAAACTGTCTGCCATTGTTTTTGTTACCTTTTTTTTGGCAACCGCTTCACGTGGCCCAAAACGGCTTCGCACTCAATTGAAGCCGCAGGCAGGAAGCGAAAGGACCAAAAGCAGCTACGACATTTGGTCCGATAAAAGATAAGCCAAGCACATGACGCCAACCAGGCATCCCGTAAAGAAGACCCCACATACATATCTGATATGCACATACATACTTACATACTATATATGTATGCATATACGGTATATTTGTCTCCATATGAATTTTGTAATTTAAGCTAAGAAAATGTTTCAAATTAAACGAAAACATGCAAAGGTGCTCGTACGAATATGTAGTTTTTGGCAAATGAAACAAAAGCAAAAGCCCCGCCCCTCCCTCAGCCACATGAGGTACTCTCAGCTCGTCATGTTATAAGGATAATTTCCCCCCTCTCATTTCTGCTGCTTCATTCAGCGCAAATCCCCTGAAGCGCGAAACCGAAAACCATTTCAAAGTGCTGCAAGTGTTCGGTTTAATTTAAAGTTCCCAGTGCAATTCCCAGCATTAAGTGCTGCCGAAGACTTCTTCAGAGACAAATGAATTTGATAAGATAGACATTTTTAAGATTAAAAAATACATAGATAATTTATATGGTTCAATAATTCAGTAATTGAAGAAAATTATTTATAACATATGCAAATATTAATTAAAATACTTGCTCCGTAAATGCAAGTGGGATAAAATTTGATTTAATTACGTTTTGAAGAGCATCTGTAGCCCTCTTCCCCCCTCTTTCCATCACGCCCTTGTTTATTGCTGTATGCATGTTTCTGCACACACATCAAGCAGTTCGACAGTTTAAACAACTGCTTGACAAGTGCCACGCCCACACACGCGCACACACATACTCGTACACAAATTGCCTAATGGGCAATGACACTGATTTAAATTAAATATCGCAGCCTGCCTGCCTGGCGGGCTTGCCTGGGCTGTCATGCCGTCATTGTGTCAACATGAGTTTCAAATAAACATGAAATTCACTCGACAATGTCGCGCTCTGCGCTCTGGGCTCTGCTGTTTGCTGAAATAACTAACATTAAATGAAATCCACTTAAAACTCAACGGTCAGTTAGGCACGCGACTCTACAAATAGATTGACAGAGCGCAAAAAACAAAATCGATCGCCTGATGACCCGCAGAATGATGCGCACTGAAAGCTGCAACATATCCGGCGTGTGCAACTGTCCAGCAGGCTCAATGAAAACAAAACTCACTTGAGATAAATTTAATTAAAATTATTGTCAAATAAGTTTGTCGTTTAATTGATTTTTAATGCCAAGTATGAGTTCCTGTATGGTGAAGCGGGATGTTAATGAGTTAACAGACTGTTGGTAACAGTTAACTACAGAATGTTAATGTATAGACTGTTATACAATTCGATCTATCTGGCAATATTTATTTTTACATATCTTGCTCTAGCAAAATTAGATAAAATTTAATTTTATTAAGCTTTTGTCAATTAATTTCTTTTGATAAATTAATTTAAATTCATTAACAGACTCTGTTAGTTACTGAATATTACAGAAAACTGTCACATTAACATATAAGTTACTTCTTAACATTTGTTTGCCATCTGTAATTAACTTAACAGGCTGTTAGGATATTGTATAACAGAACTGCTAGGCATTACAGAGTGCCTCTTTAAGTACCTTAATCTAAATCAACATCAGATCTAATCTTAATCCCCCTGCAACGTGACCAACGCACCTAAATAGCCTGTAGAAATAGGAGGCGCATCAGCAACAGCCTGTCAGTGCATTCAGTACGCGTGAAATGAGTCAAGTCACGGCGCGAGCAACGGGACACGGGTGTGACACGGCGACTAACGGGACAACGCATTGATTTTCCATTTTGAGCCGCGTCTGTCACTCAAAGTGTCGCGTGGCAGACACGCAGCACAAACACCGAGCATAGCCCGCACTTGCCAGTTGGCGTAGTTGGCAACTCGCAACTCAGAACTGGCAACTCGTAACTGTACATGACATGCGTTCAACGTGATGATGGCAATTTAAACAAGCGCAACATTTCCGTATCCTATTTCAGTATACCCTGTAAACAATTGAGAAAAAAGAAGCTAATAAAGCGATAAATCTGGCATAAGGTAAAGGTCAAAGTAAACTTAGTTCGATTGTGAACTTTTTAAATAGAAATATTATTTATACATTAATAGATAATATAAGAAAATCTGTTCAGCTGTGGGAACTTCCCATCACTTCAAAAATTCTAATGATTTTGTTCAATTACTTTATTACTCTTTTAAAGAATAAACTGCAAAATCAGTAATATATTCATAAATAAAGTAATATATTATTTTAATGGATTTATTAATTGAATTAATCATATTCACTTAATTTCATTAAATACAAGACTTCTAAGCATTACAGGGTATCTATTGCTCAAGCTTTATTTTGATTTGAGCATTATCACAAGGCTTTTTCAATTGCACTGTCGAACATGCGATGTCCCTCGCCGTCGCTCTTGTTGCTGTTGTCGACAGTTGTGTCAGTCGGCTCTGCGCCTAATTGGTCCCAGGCTTAGGCACTCACCGTCCGCCCCTCCCTCTGTCCCTCGCTCAGTCTGTCACTTTGTTGTAATTAAAAACGCAGTCTACAAAGCGCAGCGCAGCAAGTCGCGCAACTCGCGCTGCAAGTGCGCTGTGCAATTTACCGAAAAAGTCGCCTTGTCCGATGAATTTTGACGATTGTCTCCCTCTCTCCATCACTCTTTCTGTCTCTCTTTCGCTCAGCATTCGCCTCTACATTTGGCCATATCATTGGCAATTGCATTGACATATTGTTGCTATCGGCTTTCTGCCTTCGCACTGTCAAAATGCCACGTCACGGCGCCACGACATTTGCCCTATTTCTGGGGCACAAAGGCAATCAGAGGCGCCTCTGCTACATGTGCTGCCTCGCTTGCCTCTCTCTCTCTGTCGCTCTATCGCTCGACGAGAATCGTTGACCGGAAAGCCCTTGGCTTTGTGCTGGGGCATTAAGAGAACTTATAATTAAACGATTTGGCCATTTAATCGCATGTGTTAATCGTGCAACGAGCATCAAGCTCGACCCAGTCACAAACTGAATTCCATTCGATGCTCCAATTTGCATTGTCGTTGTCTCTCTTGTTTGTCGTAGTTGTTGTGTCAAACGAGAGCTTAGGGCAGCACCGACATTTGCTGCATGGATTGTTACGACAACACTGTGCTACAATTTGAAGTGTGGGGTTGGGTTCGGGTGTGTTGTTCTTGAGTGGACTTTTCAAATTGTTCACTCTTTACAGTCTTTAGTGTTTGCAATTTGTGGAATGCAATGTTGTGTTATAGATATTGTAGAAGGTATGTAAAGGATGTTAGGTTAATTATAGTAAACATAGTTAGTTTCCCTATGAAACTCCACAAAGTCTTTGAAACCTTCATAAAGTTTTAAGTGAGCTTTAATGAGATTTATAAAGCATTCCAATGTTAGATGATCATTATCATTTGATGTCAACTGGTTTGCAAAGATTTCTTATAAATTTTGATATCTTCTTTAACAGCTTTAATATTAAAAACCCACACCGTGTCACACACCTAAGAAAACCACAATCCACTTTATAAAAGTTCTCCCAACCACTCTTAACATGTTTCCACTGCAAACACTCCATTTGTCAGCGCACACTCTCGATAAACAAACTATCGATTGATCCTGGCGGGCGATTTAACAGCCATATATTTCCCCACGCACTTCCTCTTGCTACTCCCCTCTCGTAGCTCCATCTAAATCACTTACCAATTATGTTTTAATGCAGACTGCGACAAGTACCTCGCCCCAGTGCCCTCCCTCCTCGGCAGTTATGCCTATCCAATATCCCACATGGGCCCCATTTAAGCAATATGTCATGAGGCCGCCAAGATGCTTAACTTTCTACGTATCGTTTCCCTTTTTTTTTACGTTTTTTACCTTTTTCTTTTGCCCTCGCTCTCTGTACCCCTCTTTCTTTTATGACAAGCCACGACAAGGCAAGGCAGCAACATTTTCCCAGCCCCGCCTTGGGAAATAAATGGCCCAACAAACAGGCGTGCAAAATTCTTGTGGAGAGACTAAGGAGGCTGAGGAGGAGGAGCTCGAAATGGAACGAAACGGAACGGAAAGATGACGACGTGTAGTTATAAAAATTTTTATCTTAAAGCGACTGTCAGAATGTTTCAGACTTCGCTGTCTGCTGCCAGTTCGCCTGCCTGATGAAAACGAAGTTGACAATGCGAATGAGTTTCTTATAACAACAGGAAAAACAGACGAACAGACGAACAGACGAAACTGGCAACAAGAAGAAGAACAACAACAACAACAACAAAATGAAGCGACAGCAAAAAGTGAGAACGTGATGCTAGGCTCGGATTTGTATAGATGTCGCTGGGATGAGCGCAGGAAAGAGCTAAGGTTAAGCACTTGGGTTTATATACCCTGCGAGGAATGAAGAATGGAAAGAGGGAAGGGAGCGGAGAGCATGAGGGGGGTGAATGAAAGGGGCGAGAAACCTTTTTGCAAATGTAGCAAACGCAAACACAACATTTATGCGATGTGTTGGGGGACTAACGAGAATATGTTGGAGTGTGCTAGCCAGCTTCCCTCCCTCTCTTCCCTCCTTCTCTCTCTTTGTCTCTCCCTCTGCCTGCCTAATTCTGTGTGTGTCTGCCCTATCTGCTGTCTGCTGCGTTTGTTAACGTTTAATAAATCAAAATTACTTTTCATTTCTATGACAGTCATAATGGGGCAGGGTGTGCGTTACTTGACATTTTCCGTTTTCATTTTTCTCTCAGCATTTTCCCCTCAATTTCGCCGAGTACTCCTCCAACTCCACCTCCTCCACCCCGTCGCACTCGCATGTGTCCGTCCTGCTGTCGGTTCATTTGCGCAGTTTCGCAGATGAAATCTCGGCGTAAGAATTTCTGCCACATGCTCACGCTTAAAGCTTATCCTTATCGCGTGCTGTGACACACCCCTTGCGAACACCCCTCCCCCGCCCCCTCCCCTTGCCCCATTCCTAGCCCACACACACACAACGTACGCACACATTGTTGATTTTTATATTGGGTGCTAAATTCAATGCGCACACGCCCCCTAACCAGACACTCCCCCTACCAGCTCCCTCTCTCCCTCTCTCTCTCTCTACACTCGCAGTAAACACAACAATACCAGCTACAACAACAACAGCAACAGCACGCAGAGAAAATGTCATTTAATTTCGTTCATTTTGCCACACACGCCGCAAGGAAGAGGAGGAGCGTAGTAGGGCTTGGGGCAGGGGGCATGGGGCGCCAGTGAAATGTCCTTGCACAGGATAACACCAATTTCGCTTATGACAGTTATTACAAATGCTTCTTGTCTGCCTGCCTGCCGTCGTGTTGCGCTAAAATGAGCAGCGCAGCAAGCAGCGCTGGCAGCAGAAGCCGCTGCCACTTTGCGCTTATCCCTCAAATGAAAAGTTATTGTTGCGACTTTTCAGCTCCCTCAACGCTGCCGTTCTTCTTATTGATGCCCTGAGAATCGATTGTCGCAGCAACAACAACAACAACAACCGACAACAACAACAACCAACAACAACAACAGCAGAGGACTAATACAAATACAAGCAAACCAAAAGCACATTAGTGCAGAGCAACCTCGTTGCTCGTTGCCTTCTGATGGCATCTTGTTGCCTGCCCTGTATATCAAAATGTTTGCTCTGCTACCCAGTATACCCTGTAAAATTAAGTGAGTGAATAGAGAAGAGCAGAGAACAGTTATTATTATGATTATGAATAAATATTAATATGAACTATACATACCTATAAAAATATTTGTATTTCTTATGTTATTTTTTATTTACAGACAAAGCGTTCGAATTCTCTTCTCTAAGGAGCAGACTCTATACCCGTACATAACCTAAATAAACATCCAACTAATAAAATACAGAATACTTTAAATGAGCTTATACTACACACTTCACATTTACTCAATGAATTACTTATTATAGAATACTTTAAATTTGAGAAGAGTATTTTGTCATTGAATCTGAAATCCCTTCGTCAAACTTAAACACTCATTATCCATTAAAACATTAGGTATACTTTGAATAATCTCATATATTTTGTCAATCAAATCTTTAATGTGTTTCTCATGCATTCTTTTATATTAAAGGGTATCTGCTAGTCAAACACTTTCACTACTCCCCTACATGCTTCATATATATTTCTCGTTCATTTCATTTCTTTGCCAGTTTTTTGTTCGTGACGCCTCGCTTGGCTCTGTTGCAATTCTCATTGAATATCGATGCGATAGAAGAAGAAGAAGAAGAAGCAGACAATAACAAGAAAACACTGAGACAGTAAATTAATTTTTCAAAAATTGGCATTCATTTCATTTTTATCGTTTGCTTCTTGTGACCCTGACAGTACCCCGACCCTCCCTCCTCGACTAATATGCTATTGACTTTGTGAGTTCATTGGGAGCGCATTAGGCGTAGATTTTTGAGTTCTCTTTCATTCTTGAACTCTCTCTCCCTCTCCCCCTCTTTCTTTCTCTTTGCCCCACGCTGTTCATTTATTATGATTGTTATTTATTGTCGCATTGTATTGCCATTTCAATTGCCCCACCCCACTCTCCGTATCCATTGAATTCAATTATCGACACTCACAATTGATAATTTCCAGCATGAAAGATATGTCACTTGTCTCGATGAATTACAACGGCGAATTGCAGGGAGTGAATTGCAGCAAAGAAGTCTTTGGAAATTCCTTTTCAATTGGACGCTAAATAAAAATAGAATTCTGAGTGACAGTTATAAAACATATTCTAGGACTTTTCTTTCTTCAGTACACGAACAATAAATGAATTTAACCTATGATAATAATGCTAAGAATAAAATTTAGCAGATAAGAATGTTTTAAATTTAGTTTAGATACTTGAAGAGAATTTTTATGTTAGTTAGTTAGTTTCAATTTCGTTTTAACCTATCAAAAAATAATTACCAGCAAAGATTATTGTATTATAAAACTAAACAAACCTCTGCTTATGCCAAAAACCTCCCCCGAGAGAGCAAACCAACAAGAAGTTCCCCAGCTGCACAACAACTTCCACTCCCCTTCAACATATTTGGCCACTTTGTTCGCTGTCATTCACCTGCTTGTTTCGCGTTCCGTTTTCGGTTGCAATTCCCATTTAGTTTGGTCTTAAAATGTTGCGCATCTTTATTGGCGGAATTGCATTAAGGAGCTTCAGCTGCTGAATACCTCATCAGGTGGTGCGGCAAGTGGCCCCCGAGTTGTGCCAGAGATTCGCCCACTAAATATGCAAGCAAATGAAATTACAAGCAGATACCACGCCCCATTCCACGCCCTCTCTCCCTCCATTTTTAGCTGCCAACCTTTTGTTAAGCTCGGCAGACGTTTTCGGGTGCGCTACTTCGCCTTGGCTCATGGCTGGCGCTGGAGTGGAGGGCGTATTACGTATACGTATTGCGTATACGTAACGTATTCGGTCTTCGGAGTAAACCAAAAATAGCATCACGTTTTAAATTGCTGCTTATCAAAACATGTTCTTGAACTGTAATCTGTTTTTGCGCTCGCGCGCACGCCAATCTCGTGCGGCGCCCAGCTTCACCTGTCTGGCGAGGGGGGGGGGGGTTCAAGAGGAGCAGTTGAAGGTCTTTCTGGAAACCACAAAACCAAAAGCCGGCAAAGCGACGTCAGCGAGGACGGCGTCAAGTGAGCAGCGGCGCTGAAGCATAAAATGAGTGAAAGCGAGTCGGAAATAAAAACGCAGCAGGCAACGCCAACTGACACATCATTTATATAGCCGGGAGGGAGGGGGGAAAAAGGTAGCAGGGCTGAAGAAGGGAAGCGTAAGCAGCACGAGCGCTGTATGTAAATTGAAACGAAGAAGCAGCAGCTTCACCTCGTCGGGTCTTACTTATCAGTGACGAGCATGAGAATGAAGAAGGAGTAAAGACAAGCAACTGCTCTTGCCACTGTGGTTGACTTACGCATACCCTGTATGCAGACAGTGAGGCAGATAGAGCGAGAGAGAGAGAGAGATAGAGATGATAACTACACACACACATAATAACATTGTCGATACGATTTTGCAATAGATACATATAGAATCAGATTAGTTTATTAAGTAATTTTTTCTACTTAGTGATGGTTTAGTTCTACATGTTGAACTGATTTTATATTGAATTACAATATATAGTACTAAGTTTCATATTTAAATTATTTATCACAATTTATTTTTAATACTTTATTAAAATCGTATTCCTATATTACTGAAACAGAATGATTTAAACACACACTTTCCACGTCACACGCTCATTCTTTCCTTATATAATTCACACAATTCGAATGTTCACTGTGATTTATTTAAATGAATCAACTGTTGTTTATTACACCATTTTTAATACTTCTTATCTTTGGATTCCGTAATCACAATCTTGCGATATCTGTTTAACTCGAGGAAGTCGGCTACCCAGTTGCCGGTAATGCATCCGTTATCGCAATTACAACCGAAGATGTTGCAAGATCCTCGTCCACAGTATTTGCCCACGCGGGCTTTGCCGTCTCCGCAGATGGTAACATGGCAGGCATTATCCTTACTATGGCCACCCACATCTCCGCAGGCACCTATACCGATAGTGTAGGTTAGTGTCTTCGAGGCCCGACAGCAGACCGCCTGCGTTCCGCCGCATAGCAGAGCCAAGATGCCGACAAGGGCTAGAAGAATCGCGACTGATTTCATTGTTCGTTTGAGCTACAATGAGAATATAACAACCTATTTATAGTAAAATCTAGGGGAGAACACTCTTATCTTATCTGCTTCTAAGAATCGCGTATTTGCTTAAGCTGTAAAGTTGAAAAATATTTATCTTTATCATATTTTTATACCTTTCGAGAAAAGAAAGTGGAAGTGGGTATACTAACTTTATACATGTGACAGACAGAACGAGGCATGGCTGACCGCACAGTGCATATATATTCTTAGTCAACATCGATAGCGGAAGTGATTCAGTCATATCCCTCATTCTGTCTGTTTGTCTGTCTGTCTGTTTAAGCCTAATGATCTCAGCTGTTACAAATGCTGAAGACACAAACCCGATTATAAAGCAATGATGAATAATCAATACTATAGCATATAAACCTATCATCGGTTAGGTATTTTTATACCCTGCAATCATTGAAAATGGTCAAAAAAGAGTATACTTTGTTATATTTAACTTGCTTATGTGATAGATGTCAGAAGAGATTTTGAAGAAATTTCTTTTGCAATTTATAAGGTTTGTGCAAAATCAGGCAAAGGGTATATTAGAGTCGAGCGATGGGTATTCCAGTGTCTTATCACAACTTTCGTTACCTTTTTAACACAAATGTTTTAGCATTTTCGTTAATTATTTTATTTCCCTTGTAAATTCCATTAAAATTTTCATTGCTATGAAAGCTATGTCAGCTATGTCAGCTGTTATGAACAGATTAATTAAATGAATCATACGAAACTATATTTCTGTCTGACTATCTCAGTTTCGTTCTCCCCTTTCTATATCGTATTCTATTCCGCCCATTTTTTCCTTTTCACGACATTATCGCTGTGTCTCCCTCTTTCTTTTCACTAACACTAATTAGCCCACAGTCACGTTGAAATTGAGAGGGACAGACAAATAGACAGACAGAGAAGCGGACAGACAGACAGACATACAGACAGATAGACAGACAGAAAGATGGATGGAGAGACAGAGTGAGAGACAGAGTTGCAGACAAACAGACAGAGATAGACAGACAGCAAGAGAGAGATAAAGAGGTAGACAGTAAGAAATACATAGAGATAGAAAGAGAGACAGACAGACCGAGAAAGAGAGACAGAGCAATAGACAGAGAAACAGACAGAGAGACAGACCGATGGATTTTTAATATACACAGATCTAAGTAAGGCCTTCTTCTTTAAGCCGCTACACTAACAGTGATCATACCCCATATGTCACACGCTTTAGCTGTCTGCAGGGTATGCAAACGTAAAGAAAGAAGAGTAAAAAATGTACATTACCACGAAATGACTAAACGAGATGCCCTCCAAAGAAGCCAACGGCAACGCGGGCTGCACAGCTTGTGCCGGAGACATATGCCCAAAGGCGCTGAAGCCGCGGCAGGCTGGGGCTCTGCTCGGGTTGCCGGCTGTGCTCGGGGTTAACCCAAGGGCCACTTGAGCTCCATACGCATCCGCTGCAATCTGTCATCTGTTGGCGCCTCGCACTGTCGGCGCTCCATAAATTTGTGACACTTTTCTGCGAATTTATTACAACAAATAAATCGCGTGCAGCCCTGGTGAAGGTGAAAACATACGCATCCGCATCCGCATCCGCATCCTTGGCATCCTTGGCAAACCAAGTTGAGTTGCTCATTTGGTATTCATTGCAGCTGCTCCTGACCTGAGCGTGCTGGCCAAGTTAATTAATCGAACAAAAGCTCAAGGACTCCACCGGTTATGAGTCCTAAATGGATTGCGTACTCCTTCGATGGGGTGTCTCAACTTCACTTTCTTTCTTCGTCTTTCTTTTGCTTCCACTCTCTCTGTCTCTTCCATTCTCCCTCCCACTCTTCCTGGTCCCAGCCTTCCCTGCTAGTGAATGTCGCCCTTGGTGCTGGCTGCGTGTTGATTTTTGAAATTGTTTGGCACTTGAGCAGCAAAGTGTTCCCTGGTGGTGCAATGTCAGTTGATGATGGAGCACCCACCCAGCAATGCAGCCAAGCAGCCAACCAACCAACCAACCAACCAAGCAGCCAAGCAGTTAGCCCAGTTAGCAGCCAAACAGCCAAGAGCCAGCATAGAGCATGGGAAATTGCAGCTGCAGTTCTGAAATTGTTTCAAATTATGAGCAGAGCAGACTGTGCAGAAAGTGAGAGAGGAGGGGGAATGTGAGAGGGGGGGAGGGAGGCAGCATGCCAGATGAAATGCTAATAAAAGTTACTTGGCCGTCTGTGCCGGCAATCTGTTCAGGGATTGCAAATAGATTATGGCAAATTGACGGCAACACAAGACAAATTAATCAAAATATATTTTATTTATCTGCAAAAGACTTTTACGAAAAGAGAATAGGGTATTTTAAGTTGTGTGGTAAGTGTGCGAGCCAAGTGATAAGGTATATACCTTAAACAATAGAACATTCTCTATAAAAATAGCCAAGTTCAGCTGGAATGGTGTCAAATCAATGTTCTTTTCATTTGATCTTCTCCTTTGATTTCGCAGTAATTAAATACAGAAAATACTAAATATATTAAGTATTTTAATGGTATTTTAATAGTAATATATATTCTTAAAAATACGTTCAAGTCTTTATTCATCATTAATAAATCATAAGAACAGAAAGTTTATCAATTTTAGGACTCCTTCTTTTTAGTAAGAGTATTCAAACTTCCCCATAGATAATTCCTTTTATTTCTCTGCAGATAATGCCTGCCAAACTTCCTTACGTCAATGTATTATATTGTTTTTGTTTTTGTTTTTGTTTTATATTCAATGTGCAATTGATAAGTGCTGCAACAACTCGTTGAGTTGACTCATTTCAATTAATTGTCATAACTCTTCGCACTTCAGCGGCAACTTCATTTTCAGCCTCCTCTGCTGCCTCTTCTCCTTCACTCTCTTGTGGTTTTGAAATTTATTACTTAGTTGGAGTCTGTCAATCGAGCAAAGCAAATATTTACCTTAATTACCGTTTACCATCAGCTTGAGTAGTTTTAATTACCAAACAATTAGGCAAAGGCAAATCAAATATGTTTTCACTCGATTCACATTCACAGAATTTCACGGAGATCTCAGCAAATCGATTCAGATTCGAATGACAGCATTATATGGAATTGACGCAATACTCTTTTTTATGCTTCCTCCATCTAGCTGGGCAATTTTTTGTCTTGCCATTGGGTATACGCGCAGTAGGGGGTACAGCGAGTCATAAGTAAGGTCATCATTATGGATAAGCGCAGTGTGTACGAGTGTGTGTGTGTGTGTGTGTATGTGTGTGTTTGTTGGGGGTTTTATGTACTTAACACTTCAGCGCGGCGGCAGCTGGGCAAGAAACCAAGCTGAGGCTCCCCTCTCCTTCTCTCCCTCCCTCCCCCCTTGTGGACTGTGTCGAGGTCGAGCAGATGAGCAATTTATCTCGCAGCTGTTTACTGTTTCACTTGGACCAAGCGGGCGGAGGCTTCGTCACGCTTGGCTAAAGCCACTTATGCTCACACCAACACACTCACACGCACACGCACACTCATGTATGATTCATGTGTTGGTGTAAATACATAAACCCATCAAAATAAAAAAACAGCAGCAGCAGCAGCAGCAACGACATGCCGAGTGTCCTTGCGGGCGAGGCACGTTTGCATTAAATGAGCAGAAGTCTAGCGCCTGCAGGGCACCCCACCCCACTCCCTACTGCAGAAAGTAAAAGTGAAAATTAAAACTAAATTTCAGTCAAGAGGGCGTGGCCGTCAATGGGAGTGGGCGCAAGTTTTCGTCGTCGTCGTCGTCGTCTGTTTGTCTTTCATTTGGAAAGTGCAAATAGCGAAGCAGCCCGACTGGGCGGGTCCTTCAGCGCTTGCAGTCAACGCATGACGCGACATGTCTGTCAATGTGACAGTCTGTCTGGCAGTCTGTGTGTCTCCCTGTGTCTCTCTCTCAGTGTGTCTCTGTGTGTGTGTGTTTGAGTGTGTCTGTTTAATCTTAAGCATGCTAAATGTGGCATGTCCAACGGCCGGCAGCGCAGCTGACTTGCTGTGTGCTCGCTTACCGTTCGCTTTAATACCCTGTAATTACCAAGAGCACTAAAGTAGGGTATACAAGACTAAGGAGAAGTAACTATGCCATACACTGCAAATGTTTTAACTGTAGATGACTTAACTCGTTTGAAGCTCTACCTTCTATAGGGTATCTCATTTCCATGAATACAAATGTGGCTAAACCTACACTTCCTACACTTCCATTCCTTTTGTTCTTATACTACAGGGTATCTCTGTCGATCACACTCACCTGTGTCGCCTTTTAACTGCTTTTATTTGTTTGTCTAGTTGTTTATTTTGAGCCCGTTTTTTAGCCATCGCTTTCATAAGCGTAAGGTGCTCTTCATTATGCGCATCAAGTGAAAGCATAAGTGCAGCGACTACACACACACACAGCAAATGTTATGCTCTTTATGCTTGTGAATTGACAGAAAAAAGTGCTGCGAAATTGCCTGCAATTGCAGTCAGCTTTTCACTAGCAAACAAAAACAAAAAAAAGGTCGCAAAATTTCTTTGAATTTCTCTAAGAAAGCGAGCACTAAACGGAACAGGGTTGTCACCCCAGCACAAACATATTAAGTCTTCGCTTAAGCGGGAACAATTTTGTTTTTTCTATTACAAATATTAACATAATTGTGTTTATTTCAGAAACAAATATAAACATTACAGATTCAAATATTTTTTATAAATCTTTTCTTAACATTTTTGATATGATTTTGGATTAGATACTTATAGAATCTGATTAATTTATTATTTGCATGTTAAATTTGTATTGACTTAAATTCGTATTAAATTACTAATTAGTAATAAGTTTATTAATTAATTAATGATTAATGAAATTAATCATACAGAATATTCATATTCCTTTCACTATCTTTATCATATTCACACCAGTTCTCTTTCTCTGTCTCTCCCTCTGTCTCCTTCCCTCAAACTAATTAGCCCATTGTCATTTCGAAAATTGAACACCTTCGATTGCTTATTATCATTCGCATTGTCATGGATTCACTTCGAAGAGGCATTGAGCAGCACGTTTGCTTTGCGGGCTTCGCAATAATCCGGCACAAGTTCGACCCGGATCAACCCTATTAACCCGAGTTCCTCCTTCGGGTGTTAAATTCGAGTCAAGTGAGACACTTGGCGGTGCAAAAGTCTTTTGGGTCCTTCTCCAAATCGATTGGTCGTCAGGGTCAACGGGCGGCACAGAGCTTACCCCTCTCTCTCTCTCTCTCTCTCCCCTAACCCCCGTAGCCACTACTTGCCGAGCATTGTTGTCCGAAAGGCCTTACCGGGCTTAAATTATGTCTGACATAACCGGCAAGCAAATGTGCCAAAGAGCTGCCAACGCCAAAGCGATTTGAATTTTTCACACAATTTTCTTGTCTCGTTTGTGAGAGAGAGAGAGTGAGAAAAGGGGGAGGGGGAGGGCACAGCGCGTAGGAGCGGGTCGGGCTGGGTTAACAAAGTCTTTGCTGGTTTTTTGGCTCACTTTGGCTGTTGTCATTGACAGGCGGAAGACAAGCAGACAAAAGGCGGCTGACACCTTTGTGTGTGTGCAAGTCTCTGTGTGTGTGTGAGTGTGCCTGTCTGTGTATGCCTTTGTGTGTGTGTGCCTGTGTTTGTAAGCGGCAAATTATAATACGAATGCGTCAGTCCTTCGCCATCTTGTCCGCTGCTTTTGCTGCTCTCCCCCGCTCCCCCCACTTACATCTACCTCCCCCACTCTCCCTGTCTTTCTTTGCTCTTGCTGCCATCAGCTTAGACGCAAGTCTGCTCTTAACAAGGCCCAAAAGCATCGATGCATAACATTTAATGGGCCAAAGAGTTTGCAAATTAAAAGTATTTTTAAAGATGTTTGAAATACTTTAACAAAAAAGTGGAAAGAGAAAAGGAATCTACTTAGTTATATATAGATATATAGATACATTATATATTGTAATATACCATACAACAATTGAGCAATTAAGTTGTTAAATAAAAGGCAATAGAAGGTAAAAATTAAATAAAAATTATGCTTTTCCCTTAATTAAATGTTGTAAAAAAACATCTACATACATATTGTATATTCCATAACATTGAAGTATATATTAATATTACGATAAATACATATTTTAACATATTTTTATCCAGACTCCACATCATTATCGAATACCCTTTCAAAGGTTATTCAATACGTTTGAGCTCAGCTCTGTTTCTACGAAAAAAAAGAAATCATATTCAGAATGCAGCTCGTTACTCAAATAAATTTGCTACAATTTATCAAGTTACAAATGCAAATCATAATTAAGGACCGTCACACACACACACACACACACACACACACTCACGCAGACACCCTATAAGGACAGCCTAGCCGAGGCAGCGCTTTGTTCGCGCGCTTTCTCTCTATGTAAATGGGAAAATGTTTTACATGTAAATGCGGACGAAGGGCAAAACAATCATTTCGCCATAATAAGCACTAAATATGCAGAACGCCCTCAGTGCTAACCCAGTGCAGGCATAACGCCACTATATGCTATACTTTATTGATAAATGTTAGTTAAAATATGAATAAATTCCCTTTTCCCTCCTCTTATTTTGCTTCTTCTGCTTCTTTGCTAGCCAAACGAATCAGCCACCTGTGCAGCCACTCGCTTTATGCCTCTCTTTATGCATGTGTGCAAGTGTGTGTGTGTGTGTGGTAACAATTTGGCAAACGTTGCGTATACGTAACGAGCAGCAGCAAATTGATTGCAAGACGCAATGAGGCGCGTCCTGTAAAACCACTTAAAACATGCCTCAATACATGCCATAAACTCAGTCCCGGCAAGCGAGTCTCGGCGGTTCGCCAAGACGCCAAATGCAAATAAAGAGCGGGACAGAGAGAGAGAGCGAGTATGTGTATGTGTGTGTGTGAGCGAGAGAGCGCAGCACATGCAAAACCGACAAACATTTAACCGGAGGCTATGAAATTCGATAAATATCGACAAAGTTTTGCGTGCTCCGTGACTTCTCGAGAGGACCGCGCTCTGGAGAGTTTATTAAACACAGGATATAGCCTCAGCTCAAAGGACTCCGCCCCAGCTTCCGCCTCTACTCTCCCCTCCCCTCTTCCAGCAGCAACCCATTTTGTGTGGCATTTGCAAAAGGCGCAACTTTGATATAAATATGCAGTCCCACGCTGCCTGTGCTCCATATCCGCTGACTGCAGAGAGTTCCCTCTATCTCTCTCTCTCTCTCTCTGCTCCTCTCTTCTATCTCTGCCCCTCCCCTCTCTGCTCTTGCAGACTTCAATTACGCGCTCTTTTTACCTGCTGCACAGCAGCGTAGAAGTGACACGCCCCCGAGGGATTATCGCTTACATTTTCAGTCAACTGCGTCCGCCTCTCCCACTTTTCCAGCTGCAGATATTGTTCGCAGTAAGCACACCTCCCCCTGACCCACTCTCTCCTCTGTAGCAGCTCGACCTAAGCAGTAGACTGTCAGAACTCGTCTGCGGCAAGTGAAAAAGTGAAAGGCGTCTCGTCTTTGATTTGAATATGTCATAGCCACGCATCAGTCCCCAAGGTTCTGACATCTGTGTTACCATCTTCCCTTCCCCGGGGGTTGCACCTTGCCAGACGCCTCTATTATGGGAAGAGGCAAAACAAGAAAAGTCTATGTCAAATTGGAAAGTGTGCTGGAAAAACCAGTTGAAGACAATTGAATTAAAAACTTGATGGGATTCTCGACTTTTGACATACTGTTTAAAAGATATAGTAGTACGAAAATATAAAGAGAAACTAACCTTAGACTTTGCTATGGTATAGAATTAAACTAGGTAAAGGTAGTTAAAAAGAATGCGAAAAATTTCAAGAAATTATAAAGAGAGGCTGCATTATTAGACCAGTAAAAACCAAGATATAATATTTATAATATCAACAAAGATACAATAAAGAAAAATAACCTATACTCTCTAGTATCAATTCCTCTTCTATCTTATGCATATGTTACGATACGTAGTTTTAACGGCCTTTCATCGATTCGCACATAAATTTTCTATTTTCAAATGGAAAATCAAAACAAAACCAAAACAAAATCCGACCAAATCAAAGCCCCCGCACGCCTATACGAGTGATAAATAATTCAAGGCCTTAAATCGATTACAACATCCGTCAGATTAAGCCAATTACGAACTTAATTATTGCCAACTGAAGTGGGCGAAATAAAAATCCGAAAACCGAAAGCGAAATAAAGAAAAATGCAAATTAAATTCATTTCGTTTTTCATTTTCCCCAAGCTATTTTTACAATTTTTGGACTATTTTAAAAAATGTTAAGCTTCATCCGCAGTTGAAGGTCAATCACACGATTTCTTGCCTCTTTGTTTCCATCAAATTTTTGATGGGCATGGGCGGAGGGCAGGGAAGGGGCCGCAAAAAAAAAAACAGGAATTTTTTGATGTCAGGGACAGGCGTGACATTAGCAGCTGTCGACGCCGAGGGCGTTGGTTTGTGACGCCAGCGCAACATGAAAACATTCACACTCCCCACACACACACACGCTCACACACACAGACAGCAACACACACACACTGCTGCAGCAGATACACATATGAATGGACAACAGGGAGCTGTGTTTGATTTTTCAACTTTTTTCATATTCTTTTTTTTTCTGTTTTTTTTTTTTTTTTTTTCTCCTCGTTTCTTGCCGCTTCGTCAACTCGCTGACAATTTGTTTAAAGCGCCCGACGACAGTGTAAACTTTTTAATTAATATCAAATATGAAACGTTGCCATAACCGAAAAAGAGCAACCTCGGCTCGTCCCGACTCCAGCAGCCCCGATCTGCCCCGAAATCAGAACTGGGGACAGATGCCGTCGCTGCGAAGCTGACAAAAGTGAAATCAACCAAAGCTTGTTAAAACTTTTAATTAAATTTAATTGTTGTTGTTGTCTTGAACGCCTTTTGTCCCCGAATCGCTTGTTGTTCTTCATGTTGCTGCTGTTGTTGTTGTTGCTTCTGCTGAAGCGCATTCACAATTTATTAATATTCAAGCAACAATCCAAAACGGCGACAAGATTACATTAAAATTAAATTACAACCCGTTGATACTTAATAACAATTGCATAGCTTCGATTATTATGCCGATAGTTAAGCTGCAAATTACATTTTTAATTTTTTACTTTTTTTTGTACAACGGGAAATGATCCTTTTAGGTAATTCCTTATGGCTTAAAGTACTTTCCCTGTCTGTCAAATTTCAGAGCTTTAGGCTGTTTAGTTCCTGAGTTATGCAAGGTTGTTTTGCTAAGAATGAACTACAAATCATTCTAAATTGCTTAGAAATCATTCAGCTGAGAAGTTTATGTAAGCTTTCATCTAAAATTGCATTGATTTATTTCAGCTGAGAGCTTTTAGTGAGCTTTACGTGGAGCTTCAGCGATCTATTCGAAACTGATCTCTTTCTTCCATTCATAACTCTTTCCCTCTTATTTAAAGAATTTTAGACCAATTGCAGATAATAGCAAATGTTTGTCATAACTACATATTGAACATATGTGTGTTAATAGACTTCCTTGAGTCACTGTCGCAGTGCAGACATGCAGGCAGTTCTCATTGGCCTGTCCGATAGTTTGGCTTCATTTTAAGCGGTTTAAATCGAGCACAATTATTATTTATTGCCAGTTGCGATTTACGGTTAAGTCGCAGGCTGCCCCATTTGCCGCACGGGGCTGCCTGCTGTGTCTGGCACGCCTACTACGTGCTGATGTGGCTGCTGCTGCTATGACTGCGACTGCGACTGCGACTGCGAGTGAGGCTGCGTCTGCTGTCTGCGATTCTTGTTCTACAATGTGCGCTCTGCGTTTTTTATTATTTATTATCGAGTGCATTTTATTTTATTATTTAAAAATTAATTACACGCCACATTGAATAGTTTACGGTTTTGCCGTGTTACTGCTACATCAATTGAGCCATGGGGTATATTAGTTTATGGGCTGCAAAAGCGATAGAGAGCTTTTATATCTACTTGATATATATTGAATTATTAGCAGCTACTTTGAAAGTTACTGAAAGCTTCAATATAGAGCTTTACACAGTTTTCAATTATGTGAAGAGGCTTTAACTGGCTTTGTCAGTAAGCTCTCATGTGCTTTTACAGTCTATCGAGCTTTATCCTGTCATATGCTTTTTCATTTTCCCTTCAACTTTACAGTTTCTTAAGCGTAATTTTTAATGATCACCAAAAAATCGACTTGCCTGTTGTTTATTTTCATTCAGTCTGGCAACCCTCGCAGTATTTATTTATTAAAAATACTTCAGCAAACATAAAAATTTCCCAACACTTTTCAATTAATAAGCGGGCATAATAAAGCTTTGTCTTCGTGCCTGCAGCCAGGGGTGGAGTGTGGGAGGAGGCAAGGGCGAGAGGGGTCAGGATGTGTGCCCTGTGTCCAGTTAGTGGCAGCAACAAGGGCAGAACGAATGTCCTTTATGCCATTTCCGGTCCAAGTGAGAGCCAGTGTGTGTGAGTGAGTGTGTGCCAGCATGTGTGTATGCGTGTGTGTGAGACTCATAAAATTGCTGGCTATTTGAACGTTTTTGTGCTACCCAAAGCGAAGGCATTGAAAAATAAAACGCGGCAAGTGAAGCTAAGCCAAACACACACACACACACTCGCACACACACACACATAGATACGCGCCCGCTCAGCTTTAGAAAGGGTACAAAAAAAACCAACGAAAATGGGAACGAAATCAAGCGCTTGGCTGGAATTTCATACTGTTGGCATGGCATGTCCTTTTCCCAGCTGCAAGTGAGTGTGTGCCAGTGTGTGTGTGTATCTGCCGGAGTGTGTGTTATCCTTTGACAAGCAGCATAAGTGTGCGCTGCAATGGCTGCAATGTGCGCTTGAACCGCGTCCGGGACACAGGCTGCCCATGTCGATGTGTTGGCCATTTTATTATATTTGCTCGCAGACATTTTTGCTCTAATACGAAAATGGGATTTTAGGATATAAAAATTATGATAGATTACCGTTGCACACACACATACACACACAGACAGACACACACACGCACACAGCTGACGTGACTCGGCTTTGTTTGGCTTCCGCCATGCAGCAATTGCAGCATCTCCGTCGCCGTGAAAATTGCGCCCCGGCTTAGCAAGAGGGAAGGAAAATCATTTGATGATAAAAGTGGCCCCTCAATTGCTTTTGTTGCAAGGCTAGAGCCAAAAGAGTTTTTATTAAATTTAACTCCGGCTTCACCTGCGCCGAATTCTCAGTCTTTCCGTGCCCCATATAACATTGTGTTCCATTGGAATGCAAGATAAAAGCATAGACTATGTAACTAGGTATGTATTCTCCCCATATTAACTGTAAATTAACAAGGATGTCAAGTTATAAAGCTTGGCTTCCCATCGGAATCAGTTTACCAAAAGAAAAACCAGCAACTTCGAATGATATTTAAAAATATAAGAACAATTCCAGCACATTTATTAATATTCTTACAAGCAAGCAGTGAGTTTAAAATATGTTTTAAAATGTAATATAATGATATACCTTACAGATTAACAAATATATATCTTATTGAACAATTGACTACCAAGATTCTGTTTGCCTTACCAGCGCACTAGCGTGGCGCCATCTGTTGACCTGCGCCTGTAAGCAACGGTTATTTAGCAAAGACAACAGCCTTCCAAAGCGCCATCTATACTTATAATGTTGTAACAGTACGTATACAGTGTGTTAACAGTGTCTTAACAGTGTGTTAACAGCTAAATGTTAAAATACGGCTTTTTCACTGCCCCTTTGGAGGACGTTTTTTAAAAGGGGGGGCGTCTTAAAAAGATCAGAGAATCTGAAGAATACTGACAAAACCAGAAACTTCCACCAAATAATACCGAAGATCTGTTGGGAAAATAGCTAAATCGACAGCACTGCAGGTGTGTTGGATGATTAACAAAAAATGCAAAAAAAAAAGGATGGTTCAAAAAAACACAAAAAAACAAATAACATGACGAGATTTAAACAGCAAACAAAAATGCAGCTCAACCCACAAAACAATTAGACCGCCGGGCTACATAGAAATACATGTACTTTGGTATTAATTAATTTTATTTTGAATTGTAAATTAGTAAACGCCTAACAAGATCTCAATGTATGTTTGTTTGTATATTATTGTTATGTACGTAATTTGGGGGCACCTCTTGCTATTGTTGCAATTTTCCCGTCACTAGTTCAAGCACACAACAATTCCGTCCATAAATTGTGTTCGAGTTAATTAAAAGTTTTGTGCAACTTAAACGACAACTAAATGGAAACGGCAAAACATGGAAATGTGGCAATCGTAGACTGTCAATTGCCATCTCAGGCAGGCAGGTCGGGTAGCCCAAGTCGACTTGCCTATAAGCTACAGTGGTACATTGAGTACGTTGCAATTCTTGAACTTGATTCTTATAATTTTCAACATTTATTAATTTATGTATTATTTAAAATGTTATAAGACATTTGCATAGTTTTATTAAAATAAAATAAACATTCCTTGCTATCTTGAATATTTATATTTATTTTATTATCTATATTCTGTGGATATTTCTCTCTCACACCTTTAGCGACTTGCCAGCCCAACAACACTGCCCCATGCCCTACGCTGTCGGGGGTAGTCAGCTGCGACGACGGTGAGTGCGTGGTTACACTCAGACAATAACTTTTTGTAAATTATTATTTTTTAATTAGACACAAACAAAAAAAGCAACAACAACTCTCTGCAATTTGTGACGCTAAGGTCAACGCGCAGCGATTGGCCAACTGAGCGAGTTGTTGCAGTGCGGCCCCAACTAGTGACTCAGTTGTGTTTAGCAATTCTCTCTCTCTCTGTGATTTCGTTGCTCACCGATCGCCCCTAACCTCAACACTTACACCTGTCATCGCCGATGCCGTAGCAGCCGACAAACGTCGCGTGCCGACTGCGTGAACAGCGCAGCAAGAGCGCGTGCAAGCTCGGCTCGGACGTCTCCCTTACACACACTTGTCTCCGCTTACTTCTCCTTCTCTTCCTCCTCCGTCTCCTTTGGCCACGCGACAAATTCGATTGTAACAAGTGGCCGCTGCGAGTTTAGTTTCAGTTTTTGTTTCAGTTTCAATCGAATCGGAGTCGTCGGACTTACAGTGAACACAGCAATAAAACAAAAACAGAAACAGAATACATATAAAGCAAACAACAAAAGTTGCAATACAAATAAAACGTTTTTCTAGTTGCGTTCTGATTTTAAATAATTTAAGCATATTGGTGTCCCCTTCACGTTTCTCAGTCCAGCCCTTCTGGTGTACCCTTTTGGTGTATTCCCTCCCGTGTACCCTCGAGTGTTCTCCTTATCCCCCCTTTTGGGTTTATTTTCTAACACTGTGAATACGAATACGAAAGTAATAATAATCTCTGAAAATGGGCAACTCTAGTTCCATTTGTGCCGATCGCAATGCCATAAGGAGCTTCGATGAAAATGGGTAAGAAAGCGGAGTAGAGAACGGAACATAGAAATGCTTAGGTTTAGCGAAGAAATGAGTCGATTCCTGAGGAGTGCACAAGGAATTTTAGGGAAGGTTTACACAAAGGCAAAGATGATAATATAATTATATATATATTAAAACTTAAATAAAATAAAATGTGATGGCATTTTGACAAATCCCTTTAAACAAATTTTTAATAATAGTGCAATATATAAACATTGTACTTTAGTTTGGATTCGAAAATAGGGTTTAAATAAATATTTTAAATATATATTAAATATTGAAAATAATATATTTATATCTCAAATATATCTAATGATATCCCTTTATTTAAGTTTATTACTTATATTTCCGAGGTTTAAATAATTAGATGGTAAAAAAATTATCACAAACTAGTCGCACAACCCTTAGAAGAAAGAGAAACGAGAGCGTTCACACACTTAACACATTGTTGTGCCGCACTTGTTCCCATCCGATAACGGGAAACTCCATAGTTATTGTCATTAGAGCACACATTAAGTATATAATCCCTGAAATTAGAGTGGGAAGGGGCACTTCGAGTGCTTACTGCGGGCAGTACAGTAGTGCCACGCCCACACACACACACTCAGACAGCAAACACGCACACAGACTACAAGTTGTAATTAAAGTTTAATGATGCGATTTACCAGCGTTTTATTAGCGATTTACGCGCGATTTGCTGACCCCGAATAGAAACCCACAGGCAATGTGCACTGACAAGGCCCACAAATACACACACAGACAGTGCCAGGTTTGTTAGCCCAGTTGATGTTAGTCCGTTGTGGTGGGCGTGGCTGCGTAGCTGTGATTTAATTAAACAACTATTAAATTATACGCAGTATCACGAATTATTCAAATGTTACGATAGAAAGCAATCGCGCAATAAACTCGGTAGTCACCTCCGTAATCCTCAATAATAATAAAAAATCAGAAAACAACTACCACAACAAATATATTAGCCCATTAATATTGATGAAGGTTAGGCACACACGACTATAATGCTCCAATTTACTTTCAATTTCGTGGCATTGATTCCACTGGACACGCCACGAGGGACGCGAGTGTATGAATTTAGTACGCTATCGGTTCTATGATTTATAGTACTAAATGCCAATTTTTAACAATGCTAAAAATCGTCATATATTGGTTAAATTTAAAATCCTAACATGAGCACCCTCTTTAAACTTTATCAATAGACGCCCCTGACTAAACACCAAATTTGATTCTCTATCTTTATTGTAATACTAAACTTTTATTTCTATAATCTTAGACTCGTATTTATGAATTTAGTGCTCCGTCTAATTTCTTAATAATAGTTCCCAATTACGAATTACGGTATAAATTAAAGGAATCAGTTTAGTAAAGTTTCTTTCACCAGTATTCCCCATTTCGAGTTATCATACGGCGGCTCACGTTGATCGACTATGACACTCAAGTGCTTTACTGTTGAGTAGATTAGTCCCCTCTTAAACATGTACAAATCGAACCCCATCAAATGACGCTGGTGACTCCTTAAACAAATTGTTTACTCGCTCAATCGCAATGTTTTTTATATACCCTGATTGATTGTCGTAATTCCGTATTGTTCTTATCAGTTTGGCTATGCCATAGACCGTTATCGCCCTTTTTGCCTCCCACTCCTCGTTCTCACAATCTTTCTCTCCCTCTCTGTCTATGTTACTCTGCCTCTTATCGTTCTATCAGTGTTCTAAGCTTTGTATGCAAAGCAAACACTAAAGAATAATGCAAAAAGTAATTGAGGAAAACAAAAGCCTCAACGACAAATCCCCTGATATTGTCGCTTTCAGTCGATTCTCAGTGCTGCAGCATTGCGGTCAAAAGTGAAAACTGTGGGACAAAGACAAGGCGAAACTTTTAAAAATTATAATAATCGGACGTAAACAAATAATAACCATAATAACTGATATAAGGCGTATCAAGACATGCTACGTTTTTCCGCCTGCAAGACCTTTGGACGGCTGCATAAGCTGTGAGTTAATCAGAGTGTAGAGTCATATTGTGGACATTGTATATTTGTCTATAGATGGTATTATATTCCTACTTGTATCAATTATCTCTTGTGCCAGTGGGCGTAGTTCTGCTACTGATAACTTGTCAGCTTTTAAATCGGTGTCTGACCTTCTTTTTGAAACATCACCTGTTCCGAAACAAAAACAAACCAAAGTTCAACGACGCTGTGGCTTACACAATAATAATATATAATATAATATTTATAATTTGATTTTATATTTAATATTAATTTTTCTTTAAAAATTTGGCCATATCGCATTGTTAATTCACAATTAAACGTTGGGAATTTTCCATTTAATTTCGCAGCCTTTCGCAAGGCGTTCTGCAACGTTCCTATTAGCTACGTAGTATTCGACTACACCCACGAATATCCAGTTCCCCTCCCCCTCGTGCGTTATTATTATCATGACTAAGCAGAATTGCGCGTCACATAACATCACATCCAGTTTAGTTCTTATAATTGAATTATTACGTGCATCGCGCTTTGTGTTATTGCTCATCGCGGCAACCCTTTTCTTTCCCAACAACAATAAAACACTAGCACTCTCTCACTGCCCAACACTCACACTCTCTCTCTCTCCATGTTGCTCTCTGTCTCGTCCACAGCACGCCGATTTATCCAACGGCCAATAATTCCCACAGCCCTTCCAATGGCCAAATATCACCGTATCATCAGCAGCAACAACAACAGCAGCAGCAGCAAAAAGAGCACGGTTATTACAAGACCACAATACCCGTTGGCGTCGGCGTCGACAGCGGCAGCGCCGTCAGCAGTTGCTCTCACTGCTGTCGAACAGCTGATTTGTGCTCACGCGCATTAATGCAAGAGAGATACGGCAACGACGAAAATCATAACATAAAGGCGGCACGACACTCACGCACACAAACACACACACACGTAGTACACGAAAGCACGAGCAATTGTGACGGCGACGATGGCGCTGCCGCTGCCTCTAGCGCAGCGACTGCGAAATGGCGCAGTAGTCGTGTGTGTAAAAATCATACGACTACAACGACAACAACGCTCGAATACGAACTTTCGAATTTCGCAAAACTCACAACACAAATCAGTACGCAACACGACGTTGACCAGGCAACAGCAGCACCATCAGCAGCAGTAGCCGCAGGAACAAACGAAGCTTTGCCACCGCCAATAATATCCTCGAGTCACTGGCAGCAGCTACAACAAAGTCTGCACGCGCTTCACCACCAACAACAACCACAACTACTTGGCAACTCTGGTAGCATTCATCTGCAACAAACTCGCAACATGAGCAGTAATCAGCAACGCGATCGCATCGGCCTGTGGGGCTCCGTCAGCAGTGAGATCGGCGGTCAGCTCTCAGGACTCGAGCGTCTGAGGAACAAGCACTATTCCAAGGTAAGCGAGTGCAGAGTGTAGAGTAGAGTTGCCCTTATGCACAGTGGAAAAATACCCAGCACACACAATACGGGGTTGCTTTTTTTTATTCCCCGCAAGATATGCGGTATGTACACACACACCCACACGCGCGTGTAAAGGAACTACGCTAGCAACTTGTTAGACGCACGCGAACACTTAGCGAAAAATAGTAAAGACTTGTACTAACTAGAATGTATACAGAAATGTAGAATGAATATTCAGCTCGCCTACTCTTCTCCAGTTTAGCAGAATTTTATTTACTCTTTGTAGTTTAGCCCTTTTAGCGGTATTTGTTCTTCGAGTGACTTTGCCAGCTATTTTAGCATTTATTTTGCCAGCTATTTTTGTGCCTAAAAAATGAACTCATAAATAATAAAACAAATACGACAGACGCCAATGTCAGCTGACAATATTCTCAACATAAAAATTGTCTGGCAAATGCTGCCGGTATTTTTTGTAGTTTATTATTTTTATTTTTTTTTTTTTGCTGTTTTTTGGGGTGACCTTTAGATGACATAGCCGCACGCGCCGCACTGGAAGACCAAAGCTCGCCGTGCTCGCATTACTTATTGTTCTTGTTGTTGTTCGTTCCTTCCTATTTCTATGTGGCTGATGTCAGCACAAATTGATGCATAGAAAATCAATAGAACTATACTTCAGGCAATACAAATGCACCAACGAAACTTCGTATTGAAGTATTAATTAGTTAAGTTACAGAGCGCAGAAAAGCTAATTATATTTTTTTAGATGCATGTTGCACTTATTTCACACCACCAAGTTCATTGCCAATTTCTGTGGATGCTGTTCTGGGGCGTTTTTATTTTGTTTTTATTTCGTTGTTCCGAGCGAGAACAAAACGAACTTTGATAGTTAATTTCCGATTTAAAGAGAGCGGAATTGAGAGAGCGCGCAAAGCTAATGGGCACAGCTGCGAGCTGAGAGAGGGAGATAGAGAGAAAAATTGAGAGTGAGAGAGAGAAAGAGTGACAGCAGCGCATGGGCTTTTATTATTAGGGGTTGGGTGCTCTGGGTTCGGTTAGCTCTCAAGTATGCGGGCAATTTAATAATGTATAAAGTAGTTTTATTTTCAACTGACTTAACAAGTATGTATGTATGTTTTTAGTTCCTTGTGGGGCCTATCTAAAGGTGACCCCGAAACTTTAAGATTACTTATCAAAATGTTCAAATTGTCTGTCAAGTGCTATCAAACAAGTTGGGTTTCTCAGCAACAACAGCTGTTCCCATACATATCTATATGTATCTATAGACATATATGTATGCTGTATGGTATATATTGCAAATTGTATAAAAGCTCGTTCCCTCGCATAGTGGAAAGTTTTTGCCATGTGTCTAGCACCTTTCTTCCGACTTCCTAACCAAAAACTGACCTACATTAAACAATAAACTAAACTTTAGCTGCAACCGCAGGAAAAACAAAAAACCCGAGTATAATCATTATTTTGATATATGTACATGTGTAGGAACAATACATTTATATATGTATGTAGATAGCAGAGTCTAAAATGTGCTAGACAGGGCATTTGCCTGTGTAGGAAATTAAAGCAACAGATAAAGCGATGAATAGACAAATACAATGCGAACATTAAACCGCACTTTGAATACCCTGGTCAAGTAGCGTGATAGCGATAACATGATAATAAATTGTCAACAACTTATGGAAATTTTTTGACAAAATGAGCACAATAATATTATGAAAATATCGTGTTACCTTATCAAACGTATTTCAAGTAAATTATAGTGGTTTTTCGATTTTAATCTATTTGAAATTAAACAAACTTATAGACCCAACTTGTACTGGGAATTCCAATAATTTATACGGTCAATGTGCCGTGATCAAAGTGTGAACTAACTCGCATAGTTTAGCATGCAAACTACTTAAGAAATAATATTGATTAACAGCTGGGGAATAGTTAATCAAAGGTGTATGCAAAGGGCTGTCAAATAAACGAAGAGGATGATATATCACAAAATTGCATGCTATTGTCTATGACCTCGACCTGAGAGCAGACAAAAGACCTTTCATCTGCGCAGAGGAAACAATTTGTACGAAATTGCTGTTGTTTCTTTTGTTGTTGGCTTTTTTTTTCGTCATCACCCCAAAGTCTGGCTTGGTTATCAAGTGCCCTGCCAGGCGGCTGTTCCCCTTAATTATGATAGTGTTAGTGATGATAATGATGATGATAAAGAGCCGAACTGGGATTGTTTTGGTGTCTGGTGATCCGTTATGGTAGACAGCGCCAGCATCAGCTGAGCGCGGGCTATACATTTTGTGTTTTTATTTTGGTTGCTATTTTATGACTCTTTTTTTGCCCCTTTTCGCCTTTTTTTTGTCGAACGTATACGCCGTTTGTGACGCGATGAGGCAAGCTGCTACTGCAAAGCGGGCGCGTGTGTCCGACTGTGTGTGTGTGTGTGTGACAGAGCTGAAACAGTAGTCGAGCGCAGCAGCTGTTACCAGGCAACCGATCTGTTTCGCTTTCTCGCTCGCTCGCTCTCGGCCGCTTATCGTGCAACACGCCATTTCAATGTCAATGGTGTCGTTTTTCAACGGTGTCGCACTCGACGTGTTTTACCAGGTCCCATTGATGACGTACCATAAACAAATAATATTATTTCCGATTGCCCATAATCTTCAGGCCACACACTATCGCCCCCACAACAGAGGTAGAGAGTCAATAATCGATTGAGCTAGCACGGTATTAAAAAAGAATGCGACGTGCCCCATTTCTGACGTTACTTTGCTACGTGTTGTCGGGTTTTTTGCCAAAACACCAATTTCACGCAACGCGCACACGACTCGCCAATCTATGAACTTTGTTTTTATTTTTTGGAAGCGATAAGATTAAATTTAATAACAATAAATTGTAGAAGACTTTCAGCATACTAGGATGTTGTACTCATTTTGCAAGATTCCAAGATTCTAAAGAATTACCGGGAATATGCAAAAATAGTCAGAGTGACTCGGCAGAAAAATATCTAGCAGAAATAAATTCCCACTTTGTTGCGTGACGCACTCATTCGAGATCTTTTTTATTATGGCTGAGTATGTTATGCATGTTATGGCGATGTTTATTTATAATTTCATAAGCAAGTTTTTCAATTAATCAGGGGTTAGCATAAACTTTCGTCTCTACAATTATGCGCATTCCCCATTGTTTACACATGCTAATTTCCCTGACTATTCTTCATTATGTCACGATCTGTTGTTCTTTGCCAGGTATCGGGGAATTCTACAGGCAAATGTGCCTCTGCCTTATAGCGTGTGTGCATAGCGACAGGTACCCACGTTTAACTAAGGAAACTTACGTCAGTCATAACAAAAGCAACCGCAGATTATATGTAATTAAATGTTTATTCAATCAAAATGTCATTAAAATAATGACCAAAGGTTTTTTTTAATATAAAAACATTTTAAAACATTAAACTAAAGGGCAATTAAATTGGTTTTTTGAAACTTGTTTCCTGTAAATCATATTCACAAATGGTTCACAGTTAACATTTAAAACTTTTCGCTGTCATTGTGGTTTGGTTCATTTGGGGAACGCCCTCAAAGTAACGCACGACCAACCTGCGTATGTGCGTCTGTCATTGGCTTTATATCTACGTTCAAATCATTTCATAACAGCCTCAAAAATTACAACAAATCTAATGCAAAACGCTTTCGAAATTGTTGCGAATCATGACGAGCATTTGGCGCTGCGTATCGAGGCCAGAGCTGAGTCAACATCGAATTCGACTTTCAAATCGCAATTCGACTGTCCCAATGCATATTTCACATGAGCTTAGCCACAGATAGAGATACTCTCAGACATAGCTTGACTTTGAACTTCATGCGAATGCGAGAGAGCGTGCGCTCTCTGGAAAGGTCAGCTAAAGACGATCGTCAGACTGGTTGTCTCGGCGTGCTCACGCGCTCGCTCAATGGTTCCATGATAAGCGCGCTTGGCTCGTGGATCAGTTGATTGGCGCTAATCTATAACAGATTATATTGTCTATAGGCGATGTAGCTCAAACATAAATTTTAAAGTCAAATTGAGGATTGTCCCCTTGTTTCCCTATCTCTATCATGCGACTATAGCTAACCCTCGACAGATTCCACTATCATTGAACATATATAGTTCTCATATTCCTTATCATAATTGATTGAAGACAACTTGAACTTCACATTAAACACATTCTCATTTCTCTTTTAGGGTCTGGGCTTTTCGCATGAGGAGCGTCAACTGTTGGGAATCTATGGACTGCTGCCTCATGCAGTGCGCACCGAGGAGGAGCAAATAAGCCATGCCCGCACATTGTTGGATCGCCTGGAGAATGAGCTGGACAAATACATGTATTTGATTTCATTATCGGAGAACAATGAGCGTCTCTTCTACAAGTTGCTCAACTCGGACATCGCGCACATGATGCCGCTGGTGTACACGCCCACTGTGGGTCTGGCCTGCCAGAAGTACAGTCTGGTGTTCCAGAAGCCCAAGGGCCTCTTTATCACGATCAAGGATAAGGGACATGTCTACGATGTGCTCAGGAATTGGCCAGAGAAGGATGTGCGTGCGATAGTTGTCACCGATGGTGAACGTATTTTGGGTCTGGGTGATTTGGGCGCCAATGGCATGGGTATTCCCGTAGGCAAGTTGTCCCTGTATACTGCACTGGCTGGCATTCAGCCCGAACATTGTCTGCCCATCACCCTGGATGTAGGCACCAACACGCAATCCATTCTGGAGGATCCCCTGTATTTGGGTCTTCGCCAGCCCCGTGTTACTGGCGATGTCTACGATGAGTTTCTCGAGGAGTTCATGACAGCGAGCGTGCGTCGTTTTGGCCAGAATTGCCTTATCCAATTCGAAGACTTTGGCAATGCCAATGCCTTCCGTCTGCTGTCCAAGTACCGCGACTCTTATTGCACCTTCAACGACGACATTCAGGGCACCGCATCTGTGGCTGTCGCCGGCCTCTTGGCCTCGCTGAAGATCAAACGTACAAAGCTCAAGGATAACGTGCTGCTCTTCCTGGGCGCTGGCGAGGCTGCTCTCGGCATTGCCAATCTCTGCACCATGGCCATGAAGGCTGAAGGCCTCTCCGAAGAGGAGGCCAAGCAGCGCATCTGGATGGTTGATAGGTGAGTTCCCATTTACATTTGCTCCATATATGGTTTATATATCTTCTTTCTTCTTTGCAGCCGCGGTTTGATTGTACGCGATCGCCCAAAGGGCGGACTCACCGAGCACAAGCTGCACTTTGCCAAGGTGCACGATCCCGTCGACACCCTGTTGGATGCTGTGCGTAAGGCCCGTCCCAATGTGTTGATCGGTGCTGCCGCACAGGGTGGAGCCTTCACCACAGAGATCCTCGAGCTGATGGCCGAAATCAATGAGACGCCAATTGTCTTTGCTCTGTCGAATCCTACCAGCAAGGCCGAGTGCACCGCTGAGGAGGCCTACACCAGCACAGGAGGACGTGTTATTTTTGCCTCAGGATCACCCTTCCCGCCGGTTTTGTATAACGGACACAAATACTATCCCGGTCAGGGTAACAACTCGTACATCTTTCCGGGTGTCGCTCTGGGTGTTCTGTGTGCTGGCATGCTGACCATTCCGGAGGAGGTGTTCCTCTTGTCTGCCGAGGCGCTGTCCGAGCTGGTGTCCAAGGAGGATCTGGAGAGAGGCAGCCTGTATCCGCCACTCAGCTCGATCCTCAACTGTTCGGTGGCCATTGCCGAGAAGATCGTGACCTATGCCTTCAAGAATGGCCTGGCCACCGTGCATCCGGAGCCGGAGAACAAGTTGGCCTTCATCAAGGCACAAATGTACGATCTCGACTACCCGCGTGCCGTGCCCCCTGTCTACCCCGTCTAAATCAATTCTCGATTACTCTCTGGATATATTTGTTGTCCTTGTTCGTCGTCTACGTTTCCATTCCATTTGTATACGAACTCGACGCTGGGCAACAACAACATGCCACATGCCGCCACATGCCACGTGCAACATGTTATTTATTTTTTAAAGTCATCTACCCTAATATACCATACTCGTATACCACCCCCACAACAACCCCTCCCCCCCTCGGCACACAATATTGTTTGCAAATTGCCCAAGTTAACAAAGAAAGAGATCAAAAATGATACGAGGTTTTATTATGTTGATATGTATGTAAATGGGATATTAATATGCTAGAAATCTATATGTACTAAATACCAATTCTATGTAATCGTGAACACAAACTATGATAAGTACCTAAACATAAAAAAAAATAATAAAAAAATACACAACTTAAGAGTTTATTGAATTTCATTAAGGAATAATATAACTAGTGGGTAGGTGACTATAGAATCTGCCCTTCTGAAATTATTACTAATGTGCTTTTTTATGTTTTTAAATATTTAAGCTTTTAAGAACCTTATGATCATTTCTTAGTTATATGTTTCTTTCTTTCGAAGATATTGAATATTCTCTTTTCCCCTAACGGGACTTGAGAAAAGTGAAGAGTTTGTAGACTAACTGCATCATCTGAAAGATGGAAAAAACAAGTAAAAAGCGCAACAAGTTGCAGATAAAAAGCCAGTTACTCACATCGGAAAAGTGCATCATATCAAAGTCAACCAATCCGTAGGCATTAAGAGTCTTGGTGACCAACGTATAACTCATCCAAATTGTTAGCAACTTTCGAATCTTCTTGCTGCCCATATACCAGTTTTGATTGTAGATGGCGTCGCTCAGACAATTCGCCTACGGGAATATATCGATAACAGATAAACTATAATAAGTATTCCTTTCCTCTACTTACCGCCTCTGCTAGATGAGTGCCTCGCAGACAAATCTCGAAGCTGGAAAGTACAAGAATACCACAGGGTAACGCGTACTTGACCATCAGAAAAGGATCCCTAGTTTCACTTATCAGATACAGATGAAAGCATATGGTAGTGGCTGCAATGAAATTAGTGACCATAAGCATGGCCTTGAAGATATCGTTGAACTGATCGAACAAGCAGTTCAATTGCTGATGCCGTCGTATGAGTTGACAGAGATGAGCATTGAGCTCCCTCTCGTCCGCCATCGTGTCACTCATGTCGATCGCGCATATCTGCCGATTAAGATAATCCAGATGCATTATCAACTGACCCTGCATTGTAAAATAGAGGGTATCTACGCTGGCATATAACGATGAACCACTTATCGAGCAAAACACGTCGAAGAAATAGACAAGGGGGTACGCCAAATGGATCTGCCGAATACCAAACGGCATATACCCTCCCAATAACTGTTGGTTCTCCGTTATGTAGGCATCGCTTCCCTCATACGTCAGTAAGTAAACCACAAGAGGCGTCAAACAGAATCCAGAGATACCCAAGTTCAGCAATCTGTTGGCATATTTATTACGCAGCAAATGTTTTTCCAGCATCTGTGTGACTTGCACCCGTCTCTGCGCAGTCAAATCTGTGGGAAACTCCTCGTCTAATGATATAATGAAATTCATAATATCAGTACGCTTGACGAACAACATCAGTCCACGGACTGAGAAAAATGTAGCTATGGTTAACACCGGCAGATTCTGACTAGACGGTACGCCCAAGTAAAGGGACTTAATTATATCGTAGCCATTGAGAGAGAAATATAAAAAATGTACAGGTAATAAAAAGAAAATTATCTTCCACGAAATGTTGATTAGACGATTGTTCTCATCGCGGGCAAACTGAAAATGTCGCAAACCCAAAAAGGTCTGAAACTGTTTGTTAATAAGAAACTCTTCAAATTCCACTGGTTTCTGCACCGTATTCATGGTACCAGATTTTTTTGATTTTATTTCTTAGAACTTGAAGAGGCAACTGTGAGTGGCTTCACCATTCAAGGACTTTATAAACACCTTTCAATAATTGCATATTTGAGACCCACCTGCAGTTATTAATTGCCTTCAAGTAACGCGTGTCGGGATTCTTCATTATTTGCCATATAATTGTTAGCTCGAAGCCACATATTAACCATTAATTGGCCTTGCAAAAATATTATATATACAAACCAGAATTGCTATACGTAATTAAAATTTTCTAATAATACATTTTTTAAATTCCTGTGCCTCTAATTCATTTAATGAATATGATTGTGTTTAATTCACGACTAATGCTCTTATCTTTTACCAGTTCATGTACCGTATTAATAAAATACTTATTTAAATTTCAAAAAGCCGATTGCGTTTAAATTTATTGACATATTGCTCATTTTTGCGTTCACTTGCGCACTTTTCGTAGTCAGCTATTTTGCGTTTCCGTCTGTTAGGGTTTTTAACGTAACATAGTCTTATCCAGCTACTGGAAGAACTTCAATTTGACGGGGAAAAAGCTAAGATAGCAACACTGGTGACACGAGTTTGCTTCCAAAATTTTAACTACATTTTAAATTTATTCATTTTTAATGACTTTTACTCCCATCTACATGTTTACATTTCGAATTCAAACATTTTCGGTTAATAATGTCGCTTGAGGAGTCTGGCAAATGCGCCTAATGGTGTCCAGCCTTCTCAGCCTCCAACTGCTCCTTGGATTTGTAGCCAACCTGTTCCTCTGGAGTGTGGGGCCAGAAAGTGGGCTTGTTGATGGGATCCAAGGCACTCTCGGGGAATGCGTCACGGTAGTCCTCCATGGTCATCTGATCGTATGGCAGCAACGACTTCAGATGGCTGATTTCCTTCTCGTAGCACTGAATGCGCTCCTCCGAGCCCTTCTTGTATGCAGCAATATCTTTCTTTGATACCTCAATTTCGCTGTCCACTTGGCTAGAGAAGTTGTCCTTGGGGTAGGGCACTTTCAGAGCATCGTACTGCTTCTGGAAGCCATCGACAAGACCAGAGACAGGGATCAGGCGCTTGTAGTACTCCCAGTCGATTTTAGGAGGGTTCTCTGGGTTGGCCAGAACGGCACGCACATAGACATCGGACTTGGTCTTAAAGGCACCAAAACTACCCTTCTGGTTGGCTGGCACACGCTCGGCCAGAGCTGACCAGTTGATCGAAGATTGAGCGATGCGGCGGGCTGCCATAGTTCTGTGCTAACTGAAAACAACAACAAACACACAGTTGAGGTTATTCTAATTTCAGAGTGGGATAAATTAGTGTAAGCAAAAGGAGTAGGCAATGGCTTTGTATCAATGCTAAACTTATATTGGGAACAATAAATTTTTTATAATTTTTTGCGAAGTTAAATAATTCACACCGCAAATTGTCCCTGCAATAATTATGTAATTTTGCCGCAGCAGAGATGCACAGAAATATGAACTTCATGTTCAAATTTTGGAATTGTGCCACATGATGATTTTGTTCGCAATGTTTTCATTTTTAACAATTCTTTTGATACGTTTAAATTGATTTTTTTATAATATTAAAAATTTTTCTTACATATGAGTTTTCACACCACTTACTTGAAGTAATTATCGAATCAGACAATCTACTAATCGATTATTGGTAGTCGATACTTCTTCGATGGTAGATGAGTACATGGTTTTACCAAAAAGTGTGGTCACACTGTACTTGCATGTGTGAAGCAGATTGTTTTTATTTTTCTGAACAAAATTAAATTAAGTAAAGTTAAACAGTTAAACAATCAAAATGCTTAAAGTGTTGCATATTGGATTGCAACAGACACGTGCCCTCTCGTCGGCAACGGCAGCAGTGACGCGTCTTCACCGATCTGCGTATTGCCGCACTTACCCTACTGTTGTGGTGCAACCTGATGGATCTTCAATCACCATTCGGTACCATGAACCACGTAAAATAATCAAAGTAATTACATAATGAAAGTTTAACTTTGTGCGTTGCTATTTATTAATATTTGTATTTTTCCCACTAAAAGCTGCCGCTGGACCTAAGCACATTGTCAGAGGCAGAGCGCAAGTCCCGTCTAGAAGCTCGTAAGCCGCGCAAGAAAGTCAAAATTTTGGAAGAAGTGGATGATAACTTTAATGCCAAAAAGTATATGAAATATATTAAAAAGAAATAGTTTATTCTAGTTAAATTGAATAAAACATTCATTGTTTGTTATATAATATTGAGTACTATTTAAATGTTTTATGAAACTAAATCTGGTAAAATTTGAAGAAAATTCTAAGGCTTCTGATAAATAGGCGCGCAAACTGATTAAAATAAATGCAACTAATGCACCTGACTACGCAATTTTAAAATTTGTTTATTTTGATTCAAACTGCTTTAAATTGCAACCGATGAATTACAAATTGAAGAAAATACTAAATAAACTTGAGAGGTATTTTGCGATTATACATCACGGTATTTTCATGCATATCCAAGTGCGGTCACACTGTCCAAGTTAATTGTTAAAATTATCGAGACAGAAGCGAAGCTTGACGTGGATGCGCGTCGCGTTTATTTTGCATATGAATTTACGCGAGTGCAAATATAAATATAGCCACCGTTCGTTTACTGCAATGAAACTGTTCATCAAAAGGAATAAGTAATTGCAAAATACGCCAGTGTACTAAAGCAAGCATTCTTCGAGCTGCATCGCGTCCCTTTAGTGTATCTCACAGGGAAAACCACAATAAAATGTTGAATGGGCAGCAGCAGTGTAGCGTCTAACGCATGTATACATACATACAAACGCATATATGTGTGTCTGTCTGAATGCAGTAAACAACAAGACAACATAATATTTAGTGAAATTTATTTCTTCCAATAAATAAATAAAAGTTATATATATATTTCTGTACTTGAAGTATTGGACAAAATGTCGTTTGCTTTAAGCTTGTGTTTGTGATCAAATTAATACAACTGCAGCTAGGGCAGACAGAAACGCATACATACAGCAAATACTTATTGGATTATAACAACAATACAAGCACCGACCACCACCACCACCACCACAACAACAACAGCAACAACAACGACAACTGGTAAATAATGTTTTCTATACTGTATATATTTTGCCAATAAGAAATGGGGAAAATTATAAAATTTAGCTCACCCGACGCTTTCTTAATTTTCTTTTAATGAGATTTCTGCTGTACAACAATTTCATGCACATACTACACATACATATTCATGTATGCTTGATTGTATGTGTGGATATGTAACTATGCCTGCGCTTGACTATGTTCGTGTAGGCGTGTGTATGTTGCTCTATGCTCTGTGTCTGCGACTGTGTGAGCCTCTGTCTGTCTCTGTATGTGTGTACATGTTTCGTTCTCTTTTTTGCTGCATTTTCGTCGGAACCGCTGCGGCGACGACGGCGGCTGCCATAGATGTGACCTTTGCCTGGGGAGGAGAAGTGCATCAACGTTTTGTCATATAGCACAATATACAATTTAGTTGGGTATGACACTGGTATACATATAACAGAACGACACGACGGTATTATAATCCATTACAATAGGTATGCGAGCTCATGAATATTTCGTTTGGAATTTCTATAATTATGTTCCATCAATTTTGCTCTGCTCCACTGTACCTTCGTCGTGGTGGCGTTCTCTGTCTGTGTGTGAGTATGTGTGTGTTGATGTTGTGTCTGTGCGCTTGGAATGCTGTTTAATACGCGGACCAATATGCACACACACTCGCACACACACACTCACACACATGTAAATATTTTTGTAAGCAGCGGAAATGTAAAAATAACACAAACACATTTGCAACAGACTAAAAAAGCAGCGCAGCAGCAGCGGCAGATGATGAAGAAGCTCTGCCTCTGCCTCTTCCTCTGCTCTGTGTCAGTCTTTGGTGTCAGGCGTTTTTCCCAATTCCATTTCCATAGTTTTGCTTCTTTTTCTTGGCGTTTGTGGAAAGCTACTTTTCAGCGGAAAATGCTAATGCTGCGACAGATGTTTCACTTCTTATTATCTGGCTCCATTCATGCAGCAGCCGGCTGAGAGTTGCATGTCTGTATGTGTATGTGTTGCATAGGGTATTTACCACTAAATTAAGCCAAATGATTCGGCTGGTGCTTATTGGATTTTTGATTTCGTGGTGGTTGTTTGGCCCTCCCCCCCCTCGCTTTTTTCACCGCCTGCCAAGTGCATTTTCGTCGGGTTTTTAGGGAATTCGTAAACAGTTGGTCTCTTTTTGTTTGTTGATTATTTTGCGATTGTCTAAAACTTTATAAAGAACAAAAACAATAGCAACAACAAGAACGGCCAAATGCGCCATTTGTGCTAATTAGCGTTGGCAGCGTGTTTCGTGTTTTTGTTTGTTATTTTCTTGTCACGACGTCGGGCGATTGTAAATTTCTATACTTTATGTGGTTTGCTCCCCTTCTCGGAATGCGGATCGTGCAGGTACTCGTGCTCGTGCTGTAAATCGTGTGATAAAAAACACTCGGATGCGACCATCTCTAGTACTACTAAGTACTCTGTGCCTTCGTTTGTTTCTCGTCTCGCTTTATTTTTTAGTTTACTTGCACTTGAAGTCGAAAATAACACACAATTTGCTTTGTTTTTTCTGTTTTCTTTTATCATTTAAACTTAATTTGTTGCAATCATTCTCTTTCTCTCTCTCGCTCGTCTTGCTCGTGATTTCATGCAAATTTCGTAGGCATAGAAAGCGAAAAACTCACCAAATCGAATTCTTTTCAAATCAGTGCAGAACAAACCATTGCCATATAAATACCATTCAGGGAGCTCAAGGTATTTGAAGGTAAGGTAAACAAAAGATTCTCAAATACAAAAGAAAACTCTTTGGGGCTTCCAGACCTCAACTATTATTGACTGTGTTAAATACTTCTTGGTTGTGTGGCTGCTAAACAGTCGTTGCTAGTTTTCGGTTAGTAGTGGACTCGGTACTTCAGAGCAATCGCAACTTGAAATCTTGATTACTAAAAAAAAAATATATAAACTAAAGTGTTACTTCTTTAATATTCGCGACGTGGCTATAACAAAAAAACCGTGAAATATGATGAAGAAGCCGCGCTGCATCAACATTAGTTTTCAACAGACCAAAAGCCACTTTCTCTGTGTTCTGCGATAATCTTCAGTTATAAACTGTGCCAATATTTCTGTCATAAAACTGGATTAACTTTCAGTGAATGCAGAAAATAACCCAAAATCTACCAATTTTAGTTTGCAATTATAAGCGAGCATAAATGTATAATACCTGATGACTGTTTGTGTGTAATTATCTGAAGAATTTCTTCCAGCATACATAAGAATCGACGAAGCGCGACGCCAATATGTATTTCATTATATCTCGACTCTCAATTCACTTTGTGCGTTTTTACTTTGGTAGATTTTATAAAGTTCCTTTACTGTGAAATTATTTATCCCAGTCAGATCTCCAATGATCTCTATAAACAAAAAAAAAAAGAAAAGTATTGAGAGCTTATGGCTTCTGCTAAACTTAATGACCAAGGTCGTTTAAGATTTATGAAAACATATTTTGTAGGCCACTGTAGAAACTCATTGAATTTCTCTCATAACTGGAGGGCATTTTCTTTTGGAATTTCCATCATTATTTACCTAACGTTTCTACAATATAATTTGACACAGTTTGGTGCCAAGGGGCCTAATGAGTTCTGCTCAAGTAAAAGTGTTTTGAGGGAATGATTAAAGTGCTGTTAGCAACAAAATATGATTTTACTTTTGCAAAACAGGTGAAATTCTAAATCGGAAATAAAAAAACAAAAAACAAATTTGCCTTTGCATCTTTGTTTACATTTCTCAAGCGGAAACGGGAGCAGCTCAGATGTTTGCTGCTGCCTGCTGCTGATGGTGTCCGCCAGGTGCTCAGGTGGTCAGGTGTGGCAATATATGCCTAGTTTGTCATGGAGCCTAATGAAGTGTAGCAAGTTTTCAGCTTGGGGCTGATTTGACATTGTTGTTGTTACTTTTGCTGTTGTTGCGTCTTGTCAATTGACCCTAATTATGCTACAGCTGCTGCTGCTGCTATTGCGCTTTGCCGTTTGTATTCGAATAGAAATTTATTGGCAAAAAATGTGCTTAGTAATTGTACTGAGAGTATTTGGTATTTCTTTGCTTCCAACTCCTATCAAATGTAATCAAGTGTTTCCAAATTTCATGCAATATTAACGAAATTCCAATGTTATTACTTATAAGGTATTTACAGTACCTAACGAAATAATATTAATTGATACTTATACCGGTCTTAGGCCCAGCCCGACCCGCACCTGCTTAGCAAACAATTTTGCGGCCAATTTTTTGTCGATTGCAAGGCTATTTTTCGCTATTATAATTACTATCTTATCGCATTCAGTCCAGATAACACAGGTTGCAAACCAAATTGCCAACTTGTTGCTATTGTTTTCGTTTCTGATTAGAGCACAAAAAAATAATTCGTTATGTCATCATTTATCAGCTGGTACAGCCTTTTTTTGTCGAGGGCCTCTCTCGCCTGTCGTCGTAAACTACGTTTAATTTTGTTTTGTACTTCAGAGCGGAATTTTTACCTAAGGACGGAATCGGCGATTACATTGTATAGCGAAAAGTTAGTGTTGTTAAATGAAAATTCAAATTTCAAGGTCTCTTTGCAATGAAAGAAAGGCATTCATCCATTTAGTTGGTTCGCTTATCACACTTAATTCTCATAGTGAATTCATTATCATTATCAAAAACCACACACCGAAACTGAACTTGGAGACAAACCTCAGTGACGAAAGAGCGCTATGAACTTTAATCAGGTGATATATTTGGAGTTAGGCTTATAAATAGACTATGATAGTCGGTGTTATCAAATGACATAAGCATTGCAGATTAATCAATACATTGACATTTACTCAGCCGGGGGGCTTGTTACACCCCAAACTATCGAAAGTACTATCGGAGGAAAGTGAAAACATAATAAATTGACAACACCTTGAATTTAATGGGTAAACAGATAATTATAGTATCTTGTTGTAAATGTTGTTATTGGAAATTGAACGCGAATAGGAGCACCTGCAAAAAAAGGGGTGCTCTGCTAATAAAGTTTAATAAAAAGTATACAACCGCAGGCAGAGCTAACGACATTGCTCCAGATAATTTACTATCGATAACAATAAAGTAGTGTACTCGAGCACTTATAACATACTGTCAACTTATGTTTACTTGATTCTCAAGAAGTCTTTAAAGCATCATCAAAAGAAAAAATGAATGTTCAATCATCCAAATCGCATGAATGTGACAAATTGAAAGTGTAGATGACGCAAGCGCCAGATGAGATAGAGACCTAATGTGCTCTACATACGAATGTTCAAGTATTCGACGATACCTGACGCAATCGATAATATATTTATTAGCAATCTATGTACACATAACATACACTTACTATATTATGACTTAATTGAATCACGTCCTAGCTGTGACACTGAACTAACTTTGACTTTTGTACTATTTGTTTTCTCTATCAACAGACTTCCCCTTCAACTGCAGAGCTTCCAGTTGCAGCGTTCTCATCTTCCATCTCGACCACTGTGTGCCAAACAGAATCATCGCACTCAACTGGAGTTTTATTTCAATAATAGTTATTTACTCGGGAAACATTTAAAATATTGTTGTTGCAAGCTTAGTTTTATATATTAAAATTGTCATTAGTCTTTGCCAAATAACTGTAAAGTGATTGTAAATGTTTCGACGTGCCTGAGAAATAAGTATTAAATTCGATCGATCGCATAGCGCAGCAAGACGACGTATTCGTGTTTATGTTCCTTGTACTTCCCTGGCCCACGCACCCACACACACCCTACGCTACTCATGTGATTGTCATTGAGTAAAGAGGCAGTTAAAAGCATTGGACTGCGGCCAAGGTCTAATTCAATTGAGGACAGACGACATCCTTCCGCCGCCGCGCCCACAACTAACTAATCGAAACAACAGCAACAACATACGTCGCAGCTGATAAATATGAGCCTGAACCAACACAGTGGACCTGGGCCACCAGAGAACAACTTAGCCGGCACTCAGGCGATTGCGTGCGATCAAGTGGACTCGGCCCCCTCCTCGTTCCCCTCGCTGTGGCAGCAGGATAGCAGCAGCAGCAGCAGCACATCGGGCATGTGTGCGTCTTATAGAGCTTCCGGTCTGACGGTAAATCACGTCACGTCCAAAATGGCGGCTACCGGTGTGGTGTCCCAATCGGTAGAGTCCTCCTCCCCACCACCTGCGCAGCTCGCTGACAGTGGTTCTGTTAATGGAAACGCTAACGGTGCCGCTTGCGGTAACACCAATGGTAACGCTAACGGTAACAGCAACGTATCCAGCTCCAATGGGCTTCCGCCACCACCTCCGGTTACGCGTACCATATCATCAGATCGATTGGTCACGGGCTCCTCGTGTCGCGCCCTACGCACCGCCGTCTCAGCGTTATATTCGGTGGATGATTTTGTCAAGGAGAAAATTGGTTCCGGCTTTTTCTCGGAGGTCTACAGGGTAAGTCAAAATTGATATATGATTCATGAATTCCTTTCAAATTTCGATTTATTTCAATCATTTCCAATCTACAGATTGAAGTTTTTATAGTTTTCATAGCGCTGTCAATGGGATCCATTCGATTATGAAAGTAGGGTCTATTGATGGGACATTAGTTTAATGATATCGCAGTAGTTACATATTGTAACCTTTGTAACTTTCTCAGTTCAACATTTTCAAAAGAAAATTTTTCGGTTATGTGAGTACGAAGGTGTACAAACTTTCATTTTCTTTTTGCCGATATTTATTTATAACTTTTTGTGTTTTACGGCTATTTGTACGTAAATTTGTTACTATTTTCTTTGCTTTCTCATGCATGTGCAGCTTATAACAATGACACTACAATGATACATAGGTTTCGATCGATGAAAGTGCCCGGCGGGGCCACTTGTGGGGGCCTTAGGAAACTGCTCATGGCATGTTCAATTATTATTACTTATTTTATTTCATTGTTGTATCTTCTATTGACAAATTATCAAATGTAACGGAAAATATGGATGCATAATTGTAGTTAATGGCGAAAACTGTAAGTTCGATATACAGACTTTCTAAAGAAAGTACTTGCGTGCGAATTTTGGAGAGTATCTTCATAAGATAAGCAAGGTGAACGATCAGTCTAGCGCTTGGTTCGGTTGTTGTCCATTGTGTATCTCTCAGATACGCTCTATCCAATAAACACCAGGCCTCCCTACCACCCCATTGCTGTTGTTGTTGTTGTTGTTTTTTTTTTTGCTCGCCTCTTTTTTTTCTTTGCGTGTGAAGTGCGTTCATTTGTCCGTTATTCCGTTTGTTCGTTTACATTTCCGCATTGCAGACCGGGCAATTAATGGCAAGTTTCCCACTTCCCCCATGAATAAAGAATGCGCTTGATTGAGTTACTGCAGCTCATTGAAGCAGTTATGAAATTGGAATCTATAACAACTCAATAATCCTCGCCACGCGTTTGCCCATAACAATTTAATAAAGTGCAGCAGAGAAACAATTTTCAAATAAGAATTCCAATTTTCATATATCAATTACTTGCGGAAATCGAAATTGATTAAATCATTTTTGATATCACATTTTTTTCCATTTGCGTATCTGCTCAGCTTGTGGGCTTTGGTTTTTCTGAATTCCGAACAAATTCACCGCTAGTTTTGTTTTTCACTGGCCCCAAGCAGCGCTATAGGGTATATTTCTTCTACGTTTTTTGCGCTTCGTTGGAGATCATGTGAAACTAATTGGTATAATATACTTTTACGAGTATTTATATACTTGATTTATGTGCTGACACAGCTAGAATCTTTTGTCGATTATTGAGCCTCTTAAAATTCGAAATACTTGTTATTTATTTACTTATTCATTTGTATATACTATAAGTAGATAACCAGTAGTAGTCCCCCAAGAGTGTGTGATTAATGCTTCCCCATCCCATCCCAAGTGCAGTACTCAACACAATCTATTTATAGAGAAAACAATAAATGTGGGGCCCGACTTCAATGTACCCCTTTGCAAGAAACTATTTCCCCAATTCGAAGCCTATTCAACTAGTTTAACATACTAATTGATATCTTGTTTATCACTTTCGACCAAATCGGAATGGGGAAAGATATTTACATAACAACAAGTTATGGTTTTGCTTTGGCGAAAAGTAAAAATACTTAACGCACTAATCAGCCGGCAAAAAACTCTTTCAATAACAAAAGCCCCAAAAAAAAACGTTGAATGGAAATTGAAAACAAAAAAAAACCGAACGCGCAAACTAACGAAAGTCTTTCGAAGGCTTATGCAACCACACACACACACACACACACATGAGTACCGTAAGCATTTACTATGCCAAATAAGCATTGTGAATGATCCGATGTCTTATGCATTTAGGATAAAACAGTTACAGGGCATCGCTCCATCGGGCATTGCGAAATTCGCAAATTTTTGTGTGTTGCGCATCACTTAAATATATGATCCATTTTGTTTGGTTACGTTTATAAACAAATGGAACAGTGTTTATATTTTTCGACTTCATTGTTTTGAGATAAAAAACGAAGAAACGTCGAAAAATATATTAAAGTAACCAACGATATCGTAATATTTACTTGTTTTTTAATAAATATATGCGAAGTTTGTTTGTATTTTCTGCTTATGTACATTTTCCTTTTACTTTTCCTTTTTTTTCGGGTTTACGCAAATGAAAATCTATTTAAAAGCGTCGGGTTTGAGATAAGTAAACTGAAAGACTTGCGTTACCGGAAACGGGCGTCCATCTGATAAATACGAAATTATTAAACTTGTTTTCACAGTTTCCTTTATTTATAATTAATTATTTGAAGTCACGTGCGATCACTTCACACGTTGAAGTGATTTTATTATTTAACAATTTGCATTTGATTGCAGTAAATGTGAAGTAATGTTTAACTTTGTTTCTCATGAAATACAACTAGCTTAAGTGAATATTTAATGTCAAGGGAATAATGGCGGATCGTAAATTGAATCAGAATCCCCACAAAACAGGGCAAACTGTCCATTATTTATACAATATATCCGAATTTATCTCTCAGGCAAAATGCAATTGTCGAGACAAGGCGATGAATTCGCACAACAGAATTCCGTTCCCTTGTGGGTGTTTTTTCCTATATACATAAACAGAGAAGGCAGGCACACACACACACATGTTACATACACGACATTTATAGATTCCCTGCCGACAGATGCGCTGCAAGTTGCAACGGCGCCAATCAACAAGTCAAAATGCGGATAGAATGCATCGCTCAGTGTGTCTTCTCTGCAGTGTGTCGTCTCTCTCTGCCCTTCCTCTTCGTCTTCTTCTTCTTTTTCTTTTGCTGTTTCTTCAATACACTCGCTGTGATAACGCTGCTGCAGTTCGTCTGTTAGCTGGTTAAGCCGAAGACGTATTGCCAACACGATGTGATGCGTCGACTGGTTGCACATGCAGCATCAGACGCCGCATCGGTTGCAGCCTCCGTTGCTAGTGCTGGAGCTGCTGCAGCAAGAGGCAATTACGTGCGCAACTAGCGTGGAGACATATTTTCGGATTCATTCACCTCCGTTGCAAGTGGGTAACACTCGCTGCACTCTGCACACTCACACATACACAGGCAGACGCACACACAATACACAATACATTGGGCTAGGTATGCGAAGCTGGAATCTGGCCCTATGATCCTTATGGCATTAGCCAGTCATCTGGGCTGGCTGGGCTAAATAGTGCTTTTATGTGCAGTTAGGAGGCCCCACACACCACACCACACCATGTCACATGAGAGAACACACCACAACACACCGCACACCCACTTTTCGAATGTTTTGTAGCTATTTCGGTCCACCACGCGCCCCCACGTCGCATGCCAGCAACGCCACGCCCGGATCGGCTCGCTCGGCCCACAAATTTCGTGTGATTTGTGTTTGGTGTGCTTGTTTATGTGTGTGCGTGTGTGTGTGTGTGTGTGCGAGTGTATGTTGAGTGTGTGCCAAATATTTAACGAGTACGTTTCGAGAATGATTCAAAATTTAATTATTATATGAGCCATTAATGTGTGAGTGTATATATGTGTGTATTTGTTTGTAGAGTGCACTTGTCTGTATGAGAGTGGAAAATCACAATGATATTACATAAAACCGTACGAGTTCCCTCAATTCACCTGGGAAATTTAGGAATTTTTGATTAATACTTTCGGCCTCTTATATAATAAAGATTATTTAACTAGAGAGCGCCGAAAAAACACACTACTTACACTCTTTATCAAGCATGTTTGGCAGTCTAAGTATCGACCTATCGGGAATTCCGCTTAAGAACCACTTTGCCAAGCAATCAAACTATCTCCCTTGTTAATCTGATAATTCTTACATAAAGCTTAGTTCCTAGAGTGCTCGCACTTCACTATATATAATAGGCTTGACTAATCTAATCTTTCTACAATGTCACCTTAACTTTGTATAATTTATACATACTATATCTCTATATAATACTATATCAGTTTCCTGTCAAGTTGAATGTTATGTGTTGTAACACGCGCGCTGAGTTAAACATTTTGTAATTTCATTCATGAAATATGCTTTGATCCGCTGCTCGCTAGCATTGTGCCCACTGTGCGAGGGCGGCGAGTACATATGAACCCGTATACTATAGGGGGGCAACATATGTGTGATGCCTATGTGAGTTTACTATGTTGAGTTTACGCAGTCGTTGTTGTTGTTGGCGTCCGTATCCGTCGCTTCTTTGCTCAATTGCCAAACTCAACGGCAACCACGACACGCCCCCCTGACGCCAAACGCCCAAACGTCTCGCCCATTGTTTTTGGGTGTTTTCATATCTTTTTTTTTGGCGTTTATATTTTTCATCATTTTACGCTGCTTTGCACTGGGCTCAATTTGTAGACACCTCGTTTTCTGTCTTGGCCGCCTTATAAATTTCCTATTTTGCAACCACATTCGGCATGATTCATGTGCGTTTTCGGTCTACAGCAATTCTAGGCATTTCCTTTGCTCTTTAGCATTATTTTTATTTGAATATTGTTTTGATTTAGTTGGTTGCCCCACAAACATTTCGGCAATCTTTGAGACTGTGAAAGATATAAAATTGTTGAAGGTTATTTGTTGTTACAGAAATATATCTATAGAGCTTATTAGAAATTGACTTATATATAGGATATATTTAAACGTATTTGCAACTGTTACAACTGACTCACTTTGACCAATGCCAACGTCTCACTCGATGCGTGTGTACGCAGATGATTATTACAGTCGTCAGGCAGTCTACGTAATATTGTAATTTCGCATAGAATGTTGACTCACGAACAGGGGCGGAGTGTCATCGCAGAGTTGCCCCTTCCCCTCTCTCGGAGGCCGTCATTTGTAACTATCGATGAATAATGCAGCTTGGAAATAACAACACTTAATGGGATCTTATGGCAAGCACAGTGGGTCAAGGTCAGCACAGAGTGCTCAAGTCTCTATTATTTTATATATATACTTTATATATAATTTTTTGCATATTATGCACATTTGCCAAGTGCCGGAAGTCCACCCCTGTGTGGCGGGGTATACCGCACTCACAAAGCACGCGACGACGAATAAAGGATAAAGAATACACGCTCGCACACTTATTTGTTTGTTTTTTGTGTCATCGTCACAAAGCGCAGTGAAAAGGCCTCCTCGCTGCCAATGATTATAGGAGGCAGGGAGCCTTGGGTCGTGTCAGTGACCCCTAATGCAACGCTCACTGCATCGCGTAATTTAAAGCTTATGCGCCTTCATCAAGAGTATAGAGTATATATGCTTTGTATATATACTTGTTGTATTTGATTATCATCGACTGTCGAATCTCGTTGATAATAAGAGTTGAAGGAACTGCAATTCGGCATGCGCACATCAATTTTGAATGTAAAAAAATGCAAAAGTTTCAAGTTTGAGTTTGAGTTTGAGTTAGAGCTTTTTAGCTCTTCTTGCTCAAAACTGCAGTCAGCCAGATAAGTTATATCTGCATCCAATTGGGCATTCGAGAACGGAAACTGTACGCAACAATTGTCGTTCGCTTTTCTGTGCAGATAAACAATGGCAAAAGTTGAACTCGTTGTTCTTTCTCTTTGGCTGTCAGATTGGATTAATGTTATGGGAAGAAGCGACACAGAGAATTGTCGACTGATCGACTGTGCTGGGGGATGTGCGTAGTTAAGTTTCTGGGAAAATGGGATCAAACAATGACGGACAATATGTTGAAAACTACAAAGGCTTCACAAGTAATGAGTAAAGTAAACTTTAGTTATACTCTGGATGGAGATTTAATCCTGGTGTAATACATTCATACAGACTTCGTTACAGCTCCTGCAATCATATGATGAAAAGCTTCAAACATCTCATATTATATATTGCTTAAGGTATCCGATTTGATTCGCATTCCTTTCGTCGAGGTGGCTAGTGGAGTTTGTTTTTTTATTTTTTGTTACCTGTCAGGCAGTTGGACTTAAACAGGTTGGGGAACAAGTTGTGCTTATCACAAATGGTAAGCTGCAAGTTCACTTTTGGCCAAGTCATTTAAGCCAGCTTTGACCAAAAAGTCCACTGATTACATTTTTCTTTTGCCAAATTTCTTGGGGATTCGAAGCAAGAAAAACAAAAAGGCAAGAGAAAAAAACAATTGAACAGCATGTTGCATTTTTATGTGGTCTGTGTACGAGGTGGATCGTATTACACAGTTATTTTTACTGTTTGTTGGATACGAAGCTATTGTCTTTCGATTCGCTGTCACTGTCAGTGGGAAAAGAGCTGAAGTCATTGTTGTGTCAGGTGGTGTTGGGGGATATAAACACATTGTATTCGAGGATCATAATTAGGCTTTTATTAAATATGGATTTCAAAGATATTCCCAATTGTTTTTGCTCGAATTTTGATTTGATGCATGTGAAAAGAAAACAAAACAATTAATGCGCACTTTCCATTTCAACTGCACGCGACAACACACACACACACAGTCACAGGTGTTAAGCGGGGTACCAGGTGTAGTGTGGTGGGGGAGGGGGGCAGGTATTATGCTCCGTGGGTGCGTGTACTTTTTTTTTGCTTTTTTTGCTTGTATACGGATAATATATTGCCACTGGCGGCGCTGGGTTTACGAACCGGGCTTAAAGAGCGGCCAACAAAAGCGACGTGAACATAATTTTTCTCACATTTGATATTATACGATATACGAAATGGAGTTAGCTGAAGCGCGGCTTAGTTGGCGTGCCTTGACTCCGTCACTCGGCTCGGGCTCAGCTCAGCTCGGTTCGGTCTGGCTATGGCTGGCTCTGCTCGGGTTTAGTTTGCTTTAATTGTTCAGCCAACTGTACCGATCTTAAGGGGGTAAAAAAGCAATTATTCAGTTTTTGTTTATAGCTGCAGCATTTCACTTTTCTACTTTGTTTTTTTATGGTGAGCTCGCAAAAAATTTCGTATAATCTTTTTCTTTTTTTGGAGCCAGACTGCATGTGAAGTGTTGTTATTGTCTTTCAGATAACCGTTGTTGTTGCTGTTGTTTCTGTGTTGTAGTTGTGTTTGCTGTATTGTTTGTGCTGTTGTTATTGGATTTGTTGTTTTATGGCAGCAATTAATAATCGACTAAGTTCATTGCCGCAAACAACAAATACTCGCACATTTATCAATGATTTTTCAACATTTCGTTACGGATGAGCACGTATTTTTAAAGTTTTCATTATCACATTATAACATCTTTGTTCATCTGTCTCCTTATGTGGGCCATAAATATTGTCAGGGTTTGCCTGTACAACTTTTTAGTTGCGTGAACTTTGTAAGTTTGTTTATCGTTTTTTTTATGTTTTTTCCTCTTATTTTTTTTTGCACCTGATTGATGAACTTGAGCTTGGAAGTTTCGACTCACGACCAGTTGAACGGGTTTCAGTTGCGAACTAACTAATTAGATCAAACTGAACAACACGCACAGTCAAAGTTGTGTTCTCCTCCCCCTCTACACTCCCCCTCTTCTACTTAGCAGTTTGTTGTGACTCGTTGTTGTTCTAAAGTTTAAGGATTTTCGCAAAGATTTATGAATGTCTCCTTGTGTAAATGCACTTGTTGCTAAACGAGCTCACACCCTGGTAATTATTGCAGATATTCTTCCCATATTTGATCAGTATACTATACAATAATCTACTTAATTATCTATAAAGAGCGGCACAGTTATCAGAAAGTAAACGCATTTCTTTGCGACTTTATTGCGCACATTCAGGTTAAATCTTGAGTCAATTTTGCAGAACAGTTGTTCTGTAATTAAAAATGTGTCAGCAATTGAAAAGAGGGAAAAATCTGAAAAGATAATACTTAACGAATCACCAAGCAGATAAAAGAAAAGAACATATGGAAAGCTTTAACTTATTTACGTACAATAATTGTAAAGCGTAAAATAGCGTCAGCACGCTTGTAAGCTTTACACCTGACGGGAGATACGTAATGAACATTTCACTAACCAAAATTTCTCGCACATTCTGTATAAAAATAGTGTTTTTTTTTTGTTTAATATTTATAGTGTTGTTTTGTTCAAAACCATTGAGATTCGCTTTGAATTCGTTTTCTTCATTCAGAATGTGCAATGAAAAGTTCTTTTCGCTTTATAGTTCCCAATGCTGAAAGTGTTCAGTATTCGGAATTCATTCAACATTGTTAAAGTCCTTCGTGTATCGTTAACGAATATTTAAATTTAGTGCATTGAAATACAACGTCTTGACCATGAAATGTTCCAACTTTTTGATAGTGCCAGGTTAATGGCTTTGGCATGCGCTTGCGGTAATATATTATAGAGGGAGGGGATGTACAAGTACTTTTTGGGACGGATAGCATCTAGAGAAGTCGCGACACGACAACATGAGCTCAGCGCCGCACATACATATAAATGACCAAGTGGTTCATTCGAATACCCTATACAGGAAATACGGAATTCGAGACATGATGTTTGTCACATTCATTGAGGATATATCTTTGTTTTAATGATCAATTTGGGTGCTTTATTTTGGAGAAGTGTCGCTGATCTTTAAACTGCATTTAATTGTTAGGGTATACCGTCATCGGATACTTTAATTTTAATTGTACGCACACTCTCGCACACATCGAACAATTAAAGTTTAATTACAGATACATTGAGCGGCTTAACAACACACAACGCGTGATTGTGCCGGGTGTGTCGCGTCTGTAGAATATCATTAAAGTGTTATCGCTTAAGGGTTAAGGCGAGTGAAGTGCATTACTCATTCAACGCACGGATCTCCAGAGACATTCTAACTGGGCAATTGGGCGCCGCCAATACGTTTGTAGTTGTCTCCGGCTGCATTCTTTATCAATGCAATTCTATCGAGTGTGCGAGCTATGTTTATATTGATATTAATATAGTGCACATTACAATATATTTGATTTCCGGTTCACATTTGTTTCCTTCGCTATCTTTTTAATTGTGCAAGTCACATGTTAAAATGTCATGCGACATTCGATTTTTCAGTGAGAATATCCAATCCAATTAGCGAATCAATGAGAAATTGTGTGTGTTTTGTTGTATGTTTGCTGTGTGTGTGTGGTGTGTGTGTGGTGTGTTGTTATTTAGCACACTCAGCCGTCATCGAGTGTTCTGTTTACCGTTTTCTGTTTTCTGTTTCTCTGCCGACTTTACTTACGTAAAGACTGGCGAAATCTAATTGATTTTTCGCGCTGACAATGCTGTGTGTGCTTAGCAATGTGCACTGTTTGTTGGTCCGCTAAATAATTGCAGCCACTGTCGACTGGACGACGACGACAACAACGATGTTTGCTTCTTAATTGAAAGAAACGCGCGGAGAAAGACATTTAATGGTAGCACAGACCGACAGAGACAGACACAGAGAGAGAGAGAGAGAGAGAGAGAGAGACGGAGAGAGAGACTACTCAATGGGATGTGTGTACCGTTTTAGCTAGTCGGGCAAGTGTGTTCAGGTAAATTAGCCATTGAATGGTGCCATGTTTCCATTAAGGTCTCTCAGCATTAGATTGCAGAAATTTGCGTAATACGCCTAAGAAGAGGCGATACAGTTAAAAGAGGCGTCTGCACCATTAAGAATAGAACCTGAAGCAGAACTCATAACATTGGTAGAGAGTAAATATAATATTAGAAGGTATAAAATGCTTCCTCATGCGTTGAATGTTTGCAGTTGGGCCCACGTTGGGCGCCCATATTTATTGGATAACATGTTGCTCTTCTCGTTAAACTATTTGCTTAACAATTTGTTAAACATTCGCGAAAAAGGCAGGAAAAAATGAAAGGTAAACCAACAACAATAAGAGCAACAACAGCAACAAGAAACGAAGCAAAACATTTGCATAACTGCAGGTTTTCCGTTAACAATTAAAAGCACATAAAATGCATTCGGCCGTGTGTGTATTTTGCTTACGAATATATGTTGAAAGCGATCCAGCTCACCACCAACAACGTAACAGGTTCAATAAAAGATTGTGTAAAACTTGCCATACTTAACGGCGTTTCCTAATGATATTGTAAATGAAAATACTCGAAAACTCTTTGCTTCCCACCTCGCACCCTCGAGCAACAGCATCGGCATGGCCATCGATGGTTTTTGGTTAGTTCCAATTAATTTGTTTTCTCAGTTAATTATGATATGCATTTCTGTTTTAATCATTTATAATACCTGCGCTGAACCTGAACTTGCTGCTTGCCGTGGAGCTAATCGTTTGCCCGCCAAGATAAGATTAGATTCGCACTTGGCAATTTGTACTACTTGGGTAATTAAACTCGAATAAATACGTATACGTACGTATAACATACCCTGATCATGTGAGACGCGCCCGAGAAATGTAAGCGTGTCCACGGCGATCAAACACAAACACCACACAACACACAATCAAGAGACTATAAAGAGGGAAAGAATGATGGAAGGAGAGGAACAGAAAAAAAAAAAATCGTAAAAAGGCAAAAATATCTTGTTAATAACTGATTATAGCTATGAAGGCCACTTAGCGTTGGCTTTGACGTTGAAGAGTTGCACAACGGAGCAGAAGAAGCATGTCCAAAAACACAACGGAAAGCAAGTTCGACGTATAGTTGGTAGTAGTCTAGAAATACAGACACGAGACTCTAGGCAGGCGTGAAAGAAAGCAAACTGGGTCAGATTCCATTCAAGCCGCCAACTGCTGCCCGATACGATACGATGATACAGAGAAAGAGATAGACAGAGAGAGAGAGAGAGAGACTAGTCGTCGTTTGGTCGTTTCGTTGGACTGTCTAACAGTTTGTTTTGCTAATGGCAACGACCTGAATTCACTTGGTCAGAACTCGTCAACTGGACACGGAGAGCCCCGCCACCAACACTCTCGATCCGCTTGTCTAACTGTCTAACTCCTCTCTCTATAAACCAGATATACCATACTAACTCAAAAGTGTAATGCACACCACACAAAAGGGCGCCGAATCTGTGCAATCCATAAAAGAAAAAGAAAACTCCACAAAATGCACAACCGAATCGAGTTAGTCCCGTGTGGCAAAAGCACGGTTAGACCGCGGGGCCAGAAGCTATGTAGATTCAAGTATTTGATACACGTTTCATTTGTGAAATACAAACTTGAAATATGTCCATTCTTATCGCGCTGACAAGTTGAATGCTCAAAAGAAAGGAGACAGTAGAATTGTGAATTGAGGTAACTGCGTAAGTTTAAAGAGTATAAACTTATATAGAGCATAACATCTTCGAAAGACCAAAAATACTTGAGCCCATTCCGTATTCAAGACCAGTTTAATTTATTCAGACTTATTTTAATGATATTCTTCTAATTTTGAAGTATTTCTATTTTCTTTGGGGAAATTCTTGTATGATATATCATACTCGAGTGTCCATTGAGACGGTGCAGGGTATGCTGCGCTATGTGGTATTTGGCTGCGGCAGAACACGTTTCCCACTGTGACATTGTACCGCTAAGTTTTTGTTGTTATTGTTGTTGTTGTTGTTGGCGCAACAAGTTGCCAAGAGCAGAGCACGACGTCGTACGACGGACGACAACGGGCGTCGCATCGCTTGAAAGATGTTGAAGTCGAGAGGCGCCGCCAGTCGCCAGCCAGCAAAGTAGACGGCGATATTTCTTTCAAAGCGACGTCGACGTTTAAGATGAAGACTCGTTCGAAAATGAGACAGAAATGAATGGAAGAGAAAGAGAAAAACGCAATGCAGCCTCAAAGTCGTATTAAATGTTTGCCAACAACGCTTCCCCTTACCCCCTTCTCCACCTCCTCTGCAGCATCACCAAACAAAAGCTGCGTGTGGAAATAGTTGAAATAATTTCGCTGTCGGGAGTTTTGGCTGCCGGTGCAATCGATGTCACACGTGGTCAATGCCGTTTCCGAAAACGTGTTTCTCGCCTCTGCAAATATTCCCCAAAAGAGTCGAAGTCGGGGGGCCCAAACCTGCAGCTAAAATTGACCATGTAACAAACGTCGTCGGCAGCTGCTGGTGGCGGCGGGTTTTTCTTTTGCATCGCATGGCATCGCATCGTATCGCATCGCCTCGTGTCGTTTCGTTTCGTTTTTACTCGTCTTGTTGGTTGCCCCTTACTGATGCTGCCTTGCTGCCTGCTGTCAGGTTCGCCTCAAACGGACGTTCGACTGGTTTGTCAGGGGAAGTAAGAAAGAGAGAGAGGGAGAGAGAGGCAGCTCCATGTTGCTTTTTGGTGGAAAAAGGATGTTTTTTTAGTTTCTGTTATTTTTCTTTTTATATTTTTGGTGGCGTTTGTCGCTTTCGTTGTTGTCTTATTTCCGCAATCGCCATTACCTGCCTGCGAAAGTGAAAATGCCACAAAGTGCAGCGAATTATGAACGTTGACATAACAAAAGTTGCGTCTTGCCACAGCGCAGCTGCAGTAAGTAAATAAATTATGTATGATAACATGCTGCATATGATCAGGAGATAGGATAAGATATCAATTGTAATCGACAGACCTTGTCAAGGTTGGTTAAACTTCGAGTCGAAGAATGATGGAATAATCGTATGGGCTTTATTGCAGGCTAGTGTACTGAAACTGTCAACTAATGTCACAACTCTTTCTCTCAGCGCCCTCACCTGAAAAACCGTCTAGTCACTTAAGACTAATTGATCTTCTTGCTTTTACTTTATTTATAGGTCAGACATCGCACAACGGGACAGGTGATGGTGCTGAAAATGAACCAATTGCGCGCCAATAGACCCAACATGTTGCGAGAAGTTCAATTGCTTAATAAGTTATCACACGCCAACATATTGAGGTAAGTGCTCTATACCCCATATACCATACAAATCGTACTATAGTGTGTTGTAACTGTGTAACAGTGCAAAGATCTTAGTCACTAAGATAAGTCATTCAGTTTTGTAGACTTTACTCATTTCCAAATGGGCCTATCTAATTTGGTTACACATTTAATACCCCCAATTCCGACTTCAGCAGGGTATTATTTTGGTACAGACAGCTACCCTTTTGTTGTCGGACCTTGGACGCAGCTAAACTAAGTTCAAGTTCAAACAGAAACGAAGTAGTTAGCCAGAGTCAGAGTGTACTATGAATGTATCTGTATAATTTGTATAGAGACGTACTTGGCTGTTAAATGTTTTTGTCGCACGCCAATTGGGCGCGGGGCAAGTCGGGGCTTTTCATTTGCACATCGACATCGGCGCGATTGAGTCTCGAACTCGAACTTCAATTGTGAGTCAAATGTGTGAACTAAACATCAAGTCGAGTCATTCAGCCGGCAACTTAAAATATTCATGTATTCAAACGAGCGTAACGAGCTACAGCTATTTAATGACAATTTCCTCATTAAGTGGAGATTCTCAGTCTGCCATTAATGGCTGCCAGCCTGAAGCATGAGTTGTAAACACCGCTACATAAGTATATACTACAAGTAATATATATAGCCTCAGTCTGCAGCGTGATCGATGAGAAGTTAAAGACTACAAGAGGCCTACAGGCTGATGCAATTTGCAAGCGGCAACAACATTCACTTCCAACTGAAAAGTGTGTGTTGTGTCGACTCGAAATTAAAATAACAAAAATTATGTCATAAACTTTCAATCAATTTCAATATACTTCAATCAACTTTGCACAACAAATGCACCATTAACTATTCAAATTTATGCAACGCGTCTGTGCGATTCACTCCCCGATCGGAGTTGTATTCGAATGCGAATGAATGCGAGCACGGTATTCAAACTGAGCTGCAGTTTCCCATTTAAATTGCACGTGTTTATTTGGACACGCTTCATTGTTATAAAATTAAGATTTATTATTGTTTTTATATGCAGAAAAATTTATATATATATATATATGCAATATTCGTTATAAAAACATTGCGAAAGTCATGTGATTTTATTATTGGAACTGTAAATTTAGCATATGAAACACTGACGTGCCCGAATTGGTTTCAAGTGGCGATTAGATTATACCTTGATTAGGATTCAAAAAGTGAACGGACCCAGGCAGACCAGCATGACTCGTTAACTCCAGACAAATCTTATCTGAGTTAAGTGCTATAATATTAAAATTTTAAAATATAACGTGCTATAAAAACATGTGCATGGACTGATAACGCCTTTGACTGATTGCACTAAATACACTAATATAGAAACATTTTAATGATATTAAACAAATAAAGAATATCGTAAATATATTTGGGACTTTGAGTTGGCACACCTGCACATTTGCATTAGTCATAAACTCATTTTAAGATACATTTCAACACATTCGAATTATACTTCATCATTCTCCTCCGCCTCTTCTTTGCAGCTTTATGGGTGTCTGCGTGCAAGAAGGCCAACTTCACGCGCTGACCGAATACATCAACGGCGGCTCCCTGGAGCAGCTGCTGGCCAAGAAAGAGGTGGTGCTCAGCGCCGCCCAAAAAATAAGACTGGCGCTGGGTATAGCGCGCGGAATGACATATGTTCACGACGCAGGTATATTCCACAGGGATTTGACAAGCAAGGTACGTTGCCATATAAAAACTTGACAATCTTCTCTCTCTCTAAACAAGCAATTTCTTCTTTCTTTCCTCGTATAGAATGTACTCATTCGTCATCTGCCAAGCGGACAATACGAAGCTGTTGTCGGTGACTTTGGATTGGCTGCTAAGATACCAGTTAAATCGTAAGTTTTAAGCAATCAAATTATTGATGATCTATCAAAAGAAATAAATAAATAATTGCCTTATCGGTTATTAACATAGTACATTAATAATACGATCGACTATAAATTACTTTTCATTTAAATTATTTATAAAAATGAAAATTCATAATTTCTCTCTTTGTCTTGCAGCGGTAAATCGCGCTTGGAGACAGTCGGTTCACCCTACTGGGTCAGTCCCGAGTGTCTAAAGGGGCAGTGGTATGATCAGACAAGCGATGTCTTTTCATTTGGAATCATTCAGTGTGAGATTATTGCACGCATCGAAGCCGATCCGGACCTGATGCCACGCACTGCCTCATTCGGTCTTGATTACCTGGCGTTTGTTGAACTTTGTCCAATGGATACACCTCCCGTATTTTTAAGACTGGCATTTTATTGTTGTCTGGTGAGTTTCTTGATTATCGAAAGTGAATTCGTTAATAAACCGTTAATAATTGTTTCATTTCTTTCTTTCAGTACGATCCTAAGAGTCGGCCAACTTTTAATGATGCAAGCAAAAAGCTGACGCTGCTTTTGGAGAAATACGAACAGGAATCGACGAGTGCGAGTCCGCTAAGTTCGTTGGAATTGATAAATTGTTCGCCAAACGGCAGCGATACAGAGGCCACAATGAATTTCGGTACTGCTACGCCTACAGTGGGCACCGTTTGTACAGCACCGGCGGGTCTAATGACGCCACAACACCGGAGAGAAGTAGATGAAGAAGGCTTTCGGTTTCCCAGCACGGGCATTAGCTGCAAATCAGCGTCGGCTGTTCTGCCTGGCACGCCCAATTGGCTCGTAGATGCCGCTGGATATGATGAACACATACTAAAGTCACGTGTGCGTCGTGTTACACAGAAACTGGAGGCTGAAATTTTGCTGCATCGTCGCTCGCTGAGCGAGAATATCATACACTTTCCGCTGCACACATCACCCAGTGACAAGGCGCGCTGCCATCAGATGCAGCGACAGCGCTCCTCCACGCACTCGCCGACTCCACCTCGTCAATTGGCCAATGGATCGCAGACGGCAGCAGTTCTGTTACCGATCACTAATGTGCCGGAGCCACCACCGCTGCCGCCTCCGGTTTCGGCTGTATTGACGTTGCGTAAAGTGGGGGAGACGATGTGTCTAAAGGATCCGCAATATAAACCATCCTCGAACAAGGATCACAACGGTACAAAACCGAATCCGTTCACAGCGCTGGCGCAGCTTAGGGGTGTCAAAAAGATATTGGGTGCCAATCCACGGACGTATGCAGCCGGCGTCGGGGATCTGTTTAGCTCATGCTTTGAGATGTCGGCGCCATTCTTCAAGGAACTGGTTGCCATGCAGGGAAAGACTCTTACGACAGGCGGAGAGAATGAAGGGAATGCAGGTGCGACAACGACAACGAATGCTTGTGGCGAGCCAAAGAGTCTACCTGTCTCGCCACAATTGACGCGCAAATACAGCGCACTGGAGTTAAAGTTACCGCAACGAAGCAACAGCAATGCTGCAGCAGCATCTGCAACAACGACAGCAACAACAATAGCAGCAACAACGGAAACATCAAGCACACCACCTGCTGCTGCTGTCGCTGCTGATATCGACGATTGTGACGATTGCAACTCGGAGGGCGAAGATCTCGATGGAGGTGGCAACTGTGCCGACGCTGAGTCCAGCAGTGACGACAGCGCTGTGCGCCCCTCTACAATACCAGCCGCTCGCAAGTACCGCGCCAACTCACTCTATACACATCCACTCTTTCGAGGCAGTAGCGGTACCTTTATGAAATACAGCAGCAGCGAACACGAAGTTCCCTCATTGCTGAAGTCGAGCAACTCCACCAATACCCTGACATCAGTGACTCTGAGTGCAGATTTGAATACGATAAGCAACGATAAAGATGAATCGAAGGAACTGCCCAATGCAGTGGGGAGTAGCAGCACCTCAGCCATGGATCACCTTGTTGCAAATGCTCCACCAGTGGCCATACAATGCTCCACACAGACGAAAGATGATACAACATCCAACAATTCGGTGGCATCGTGTCCAGAACTCGAACTAAATGAATTAAAAAACTCCTGCGACTTGTTACCACTGAAGAGGAACGTTACGCGGCGCGACTCCATCGAAAGTGGCTTCTACTCGTGCTTCAACGAAGAATCCGATGCGGCGATTACCAATACCAGTTACAGTCGACAATTGTGCGGCATTGGTTCGTTGGTGAATGGCAGCAACTGTTGCTACGAGCAGCTTAAATCTCAACTGTTGCTCGAAACGGCAGGAAATAATAAACTCAAGTAAGATAAACTGGATACACGTTGCATGTGCGAAACTTTTTTATTTAACTTATTTATTTGTTGTACCTCCGCAGTGATAAACTGGCGAGCTTATGCCGTTGTTGTTACTATGCGACGCCATCATCGACTGCCGCAATTGTTGCAGCAGCTAATGCCACACAGCAGCAACATCAACATCACCAGCACCAGCAGCAGCACAACGATTCCCCCTCTACCTCATCATCTGTATTGCTGATAGACAACGATGCCGCACTGATTGCCGGCAATACGTCATCCTCGACTGCGCTGGACTCAATGGATGAACTGGATGCTGAAATTATGGCACCACGTACACACCAACGTCGCTACACATGTCATCATGCCTTCGTGAGTGGTGGCAATGTTAGTGACTCCCAGATGACAACGACAGCGGGAATTATCAATCGATTGGCTCTGGATTCGGAGATCCATTCGCTGCTGCAGCGGAGCCCGTTTGCAACGAATCAATTGCTCTACTGCAAGAATCGCACGTCCTCGATCTACACAGATAGTTCAGATGATATCAGTTCGGACTCGCTGCTGTGGGATGATCGATCTTTTACTGCGCTACCGAGTACACGATCAGCTCAGATTGCCAAAATTGTTGAGTACTTTGAACGTAAGCGTCAGGATTCATCGCCACCTTCGGTGCATCATCGGAATGGCAATGGGACTGTGGCCGCCGCTGTGGCTGCGTCCGCTTTGGGCTCCAGTTACCTGTCATACGATACGCACCGCTATTCGGACTTTAAGCGGCATTTAAATGCAGATTCGCTGTGCTTTGAGCTGGACAAGAAGCCCGCACAGCAACGCATGATGGTGTGTGAGGGTGCTGTCAAATCGAAGCTGTCCATATTTGATAGTAAGAAGAAGCAGCAACAGCAGCAGGCCATGGGCAACGGTCAGGGCGGCTAATCAAATTAAATAGTAATTAGTAAGCTTAAGTTGATGCCTAGATACGTGTATGGTATATTTCATTTTCTATTTTCGTTCACTTTGATTTCCGATTTCCAAATCTTAAAACATATTTCAATTTTCGAGGTTTTTGAATGTAGTTGGTAATTAGGCACACAACATTGAAATTGAACGGGAAATTTATTGTGAGTGTTCTTTTCAAAACAATTTTCTAATATTTTATACTGGTTCCTAGTCCTTTTTTATTTATATGCTTATGTAATGCGAAACTAGTTAAAAGTGTAAAATTAAATTAAATCATGAAAAGTATTTATTTATATATCATTTAGCTCTTTAACTGATAGATTTGTAAACGAAAAAAAAAAAAAAAAAAAACGGCATAGCTGTAATAATTATACGTATATATTTCGCATAATATTTATAATGGTTTTTTTCATGCCCTATAGACCCATCGAACTGGTTTAACAGGGTTCAGTGAATACTGTTAAGAACTTCTGATTAACATCGGCCGAGGCCCGCCTGATGCTGCACGAGACGAAGAAAACTGATGTATATAAAAACATACTATATATATTTATTTGTACATTTTTTGATGCATGACTGTACAAGCAACATTAAAGTCTTAAACAATCCTTACTTTGGTACCCAGAACAGGGTTCATGATGGAGTCGAGCCCTCTTGATTCTTGTTCGTTTTCCAAATCTGTGTGAATTATTAAATTTAAGCAAATAAACATTAAGTAACTACGAAGGCAAATTGCAATACACACACATAAATGCATACATATACATATACTATTTGAACTGTAATTTTCTAGCATAAGCTACAAGTTACTAAACAAATATCAACTTAGACTTTTCAACTTGAGCTTGTAAGACGAAAACAAATATCATTAAAATACAGAAATTATACGATTTATTTTATTATATATTTCTTTTGTGGTTTTCTTTTACATTTTCAACGATGGATTTTTTATAAAGGATTTTTTCTTTATGGTTTCTTAAGTCAATTTAACTGCAATTGGTCTAGAATTTAGCAAATTGAAAAACACAGTAAAGACTGAGTCTAAATTTGTGGATTGGTTGTAGTTTTTGTATAACGATTGAATATAATAATTGTTCATATAATAGTAGATACTTGGACGGCTTTACTCTGAGAGTTATGAAACACGCTGTCTCTATATATCGTAAGACATACTGGCATAAGTTGTATATACACAAGTGTATACAAGAAATCATTATTAACACACAAACATACACACATAACTGCAAATCGTCCAAGCTCCATTGCACATTGTTAAATACATAATTACATATAATGCCTGTCAATGTGAAATTTATGTGCACAGGGCCAAAACTCAAGTATTACATTTACATATATTGATATTGTTTCCGAAAAATAAACTGAATAAATTAAGAACTTTAAAGAGAGAAATACAAAAAGAAAACGTTAGAACTTTCCTGAGAAGAGATTGAACACCTGTTTGCTTCCGCAAAAGTAAAGAAAAACTGTATTATCAAGACGTTCCAATTGGATATATCGATTATCGAGTTTTATAATAAACATACATGTCTTTTACAAACGAAATGCGTTACGATTTAACTGGGAAATTTGGATAAGTGTGTTTAATACTTATGTATAAGCTATATGTTTTGGGATGAATGACTGTAGAAACAAGTTGCTCAGTGGTTTATGTTTATCGAATCTCGTATTGCATACTTACAGGCGCCGTAAATGAAATTATTATTATTATTTGTTTTTTTTTTTTTTTTTTTTTTTTTATGAAATTATTACAATTATTTTAAAAATAACTATCCGTTCAAAATCAAATTATCAGGAAATATCTAAACGGTGAAAATAAACGTTCTTCATTTCAAATTGAACCAACGATTCGAATATTCATTAAAATAGAACGCACATTAGTTTTTATACTTTTACCAGATTAATGGTTAATTTATTTCGTTATTTGTCTATTGTATATAAATAATAAATATCAATGTGTGTGTTTAGATGATATTCGAGAGGTTTGTACGTAGAATTGAATAGATGATTGTAATTCAATACATTCGATAGCGACGATTCGGGAGTCCAATATGAAACTCGATATCGCTGGGCTGCATTTCAAATTGGACTCGCAAAAGTCTTAAGTGTAGTTAGTACTACATTGGTGGCTAGCAGAGACTGTGACTTATAAAGTATGCTGTAAGAACAGGATTACAAGCAGAACCAGAGCGGTTTCTCTGCGAGGAAGTTAAATAAATACACAATAAATACACAAGTTAAGGCTAAAATTCCACTAAACAATTAAACAATTTATCTGAACAGACTGCGTGGCCCCATGCGGGCTACATTTCGGGGTCCGGCCGGGGTTCGGTCGACCTTGAGGGGTTCCGACTTGCGTGCACTGTCCACATATTCTTCTTCTTCGTCGCCGAAGAGCAAAGCTGCCAAGCTTGTCTCGAATGTGGACTTCTTAGGGGGCGTGGTTGCTTTGGTTGCTGTTGTTGTTGTGGTTGTTGCTATTTCGGGAGTTGTTGCTGTTGCTGCTGTCTTAGTTGTTACTGGCAGATTCGTTGTAGTTGTTGTTGTTGTCTTTGATAGCTCTGGAGTAGTATTGAGTCTGTTGTTCGTTTCCGCTGTTGTTGTTGTTGTAGTTGTGGAGCTGGGATCGCTCTGCTTTGTTGCAGTCAGCGCCAAAGCCAACGGTTTGTCGCTCTCTGGCTGAGTATTAACCTGCTCCTTCTGCTCTGCCACCTGCGCATAATCTGGCGGATAGATTGGCCTGAAACCACCCTGCAGTTGAGGCTGGAAACTGTCCAGCTCGAAGTTCTTTTCGGTTGTGAAATCTGTGGAGTTACTCGACGATTCCGGATCCTTCTTCTCCACTGTAGGCTCGACGTCGGCTCGATTGATCTGGTTCTTCTCGTAGAGCGACTGTTCTGGAGCAGATGGCACAATCTTCCAGTTGCTCGGCAAGGGATTACCAGGATTGACAGCACCGCCCAAGCTGGCACTGGGATAGAATGGTGCCATGAAATCCTTCTCGAAGTTCTGTCCGCGCACATCGAAATCGTTGCTCAGCACCTGCTCCGTTTGCGTATCTGGACGCATTTCAAAACGATCGTTCTGAGGTCTCTGCTCCTGCTGTTTAAGCGGCCCGTTGCGTCGATAAGCGTTCGGCTCAGTGGGCGTATACGCAATGGCAATGGGTGCCTCAGTGCCGCTGCTGAAGGCACTGTTGATGATGCGAGGTGCAATCAGAACTCCTGGCACCTGCGCTGCTCCTGCTGCATGCAGTTCTGTGTAGGATGGATCTGGTTTCTCAATCGCATAGGGGAACTTCTGCTTGGGCAGTTGCTGCACCTTTGCCTGCTGTTGCAGTGATTGCGGTTTCTTGTTCTTCAGTATCGGCTCCTGGGGCTGATCGCGTATCACCGAGAACGGTGTGTTCTGATACTCCGCCGAGGGATCTCTGTTCTCACTGGTAGCAGCACCGGTCGCGCTTTCGAGTTGCTCATTGACCTTCGTAGCCTGCGCTTCCTGCACATCATTGTCGGCTGTCACCTGAATCTCACCAGCTCCAGTATCGTCGCCCGCGTTGATCGTCTTTTTCTGGGATTGCAGCATTTGCAGTGTCACAACTGCCTCCAGCTTAGGCTCATTGGCACTAGCCTGCTCTGGATTGTTTGGTGTCTGTGGTGGGTCATTGATAACCAGATCGTCCTCCTCAATGTCATCCAGATCTCCAGGATTCAGCTTGTATGCTTCGGGTACAATGGGCGCATGACGCTCGATGGGGTAACCATCTACACCACGAGGAGGTGGCGCATTAGGGCGACGTAGGTACATGCGGTCCCGCAGATGGGGAACCCTTTGCACGGCATTGGGTGGCAGACGATAGACGCGTCGGTTGACATCGCCACCAGGACCAGGGTAATCATATTCAGCAATGCGATTCATGGGGTAACGCTTCTGAAGTTGTTGCTGCTGCTGCTGATGCTGCTGCAGTGGCTGACGACGATGTGCGAACTGTGGCGGCGTCGAGGGGTTGTAGGGCATTTTACCACCTGACTGTGGGGGCAGACGTATGTTTCCTGGCTCCTGCTTGGCACTCGGGTTGTGTCCGCTGGAGAGCTTGGCATTCGGACGGAACTGTGGCAAAATGTTGGGCAAGTTTACATTGGGCCTAGGTCCGTTTTGAGCCTGGGGCGGAGCCTGCTGCTGTTTGCGATCGAACTCCTTGTAGAACGGTGGCATCGGTGCACCATTGGGACGTTTGCCGCCCTGCTGAGGCAGCTGCTGTTGAGGGTAACGTGGTGGAGGGGGTTGCATCTCCAGCGAAGGTATCTGCTCGCTCTGCTGCTGCTGCTGTTGTTGTTGCTGGTGTTGTTGCTGCTGAGTTTGTGGTTGTTGTGAGGGGAATGCCTGGAAGAGAAGGGAGGAGTTAATGGTCAACAAAATAGTCACTCCTTGGGCAAGTCTAGTGCCTGCGATAGCTTACCAAGTGTTGCTTGTGCTGCTGCAGATTGAGTACTTCGTGCTGCTGAATCTGCACATCCAGACTGGGCTCCGCTTCATCCATGATCTTGGGGAAGACGACAGGATTGGTATTTTGGATTTGCTGCAGACTCAGTGGTTGAGCGTGTCCATTGATATTCGCACCGGCTGGTGGAGTGGGCACGCGCACAGCAGGAGACTGTTCCAGGGACTCCTCCTCGTTGGCCGGGAAGCGGATGTTAGTGGAAACCAGCAGCTCCTTGGTGTCTTGACTGGCAGCCGTGGGCTTTGTAGAGTGGATGAGTTGGTTGCTTGGCGCGGGCAGCGTATCGGCAGCCTTGGACGGTTGCTTCTTTTTCAGATTGGAGCCAATCAGGGGCAGTTGCTGGTAAGGCGTAGGTGCCTCGGGTGGCGGCTCAGGATAGTTGCCAGACACGGTACCCGCTCCGATTGTGCCTCCAACTACACTTCCTACTCCCACAGTGGCTTCAGGTGCTTGGAATTTTGTGCTCGACTGCAGCGTTGGCATCTGCTGCGAAGGAGGAGTTGGGAACTGCTGCTGATTGGGAGGCAACGGGCGATTGATGTTGGCGATGTCCTCATTGATCACCTGACCATATTGCACGCCCGGGGTTTCCTTGGGGTACATGGGCTCCTTCTCCACCTGGCCAAAGCTGCCAGGATGGTGGCTCACCTGTTGCTGGCTGCCTAGCACGAAGGAGGCTGACTGTTGTCCCGGCGAGATGACCACATTATTGATCTGACCGGGCTTGGGACGATATTGCATCACATTCGGCTGCTGCACAGAGTAGGAGACATACTCGTTACCATAGCCTTGATCTGTGCTGCTGGGTGGGAACTGTGGTCCAGAGTGGGCTCCAGTTTGTTGCTGACCAGGACGTGGATGCTGCTGCTGTTGTTGTTGCTGCTGCTGTTGTTGTTGCTGCTGCTGTTGCTGCTGCTGCTGATGTTGCTGCTGCTGTTGTTGATGCTGCTGTTGCTGCTGCTGCTGCTGCTGCAGTAGATGTTGCTGCTGCTGCTGATGTTGCTGCTGCATAGCGAAGGGCGCTGGCTGTGAGGGTGCAATGGGCTCAATGAGATTACCCTGTGCATCGAATCCTTGATTCTGCTGGTAATTGTTGGCCACCGCTATCTCCTCCTCGGCCAGGCTATTGAAGATGTCGCTGAGTGTCATAGTAGATGGCTTCGCGGGCGGCAGCTCCTGTTCCTGTTGCTTCTCCTGCTCCAGCTGCACCTTGGTGTGGTATACATCGGCAGGATCCAAGTTTGGCAGCCTTGTACCATCACTTATGGGCGGTAGAGGGCGTGGCGTAGTTGCCTCCTCAGTGAAGACCACAGGACTGGTGGTGGATGTGGAATACATTTTGGTGGTCTTCATGGGTTCTGTGGGGAAAATGGGCGCCTGTGGTGTGGCATGGTGTGTGGTCAGAGTGATGTCGCTGCTGCTCTCCGTTGGCCTGGTCTGCTGCTTAGTCTGCTGCGCTGTTGTGCTCGTCAAACTGGGCACAGTGGGGCTGTAGCTGTTCTTCTTGAAGGGCACAAACTTCTTGCGTGTGGTGCTCACTCGAGGAGGCTGTGCCGATGTTCCCGTAGCTGCTGGGGGCACAATGCGTCGTGTGGTTGTCGTGTACCTCACAGTAGTTGTTGGCTGTCGCGTTGTTGTTGTGGTTGTCGATCTGGTGGTGCTTGGGCTAGTCCTGGTCGGAGGATTAGTTGCTGCTGTCGTCGTCGTCGTTGTTGTTGTTGTCGTGGTCGAGCTCGTGAAGTAGCCAGCTTGGGTGGGCGTGACCGCAGTAAGTTTGGTGGTGCTCACAGGGAAATATCCCTGACTGTGGTAGTTAGGCGGCACAGGAGTGACAGGCGCCACCACCGAGGTGGGTTTCTTGTTGGTCACATAGTTCTTGTTGCTTCCCTGGTACTTGAGATTGGCATACGAGCTGGACACGAGTGGATAGACGAACTTCGAGGATGAATACTTCACGGGCAGATTGAGAAAGTCGTGTATATTGGGACTAGAGCCGCCATTCAGTACGATCTTCTCCTTAGAGTTGAGCACCTCATTCACCTCCGGTTCAATGCCAGCGGGTTTCTTGGCAGTGAAATCCAACTGACCCGAGACAGGATCCTGGCGGGCATAGTAAGGCTTGCCATCATTGAATATCTGATTCGGCAACACATAACTGGATGAGATAATATCCTCCTCGGCAGAAAGATCCACATTGCGTGCCTCCAGCGGCAGCAGTGCCGAGGGAGTGCCGTCCGACGATGATGTGGAGTCTCCAGCGGCAGTACTATGGGCAAAGGAGCACAGCAAGAGCAGCAGTAGCCCAATAAAATCGGATCTGGGCTTCATGGTGCTGTAGCGTTATAGCAGGTACTGTAATAAGAGAAATTAGGGTATGATGAATTTTTTTTTTTTTTTTTTTTTTATTATTAGATATGCTTATTTAAAGGAATTACTAACAATTAAGGAAAGCACGCTCGTAAAAACTATAGCATACCAGCAGGCGATGCTGCTTGGAACTATGAACTATTGACTTCAATAACTTATATCAAATAACAATAAAAATAAAAATAAAACAAAAAAAAAAAATCATATATGTTTTTATGGTTTTATGATCGAGAACAAAGTTTAATCCAGGAAGTTTAAATTCGAGAATCATATGCTACTTAGAAACCTTTATACCAAATTTGCTATCCACAGCACTTATAACATCTGAGACAGACTAAGAGAGACGCAGACGTAGCGACTCGGCACTTCTGAGCAAGAGTACATTCAGAGTGGAGTCTGCCACGTCTCCTCCCACCTCTTGCAAACATTTGCACTAAGTTAGTACCATATTCAATATTTATTGTTATTTATAGTTTTTTAATTACAACATTTTTAGCTCATTTCTTGAGCTTGTGCAGAAAACTCTCGCTGAAGTTAGTCGCAATTGGTTTTGCTGCTGCTTATCTCGGCGATTACAACTGGCAGTCTCCAGTTATAGCAACACCTCCAACTCAACTAGATCTGGCCCGTTTTGGTGCTGGCACTTGCGTTTGGCATACTTTGGTTTTCATAAATAAAAAAAAAAAAAACAGCACCGACAAATAAAAGGAAAAGTGAAAATTTTCCAAATGCAGGCTGAGCAAGCTGACTTTTGATACTGACTGCAATACCCTGTGAGTACGAAGGCGCGAGGTGGCAAGGAATCAAGCTAAATAGACAACAGTAAATCAAGGCAAAAGAAAGTGAAACTTCGGCTATAGTTCTATTAATTCTTTCCACTGGAATACCCTGCGCAACTTCAGCTCCTTTCATTCTTTCCAACTCTTTCCGCCTGCTACCTTTAATCACTTAATGGATTGGCAAAAGTGCAATTCCTGGCTTATTGTTGTTGTGGTTGCTCTTGCTCTTGTGGTAATTACTCGAGATGTGCTCTCAAAAGCTATAAAAACAATTGTGGCAAAACAATTGACAATGCCAGGCCCCAGCAGCAGCCGCAGCCGCAGTCGCAGTCCGGGCCTTGCCACAATTGCTTGGCATGGCCATTTAACTGCGACAAGTTTTATTGCCGTCTTTGCTTTCAGCATTTTCAGGCAACATTTTCCACTAGTTTGAAGCATTTGCAGCTAGTGCAAGTGGCGTGTGCCGACTGCCGTGTGCCGTGTGTCGAGGTACCAATCAACTTTCATTTAAATTGTCAAACGAATTATCAATTATTCTTAAAGACCATGTCTCGCTCAGTAATTGAGCTGCAGCTCGTTTCTGTCGGACGCGGAGATCCCCCCAGTCAGATAAGTTGTCAGCTATCTATGTGTGTGCGTGCCTGTTTGTGTGTGTGTATTTGCATTGCGAATACCTCAGAATGGCAGATCGGCAGCAGCAGCGCTGGTTAACTGGGTAAATGGGTCATAATTTAGGAAACTTGTTTACTCTGTGAAGCGCGCGTGGTACGCACCATCAATGATCTGGTCGGCGACAACGCGGCTAAGTAATCAGAAGCGAGAATGCTACAGTGGGGTATGCAGGGCGGACGGCTACCCTATGACTAGTACACAGATGAGAATACAGAATTTGTTATCTAATAAAAGTCAATGTAAATTAAATTGAAATTTCTACTCAATCAATATATCCCACTGCCCTTATACAGGGTATGGAAGAACGAAAACTGTGTGACGGAATGTGTGTCCTGTTTTGATATGCAAAAAGTAACAAACGAAAACACGAAAAACCTGTCAACAACAACCCACACAACTCTCCCAACAAAGGGAAGCAACGAAAGACTTAGGCGACAAACTTGACTGCCGACAAGCGAATTCTTTCTTTCTTTCTTTTAATTTCTTTTTTAAATATTATACTAACTTTGGCGCACTGCGTACTTGTACGTGCATATGCCTTAATAAACACATTGAGGTCACAGTGCTAATTGCATGAAATTATTATTCAATATAAGACGCTCCATCGATACCTGTCGATAGTGTCCAATACCCACTAACAGTGTGTGTGTGTGTGTGTGTGTGTCGAATCGACTGCGAGAGCGACGTGTAGAAAGTGCTAATTTAATTAAATTTAAATATCTTGTAGAGTTATGGCTTGCTACGTTTCCAAGAGTTTAACGAACTGTCCCGTGAATTGACCCACTTCTTACGACTGACGGGAATTCGTTCCCCCCTCCCTACGAGAGAGTCCATTTCAATTTTACATACATTATTGCATTACATCATTTGCCTAAAGCGCAGATACAGTCATTTCTTTTTTTGGGAAATCTCTGTGTGAACAACTTTCCATTGCCATAAAAACCAAAAGTAAAGTCTATTAAAAAGCGCCCGTCTATTATACGAAATGAGTTGCAATTATCGCGACACAATTACCAGTGCTAAGATCCCTTAAGACCCCCCCGAAACTGGTAACTGACAAACGTAATAATAGAAAATTTGTTGCTGCTGCTACTCCTCAATGAAGAGTTGAGTCATTTAACAATTATCCGAAGAAATTAGGAGACACAATACCAAAGAGCTTAAGAGTGGAGGCGCCGTGCCGTAGTCAACTTTAAACTGTCGCTTGTAAGCTGATTCATCAGGCGGGGCCCCACCAGCTGTTGCTGTTGTTGTTGCTGCTGTTGCTGCTGCCACTTTTCTACCACGTTTCTTTCAACGGCATTGGCTGCAGCTGCAACTTTCACTTTTGACAGCCAAAAATTTCTCGCTCAACTTCTGACGCGGCGCAGCCAAACACACACACACTCACACACGCTGTACCGCACCTCGCCTCGCACTGCTCGCAGGCAGTGTTCAAACAGAGAGAAATATTTATGGTTTAACGACTTTATGCTCAACTTTAACCACAGCAGAAGCAGCGAAGAAGGCAGAAGAGGCACGAAAAAAAAACCAAACTCTTTTTATATTGTACAAAGTGGCGAAACCAGAATGGTAAGACAGACGCATGCTATGCTATGGAATGACATCGTATGGTAAAGCAAAAAGCAACAGAAAATCAGTGAAATTAGTTTTGTTCTCCTCCAGAGATCGTGTGGTCGAGTGTAAACAAAGTGTGTTGCGTATCGGTATCGGTATCGGTAGCTCATGGACTTTTTGCTCTCTTTCGGGTTTCCTGAATTAACATGAGAGCAGGTCAAAGCCCAACCAAAGCAAAGCACTAAAAGTTGACCTCGTTACCGACCAAGTGCGCGGACTGGCACTGCCACTGGCCACTGGCAACTGCTTCTGGCGGCCCCTACTAAAATGGAATGTGGATGGTGGATGTGGACGGACGACGTTGGCGACAAACTCGAGTCTCTATTTGTCGTACGTTTGCGTGGTAAATAGTCGTCGGCGTTCGTTTTAACGCTCAAAAAAAAGCAACAACAACAACAACAACATTTTTTGAAGTGTTTCCAACTTGTGCTTCTTTCCCTGAGCAAGTTATTAATTGAAGTTTTTCAGTAGCCCCAAGAAACTTACAGGAAATGTAAAGGAAGTTCAGATAAGCTTTCAAGAAACATGAGCAGAATTATAAATATCAATTTATAATGTTAATCTCATGTCTCTCATGCCTTTTACTTTTGTAAAAATCAATTAATAATGTAAATCTCATATCTCCTAAGTCTTTTACTTTTCTTTTCAACATAATAACATAATTATATATCCCGGCACAACAAGTTTTGTCTCAGAGAAATCCACCGGTATTTCTAACAGTTTTCTATATTTAAATCCTCAAACAATTTGTTTGTCTCAGCAGCTTTTAATTATCTTCGCTGTTATTCTTATGATACCAGAAAAAAACCTTGCACTTTCTTGTTATTGTAATATGGCAAAAAAAGAGAAGAAGATCAGATCTAATAAACAGAAAGCAAAATGAAACAATGCCAAAAATTTCACTTTTTAAGGTGCGTAATCGGCCTCGGTCGTTCGTATTTACATAAAGACGCACACAGACACGCACATGGAGAGAGACCCATATGTACATACTTGGATGATCTCTTGCCATGTCGTTGTGGTCGTTGAAAAGCAAGTTTCTGCTCGCCGCTGCTGCTTGGTGGTCAGACACTTTTGCAAATTAAACTTTGGAAAGCATTATGAATCACAATATACCATGGCATACCAAGCCGGCTCTGCCACTGACGACCTATCAAAACTGGGGAAAAATCGGTATAAATTTTTGGAGCGTTTTGACCCATAGGATTTTCACTGCTCGATAGAGAACTGGAGAAGAAAGTGTTCGCATAACGGAGAATCCCCGATTCATTTACATTCGGAAATGCATAACCCCATTAACTAAATCGGGTAGTGCGTGTCTTCAATTTTTACTTTAATATCGCGCACTTAAAAAGAAATGGTGAAACTGTTGTTGTTGCTGTTGTTGTTATTGTAGTTGTCGGTGTTGTGTTTCAGCTAATGTTGTTTTTGTTTCTGTTTCTGTTGTTTATTGTTGGGAAAAGCGTAGTACGTAGTTCATAGTGGTGCTCATAATTAGTTGGGTAAAACAGAAATCGCCCGAGGTACTTGCTATAATGCTTGCCAATAAGAGAGCACAAAGGCGTCGCGACTGCGAATGGCCAAGTGGACACAATGACCAAGTCAAAAGCAAATAGAAAATGAAAGTGCTGAGGGGGGAGGGGAAGTGAGAAAGAAGCTACGGCAAGTGAGCAGGCAGAGTGGAGGATGCGGCACCAATCTGACAGTGTAGGGTGCAAACTGAGAATATCCCCTTCGTATAGATTTGTCAGCTAATTTCGCTGTCGCGTTCCACTGTAGTAAAAGTGAATTCATATTAGATTTCTTTGTCCACTCTCCTCTATTCATTGATTATTCATTGATTTATTCATGTATTCATAAGCGGCAACATTCTGCGCGAGCTGCGAAAGCGGCGGCAGCACAGAAATTCGGCTAGGCCGAGCAGCTGGCAGCTGGTAGCTGGCAACTTACAACTTGCCACATGCAGCATATCTTGTTTATGGTCACTTGACTTTTTGGCGCAGCATACGCAGCAGAGGAAGAGCGGCACCAGGAGGCGCCTCTTCATACAATCGCAATTGATTCGCGTGCGTCCGTGCGTGGCGCGCTATAAATGGGTCGCTTTACAGTTTCGTCCGTTGCGATTTGAATTGCGCCAATTGAATTGAAGTTTGTTTCGTGGGCCTGCGATCTATTTACCTCAATTCGAAACAAATTACCGCATTTGTTTTCTAATCAATTATACAATGCGGCAACATCCAACAAGTTTGGCGTGCTAAATCACCAGGCTATTAATTAAAATAACTCATCAAGCGAATTGAATAATCACAGCACGCAAGGGGTAAGCGAGAGCGAGAGAGACAGAAAGAGATGCGCAGCAAGTGTATGTAAACATTTACCTCATCAGAGATGCATTCGAATTATCGTATAAACATACTCCGAATTCTCTCGTTAATCTCTCGTTAACCCCATCTTCCTTTAATTCCAATTGAGTTCATCTGCCAGAAGTTCACAATTGAGTGGAACTAGTTCAGAAGCCCATGAAACGGTACAACGATCGTGTACATCGATTTGCATTTGGGTCAATCAAACGTGATTGAACTGGCGCATAGAAAAACCTCTTGACAGTGTGTCTCAGTTCTTGTCGGTCGGCAAAATTGATGTCAACAAAATGCAAGGGGCAAAAAAGGTTCGCAATAAAAGTAATCAACAGAAAACAGAAGAAAAACAAACAGAGACAACTTCCAAGCTTGGCGAATCAAACAAATGACACTGGCCATAGTTGAGATTGCGCCCGACTAGGAGATACGCTGTAACCAGTTCTCGACATGCTCAAAGTTATGCAGGCGACACAAAGTTGACAGACAACGAATAGCGGGTAATATTAATAAATCTAGAATCATAGAAAATTCCGATGTTACTGTATATTTTACAGGACAAGCATAGAGTAAATAAACCTCTTTTCAATAGTTTTTTTAAACAAATATCTTTTTTTTATCCCTCTAATCTTCTTATACATGTCTATCTAAAGACTTAAAACAGCAACTTGAGCACTGCAATCCATTTGTTCCATTGTTCATTTGTGGATCGTTCGATAATGTTGTGTTTGATTTTTAGCATGTCTGCACTAAAATGCAGTCGAGATAGCTAGCTGAGCATACTAATTAACTGCAACTGTTAATGCGTATTCGAAGTTTTCAAATTTCACTCGAAGTTTTGCAACTCTTATTTTGTGTATTATGATCGTAATTCATATAATGTCCCTTTTTATTATATATATTAGCCTTAAAAAACCGATCACTTTAATGCGCACCACAATAAGTCCAGACACACATACACACAACGGTCTCTGGGCACAATTACCGTTTGCGATTTCCGATGGCGACGGCGTACAAATTTAATTTATTTTCCTTCCACGTCTTTCTTTCTCTCGCACTTTTCTTTTTTTATTTTCGACTCGCACTCGAACAATAAATTCCAATATTGTGCTTCCAGCGATCGGTTCGTCGTTTTACATTTCTCTCTCACTCTCGAGCGACGCGCGTCTGTTACCGTTAACGGTCTCGCACTGAATGAAGAATGAAGCAGCGATGCGTCTGAAGAAATTTTTTCATTAAAAAGAAAGCACAGTCAAAATGAACGGCTGGCTAGTTGGCCGGCTCTGTCTGGCTTGGCTTGGCTAGTTGGATGAGCTTCAACTTCGGCGCCGGCTTCGGCTTTACCTTCTTCGGTTTCTGCTTTGAGCTTTACTTGAGCTCTGCGTCAGCTGCGCTGTTAAGAGCAGCTGTTAACTTTGCCAGGCTTTTAACATTATGAGGCTGTTAAATTGTAACTTGTGGATTTGAAATTATTGTTGTGGAACATTTTATTGTAGTAATGGAATTGGCCATAAATTATAGTTTTCATAAGGCAAGGCAATTGCAGAAACATTAAAAAGCAATCACCTAAACTTATATAAGTTTGGATATTTAAGCTGTTTATGGATTATTGCAATATATGCAATAACTTTTAAAAAGAAAATTAACTTCAAATCATATTATTTTTGGAGGATATTGAACCTTTGCAGTCATGGAATGAGTCCGTATATGAGATACAGGAGATACAGGAGTGATTGATAACATTACCATCACTCATTCATATGCACCTTGGTACTCTCGAGGTGTTTATCAGAAAGCTTGGGCAGTGAAAGCGGAAGCAATTTCGCCAAACATTCGACTGCCGAAAATACAATAAAACAGGTGAATACAATCGTATCGGATTCATGGGTACTTAAAGCAACGCAACCGGAACAAGATCAGGGCAAATTGAAAGAAAAGAAAGAAGTGCAGACGCAACCCACAAGACTGTTTAATACGCTTAACAAGCAATCGGCAAGTGCGCTCTACTGCATTACATATAACTATGTAAATAAATATTTATATTTAGTTTCTCTTACGTCTAGGCATGTCGTAACTGCTGAATACCGATGCCAATGGGAGATGTGGAAGTTTTATCATTCAAAAACAAAGTTAACAATGATTCAGATAATAAATAAAGTTCGCAAATTTATTTTGCATTCTTAAGTAAAATTATATATGCATAAACTAATGTGTGATTTTTAATTGTTTCTCATCTTTGCAGTTTCTGGGATTCGAGTGCTGAGCAATCGACAATCCGTTAGCACGACTAACATGATAAATTCAAAAGTTTTCACAAGTCCCTCCCCTTTAACGCGCCTGATTGAAGGGATTATCGGGCGACTTGTTCCACTCCTTCATAAGCATTTGCTTCCATTGGGACATGCGTAAGGAAGGATTCTCGGCCTTAATACGTGGCAGATTGCTCGCCTCGAAAGCTTTATAAGCTGCTCGCATGCGTTTCTCGGGATGTTTATCATCTTCGTTATCAGTGACACTAAAATTGAACGAAATTTAGTATCATATATAGATAATATATGAATTTTTGTGCATTATCACTCACCTCAGAACAGCCAGAGCCTCATCAACGTTGGTGGCGAAATTCGTGTCCGCTAGAGATCGGTTGAGGTTCTCCTCGATGGTGGCCTGCTGGACCACAACACGGGCGGGGGGAGGCTTATTGGCTTCATTGATAGCATCCATGACGCGTTGTTTCTTCTCCATCTCTTCCAAAATCTGCTGCCGATTGATTTTTGCCAAGGGCTGCTTGCCTTGCGTTTTAATCGAGTTAAGTTCTTGATCCAACAAAGCCTTCGATTCCGCTTTTCTTCGCGCAGCTTCGGCTCGCTTACGTTCTTCCTCTTCACGCCGCTGTTGTTTTTTTGCCAAACTTTTGTCATCGTCATGCCACAAACGATCTTCGGCTTCGCGTGCAACGCGTTCTTGGTTCGCCTTCTTGGTGGCATCTTTACGTTCGCGAGCTTCAGCTGCTTTTGAATTTATTCCCATTTTCTTAGGCATTCCGGCAGAAATAGGACTTACACTTTTCCAAACGGTGGCTAAATTTTGTTAACATATGTATATACAACATATGTTATCCAGGGTCACATAATCGTTTTTAGTATTTTAGTATATTTCTTCTCGTTCGACTTGCAGTCACACTGATTTGCAGCTTTTTAAGTATTATTGAATTAATAATACAGTATTTGGTATTTACTTTCTCTGGCCACACTGTGTTCACGCTTGTCACTTTTCTGTTTACATTTTTATCACGCATTTGTTATTTTTATTGCAAAACATTCGCAATGGATGTATTAAAAGCAGAAATTGCGCGAAAACGTAAACTACTCGAGCAGAAACAACTTGTGGACGACAAGAAAAAGTACTTTCGCCGCGGGGAACTCAACGCCAAAGACACAGAGGAAGTGTTACAGAAAGTGGGCTACAAAAAACAGGAGTCCGTCGAGGCACCCAGATCGGAGGGTGCATACAGTTTTGTCGCCGATGGACAAAACATCTTACCACGCACAGAAGTAATTCGGCGACTTCGGGAACGAGGTGAACCTGTTCTGTTATTTGGCGAGACTGAGCTTGAGGCGTTTGATAGATTGCGAATTTGCGAGATTTCACAACCTGAAGCAAATCGTGGATTCCGTAACGATTTCCAAGAGGCCATGGAGCAAGTAGATGCCGCATATTTGCAGGAAATGTTTGCCAACACGCCCACAACCAAGGAGGATAAAAAGTCTGACTTTGCTGAGTTGGACGAGACCATTTCGTGGGAAAGCATACAAACAATGGCCCAGAAAATGGGTCGTAATAAGGACTATGATATGGATGTGATCATAACACTGCTCACTTTTCTCCTCAAGCTATGGAACGATCAGATTGCCAACTATACGAAGCACGAGAAGATGTCAACAAAAGTGAAAATGACTCGTGTTATCTACACGCAAACAAAGGAGTATGTGAAGCCTTTGTTCCGCAAACTCAAGCACCACACTCTGCCCGAAGACATCCTTGACAGCTTGCGAGATATCTGCAAACATCTGCTGAACCGTAACTATATATCGGCCAGTGATGCCTATCTAGAAATGGCCATCGGTAACGCCCCCTGGCCAATTGGTGTTACCATGGTGGGAATCCACGCGAGAACTGGTCGAGAAAAGATCTTCTCGAAGAACGTGGCTCACGTAATGAACGATGAGACACAGCGAAAATATATTCAGGGCCTCAAGCGATTGATGACAAAGTGCCAGGAATACTTCCCAACCGACCCATCCAAGTGTGTGGAATATGTGAGCAAAAAGGATCGCGAATAAACAATCATATGTGTAGCATAGTATTTGTAATAGTATAACATTGTTAAATATAGTACATTTAAATTGAACTATCTTCCGTCTATAGAGAGAATAGAATGTCGACAAATGCGCGATAAGATCCTCTTACTTCTTGCCCAGCTCAGCTGAACGTTGCGAGGCCTTCTCCACAGCATTAATAAGTGTAGCCCTAAAAGCAAAAACAGTTACGTTATGAGTTTAGATTTTAATTGATTGCTCTCACCTGAGATTTCCCTTCTCTAATTCGTGTACACCAACAATAGTCGAGCCACCGGGTGAGCAAACTTCATCGCGCAGAACAGCAGGATGCTTGCCAGTGAGGAGCACAGTCTTGGCTGCGCCGAGTAGGGTTTGAGCAGCAAATTGTATGGCCATTTGACGGGGTACTCCTTGCTTTACCCCGCCATCTGCAAGGGCTTCAATAATCGTATATACAAAGGCAGGTCCACAGCCAGTGACGCCGGTGACAGCGTCAATCATGGTCTCGGGCACTTGTTGTGCCACACCCATTGCATTGAGCATGAGATGGACCTTTTCCAAATCCTGATGAGTGACATGCGAATTGCCGGCATACACTGTACAGCCTTCTCCTATCTGCATCGATGTGTTGGGCATGGTTCGTACCATTTTCAGGGGGTTCTCAATGAAGGAGAATTTATTTTCCAGCGTTTCGAGAGTTGTGCCCGCAAGGACTGAGACGAACAGCTTGTACGCATCTTTAGCCGACGGAACATGTTTGTCTTTCAGCTGAGTGGTACATTGTCCTAGCATATGAGGCTTCACGCAAATAAAAATAATGTCTGATTGCTCCAGTACTTCGTTATTTTCATCGGTAGTCGCAGCACCCATATCACGCCAACGGCCCAGGTTCTCAATGTGTGGTCCCGAGACGAACACCTGACTAGCCTTTACGATGCCTCCTCTAATCAGGCCGGAGCCAATGGAAAATGCCATATTTCCACCGCCAATAAATCCAATACGTTCGTCCAATTTCGCCATTTCGCCGCTTATGTGGAAATTTTGTGGAAATCGATTGCAAAATATAATTTGCGTGTGACCAAACTCTGGAAAGAACAGAAATCTATTCAATATCTATTGAACACACAGTACGCATTGAATAAAGTGAATTTAGCAACTGGAACCATAAGTCAAGGCTACTAAAGAGAAAAATTAATTTTTTTGCTTAAGTAATAATATATTTTTAAATTCTGTGATATTTTTTATTTGTTTTTACAAAAGGTAAACCTTATAAAATTACCCAGTTAGCAACTGCTCTTACCTTGGTCTTACTACTGTAACTACATCACGCGCTAGGCAATTAATTAAAGTATTGATAACCAATTATGACGGTTAGGTGTTAACTTAACCTTGGTGACGGCGTGGTAATACAAGTGGAATTTATTTAATGTTCCCTTCTCTTCTTTCTCTTCTCCAATGGTTCTGTTATGATACAGTGATCGTAGCAACTCATCCTGTAACGGATAATGTTGCTCCCAGTTCATTGAAATAAAACAGATAAAAGTACAAAAGGAATATATACCATATGTATTTGTTTATTTATTTATATATACACTACAAACGAAAAAGTGCTTCAGTTCAACTTTATATCCAAGATACATGTGTTTATGGCTTTATAAACGTATGATCCGCAAAACACTCGTTTTCTTTTTTTTAATAATAGTATGAATTAGAATATAGCCACAGTACGTATGTACTTCATATACTAGGTACATGTGCATCTACCTTTACTTAAGCAAAACTAATGACTGCAGTTGCTTGATGCTTATGTACAACACACATAATTAAATCTTATCAGTTTCGTTTCGATTTCTACGTCTTTTTGCTGCAATATTTAACATTATATTTACATAGATTCTCATTATAATGGCAACTGCTAATTAAATTAAATTATCTATAGATTTTCGGAAAATTGGCAACTAAATTTCTTAACCGACATTGACAAACGCTCACATACTCATTATATGTACACAGATGCGCCTGATTTTCTACTAAGTACATATATAACTGCAGCTCCTCGAGCTCTCTTAGAGTTCCGTTGTAGTCTCCACCTCCGATCGGTCCAGATCGTTTAGGTATGAAAAGCTCATCTGGCCATAATCCCGTTTGCCAAAGACGACGTTTTCGTTGGTGTGGCTCATGTGACTGTGGCTCAGGTCGCCGTTGGATCTGGATAGGGATCGAGAATTAATATCCTAGTAATGTGATCACTTTAATGAACTAACCTTTGGAACAGCGGGTTGGCGATGGGCAGTTCGCCGCCATATAAACGATTGTTTTGCTGATTGTTCCTACCCAAAGTGTTTGTCATCAGCTCCGCTGAGTTGTTGCATGCCCCGTTGAGGGCACCCATGCCACCGAAGGTGTTGCCCCGCCTGCCCATTGTGCTGAATCCATTGTTCTGGGCGCTGGCATTGGCCAGGTTGTTGCGGCTGGTTGAGTCTATTTTGTAGCCTCCGTTCTGGTAGTGATTGCTGTTGTGGTGCTTGATGCGTCCCAGGGTGAGGGTACCGGGTGCCGTATTGCCCGCTATCGCCAGGGGATTCGCATTATTGCGGGCGTTCATTTCCAGTGTCCGATTAAAGGTATTCTGGCGATTGTTCATGGTCAGATTGTTGTTGTTATTGATGTTATTGGCCATATTGTTGAGATTGTTGCGACGAAGTGTGGCAATTGTCGCTGTCGTAGCATCCGAATGTGATGGACTTGATTGTCCCTCGCCCGGGCCATTTTGTTTGTGCGTTATATAACTGACATTGTCCAGAGAGAAGGCATGATTCTTAGCGCTAAAGTCCAGCTGTAAATCCTCATCACCGTCTGGAGGCACAGCCATTGCCAGCATCTGGGTCTCATATTCCTTCATGTTGGCCACGGTGTCGCCCGCATTCGAGGCCTGTGAGTTCACGATCACGGGATCATAACGCGTTGGAGTCGGAGCCGAGTACTGACGCATACGTTGCTTGAAGTTCTTGTATCTGAAGATAGCAAAGTTTAGTAAATACCAAATTTGATATACATTAGTTGTAAGATCTTACTTAGACCACGACACGCAGATGTATATAATGCCGATAGTACCCAGAATTAGGATTATAATGGATATAGCAATAAGCGTGAAGGAGAAGACTTCATCATCGATGGCCATTGCAGCTTTGATCTATAATCACAAAAGGGTTTTATTAGGCAATTGACAAATTTTCTTAATTCTGTTATTTTATACGATAGTACATTCGATAGTATTGCGTACCTTGTGAACCTGTTCCTTGGCTTGAATTGGCGCATGAATACCATCGGCTGTGGCTCGCGCCAGGCTGGTTGCCGCCAAGTTAAGTTCTGTACTGGCAGTTGGTCCGAAAAGAGCCTCTTGTACTTGGCTGTCGTTGCGTCCTAGTAACTTCTCCGACTTGGGATCGATGAGGTAGAACCAAACATCGGTTGAATCGGGATTCTCCATGACTGTGCCGTTTTCCGTAAGGTATTTGCGATTGCTGAAACGCTCGATGCCACAGACCAAACCATTTGTTCTCTCCTCGAGCAACTCCTCCAATGCTGTGTAATGATTTCGGATCTTATTGGGTGCAGCATTGGAGAATCTCAGTGCCATGCGATGCATGTCTGTGAGTTTATTGACCACGACGCGAGCCCTGGTGTTATGTGATCCCTGTTCCTGGGCACCGTTGTCGCTAGCCTCGACGTAGAATGTCATAGGGAAGTTGGTGGCCTCATTGAATAGTTTCGCAGTGCGGAGAATGCCGCTGTCCTCGGCTATCGTAAAGAAACTTGTGGGTTGGTCGTCCTTGGCAACGGAATCATCTTCATCGAAGAGCTTGTAGTTCAGAGTTCCGAATTTACCCGAATCTCGATCGGTGGCTCGCACTTGTAGGACTGTTGTATCAATGTCCATTTCCGGTGTGACTACGGCATAATAGGTTTCGTTCTGACCGTGCAGACGATTGAAGACAAATTCCGGAGGATTATCATTCTCATCCTGCACTATAATCTTAATCGTCGCTCGATCCTTGCGAGGACTGACAAAGTATCTGTGTGAGACCAGGCGTAGCTCCAGCGTATAGGATGTTTTGCTCTCGTAGTCCAGTGGCTTGGCCAGGACTATGACACAGCCGTAATCCTCAATGCTCAAGTCGAATATCTCCTGCTCATTTCCTTGCACAAACTCGCACTTGAAGTTCGGTGTCTCCTTCGAGGGTTTCTTTGAGTTGATGATTTGGATAAGCTTCAGGCTGCTATTTACGGCCGTTGACTCTGGCACACTCACGATGTAGCTGTCATCGCTGAAGGCCAGTCCAACAGTGTCCGAGTTCATGTTGGGGCTCTTGTCGCCATCCAATTTGCGCTCCATAGCGCTCTCTTCGTTCGGATCGAGTAGCAAATGACGCACAAACACAGGCAGCATGGCAACTGAACTGAGCTGTGGCTCGCCCATATCGTAGGCCCGTATATCCACCTGGTACTCGGTGTCCTCTTCCTTGCGCAGTTCGTCACGTATGCGCACTGCACCCGTATCCGGATCCACCTGGAAATACTTCAGCGCCTTGCCACGTCCCACTAGTTCGTAGCGCACTACGTTGCCTGGCGAGGTGCCATCGGCATCGATGGCAGGCATTGTCGCGATCACTGAGCCAATTGGCTGATCATCGTTCACCGTCACCGGACCAGGAACTGTAATAAACACCGGACGCACATCATTGCGATCCTCGACGTCGACTGTAAGGCGCACCGTGTCGCCAAGATCATCGCCGTCATTCTCAATGGTGCCGATGATCAGCTCATGCTGCCGTTGTTTCTCATAGTCCAAGCCCTTTGTGGTGCGTATTTCTCCACTGCTCGGTGAGATCTTGAAGAGTTCTGTCTCTCCCTTGCGCAGGACATATGTGATCTCTGGACTGGAGTCGGGATCGTAGGCTTGTACAGTGGCCACCAAATAGTTGGGCTCGTTCTCCGGAATGCGCACATTGATTCGCGCCTCATTGAACTTGGGCACCTCATCGGGCAGATCGTTAACCAACACTGTAACACTGGCAGTACCGAGACGCGCATCGGGGGCACCATCCTTAGCGGTCACAACAAACTTGTACTCATTAAGGCGCTCAAAGTCCAGCTCACTCGCAGTGCGCACCTCTCCAGACTTGGGGTTGATCTTGAAGGGTATATCCGTCGGAATCGAATAGGTTATTTCCGCATTGATGCCCTCATCGGCATCCGTGGCGTGGACAATACCGACAAAGGCATCGGTCTTACCCTCGTCCACGTGGAATACATAAGGCAGCGTATTCTCATCGAACTCAGGATTCTTGTCATTGATGTCAGTCACCTTAATGTTAACTGTTGCGCTGCTCGATAGCCCGCCATTGTCCTCGGCCTTCACGATCAGCTGATAGCGGGTCAAGCTCTCGCGATCCAATTTCCGTATGACCATAATGACTCCACTCTGTTGGCCAACCGCAAACTGACGCAAATCGTTACCCGACATTATCGAGTAGACAACTGGATCGTTTTCCGGATCGTCGGCGTGTATAACGGTGACTGTGGAATTGATTTCGGCTCCTTCACTGACTTGCACCTCGTAGACAGCATTGCTAAAGCGCGGCGGCTTCGTATTGGGTCCTGGAGTGACAGTCACCTCCACAATTGCCTGCGAAGAGAGTCCGCCGATGTCCGTTGCCTGTACTGTTATGCTGTACTGCTCACCGGCCAGGAGACGTCCCCGGGTTTCGATTACACCGGTCTTCTCGTCGATAGTAAACTTCTGGATGCCGTTATTCGAAACGTGAAAGATGGAGTAGGTGACCACAGCATTAGGTCCATCGTCAATGTCGGTTGCCGTCATCTGTGCAACCTGTCGCTTCTCCAGCTGATCTCCAGCTGGTATCGAGATTGGCGCCACCATGGCCAACTTGGGAGCATTATCGTTGACATCCCTCAAATGAACCGTTAGGCTTAGCGGAGCACTGGCTGCATTCGTGCGTGGCTCACGAGCAACTACCTGGAACTTATAGCGACCCGGAGCAGGTGGATCTCGATCCAGACCCTCTTCATTGACCACTAACACGCCATCCGCTGTCACATTGAAGGACGGTGTCGTCAACTCGTAAATATAGTCAGGCTTAGGATCGTCTTCGCCCAAGTCATCATCCGTTGTTCGGAACGTTATTGGCTTCCCATTTATGTCGAGGACTTTTGTACCGATTGGTGAATTCTCATCGACATAACCCTCAATATCTGAGGACGATATAACCGGTGGGTTTGCATCAACGGGCTTCACAGCAATCATTAATTTGGCCGTCGTAAAGCGTTGCGGAGGCGGAGAGATCTCTTCAGCACGCACAATTATATCGTATCGCTTGGCTGTCGAAGTGTCAACTGCCTTGATCTGCTTGAGCACTCCAGTCTCTTCGTCAATCTCAAAGTAGTCCGCATAATTACCCGGCATTCCACTTGCGAAACTATAACGTATTCGCGAACTGATCGTGTCAAGATCCACGGCCTGAATTCGTTCCGGCAGAACATTTAACACGCCCTGCACCGAACCGGCAGGCACCGAAGCAGTGTACTCTGGGTTGATGCAGGCACCGTCGAGGAGAACACAGCCACGGTAGATGAAGGAGGGGTCCATGTCGTCCGAGTCGGCTATGTTCACAGTCAGCGTGGTCGTCGACGAGAGACGTTCAGCCACATTTCGTGCACGATCCTAAAATTAATAAAACCAAAATGTTAATTTCCCAAATGCCAATCAAACAAAGTGGAGTCTCAAGTGGAAAACTTGAAATCACCACATAAAAGACACATTCATAAGCCTAATGATGAGCGTATGAAAACAAATATACTAAAACCCCCTGAAGCCCTGACCTTTTCTCCAAAAGAACGCTGGAAGCAAACCTGTTTTCGATTCACAAACAGTTGTTGGCGAAGATGACTTCTAAAGCGAACAAAAAACAAAAAACATGCTTAGAGAACCCCATATCCATAACGGGAAGGAAATAGCTTTTTTGACACTCGCGCGAGACTTGTACGACAAACTGCGTCTCAGTCCCAAGATCGTTTATACTACGATAATTTCAGAAAACTTTTAACGAGCTTGAAAAACATGAGCATCATCACTTTTTCTGTAGAGAACTGACGCTGAAATATTAGTCATTTTCTGGTTTTAACTTTAGAATCATTCTTAAAATAAACCAGGCATTTCCTATTGTTCCTGACTATATGTCAGTCGAATACCGAAATCGTATAAACACAACAATGGCGGTGCCTCGACCATTGCCTTGTCAGTTTGCGCTGAGCGCGATCTGCCAAACGCCAGGCGAGGTAATTTGATGCCCCACTGCCCCAAGGAACAGCTAGGAAAATAAACCAACCGAAGTAAGGGAACCGATCGCGGCCGAGAGCCGCACCGAATTGACAGTCGTCGTCGTCGTCGTGAAGGCGCAGGCACAGTCGCAGGCCCAGGCGCGCATGCGAGTCTGTGTATGTAAATGTCAAATAAATTCTTTTGAAATGTCATAAACCGCTGATATTCCATTGTTACCGGTTTGAGGCTGGGTTGGGACACACTCTCGAAGTCCAAAGCGGATAAAAGAGTTGGGTGTTCAGTGGGAAAGCCTTTGGGGCTTGTCGTTTTCTATACAGCGCAGGTGGAATCCTAGCAAAACTGTGACTAATAAAACATATAATACCTAACTATAAACTATTATATAATTTTCTTTGTTAACTTACCGAAGCAACAATTGTCAGATAATAACGTTGAATTTTCTCGTAATCCAAATTTTTCGCCACGGTTACCTAAAAATATAAACAAATAAACATTTAATTTTGTTTTACTTAATAAATGACTCATATTGGAACGCGCTGCTTACTTGTCCCTGGTGTGGAAATGATATGGCAAATGTGCCATATCCGTCGGCGCTGGTCAATTTCTCATCTTCAGTTGTGTTGGTGTCACCCTTGACTATAAAGTACTCGACTAGTCCATTAACACCAGCATCCTTATCGAGTGCCTGTATATTGCGATAGACTGTAGAACCAAGCGGTGTGCTCTGAAATAAGGAAAATGGAATAATAATATATTTCTATTTGAGATATGGCTAAGATTTTAACAAAAATCGAAAATTAATATTCCTAATACGTGCCCGCACACAATAAAAACAGCATGGCGACTTGTAAGTATATCTATCCTTTAGATAGTTCTCTACACCCTGTATACTCGTATGATACAACCAATGAGGGAGGATACAAGAAGGTCTAACACTGATCTATACTTAAGTATATTCATCTCTTGAAAGTTACACAATTTTATTTGGAATTTCATAATCTACTTTATGATGACTTTACAGAAACTTTCTATTCCGTTGAAGAAATCATCCACCTGTGCAACACATCTAATAAACGATTCAGAAAGCAGATTCACTCGAATGAATATTATGAAACAATGCTCGGTTCAGTTCAGTTCAGTTCATTTTTGTGTGAACCTCATCGGAGTTCTCACGTCAATTAATTGTTGGAACTCTCCTGCATTTGTTGTGTCACTTGTGAGGTTTCTCAGCGTAGCCTGAGGCAAGTGTGCACTGCTACAAAATACCCTTATGTTCCCCCAACTGCTCACAGTTATTTCTTTCTTTTTTTAACAGCTTACAGATTTCTGTATACGGAAAAGCCATGGAAAGAAGTGGTTGGTAATCTAATTCTTTATATGTTTGCCACTTATATGGAACAACATGTGCAATGTGTGTGTGCGAGCACAAGGAAATAAATTCCTAGTTAATAATTGCAAATAGCGATACAATTTTCCGTAGAACTCTCTAAACTGTGGAAGTTCTAATTGCCGAGTGCGACGCAATGAGCTTTATAATCATCAAGTGCCGAGTTGATTTGCTCTTCCGTCCGTCAAGTTTATTTAAAATTTAAGATTCCCGTTTTGATGCCGCAGCGAGCGCCCGAGTGCAGCCTTATTGGGTGTAATTGCGGGCCTAATGAGCATCATCAGCGCCCATCTCAAGGGATGCCATTAGTCGAGGAGGCTGAGAGGGCAGGGAAGGAGACTGTTGCTAGTCTGTTGCGGTTGCTCCGCGACGATTTCTAAATTAAAATGCAACACAAAGGCCCGCAACTGAGGCTGATGGCTTTTTACGGTTTGCTGCGCGATTGCCGGCGCAATTGCACAGAGACCGATAATGAATTAAGTTTAGGCCATTATGATCGGCCGACAAGAGAGCGGAGCGTTGAGAATACAAACTGCTGCAAACCAGTTGAGGTGCACCTTGCTGGTGCTGCTGCTGCTGCAGTCCATTTGGGATCGATCATTGCATATTCAATTCGAGTTAACTGTCTGTCCAATGTATTTGTCATCGATTAATTACGAGACACCCTGTACTCAACGTAGGCGGGAGATGATCAATACCATCTGCACTTGCTGCAGATCCCGTTGGCACGAAGAAGATCCCCTGCACAGCTGCTCGACTAGCGGATGCCCTGCACATGTGGGGACGAGGACATAAGAACCCTATAAATCAGCATCAAGATATAAAACACTGTTTATACTGCAGCAATAAAAATCAGACAACAAATAACAAGTTTACAAGGCTTCCCAACTGTGCCCGTCCCCATGCATACGGAACGAATAATGTGATGATCTTCCACTAAATCTTCAGACTCGGCACTTTGCGAACGCAGACGGACGTGTTCGTCCCAGACTTGTGCGGCTTCACTTCTGTGTTCCTGGGGCCATTTCGCTTTATGAATAATTTATGAACAAAATCATTTGCTGTGGCCAGCAGTAGACCTGGTCCAGCAATAGGTCCAGGTGGTTCTGTGCGACATATTCAAAGCGGTTCCAAAGGAAATCATCAGCTGATTGTCGGGCGGGCTTAAAAAACGGCAAAATTAACTGAGACATGACTCAGGCCCAACACCCAAGATTCTCTCCGGTCTCCAGACTCCAGAGTACAGTTTTAATTAGGCCTTGGTACTGGGGTAAATTACTTTGAGTTATAAAAGAATCAGTTTAAGAGGTTTTTTAATATTATTCATTTGCATTAGTTAACATGAGGTCTACACAACGCTTTACAACAATGTTTATGAAACTAACATGCTCGTAAGTTGTATGCGCATAATTACGAATATATCATTTGGAAATGGGGTCACTGTTTTCCACGCGAAAGTCAAGTTTGAGGCGCAGCCAACTTAACCTCGCACTTTGTGCGGCTTTCGTGTACTGCAGATTCGCAGGGCGTGGCAATTGTGTGCAATGCAATTCATACATTGCAGTTAATGCTGCATAAACTGCGGCATATTTTATCTGGAAATCGTGAAATTTCATCGCATAAACGTTGTGCAAATGAGTTGTACTTTTGCATACTAATGAGTACTTCTTGTCTCTTATCGCAGGTTTTCTTCGCGGAAAATGAATAGTGTTCATTAGCGTGCAATAATAATACTCATTGCAGATTCCTGTTGTCAAACTCGAATCGGTTTTTCTCATGTTCGTGTGCTCGAGAGCTAAACACGCCTGACGAGCTTAGCCGGGGCAGCTTATCTAACCATAAAACAAAATTGCAATAGCAGTGTTGCCACCTGGCGTGAAAATGTTTGCAGCAAATTAACGACTTTTAATTGACAGTTAAGTTTTTGCACAAAATGAATAATAAGACGAATTTAACTGAGAAACTAAACGAAGTTCCCACAAACAGAAACAACTGAGATGCGACTTGCAGCCAATTAAGGCGATTTGATATTCAACAGGTAATTTGGTAGCTCTACTTACCTCCGGCACTGTGATCTCATAGGGCGTGTTCATGAAATGCGGCGCGTTGTCATTGACGTCGGACACGCGCACAATAAGCGGAATGTTGCGCTTCTTATTCGACTCGCGAATGGTGCAGGAAACCTATAGGGGAGGGGAATGGAGGGAAAACGGTTAGAGAAATACAGAAAAAAATGGTTGCAAAAAATGGTAAAAGAGCAAAGCGTAGTGAATTCAGTGATTCTGTAGATTAAATCTGCCATGTCGCATTCATTAGATGAGTGTCTCGCTTGCATCTGATTTATACACATTTAGTGAACGTGGACGAGAACAACGACGACGACGTCGAAAAAAGAGGAGGCAGGAAGTTGGCCTCGGTTTTTGCAACTCACCTGGAACACAATGTGACTGAGATTCTCCTCATCGCGATCAAGCGGCTGCAGCAGCTTCAGCTTCTTGCCGTCCAATAGGAATGTCGGTTGTCCCTTCGGAAAGACTAGATCGAGCGCAATTTCCGTGTTAGGATCACCGTAAATTGGCAGTTCGGCCGGTGTGGTGGGTTGTCCAATAACTTAAAGATGAGATGATATTTAGAGAAATTTGAATTTGAATATGCGACTCGGGGACATAGTGCGAAAGAGATGGAAATACAGAGAGAGAGAGAGAGAGAGAGAGAGGGAGAGAGCAATGAATTGCAATAGGTGGGCATTTCTCTTAACGGATCGACGAATCGGCCTTTCACTTTGTGTTGCTCCCCACCTCGTCCCTTGCTGTGTTGCAGCTAACTCAAGATATTACCGAGTACGAGTACGAACCATGTTCGTACACTCATGTAGTCTAGAAAGTTCGATGCAATTATTGCAGAATGTGTATGCTGCGAGACAGAGGAAACCGAATCAATGCTCCGATTTCTATTTTCCGGTTTTGCTGCAAGTTGCTGCGAACTGTGCGCCGCACTATACGCCAAACTGTGGCTGCCACAGCGGCTGTTGCAAGCCTGCTGCTGCCTGTGTCCATCCATTTAAGTTCTGTTACATTGGGTGGAACAGAAGCGGCATGTGAGTATCTATCTGAGAGCGTTGCGTTAGTATCTACGACTGCGGCTACTACCTCGGCTACCCTGCCCTATCTCTCGCCTCGGTAGCTGCACCATTTCTGTTATAATTCTTTCCTTTCAGCTTGTCTGCAAAATTCCTGCAACTCTCCAGTGCCAGCTCCAGCTCACCGTTTCTCAAGCTCTTCTCACGTGCCTTAATTAAGGCCTGGCAGTTTTATAGTTCTTCAGCACAGCAACTCTACAGTTACTGCGGCTCTCTCATAATTTACTGACTCTTTGCTCTTTATTTAATTTGAATTTGCCGGTCAATTGACCGAAGCTGACATACCGAGGCAACTGCAAGAACTGTCTGCTTGGCCATAATGCGATCTTATATATTTATGCATGGTATATGCAGTATGCAGAATGCAGAATGAAACTTAATCCTGCTGATTAGTCTGCAGAAATATTGATGTGCCGCAATTTATTAGCTCGACTCGCCTCGGATCGGTTCGGTTCGACTTGGCTCCGAGATGTCTTCGAGGCTCTGCTCGACTGAAACCCTATATCGGGTAATAAAGTGTACTCGCTCGACAAGCCGTAGCCGCAGAAGAAGAAGCAGCTATAGCCAGGCAAGAGCAACGTGTAGCAGGCAGCAGCGTGTAGCATGCAGCAGCGTGTAGCATGCAGCTTGTAGCGTGTAGTCTGTGGCGTGTTAAGCTCCACATTCTTATGTAAGTACTTTAATGCGATTTGCATCAAAGGCGCATTCTCCCAGTCGTTGACTGCTTAGTAGGGCGTATGAAACAATTTTATTATAATAAGAGCTCGACTCGGCTCGGCTCGTCTTCACCTCGGCCAACTCGCTTCGCTTCGGTCAGGCTACTGAAAAGTGTCTAACAGATTGTGAAAAAAACAGAAGACTAAAGACTGCAGACTGTCGACTAAAGGAGATGTTGGCAAGGTACCAGAGAATAAGGCTGAAAGGCGAATAAAACGACGATAAATTGTTGTAGTGAGCCTCCATCAATGTCTGAATCGTTGAAGGCTTTTGGGCCTAATGAAGTCGAGCAGCGTAAGAGGGGAGGGCGATGGCGATACAAAAATAGACAAAGGCCTCTGTAAGTTGACTTGGCTATTCACAAGAACTACTATGTATATAGAGAAACATATAAGTTGATTATTAATATGAAATACTTACAATTCCCCCGACTCTCCTCGATGTCCAGTATTATGTTCGTCTGGCCTGTCTCCACCTCGCACATCTGCGATTTGCCCAAGACGCCGACTGTATATTGGCAACTGCAGAGCAGCAGAAGCAGCCCCAATAGGCCGGGTCTTGGTTGAGTTTTCGCACTGTGTGAAGTCATCTTAACTGAAAGAATAAAGACAATTTAGACGCCTGACTACTATATAAATTCGCAGCCTATATATGCCCTATAAGCTAGGTGCCTAGCCTATCCTGTAGTCGTTCAAGTGAATAAAAACTGAATCGTTTTACCATGATCGGCATATGCAAACTACTTCCTAGAATAATATAGATACAAATGAAAACAACGGAACTCTTAAGTCGGCATCGGATTCATAAATATGAAAAAGGAAATCCTCCCAAGCGGTTGGCAGTTGAGGTAGGCAGGCACCCGTATTGCCCGAGACTGAGACTGAGGCCGAGGCCGAAGGTTTGAAATTCTGCCACTGTTTGTTGGGTTAGGCACACAGGATATCGTATCTTGGAAAAGCAGTTGCTCGAGTAGACCAGTGTACGTGGACAAAGGCGGCTCTAGCAGAGCCTTAAATGGTCTGACATCAATATGCAATAAATATTTAACTTAGCCATCTTGGCGCTGTCTACGCGTTTTCTTGTTGCCCACTTTAGAAGTGACCATATATAGACCTATGGAAATCTAAGATGCGATTTTGTGGCCCGCCGTTGTACGCTATACGGCGAAGAGAACATGGCAAAACGTAGCACTAAATAAAGAAAAACCTTTCGACCATATACACTCATACATGTTTTATGGCCAACTTCACACTTGTGCTGTTGACTGTGGCCCGTTGAAATATTATTAATAGATTCATTAGTAGTTCAAGAACGAGAGAGACAGAGGAATTATGTAAAAGAACGGGTCAAAAAGTAAATAAAATCTTCGTGGCAGATGAAACTGGTTCGCTGCGGTTGTTTTTTCGTTTTTGGGTACCCCAAAATGGAACATGAACTACAACGCTTGACTCACTGATCCCTTGAACCTGAAACTGAACCCTCACCCGAGCCATAACCTCTTGAAATCATTTCTTTTTCATTAAACCGTGAAACAAGAGAATTGACGAAAGCTCTCACGTTCATTATTTAAATTATTTGTTAAATAAACAGCAATAGGTTTAATGAAACAAATAATCATCATAATAATATTTAGTGATTATTCAGGTATCATTTTACTTTAGTAGATTTCTCAGTTTTATTACGTAAATTTCTTCTCAACTTGGAATTCTTCTGCTTGATGGAGGCCATCATCATTTGGCGTATATAAAAGATACATACAAATTTTACTTGGCTTTCTGAGCATAATATACACAGAAAGTCCCACTGTGGTTGTTGTTGTAGTTGTCGCTGGTGTTGTCGTCGTTGTTGTTGCTGTTGGGCTGCTGTCGCCCTGAAGCTTCTTTGTTTGCCTCTCAATTAACGTAATTTGAGAGGTGAAAGCCAGCGACGTTAGCACTATAAATTGTTTGTAAAATACAGATACAGATATACACTCAGATATGTATATGCATTTGTATGTGGCTATGCTTGTATGTATGCCGGGCCGGGATGACTAATGAGGTTAGAATTCACCTACAGCTAATGAGAGTCTCAGCTTTTCTCCCTTTCCATGTTTCGGGTGCGTTTACATCTCTTGGATGGTTATTATTTTATAACAATTGCCTGCAAGATGGCCAATTACTCTCATATTAGCCAAAGTATTGTTGTGGTTTCTTTGGTCAGATATATTTACCCTCGAAAAGTAGCTTTGACCTGCGTGGAGCGTGTGAAAGATTTGCCACTGCGGCTTACACATTTGAACTATAATCGTAGTCTGTATAATTTGACCATATATTTTCCTGTTTGTCTTGAAGATAAGTTTGGGACTAACTTCACAATATTCTTTCAAATTCCCTTCCTTCTTTCTTCTAGCTTACACATACAAACAAAGTTACAGATGTATTCACGTTTCTTTTGCAAATCTCTTGAGTTTTTCATTTGGCAATCAAAAACCATGACAAGTAATTCCTTTTACTAAACCTAAGAGCTTTACAGTTGTTTTCCAATGTCTTTGGGCTGGCGGTATAAATGTTCTATCATGACATGTGGATGTGATATTTCCGACCCCATAAAGTAGTGGAATTATTATTGATGGAGACAGCAAACTAAGTAGAAATGGCCATATCCGTTTGTATTTTTTCTTGTAAACTAGTTTTTTGATTTTAATTTCATTGAGAAAACTAGACGAAGAAACTTTGCTTATTGTAGAAAAAGTTGTCTTACTTATAAAGCTTAACCAATCTACCATAATTGGAGTAAGATCTGACTAATAATAATAATAATATCCATTTCACACACCGCACAAATTGAATGGTAAAAGATCTTACTCAGATTTCGAACTAAATCGGTCAAGGTGTTGTTGAGGTTGATTTACACTCCTTCTTTGCCAAAAACGTATTAGTTTTCAAATTATCATAGCTTATTCGCTTTCAAGAATTGGGAACGCACAAATCGAATAACACTGAAATCATTAAATGGATACTAAACTAAAGTGTCAATTTGGTTATAATTTTCTTGGTTATTTAGGATATTCGAACAGCTTACAAAGAATATTGACTATGCTTTAAAATGGGTTTGGTAATGGTTTCTGTTTTTTTGTTATCCACGTGTCGGTTTCCGTTTGTCGGTGTCATGTTCTTCGTTTCAACACAAAATTTGCTGAATTGTCGAAGTCAGCATTTCCACTCGAAAAGTGCAAACAGTCCAAATAAAAAGTGTCAGTACGTGCAATGCAGACATATAAGTGCAGATACATATGCATAGAGTACGTGTACATACACAGTTATCTATGTATATAGACATAGGTATCTACCTATGCGGCTTTAGATACTCCAAATTACGAAATTTCTGTGCCAAGCTCACTTCCAATGCTATGCTACATACGATAGGTGTGATCTCTGTTTCTGCCTTAAGAAGCCAATGAAATTCTCGCTATCGAATGTAGAACATGCACGTACATGTTGTCGTGAGATTAATGTTTAGTCTAGACTCCAGATCAATGTTTAATAACTTGTTTCTTATGGTATGTCATGATTAAGCCAAGATTATAAGAAACCTATGACATAATACTTGATACAGGAACGATCTCTGCCATATTTCCAATAACGGAAAGTAACAGCTGCTTTTCTGATCAATAAGTTTAAAATACAATGGTTATCCCACCATTGTTATGAATAATTGTTGAACAATCACAAATAATTGAGTACTTACTCTTAGTTAACAGTAAATCCAATTTGAATCCACCTATGTATAAGAATGGTTTCGATAGTTATGAACCAACACAGACAAGACCGACGCTGACGAACAACAAAGAACGGTCCAATCGAGAGTGCTTAACTGATTTCAAGGCTATATTTGAAAATAGTGATTGTAATTCCCCATTTGTCTCAGACGCTTTAAGAGTGCCAGAGTGTCTAGTGTCGAGAGTCGTGGCATGTACGTGTATGTAAGTATCTACACAGAAGTCAAAGTTGATTGTATCTCAATTTGGATTTTAATATTTCCGAACACTCTCGATTCGAGCGTTCATTTTTGCTGTTTAAAGTTGACATTAATGATACTCACGAGTATATTCGTTTATATGATTCCTTTATTCTCTATTGGCAGCACTACATTTTAGATGTAACGGGTTTGGTTGGACTCCATGGGTAATTAAAGTCGGATATTAAGTAATCACGTTAGTTTCACTTGAGCATTTGACCTAAGCACCTGTAAACAGTAAATAAATTACTTAACTTTACGGTTCCATTTTAATGGCGACGATAAAACGATGCAGGTAACATCAAAGTTTATCGATTGTAAGCACGGTTTATCGATTTGTATTTGCATTTATTTATGTACCGGTAGCTCATTTCCTTAGGATTTGCAAAGATTTAAGTTTCACTTTTGCCAACATGGCGCTGCCCGAGCAACAACAACAACACCCACACTAGTTAGCCGAAAAGCATTTAAACCTGCTCAAAAATCTATAAAACGTACAAAGCAGCAACCTCCGTCTCCCTTCCCCTCTGCGTCACTCAGCCTCCATCTCCATCTCAGTTTCTGCAAAGTCAGCCTCTATCCCCGTCTCAGTTGGAGTCGGGCTGAACGGCTACCGCTGCTGTGGCTGCTGCTGCTATTGCCGTTGCTGTTGCTGCTGCGTGCAGTAAAAGTAGTGTGGCAAGTTGATGTTGCCGTTGTGTTGCTGATCGTCGTCGTCGTCTGGCGACTCTCCACACCGTGGTGCAGACCTGTGGCAGCAACACCAACAGCAGCAGCAGCGCAGCGGCAGTTTATTTGCAAACACTCCGCACACGTGACCCCATTTGGCAGCACCCCAGCAACTCCCCTCTCTGAGCCAACAGTGCTGCCTATGCCTTTTGCTATCCATGCGGGCAGCCATCACAACGCAACAGCCTCGTCCAAAAAATTGGGGTCAGCTATGTCGCACAGCGCACGACAAAGTCACCTAAAACGTCCTGCAATTATAACGTACGATCGACGACCGACGAGGACTGGCAGCTGGCAAGATATATCGTGCATATCCGTCTGCCAAGATATTGTTGCTCGTTTCCGTTGCAGTATCGAGCGAGAGAGATTGCAGTATCGAAAACACTAAATACCCATTTTATTTACATATTTCTTGGGGCTCTTCATCTTCAACCTTTGCCAGAAACGGCGAAAAATTTCACTTTTTGATTTATTTGTTTTCGCTTCCCACAACGAGGTAAGAGATCTGTCGATTTTGGGGGGCTGTTACATTTACATTTTTTCTCGAGCACGATTTCGGCACTCGGGCGTTTTAACATGCATAAATTGATACACAGAGAGCAGTTTTTACCTTTTTCGTACACAAGTTTCACAGAAAGAACAATATCATTTCAGATCTTTGCACACGACTTTCGTTTGAGCTTTGGCGAAATTCGTATATCTTGTTGTCGCTCAATACTCCGGATTGACAGATTTTTGCTTTTTTCGCTTATTATTTGATCATTTCTTCTTCGCCTCGTCAAAATTCTCTTTGTGCCGCACTCACACACACAGTTCGGTTTTGTTTCGGGGGAGACTATATCGCGAAACCGGTAGTTCGTGTAAAAAATATTTGAGCCAAGCGCGCACGACGATTATAACACCTGAAATCACAGGTAGCTGGCTCGGAACTGACTTTGGCGACCATGGCAGCGCCAGGGCAACAAGTGGGCGCTCGACTCGCAACGCGCTCGAAGCGAAACGGTTAAGAAATCTGGTTTGTCTGTGATAAACCGGTTTTGGTACTTGCCGAGCTGGTGAAACAAGTAAAAGGATTATATATGTATGTGCAGACACACACCGCACACACAGAGAAACACACGCGCATACATACGCAAAGGTGCATAAAAGTTGAAAAATAGATATGAGCATTATATGCTAATGGACATTTAAATAGAACTGATGTAAATTTGAATACAAGTTATCAAAAGATTTTAATATAAACATGCTCATAGTTATTTAAATATAATAAGTATTTTATTATTATTGCACACACAATATAACTTGTTTTTACATCGTTATAAATAATCATTATAATGAAATATCTTTAAAATATTATTTAATACTTTATAAATCTAAAAACAAAAAAAAAACCGTTCGTAATAAATTTTGTTCTTATAGTTCGCGAATAATTTATAATACATAGAAAATTGTTAATAATATATTTTTTATTTATATAAGCATATATTTAAATAAACTATTTATGTTTCTATTCAGTTGAAGAGATGTGTTGACATGTTTGTATTTATTTTATGGCGATCTGCAGGTGCAGCATATGGCCAGCGAACGAAGTGGTGACACCAAACGGTTAACAGTGCGCTGTTAATGGTTAACAGTGAGTAAACAGCTCCAACTTGTTTCATTTACATTGCGTTCCAGAACCAGTTTGGAACTCTTCTTCTTTGTTGTGGTTTTTACAGCTTCTCAATTGTTTTATTGGTTTGTTTTCCTCCCGCTCTCGCTCATGTATGCTCTTTCTCTCTCTCACTCATAATATCTCTCTTGTTGAGGTTTTTTGTTTATATTGTCTCCCTCTCCTGGGTAGTTGTTGCCGCTGCTGCAACGTCGACCAAATTTCAGTTTGGCGTTGCGCTGCACCACGCTGCTTCCATTAGCAGCATTAAATGAATGAAGTTTCAGAAAGGCAGGTTACATTTATGCGTTGGCAGCACCAGCAGCATTGCAGGCCGACCGAGTCTAAGCGAGTCTAAGTCTCCACAGCCTCCGTTGCTGTTCGCTATTTGTGCTGCAAGTGGTGCATTCAATGGATTTGCCACAGAGCTGAGCTCAGGCTCATGCCACATTTCCCAAAACCTGCGAACGTTTGCCCATTGCCGCCGCCGTTGCACGCTGCACCATTTGCATAAATCACAGCGACATTTTTGTCATTAAACACCTGTTTGTTTGTTTGTCTCTATGTCTGTCTCACTCCCTGCGTGTGTGTGTGTGTGTGTGCATTGCGAACTGTGCCAAATATTTGCACGTTGCACGTTAATCTAAGCGAGGCTTGAGAACAGCGTATCAAATGAACACAAATAAGGTTAACTGTCATAAAAGTACTCTGATTTTTATTTTTCTTCATTTGCATTTGTTTTGCCAATCAATCTGTGAGATACATTTGTATGTACGTGCACTTTACATGTTTTACTGCGCTCCGTTAGATTTACGTTGTATTTACGTGCTAACAAGAGACCGCTCCAGTTCTCAATAACCTGGGAGGGAAATACATATTCTCTTAGGCTTTGTTGTTTTGTTATTATTGCGTCGAGAATTCCAGCAAGGAATTCCAAGCAAATGTTTTGATTCGGAAAGTTGTTCAACTCTCATCGCAAATTCTTTTCTTGGGCATTGTTGTGATTGCTTTATACGGCTTCCTATAAAACTGCCAGATATCAGATATCGCCTGCTGGTCTGATTGTCTGCTTGTCTCTCTGTCTGCTCGTCTCTTCTCTGGCCATTGTCTTGTTGCGCCGGATGCAGAATCGTGGCATTGCCTGTCTTCGCCAGATTGATTGCCCCGAGACAACAAGTGTATTACGATCGTTGACTTGATGTTGTTTTTGTGCAGCATATTTCGTTAAATGAGTATTACTGATTTCTGCACTGAACAACATCGGTCATAAACTTTTTATTTGATTTCTTGCAATCAATCAATTGTTTTTATTGCTTAGAAAATATTTTAGAATAATTGGATTCATGTGGACTATATAAATTGCTTGATCATTGACTGTTTATAATATGTAGACTATATAAATATATTGGTTAAGCTTCAGTCCTTAATTAGCTTTATTTATTCGACTGCCTTGTTGTAAATCCAATTAGTTCTTAACTGTTACAGTAAATAGCCCCAGACAAGCCCTTTAAACCAATTAAGCCTAAGCCCAAAGATGAAGTCTTGATTATTTTTATGCCCCTAACAAAGTTGGGGCCATAACCGGCCGTCTACAGGTAGAGAGACTGGCGCACAGGTGTCGGAAACGCTTGTAAATTCGCTCCGCAATTTGCATAAAATATGCAATTTATTACAACGATTTGTCTACGTTAGCCAATCAGGACTGTCCCGGCCCCGGCCAGGCCAAGCCGTAATCTAATTTTATCTCGAAATATATGTAAATGCGAGTAATAAAAACATAATGTACGCTTAGCTGAAAAAGCTCTCAGAGCTTCCTCATGAGAGGAAGAATAATGCTGGCACGTATTAATTGGTTAATTAATAAATTTAAACAATGTGGCAAGATAAAGTGGATTAGTTGATGTTAAGGACTGGCCATATGTAATGGGAAGACTGTAGTAATGGCGCAATCGAGAGAACAAAAGTGTTGCTATAAATAGTGCGGAAAGTAGTGAGAATATTATGGCATTAATTAAAATTCTCTATCGCAGCCGACGCAGCGTTTGGAAAAGGCCAAAAACAATCGAGCTTGCCTCTAATCTAGCCGAGCTGCACGCCTTGCTGCAACATTTGTGGCAAGTACTGCTGCCAGAGAATAATCCTGCAGTTGCATTTAATTTACAATTGGACTCGGAAAGGCTCTCGCGCATAGAATGGCCATTGGCGCATTCGAGCATTGGTGCAACACGGCAGGTAATCAGCGGGCAGAGATCAATTACATACAATGGCCACGTTGACGGTGACGTATGTTGCGCAGAGGCCATTAACTTTGCTTAATTGAATTAGATTTCGTGTATGGATAGTAGACGGGGCACCCCATTGTAGGTTATTCAGCTCAGGGAACAGTCCGAGCAGACCTGCCGAGTGCTAGCCTGCCTGCCTCTGCCTGCCTTCCATTCCTGCAGAAATGCTCTGTGCATCCCCGCAGCATGTTGAATTATTATTTAGTCTATGGGTATTTCATGGGTTGCCAAGCAGTTCTGGAAGTGTGTATTCAAAGATACCCTGGGAAAATAATTAAAACAACTGAAAGCTTAAATTACACTGGTATTGGGAGTCTTTCTCAATCGACATTTGTCAGAGTCTTGTCTCATCTGGATCATAATGTCTGACATGCATTTCCAACTTCACCTGCCTACAGGGTATATGGGAAGCCGAGCACTCTCGTCTTCTGCATTCCTTCCTGTTTATTATTTTACTTGGCAACTTTTCTTGTAAACATTTTTTCTTTGCACGTATTGTAGAAGTTTGCATGTTATAAAACAATTTTAATTGGCTTTGCGTGTTCAGCGATGTTTCGATACCTTTGCTTATATTATGCGTATTTAGAACAGCAAATAGTTGGTCTCAGTCTCAGTCCTAGTCTTCATCTCCGTCTACGTCTTGCTTTGTCCCGTGCTTTAATGCCTTTAATTGCTTTCGAATTATCGATATAGCTCACATCATTAGCTGAATGAGCGTGAAGTCTCCCTCTCTTGCTTCTTGCAGACCTATTATAACTATTAAATGGTGGTTAGATGATGTTAACGTTGCCTCTGCACGAAATCAAATTTAAATTTACCATTATTTCTTTTGAAGAAAAAAATCTTTAAATGAGTTACTAAATATTTCGCCATATAAAAAGACTACGCACAAGTTTTTAGTGTGCTTTTGTTAGTCCACCCACTCGTCTCTAAAACTCGCCATTCGGTCTAATGACTTCGTCATATTTAATTTGAATTATAGATATAATCAAGCAACCGTTATATTGAAAAGCTGTAATGCTACTTAATTGTTCCCTTTGGAATGGGCACAGTTGTGTCTGCAAGAATAACCATCTGTTTCTTATTATATTTTATTGTTTATAATTCTCCCATCATTTATTTACCCCAACACCTGTGTTCGTTAGGTTTAGGGCTGAGCTAATTATTCAAATCGACGCTTGCTTTATTGCTCCACTTCCGCAGCCCACGTTATTTGCAGTTTGTTGCTCTGTGTGGAAATAATTAGTATATTATTCAAGTCCATGAAGCCAAAGCAAGATCACATTTTTCGATTGAAATTGCTTTTATTGGATGAGTGGATGAGTGGAGCCAGCCGAAGTTCATAAATGTCCAGTTCTTTATTTACGACAGCAATTGCGGCGTCAACATACCCTCCTATTAGTGGAAGAGCGTTTAATTGATGGACTGGACGATCCACATTCAAAACTCGCCCAACCCGCGTGACAGTTATTTATGTTACGCAACGTGTGTAAATTGCAATTTCAAAATGCACTTGCTGACTAGGTAACTTGTTGTTGCTTGGGATGGCCACAAAAGTTGTCAACTTTACCGGATTCACTTAAATAACTGAAACGTTACTCTAAAGTCAACGTAATGTTCGACGACGTAACGTTCGATTGCAACGTTAGAGTTGGCGTTCGGTATTTTTAGTATTCTACGAGATGTTTTCCGATTAACGATTAATTGACCGACCTCCACAATGCTAAACAGCTGTTCAGCCAGATAGCGTACAACATTTATCGTTCCGGCCACAACAAAATCTTTCAACAAGAAAACAATAAACTGAAACAAGAAGCAATTTCGTCAATTTCTATTACAACGCTATTGTTCTGGAATTTAAGCAGTTTACTTCTGGCAACATAAATATGCTGTCTTTAACGTTGTGACAGCAGCAACTGCAAAGGACATAAACGTATTTGAGCTAAGGAAAGAATCTTTGGCGTTGCAGCAAGATGACCACCGAGGATTATGTGTGGCGCGAGCATGTCGTCCAGAGACTGCGACAACGGGATCGCAAGGAGTGTGAGAACTTTAAGGAGATAATTGTGCAAAGTGAGATATTCGAAAATACACATGCACAACATATAAGCTTAGATACGACTGCGCCTGCGACTGCAGCTTCGTCATCGCTGACTTGCTGAGTTTCTTACTTATCAATATTTACTGTTTACTCTCAAACTTCCCCAACGCAGACAATCGTCTCATTGATCATGTTGCACAACTTAAGTCGGACAACCTTAAGCTTTCGGTTGAGAACGAGCAACTACGCAACCCCGTGTCAACAGGTGGTACCGGGTCTAATGTCGCCATAGTGACGCTGGAAAAAAAACTGCTGGCCCAACAGGAGGAGTTAACGGATCTGCACAAGCGGAAGGGTGAAAACTCGCAAATGATTGTCGATCTAAATTTGAAAGTTGAGCAGCAAAAGAAGATCATTTCTGAGAAAGAACACAGGTGATTTAACTAAGTCCCCTCTCTTCTCAACGTTCTGGTACTATATTATATTCTCTACACTTATAGTCTCTATGAACAACAAACTGTTAATAATCGTTTGCGAGCGGAAGTGCAGCTGCTGCACTCCAGTTTGGAGGAGCTTAAAAAGCTAAACACAACATTACTGGACGAGCACACGGCCCTGCAATTGGCATTCAGTTCACTTGAGGACAAAATGCGAAGTGTACAGGTTAGTAGGCGTAGGGTTCTATTCTACCTCATATAAAAATTTATTTTTATTGTTGTAGTTTTGTGATTGTGAGTTGTGCTTTTGTTCCATGTTTTTATATGCATTTTTCAAATACACTAAATTTTAATGTTTGAGTTGTCTCACAAAATTATATTTTTTACTGTAACCAATATCACATTGTTGGTAGTTCAAATCCACGGTGAGTGGGTATTATTTTCAAAACGTGTGATTGTATAAAAATAAGTACAAATGTATGCATATCATTATCAAAAATGAATGATCTATTGGTATAGCTATATAAGCTTAATAGTTTAGCAATTAAGTTAGACCGTTTCGAACCGCCATAGATAAATATTTTTCATATCTCCATTGTACATATATAGTATATATTAGACTGATATCAAAATGTTTGCCTTTTCATACTTCAAACTAGCTCCCGCACCGTGCTTATCGTATCTTATCGTATACATATAAATAAAAATGTGTGTGAATTTATATATGCATATTTAATAATTATGTATTTCTGAACATTGTTTTTTCATATTTTTCCTTTATCATTTCACCTGTTTATCAGTCTATCACTTCGCATCAGTTTTCCTAACAAATTCGACCCTGGATAAGCAACAGGTTAGCTAGTCGCTTACAAGATTTGCTTGTAATTGGTTAACTCACAGTGTCTCTTGTAAACAGGTGAAGAACCTTAGTTTTCTATCGAATCTTTGTATGAACACTAGCTTGATGCTTTGAATAAAATGAGAAATTTTTTTATTTACTCATTCTAATGACTTCCGAGATTTATAGAAAATTATTGCTATAGTCCATAAGCACGGGAACTCTCCAAGTAACATGGATTACAAGTACTTTCTTTGGTGATACGCGTATTTTCCAAAAAAAAAACGACTTGTTTGGCAGACGCTCTCGATTGCCTATGATATTTTATATATAGATGTCTTTCAAACAGCAATAATACTTATTTTAGTATATATACTTGGCAATAGCCAAGTGAATATCGAAATATTTCGATGCCAAACATTTTGAAAGGTGCAAACACAAATGATGATATGCACAAATTTCATGTACAATATGTATGAATGTGTATGTACATATATAGCACAAGAGATTAGATAAGTTAATTCGATTTGATTTAGGTTTATTAGGGTGTAAGCAAGATTATTATATGTATGTACACTTTTTATAGCATTACGTATATAAAAAAACAATATTTTTGCAGTGCTTTATAGAATATAACTTTGTACAGGGAATCCTCACGTCGAATAATAGCGTTCAAATTACGTTCTCGTTTAATTGTAGTTTTTATCGCTCTAATTCCACTAACTTAGGCGTACATTAAAAAGTTCTTACACATTATATGCACCTTCATAGCTTTTCAAATATATACAAAAATATACATAATGGAGAGCAAATTATAGCATCCGATACTCACATGCTCATTGGCAGCGAAAAAAACGATTGTTGTGCGCATTCTATTGCCAGTTCGCACATGTACGGTTTGGTTTTGTTTGCAAATTCAAATACATTCTGAAAATTTAGTACAAAGAATTTTACAATATTCGTATTCATTCTAATTAATTTATTCATTTACAGGATGAAAATCGATGCCTATTGGAGCGATTAATGCGCTACAAGTCAAAAGATGCTGACAAACTAAACGAGGAAAACGAAAGTATAATAAGGTAATGATGGAAACACAGCGTAATTTTCTATACACCCACGTCATATACATTGAACAAGTATGAACACAAACATGAATCCATAATACATGTGCAAATACCGATCTAATCATTTAATTATTTTTTTATGTATTATACAATATTTTCACTTTTTCATGTCAAACTATCTTCATTGCATTTTATTTATTATTTAGATGCTCATTTACTCTTGGGTGTCTTTTATTTTTTATATTAGATATAATTCTGTGTTTTATTTTATAGTGTTAAACTAACAATTTTCAGTCTTCTGTGTGTGGATGAAAAAGAAAGCTTTAATTAATTAATTCGTTATTGTGAATTTTATTTATTTCGTTTTCCCTATATGTTTGTTCATATTTATTTTCTTTTATTTATAAGTTATACATACACATACAAACATTTAAACACACATTTACATATCATATGTACTAATGTCTTGCCATCAGGCATGTGTCGAAACTCCTATATTTCAGCAGCACCTAACACGAGTATGAATATAAAGGCATTGTGCTCTTGGATAATTTTCAACTTCTCACTCATTATTTGTTTAATGTGAATATATATCCTGTACCCATAAAGAAATCTTCTACATCTTAAAGTAAAAGAATATTTCTATATAAGATGTATATAGTAATAGTAATCAAGTCTGTTTAAATCTGGTCCGTTTCGAATATCCTTTTAATAATGATGTATTATCAACATAAATTTAGATCAAAACTTTAAATTTCTTGATTAGTTTGCTAAACATGGGTACAGGACAATATTGAGTCGAGCTTCCTCGATTTTTTTTGTTTCTTCTGTTTTGCTCTTCTCTGGTTCAACATAAAATCTGTAACTGTTTTCACAAATATCTAGAAAAAGACTGCCGTCAATTTTCAGAAAACGTTCAGCAAAACTGAAACGTGACCTTGAAGACGCCACTCGTGAACCGAATTCAACGACAAATCAGACGGCTCCAGTGCATCGTAACTCCAGTCCAGCGCAAATCGGTGGAGGTGCAGCCCCAATAAGTGACGACGAGTTCGATGAGGCCTCTATAAACGGCGCCATGGAAGCTTTGGGACTTGAAGATGAGGAATACATCACCGCAAGGTTTGCCGGTGGTGATATAGATCCGATGCGTATGTCCGCAGACCCCACGATGGCAGTTGGCTATTTAGGGGAACCGAGTCCAACAAAGATTTTAATGAAGTTTGAGGCACACGAGAATGAGTCGCATGCAGTCCGCTGGAGCCCAGTAGAGCGAATGGTAGCAACAGGAGGAGCTGATCGAAAAGTCAAATTATGGGATATAGGCAGAGGTAAGCTTAAAAAACCGTATCAGTAAGCTCTCTTATTCGTTTATATGTATTCGTCAGGTGGGACCGAACCGCGTGCTGTGCTGAGTGGAAGTAGTGCTGGTATTAACTCCGTTGATTTTGATTCTACTGGAGCTTATATACTGGGAACATCGAACGATTACGGTGCCAGAGTGTGGACTGTAATGGATCATCGGTTGAGAGTAAGTATTGAGCTAGCTCTAAATTTATTCGTCAACTGAAGGGTGTGCATCATATAAATAACTCTTCCTCCCTCCAAAAAAGTATGCTATATGATTTAAGAGTTATTTTAAAAGATAATCTTAACTGAATCATATTCGTTTTATTGATTGTTCTTGTAATTCATTATTAATTCTTCATTTAAAGTACACCCCTTTTTATTAATGTAGTTCACAAATAACATAAATTGCCGCAGTGCGTTTAACAGAAGTTAAACGAGAATTGAGGAAAAGAGGACAAGTGCAGGAGAGAACAGTCGTCCAATTTTCCAAGTTATATGATAGGCATACGTATATAATATTCATGCGTTTTAAATCTATTGCTTAAAATTTAAGAAATTTCCGTTTGTTTCACTTGTCTCTTATCGATAGCTTGAATTTTTCTTCTATCGCAAATCCTGTGTTTCTACTGAATGGCTTGGCGGTATAATAAATGTGATTGCAAGTGCTGACGCCAATAACTTAACTAGCCCTATATCCTTGTGAGATGGTATTGCAACCTATCCGAACGTCCCAATCCAATTTAATTACTAAAATTGGCTCCCATGATGATCACTCTTGCCATAGATTTGGCAAAGCGAATCCCCCGTGGTGTTTACCATGCCCGAGGGGATGCTGCTGCTGCTACTCCCAGCACCGCCTCTGTATTTAGTTGCTTCACTCAAAAAGTGATTAATATACGGTTGATGGTTTTGTCTTCGCCGATAGAGGAAGGACCAAATGGCAATAACACTCGACTGAGCCAATAAAAAGACTGTGACTGCAACAATAAAACCTGCAAGAGTTCTCGTTTAGTCTCGTCGTAAACCATAACCCGAACAAACGACCGAGCTAATCAGTGAGTGTGTCGGTTTGATTTATGCTTACCGATGCCATTTACGCATAGTCCGGGTCCCATTCCAACATCGTTGACTACAAACACATTTTCATAGTTCTCGGAGGGCTTAACAACGTTCGATTCCTGCTGCAGTTGTTCCTTTTTGACGAAGCCGAACTTGTCGGTGATCTGTATAGATTGAACCAGTAGCATGTCCTCCTGCGTCGTTTTGCCTATGGCGCCAGCACTGCCCAGTCGTGTCTCACGTCGCTGCATTTGATCTACACAAATGGAGTTATAAAATTTTTTACTACAAATGTATTTGTAAAACATTCGCACTCACGTGTTGTTTCACGCCTGCGGCGTCGTCCGTAGGATAACAGCGACTTGTAGTCCCCGCCTATCTCGTCCTCTTGGCAATTAATTGGCTCGCAGAACGGCATGCATGGCGTAACAAGAGCACGAAACTGTACCACTTCACTTGATGGGAACTTGAAGGCGTCAAAGTGTGAAAATAGTATTTTGCCAGACAATGCGCTCTTGTGCACAGGACCCATAATGAAGTGATCGGTGGGACAACCTTGTGAGTCTATGAGCATAATTTCAGCATTGTCTGCACCATCCATGGCGACCAGTTCGCGTACAAAGATTTCATACGGACTCTGCTGGTCGAGAATTTCAAATGTCAGAGCCAGAGGATCGCCCACCTCGGCGGAACGCATCATATCGGATCCATCGCGTGAGGTGATCTTCATGAGCACATTAGGTGAATCCACAATGACCTCCTCGGATAGAGCTGGCTCCACATCGCCCATTACACCCAAATCCACATCGTTTGTCACCGACTTATTGGTCAGATCATATTGGCAGGTGACGGCCAGACCCAAATCGGAAGATGTAACAATGGTGTCGTGATGCTGAATGACAACATCGTTCATATAACGCCCTGATCCGCTTTGCCGCACATTACACTCCAGATTCTGATAGCCCATGCGCAGCTCAAAGTCCAACGAGCTGCTTACATCCACGGCACATGACTTGGGTGCTCCCTTGGCATAGACCTTCCCATCGAATAGCTTCGAAGTGCGAATGCGCGCGACCATGTCGCCGGCACCGCACTCGATGGTCACATTGTAGCAGGACGAGAGCTCATACGTGGCTGCTTCGGGTACTTCCAAGTAAGGATCCTGAACGTCAGTCAGTGTGGCCCTGCTGTGATGTGAGAGACGGCAAACCATGTCCCCCGTGTCTCCATAATCATAAGAATGGCATCTGAAACAGACAGACAGCAGAAGCTAAGTCAATTTGCCCGCGGAATGCCGATCAGTTTCCCAACTTACCTATATGGCGAGTTGAGACACAAGTCACGACACTCTTCAATGCTACCGATATCCTGATAAACAGAGTCGACAGTTTTTAGAATTCTGCCCGACAAACGTTTAAACTCGCACAACTTGTTCGGCTCCTCGGCACAATTGTTCTCCAGATATTCAGTGCCTTCGTGGGGCTGAAAGGAATTCGATCCCGCCAGTGTAAAACGGTCCATTTCGGCAAGTTCACAAGTTTGAGACGCGCGATAATAATTGGCCGACCTGCACAAAGTCCGAGAGTTAATAATAGAATCACACAAAAGTGCGATAATGCCGAGTGACAGAGATATAAAACTAAAAGTGTTTAAAGTGCTTCTGTAAACCTGTTTGGGAGCTTAAGCTCAGACCGAGCAGAGCTATTTATTTCTTAATCGTTCAAGAACCCTTTTTAGGTGCCTGCCTGCCCACTCAAGTGAGATATCAAACAGGATTCTTAAGCAGCCTCGTAAAAATATTAGTCTGAGCACCGAAAGCAGCTCTTGAAAGCGTCCTAAACGTGGCTCGGGCTTTATTGATTGCATTCGATTTGTTTTCATACTTGTTTTGCCACTAGTTCAAATTGAACCGGTTTGGCATTGTGTTTGTGCCACTTAGAATCCCCCCTTAAAAGCGGGTCATCTATGTAAAAGTGTTCCAATTGAGTCCTTAGAACAAGCTTAGATAGGTAGAAATATTTATGAAATTGTATTTTTCTTACCTGCAAGTAAATTCAGTTTCTCCCAGACACAACTCGAGGCAATCGCGTCGCGAAGTCACTGAATGTGTTCGTTTTGCGTGTCCTTCGAGTCTGTAGTTCTGCACTCGATCAATGCACCAAGCTCGTGCGCAAGGTCGCACTCCCAGGCAGGACTTCTGTGCGTAGATGGTGAAGACAGGAAATTGTGATTTGGTGAGCGCACCTAAAAAATGCAAATAAAGATTATCGAAATTAGCTGGAAATTCAAGAAAGTCTTCATTTATTTCGTCTTGTACTTCTTGTTTGCAAACAAGAAACAAGTTTCGGACATATATTATAATTTGACTTACCTGGCAATATGTCTGCATTAGAAGAAAAGAGCACGCATAATCCAGTTTCGTAATTTATAGCCTGGCAGGTCTCGTTGTTCTGACAGGATTCCAAGCAATCCGTAAGCATCAAAGTGCCGGGCAATGAATCCAGAAGTCTTCCCGGTGCGGAGAACACATAGCTGTAATTGGCATTTACGAATTAGATTGGGATTTGCAGATTATGCAGAAACTGCTACTTATTATGTCTAATTGAAAGAAAAGATATTACGCAGTAAATAAATTTAAATTATCAAAAGAAAACCTAATGTGCTCGCTTTGTGTTTACTTTAATCGCGTAAACACAACAGTATCTGGGTGATATACAACTATCTTGTAGATACAAAAATAACTTGCAGATGAATACTTAAAAGTAACAGACAGAATGAAAGACCAGCCAGTTTTGATTGAATCTAACTTAAAGTGTGGCTCAGAAATAGCTGCAGGGTATAACAGAGTCGATTCTGGTTGGGCTATTCATTTCTACTTAATTTGATGGGTTTTCAGGAGTTATTGCCACGTAAAGAGAATCGACTAATAATAGTAGCGTTAACTTACCCGGTGATAATTTCGAATCCCAACAGATCTGGGTCACACTCGTCTATCGAATTATGATGGTGGTGCTGCTGCTGACTGGCCAAGGTTGCAGGCGAAATTCGCTCGTAGTCACCAGGAATCAAACCCACGTTGCCCCCGCTGGCCGCCAGCTGCTCCTCCTCCTCCTCGGGTTGCTGTTTCTGCTCCTTATTTAATTGCTGCGCGACGACGACGCCTGCTGCTCCACGGTTGGCATCTGTCAGGGGGAATAACAAAGTCGTCGTCGTTAGCCGCCTGCGTAGCGGGTATGCAATGGCAGAGATACTGTTTGTATTTACCGTCAGCCAATTTGGAACTGCCCGCCTGTCCTGCCCCACCGGCATTAGCCACATACGATGATTGATCGTTCTTGAGGCTCGGCGGATCACTGGCCTTGTTGCTGCCACCGTCGTCGGTTCGCTTTGTTTCGTCACTTGCGGCTGCTGTTCCTGCTACTGTTGGTTGCATGACGACTGCTTGCAACTCAGCCAAATTGTCACTTGCGACGGCAGCAGCAGCTTCTGGTGTTGCAGCAGCCGTCGTCAGCTCGATGCGCGAGTGCCGTGCCGCTGTTGCCGGCTCGGGGCTGGAGACAAGCAGCAGCAGCAGTAGAGGCAGCAGCAAGTGCGTTGGCCGCATGCTGCGTAATCGTTTTATGCTGTTTTTCATTGGAAATATGCGCTTTGCCTCACACTCTCCCTCCCTCTCCGCGGTGCTCTGCCCCTGCTGCTCTGCCAGCAATGCGATATGCGAGAACTGCGTACGTTGTCTATTTATGAACTGCGACTGCGACGACGACTGAGCCTGCAACTGCAACTGCAACTGGCCGAGCCACAGCTATTGTTGTTTGATTACAACGTCAGAGGAGTTGGTGCTGAATGCGAGAAGAGAAATAGAGGGAAAAAGTGAGGAAAAATAATGGCAAAGGTATTAATTTAATTATCTCTTCGTGCCATGGCTTGAGGTGTCACTCAGCCAGTTCAATTGCTCTGGCGCCCAGCTAGCTAGGTAAGACCAGCTAGCTACCAGCTCCATATAATTGTGGCCGTTGTTATGGTGCCTAATAGGCTTATTATGGCCCGGCCGGGATTACCTACTATAATTTAGGGGACGACCCAAAGAGTCTCTCTTAGACACAATAAATCCACATTAAAATCCATTTTGTCATATTAAATCAGTGTGCCATCATCAAGAACAGCGTGGCCAAAGGCAGCAACATCAACTGCAGTGCAACAATAGTACAACAGGTTATTATTTCTGTGCCTTCATTTGCAGTTGGGTTCTCACGAGAGTGTTGCATCCCATGTAGGCGTCAGGATAAGTCGCATTCGTCTTGGCCGTGCCAGCAAACCCTTTATTATTTTATTTGTATTATATTCATAGAACATGTTGAGGCTGCACCTTGTTCTGATTCAGATATTATTCCCATTAATATTTAGTACAAATAATCTTCCTTGCGATTAATAGATCAAAGAGAAAGCGCAAACAAGTCTTGAAAGCGACTTCATCGTATAAACCTTGCATAAAGACTGCAGACACTAACCTAACCTAATCTAACCTTGACTTTGAAGCTGTCAAATGTTTTGATTTACAAACAAAAGTCTTCTACTATAGACCATAACGCCCCCTTTTAGTCACTTTTGCCAGCAGTCTGCAATTCTCTCTGTCCGATCTTGTGTGATATAGTCAGCGGTTAATTCGCATTATGATGGCCAAGAGCTCGTCTAGCTGCTTAATAAAAGATCACTGAACCAATAGCACGATAAGTGACCAATGAAGAAACAATGTTACTCCCTCCACCCCTCCCCCTCTCCATCGATAAATGCTATTGTTACGTGGCATAGGCATTGTTCCGCACATCCATTGTTACCCTCCGCATAGCTGGAACAACAGGAACAGCAACATCTATAGCAAGAAGAAAACATCTGCTACAGCAACTGCCAATATTGGGAGGACGTGTATGATTACGCAATCTGCGCTGTCAAGTTTGATAACCGAGGCTGCCTTAACTGGATGCAGCCAGGTGATTATGTGTAGCACTCAGGTCAAGGGGTCAGTCTGAGAAAACGTAGTAGAGTGTGGTAAGGTGAGTAGAAAACAAGACGGGAAAGAGGGGGTACTCAGCTTAACCCTCAGCCAGATAATTTGCTCAGTTTTGTCTACTTAGTTAACCCGACTTGGCGCTCGACTTGTCCGTTGTCTTACCAGGGCGGGCGCTGTATAAATACCGATATTGTTTAAGGCTATAAATTAAAATGTTTGTTGTCCATCGGCCAGGAAGCAAATTGGCCTGGCTGCCTGGTAACATGCAGGAGGCAGGAGGTGGGGCGACACGCCCCTTCTAATCTCTCTCAGCAAACGTAGAGCCAGGCTTAATTTTTCATAAACAATTCGTGCCAGTTCATTCAACTTGATCCGCGCATTCGCATTGTTGAACTATATTTTCATTAGGTTTTAATCGAAATATGCTACCAAAAAATTGGAATATCTTTAATATATTTTATATTTATTTATGGTTGGAGGAAAGTGCAGAGGAGTAAGAGATCTTAAATGCTTCTTCCGTTTGCGTGACGCCAATGAACTGGTTATTGTTGCAGTTCTGTTCTGTTGTGTTTGGTGTCCGTTCAGCTCTTACTGTCCAATCATTATCATCAGCCGGTGAAAATATCGCCGTGGCAATTGCTATGCAGAAAAATTTTATTATTGTTTTCCTCTTTGGGTTTCCCAAGAGTTTCCAGTGCTTGCCTTGCCGTATGGCTGCACCCAAACAGCGCGCCCGGGTCAGTCAAGTGTAAATGTTTGCATCGGAAGTTAGCGTGCATTGAACTTATTTCGAGTTCTTGTGTTAAATGAAAAGAATTACGGGGTCTCTCTCTCCCTCTCTTAACTCGATGCTAGCCAGTCTCGCCGGCTAACGGGTTTCTGATTTATTGAAAACGAACGGTTTGTGGGAGTGCGATTGTTATGTAATAATATCTTCTAACGGTTCCAATGGGAATCGAACAACAGTGTCTGTTAACAAGTTGCCGCGCATTAACAACGCCATGTAAATTACATCCTATAAAATCTTGTGTGTCAGCTATTCGATACATACTTATGGATATAAATAGTTGATGGTGCTACAGGTACATTCATGCGTAAGATTGGTACTCGTATCAGAGTATCCAAGTCAAGTGCATCATTGGAAACCCCGCCCCCCCCCTTTTATGGACCATTCTCTGCCTGGTATGCAACTGCAACTGTAAATACATTCTCTGTGTCGCCTTTGCATCTGTCTATCTTATGTCATTATTTAACTAGTTTTCATCTTCGTAAGAAGGTGTTGTTTGACAGGGCCTTGCTTGTATTTGAGGAACCCTGCTAAACCCCTGTGTTTGGATTCCTGAAGGTGTCCCCCCTTGTTGTTTTCATTGTCATTATCACATGATGCGGAGTACTGAGAAAGCCGAAAATGAAACCTTTGAGTGGGAATTGATGCAGCTTAGTAACCATATCTACTCTAATCCCGTATAATAAGCCTAAAAAAGTCTGCCACATTAATAAGACGACTACGAAGTGACATGTAATGAACATTTAATGAAAATGGAAGATTGGGAAAAAGTAGGTTTGCGTTTTGATTTGAATCTGTCTCGTTATTAACCCCTATTTCGAACCCATTTCGAAGATAAATCGACTTTGCACTAACAAACAGAACCAAGACAGCTAACGAAGCGATTGAACTCTGGTCTGGTCTGGCCTGGTCTGGTCTGTCGCGGGCATCTATGGAATGACACAAGCATCTTAAATGCAACATTGACGAGTGACATCCGCTGATTGACAGTTTTCGACGTAGGCCAACTTGAAAATTACCAGGGTTTATTGGATGACATTGTGACAAGGCCTAAGCTTGTTGTTGTTGCTAAATATTATGGTATTATTAGCTGCAGATGCTATATTTATAAACTATTTTTAGCATTAGAGACTGCTTATCTTTATATGATGTAACTATGTTAAGGGGAATCCGTTACTTCACCCTTGTTGCTGCAGATGCCTTGAGGATTTCGTGCATTACGATTTTCTCAGTAATATATACAGATAACTGAATGTGTCGCCTTCATTTCGGTAGACTTCTAACGCCGACTTCGCGCCATATGCTAATCCCAGTCATTCCCAGTCAAACAAAGGCCATACAATGTATGAAACAGTATTGTTAACACATTTGCGGCAGCAACAAGGAAGAATGCTTCTCTCTTTTGGTTATCAAACATAAGATACCCTGTACACAGTTCAAAGTACTTGTCAAAAAAGGAATCTAAGCAGTGAAATCTCAGTGTGTATCACTCCTCAGTACAAAACGGCTACTACTGGGTATACGAACTGTTTGCGCTTATACAACACGACTATTTGTGCAGCCAGGAAAGAGGAAACGACACAGCGGGCTAGTCATATACGTACATGTACATATACTTATTGCTGTGCTTGTGTGTGTGCTGCTGATGCAAGTAACAGCAAAAGTGGAGGATGCCTGCCAGACTCGCCGACTGACGACGACGACGACGACGACCCTCTTCATGGATGTGGAGTCTCTGACAAGAACATCAACCAAGCGGTCTCCCTGATGTCTTCTTGCCCCAGTACAGGCTGTGTTGATTGGCTTTATTTGGCCAGAGCGTCCACTCACAAATGGACCGCACTGTCTTCGCTTAATACCAGATGCGATTAACCCCTACTAAAAGGAATCCGATTGTTGCAAAGGCGCCTCTGGCTTACATTTTCAGAGCCTGTTCTCTGAGCCGGAGAGTACTAAATAAAACAAGAAAAATGGAATGCTAATCTGCGGGGTATTTCTAGCCAGGCTGTCGCTAATGGTATCATATAAGAAAAATACTAAATCTTTTGGCTGAGTTCGGAACTGTGTGCGAGTGTGTCTGAACTCGATTCTTTTAATTGAAAACGCAGCGTAGTTGGGTCTTTCTGGAGAATAACTACAATAAGTTCATTTATATGCTAACGCAACCTGCTTTGTATTTGAACAATTGCAATGCTTCCCCTGACACAGAAGTCACTGTAACACGATATGAAAGCAGACTATGTTAATAGGATGTTGGTTGCTTGGTTGGTTTCTGCTCGGCTCTGCTGCATACTTCCCATGGGAGAGATTAGCATTTTGATTTTTATTTGCCTGCTAACACATGACCCTATGTAAATTAGCTAGGAAGGTACTACGAGTACGATGAGTACTACGAGTACGAGTTGTAGCACACACGTTTTGCATTATAACCCACTTTCTGGCTGACGGGAGACTCAAAAACCGCAACAGCGTTTGAAGTATGAACACGCAGTTTTGAAAACTAATAGGAGAATACAAGAATATAAGAGAATACAACAATAGATATAGCATTGTCTGCGTGTGTTTGTATATGGAAATCCTCGTCGAAGAAGAGGCCTCTTTTTCACTGAAACTCATTAATGCCTCACTGAAAACGAGGCAGCAATGAAAGTGCCAAATTTGATCACTTTCTCGAGAGAACCCGAGCGGTTTGTTTGTTTGTTTGTTTGTGTCTCCTCTGTTCCATAGTCTTTGAGTCTTCAGTCTTCTGTTCAGTCTACACTTGCGTACTCAGTCTACTCACTTCCGAAAAGTCACTTTTGAATCTAACAAGATTATAGTTATCCTGTCCAACTTTCAAAATGCAAGTGGCATGAAGGCACGACTTTGTTGCAGCAGCGCGCGTTCACAGGAATGTAGAAGCGTCACGTGCACTTGCGATGCTGCTGCTGCTCATGGGAAACTTTCAGACATGCTCCGCCAAAACCAATGAAAAGCAGCAGCAGTAACGAAACAAAAAAAAAAAAAGAAGGAAAAAAAGAAAAACTCAAAAAAGAAGCAAGGCAAAGGAAAATGTTTAGCCCAACTAACGAAGTTGTTGCAAGGCAGCGTCAGCATTTGCATAAATCCTGACGCTGAATGAAATCAATAGCAACAGATACGGTAAAGACTGTAGGCGTGAACTGGACGCGGTGTCAAGCATCGGCATCGGTATCGGTTCTGTGCCCCTAGCTCCCCCTCCTCCCACTCTCCTACCTCACCGTTCTCCTTCTCGCTCCTCCTACTGGTAATCCCAGCATATCTTGCATTGAAATCGTAAGAAATAGGAATGCTTTGTATACCTCGGCTTTTGCCTTGACCTAAGTACAGCTAATTTATTGAAAACTGGCTGTGAGAACTGAAAGTATGAAAATTACAATATATGACATGAGGTGAGGCAGTGGCAGTGGCAGTGGCAACGGTAGCACCAGCAAAGAATCCGCATTGAGTTGGCCTAAATAGCAGCGCGGCAGCTTAGGCTTGGGTAACACCAAGAGCCGCTGCCGCCGTAGCTATTCAGCTATTCGCAGCATCAGCATTTGGTGCTACACATTGTGAACATGCGACTAAACATATAAGTACAATTTCTTCCTAGTCTATCTTTGTATCTTTGTGTGTCTTGTGTATGTTGTGTTGTGTTTATGTGTGTGTGTGTATATCTGCTGCACCGCCTTTTCTAACTGGTATTTCTGGATTGACATTTAAACGGTTCTTTTTGCGCACATCTTGAGACAGTGCCGCTGTCCGCGGCCATTGAAATGAGCACATTGACTTGCAACTGCCGTCAAACTGCAAGTCCCGCATTTGCCCCCGCTCCCCTCGTCCGCCCCCTCGCAAGTGGCACTTGCTGCCTGAGTTATTATTGTTATTGAATCAATTTATTTGTTGGCCACTCAACGCATCTCTTAGCATCGCATTGGCCATTCCGAATGCTGCAGCAGCATTATTCGATCCGAGGTAATTGCCCAAGGTTTTTCCCCAATTGATTTCCTGCCGCAACCGACCCGACCTATTTCCTCAATAAACAACATTCATGTTAATGCCTCTCCGACCAGGCAAGCAAGCCACCAAGAGATACACCGATCTACCACCGACCGACCGACTATGCCTATCTGTCTATCTGGCCATCAAATGGGTTGTTCGTGACAACATTATCCCAGATTCGGGCGAAATTGATTAAGGCTCTAATGAGTCTAATATCCGACTAATGCTCTCTTCTTGAGAGAGGATACACAGCCAAATTGAAATATGACAGACCAACTAGACTCGTCGTACATATGACAGACAGTTCACATTCACATTCAAATACAAGTTTTATTTCCTGCTTTCTTTCGCCGATCATTTTACGATCGATATGTGACTTCCATTTACCAAAAAGTGATCTGTGCGAACCTAAATACCGAATTTGATGTCTCTATAACTTTCTAAGAAATATCATAAATATTTCTCAGAAAGTTTTCGCAATTTTACGTGTATGCCAGCGAGATGCTGGGGAGATCTCTAATCTCTGTCAAGATGTTCCTGACCTGCCACAAAATCTGATGTGAACTCAAAATCTTCTCCACACACGATAACAACCAATTACACGACACAAAGTCTTAATGAAGCTGAGGAAAATGATATGCCGTGCTACGTACCAATTTACTGAGACAACTTTTAATTTGAATTTCTCTTTTATGAATATTAAAATGTTTCCGTTTTATTACAACTTGTGAAATTATGATTTCGGGGCACAAAACGCTCAAGCTCAGTTTCTTCACACTTGAATAAATAATTTCAACTTTTACTATATTAATTAGTTTACGCGCGAAACTAGGCTTAGTTTTTTATATTCTAACAACTCTTAAGCACGACACAGTGTTTCTTTAATTTGTATTATTTTCCACTTTTATAATTTAATTTAGCGTTGATTAATTTCCCAAGGTTTTTCCAACACTCAGTCTCACTCAGTCTCCGCCTTCTTCTCTGAGGCAGGCGAGAAGTGTCAGAAGACGTTCTTGATTACTGTGAGGTTGGCGCAGAACTAAAGTCATTTGATCAACACTATGTTCTTATATTCATAAGTTAAGAAGTCTTTCATCACAGCGCTAAGACTGGCAACTGTTGCATGCCGCGCGCACTTCCACTGCCACAGCCACAGCCAGAGCCAGAGCCGAGGCATGCAATCGTGAAGAAGCTACGACTAGCCGTGTCTCCAGACTATCCAGCCTTAAGCCGCATCTTAAGCGCGCATGCGTAAGAGAGTCATGCTAAATTTCTAGCAATACGTCAAGCTTGGCCAGCGAGGAAAGTGCCCCATTCTTGTGGCAAACGAAAGCGGCTCCAAGTCTCCACTCGGAGAGCGCGAGTTGGGCTGAGAGAGCGAACAAGAGCGTAACTCAGATAAACCTGTTGCCTGCTTGTTCTTAAACTCCAGCACCGTTCGGGCGTACTCCAAGTCTACAGAGCGTGCATTGACCGTTCGGCTTCAGTTGCCGGGTTGATAACATATTCCCCTCAAAGATGCGCTCTTAGAATGGAGAGTTAAGAGTACATGCGACTCGTGAAACTTGGTCAGGGACACGAACAGGCTCTTCTGGTTGCGAATACCCACTCTGGATGTTACATTCCTCATAGAGCTCTATGTATCGTACATGCAAACAGGATTGCAGATGTTTTCTTAGAAATTTCAATTTGAATAATTAAATTTGCATGGTGGTGATCGGAGCAGGATACATTTCGTTTTTTATCGTTTTAAAGTGAACTGATACGAAGTTCTTCTACATAAGATGTGGGAGTATAACGAAAGTGTCTACAAAGAACCTTTAGAAGCTTTTGGGTTAGGGTACTTTGAGTAGAAGGTTATGAGATATAACAGCTTTTAGGGTATACAAAAACAACTCTTTATTCTCTGTAGACAGAACATCATTCATATGCCAACAAAGGAATCATCGTAACTGCAATTTGAATGTCAATGACTTGATCCTAACTGTAACTTCCTGTTTGCTAGGGTCCATAAAGTCCATAAAGTGTTGCCCTGTGACCCCAGTCTGCCTGCTGTGATGTGAAGACGCAACAAACTTGCGTATTACACGTAGTGCCAAACAGAACCTAAGTCAATAATTCTTTGTCTCCAGCAGTGTGAGCTGCTGAGGTGGCAGTCGGAGTGGTGTGGTGTGGTCTTTAAGCGCCGTAATTAAATGTCTTTACGGCGGCTTTAATTGCAGTCTGTTCTGGGTAAACTTAAGCCCCAAACTGTCATTTGTCAGCGGCTTAACCGTTTGCTTTGGGCTACAGCAGCCAGAATTTATAGCAGACAAATTGTCAGCCAGCAGACCAAGCTGCCACGCTCATCTCAAAAAGGGTTCTAAGTACAGGGCAACTTCGTTATAATCAACACAATAAGCATATAATTTTCCACTTTAGCGACGATTATGATAAAAATCACAGCATTTACGCCTAATTGTTATCACTGTAGTGGGGGCCCCCAAACTTGTACACATCTTTGCTCTTTAACGGACACTTACACTAACTACCTGTACCGTGATCTTGTTCTTCTTTAAGCACACACTGACAGGTCACAGCGGCAAGGTGATGGCCGCCAAATACGTTCAAGAGCCCATTAAAGTGGTAACCGGAAGTCATGACCGCACTTTGAAGATTTGGGATTTACGCAGCATCGCCTGCATCGAGACCAAGTTTGCCGGCTCCAGCTGCAACGATCTGTGCACAACCGACAGCCTCGGCTCGACGATTATCAGCGGCCATTATGATAAGAAGATACGCTTCTGGGATATACGGACAGAGAAGCAAGCCGACGATGTTCTCATGCCTGCCAAAATCACCTCGCTGGATCTATCGAAGGGTAAGTGTGTTGGCCCAAAAGTGTTGGCTGCATACCGAAAGCTAATGCCTGCTTCTGCTTCTGCCCCCTCGCACACAGATTGCAATTACCTGATATGTTCCGTTAGAGATGATACAATAAAACTATTAGACTTACGAAAGAATCAAGTTATATCCACCTTTGCGTAAGTTGAGTTAAGAGCGCCCCCCTGGCGATTCTGCATGTGGTTGAGACTCATAAAAACCGTTTTCAATTCCCTGCAGCCATGAACACTTCAAGATCAGTTGTGATTTCGCACGTGCATCCTTCAACTGCGGCGCCTCAAAGATCGCCTGTGGCTCGGCAGATGGCACCATATACATATGGAACGTGAACGGCTTTCTAGAGACAACGCTCAAGGGCCACAGGTGTGTAGATGTTGTTTTTATGGCCATCAATCATGCGATCGCTTTACCATATGTATTTATGTATACTCGTATGTTACCCCTCTCGAGCGAGCACTGCACACAAGTTGCGCCTTTCGCCGATCCGATCCGAACCGACCCAATCGAATTCGATCGCTTCCGTTGACAACCCTAATGCCAATAGTTCTGCTCTGCCTCTATTTTACAGCACGGCCGTTAACGCAGTCAGCTGGAGCCCGAACAGCAACTCGCTGGCGTCGGTGGGGAAGAGCAAAAGATGTATCATCTACTCCGATTCGTAGCCACAATAATGATGGCACACAGCCCGCTCAAGCCTCAAGCCCAGCATGCATTGGATGATAATACTATAAAAAGAAGCGTAAACCGTCAACGAACTCAAGTACCCAGGGCTCTCTCTAGTTGGAGGAGCCTGTCAGGTGTTATTGGTCAGCAGATCGTTGGCATTATAATTTATAATTTATACACCATACTTTATGCATAACTATACATGATGGTATACAACTATAAATTACAATATATAACAAGCACCAGTTTATCATCGAATTCAACATTTTATGTGACATAATTTTTTTAATTTTTTACACGCTTATTTTGTATGAGAACTTTTTGAAATCGCAACAAAGTCCACACCAATTTGTAGATAGAAATTATATTAAATATTATTAATTTTTGAATTTGTGAGTTTCTAGGCTTGAACGAATTTAGCAATTACGATTTAATTTTGCAAGGCGTAACTATTTATACTTTTAAGCTCTTCGTGTATATGAAAATGCAACTGTAAAAGTAAAACACTTCATACATCGTTCTATCCTGTGTATATACGAACATTTCAATAATGACAACTTTAGTTCCGTACATAATAAATGATAATGTTTTTTAACCATTTAAATAGTTTGTGTTTTTTATAGAGCATCTGCTAGTCGGTCAGTCGACTGGGAAACACTCTTACTTGTTAGCGTAGCCAAGCTTATGTGTGACTTATTCTGTTCTTTGTGCCTACTCTTAACTTCTAATCAGATCAGGGAGAACGAATTTAACGAGAACTTATAGAGAACCGCAGACGATGTCTTCAGTTTTTGAGTTAGCGTCAAATTGCTGAGTCAAAATAAATGAGCCTTGGTCGGACGACGACGATGATGTTGCGAAAAGGCATTTAAACTATTTTTGCTTTCATCATTAAGTAATTTTTGTTTTATTCGCCAGTCAATAAAAAAGCTTTGTCACGTTAGAAACTATTGCGAAGGATGACAAATATTTGCGAAAGACATTTGAGAAATCAGTTGCGTAGCATCGCAATAATTTAAATAATTTGCCAAGACATGCTATTACAGTACAAGGGAATTCCGGAATTTCCACACTTGACCTTGCCAGATTCCCTATACCGTGTTGCTTCTTATCAGCAAGATTAGAGATTAGCCAGGGAGGAAGGTAACAAGGTGGGAAGGTACAACAACTTGTATACACGTCTCTCTTATTCAAAACTGAGCGAACTGAGCCAGGAAGGTACTAAGTAAGTGTGCAGCGTTTACTTCGGTACAAGAAAGGTAATTTTTTAATAGCACGAACGCTTTTCGTGTGGATAATGAGCCGCAGAAATCTAATTGCTCTCGAGGCTGCTGGGTGCCCGGTCCGGCCTCTACTTGGTACTTGGCAGTCGGTCTCGGAGACACATTCGTGCAGCCCTTTTATTGAAAAAATGTCTGCAGCTTGGCACGACAGCTGCCATTGCCTTTACCATTGCCATTTCCATTGGCATTGGCATTGGCATTGCTAACGTCATTGCCAACGTCATTGCGACGATGCTCAATCTCATGAGATCATTTGCCATCAGTCGCAGGCAGCAGTGTCGCGTCGCCGCAGCAGCGCCGTCGCATCGCCTCGCCTCGACGTGCCTGTGCACTAATTATAATTATAGCCGGTTCCATATTTAATTAGAATAGTGAGAGCAATGTTCAAGTATGGCGTAATTTGAGAGAATGCAGCCAATTAGGCTTTACACATACGGTCTATCTACCTCTATATGTTGGCTGTAAAACGTAACATTAGCATTTCTTTAATTATGGCATCGAGATTGATCAAAAATCTTATACCGTTACACAGCCATTATGGCACGTCGATTATCTGCTTCTATCATAATCATAATTGTGCTCGCTAAATAGATCGTCGGACTATTTGTAGAAATGGAACAATAGCAGTATGTCTACACATAACAGATCCTAAATTGCCATGAGCTGGAATCGGAAAGTGAATTGGCTGGAAGGTCATATCGAATGCGGGCTCATTCTTCTAGAAATTGTGAATATTCGTAATCCTTTGGGGCAGGCTCGCAATGCCGATTGAGGCCAATTTAATAACTCGTTTCGTGACTTATTCTAAGCACGTTCTGAACTGGTCGAAACTGGTCGAAAATAAAACTTGTCGAAATTGGCAACTTTTCTAAAAGGAAAAACGACTTTTTCTCCAACTCAGCAAAGAGCACAAAGCACAGCAGGACAGCTCGACCATTGAAGCCGTTGCGGCCATTCAGGCCATTGGAGTCCGTATTATTGTGCATGTTTTCGTTTAATTATCGGCCTCTTGTCTTCGCGTTGGTTGTCGCCAGATGCACAAGGGTTCATTAAGTTAAATAGAGGTGCGTAGATCATCCTTATAGCACACACACACACTCCCAATCACACACACACACACAGGCACCTGCATGCCTTTAAGTGCTGGCCGCGGCGAGTAGCCATAGGCAAATAATTGCACAGCCTCTAAGAATTCGGTATAATTTAGAACTATTTGCATTCATAAAATAACACGAAGCTGAAGATGAAGCTGGAGACGGAGAAGGGGAGAGAGGACGTGGACGTGGACGTGGACGAGGTGTAGCAGGAGGCATAGCCGGAGCGAACTGTAAATGGGGAACTGAAGAGCTTCCTGGAACGCGAACGCCCACTTGAGTTACCCGAAAAAACTTTCCAGTGTCTGCAGCATCATTATTGGTGACACCAGGCGATGATGCAAGCAGCGATTCACTTTTCGATGTGGGCAGGAGGAGCTGATGCTGCTGCTGCTGGTGCAGCGCTGGCATCGCGCATTGCGCCGCATCGTGCCATTATGCGCGGTGTGCGCGAGAGTGCCGCATTTGGTTGCGCACCTGCTTGAGGCATGAACAGCTATGTAAGTGCCGAGGCTGCGCGGCGAGAGTATGAGAGAGTATGTCCATGTGTGAGTGTGTACGTCTGTGTGTGAGTGTATGGTGTGCATCATGCAAATAAATGCACCCTCAGTGCAACAGGAAACAGGCTTCGTGCAGATTTGTATCTTTATCTGGCAGAAGAACGAACACAGGCAAGAAAGTAACTGCTGCTGCTGCTGCTGCTGCCACCTGATGCCTCTGCCCCACAAGTGCCACCTCTTCCCTATCTACCTGCTGCTGCTGCTGCTGGTCGTTGGCCACCCGTCGGCTCCCTCACACAGTTAAGTGCATTCATCTCAATTAATTTACTCAACGTTGGCCCCAGCGACAAAATGCACGTTCTTCTGTCGCCGAAGAATGCCGACGACGCGAAGACGAAGCAGGGGGAGGGTTACCAGGTGGACCTCAGCACCTCGGCTGCAATTAATGATGAAACAACGTCAGTCTTTCTCTCTCTCTGGTCTCTAAGCCAAACTAGAAAATTAGGAAAGTCTTAATTAAAAGCGACATGCAAAACGATAAAACTTTATTCGCGTTCGCCTGTGCTGATGATGTTTCTTTTGTCTTCGACTCGCCAATTTGGCCAGAAATTGCCGCATCGATGCCTGATGGCAGTGATAACGGTTTATAGCATGAGTCTTGCAGTTAAGAGAGTATATAGATAATTAAGTGCTAAGTCAACATGCAGCAAATAATCGATTCGTCGTGTTGGAAATTGCCAGACTTATTAGATAAATTGTTCGGCCATAATGAAAAAACCATCACCACAACCGAATCACTTTTCCTCTTTTGTTATCGCGTGTGAATTTAAAATATAGTAAAAAACGAACAGTAAATAAAAAAAACTGCATTGCATTAAATAACATCAGAGTTGTCCGACAAGAGGCCCCTCGGGCTTATGTAATACCGTTTAAGGTTTATCTTACAACATAATATCTATAGATAGCACGAGAGATATTCGATCCCCATCGATTTATCGCACATATCTTCATTTTGATATCTTCTTTCAGAACTTGTTCCCATTCAGCTTCTTGACACTGACCCAATTTGTCCGGTTTAGTCGCATGCAATTAAAACAGGATCTGCAACAGGTACCATCTGTAAAAAGCCTGGACAAGCAGCTCGCGCAGAACAAGCCTGGCGACAGAACTGGAATTATTGAAGTTATCCTAATCAAGAATATACTTTATGACATCCCCGGCAACTCGATTAACGCCTCACACCTGAAGTAGTAGCAAAGGAAATCTTCAATCATTGTCGGATTATGTCAAACATAAATATTCCCAATTGACATGTATTTAAGCCTTACATTAGGGTGATTTAACTGAAGGTTCATTAAAGGTTCTTTGAGCTATTTATAAATCATTCACCGATTTCGATAGTTCTCCGATCAATAGTTTACCCATCTTTACCCAGTAAAATCAGTTTGTATGTTTCAGTATATTTTATTTCGAATAAATTAAATAAGTATATTATGTAGAAGAAGAATTGATCTTATTGAGATGTGTCGTATGCATGTGCCCTCAGGCTTTTAAACTTATAGAGAATGTATTGATTTGTCTAAGCTAAGCGATAAATTGAAGTAAGTATTCTGTGTTTGCATAGATTACAAGTAAGATATTAATTTAATTAAATGTAATTTACATATCTGTCAGAGAATGTCAGCCCATTTCCGAAGTCACAAAGGCAGTTCAATACGCGAATGGTCGAACTGCCTTTATAAGTGTGGAAAACAATTACTATGGTAAGGGGTCCAGTAAATAATGCTAGACTTGAAATGCGTATCGTATATATCCATTAACCAACAAACAAACCGGGGCAATTCTATTTATCCATTTCTCTGAAACCGAGCACTGACTAGACAAGACAAATAGCGAAGGCAGCCAAGCTATGTATGTATTGCGTAATCGTTGTTTGCACCTGTTAATAGTATCATCCAACTGCAACTCCAACTCGATTCGATTCGGGGCGTTACCCGATCAGATGAGCCTTCTAGTACGAATGATGATACGATTGCAGCTTCTGCCGGCGTTGATAGCAGAAGGTCCAGATGCCGATAATGGCCAGTTGTGTCAGCAGGAAGATCGTCGCGGCTGTAATGAGGCCTGCAAAGAAATCAATCGATAATGTTAGAAGAAGAAAATAATCATGGGTCGGTTAATACGAAGACATAAGTAACTAACAATTAAGAGGGGCACAGAAAATTACAATAATTTAATAAGCATAAGATTCTTCCGTATGATCTCTCTACTCACCAATTGCATTCACACAGAAGCCATGAGCTCCATCGGTGGCTGTAAACGTCGTCTCGTTGCCCTCGTAGTTCTCACCAGCTGCAGACTTGCGGGCCTTCTGCTCCTCGAAACCAAACTTATCCGTTATTTGGATGGACTGCACCAACAGCATTTCCTCGGCTCTCGATTTCACTGAGGTCTCACGTCTCTCACGCCTCTCGTAAGGGGCTAAACGAAGAGATGAATTTATTGTATATTTAAAGATAAAATACAAATAAAGGAAGGCATTCCATATGCCTCGTAGAGCATGACCTCTGGCTCTCACGTCGCATAAATCATCATGTGACCTCACCTGTTGCATTTAACGAGCGACGCTTGCGGCCGTAAGAAAGCAGGGAACGGTACTCGCCGCTCGTATCCTCCTGATCGCACTGAACCGGTTCGCAGCTGGGCATGCATGGGGTAACCAGGGCGCGGAATTGCACCACTTCGCTGGAGGGGAACTTAAAGGCGTCGAAGTTCGAGAGCAAAACCTTGCCCGACAAACTGCTCTTGTAGATGGGGCCCATAATGAAGTGATCTGTGGGGCAGCCATTGGAATCGATCAACGTTATCTCCGAGTTGTCCACACCATCCAAGGCAACCAGTTCGCGCACGAAGATCTCGTAGGGGCTCTGCTCATCCATGATTTGGAACTTCAGGGCCAGAGGATCGCCCACCTCGGCAGAACGCATCATATCTGATCCATCGCGTGAAGTAATACGCATTATCACATTCGGAGAGTCCACAATGACTTCCTCGGACAGAGCTGGCGTCAGATCTCCACGGACATCCAAGTTGACGCCGTTCGTCACTGACTTGTTGCTCAGATCGTATTGGCACGCGAGAGCGAGACCCAAATCGGACGAGGTAACGATCATGTCGTGATGCTGGATGATGATGTCATTCACATAGCGACCAGCCTGACTCTGACGCACATTGCACTCCAAATCATGATAGTTCATGCGCAGCTCAAAGTCCAAAGAACTCCTCACATCAACAGCGCACGATCTGGGCGATCCCTTTGCATAGACCTTGCCGCTGAACAGCTTCGAGGTGCGAATGCGGGCCAACATGTCTCCGCCACCGCACTCGATGGTCACATTGTAGCAGGAAGCAAGTTCATAGGTGGCTGCCTCGGGTACCTCCAAGTAGGGATCCTGCACATCGGAGAGGGTTGCACGGCTGTGATGCGAGAGACGGCAGACCATGTCGCCGGTGTCGTTGTAGTCATACGAATGACATCTATGCAGGAGAAAGAGAGTTATATTATGCTTATACATATATGAGATGGTTCAAACTCACCTGTAGGGGGAGTTCAGACACAGTTCGCGGCACTCGTCGACGCTGCTAACTTCCTGATAAACCGAGTCGACTGTCTTAAGAATGCGTCCAGGCAATCGCTTGAACTCGCACAACTTGTTGGGCTCCTCGATGCAATGATTCTCCAGATACTCGGTTCCCTCCTTGGGCTGGAAGGCATTAGTTCCGGCCAAAGTGGAGCGATCCATTTCGCTGAGCTCGCAAGTGCCAGTCGCTCTTCGGTAATTCGCTGATCTGTTGGACAATGGAAAACAAATGGAATCATAAAAGAAAACAGGAAACGATGGAAAATCGATTGAACTGCCAAATTGGAAATAATAACTTTTCGTTCATTTAGCTGAAAAAAGATTCCGATAATAACAATAATTCTATTCGTGTACAGCTCGTCTCTATTATGAGATAGATCTCTTCAGTTCGGGGGCTAATAGCTTCCTATGCGTTACTCAATTTCCAATAATTGACTTTCAATTCGGTGTTCGGCTAATACGTGCAATCATTAAATAACATTATGAAGACTGTTATTATGTTAGGCGACCACGCCTGTTTGCTCTGAAAGGAAAACCTCACAGAAACCAGATACTTAAGAAAGGCGTTTCGGTCTCTTCTAATTGAATTTGTACTTTTACCATATTTATAGTTTTTGAAGCTCTTCTTTTTTATTACCTGCAAGTAAAATCGGTTTCGCTCAGGCAAAGCTCGAAGCACTCACGACGCGAGTTCACCGATATGCTGCGCTTAACTTCCGACTTCAGTTTATAGTTCTGCACGCGATCGACGTACCAGGCGCGCCCACATGGCTTCACCGAGAGGCAGGACTTTTGTGCGTAGATGGTAAAGACGGGGAACTGCGATTTGGTCAGAGCACCTGCAACAAGCGATAATATCCAGTAATTCTACACTGTTCTACTCTCATATGTAACCATCATCATCATCATCATGATCATCACCATACCTGGAAGCTGATCGGCGTGGGCTGAGAAGAGCACACACAGTCCCGTCTCGTAATTCACCGACTGACAGCTTGCATTCTTGAGGCAGGTGTTCAGACAATCGGTCAACATTAAAGTGCCCGGCTGTGAGTCCATGAGCTTGCCAGGCGCAGAGAACACATAGCTAATGAAAATAGAATATCATACTCGTATTAACATACCTAAGATTTATCATGCAAATATGCTAATGTCTTACCCAGTAACAATTTCAAAACCGACAAGATCGGGATCGCAGCGCTGGGTGCTGAAGCGAACCTCATCGTCATCGAGGAGAGCCCCTTCCTTGGACTCGGATTCAGAGGCAGCCGATAGATCGAATCCAGAGTTTCGGTTCTCGGTCGCAATGGCTGGAACTACATCCACCTGTGCCGGAATCTCTGTGGTAGTTTCAGCTATCACAGCATCTGTGGTCTGTTCAATCAGTTCTGGGATATCGGTGCTGATGGTGGTTGCCTCTGGCTCTGACTCTTCGGGTAATTTATTGGTTCGCGTTAGCTCCTGTGCCTGGGTCAAACTCAACAACAATAGACCTATAGCAAGGTGTTGCATAACCCTGTGTTTCTTTGATACTTCCCAAGCCATTTCGACTGAAACGAAGAGAGAGATAAAACCATTAAATATTGTAAACAAATCGTAAAGTTCAATCGAGGATAACTACAGCGTTTTCCTTTATGAACGAAAGGCGGTTTTGTTGTTGATTGTAAAATGAACAGATTATCGAGGCGGTACCGTCAGATTAGGTTCGTTAGGCATGGTATATGGTGGTGTGGCGTAAAGTCCGCTAGAGCTTTCTAATTCTGTACACACAACTTTATTTGCGAACAGGTGAAATGCATATTCATTATGATATCCCACTCTCGACAGTTCCGCTTGTGATCCCAGAACTATATGTTGCTGTCCGAAGGCAATTCGGCACCGCACGTCGATGACCTCATGTACCGATCGGGTACTGGGCAAGTCAATTACCTCTTCGGGGGAGTAGTGAGTGGCCCTGAGCCAAAGACAGACCACGGCCCAGAGCCGGTGCCAGCGCCAGAGCCAGCGCTAGACCTAAAGCCGGTCCCAGCTTAGGGCCCGGCGTCTGTTATGGTTCGCTGAGTAAGATTCTGGAGCGACTGTCGAGTTAATGGGCAACATTTATGTTAGATAGTTACGATGCAGAGATAATAAAAAGTTCATGAACTTTCGTGTCTCCTCACATTTAATATCAGTATGAAATTCAGTTAAACTATCTCTCCTTTTTTTTGGCCGCAAAGTTAAATGAACTTGTTACATATACGGTACATGTTTATATCATTATAATGACTATAATCACGTGTGACTGTGTGTGTGATCTGATTCAGTAGAAGAGTTTGAGATTGTATATCTGCTTAACCGAATCGAAGCATAGTGGCACCTCTTCGATCTGCCTGAGGGTGCTTAGAAAGCGCCTTCATCTCAAGACACGAAAAGTGTGGCATCTGTCTCCGAATTTCACTTTCTCGCAAAGTCGCTTTATAGCATATCATTCGAAGCCGATTTGTTGCCTCTGATAAGGCAGGTGTAGAGGGCCGATAGCTAATGCGATACACCCGATCTGGAATACACGCGCGTCAGTCTAATTCCCAAAAGAAAGCAATAAGTCGAGGCTGACTCAAGACGGATGAGTGTGCGTGTGTGAGAGTGTCAGTGTGTGTGTGTGCTCGCATTTGATTTATATGTACATATGCATTAGATGGATCTTCTTTCTTTTGGTTCTTTTGGCCCGTCTCGCTACCAATTAGCGGCGTACGCCAAGCGCGACGACTGGTCACTGACTACCGACAACCGACAACCGACAACGATTTTCCTCAAAAAGCACCGCGCATGCTGGCTCACTAAAAATAGAACTCACAGGTCGAAAAACTTGTTATTCTAACAGTTAATTCTGTGGAGTATATACTCGCTATAGTATATGGATATCGTATACTATATTGCTACTTTGCCTCTGTATGTGTAGCGCCTACTTCGTGCAAGAGCTAAACATGAAAATTGCATGCTGCAAGATGCGAACTGCGCGTTGCGCGTTCCAAGATGCGAGCTACGAGTTGCAAGTTGCGAGCTACAAAAAAACAGAGCCGAGCTGAGCCCCAGCTTCAGCACCAGCACAGGCACCAGCACAAGCACCAGCCCCGTGGCCAGAAAGCCATGCACCCTAATCTTCATTGGCAACAATGTCGACGCAGCTCAAAGCAACGGTATTTGATACACACCGACACCAGCTACAGCAGCAGCAGCAGCAGCAGGCAGCACCGACACCGACACCGACTCTGACTCAAACAAGCCAAAGCTGCAGTTGGAGCCAACAAGCAGTGCCCACCTACCGCCCCTGAGCCATAACAATTTCACCAAAATAAAACCGGCTTCATCTGAAAACAGCATCTTATTCTCAGCTCAGCTAAGCTCGACTCGACTCACCTCTGGGAGATATGATAATTTCCCAGCATGTTCGTCGCTGTATGTGCCCCACAAGGTGTTGCATATGCATTGAAAAGTGTTCCTCTTCTGCCTGGAATGTGTGTCTCACTTGGAGTTACATCTCCGAAGTTCAAAAAGTTGAGACTAATTAGGCCTTCAAAAATTCAAAACTCAATTTCTCTCTTACCAATTAGAGATGCACCTCAATGAAGGAATGATGATTTCTTAATTGTCCTAAAACTATTCTTTCCCGTTCTGCACATGTGTTAAATATTTATAGTATTTGAAATAATATTAGGGCAATTAACATGCATATGAGACAATTCGACCATCAACAGCGATTGCTCCACTCCGGAGTGAATCCATTAACACAGAAACCGTATGCAAATATTTTAGAATCAAGAGAGAGGGAGAGGGAGAGGAAGAGGAAAGGAGGGAGTTGAGAGCATATGAATTGGTATGCAGATTCGAAATTCACTTGTCCAGTTTCACCTCGAAGTACTTTTCGAGAAATGTGCTTAGAAAGCCGCGCCGGGTAATGAGGTCAATGATTACAGAAGCGCAAAAGTCGTCGCCAATCAGGCGAACAACTATGTTGGCGAACTTGGTTGCATAAATTGGCCCGAGAACGTCGGGAGGCCAGAGCGCCGTCGGCAACAGGCAACAGGTCTCCAGGCCGGGCAAGAGGGCACGACACTGTGCCATGCCTCACTAAGTATGCCACCGATCATATCGTATGCCTGCCCACATGACCAAGGTGTCCGGTGTACGGTGTCTACAATCGATGCTGAAAATCTTTTATTTACCTCTTTTCTTCTACGGCAACAATACGAGACTGAAGATATATGATTTTCTCTTTGATCCACATTCGGGGGAACTGAACAATGCATTTGCAATAACAAATAGAGTTTCGGAGAACAGCTAGCAATGATAAAGATCCCCATGTGGGATCCCGAGTGGGCACTGACGATAAGTAATTAGCCATTGGATAGAAATATTATTGATATTGGGCGATTAATTTTTACGTAGTTAAGTCTAGGGCATGATGTCATTCAGACACCCAAAACCTACGCCACAGCTGAAATCAATAAACCAAAAAAATAAACAGAAATCCGAAGACAGCTAGACAAACAGACAGAGAGACAGAGAGACAGACAGACAGACAAAAGAACTTTCTCCATTCTGCATGCTGCGCGGCCAACTGATTTTGTTCATTCATCGAGCCGAGCCAAAGCATCGAAGAGGCCGAACGTCGTTTATTTGTGTCGTGATGTTGTTGGAATTTCCTATGGGCGTTTATCACACATCAAAAGCGAAAAGAAAACAAACAGCAACCGAATAAACCGTATAGCGTCTTTCTAATGAGAATTGAGAACCGCAGCAAAGCAAATACGTATCCTAAAGTCGATAAGCTCGAAATAGTTGGCAATTTGCCGTTACGCGCAGCATCCCAACACACACACAATAGTATGGATCGTATAGATCGCATTGATCGCTCTCACAAGATACCCAGACCCAACGCATGCCATTGTTTGACACATTTACCATTTAGTTGCTCGGTTGCCCGCTTGCCTTTGGTGTTAGCGGTTAATTATAAAGCTAATTTATTGTTGAAGAAGAAGTCGGAATCAGAGAAAGAAAATGCGTAGCCCAACCCACAGAGTTAAGAGTTACCGAAAACCCGCTGTAAGTTGACCCACTTTAATACATCAAATTTGGTCTTTCGACTGCCGAAACCCATATCTGTCTCCCTCTTTCTCTGACTTTAAATACATATGTACATATGTATGTATGCCTGTGTGTGGATACGCATTCTAACTCATAGTTAATATGGGTGATTAGTCATAGGCAGATTTATGGGAATATTTGAATACGGAAAAAGTTGAAATACAACGGAAGTTAAAAGCGAGAGATGAAAAGTAGGCATAGAATTTAGCAACATACATCGACATACTTATATACATCTCTACTTTCTGTATGGCGAAATTGATGAGATCATTAGAAGAAAATCAATCATTTTTTTGTTTTCTGCCATATCTTGAATTAAGTCATTATGCGTTATGTCTGCTTGAAATGGGTTCATTATGTAAGTCATTGACATCCTAATTTACAGTTATTATATGTATTGCATGTACCAATCTTTGACTTCTAACTGGCCTTTCTTTCGCGAACCAAGTATACCTAATTGATTTATTGTGCTTTTCCCGCAGCTCTCACATAGTTAGCTACCATAAGGCCCACGGGAAGTACGAATTATACGTTCTCTTTCCAATTAGCAAGTATCGCCAGTAGCGAAAACTCTTCTATTCAGAGAAGGCCTGAGATCGTTTAGAGGTGCTGCTATCGTCTATGATTACAGTTATTATTACACCTGTGTTAGGCAACATAGGCAAATTCTTGGCAATATCTTTTGTATGACTGCAATTGATCAGGACAATACTCCAGTTAAGAGCGATGTTAACATGCCGTTTAACTGCAACCGTTTTGACGGAAGTTCTTGACTATTATTTGAAAATCATAGCGTTCTGTATGTTTTATGTCTCTCTTACTGGAGGCTGCTGTTACTTTTCCCACTAAGGTTCGCCCTCCTCCCCCTCTTCCACCTTCCTGCTGCGTCTACTGTGCGCAGTCCCCGCCATCCACCGGCTGCAGTCTGCAGTCTGCAGTTGGGCTTACAGTTTAGTTTCTTACAGAATCTTTCTTTCTTTGCCACATTATGTGGTACCAATAGCCGTCGGACGCCGTTGTCGCTGTGGTTCGAACAAACCGGTTAACATTTTTTTGTGATTTTTCTTAGTCATTCTTCAGTTAGTGTAATGGTTTTTTTTGTAGCCGCCAGTGTTGCGGTCCATATACAATATAACATAACTTACGAACATGCATATATATGTTTTGTGTGCATGTACAAAGTTATATACGCATGTAAACACATACTGAACACCGCTTTCGGCTGTCTCGTTGGAAACGTGATTGATACCAAAGGTAAACAGATTATTTATTGCTCAGAAGCAGCTGCAGATGCTGCAGAGGAAAAATATCCTGCACTTTGGTGAAACAAACTAACTTATTATAGTTAGTTTACATGACAGTGAATATACTTACCGAATATTGTAGATTCCTTTGGTTTAAAAATTATTCTGTGTATTTGAGTTTTATTTAAGCAAATGTCTTTATTTTCGCAGAATTGCACTGGCACTGGAGGTGCTGTCACCTATGCACCAACACACACTTTGCACTGCCCACAAAAACACTGAAGAAGCCGAACTTATCCACTCGATGGCTGACGCAGAACTAAAGTCTTCGCGGCAGCCGAGTGACTTGTTATAAAAGTTAGATAAAGAAGTTCTGCAGACACAGACGCAGCTTGCTCTGCTGCCGCTGCCGCGGAAAAAACAGAGCCCCCGAGCAGAAAAAAAGATCAGTCATATGGGCAACATCCACACGAAACACACGAACCACAAGGTGGCACGAGAGTCAGCCGAAAGCCAGGCAACTCGAGAGAGATATAGGGAGCGAGTAAGCGAGAGAGGCCCAGAGAGTGCAGCCCGTAGAAGCGGCTGCGTACGAAATGTTAATTGAAAAGAAATTGTACGAATAGTAAATATTTAGCCACAGAGACCGGGTCGGACTCATTTGGTTGCAGCTCGAGCCGATTCTCTCCACGATCCAACTGCAACGTGTTCGTGTTGCGAGTTAAGAGTAGAAATTTTCTAAAGCGGTCAATGTACGCGATGCTGAATTCACGCGTACACCTGTTGTAATCGTGCTCTCTCTCGCTCGTGCTGCCGCTCTCGCTCTCTCTTACTTTTACGTCCGCTGTAATTTATACCTGCAGCACATGAACTTACATATAGTTTTAGGTGTCTTTTACCGTGGCTTTTCGGGCTTAATGTTAACGAAGCACGCCGGCAACTGTGTAACAAAAGACTTAGGAAGCATACTTGACGCTGCCTTTGAAAGAGAGACCGTCCGATAATGCTCGGCTCAGCTCGGTGGGTAACTCGATTACCGTTGTACATTCGTTGTTATTTTTTTTTTTTCGTTTTTTTACGAACTTTTCACTTTCACTGATGGTAACTGGGCGTTTTACTGCATTTTACTGCGTGAGACCGCCTGCGATCTTCATTTAGTTTCTTCTTCAATTCTTTAACTGCTGTAGAAAACCTGAACTCCGTGGGCAGCCCATCAAATTAGCATATTTACCCAGTTTCACTGTCGGCGATCACAGCTATCTATCAAAACAGGGTGGTTTATGGCTTTTAAGTAGGTATAAGTAGATTAGCCCCAAGTGATATGGTTTTACTTTCCTATCGAATTAGTCCATTCATCTCTCTTACAACTTATGCAAATGATACTTTAGAAGACGAAAGCAGTTTCTCATGTTCGAAATAGATGTAATAATAATTAAACTAATTCGATTACAACTTAACTTACAGAGCGTATTCAGGAGGCGATTCGCGCCGAGAACAGACGTGCGGGCGCTTACAAACTGGCGCCATTATGACAAATCTTCGGGAAATAACTGTGCCAGTCAGATATGCAAATTGGGAAGGTAGCAAACGGTGTTTGATTTCCAAATTTATAGGTCGACTCGAATGCAAATTAATTCGGAATTCTTATTCTCATCAGACTGTTGTCTGTGTGTCAACAAATGATACGGTATTCTAATCCGCATCTGAGCAGTTAGTTGTGTTCCTACATGTTTATTTTGTGAACGATAGAAAACTTTCATATAGAGCAGGTCAATTAAGGCACATAGAAGATATTATAGACGATTCTATTAAAACTTCCGAACCATGAGATTGGCATTGTAATAAAAATATGAAAAAATTGAATATTCTAGTTGTAAAAATATGATAACTGCAGATCTTACGGTACATTTTATTACATTTTTTATGTGCCCTCTACCAAAAAATTTAGATGAACTGTCTAATGAATATAAAGCTTGAGATGCCTTTAGTGCATAGTCTAGAAATAAAAAATACTTTGTAATTAGATCAAATAAAAGATTATAAAAGTTATCTTTGACTTTAAGTATATTCGCGTAATTTATTAGACTCTTTCTACCTACTCTCTCCATAGTTACTGGCACAGGTTTATAGTGCTAATACAATCAGACGAGCTACAATCATAAAATTCCTGAGTTGCATTTCCGCCAGCCGATTGATTCAAGACTCCAGTTGGGGCTGCTCGTCAAGCGACCGTTACGGCATTTGACTGCAGCTGCTTGATCCAAAAGCCACGACTCACAACTCCGAACTTAGAGGTGGGAACTGAAAACAGAGAGAACTGAGAATTTCCAACTCCTCATCCTGAACCCGTATTATGGGCATTTTGCACTAAGTAATTTTATACTAAACATCTCGTGCACAACTCATTAGTGCGTCTTAGTGGCATGAACATAAATCTCGTTTTATTGGCCCTCCGAAGTCACCTGATGAACTCCAATTGTTGTCTGTGTGCGCCTGTAACTCACTTGTATAACATTATTATTATATCATATAATTCTCTCTTTATGAACATTTATTATATTACTCTTTACAAAAATTCGCTCTAATCTACCTGTGACTTTCTTACGAAGCAGCTAACCAGTTCTGTGCCTACACGCTTTTTCGTTAGAATTTTCGTATGTTATGTAGGTCTGTTTACCTTTTCGGAAAAGAACGAAATTTGGCCATGTCCCATTGTCGCATACTCTTTGATCTTTGCACTGAAGAACTTTGCTATATCTTTTTGCTTGTATATCTTATTATTATAATCAAGTTCGTTCGCATAGGTATTCCGCACAAGGCGCTAAGATAACCTCTGCTTAATGGAAAAATTCCATGCGGTAGCAGAAGCTTGTGCGTGTCTCTGGAACCGAAATAAGCACTCAGCATTCCTATCATCTATTGCATTTTTGCAATAGGTTTATAGAATTAAAATTGCAAGTCTGCTACCAGAAACGCAATATGTTCGTATTAACGTTTTTATTGCCTTCCCTTCGGTGCTGGTACACACCGGCATCGTTATTATCGCACATGCGTTTTCCGCTCCTGTCCGTTGACTCTTCTAATTGTCATCATTTCCCCTATTTTCTTGCTTGCTCTGCCTTGTGCTCTCATCTTTCAGCAGAATCGTGGCAAGCGACGAACGTACAAGTTGAGCTCGTATGGGGTCCACTCACGACGCCATGGGTACTATGCAATTATAGATTTCAGATTTACTTCACAGAAGCCAAACGCTGATTGAGTATAAATACATTAGACATGTGCATATTTTTACACATAATTTTCTATTAGTAAGTAGTTGTCTACTAATTGCAGTCACGCATGACTAGTGTTTAGACGGCCTGCTACCGCCTTTTGTAATGCTTCTATAAGAATGATTTAATATGAAAATAGTCGAAGAACAGGAAGTTAACATTTTTATTTAAATATACAGTATATACCTAACCAAACCGTTATGAATAATTAATAAATGATAAACACAGCAAAATTAATTATATTCAACTTAAATATTATTTGCTCATGAAATGTAACGGCAGTAAAAATGGTTCGTATATTACATTTTTCAAAAAATGTTCAAATGAACGAACTAATTCCAATAAAAGCGTTCCTCAAAGTTGAATTTATTTTGAATTTAACAGCTGTTATGTGGCTGGAATAACATAATGTTTACGGTGCTGAACAGCTGTTCGATATATTAATCCTTAAATGACAAAATAATGCAAATATAACTTGTTAATCAAACACACAAAGAAAATATATAAATAAAAAAATGCTTATTACATTGCTTTCTGAAACATAAAATATTTTTATTTCACTGCTCGTTGTCGTTTGCACAGCTGATTTAGTTTACAGCGAGTGTCATAGCAAGCAGCCTGCGCTAATAAGCAAAATCAGTTCGGTTTTAAAAGTGAATATTTATTTTCTTACTCACCACACCTACAGCTAAATGTGTTTTTAAAACTAAATTATGTTTTTACTGTGTTATCCATTGCGCCCACAGTGCATGGAGTATTGGCTATTAGATCAGCCGTACGACAGCCAACAATTTGGAACTTCACCTCGTTTTCCTTAACAGTACCACCAACAAACAACTTGGGATCGCTGCTCAGAGCCCACAATTCGTTTTCACCCTTTGAGTTTCGATTGATTTTAAGGCCTGTGATAAATTTCAGTTGTTGCGGATTGTATGCGACAGCACGTATTTCATCTGCAGTATAATTAGATCGTTCATTCCAACTAATCAAGGCGCCCAGGCTGATCAGACTGCAGTAGAGATTGCCGCCATTATCCATGACCTCTGATTCGCATTGGATGCCGCGTGTGCCCAGAATGCGAAAGTGGCCTCCAACCAAGTCCTTCGATGGTGTTTGCCAAACGCTCGCATTGTTTACCAATTTCAGTGGGACTGCTATCTCAAAGAAGCTATTGAGGGTATGAAAATAAACAAAGCGCTCTGTAAAGATTTGCATTATTAGTTCCTCATTTCTCACATTTAGTTTACACAAAACTCACCTGCCTCTGTGCTTGGACTTAAACTGACAGTGAATATGCCCGCATGGGCGCTGCCAAAGCGACGCACTCCCAGGGATGGTTGCATGGACTCGTGTTCAATGCGCCAGGACTTGCCCGTTAGCGCATCAAATACGATAAGGCCATAGCCCCAGGCATCGGCTATATAGGCCTTGCCACCCAAGCATATACTGCTGCCCGCCGTTTCCGTCAGATCCACAACCATGGCCGTAAAAATCGATATACTGGGCGTATACAACTCCGCCGGCAGAGGTGAACGCTGCACCAATTCATCTTTAACTAGATCGAAGATCAAAATCTGTGGTGCACACAGTTGCAATGAGTTCACCTGACCCGAATCTACAACCCAAAGGCGCCAGCATTCATCAATCTGTAATTGAAGGAATGATTAGCTGAAGGTTTTAGCCTGCTGATGATGTTTCCTCACATAGGTTCTAATAGCAGAGATGATGCCGGAACAGTTGCTCGTCGTGAGATGCCAAGAACTGCTGGGATAGGCTTCCAGCCGAGGATTATCAACAACATCATTGTCGCTAGAGGCAACTGTGGCCAATGTAAAGGGTGTTCCCGTACTCAGCCGTGGAATTGTCAGAAAAGTGCGATGTCGTCCCTCGTCGCCATATTCCACATCTATATCGACAGGAAGAAAATGATTGTTCTTGGCTTGATTAGCTCCAGCAACTTCAATGCTCAGATCACTCCACTTGTGCAGTGTATGCAGTTGCTTCAACTGCAATTGCTGCGTCTCACACATAAATACAGTGAGAAGGATGCCAGTGAACTGTAAGCCAAACATTTTGACCAGCAGAGGATAGAAAAGTCTCGTCTAAACGGTTCAGGCGACGTGTGAATACTGACTGAGTTACAAGTGGTGAAGCAGGTAGGTCAATCGCCAGGTAAGGTGTTGCCAGTTCGATACTAACAGACCCTAATTGACCAAAAGGGCAACGGCAACGACTTGAAGAACATAAACAAAGGATGGTAGCTTAGGTACCGCTTCGATCTTCAGCTCGATCTCGTGTTCGAAAATGGAATGGGGATGGGCATATGTCAGGTTTTAGTGCCGTTTAATACTTAGAGATTTACAGACACCTTTTTATGGAGGCCTCCACTCCATATCTATTTACATAGCCCAAGAACCTGCACACTCCTTCTTCTGACCATCGTCTCTTGCCGCTGGCCATGTCAACAAACGTTGTAACGCTACACGCGATAATTGATCATGCTCTCTCTCTCTCTATCTCTATGTCTCTCTTTCACTCTTGAGTATGCCGGAAAATGCTGTCGGCAGGCGCTTGGAGACCAGACAAAGTTGTTCGGACCAAGAGCTGGCGACATCGATGCTGAGCGGTGCAGCGCTGCTTGAGCCCAAGTGCTGCAGCTGGGAATCGTTGGTGACTCTACTATAGGAAACTCGCTTTTCACGCCCTGCTATTTTCTACTAGAAATTTAATGTTTGTATTCGTACGCGTTGTGCCTCTTGTGTTTAATGACATGTCTCGGCGCCGGAATGCAATTCCACTTGTCGTTTTCGATGCTCAAACGGGTATGTTATCTTTGAGACAATGCCAACACGATCAATACGAACAGGTCAAGTTTTATAATTTCTCAATCTATTCAACTCGGCTTTGCTTCTTGGATATCTACTGGCTGACCACGCTGCCAATGCAATCTTTAGTAACTGCTTGATTGAGCTGAGCAAAAGATAATAGTGCAATAAATTAAACCATATAATGCATACTATGCAGGAAACGATGATATTAACAGTTTTTGAACAATGCCAAACACTGCATCAAATCGGAGTCAGTGTCAATGTCAAGTTGAAGGCGTAAACCAAACACGAATATGGTATCAGCAAACATTATCATAGAGAAACTATTAAGTTATCTGCTGTTTGGAGCTGACAAATATGATTTGCTAAAATTTTGGAAGAAACGACATGACACGAAAATCGATTTTTTACACTCATTATTTATTTATCATAGAAAGAGTTTGTTTTTGGTTTAACCGGATCGCCTCCTCGACCGCCTGTTAAATATACTGGCCCTTCTCCGCGTTGCAGCCACACGCTTTGCATTCATTTGCCTCTGTCTTTCAGCTTTCAAACGCTGTTCTGCCATTTGCTTCTTAATTCGCGCTGCCTTAGCTGCCTCAGCTGCCGCAGCCGCCTGAGCTGCCTTTAGTGCTGCGGCATTCGAGCTGGAGCTCGAGCTGGAACTACCAGATGTCGGTGCAGTTGTGGTCGTAGTAACTGTAGTTTCTTCTTCGTCAGTCGTATCCGCATCTTCCTCTTCTAGACAGTCTGGATCGTTCGGCGAGCTGGTGCAATCAGTGCATCCATCAGGCAAATTCGGACTGTATGAAGTGCAAGCCACTCCCTCGCTGCTTTGGATCCAGCAAATTGCCAATATGGCACAGAGTAACAATATCTTTTCGATTCTCATTTCGAATGATGAATAACCGTTGGAACTTTCCCTTTTTATAGCAATCTGCAAATTCGCTAATTAAACGGCCTAATCCAAAATTCTCCAGCTGTGACAACACAAAGCTGGAAACCAAGTAAAAGATGAACACATTTTATGTTGGCTTTGCTTACTCCTGGTTATTTCGCTGTACACATAAGAAACCAACTCCGATGTTAGCGAAGCTCTGACGACAGCTGGTGAATTAATTTAAATAGAGTATTCTTTGAGCTGCGAATGTTTGTTCAGCTGCTTCATTAGCTGCATACACGTAAGACACATTTTGGCAATATTCGGCAAAGATTTCAATAAAGACTTTTTAAATTGGCAATTAAATGAAATGAATTGAAAGATAGCAAATCTACAATTAAGCGTCATAGTTGTTTAAATATTTTGTAAATTGTGTATTAACGAGGAGAGATAGCTACAGTCGTACGCACTCGAATTGAATATACCCTGTACTTCATTTGTGCGAAGCCTTTTCTTCTTTATTCTGTTAAACTTATCAGTTATGTTAACTATATTAACTATGACTTGCTTTTTCGGTTAAAATTAGAATACAAAAAAACTAGTTTTTTTTTAATAAGCCTTAGGCATGTGAAATTTAAAAAGAGGAAACATTTACTTCATTACAAGTAGGAAAGCAAAATTCGAACGCACCCGAAAAAATACTCTATATTTAATATGGTTTGCCACGCCTCCTGTTACATTTCCTATTAAAAATGGGTGCGGGTTAAAACATTTGAGCTTGTTATTTAAACCGTATAGGTGTGGATTAATTGAATTGATAGTTATCGTTTATATAACGCATTAAAATTAATTTTACGACTAAGCTGAAGCAAACAAAATAGTAATATTATAATTTGTTATGCAAATATGTTGTATAAAAAGTTCTCAACAGTTTTATAATTGAAGTGAAAATTGCCTGGTAATTATATTTGCAACTTTGTTAATAGCCCTTAAGCAACCTAATTTTCCGCACGTGCGGATGCAAAGTATGATATCAAATGCCAACGGTAAAACGACCCTAAGACCCGTGCAAGGTACCCAGAATAAAACCGCAAGCCACACAGCGACTGCAAGAAATTCGAAACAAATTTCAGAACTGGTTGGGCAGAGTCGTTTCATGCCTCATTAATGTCAGATTTAAGTGTGGCAAAGTAGAGCTTGTCAGAGTCGGTAGTAGTTTTTAATTATATGGTTAACTTTGTTTAATCAATTTATTAACACTTGGGGAATGCAACTTGAATTCGAGAAATGCAAGAAAAGACGGGATGATTATCGAATAAGAATCATAATGTGGTTTTTAAGTTTATTTCTATTACGTATGCGTGTGAGTGTGCGTGTAAAAGAATTCGTGTTCCGAATAAAGTCCAATGTGTATTCTGACAGAGTATTTACACAGAATGAGCATAATTGTAGTTAACAATTAAATAAATAGAGAACTAAAGATTATTTATGTACAATGAATCGAAACAAAAAGGAAACCGTCAACTGAAACGTTATCGATAAGTTTTAATTATAGTAATAACCAGTGTGGCGGCCTCTATAAGGAGAAGTGGAGGCCGCTGCTGCAGCCGTAGGCACATTGGTGTCCACCAGGGTGTCCAGATAGGACCGCTGGAAGTTATCCCTTGTTGCCTTGGTGGGCGGGAATGCCTCACCTTGATTGAGGGCTGTGAAGGGATTTCGCACTCCATAGTTGACAATGCCCGTTGTCTCAAATTTATAGGGTATTTTCGTAGTGAGAGGCGTAGTCAGCGCTGGGCTGGTAAAATAGGTCTGGAGAGCATTGGCAGTGCTCTGTGCGGCCTGCACATGCGACTGCGAGTGACTGTTGTAGATGCCGAAGTGCAGCAGACTATTGTGACCCGCCGCCGTGGGCAGTGCGAGTCCAGTGTGACCAAACGTGGGAGACTTGATGGCAGTCTGCTGCCGGGCTTGTGGCAACTCTAGGCGCAAAATGCGATTGTTGAACTCATTTGGATTGAGGTTCTTCAAGAAGAAGCGATGGAACTTGGAGGCAATGGCATAGATGACTCCCGGCTCAGCTCGTGTTGTGGTTATATCCGCAACAAACTGAAGACGATCACGATCGTGAGCCAACACGGCTTGCTGGTTGTTCGACGGGTTCCACGAGGCAATTGCCGTCTCGGTGAGCGGAGCGAAGATCAGACTGCTGTCGTAGGGCGAAACGGCCAGGCCAATGCCCTGCGAGGACTTCTTTCCCACCAGCTTTACGTCCAGCATTTGGCCATTGGGCAGCGGACCAGCTCGAAGAACGTTTTTGTGCACCGAGAAAACACTGAGAGTAAGAGGAAATAATTGGTTGATGTCTGGATAATGTTTCCTCTGCGAATTTTCTTACCGATCTGTTGCCAGTGGCTGGAAGTAGACAATGCCATTGCGCTCATCAAAAGCAAGTCCGACAACACCATCCATGAGCACAAAACGATCATTGTGAATCTCCGACTGTGCAAAGTCAGGATCAGGGTACATTGCTGGGCAACACATGGAGGAATATTAATAGAATACCACTAAGAAAACCTTGAGAGAACCTCACCTGGATGCGACACACGCCAGGTGACATCCTTGCTGCTATCGTACACAATGATGCCAGGCTCCACGGTGTCTGTGATATATACAAAGACATCATCGCATGACTTGGCCGTCGTCTCATCGATCACCATGTTCGTGAAGAGTGTTTCGCCCCGCAGCACCTCGGGCGGGAAGTCTATACGACGCACCACACGATCCGTGTTCAGATCGACGACAAGTATCTTGGGCGGGCAAGTGATCTGATAATCCTCCAGCGAACGCGAGACACCTGCATCGAGCAGCCACAGGCGATTGCAGGAATCGATACGCAGTCGATAGACCGAGGTGAGTATGAGGTCACTGCAGTTGAAGTTCGTTCGGGCTGTGTTGGAGAACGACCAGTCGGGATAGGCCTGCAGCAATGGCGAGTCACCTAGCTGTGCCTTGGGCACCCAACTGACTGTCGAAGAAACGCCTGAGAAGAGTTTCGGTGTGGCAATGAAGATGCGATCTGCTGTCACAGCAATTCCTGTGATCAGCACATTCTGAGGATTGTAGAAATTCGGATCGTTGGCACGTGTGGGTATCGGATTGTTGTAGCTCAGCAGTTTCCAGTGCTTGGCCACCTGCAGACCCGGCGAGGAGGCAGCATAGCCGGAACTGTAACTGCTAATACAAAGCAGCACACAGAGGAGGAGGCTGGTGAGGATGCGGGTCATGGTAGCTTTGATGACGACTGTAAAAGCGATAAAAATTAGCATTGGGATTTATTTCCCTATCGTTACCAGCTAATCAAACAGTTATGGTAAATACAAATGAAAGGCAATTATAAAACGATTCAATTTGCATTATAAAGTTACAATTAACCAGTTAAGAATTTCCCACCAATTAGAAGGGAAGCTTGCTTCGTTTGCGGTGAATAAGTACCCTTATTTAAAACCTTTCCTCACATATATATAATATATGAATACTATTTCAGAACAAATTCCATTGCAATCTGCACTTCTATTGTATTCAAATGAAGCTGTTGCCAAGTCGCGTTAATAAGTGATCCAGCCTGGTCTCGACTCAGGTCGAGATTGAGAGATCGAGATCGAGATCGAGAGTTGGAGAGATCTACCTTACTGACTGGTGTGTCTGCAAGACGTGTGTGTGGTGCGAGTTCACACACTTGCAGCAAGTCACGACTCATTTCTGATTCAGTTTCGAGACTCGAGTGCGTTTTCCGACGCGATCTAAATCTGAAGCAGACTTAGCGGCAAGCTGACAGTTCATTTTGCTTGCTGACCATTTCCACTTGGCAGCTGTATAAATGCTTAAGATTAGTCCATGTGACAAACTGGATTCGGCTGCCTTACACTTGATTTATTATCAATTGAAGCACACGCACAACAACTTGTGTGTGTGGGGACTTTCTTTGCTGTTTCTTTGAATGATCTCGTGATAAGTTGTCGAGTTAATTGAATTTTATTTTGGTTTTGCGTCATTTCGGGCGATTTAATAAATTACATAAATACGAGTACCAATGATTACCAAGGCCTATTTCCCCACAAACATACTCTCGATTTATATAAGATACGAAGCGGAAATTCGAACAATTTGCAGGGTATTTTACGAGTGCCCCCTAACGAGCGCTCTGAGTGCCCACCTGACATTGGGCCTACAAATTGGGCCTCTTGTCGTATAATTTACGAGCCGACTATCCGACAATCCGTCAAGCCGATGTGCCAACGCCTTATGATGACAGCTGGCGGAACAAACGGCCCCGGGTTAACCGGGCTCAAAAGAAAATGCCAAAAATAATAATGAAAGCGAATCATAACCAGCTGACAATGTGTCAGTCTTTTCTTTTTTGGATATTACAATGAACGTTCGCATTTTATATTCAAAATTTCTTCCATGCATTGTCGAGCGAATGTGCAATAATTGTGCTATTATATTTATTTTTAAATCGTTTGAATACAATATCGCAAACTCGTTTCTTGTCGCGCTCGTAACGGCAGCAGGCAGGCAGGCAGGCAGTCGTGTGTAAGTGGATTAAAATCTTGTATAAGCCGCGATAGTGTCACAAATAATGCTACAATAAGTCGCGCCTCGAAATGAGGCATTCAAATGTGATTTAAATTTACACTGCCGGAACTGACGATTGGTGGGGCAAGTAGATAAATCAAAACTCCACACTGCAGTCGAACTGCCTCGCGGGTATTCTCTTTTTGTTGTGACTGTGCGCTGTTGCTATTGTTGTTGTTGTTGTTGTTGTTGTAATTGCTGTTGGTGAATTGACTCCCTGGAGAGCGTTGCAAAGCGAACAAGACATTTGTAAGCCGCAGTCAAATCGAGCTCAACTATTTTCGAGCTCACAACAACAAGACAACTGACAGATTACAAATCTGGCAGCCTTATCTGACACATTTTTTCTCTCATACGTGTTCTCACGCGTTGCACAATGTAGGTACGGATGGAGGGACAGGCAGACAGACTGAGTGTTCGAGCGTTGGACGAAGAGCGAGGCAGTGTGACAGACTCAACAAAGGTTTAATTGCCTCCAACTGGAGCAGTGTGTTAAGTACAAGTATGTGTACAAAAGAGTGTGTGTGTGTGTACTTGTGTGGGTAGACAAATTAATTAGTTTGAAATGTAATTACTGCGCCTCATAAAGGGTAGCATGGAGGAGCAAATAAAACAATTAACACCTGGCCGCAAATTGTTCGCCAATTTCGGAGTAAACAAAATCAAAATTCAAAACAGAAGCTGCAAATTGGCCTCTCTGACCATTGATCGCATTGTGCGGATGCGCGAGTGCGGACGCTTCCTTATGACGCACAGTAAAGTCGCACATTCATCGCGCACACGAACACACTCCTCACACACATACACACAGACAAACAGCAGTCTGCAATTGCCAATGTGAACCGAAGTTGCAGTCGATGCGATCGATTTGAAGTGCATCAGCTAAAACACGCTGCAACGCGTTGCGAACGTAATTAACACAGTTCTTCATTTGGGCAAGCTTGCGCGAAATTTAGCCAATTAACCGCTAGCCTGACTGGAGTTAGCCAACAGCTGCTGCTGCTTGGCGCGTACATATAGATACGTGTACCCTTGGCTATGGCTACGGCTAACTCGATTAGGTATTTGTTGCAATCGATCGGCAAGAGTCACTGGAACCTTTACACACGCCACACACAGAACGAACCGAAACAAGATAAGCCAAAAACAAGTAAAAGGAACTAAACCGAACCGAACCAAAACGAATTGAACCAAACCGAACAAAACGAAGCGTTCCAAGACACACTGATACTGCAGCGGAACTATTTCTCTTAACAAAATGCATAGCAATTGGCACTTTAACCGTTAAAATCGTAGCAGCAACTGTGTGGCTGCTGCTGCATGGCGACGTGCCTCGTGCCACGATGACGACTGCCATCGCGTTCGTTGCCTAAGTCTTTTGTTTTATCCACTGAGCACAGTGCAGGCAATTTGTTTGGCGGGCTGTGGTTTTTCTTTTTCATCTGGCATTAGCTTACTTTGAAACACAGTCGCTTTATTTGTTTGTGGCTGCTGCTGCGATCGATTTTCGTATCTTGTATTGTTGCTTTCGCGACACGTCCAAGCGCTGCGGTTGCCGCCTTACGACTGCGCTCGTATCAGCAGCACACCGAATTTTATAAGAGCTTTAACTAATATCGAATTGCAAGCACTTCTACTGCAGGTAGCGACTTGAAGATACCCTGTCAAAGGGACATATTATAATATTGTCTACAGCAACATGCCTAGACCTAGATATTCTATCAGTTTGACAAAAAACGAGGTATATTTTTAATTATTCATAATTTTTTTTTTTTTATTATATACAATATATACCTTTGCATATATACCTTCAGCCATATTCAACACAGGGTAAAGCAAAATAAACGACGAGAAAACGGCTGGCGCCGCACAAACCGCCTCAGTAGCCAAACTGCAGTCGTTTTGGCACTCTTATACGGTGCTGACACGGCGATTATTCATACGCTCTGTTGGCCGGCGTGAAAAATCATTGCGGCTTTTACTTGAACTTAAGCTGGCTTTGGCTGGGGGCACATCTTCCGTGTATTAGCATTCGAATAGGCTGCCTGTGTGTGTGTGCGAATGTGTGAGTGTGGGTGTGTGGCACACACTGTGTGCGTTGTGTTCGACAAGTTTGTCATTTTGTAGTTGATTGTTTTGCGGCATGTGTAATTGACTCTTAACATACAAGTTCATTATCGCAATCGGGTAATTGAGCTGCGGCATGCTGCATTTTTCGAGTATGTTAACGCGCGTTTCTAAACAACTGTGAAGCACGTGAACAAAATCGTTTCAGAATGTAAGCATTATAAGACATTTGGGAGCAATTTAACCTTTGCTAAAGCGTGTACAAATTGTATTTGGATTGTGCTAATAAAATAAAAAGAGTCGCAGTTAAATAAATTTAATTCTGATGTTTTGGTAAACAAGACAAACAAGCTTCAGCTTAAGCGAAAGTAATTCATTTGTTCATTCATACCCTGTACAGGCAAAGTGTAACAGAGGCAACTTCCTACGAAGGATTCTACTACTACAAAGAGTTCTAGCTAAGTTATCTGTGCATTAAAATGTCATTTAATTAACACGTTCTTTATCACCTTTTAAATATACTTGTCTCCATTATTTCTAGGCTTAGTTCTAACATCACTCCACTCGGAAAACGCTAACGACCTTGGCTGATTTGATTATTGGGTATCTTAAAGTTAAATCCTCTTGGCCTTTCGACGTGTCGTTACTTGTTTCAATAAACTCTTAAACCAGTTTCTCTTTAGTTATAAATGCTGATGCAAATCTGTCTAGAATCCAACGAGAGTATTGACTTTTTCGCAAATCCCCTCTGATAATTAGTATTTATTAATTTGTGGCATATACGAGACGAGAACATATCTTTATTTGCAATCGCATCTAATCAATCTAACCAGTTGTTTCCCTAGTAATTTATACACCCGAATAGGGAATAACAATTAGCTAAATTGGCAGCGAAAGTATAACCATGTATGGCATTAACACATAACATATAAATAGAGCTGATGCTTAGTTAAATAAATTCAGCACAATTAATCTTTAACTTGTTTAAATTTTGGGCGGGCCTCATAAATGGAAGCAGATTTGTTGCGAATACTACAAAACTTGTTGATATCTTCATCCACTGTAATTCTCCTTAATAGTTTATTAAACATTTTATTGCCAATCGATTGGATGTTGATATTGCCCCTTAATCTAATTTACGAAAAGTCCCACTCACCAAGCCGAAGCAGGTGCAGAGCATGGCTTCGCTTAGATTGGATTTCATAATCGTTGCGGACATATGCATTAAGTGGCCCATGTGGCCAATGTAGAGAATAGTGAAAGCCCAGCCAAGAGCCTGGCAGTGGGGCAAGCTGGGCAGCAACAACAACAGCAACTCGTTTGTGCTCTCGAAATTGACAAGACGAAAATGATACCGAAATGGAAAGTGAAATAAAAAGACAAAAACCACACACATAGACAAAAAAAGAGCCATACCAGGTGAACGTGCGCCGACGCTCTGCCGGTTTTAATTACTCGCGCCACTCTTATTGGGTTCTTTTGAAGAATTCCGTTAAGAGTCACTACTACGCGAGTAGTATTTGCCAACCCAAATATGCGAAAAGTGTCAGACGAAAAAAGGGGTTATGCAAAAGCAACAAAAAACAGAGCAAAACAAAGAAAAAAAAACAAAACGACAACTGCAGCAGCCACTGCCGATGCCGACGAAGCAGGCAACAACGCGAAAACAACCAGCGACATTTAAACTGGTTTGCCGCCAGAATTAGCCAAGTCTCTAAGTCGGAGCAGCTAGTTCGAATTTAGGACTTGTGTGTGCACTGGGCATGTGGCACGAAGTTGCATGAATCACAATCGCGGCTACCAGAGTTAGTCGGAGTTGTAGTGCGGCTCAAGTTAAATAGATTCCTCCGAAAGTTCAACACGCGATGCTTTTTTAATTGGCCTTTTTTGGGATTCCAACCAATTCCGGCTATCTAAATCTACCTACAGCGAAAAGGCATTCACTTTCCGCGTGGACTATCGCCCCGAATCGCAGACCGATTAGATATCTAAGCTTACGTAGCTGCTCGACTTAATAGCGCTTGTTTTTGGCCAGATAATTGGCCAAGTGTGAGTAAAGAACCAAAGCTGATGCCAATGTGGGGGCACGCCCTGTCCAAAGTCAAGGCCAGAGCACAGCGTTGAACTTACTGACAAGTGATGGATATGTATATGGAAAGAGATATGACTAGGTATGTATGGATGATATATCATCTATCTGCAAGTCAATCTGCATGACAATCTAATGCGCATTATGCCACATGCTTTCTGCACTTGCTCACTCGTTGCGATTACGACACATGATCGACTCAATGGAGAAATGGAGCTGAAGATACGATGTGATGTCGGTGTAGGTGTAGATTGGTGTAGGTGGCATCGCCCTGGGCATGGGGCATGCATGGTATTGGTTTTCCTTTCACAATACACAGCGACAACAAGTGGCATGCCCTCAAAAGTCGTTCATTAGCCGTTTTGTATTTCGAAAGTAAGCGATTTATAATGAAACCCAATCCAAATCTGGGCAAACCGATATGCTCGGCCCCCGGGCCGCGTCTACCAAGCCCGGCCCGGCCTGGCGATGTATCGACTCTACACTCTTTTGAAGATTAATGGCCGTTAACACTCACTTACACTGTCCGCATACTTTGTTTCACGTGCAGTCCTAACGAATCGCAACGAAACGAAACGAAACGAGACGAAACGGAATGAACTTAAAATATGCGACCGTTATTATTATTGTTTTTTCGTTGTGCTATAGCACTCTAGGTCGACATTCTCCGATTGCCCATTGCCCACTGCCCATTGCCCTGTCATCGTTATCGCTTCATCATCGTGCCTCGTTGCCACATTTCATTCTGCATTCTGTGCGCAACAATTCGATATTAATGGAGTCCAATTGCCTTCGTTGTTGGGCCACCCATTTGGAGTGGTCGCGTTTTTGTTGCTTGACGAACCGTCGACAGCTCGAAGTGTTGACAAGGTCTTGAATTTGGTAAGCATTTCAGGCGCGTTTTTCTTAGTGTTTCTGCGGCGCATTAGTGAGCGCCCAAAATCGCAGAGTTTGACTGCAAACTCAATTAACTAATATGCACATATAAGCACGGCCTTTGTACGCCCCTAATGCGGCTCTAAAGTGATCGCCTTAAGATCACTATAAAAGTGCGCCATTTAACCGAACTTTACCAATTAGATCTGTGCGCGCAGAGAGCTCCACCTCCGCAAAAGGTGTGCCGCCATCCGACAACCGACAGCACCATAGCCGGTTCTCCATTCGCATTGTACTTTCAGTTTCCAGCTGACTTCCACAGCCCAGAGCCGGATTATCGATACCACTCTGCATACACAATACATACTCTCACACACACACACAAGCATACATAGTTTGTATATAGAAGCAATGCTCACAAGTACCTGAACAATTCGAGTGTGCAGCGCTCTGCGGTCAATCGGCTCTTGTTGTGAGTGTGTGTGCACTCCTTTAAGCTACCATAAATCAGACAAACACATATCGAGTCATACATACATATGTATAAATTTGTATATGCATGCATATTACTATTCTCTTGGATGAAGGCCAGAGCCAGAGCCAGCACCACGCCACGGCACACGGCAGCACCTCTGACGCCGCTGGCCCACACAAGAAGGAGGTGCGCGCAGTGGAGTGCAAATGCAAGTTTCTGTTTTCTATTGAACATGATCAGAAAACAATAGAATAGACGAGGAAATACGCTTACGGATGGTAAGAGCATTTTGACGGCAGTACAAAGCGGAACTAATATCTGCAAACATCCTTTATCTCATTAGCCAAGGGGCATCAAACTGACCCAACCCGAAAAGTGAAATTCATTTTCGTAATTTATCGATCGTTTGTCATAACAAAAAGGTCCGATGACAGCAAGACAAATGATCCACTAGTGCTGGTTGCTTGCTGAGTTCCAACAAATGAAACGCCACAACTAATGTACCCTCTGCCCGGCAGGGTGCAAGCGATATTTAACATATTTTGTAGCTCATGATCACATTGCAAACCGGCTGCACTTTTACCCAAGTAAAACTATCGAAAACGAAACAAAGTTGCGGAGAATTACTCAAAGCCGCCCCAAAAAACTAAAAACTAAACCGATTTATCAATAAATTATTGTTTGAAATGTCGCAAGCGATTAGTTTATGCATATCAAATTTGAGGCAGTGCGTGTGGATCGAGCACGCGTGATCCCAAACATGTTCGTATTTTATGGCACCTGTTACAGCACTCTGTTAAATTTAACAGCGCAATCAATGCTGTAATTTTTTAATGGCAAATAACATAGTTCTTGAAAGGAGAGAAAGGAATCGCCAAACCAACATCATCTCAATGCAGATTGTACGAGGAATGTCATAGTTCACGGCTATTTCGGAGTAGCAGTTAATTAAGTCGTTAGTTTTAACTATTAAACTAACTTGAGTTCATTTCCAATCGGAATAAGAATCTTAATTGGAACCTTTTGTCCGCTGACTGGCTGTCAAAATGTCATGGAATACGCCCAAAGTCTTTATAGAGCACTTTATATAGTAAATGTAAATAAACGTACATATTTTATTTGTCGACAGGTTTCATTAATGAGATTATAAGTTGTATTTAAATACCCTACACCAAAGAAACTAGTTCGAGGAGTGATCTAATTAATGTAAATTGAATTTACTAATGCAATAAATTATAAATTAATTTATTTACAGTATATAAATCTAGTTTCAGTATATATTTGACAGCTTACAGGGTATCTGGCCAACGCATACTCTGCAACGCGTAGTGATAAGAAAATTTATTGCACTATATGTGTTGCAACATATTTTGCGTAAATCGAAAAACTACTCAAAATTTAGCTTACCCACGTACATTCATAGCACACAGATTTGAGCTTGTTTTCGATTTTGGCTTACGCAGTTTTCATTTTTCTAGCTTTATTTTTCTAATTTTTGCAAGGAAGTTGCTTCAGTCTGGTTATGTACGCTGCAAATGTACAATTCACTGGTTCCTTTTACCATGACAGACTTGGGGAGCGGCACACGCCACACGCCACAAGCCGCGACCCCCATTTGCTTTAAATGGAGACTGTTACGTCGTCTACTTATGTCGCTGACTATACAGTCACTGTTATCTCACAGTTTTGATTCTGATAAGACAGGAGACAGAGTCCACTTAGATTGACAATCGTCGAAGCAACGAGATAACTCGCTACGTAACTGAACAAACAGAGAAAAATAATACTCCCGTATGTATTTGTTCCGTACGGCTGTGGGCCGATCCATGAAATAGAAAATTAGCATAGGTAATTAGATAATAATTGCAGAGCCCGCCGGCTCCCTCGAGACGGCGGTGGCAACAGTGACTGCGACGCAGGTTAAATGCTGCCTAACTTGGCCATGGGGGCTCGACTCGAATGGGCGTGTCGCAGTGTTAGTTCGCGTTCACATGTCAACACCACAAGAACAAGGTTCCAAAGTCTTCGGGCTGGCGTTGTTTCAGCTTACTTTGTTGCGTTTGGCCGCAGCTAGTGGCTTCGGCATCAACCTGATGCAGGTTCCCAGCGAGGACAAGTCAGAGGTGGCATGCACTGTGGCGCTGCTGCGAAAGTACTTCAACTCTGGGGATGCTCTCTCTGGTGCCGTGCTCTGTGTGAGTGTGACGCCTTATGTACGTGATGTGCAGGAGCAGCTGCTGCGTGGAATCAATCAGGAACAGTCATTACCGTGGACCATTCAGACAACCAGGCGCCAGTTGAAAGACGAGTCCACGTTGCATTCACAGATTCTGCATGAGAAACCCCGTTGCTACTTTCTCGTGGTGGAGAATCTCGATGACGAAGATCTGGAGGAAACATTTGAGTATTGGAAGCGCATGCTAAACTGGAATCCTCTGGCGCAGTTTGTCGTCTACCTGGCATCGGTGGAGGAGACTGATGAAGAGATGACAGATCTGATGGTGGAGCTGATGCTCACATTTATGAACAGCAAGCTCTACAACGTCAATGTGATTGGGCAGAGTGACGAGAACAATTTCTTCTATGCCAAGACTGTGTTTCCCTATCATCCGGATAACAATTGTGGTAATCGTGTGATAGCCGTAGAAGTCCTAGATGCCTGTAGCTTTGACAAAGGCGATGAGTCTGAGGAAGACGATGAATACGATGAAGAAGATTCCGGCAGCAGGGAGACAGTTGAGAGACAAGAAAAAGATATTGGCAATGGCGAAATGGAAATTGTGCAAGCTGAAATTGAAGAGCACGTCGATAACTTGACCCATCTCGATAACGATACGATTACAATTAGAGAAGATTCATTTGTGGAAAGACGGTCTGCAAAAGAGCATTCAAATGATACCGAACTGAAAGCAAATCAACCGGAAGTAGTTATTCAAGAGTACATGCGAGCCAGGTTTGAGGATAAGTTTCCTCACGATCTAAGTGGTTGCCCCATTCGCGCAGCCTATCGCGGTCCCTGGGAGCCCTACATATTTACGAGCAGCGCTCCCTTGGAACCCGAAGATTTGGTACAAGATGCAGAGGGTAACGATACCGATGCCGAACTGACCTACGACGAAGGCTATGAGGAAGTCCAGGAATATACAGTAGAGAACACAAATCCCAGTCAAAATGATGAGCCGCTGACCAAGACCAAGCTGACCGGCATCGAGTATCAACTAACGCAGACCATAGCCGAGCAACTGCACGTGGATATCGAATTCAAGGCCCAAAGCAGCAATGTGTTCCATCTGTTCCAGCAGCTGATCGAGGGGTAAGCAAGGAAGGAGTTCAGTATGGAATAGATGAGATAATTTAAACTTCCCTTAGGCAAATCGAAATGATTGTGGGCGGTATCGACGAGGATCCCAGCATCAGTCAGTACGTGTCTAGTTCCACGTCCTACAATCAGGATGAGCTCACCTGGTGTGTGGCCAAGGCACAACGCAAGCATAGTTTCTTCAACTTCTTGGCAGGCTTCAATGCAACCGCTTGGCTACTACTGCTACTCTTCATCCTGACCTGCTCGCTGGCCGTGCTGGCGGCGCAGCGAGTCTCTGGGTTTAAGATCTATAGACTGCATAGATATCTATCAATTTGCATAAATATGCTAGGAATACTGGTCACGCAGGCCATCAATGTGAATGCTCAGAGTTGGCCTATAGTGCTGCGAATGCTCTTTGGACTGGCCTTCTTCATGGCCTTCTTTTTTAGCAACACCTATCAAAGTTTTCTCATAAGCACACTTACGAATCCAACAACACAGGCTCAAATCAGTCGCCTGGAGGAAATCTATGGCAATCGCATGATTATTATGGTTAGCTCCGAGCATGTGCGTCACCTGGACAAGGAGGGAGAGGTAAGCAGTGCAGGAATTATCCCTTCTTTGCCCCACTTCACTTTGCATTGTTCCCCTCAAGATCTTCAGATACATTCGAGAGAAGTTTCAAATCTGTTACAACATTGTCGAGTGCCTCAACCAGGCCGCAGGCAATGAGCGCATTGCTGTGGCCGTGTCCAGGCAACACGCCTTCTACAATCCCCGCATTCAGCGTGACAGACTGTTCTGCTTCGATCGCAAGGAGTCGCTGTATGTGTACCCGGTGACAATGCTGCTGCCCAAAAAATACCAGCTGCTGCACCAGATCAATGCAATCATCCAGCACGTCATAGAGTCGGGTCACATGCAGAAATGGGCGCGGGACTTGGATATGGTACGCATGATTCAGGAGAAGATTGCACGCGTGCAGGAGGACACGTTCAAGGCATTGAATCTGGTGGAGTTCCAAGGTGCCTTTGCCTTCGGCAGCATCCTCCTGCTGTTCGCCAGTGGTGTCATGGCCATGGAATGCCTGGTGCACTACATGGTGACCAAACGGCGCACTCGACTTAGGCTAATACGCTGCTTGCATCGACGCTTTGGCCGGACATAGGAGTGCAACACGTATACGCCTAGTGATCCCAATGAGATAAGCACAAAAAAATGCATAAAAAATTCCCATTCCTATTCATATTTAATATGTTATGTTTAAATACATATATAGAAAGTGCACACACACAAATATTTCATATTTTCTTGGCACATTATTCAATTTAAAAATACAAAATTGCAATCTGCCGTGGAATGCACGCTGGCGTTGCCGTTGCGGCTGCTTGTCATAATCCAAGCAGTTGTCGACGTGCCACAGTGGAGCCAAAGCAATTAACACCACAAGGGGTACTTATTAAAATTAAACAATAAAAAAAAAGTCAAGAATACAATATATGCTTGTCCATTGTGTGTTCAATGTTAATTAAAATGTTGAAATAAATGAATTATAAATGATCCCCTTTTAAAATCGAACGAAACATTTTATTATTTCAAATTTATTGAAACTCTTTTTTATCTCTTAAGTTGTTCAAAATTCTTTAAAACTCATAATATTTGCTGGAATACGGCCCACTGTACGCATGCTCGTCGCCACCTCAGCTGCTGGTGCATCCTTAAAAGGTGCTGGCCTACTACGCTGCCGGCTGCCCCGCACACAAGAATTATATATATACTATATGTAGAATATATCTACATCTGTTTGTAGATATTTTCAAAAATTTTATAAAAAATATTTTTAGATTTACACATTTGTTGTGGTATCATCAAATTGGCATATTTTTGTTGTTGCTGGCCAACACAATTCAATCAGCTGCTTGCCGCGCATAGACCGCAGCAGCAGCAGCGGAGCAGCCGAGCAGCGACGTGCTCGACTGAATGGGATTTTCGTTAGTACTGGCCACTTACACATACATATACATATACATATACATTTGTGTTCATTGAAAATTCACATTTTTTATTTAGAATGAACTGAGTAGAATGTGCCAATACCAATGTTAATAGCACCTACAACCATATTGGGATTCAAAGAGCAGACTTTAAAGAACGTAATATGTCGTGTCAAAGCGAAGCCTTGGCAATTATTTCGATACTAATTAAGTTCCTAAATTGATTGATACTTATTAGTTTAGCAATTAAAACTATTTAGTTGATTAGATATAATCGAATAAGCAGATAACGATGAAGAAAGGTCAGCAAAAATGTAGAAAACTGCGGAAATATATTTTTTTCTTTATAATAAACTTTTTTTGTCTGCTTTTAGTTCCTTGAAATATCGTAGAATACTATTGACCAATAGTATAATAATATTAGAAATAGTTTTCTTACCCTTGAGACTAAGTCAAAGAAGTATTCGTGTTCCTTGCGTGGCAATATATAATAATATATGTTTACTGTTGTTAATATTTTGCACTTGATTGCACTTGTCCAGAACGTGTCCCTGGTCTAATTAATATACTATAACACTTTATAAAGTCATTAATAACCAATTAAACGGAAATATAAATACCTTACCACACAAAGACAACATTTACACTTTATAATTGCAACAGTTTGTCAATGAAAATATGAATTGTTCAATGCTTATGCCTTTTACAGGGTATTGCTCAGTCTCAAGCTGCCACTGTTGTCTTTACACCTGAGTTATCTGCTCAACACACACACACAATGTATATAGAGATATTAAATCTGTTTGAAAATCGCTTTTCAAAAATAGATTTCCATTCGCTAGCGCGAGTCAGCGCTAAAAAATCCCATGCAAAAACGTGAGATCGCACGATACTTTTTCTGTTGTTGTTTCTTCACACTTCACACTTCTTCTTTCCCCCACCCACTCACACAGCAGAGACTGCCAAAAAAAGACAGCGCCGAAAGAACTCTTGTGTAAACAACAAACATTTATATGTTATTGTTATTATTTTTGAATTGAGTTCGAAATATCAAATATTAACCGGAAGCTAATATACTACCGACTATTGATGACGCCAACTTTCATATACATATACATATATATGACAACTGCCGAAATATGCCTTCTATTTTCAAATAATTTGTGATAATTAATGTGGGTTCTTGAGATCTACAAGTGCAATGCGCGAACTATTAACAATTTTCGACTTGTGATAATTGTGTCGAAACCTCCACCTCCAAGCTGAAAAAGAACCACACCCACATCTACACCCGCAAATAGCGGAGAATGCAAAAGTATTTTCGATACTTAATTTTTGTGTTTTGTTTTGAAATTTTCGTTTTTCTAATTGCGAGTGCGCTCTGCGCTGAGAGACTTCCATCCATCCCCATGTATGGATTGGACCAACGTGCAAATGTTGATTAAAAATTAGACAAAACAAAAAAAACATATACACAACACATGCACACAAACACATGCTCACCCACAAACACGACGCCTACGACGCCTCCACGGAGGATCGACCGTATACCAAATAGACTAAATGTATTTAGTAGGCAAGCATCTCCGTGTGTGTGTGTGTGTGTGTATGTGTGTGTTTGCGAGTGTGCGAGCAATTTTTGTTTACCCTGTGCTCAGAGACGACTGCTCCGGCTCTCGGAAATTATGAAAAAAAGAACGAAATTATTTTTAAAGATATTCAAAATTTCCCCTTTGGCAAAATGTGCATCCATGTGCTGCAGATGTGTCTGAGCAGCACATGTGTATCTGTAGCTGTAGCTGTATCTGTATCTGTAGCTGTTTCTAAATCTTTGTCTGTATCTGTAAACGAATCTGTAGCTGTGCGTGTGTGTGTTGCTGAGGAAAATCTGCTCGACTGAGGGTCGTCCGAATGGTATAAATATTAGCCCATTACAATCCAGCAGCCACTCGCAGTTCTACAGCGAAAGTGTTGCTATTGAGTTTACAGTTCTCTTCTTTGTTTCTGAAACGGTTAGTGTTGAAATCTAAAATCTATTCTAAAATCTGAATAGAACACAAAATTATTGTTGTCAGTTTTAAATTGATATTCGAAAAAGCGAAACACACATTTAAAAAAACACTACATTACAAAAAAACATTTAGTTCTTCACAAACGTAACACTAACCTAACTCAATTTTCGACCTTTGCAGTTTAACAGACCTCCCCACTAGCCAAGATGTGTGATGATGAAGTTGCTGCATTGGTCGTGGACAATGGTTCCGGTATGTGCAAGGCTGGTTTTGCCGGTGACGATGCACCACGCGCCGTATTCCCCTCGATTGTGGGTCGTCCCCGTCATCAGGGTGTGATGGTTGGCATGGGCCAAAAGGATTCCTATGTTGGTGATGAGGCACAGTCCAAGAGAGGTATCCTCACACTCAAGTATCCTATTGAACACGGCATCATTACCAACTGGGATGATATGGAGAAAATCTGGCATCACACTTTCTACAACGAATTGCGTGTCGCACCCGAGGAGCACCCCGTGCTGCTGACCGAAGCTCCTCTCAACCCCAAAGCCAACCGTGAAAAGATGACTCAGATCATGTTTGAGACATTCAACGCTCCAGCCATGTATGTTGCCATCCAGGCTGTGCTCTCCCTGTATGCCTCCGGTCGTACCACCGGTATTGTGCTCGATTCTGGCGATGGTGTCTCCCACACTGTGCCCATCTACGAAGGTTATGCCCTGCCCCATGCTATCCTGCGTCTGGATTTGGCCGGTCGTGACTTGACCGATTACCTGATGAAGATCCTTACCGAGCGTGGCTACTCTTTCACCACCACAGCTGAGCGTGAAATCGTGCGTGACATCAAGGAGAAGTTGTGCTATGTTGCCCTGGACTTTGAGCAGGAAATGGCCACAGCTGCTGCCTCCACCTCCCTGGAGAAGTCCTACGAACTTCCCGACGGTCAGGTGATCACCATTGGCAACGAGCGTTTCCGTTGCCCCGAATCTCTGTTCCAGCCCTCATTCCTGGGCATGGAATCGTGCGGCATCCACGAGACTGTCTACAACTCGATCATGAAGTGCGATGTGGATATCCGTAAGGATCTGTATGCCAACATTGTCATGTCTGGCGGCACCACCATGTACCCAGGTATTGCTGATCGCATGCAGAAGGAGATCACTGCCCTGGCGCCCTCGACCATCAAGATCAAGATCATTGCACCACCAGAGCGTAAATACTCCGTCTGGATCGGTGGCTCCATCCTCGCTTCCCTGTCCACCTTCCAGCAGATGTGGATCTCCAAGCAGGAGTACGATGAGTCCGGCCCTGGCATTGTCCACCGCAAGTGCTTCTAAGCAAGTTGCGCCCACACACAACAACAACACCAACACCAACACCACCACCACTACACACACACAACACAGCACAACAAAGAAAGCTAAACACAACGAAAACATGCGGCGTCGATTACCTAGAGGCGCCTAGAGCTTAATTAATGATGATTAATCTTAAGTTAAACCTCTTGCTGCCCTGCCACGAAACCAGACGGACAACCAACAAACACTAATCAATTGCTCAGATCAGACAGCAACAAAATGTATTATATATATTAATATTTATTGGAAGTGTCACACATGACGTAGGGAGGACTTCTGTTGAAATAAGAATCTAAATTTTACAGTCTTACAAACAATTAGCATCCATTTTAATTAAAAACGACTAAAAAATCTTATATATTCCAATTGTTGTTTCATTTCCTTTCTGCTGCTGCTTCCATTTGGCTTTATTATTTTTAGACCGCAGGAAATTACGGTAATTTCGCGCACCACCCACTTGGCCCCTTCCAGAGGAAGGTGTGGATTATGTGCACACGTTGAAATTCTCTATAGATTTCTATCTATATCTATTAGATACATGCGCGCATTTCTCTTCCAAAAATGTACATTTTCATCCATCTCGCAAGATCAACAAGAAAAACAACAACAACTACAAGTACGACAGCAGCAGCAGCAGCAGCAAGAGTCGGCGGATATACCCCCTGATCGTCGTCTTCGTCGTCATCGTTGTGGGCTGTCTAAAAATACCGCCTAAGAAAACAACAACAAATACGTTCTCGAAAACAAAATTCATACATGACCACACCAGCAGTGCAGACATCCACATCCACATCGACATCGGCGTCGTCGTCGGCTTTTGGAGTCAACATTCGACGCTAACTCTGCCGGGTGTCTTTTAATTGCAGTGCCACAACTCGACCCTCGTCGGGGGCTGCGAAAATATCTTGGAATTTCAAGTACATGTGCACATGTGTGTGCGTGTGTGGTGTGTGTGTCGTTGCGTGTGTACTTGAATATTGCAGGTCACATGCAGGCAGCTGGTGGCTTCCTGGAACCAGGCCGGGCTGTGTCTCTAATTGAAGAACCGAACCAAACCAAAACTACCCCCAAAAATTAGATTACCATTTATGCATTTTTATTATACTCACATATAAGTTTTATACATATAATTATAGAAATGCGTTTGTATACAAAAAAACATTGGAAATGCGTTCGTTTGCACTTAACAATTGATATACTTGTCTGTGTATATGTATCGGAGTAGATTTATATGTACTTGTGTATATGTGTTTGTATATGTATGAGTTATTATTCAGTTAGCTGTCAGTTTGCCGGCATTAGCATCACATTATATAGATTAAAATTGAAATCATTTCTCATCGTATGCCGCGAATGTATTCAATTGCATTCAATTTCAAGTCTATTCTGTGATTCGTTGTTCATTTCCTCGACTAATTTGAATACTGCAATTTTAGAAATCATATTCTTGTCTCTACTTCTCTTAGCTATAATATAGAGCGTTGTATATTAAGCAGAAAGACATCACTTTGCTTGTTAAAAATCCAGTCTATACACTTATCGTTTAATCGTATTGGAATACATGATATATCATATTTAAGTACACCGTTTCTGTCTAAGCACTTTTCTCGTTTTAGAACGAGTGTTGTATAAGTATAAGTACATGTATATAATATATATTTAAGGCACATTTAACGGACAGTTAACACTTTTTGATTGGACCTGCTCTCTCTCATTGTCTTTTCTGTTTCTGTTACAATGCTTCATGGAATGCTTAAAAGGAAGAGTTCTCTAAGGTTGTCATAGTTATCGCCCTACTACATATGATATATATAAATACGAACATTTAGTCTTACAAAATAAAAGTTGAAATTTAAGTTACAGTAGGTAAAGTTAAACAATAATAATTACAACTGTGTTGTAATAACGGATTTGCGTATAATTGTCGGCTCGCGTCCCTTGGGAGCTGAAACACTCTCGGACGAGACGAGCCACGGTGAGACCATATCCTTGCTGTTGATATTAGCTGGTATGCGATTGTTCTCCTGTTGCATGTTGCTGAAGTTCTTCTGCGAATGGTTGAAAGGTTGATTAGGTAAAACAATTAAATCAATAATTAGGCACTATTTATTTGAGATAGATGTTAATAACGTGCAAATCGAAATGAAAACAAAGGTTAGTTTGCTAGGATCGTTAGAAAACAGACAGTCAGTTACTCTTAGATGGTCAAACCTTTTCACTGTGCGCTCCATCAACTTCACTGTGATTCGTAGGATGCTGAGGATTCGTCTTCTGCGCCTCCAAACGCTCCTGTTCGCTGAGCGTGGAGAAGAGCAAGGTGCCAGCGCTGGGCGTTGATGGTGTTATAGAAGAGGGCTTTGTTTTTGCCCCCTCTGATTTGCTGGTGTTGCCAATATTGCCACTTGTAGTAGTGTTATTGTTAATAATGTTGTTAATGAATATTTCATTAATGAGTATTTCAGCTGCTGAGGCATTGCTCAGCAAGGGAGTTGTGGAGCTGCCACTGACATTGCCACCAAGTGCGGGAGCCGACTCCGTTGCAGTGGTACTGCTGCTGGCAGTCACATTAACGCTAGCAGATGGACTGCTGGGCGTGCTAATGGTAGTCACACTGGTGGCCATACCACCGCTATTCGCATTGATATTGTTTATTGTCGCTGGCAACGAAGATGGCGGCGTTGGGGGACCATTATAGCCTGACACGAACGTGGCATTGCTGAAGGGTGAACTGCTGCTGGTTCGGGCATTTAAGGTACTCGAGCTGCTGCTGCCGCTGCTCGGCTTCTGTTCCGGTATGCTGAGCGTTAGCTTATCGCCGCCCTGTTAGTTTGTTTGTGTGTGTATTTACCCACAAGCAAACATTAACATCCACACGGACGACGACAACAAAAACGTGAACGACAATGACAATCACAAGAGCACATAAAGCACACAAAACACAAGGTGCACACAACATAAATGTAAATAAAAAATAAATGTACAGAAAGCATGAAATAAGTGCATGGCATGGGTATAACTGGTTTTTAACTTCAAACTTACCACTGATATGTAGGTGGCGTTCAGGGAATCCGGTCCATCGCTGTGTGCATGATTGCTGCTGCTGATCATATTATTGTTGTTGTTCACGTTGCTACTACTGGAGTGGGCAGCGGGCACAAACATTTGATTTGTCAGCTTTGCATTACCACTGGCGCCTAACTCCTCCTCCACCCGAGCTATATGCCACAAGACAACATCATAAGAAACAACTGCAAGATTGTTTATGTATTTAACCTTACCCTTTAGTATATTGCACTTGATGTTGCCCGGTGGCAGCGCAGCAGCGCCTACATTGGCCAGTTTCACTTGGTTGTTGGGCTTCTCATTTGTATTCGAGAGTCGCTTCAGTGTCTCTGTATTGTGGTCCATGTCAAAGGTCTTGTTTATGGTCACCCTAGGAAAAAAGAACGATTTTAGTTTACACTCATATAACATTTTCTTAGGACTACAATAAATGGTTTATATTATTTACGCTACCTGATACTGTTAGCATCATTAATGGCTTCGTTTGCAAGCACTGATGGGGATGGATCTTTAACAATGGACTTAAGTAATGAATCTAGCTCTCTATCTTTATCCGATAAGCCGCTCCTAACACTGCACAATGATATACACAAAATACAGAACACAACACAAAACATTACAATGGGTATTAGTCAAGAAGAGAAGCGATACGAGCAGAAGAGACGTGGTAAAAATAAGTAAAAACAATTGTGAATCCCACCTGAGCTGACCCGAGCTAATGGAAGCCTTGCCAAAGCTGCCATGATGCGATGTGGCTGCACTTCTGAATGGATTTGTTTCGTCAAAGTTCTTGGTGGCATTTGGAGAGTAGGGAGGCGTGTACTCCGGTTCCAATCTAATAAATTTAATAAATATTTATATATAATTTAATTTCAATTGTGGCGGTATTTCCATACTTCACAGAGAGACCCGCAGCCTTGCCAATGGAACCTATTTTACTATATGCCGGATCATCGTTGCTGAAGTTGGATTTTAGTGAATTACGACCCAACGAGGCACAAGCTGCCGCTGCTTGGGATGATGAGCTAATGGATCCGCTGCAGGCGGCGTCAGGTTCAATAATGGCCGAATTTTGTATGACAGTCAGTACGGAGGGCGAGGGAGTTACGGTTATAAATTGATCCGACGAAATTATTGAGTCAAATGTTTCGTTATTGTTATCATTGCTTGAAACAGATGGTATGATTGCTGGAACTGGATTAGTCGTAGCACTAGCTGCAGCAGCAGCAGCAGCCGCAGCAGCCCGAGCATTAACCGTGGCTACGGCAGAGGCTGCCGATTCTTGTGACGCCTTCTGACGCTCTCGCAACAAGTGCGACTGCCGACTGGCAAATCTTTGCGAAGGCCGACGTTCAAATTGAACAGTGCGTCGGGCACGACTTTGCTGTGTGGTCTGAAATTCGGTGCGGCCCGAGTAACGGAAGCGCGATCCCATGCGGAAGAAGTTCTGGCGAGCCGAAGGGCCCTTGACAGGTGCCCGAAGACGGAAAAACGTGTGATGCTCCACGGCACACTTCCACAGATGCTTACAGGCCTTCTCGTTGTATAGTCGGAAAACGAACGTATGCTCCTGTTCGCGTCCTTCGTCATCATCCTCGATAACAATCAACGTTAGCTTTTTCTTCTTGAAATCCAATTTGCTAATTTTTGGCCAGAAGAAGAGGCCAATCTTCTGATCACGTTCAAATACAAGAATTCCAGTTGGTGTCAGGCCTAAATGATATTCACAGCTATCCTTGCCGAGCACCGTGTGCATGTCTACACCATACATGTCCAGCCACTTGGCCTTGTTGAGGAAGGCAGTTTCGGCTTGGGCTGGTGTTAGGCCTCGACATGTCTTGTACTCCTCTAAAATGGCAATTTCAAGATCCTCTGTCTGTTCCGGCACAAAACGAAACTCAGAGACTGTAGCTGCTGAATGCACCTGATCATCATAGTCACCCAGCTCGGCTGTGAATGAGAGAAAAATTTATAAATTATGTACAACAAGAAAAGAAAATAACAATGCTATAAAAAATGCCATAACTGCTATTGTAGACGCTAGTGTAGCTCCACCTTGGGCCGCGGTAAAGGTCACCGTTGCAGAGCTGGGCATTCATCTACGACAGTTCGCATTGTTTACAACATTGGATTCTTTCTCAAATGCCAATTTGGTAAGAATCACGTACATTGCAAGGCCAGCGCGCAGAGTTCGGCGGATTTGTCATCCGGACAGTCGAGACGCCCTTCCAGCAAGTCTTGCTTCAGTTGCAAAAAGAATAAATAACGTGTCAGCTCCTCACGCAGTGTATTTGGCTCAGAGGAGTAAAATTTAACCTTCAGTCGGAATGTATACGGTGGTCCAACTGTAAATATAATACTCAATTAATATTTATACTTTATTTGCTTCCTTACTCACTTTTCACTTGTTTCTTTATAGGCTTGGTGGGATCTAGCCAGTGCTTGACGTGATTTGCGTCCATAAACTGCAGGCCAAAGTAATCCTTTTCGATAATGTCCAAAGCATAGAAGACTTGCTCGTAAAGAAAGCTTCCAAGAGCTTTTTTCTACAAAATGAACAATTCGATAAATGAAACAGTGGAAATTGTCATAGTCTCAAGGGAAATTGCCCGTGGAGCGTGCACTGTTGATAGCATGCAAAGTCTCAAATTGTCCCTGAACTAATCACGTTTGTTTTTGCTTTTGCCACTGAAATTTGTTACTGATCAGCGGTAAATTTTTTGTTTATCGCACACACACACGGAACACGCGCACAAACACAAAAGCAAACACGCAATCGTGGAATGTTTGTAGCCCCCTTCCTAAATAAACAAACCCCCTTTCCCATTGAAAGAACCCCTTCCCAGGCTGCCTGCCCCTGGAGATAAGCGAATTGTACGAGCTGTATGTAATTCTATACTCACCGATAATTCGATGGAAAGGTCAGTATTGTCCAGTAGAATAACACGGCAGTCGATTTTGTTTTTGTTTACCACTATGCGTTGCGGCTTAATCTGTGACCCGCTGCTGCTTGCAATGACGCCACCGCCACCACCACTGCCAGCGCCAGGTCCGCCCCGCGCGCTGCTCGCATTATCCGCATAGTTGTTGCGCACCTTGCGACGACTTAGAAAACGCAACATTTTTTCAGTACGTCGACGTTCGTGGTTGTTTTTGTTGCTGCTATCGTTGGCGTTGACGTTGACTTGTTGTTCTCTTCGATGTCGGTTGTCTTTTGTTGGCTTTGGCTTTAGCTAGAGCTCTGTTGCCAACACCACAGCAGCAGCGGCAGCAACGGCAGTAGTAGTGGCAGCGCCAAGCCAGCGTATTGCACCAATAATTCACCTGTGTGCTCACGTCTTCGTCGGCTGGGAAAAAGCGCAGACATCAAGACCACAGCGCAGCGCACTCACACACGCACACCTGCAGCACACACACGCACACAGAAAAGACCACCAACACAAATGCGCTGCAACTTGTTCTTGTACGGCACAGTAGGTTCGGGCCAATACACACTGACACCAACACAAACAGACACACACAAGCCGCGCGTTTACTTGGCCTACACTAACGAATCGGGTTAAGCTGGGACTGGGGCTGGGCGCTCCTGTGGCCGCGCGGCAATAGTTCCCCAAAACACAGTTACTTGCAGCGGCGTCCCCTTTTCGCGTAAGCACAGAAAAACAAGTCCGCCCCAAACACGTTCCGTTCCTTTCGTTCCTGCCGCAAATCACCACAAATTTAATGCACTTCACATTAATTATTCTTTACGCAAGGTATTGTATAAATCTGGTGGGCGTTAGTTGTATATGTAATTGTGTGAAACAATACGATTTTCTGCCATAAAACAGGTACATTTGCTGTACTTTAAAAAAACTTTTACGCGATGATGGTAAACGCAACAGTGTGACCGCACTGTGACAGCGTAGAAATGCTTAGATTGTTGCAGCACAGTTATCGATATATATCGCATCAAAAGCGCTGGCTTCACTTTTTTAAAAGCGCTAAAACTTAAGTATATAAATAGTTAATAATAGTTAAGACACTGCGGCAAATGTACTAAAATATCAATTATTTACAGATAGCAATAAATTTAGTATGCTGCATTGTTATTTTTTGGGAATTTATCAGCACTGAAAATACGCAAGCTAATTGACTTCAATTAATCGATAATCGCAATCATTTCAAAAAATTGCGGGCAATAGGAAAAGGTTTTTCTTAATTGTGTGAGCAGTAAGAATTAAGTAAATTCGTATTGACACTAGATCATAGCTAAGAATAATAGGAAAACGAAACCGCTACTAAATTGTAAGGGAATGGCATAATATTAACTACATTTTATCGCTTCCTCAGTATTTTATTTAAGTTTTGTTTGTGCCCAAAGGAAACTATCAGTTAAGTTACAGCTACAGCAACAACATCTCCACCGCAGCTGTAAATACGAAGCACATGAGGGTTTGTAGTTGCAACCGGCATTTGCAAAATCCTTTTTATGGGCAATTTATTCCTTTATTTGTTAGTGGATTTAGGGCTGTAGCCAAGCCGTAGCTGGAGCTGTTACAGCGAGCGTAACCAACGGAGTCAGCCAGCACAGCCCCCATTGGTCGCAGTATTTTGAGTTTAAAGGTAAATGGGAGATTTATCGCCGACAATTTCCGTATGCGCATGTATGTGTGTGTGCGCCTGTGTTTGTAGTGGATTCTGCTGCCTTCTTAGCCAACTTGGTCATGTTTATATCGAGCTTTTAGTGGGCCCTCGAGATACTCGCCCGGTTTCGGTTTGGGGTTTGGCTTTTGGGTTTTTATATGGCTTTGCTAAAAGCGCCAAACTATTCAAGCACAATTGCATGATTAATCTGCGCTTATTGGCTATCAATTTTGACTCAGCCTCCTACAGTGCCGATATGCATTTGCACATAGATGAAATGCATTTGAGATATGACAGCATAATTACACGACGTCCATTATAGCACGATGCATGATTAATTGCCTGCTAATAAGGAAACCCGATCCATGACCAGCTCTCTCGGCCAGCAGCAGCGGCAGCCGCATCACATTCATTGGTAATCACAAGACAGCAGAAGCAGAGAGCTGAGGCCGCAACCAAGACGAGTTGGCAACCTGAGCTGGAGCCGTGGACCTGGAACGGGCATCAACAATGCGTAGGCTGTAATTATGACAGTAGAGGAAAATGCCTTTCCTGTTCGGTCAGTGGGAAGCGGGCTGGGGAGTTTCTCAATTAACAAATGGCCGATGTCGTGGGGCGCTTGCCTGAAATAGACTTGTTTACAAAGGGTTTTCTTATGTCTATTTGTATTATTTTAACGATAATGGCAAGCGCCGTGTCAGGGTGTGCCTCGGGTGTGGGGTGTGTATTCGTGTAAGTGTGTGTGTGTGCCAAGCAGGTGAGCAAATATTTGTGTGCAAGTAAACTATGCCGAGTGTGCTGTGCATTTATCTGCAGTTGAGTGCAAAATAAATTCCTTTTAATTAAAACCGCAGCGCGTGATTTAAATCGCCTCCACGACTGAGGCGTCGCGCGAATTTATTGGCGGCCATCCATAAATCAGTCGCCTGTCTCCCGCGCTTCGACTGTCGTGACTGTCGTCGTCCTGGCAACTGAAAAGGTAAATTCATTTTAATTAAATAGAAAAATGTTTTGCTGTTTACCCGCTGCACGCTAACAAACTGGTCCAAGACAAGACAGCGAACGAGTGATACGAACGTCCGCCTGCCCTGCAAGGAATTCGAACTTTCCCCGTAATTGGCTACTTAAGTCCTCGATTGCTCTGGACGTGGGCGAGATGGTGAGGACGCTGGCGAAGGCGATGGCGATGGCGTTGCAATAAAAAACATCCTCGTGTTGTAAAATTTTATGTGTGATTGTGTGTCGCTTTACGATATCCTGTCGCTGCTCGGCCTCGGCCTCTCTCGACTCTCGAGCTCGTTATTGGGCGGGAGATGGCACCAGGGAATGCCAATGGGATGGGTTGGGATGGACCTGGTATGTGCCTGGGATGTGCTACAATAGCAACATTTGTTGTCTCAGCGAATTCCCATTCCAGCTCCATTTCTCGCTGCCTGGTAAACGAAGCGATTGCCGTTACCTGCTCACCTACGCCCTGAGGGAATAATTCACGGCTATTTGGCAAGTCAACAGCTTGTTTCATTCCGCCGTGCAATTTTCGATGAGTATTTTTATGACGCTGACAGCAGGCGACAAAAGCCCCAAATCAATTGCAAATCAATGTTGCAAATATTTTCCCACGCCATGCAGCAAATAATTAGTTTAACCCGCAGAGGGAAAAACCCCGTTTGTGTGTGTGAGTGTGTGGTAGTAAGGGGTGGAGGAAATGCGCGTGAAAAATATATATATGAAATTATGCACAATTTATTTTATTTCGTATACAATTTAAAAAGTGTCAACTTTTTTGCCGCGACCTTCCATAAAAACATATGAAACGCACACAAAAAGTTATTTATGCCCTCGGCTTGGCTTTTGTTGCAAGCGCCATTTGGGGCCGGTGCTTAGTGACCACAGCCACAGCCTGCCACGCAACCACTGGGCACCACTCCCCCTCTCCCAGTTTCCCTTCCCCCTGCACCCAGAACTGTGGTGTCAACAAAATAAAAAAGAGAGCAACGAAAATCTAGCGGCCTTTTTTCCAACTCTTTTAGCCTTAGAGAAGCTTTAAAACGGCCAGCAGGAAAGGGAATCCCAGCTGGGTGTAGGGCGTGGCCAGGGGAAGCAACCCCAGCGAGTGGAAAACTTTCGCAGCATTGCAACAATTAAAAGTGGCACAAGGGTCATTGAAACAATTGGCCATTGTTATTTGGCCAGGAGATTTAATTTATGCCACTAATTACTTTAAGAGCTTTCCAGCTGCAATCTTAGCGCAAATGCGAAAGAATGTAGCCAACCTCACTTCGCCATCCCCATTCCCCCCTCCCCACGTTCTTGCTTCCTGTAGCAAACTTTAAGCGCTGTTGGCTGCTGCTGCAAAGTCAAACAATATGCAAATGCGTATTATATTCAAATATTTTTTCTATGCCAGTAGGTAGAAACTAACGCAAAAGTTACCCAAGTTTCTCCCAGGTCCGGTGGTCCATGGATGTGCTCGACTGTCTGCGGCTTTTTCGGCTGACTGCCGACTTCAAATGACTTTTGGCCAGGCAAGCCAAGAAGAAGTTGAAACGTTTTCAGGCTATTTGCACTTGATTCGCACTCGGACTAACAGTCGCAGTCGAACTCAACTCGGATTCGGACTTGGACTCCTTTCCCATCCGGCCTTGTACACGTATGTGCTTGGCCAGGCAGAAGATGAGACGATGAGAAGATTCTGAAGCAAAACACTTTTAGTTTGCCATTGGTTTTTCAGGCCAAGTTTTGTGAGCTGAGCCCCTTGGGATGGTCGAGGGACAACAATAAAACTATCAACTTTAAATTACAGTTTATATTATTGATGTGTTTTTGGGGCTTTCATAATTAGACTGGGGCACAACTGTTGGGGCCAAGTGCTGAGCATATTTTCAGCTTGGTCTCAATTCGTTATGCGTTTTTATTGTTGTTGTGTGTGCGAGTGGATCCCACATAAATCACATTGTAGCCCCCGCATAGTTAGGCTCACAAGTTGTTGGGCAGCTCATCATCGATGTGCACGAGATGTGTTCTGTTCTGGTTCTGGTTCTGGTTCTGCTTATCATGCATTTCGCTCGGGGCATCATCTAACGAATGGCACCAAAAGTGCTCGAGCAAAAAGTGGTCCATTGAGCAGCACAATTTGCTGATTGTTGGAATTTCCTTGGCGATGGGAAATGAAAACCGAAACTGAAACTCATTTAAATCAATATTTTGTTGGGCACGTATGCAGGCCAGGCCAAGCAATAGCAGCGGCAGCAGCACCAGCAGGAGTTGTCTTGGAATGGGCGTAACCAGCACTCGGACTCAGCACAATTGTCGAACGCTTGACGTTGTCTTTCTCTGGCCACATGCCTGGCCGCAAAACCGAAAACCAAACCCAGACCAGATGACGCCTGCATGCAAATGTCTCGTAACATTGTCCAGAAAACAACCCCCCTCCCTCATCCACCTCCTCCTCCCCACACACTCGCAATTATATTTGCCTTAGGTCGGCATTAGTTCACTGAATGGTTTGGCTTCAAGTCCGGCTATTGGCTATGGCTACGGCCTGACCGGGCCTGCTGCTAAGAGTCATTTCCGTTTCCCTTATGCCACCACCCTTATGCCACCCAGCCAAGTATTTGTGCGAGTTTGTGTGTGTTCGAGTACGCCCCCGTTAGGTGACAGCGTCAGTTTTTCATATGTTTGATGTGTGCGGTTTTTGTGGCAATTGTTGAGATTTGTTACGTTTTTTGTGACTCGCGACTGCGACTGGGACTGACTAACTGCGGCATTGTTTACACAACTTGGTCGAGAATTCAACTGAACTTTGTCCACTAACTGTCGGCTTACCGAAATGCAGAGAGTATTAATATAATGAAGATATTTCTATATTTAAGTTTTCAAGGATGAAGAAACTATTTTTATTACATTCAATTTAATTCTTCAATATAAATGACTTATAAATGATAACAATTGGTCTATATCACTTTACAGTTTCATTAACCTTAAAGATTAACAGTTCCATTAATCTTTAAGCCGAGTGCGCTGTTAAAACGCTGTTAAGCTCGACAGTTAACAGCTCTTTTTGTAACAACACTTGAGCTCTCGAGCTGGCAATGAAATATCTGGTAACTTTTGCCATTATGTCATGGCACATTTAACAAATACTTGTGCGATTATTTACGATTGAAACCGAACTGTGGTGGCTGGATTAAATTCAATTAGATTGAATGCACGCTTAATAATATTACCGGGAAGAAAGCACCCACACACTTTCCCTCTCTCTATCTTTCTTTCTTTTTCTGTCACTTTCTATATGTTGCTTTGCAATTGAAACGAGATAATTTTGAACTTTTTATTTTCAGCAGACACCTTTACATGCACTCACACCGCCATGCACCACGCCCCACGCCCATTTGCCTGTGTGCGGTTACTACGTATTTATCTCATCTTTTTACTGCGCATAGAATTTTGACAGGCAATTAGCAGCAGCGTTGCCAATGACTGCGAGACTTGACTTCTTCTTAAATTGGCTCAGTCTCATTCATCTCACTCTCACTTACTCTCTCTCTCTCTCTCTCTCTGCTTCACTCTACTTGTATTCCCTTTGTCAGTCATGCTGTCTGCTCTGTTTCGCTTTTATGACAGTTTTTCTTTTTTATTGTGCCTCCAGTTTTCTATGGCTCTTTTGACGCTTACGATTTTTACATTGTCTTAATTGCGGCTTTATGATGTGTGCGCTCAAATGACACGCAGTATTTGCTGGCTATGATTATGATTTAGTTCAGGTTCGGGTTCTGGTTCGGGTTCGGGGCTGGTTCGACTCGGGGGCGCCATAAAGATTAAACAGCAGTGAAGTAACCGTTTTTCTACATTTTTCTCTTGTTTTGTTTTCACTTGCTTTTGCACCCGTCTTCAGACAACCGCGACTGGGACCGGGATCCGTCGTAAAACCCTCATGCAACTCGCTCGCATATCATGTGTAAAGTTCTTTAAATATTTGTTGCGTACCGGAGGTACATAAAATGTTTACAACGTAATCATGTGTGGCAATTGCGAGGAAGACAGCAGAGGGAAGACATACATAGTATATGGTATGTGCACTCGCATTATATAGTGTCCCCCGTTTTACGGGAAATCTGTAAATCTTTACTCGCTTGTTAGCTCTCGAAATCAGCCAAAGATTTCAGACAATCTCACACCAGTTCCCAGTTCCCAGTTCCCAGAGGGTCCCTGTGCATTATTCAACGAATTTGCCAACAAGTCCAAGCCGAACTAATGAAACAAGTCTCGGATTTAACTACTTCCACTCCGTTGCCTAGCGGCTTTGGCGGCGCCTTAAATCACCGCAAGCAGGAGACAATTCCACAATTCTACCAGATAGTCCCCTAGTACCACTCGCATGCGATATATATTTCGCAGATCTGAAAAATGTCTTTGTAAATTTATAGAGAATGCAGGGATACTGCCAACAAAGAGTATATGCACTTAAGATATCCTGTAAAGGCTTAAAAGTTCGGTGTATAAGTTATTCAAATGAAGGTATGAAGATTTTGAAAAGGACTTCAAGGAAAGGTCTTAGCATTTCCCTGAATAACAAACATAGAAGTTGAATGTGGGAAAATTCCTGATGTTTACCATTTCTTGTACAATTCTACTCATTTTTACATGAGTACAGGGTATAAAATATATTAAAAATTTGCATTTCAACATTAAATTATTACAGCAAGATTTTTATGACAAATTATGGGCGCGTAAATTATGGTGGGTTATTCGTGCGGCCCCTGTCTACTTATGTTGTATCTGCCACACACACAGGAGAGAGAGATGCACAAACAGACTCACGCACACACACACAGAGAGTTACACATGCACACGCTCAGGTGGAGCACACCCACGTAGCTTTTGTGTGTTGCCAAAAAGGCAATAAAAATATTTTCGCTGCAGATCTTATTCTGCTTTATTTCGCCATTTTTATTTGTTTCTTCTGCGCGCTGTGTGTGTGAGAGTGTGTGTGTGGGGGAAGGAAAGATGGGGCCAAGGTGGATATTGGTTTGTTTGCGTATGCCTCGTATACCTCGCACACTCCGCTCTGCTCTGCATTCGCTCTGCCAAGGAAAAAACCTCTTTTATATGTATCTTTACGCTTGCCTGCCGCTTATCCTCGTCGACTCGACTCGGATTCGTGTCCTTCTGGCCGGAGGAGGATGCCGGCCAGGTTGCTGCCGCTGGCTGCTGCCGTTGACTGCTGCCTGCCTTGCGATTTGTTTTTAAAAGCCGCTCAGCTGTGGCTGAAATAACTTTCTGTTTGTTACCTTTGTTAAAACAATAAAATTATTATTATTGCTTCACATGCTGGAATTTGAGGACTTAAATTGTTGTTTCGCACACACACAGAGAGAGGGGGACTGACTCCACACACACACACACACACACACAGAGACAGCGTGTCTCATATAATCATCGTCCATCATTTCTCGCCGGCATCCTCATCCGCTTGCGACTTCGACCCTCGACAGAAATTTGTCATGCAATTTATTTTTTTCCATTTTTGTGTCGTTCAGCAACAATTTTATGTCATTTGTTGATTGTGTAAATTTCGCTGTTTAGCAGTCGCATCCATCGTCAGCCTGTCGAATGGCCGCGGACTTTGGCCCTGGGATTGCGATTGGGATTGGAATTGGACTTGCAGCCGTAGCCGGGCCCGGAACGGGAAGAGGCTTGGCGTTTTAAAGGTGCTAAAGGATTTTATGTTCGGCCTAACCGTGGCTTATTTGCCTTGTTGGTAGCGCAGAACGAGGAGCAGCCACTCGTACTTTGGCCCTGTGCTCGGTTAGAGCCGAGCGGCGGCTACATAAAAAATGATTTACTATATGGCGGGTCTCCCTTTATGACAAGTCGTAAATTGCATTTTATGTCGCATCTTTTCTCTGCCCACCGGCTCCAGTTTTTATTTCTTGTATATTTGTTAATTAAGATTGAGGATGATGTGCGGCAACTGCACACAGAAATGGCCAATTATGCATCGTGTTTGCAACTGCAGTGCACAGGCAGGCAAATCCTCGCCAGCTCACCCAGCAGCAGCAGCGACTCACCTACAACTACAACTAATACTACTCTAACTCACACACTTACACACTCATACACACACACACACACACAGACACACTTAGTCACACTCTCCACACAATGGCAACTTTGTCGACCTTTTCTAGCGTTCATGCTTATTTTAATTAGACTCGAGCTGAGCCGCTTCTGCCACACAAAAGCTCGACTCGAATGTGTTGCTGCCTTCCGTTGCGGAAATAGCTTGTACTTGAGCGGGTAATACAGCGACCTCCTTCCTCCTTCTGCAACCTTTTCCCCCACTTGTAGGTGTACTTAGATGCAGGTTAGCGTAAGCAGCTCTATTTGTAGCCGTATCTGTGCGGCATCTTCGCAGTTGCTGCTGCGCATCTTTGAGTGTGCCACGTGTGCTCTGTCTGTCTCTTTGTCTGTCTGTGTGTGTGTGTGTGTGTGTTGCCTGCTTATGGCAATTGCGAAAAAGGCTTTGGCCCAGCCAAGGCAGCAAAGGCAGTGAAGGCAGCCCAGGCAGCCAAGAGATTACGAAACGTGTCACAAGTGCAGTCTGCACCTTTTGAAGTTATGTTTAGAACGACATGAGCGGGACGACCGAGGCCGGGCCTAATGAGTGGAATTAGAATTCAAAATATGGCAAAAAAGTCACGTTTTGTGAAATTAATGATTTGGGGCGACCGCAACACGCTGACAGTCCCATCATCATCACCTCACCACCATCATCATCGTCGCCATCGCCAGCCACTTGTTCCTCCCCCACGGCATGTCCAACTTGTAAAGCGTACTAATTCCAATTCGAATACCAAAACGATACGAAATGCTGCAGAGAAATAAATATTATTTGACCTAATCAGGTGAGCCGAAAATGGGATACTCTAACTGATCTATTTTGATAAAACCGAACTCCGATTATAATAAATATTTGAAAATTATCAATGTAACTTAAAGCGGACAAATTCGTTTTTCTTGGAGTAAACTTCAGCAAGACTCCAGTTGTGAGTGCTTGACTGTTATATACCCGTTCCCAACTGTTCGCCTACTAAAAGTATTTCTTAAGTACCTTCTTTTTTTATTATCCGATCGGAAGGAAATTCTACATGTTAGGTATTTGAATGTTAAAAGGATTTTACACACCAAACAGGACGTTTAAGGACGTATACTTACAGACAGACAGTCATTGCTAGATCGATTCAACTATTGAGCTGATCAAGAATACATACACTTTGTAGGGTAGGACATACTCTCTTCTGCCCTATGTGTAGAGAGTAGAAATAGTTTATACTCAACAAAGAGACCAACTAAAATTGAATACCCTAAGCAAGAGTAGAACATAGAAAAGTTTCTGGAATGCAGAATTCAATATACAAGGCCCAAACGAAGAATTCATACAAAAAGCGTTTTTTTAAACCATTATCCATTCCGAACCAAATCCATCGCATACCATCGAAAATGCAAGATGACAAGAACAAGCGGGTAGAACTTGACAAAAATGGACAGCGCCAGTTGAGTTGTTCCCTCAATATCTGGAATCGAGCTTATATCCAAATGCATATTCCTTAATGTCTATAAAGCAATTTAATACTTGTGTTCGCTGATTAAAATTGTGTTTTTGATAGATAAACAGAGACACATGTAGTCGTATTTACGTGTGTGCGGTCGCTCGATTGGGCTCTGTGCGGCGGCGGGGACTATTCGAGGCTATTCGTGATGCTCACGCCAAACAATACACACGCACACCTCACTGAATTAAGAATTATGGCTATGCAAATAAGCTTAAAGCGCACAATCACAATCAAAACCAGCAATAGCAACAACAACAACAACAACTACAACATAAGCAGCAGCGTAGCGGTAAAGTGTTTAGACACGCAATGTCAATAAAGTATCTTATCTGGGGAACACACATTCGGCGGGCGATGGCTGCGGATGTGATACGATTCGAAGCGATGCCCAAGGCCCGTTCTGGTTCTTATATGGCAACAACACGATTCACCAAAGACTAACGTATTTTTTGGTGCTTTTTGTAATGCACCCAGCAAAAGGGCTACAAAGGGTATGATGAGCTTAAAGAAAAATCTGTATCAGTTGACCATCTTTATTATGAAAAATGTAAACTAGAATTATACAACTTTTCCATTCTAATCTTAAGTATTTTTGAGCTGGGAAATCTTATAACTAACATTTAAACATTCTATTAAATCTTTATTTATATAAAAAAAAAAAAAAGAAAAAGTAAAAATGAAAAATGTAAATTTTAATAAATTAAAATTAAAAGAAAAATATAATAAATATTCAATATTTACAGATCTTATTATCTGTCTTTCTTTACATTAAATCACTAGGTATCCAACAGTCTAATAACATTCCTTGCTAGTCTCTTTTCGAGGGCTAGCCAAGGGATGGGGCTTATTCAATAATGCGTGCCTTTGAATTCTGATTATACATATGTATGAAATATCTCCACATGTGTCTGCGTCTGGGTTAGGAACTTAATAGATCCGAAGAAGGAGACATGTCAAAGGGTTCGCTTCTCTCGGGTCAGTCGCACTGCGTGAGTGCGTGAGAGAGTGTGTGGCTGAGTGTGTCTAAGTGTGTGTGAGTGTGTCTAAGTGTGCGAGTGTGTGTCTGTTGGCAAATGATCTTTGCATGTTTGGAATACATTTTAGCACTCTGGGCGTGGCGAGTGCGTAACATGTAGACAGACCATGCGATATAGAGTGAGATAGGAAAAGAGAGGGAGGGACACAGGACTAGTCAGAGAGGGAGAGACAGGCAAACAGACGGACGGACAGACAGACAGACCGAATTGCAAATTGAAATGTTAACATTTAAGCACGTATTAAGCACGTGGCCAAGATGCGCGTGTATATGTGTGCGCAGCGATAAATCGATGGATATATGGATTTCCGAGGCACCCCTGGACTGGACATGCCCATGACCAGGCCCAGAAATCATTGTTTATCATCCGTTTCTAATAAAACGAACCTTAATGGGCCTACAGCGCAAATAAAAAGCAAAACCAAAGCAAAAGAGCAAAGAAGAAGAATGTGAACACGAAGACAAATTTATAAACGACTTTTGGGCATTCATATGCAAATCTTTATGGCCAAATAATCGAGCATATCTCAAGTCTCGCGTCGTGCGGGCCATTGTAAATTTAATAAATTTGTTAAGTTCTCAAGCTTTTATTAGGAAGTTGTCATTAAGTCATCAGTCGTCGCTGCGGCTGCGGCTGCTGCGTCCAATTTGGCCGACAGCTGTCATTAATTGCCGTTTGACAAGCAATTCGTTAAGACCCCCGCCCCAAAAACTACAGAAAAACACACACAAACATGCTTCTTATGCAAATCGCCAACACTCACTGTACAAATTCGATTCCCATTCCAATTCAAATCGGAATCGTCATCGGAGAATCTTAGTTCGGGGCACTCCTTGACGACTGAGCATCATAATAAATGTTCAAGACGATGGAAACACATGTAAAAGCGTGTGGAAATGAGCTTTTAAATACCCCAAGCGAAGCAGTTTTGCATAGGCACAGATATACACACATACGCATACACATGCATACACGTACAGTGCATGCAAATGAATGGGAGGCGATGCGATGCGAGGTATCATAGTCACAATGGGACTTGAGTTTCCAGGAAAATGCTCGTTCGTTTCTTCGACGGTTTCTTATTCTTCTCGGCACGCGATCGGCGCGTTAAACGTTTTTCTTCCCCTGTTCCCCCCTCTTTCGACTACAGCTGCAACTTCAGCTACAGCTGCAGCTGGGAACTGCATTTGTTTACAATACTTATGCCATTGACTTGGGCTATTTTTACATTACTTCGTTTCAATTCCAAACATTTTCGTATTTTTTTCAGCCTAATTTGCCTGTTGCTGCTGCTGCTTTTTATTGAACACAGTCGAGTCGAATATTTATTGATGATGCTATGACCACACCTATTTTATGAGCTCGGCCAAAAATAAACCACAAATCCCCAGTGTTAAGTCCAAAATAAAAGCCAAGCAACGGGGAGCACTGGGCTGTCTCCGCCTTCGATCTGTGAGTGCATGGCCAGCTCACTTGAGAATTCTTACACCTCATTCCGGGGAGAGGTGCCAGAGTGTGTGTGTGTGTGTGTGTGTGTGCTCGTGTGTGAGGGGTGTATGGGGTGGCTCGTGCTTTTGATCTGTTTAGCATTCCATGGCACATCAGAAAGTCGTAACTATTCATAAGATCAGCCGGCCCCATGAAAAAACAATTGCATCCCAGGGAACCAAGGGGAACCAGGAAAGTAAAGCACATTGAAGAATCATCGGGGCACTCGTCGTATTTGTTTGCATTCATTTGTATATGTTACGATAACAATTTAATGCACAGTTGCCCAGGTGATTGCACTCTCCAGCGACTGTACTTTGATTTGGGTGGCCCTGCTCCTCCCGTCGCCGAGGCGAGTTCATATAGTCAGTCTATTGGGGCCGATGTGTTTGTTCTCGTAAATTGCCGGCGCATCTTTACCACTTCCTTTGCATGTATCACAAGCCGTGTGAATATGGCACATCAATCACTCGATAAGGCACAACAAAGCCGCATGATGAATAACATCTGCTGCTTGAATAAAAGTGAATTGCCTTCTGCGAAATAATAAAAAACAATAGCAAATAAAAAGCCAACACGAAAAGAAGATAACAAAATCTACTTCAGAAGTTGAGGCATGTATTCGTCGTATTTCGACAGCCAGAACTTACATTATTGATTAATACCGAATAACGCCAAGTTGATCAACCGGATGTACGTAGAGTTCTGCGGAATATCCAACAATTTTGATGGAATTAATTCATTATTTCGACAGAATTGTTCTTGATTTGGCTTTAATAACTCCAACTAAGCTACATATTTTTTTCTGTTTTTCTTTGTGTTTCGCAATAAAAAATTTAGATTGCGCTATAAAAAGTCAATTTAGATGAATAAAGAGCTCATAAAAGCTTTGATGTTTTCACATGAGTTAATAGTGAAATTAAAATATATTTAAGTATTTCGGTGCTAAAAAAAAACACGTCGAAAAAATGCAAAAACAGCGCCAAAGTTTTTGCACTTTTAGTTTAAATAATTTAATTGACTGTTAATGCAAACATGTATTATGCATCTAGAAATTATGCAAACAGAATTCAATCTATCATTCATAAATTGACAAGCCGACGAGTTGATATACCTTGTACATCATACCCAATTTTTTATAGGCATTGCAACTAATCCCAATAAGAATAAAAAGAGTTGACCTCATCTGTGCTCTGACCTCTTTCACGCTTAACAGTCTTTATCACGGATTAACAGCCACTGTTAATGGGCGCCACTGTTAAGCCGACAAATACGATATTCAACACTGTAATCGAATATCGCCAAGTTTCGTTTTCTCTTTGCTTGCGTTACGCGCTGTTGTTGCTGCTGTTCGCTCTCTTTCGAAGTTCGAAAATCAAAACTGTTGTTGCTGTTGAAGCAAGCAAGCAAAGAGCGCCAGAGAGAGAGAGAGAGTGTGTGGTACGATTTTATATGATTGTTGTTAACTGAATCTGGCTAACATCACATTGTAGGCATGTGATCTGGCTTAGAATTGTATCCTGAACATGCAGTTTCAATTGAAGGATATAAGAAATATCTTCAATGCTTATTCGACTTCTAGTAACCTGCGAATTTACTGCAAATTAGTGCATAAAAATGTAAGTTGAGTGTAGAAAATTGGAATTAAAATATAAGTAAATAAATAAAACTTTATCAGAATAACAAGTTTAATTCCTTTTTGTACTTTAAAGTTATTCAAGATTTTTTAGTTGTGCTGTTGAAATGTATCTTATCCCGCCAAAACCAACTTGAAAATCTAACATAGAATTCAAGTCATATTGCTGCCACCTTCAACGCTGGCGTCGCTTGCCGTTTTCAGCTTTCGGGTTTTTCTCTTACTCGGCGGCAGACACGACGCTACGAGAGCAGAACTCGAATTTCGAAACAAGAAATCAAAGCATCGCGAGACTGCCGCAACGACGAGTCCGACGCTGAAGTCGTGTATCCAGTAGATACGCGAAGCTATAACGGTACACATGTTGCCAACGGACTCTGCAATCGTGAGCTGAGCTGAAATGTAGTTCCCGATATGCGTTCGCTTTAGGGTATCCGTTCGAGCACATACACGAAAACACGGTGGAACACACACACACACACACCGAAAGTGAACACACATATTCGCACCAACACAAGCGAGCGGTACACACAACTACAAGTGCAATAAATATCGTAGACGGCGTGTTTGCGAGTGTGAGTGACTGTAAAGATATTTGTGAAATATTTGGGGAAATATTTGTGACTTCAGTTGGGCAGTTTGCATCGTGGGCTTCACCCCCCGACTGTGTTTGCCCATAAATTCGATAATAGGCGTAAAACAAACGCAATTAATCCATTAACAAGCCAACAAATTCAACTTACGGTACGACCCCCGATGATAAATATGCAATAGTTTTAGTTTAAAGTGAGCTCAGTGCGACTTCAGCATAAGCCAAAGGAAATTGCCTTACCTTGGCAAGGATTACCGAAATTTAAATATATTAATGAAAACGAAACAAAACTGTGACTAAAATAGCAGCCACAGTAGCAGCAGCAACAGCAACAGCAACAGCAGCAGCAACAACAATAACGTTTCGTATTCGTGTGCCTCTTGCCGCGGCTGACTTTGAAAATCGCTCCACTTCACATTTAGCTCGGCTCGAAGCCGGCTTTTTCTGGCCACGGCTCCCGCTCCGACTCACGTTCCCTCTCCCCTTTCCCTTCCCTCTCCCAGTGGCTCTGCGGCTGCCGTGCTTCGACTTCCTCGATAATTGGAATTTACGACTGTGGCATAAAAAGCGGAGAATATACAGACACAGAAGGATAAGCCCAAGCACGGGTCCGTAAACGTGTGGCCGGAGCCGTGCTTTCAGTGCTCCTCCTCCTGTGACTGCCCTCCCCACACCTACCCGCCTGGCTTAGCGCTCCTCTTGTGCTGGTGCTACTCCTTGTGTCGTGTGCTCGTGCTCGTCCTCCGCGCAGCGGGAATTGTTTGGTGACGGTTACGGTAACAGACCTCGACTGCTCGGCTTGTTGGCTGTGCTTGTCCTCACTTAGCTAAACAGCCACGCCTCCAACTCGAACCGCACAACGTCATCGATAGTCGGTCGTGCCGTGTAAATATTTTTTTGCCTCCTCGCCGCCGTTCACATTGTGTTTTTGTAGTTGTTCCGCCTTTGCGCCTCGTTCAATTGGCCTGTCACCGGCAGGCGCGCGCTGATTTGTTATGGTAATAGTTGTCAAAACGGGAGAGATTCGAGAGATCTTTAGTGGCACTTGATTACACTTGACAACAACAGCAGCGGCAACAACAACTGTGAATAGTGCGAAAAAAATGAGAGCTGAATGGGCCAGTAGAGAGTGGCCAGAGAAGTGTGAGCGTAAATCTTGGCCAATTAAGTGCGCGTGCTCGTTAAGAAGTGTCTCATTAATGCAACCATATATCTAACCAAATACCTGTATATATAAATGAAAGTATTTATACTCGTATTGGTAGCTATATCTACAACATAAATCTATGTAATTATGCCCACATTTCAAATGCAGATCAGCTCAGACGGCGTGTCGCGCATCGATCTTATAAACTGAACAGCAGGTAGTAAAAATCTGGCCACAAAAAAAATCCAATCTAAATCCGAAGCTAAAGCTAAATCTACAACCGATACAAAACAGTTCATCCATTAGCCAAGTCGAGAACTGGTGGTAATAAAACAACAAAAACAACAACATGGAATACTGAATGAATCCGTTGGAGGTTTATGCACATACATTAGCTGGTGAGTTATCAGACCTGAGACGCAGAGAGATACTCTTGAAAATTTATGCTCATATCTGCATAATCGCAAATTAAGCTACATAATTAATAAGGCCGAGGAACCTCGGCAACAACAACGACAACGACAACGACAACAACAAGAACGACAACGACAGCAACGCTGTCAGCTGCTGATGTAGCACCTTAGTATGCCATCAACTGCGGCAACCCTAACCACAGTACCAGTAAAAGATACTAAAGTACGAGTATCTGTATTCACTTTGTCTGTTCGTGCCTGTACGTGCCACTGCGCAGCGAAAAGTATCGATGTCTGTAATCTTAATTAGCAACACCACAGAGACCGCTAGCAGGCAGGGGCGGGGAGAGAGAGGTTACTGGGGACCCAAGACTGACCACTGGGGACAGGCAGGCAACTGTTTGTGACTGTTCGCTAGAGGCCGAGCGCCATCCAAACATCTTTTAGCATTTAAAGCGTTGTGTACAATTTTAAGAAAACAACAACAATAACAACAACAAGTTGAAGAAGCAGGGAAAAAAAATCAACCAAACCTGTTTCCATCATAATTTTTGTACTGAAGCTGAGGTGTTTTTTCAGTAAATGGCCAACAAATAAACAACATCGATTTGAACAATCTGAAACTGAAGTGAAGTCAAAGCAGCCGACACGCCTCTGCTCATAACCGGCTGCCCCCGCTCCCCCTCCGTTATTAAATATGTATTCGGGATGCGCTCCTGGTACTAGAAGGCGCTCCCAAAGGAAGCACGTCCAAGCGATGTTGTTCGCGCCGTTGTTCTTCCCCTTTTTGTTGTTGTTGTTGTTGTTGTTGTTGTTGTGCGCATGTTCTTAGTGGAGTGTGTTGTGGCACCTCAGGCTATGCTCAAAATGCAAATATCTTTTGATCTGCTCTCATGCAGAAACAAATTCGCACCTCAGTGTGAGAAAAGCACAGAGAGGGGTCCCAAACAGCCCCGCTCTCCCCTTGTACCTGGTCATAAAAATGGGATTCTTTTGAGGGGTGAAGAGGCACTTTAATTGCTGCCATTAGAAAACGCTTAGCATTATTTAAGATTCGTAAATTTAATTACAACTATTGCCTTCTCTTTCTCTCTCAATCTCTCTCTTTCTGTTTGTGTTAGAACTGAAATTAATTCTCTTTTTCCACTGTGGGGATTGCGCACTAACCGCAAATCGCAAAGTTCAATGGGATTTCAAAATATTATGCTTGTGCAACTAATGGAAAATTGTCCAACTATGAATTATGCGATTAAAATTTGTTATAATAACAGAAATGCTTGAACATAAAATTAATAAATCAACGCTTCTATTGTTTTATTTGTGTTGGGCAATAAAAACAGATAAAACCTAATGAATTTTCAATGGGCAAGAATTCAAGTTCATTGAGGTATAATTTGCATTCCCATAACCGGCTGAGCCGGACAAGCAGACAGACTGGCAGCTAGAGATCATTTAAAATAAATATTTGTTGACTGGATACTGTTGGAAACTGTTTGAAAAACCAGTCAATGCCCTTAGTCAGAGATGGATGACTTGAGATAGCGCGAACTCGAGTGGAACTTGAGATCCAAACAAAACAAATCTTAGGGCCGAGACCACATTCATAGGCAAATTGTTTACGATCAGCAGTTCTTTTTTTTGGCTTGAATATCGTAATAATTAATTAAGTTATAATATTAAATGTCCATAAAGGGGCATTACGGCCATAACTTTTGAGAGCTTTTTGATATTTGATGATGAGCTATGCCTGATTGGCTCGGAAACAAGCAAAAATATGTGGGGCCCATAACTCTTTTTCTCTGTTATCAGGCGCGATCTTAAATCGTATAAGGGGATGTGGTTTTTCTAGAATACATTTTGCTTTAGCCGTTGCCGTTGCCGTAGGCTTTGACTTTCGAATTTGATTTTCGATTTTGATTTTGATGATTTTGCGTGTGTCACATTCCGTTCAGCACAATTTATGACTGAGATGAGCAGATACGAAGATGGAGAACAGGCAGGAAGACAGGGGGAAACGAACGGAAAGAGGAAGTGAGCCAATCATGCTTACTTTCATAACCTGTAACAGAGTTATTTTCTGTGAGCTGTTGTCGCTTTTTGGCAATGCCAGCCATGTGCCATATAAATGACTCCACATTTTTAAAGATATTATGTTGACAGTTGAGATGGAGTGTGCTCTCCGGCACAGACTCTCTTTCACACACATACTGGCACACTCTGGAATAGACATACATATAGCGCACAAAATTTCACCAATATTTATTGAGATATTGACCGCAATAACGTCATGAATTCCATCTCGACCATGAACTCATTCATCACAAAGAGAAATATTTATAATCCAATTCGGTTTGGGCCTTTTGTTACGTTCTCGTAATTGTTATTGACTTTCAAATTTGCGCAAGTAACTCGCCTGCGTTAGACCTCAAACTACATAGAGAGGGAGAAAGACAGAAAGAAAGAGAGGTAGATAAAAAGAGAGAGATCGATACATATAGCACCCTTAGAGAAATCATTTAATTAGTTTTCCGTAATACATTCCAATTGAAAAACGTGAAATGTGGCTTCACCTACTGCAAAAAGGTTGAAATAAATTTATTACTCCATTTTAGTAATGCGAAATTCTTTTGATCAAATATTCTGAAGGTCGATTTTGTTGTTTTTATGCTTAAATTGTTATTTATAGCAGGCAAATTGTCAAATAATAATTATGAAATGCTCAAAATAAGCCGCCATTAATATACACTCGTGTTTTCTTTGCCTTCACATCGTATTTGCCTACGGAAACAGACATACCGACATTCTCCGGCTTATTGAAGAAATATTAATTAATTAAATGACGTGTTTACCCTGCAAAACATGTGGAAAGTTCGAAGAACTGAGTTTAATCATGTTAGGCAAACTCTTGCACATTTGTATATGTAATGTGTGTGTGTATTAACTTTTGTGAGCAACAACTTCCGCCAAGAACATTTCGCGTTTCACTTCTATTCCCTTTTCGAATCTTTACTTTGCAGAGATATATCAGCTTTCATTTTACTTATGTTTGGTTAATTTTGTAAACAGGATATTTGGGGGCTATCAATTTGTTACTTCTTTCTGTAAGATGTTCAGTTTCCTGGCAAATACATTGAATATTTATTTATTTTACTTTAATTGGTTCGGAATGTTGGACAAAATTAAAGCAGTATATTTTAGAATTGAAGTTTGTGTTGTTTGTCAGTAAGTGAGACTCTACTTGCACTTAGAAATGATAGGTATCTTACCTAAGCAACACATTCCTCTAATAAAGTTTCCCTTTTTTCAGAACTTGTTGTTAACTTCTAGGAATAAACTTCTTATCAGCAGTGAATTATATTTAATTTAATTAACTTTAGTTTTATGGCAAGTTTTATTCGTATGTTAATTAAACAGGGTTCTGCTTCCGGCTGACCGCTAAAGACGTATAGAACTCAACGTATAGAACTTAAAATTTAATTTGTTATTTATCTTATTAAAACTACTTTGTAAATTTAAATTTAAACATACTGGTGCCTCCATATACCTTTAATGTATTGCCTTATCTTAGAAGCCAGGGTATCTTCGCATCGGTTAACCGAAGTTAGCTATATGTTCGACCTGCCTTTTGCACCCAATGAATGCTCATTTGTTTTGCCCACAGCCAATCAGCTTATCCAACTCATCCGACTCGGGCACTTGCACTTGCAACGATGGCCTGTAGCTCGACCAAGGCACCTGGCCAAACAAAAGCAACAACAAGAAGAGCAACAACAACAATACAGAGTTAATGCCAATTAATATGAGAAGAGCAGAATCAACTTAAGCACCAGCAACGGCTTCCATTAACAAGAGTAACAAAGTCAACGACGACGAGAGAGAACTGCAGCCGAGAAAATGCATCCCGAGGTTATAGTTCATTATGATTGTCCGCTGCACGGTCTGCATCTGGAGCAGCAGGAGGAGGAGAAGGAGAAGGAAGGAAAGAGGCCAAACCAGTACAGAACACACCCGCTATATAGATTCAAAGTGTATTCCCTGTGCCTGGCATTATGCCTGCTACTGCCCGCGAGCTCTGGCCGAGCGCAAAGCTCTTACCTGGAGCCGGACGAGCTGATACACGAACTGGATCGGCCGGTGCCGCTGACCTCGGTGCAGGGAGTGCTCGGACGACAGGCAATGTTGCCGTGCGACATAACTCCGCTGGAACGTGACGATGCCGTCTATATGGTGCTCTGGTTTCGCGAGGGTGATGGCGAACCCATCTACAAGTGAGTTAACCCAGTCGGGAAGCGAAGCTATCGACTTGACCCAAAGCCGAATTTCTGCTTAACTTATTTTGTAGTTTCGATGTGCGGGGCCGTCAATTCGGACAGGCGCGTCTCTGGTCCTCGCCGACGGCCTTTGGGATGCGAGCCCACTTTAGTAGCACCTCACATCCGGCGCAGTTGAAAATCGACAATGTGCGGATCGAGGATGAGGGCGTTTACCGTTGCCGTGTGGACTTTCGCAATTCGCCAACGCGTAATCTGAAGATAAATCTAACTGTAATTGTGCCACCGGACAGACCTATTATCTACGAGCCAAACAGACATGACAAGACCAGCACGGTTGAGTCCTTCAACGAGGGCAATGACATTGTCCTCGCCTGCGAGGTATCTGGCGGTAAGAGCTAAAGAGTCTGCCTGTCCCCGACTGGACAAATATTGAACTAAAATCGTCGTTGTCTACCATACAGGTCGTCCGCGGCCCAACGTTACCTGGTACCTGGACAACGCGGTCATTGACGAGTCCTTCGACCAGCGTGCTGATGGCAAGACCATCAACCATTTGTCGTACCCGAACATTGGCAGGCAACATCTTAATGCGCGTCTGGTCTGCGTCGCAAGCAATACAAATCTGACGCCGCCCAACAACAAGGTCGTCATACTGGATGTGAACCGTAGGTTGACAAACCTTAACATGTGTACTGGATATATATTCATCGATTATTCGTAATCCCCTTGCAGTGAAGCCCGTCGCAGTGCACATCCTCACCAAGGATCGATTCGTCTCTGCCGACCGCACCTATGACATCGAGTGCAAGAGCTCTGGCTCCAAGCCGCCGGCCCTCATCAGCTGGTGGAAGTCCAACAAGCAGCTGAAGAAACTGACAAAGAATGTAAGTTTTCAAAAGTCGAACCACATTTTCTTTAAGCATATACCTTTCCATACATTATGAGCTTATTTTAGTTAGTTCTTTAAAGTGCAAATTGAGTTGACTCCTCATTGTTGAACCAACTTCCTTCAGCCTTAAGCGTATACCATATGTAATGGTAGCTTCAATCGATACTACTTGAAATTGATTTAAGGCCATCAATAAGAAGTCAAGAGTTTGACGGCTCTACCACTCAGGCAGTTTTAGTCTCAAGTGCTTAGGGGAACCAATTCCCAGAAAGCTTGGAAACAAATACTACGCGCATTATACACGCTTTTCCTTTGCGCTGTCATTGATAATTTTGCGGAAAAACGTTTCGTTTGTTTCGTTTCGTAAATAAGCTCATTATTTATTGATCCGCTCTCGCACAAGGATGAATGTGTCTGAGAAGGATGAAGATGTGCGAACCAAGTGCGGCGGCGCCTCTCACTAATTGCCGCTATTTTCACTTTCGTCTCCATTATTCATTTGCTAATGGACTCTGTTTGCGCTTCTCTTTTTTAGTTTAATGAGCCGGACAATCAATCCCTGAGCATACTGACGTTCACGCCCAGCCGCGAGGACGATGGCAAATATTTAACATGTCGGGCGGAAAATCAATTCATCGAAGGCAGCTCCATCGAGGACAAATGGCGACTCGTTGTGCACTGTAAGTTGACCGGAAAAGGGGAGAGGCAGAAAGATAGAGAGAGAGAGAGAGAAGGAGAGAACGAAAGAGATGGAGTGTAAGGGAAAGAGGAACAGTGTGTACTGAGTGGAGAGGATTCTAATTAGCACAGAGATCCAACTTAGATAGTTACATATAATATGTTTAACTTGGGCACTTTGCAGATCCGCCAACGACGTTACTGAGCATGGGCTCCAAACTGAACCCGGATGACATCAAGGAAGGTGATGACGCCTACTTCGAGTGCATTGTCCAGTCCAATCCAAAGCCCTACAAGCTGTCCTGGTTTCACAATGTAAGCAATAACTAATTGACCATCGCTCACTGTACTCACTATCTCGGATCCAACTCGTTGTAGGGCAAGGAGCTGCAGCACAACATCTCGGCGGGCATCATTGTGTCGGATAAGTCGTTGGTGCTGCAGAGCGTCGCACGCGCCTCGGCCGGAGACTATACCTGCCTGGCTGTCAATTCGGAGGGCAAAGGCCTCAGTAATCCGGTCACATTGCGCATACGCTGTAAGTAAATAGCTAAGACAATCCTTGAAATGGGAAAAGAGACAGAGCAGCTGGTGCAGGGGTCAACAGGAGAAGGGGATGGGGGTGTAAGGACCGCAATTTGGCATTGACTACCGTCTGTGTAATTTACAATTTAATCCTTGAGCTTGGATGGCTCTTAATGCATTTGCCTAAGGGGCTGCCTGCTGCTCCTACTGCTGCTGCTGCGTTGGCCCCCATCCAAAATACCAGACCCGAAGCTAAGTGGGCAAAAGCCCCCAGCAGCGCAATACCCCTGGCCAGTGCTTCTGCTCCTGCCCCTTCCCAACTCCCTCTCACCCACTCCCTGAGCGTGGCCACGTTAATGACCAAGATTATGGCGCAATGAATGCATTGCCTTCCTTGGCAGCTTCATCGCCACTCGAATGCCATTCCGGACAGACAGAGACAGCGAGAGAGACAGAGTGAGACTGATGAAGAGAGGGTGGGGTACTGCAGTGGCCAAAGTTGAAATTAATTCATGGAAGTTTTAAAGTCCTCGCATTTGTGTGTGTGTGTGTGTGTGTGTCCCCGTCTAAGCCACCTTAGCATTGCCATTAAATATTTCAATAAATGCCTTAATTATTTATTTGGCCCACCAGACGCGCCCATTTGCGCCATCGACCACGAGGAGCTGCTGGGCGCCCTAAAGCACGAGACGCTGCCGCTGAAGTGTGAAGTGGATGCCTCACCGCCGGCTGACTCCTTCCACTGGACATTCAACTCGTCGGGCGAGCAAACTGAGCTGCCGGCACGCCTGCACTCCAGTGAGGTGAGATTCGCAAAATTGCACTCAATTCATCGGCTCAATTTGAACTTCTATCGCCGAGAGCAGTACGCAAATATTGACCTACTCTAAACCTCAAACCTCCCATTGCAGACAGGCATGTCACGCCTTAATTACACGCCCACCTCGGACCTGGACTACGGCACAATTTCCTGCTGGGGCAAAAACTCAATTGGGCTGCAAAAGAGTCCCTGTGTGTTTCAAATTGTGGCAGCAGGTACGTCCCAGCATTGCCTCAAATATTTCCCCTAATTCCACCTCCTCACTCTACGCACCCCCTGCGTTTATCAGGTCGGCCATTTCCACTGCAAAACTGCACGGTGAGCAATCAGTCGGCAGACTCATTGCAAGTTGACTGCATCGAGGGATTTGATGGCGGGCTACCCCAGAGCTTTATGCTGGAACTGGTCGAGTTGAACACCCTGCGCCTGGCCAGAAACATTACAGTGTCGGTAAGTGTGGCAACATTCCGCAGCAGTCTGTTATTTCAACCAATCACTCTTTCGATTCGCAATCCCTCTGCAATCAGCATACTCCGGTCAACTTTGTGATTGAAAACCTTGATCAGGCTGCCACCTACCGCATGATCATTTTCGCCGTCAATATGAAAGGTCGCTCCGAGCCCATTATAATCGATGATATTAACTTCAAAGGCGTGGCAAAACTAACGGGTAGGTACAACGATATAATATGCGACGTTATATTTCACTTATCAGTAATAAACCATACCTTACCATGAGAGGAATGTCTGACTATCTGGCAACCCCCAAAAAAAAGCACAAACTTAAACAGCTCTTAAAGTCACGTCCTATCTGAAACGTATGCTTAAACATTGCAGGCACCACCACCGGCCTCTCCATGCCGTTGTCTCCCTTTCTAGCCGGGCTGACGCTCTTTTGCGGACTGCTCTTCGCTATATTCTGCATCATCCTGGCGGCCATATACCGGCGATTCTCAAATCGGTAGGTTTAATGAAGTCTTAATGGGCACTTGGCCTGGCACCCCACCTCTAATGCGCCTCCGTTTAAATTGCAGCCGCAACGATAATAATCTCAAAGCCGTGAAGCACACACAATTAGCTATACCGGCTGACTGCCAGCTGGACCCGCTGCATCCGGGGCAGCATGCAAATGGCCAGGGGCACGGCGGTGGGCAGGGGCACCTCGAGCAGTCGCACCACAGCCTCCTGCCGATTAATTGTGATAATCGAAATGCGGTCGACTGCGGCAACTTGGGCGATGTGGCCATCGGCGACGGGGGCACGAGAACTTCGCCAAGTGGCCACGGTCTGACCATGTCCATGGGCAGTGACACTTTGCGCTCCACAGCGCGCACTCGGCCTAGTCCGCAATTGCTGGGCGATCAGACGGATATAGATGACACCGATCCGGATGTTATACCCAATCAGTATGGTAAGTCGAACGTCGTGTGTTTGACTAAATCGAATTCTCCGATAGCAGTCAAATATCTTCTTTCTTCAGAAAAACGCCCACTTAAAGCGCTGGTGGCGTCGCCCGGCTTCGCTAGCCCGTCGACACGGCTAATGCAACGGGATTACGGCGGCAGTCGAGATGCCGAGCACCTGAAGCACAGCTTGGAGAGTGCTGTGGGCACGCTGGGGGCAGGAGTAGGCGGTGGAGGTGGCGTCAGTGGCCTGGAGGCAAGCACAATGGGTCTACTGAGTACCTCAGGCAACGAGGTGCTCCACTACACGTTCCGGCCAAGTAAACAAATCGTAAGTATCTCTGTCGGGAATTGTCTAGGATATATGGTACTTACCATGGATGTGTATGCTTTAATGCTATCATTACATTCTTTCTGCTTCTCACTATTGTTCCACACGTACACACAGAGCTATGCTACTCTCAATAAGAAAGGCATTACCACGTGCAGCCCTCCGCTAGGGTCCTTGACCTACAACGTTAGCACATCGACGCCCTCATCCTCATATCATCTAACACCTCAGCCCATGGAGGTCAGTTTGCTCAGTCCGAATAACACATCGGTGACATCGTCGTTAAGCGAATACCGTTTCCGACCCGAGGTCGTGACAACGTCGAATCGCATACAGGAAAGTTGTATATAAGAGACGCTTCATGAACATATAGCCACATTAAGCTACCTAACCCAATGTATGTGCAATGGCAAATCGATGTACTTACTGACTGCCAACTTGTGTGAGCTGCAATTGAATATCGTATCGAGTAATAACCCAGCAACTAGACATATTCTAGCGTACAAGTATATATAGTCTACCATATATAGTAAATACCTCTATATATAGTTATATTTATTCGCATGGTTTGAGGCAAGACTTCTCTAGGCGTAAGTATTCTGTGTACTTGTTGCATTCATAATTAGGTAACAATGCCAAAAACACCCGTTCGTTTTGTAAATACGATATTTACGATATATGTATAACTCGTTGTCATTTGTTGTAAACTGTAACTAAGTCTAATACTCTTAGAGTAAACTGAGAAAGAGAACATGCATACTCTTGAACCATAACATAACATATCTGTTGTCTAAACCAAACCCAATCTAAATCAATTCATATTCACGTACCCATACGGACATATCCCGGATCCGACTGCGATCATATCTAACTTTCTGCTTTAACAAACAGATAATGCTTTCTTTCTGATCTGCGCTTAATGTCGTAAGTCTGTCTAAACTAAAAGCAAAAGAGAACAAACTAATTTATACCTCCATATCCATATTTAATCTGAACAGGACCTGCCATCCTCTTCCAGACCCAACAAAGTACTGCGCGAGTCACATTTCTGACTGACTTGCAGCCATACATATCCCCCTAATATATGTATGTCATATTCTCAATCTCTACAAAAGTATTACCTATTAATTTCTGTATTTCGATTACGTAACTAAACTGTTGAGGCAAGTTCAACTATCCAGATGTTAGCCACATATGTGTGAATACCTAAGTTTAACTAGACATATCTAACATTGTAAGTCCTAGTTTAATAATTGTACATAACAAAGAAACAAACATATATATATATATATATAGGAGAAGGCTTAAGGCGTAAATGTTTTCCTGAATGGCCTCATATTTAAATCGCAACGATTACCCATAATCATAATACTTGTAAATAAGGAAAAGATATAGAAATATTGCTTCGATCGGAAATGGCTTCGAAATGGCTGGAAACACTTTCGATATATGCATAGGTACATATAGAAAAATTCAAGATCCGCTTACTTGTATTAGATAATGAGATATTAGGATCGGCATTCTCTACAGACTTCCTAATTATATAGTATATATATTTGCTTCGTTTTCGAAGGGACGCTGTTCGAAGATCGAGTCTAGCTAATTAAGTAGTCTTACGTTATCTTTATGTACTATTTGTATGTTAATGTGTGTTCTATGTGCGTGTGTTCTAGACGATTTCTGGCCAAGAAATATGTATGTTAGTCTTAAGCTGAAAGCAAAAATGAGCAAACCGCAAAGATTAGTATAAATTGTCGCAAATAGTTTTTATAACTATTCCAAGGAAAACGAAAAAACAAAATCGAAAAGGAAACAAAACAGAAAACAGAAAATACTATTGAATAAATTAAAATAATAAATTGAAAACAGTCTTTTAAGTGATTCGTTTAGCTTTTGTAATTGGTATTCTCAGAGGTCGTAAAACTCGTCGCTTTGATAAGCACTTGGGCAGCAGGAGGCATTGCGGACACAGACCTAACTCCTGCGGCACTAGTACTTAGGAAAGCAATACGCTTGCAGTCCACTCCCCCCGCCCATTATTTCACAAGGTACGTACCCGTTGGCTGGCATCTTCTCTGGTGGGGCTGCAAAGATATGTCAATTAGTTGAGTATCATACAAACAGTCGGAGATGCCATACAAACGTCTATTATTTATTTCCTTTTCCAGCTGGCGCTACTCGGTCTGACAGCTTGAAGCATCATCCAGTAAGTGAGAGACTGGAACTGAATGTCTACTGAACTATGCACTTCATAGTTCAAAAGTCTCGGGTTATTAATATACCTGTCATATATCTCTGTAGAATTAAGTGTTTTTTGAATATATCACTTCGCATCCCCGAAAAAACGAAGCTCGTTTTGTCGCATATCGTATTTGTTGACTCTCGAGTGTCAGTATGAGTGTGCGGGTGTGTGTGTGTATGTGTCTGTATGTGTATCATTGCAAGTCATATGTGGCACATTTGCTGTAGCTGTAGCTGGTAAACTCTTGCACATAATACATAAGTTTATTAAATTTAAATTGGCTTAATTGACCCTCATTCGTTTTCCGTTGCGCCGACAACTACGACGACACGACTCTGCTGCTGCTGTTCAGCGAGCGTGTGTGTGTGAGAGTGTCTATGTGTGTGCGCGCGACTATCTGTGTATTTGTGTGTGTCGCTCGTTTGCCTTCATTGTGGAGCATTCAAAGTCAATTGAATTTAAACGAATAAAACTACACACAATGTGTACCAAGCAGGCAGGCAGGAGGAATCTTATTGTTGCTGCTGCAGCAGTCGTTGCTTTTGTTGTTGCCGTTGCCGTTGCTGCTGCTGTTGTGTGTCCATTTGATTGCGAGCTTGTCCAAAAATATGCAACAACTTGTCGTTGCATTTATCGCATAAATTAAAATATAGATTAATACGTCCAACTACTCAACTGACTCAAGTCCCGAAGCGAATGCAGCAATTGATCGCATTCTTTATGACTAACAGCACTTCCTGTCTCATTCTCCTCTCCCTCTCTCTCTCTCGCTTCCCCTCTGCCCAACCTTTGTGGAAATTGCATAGGACAGAAATGAATACAATTATTAATTGAATTTGGGCAAATTCTATTAGAACATGACACGCTCAATTGACCGAAATCAATTTGAATAAATTGCAAGTTGTCGCCTCCAATTTGATTCCTTTCACTCTGCGCAAAGCTTTGTCAATCACTTACGATACGATATAATACAGACTACAATGAACGGATTTTCCTGGCCTTTCACTTCACTTTACACAATTTCAAAACGACTTGCAAGAAACCCAGAGATCTTTTGGGTGAGAGAGACTACGGAGAGAGTGCAAAGAGCGCGGGGTAGAGAAATATGTTCGGTTCCCAAGCTATCGGCAACGACAACGACAACATTGTGCCGATTGCGATTATCGCGCCTGCCAGAGGGGTCTTAACCCCGCACGGAGAGAACTGACCAGTCATAGGAGCAACGCTCGTGCTCGTGTCGTCGTCTCAATAAGAAGATATCTCTCAACACATATAGTAATATACTATACAGGAATTTATGTGATTGTTTTTTAAAACAGACTCTTACTATTTTGTACTCAGATGATGTAAAATAAAGTCAGTATTCTGTACTTAGTATTTATTCCTCGAGTTTCAGTCACAATCCGATTCCATTTCAGAATCTTATGTTATATAGCTCGCGCCGGGTATGCGTTTGCGTACGCGATCTCGAGAACGGCACCGAGAGCGTCGAGCCCAGAGAGAACTTTGTCGCTCGAGTGCGATTCTTCAACTGATTTGTGCAGCGATCGCTCGGACAGTCATTGGATTTTTGAAAATAACCATCAATTCATTACGCAGACTCGCCACTAAATGTGTGTGTTCGTGTGTGTGTCTGTGTGTGTGTATGTCCGACACGCCGCCCTCATATATGTACATATAGAACAAGCAATGTACATCAACTTCAATTCCACAACACACAAAAAGATCGAGCGAGTCGAGCCCAGCCCAGGCCCAGCCCCGCAGCAGCAGCGAACGGCAGCTGCGACAGCGACTGAGGCAGCGACTGAGACTGTGCGACTCGCTTGATTATTAACTAAGCCCGGCAAATGTCCCGCATTTTGTGGCAGAGGAGATCGCAGAGAGCAGCCCCCTTGCCAGCTGCGATTGTTTTTATCTCCGTGCAGCTCGTTATAATTTTTCCAATCTGGCCTCAGCAGCGTTGCCGGCTTTTCACACAGATTCCAATTCTGATGCTAAATGTTGATTGCGATTCAGATTTAGATCGCTATTCGAGTGGCCTGGCGAGATTAGGCTGGTGTCGAGTGCGAAATCCCCTATATATAACACAAAATATTAAGTGCGAAGTGCGGTCAGCTTGAGTCGTCTCATTAGACATGACCGCGTCCCTCTTCGTGACAATGAGGGTCAATGGGGAACAGTGTAATTTATTGAGCGGGCAACCAGAGCAATAAAACTAATATAAATTCAAATTTAATTAAAGTCATTTCATTCGAAATGTTTCAACAATACGAGACGCTTCCGGTCCCGCACACAAAATAAGTCACTTCATTTCTAGGGAATTTTCTTAATAACTTTAAGATTAATAAATTCAAAGTTCTTTCAACTTGTAAGGAAATAAATAAGTAACGCAAAAGAAAATTTTAAAGTATCTTTAATTCTAAACTCGTTCCCCTTTGACTTGAGTTTGACTTGAAGGCATCTCTGATATGATAAGCCGCAGCCAACTTCACTGCATACTTTTTTAAAGCATTGCTACTTTTCCTTTAGAATTAATAATGTACAAAGGGAATGCATTAAGTTGTGCAGTGTTTAAGCTCTGGAAACTGAACATGATATTAACTGCTGGAAAGTTTAAAGATACTTAACATACTATAAATAATACAAGACAACTGGAGTATCATATTTATTAAATTTATAAAATATTGGGCAAGATATATCTCACAAATCAAATTTATTAAATGTAAAAAAGAATAATTAAGATTAATTCGTAAATAGAACGGGCATTGAAAAAGGTAATGAATCATTATAAATATACGGATGAAAGAGCAGAGCTTTTCCGTTTGTAATTGAACTTGAGTGTCTAAATATTCTATTATTAGACCCGTCTTTCCACAAATGACGTAAAATTCGTTGTGTGCAGGGTATAAATACCTTGCTCGCTTACTGTGCTACACTTACATAAGAGATGCACAGATATGTGGGACTACTATGGTATATACACGACGTGGCAAACTAAACTTATGACAGATACTCGAATGTATTTTACTTAGTTGACTGAAGAATTTCAATTAATTCAATTGAAAGTAGCTCTCAGGCGGGTAAATAACTTTGGCCCGGATTGGACGTACGGCTCAACGGGAACAAGGGGCATTAATTTGGAGACCCCGGAGACACTCTATATAGTCTGTCAGTGGCAGTGTGAACGTGGATGCCAGATTCTGGAGGCATAATACGAGATGCGGCTTCCTTATTACGGCGCATACATGATTTAATAGACGTTCGAGAGCGATTGCAAGACTCGAGTCAACTTAAATAGCTCTTACGGCTAGCCTCAGCTACCCACTCAGCAACCTCTCCCTCCCCCTCACCCCTACACTCACACTCCCACACACACACACAAACACACACAGACAGAGAGTCAGCGGCATCTGCATGCACAAATAAGAGTTTTAAACGTGGCGCTTTCACCGCAAACCTATAAAAGGCAACGACTTCGGGTTAAGCCATGCCGGAAGGGGTGGACCCACAATCCACTCATTGGAGTACATCGATTTTTGCCTACATTGTTGTCGGAAATGGGATGGAAAAACACCACAGAGTAGTGGGGACAACGTGCAAAGATTAAGGTGAAATCCACAAATTTGGCGCAAATGAATTTTCTTTTTATGTTTTTTACACATCTTAAATTTTTTATTATTATGCCATCCTTTGTTGTACATTTTCGATCCTCATTCTATTACGCTTAGGTTAGGTTCGGTTCGGCTTCGGTTTCCAGCTTCCGTTCCCATTCGGCGCGTTTCTCCGCCTCCCACTCACACTCCCATTCCGGGCATGGTTTCAGTTTCGGTTTGCCAACGAGTTTCCTATGCATGCGAATTGGAGAAATTTGCGTGCGTGTTTTGAATAAGAATTTGTTGCATATTCTACTTTGCCTCCGCCTCCGTCCCTGCCCCTGGCCATGCCTCTGCCTCTGCCTGGTTGCCCTTTTCGGCCAAATGGAAAAAAATAGACGTGCCCGCCACAAGGCCAGCACAGCCAGCTGGCTGCCTCCTCCATCCGCAGGCCGAGGCTGGTGACGGGACCTGACGCTGCTGGAGCTGTAGCTGGAAGCGAAGTGGGAGCTCAGGCCGTGCCGCTGTGCGTCGTCGCATGTATCTACAGCTATAGGTTGTAGAAAGTATGTATGGAAAAAATGAGTGAAAAATAATGCCCAAGCTTGTAGTAGATGACCTAAAGATACCCTGCAAAACACAAGGCAAAAATCAACTAAATTGAATATTGCAATTGAATTGGAATTAAACCCGAACAAGCTGCCCCCATTCACCTACTTCTATATACAGGGTATTGCAGGCAGCTAAATTCCCCTGTTGCCTATGAATTTTTTGGCTTCTCCACTGAAGTAGAAAACATTTTCGCTTTGGGTAAATGTGATTTATATTGATTGTAATCGTGGGAGTGGGCAAACACCTAACTAGGGGTACGACTAAGGATACGGATATGGGTAGGAGTAGGGCGGTGGTGGTGGAGTGGGGGTGCGCGTATCGAGTCGAGTAGCAGACAAACGGCAATGGAAATGTGTACGACAATGGCTTCTCCTCCACCTCCTTCTCGTCGACCCTCGAGCAGCGCCTGAACTCAGAAAGCAATTTGTAGTTGATCGATTGAAAGGTATCGCGCTATGTGGAGTATGCAGATAAGCGTAGCTACTAAGGCGTAAGGAGTTCCCTCACAAAGGTGTTGCCGAGTGCGCACTTACTTGGATAGAGTATATTCTTTTGGCTTAGTGTGAGTGGATGTCAAAATTGATGTTGCAAATGCAGGCGCAGCATAGCGAGACATGCGACGCCCTGGCGAAAGACGCATTAAGGCGACGCGGCTTAGAGCCGACAGTTAGAAAGAGGGCGAAGGAGAGAGAGAAAGGAAGAGACAGCAACCACCACTCATGCTGCATTGTGCATGCTGCATGCAGCATGCTGCGACCCCTGGCAATTCAGCGCTCGTGTGGATGACGATGAGGCTGCCCCCATATCACACGGCTGAGTTGCACGCTGCCTCTGCCCGAGGCGTGGGGTGGGGTAAGCTAGAGGGTTTGAGTGGCATTCGGCTTCGGGCTGCCACGAGTTTGACTTTGTTTGACGCGCTGAGCCTGTGAATAGCCGTGCGACAAGGCGCCGGTTCGTGTCAAGGACTTGGACGACGTTTTCGTTTTTTGCATTTTTCTTCTTTTTTTTTTGAGTTGGTAATTTTAATTTTAATTTTAATTAGGTTGCAACACGTTTGTACGTGCCAAAAATTTTGCAAAACATGCGCCTGCAAGGCAAAGCAGCATTCAAGTGCTACCCCCTCCCCCCTCCCCATACCACACACACCCCTTTCCAGGCGGTTCATCGTCATCGCCTAATTGCCTCAAGGTTAATGCCTGCCACACCCCCATAAATCACACGGTAGGCAATTTGTCAATTTTTCCGCTGCCCACTTGCTCGGCAGTTTCCCCCGTCGACCCTCCTCCGCTTCCCCGTCTCCCGTTTGACTGGCATGCGATTAACATAAACCCAACCGCAATATCCACTGCAAACTTTGTTAATAATGTTTCCCCGGCATCAATCTGTCCACCTGTCCAGGGGAAGGCGAAGGCGAAGTAATGCACAATTCACAGACGTCTCCCCCGGCTAAATAAATACGTTGAAGATGACATATGATTTGACTTGCGTCCCAACAGATAAAACCGTCAGAAAACAAATATTTCCGCTTACACTCATGTTTCTTCCTATCTGCGTGTGTGCAAGAAGAGGAAGAAGAAGAAGCTCCCTTTCGCTAAACGGCAAAGAGGAAAACAGGAAAGCAGCAAAGCAGGAAAACAGGAAAAGTTACGGCTACGGAAACGGTTGGCTTTGTCCGCTTGGCGCCTCTACTGCTGCTGCTGCTTCTGCTGTTGCTGTTGCGGTGTTTATTTAAGGTTCTGCTCGGTTCCGTCATTATGAAGGACATCATTCAACCAGTTGAGTCTGGCCGCCCGCAAACACGCCAGCTATGCGCGTTTCTCCCCCTAATTTGTACACATATGTATAAATGTGTTTTGCCCTCCCCACAATCCATCTCCAACTTACCTCCCACCACCCCCTGCTCAACCTACCCGTTCTTTGCCCAATTCGTGTGGAAACGAGCGTCCTCGGCCCAAAAGCTGAGCTACTTATGCAAATAAACATAGGGTGTATGAGTGGGCGTCGCTGCTTGTAGAGGGGGACAAAGCGGGAAACGGAGTCATTGTGGGTTGACGGTTGGAGGCGTGTTGCTGCGGCGCATGGTCGCTGCGGCCAACTTGTCTTGACTTTTGCTTACGAAATACGATATTGTTAATTAATTTACGCATTTATTGCTCCTCATGCTCCGCTTTCAGTCAGCATTTTTGGTACCCACATCAAAACGCGATTATGTCAGAGGTCAGCTGTATGTGTATGTGTGTACCAACATGTATGTACAGAATAAGAGTAAATCAAATGGTTGTTAATAATTTGGCGCGTCATATCGTGAATTTTCATATACTTCTTTGGCTTTATCTTGAATTCTTGAGGTCTTTGAGTATCTCTCAGTTTTGTTCCGGAAAGTTACAAGTTTCCTCAAAGGATTTATGAATTAAATCATGCAATCATGATGACGTCAGAATACAGCAAAACATTCTTTATTGTTCATGAGCTTATAAATAGATGCATAATCTAATTTATTATTAAACAATAAAATTAAGGTCTCTAAAATTTTGTATCAGGCCCTAAATTAATTCAAATTCAAATTTAAAATAAAATAAGTGTTGCTGTATCCTTTGTTAACAGTTTCTGTGCTGCCAGACTGTTTCAACATTGTAAAGGGGTGCAGTCACAGGCTAATTGATATGGACATAGACACCAGCTAATAGATATAAAAGTGCATATCGAATATCGTAAGGAACATAAATACTGGAAAATAGTGTATCAGCACAATGTACTAAAAATATCTGGATTCGTTTCAAGGTACATTAAATATACCTTTCAAATTTTGAATTCTATGTATGTACTAAGTCCGAAAATTCGTTAAATGGTAAAAGTACTTTTAATGTACCTGGCGTTTCACCATAAATCGCTGTTTAAAGTGTGTCCCTATATAATAAATATGCTCATTAATGCTAAGTTTCAATATGTGCCCAAAAATAAAAATCCTTTTTCAACTTTATTTGAATTTCTGTATGCCTGTTGGCAATGTCGTACAATGGTGTTGGTACATTTGCAACAGGAATATGGTGTCGTCCAAGGTCAGTTCTGCTTTCGATAAGGTTTTAATGCGATTTTTAACCTTGTTAAGAATTTCACATTCTGGAGGGGTAAAGGTTTCCACAATCTGCAAACAAAAAATCTGATTAATAACATCTTAAATATAAAGCATAATAAATAATCGGGCTACTTCGGCAATATAGTCGTCGGATTCGCCTCGTTCTTTCATCGCTTCGACTATGCTGTCCAGCCGCTGCGACTTTTCGATAAGTCCTTTGTGTTCGTTTTTCTCAAAGTTTGATCGTCTTATGGTGTTATAAAGAGCTTTAAAGCAAACATCGAGCAGCATTCGCACAGTCTGTAAAGAATGAATCCTAATGCCTATCACACGTTCACATATTCATGTTTCTCTTGGAACTTACATCTTTCTCCTTGATTTGGAAGAGATAGAAGGCTTTGGCGGGACCACTACCTCCCCCTCCCGGTTTTTTAATGACCTTAACATGAATAAACTGTTCTTGGAACAGATTGTAGGCCAGAGACTTAGCCTCTTTGGCGGGTATCATAGCTTCCTTTTGCAAATCCTCCTGCTCGATGTATTTTTTAATCCGAATCACACGAAATATGCGCGTTGCCTTCGATCCGAAGCGCTCTGTTATAACCGATTCTACGCACGCAAAGGCTAAAGATTCGAATGCATGTTCCATATCAACAACATACTGACCGCCGCCCATGTCGCCAACTTTGCGCAGGAAGCCAAGTGAGTCGTCCGCTGTAAATATTTGATTATTTCATAGGATTTTTGACAGGACAATTTTAGATATTAACTTACTTATCAGGCACAAGTACTGATCCAAATGCTTCATGAGGTCTAGGTTATTTGATTTGCGCTCAATTGCTTGCTTCAATTCTACAAATGTAATATGATTGGATACTTTCTGAAAAGAAATAATTTCTATTGGTATAAGCAAGTAAATATATGTTGCAAAACTAACCCGTTGCCACGGATCTGTAGTATGGTACATCAGAGTGAGAATGAATCGGAAGCACTCGGCTGCATTTTCACCCAACTTGCGTTCAATTGCCAGCTTCATGAGGTCGTCACGAAACTCTTGGTGGAAGCGATCGTAGTTTATATTCCAGACCATGGTACCATCTGCAGCATCTGCGATTGTGGCTTCTCCCTTTTGAATCTTGGCTATCAAGTGCAGGTCGATGTTTGGTGGTACAAAGAAATCGCACTCGTTTGCCTGGAACCTGGGCACGGTCTCATCCTGATCCTCACCAATAATTAACTCCCGTGACTTTATGATATAATGATCGGATATCATTTGAATGAATGTGCTTCGATAAGATTCGGCGCTCCCTGAATTGTTCTCGCCTTCAGACAAACATTTCACCAACACTTTTGTTGCCGTTTCCGAACCAGAATTGAGCAGTTCCTCTGCAATAGATGCACCAATATTTCCGTACTTCGTTTGCACGAGATGTATATACCTAAATACAAACACACATACATAATTAAATATATTAGAGCTTCAAATAGATATACAGAAGTCTCCCTCACCGAGAATAGCGCAGCAGGCAAATGACATCTTCACGTCTGAGTGCATATTCGGCAAGAAATGGATTACTCTTAGATGGCTCAAAGGTAACCAGTCTAAATTTAATAAGAACAGCTAGCGCGAGTCCTACTTCCTTCCGAGTAAATTTGGTGCTGCTTACAATCTGTGACAATGTGCGCGTGGTTGCCGAAAACAGGCAGTCTGCAACTGCCTGCACCACCTTGCCGAAGCATTGTTCCAAGATAGCCGAACACAAGTGAGAGTAATCGGCAGACATCGGACAAAATTATCCAACGTATAGTTTCACTTGGTATATTTATATTACTATTATTCAAAAAGAAACAAAAACCGATATAAACAAATATAAATATTACACGATATATCGATAGGCAATGTTTTTTTTCCAGTGTTGCAAGCGGCAACTTGTAGCGTGCAAATAGTAGGTATTCTAATTGGAAACATTGACAGTCGGGAGCGTTCAGCAATAATATATTTTTTGAAGTTGTGACTTCACGTTGTACACTTTCTTCGTCATGTAATAAGATTATTTTATTAATATAAAAAATTTACATTTTAAATGTAGTTTTAAATATATTTATAATATTAGCATGTATAATTATTTACAACTTACATGGCATCGATAGCTGCAATCGATAACATTTAAAATAAAACTCCTACTGATTAATCAAATATTTGTTGAACGCAGCTCGATAGTGGAAAGAAAAACATTGCGCAGCAAACATAGTTTTACGGCCAGTGGGGCTCTTTCTGCCAAATAAAATTCTCCTGCTGCCCAATTAAATTGCTAATGCAACGGGAAATCACCTTGAAGTCCATGGGAGGCAAAGTTGGCGGTCGTTATCAACAATACGCACGTCCATTTATTATAACATTCGAAGGTTTCGAGTATTTCATGGATCTGGATCTAGAGCTACTGCGAGCGAGCTACTAGACAAACTATTCCCTTAATTGCAGGTTAGAAATTGCATCAGATAAGATAAGTGTTTGATATGCTTTACATACACCCTTTATTATTTCTTTACGTAGCAGGACAAATTGTGCAGCATGGCCGACGAGGAAGTCTCTTCGGAAGAGCCCAATAATACGCTCGATGAGTTTCGTGAGAATTGGCAGCGCGAGCTACAAGTAAAAAATGAATCACAGCCAGCAGAAACACCTGGCCTGGAAGAGGCACAAGCCAAGGCAGAGAGCTACTATCGCACAGCGGTTGATCTGGAACAGAGAGGCAAGGTTTACGATGCATTAGCTTTCTACCGTAAGGCCACCCAGATTGTACCTGATATAGAGTTTAGGTTTTACGAGCTGCAAAAACTCAATTACGATGCGAACAAAATGTATCACAACCTTCCTAACGATTTAAGCAAGCAACTTGATTTGTCCAAATCCAAGGAAGTCAAAGAAGAGGTTGAGTCCATCGAGCCGATCGGTCTTTACGAGAAGTTCCAGCGTGATCTCTGTTCCGAGGAAATCTACGGTGGCAAGATCTTATTGAGCAGTCGTGACGCTAGCGTTATAATGACAGGTCGAAATCTGCATATTTCCGATCTGCCTCCCGAGATTATAATGCATATACTACGGTGGGTGGTTTCCTCGCAACTTGATATGCGCTCACTGGAGCAGTTCTCAGCCGTGTGCAAAGGTTTCTATATCTATGGACGCGATGAAGAGTTGTGGCGCTTGGCTTGCGTAAAGTAAGTTACCAAAATATTCGAAATAAATATATATATATATACCATTAACTTCTAACTTCTTACAGAGTATGGGGACCCAATGTGGGCACTCTAAGTGCAGAGGATGGCGGCCCGAGTTATTCGACCTGGCGGGACATGTTCATCAGACGAGAAAGGGTACTCTTCCACGGATGCTACATCAGCAAGACGACGTATCTGCGCATGGGTGAAAACAGTTTTCAGGATCAGTTCTATCGTCCATTGCAGCTGGTTGAATATTATCGTTATATGCGTTTCCTGCCCGACGGGAAGGTACTAATGATGACCAGTGCCGATGATCCAGCACAGGGAGTTACCAAGCTAAAACACATTTACAACACTCGTCCCGATGTGCTACGTGGTCGCTATCGACTCTTTGGCAGCACCGTGACCCTTATGCTACAAAAGGCGTTTTCAAAATCAAGTCGACAACAGGCGCGACGAGGCAGCATTATGCCTGGCGAGGAAGAGGCTAACAACACCCAATATGTAATAGAGTTGCGGATTGTGAACTCATCAAAAAGACGTTTCGTTCAACTAGTGTGGTCCAACTACACCTTGGTACAGAAGCGCAACAAGGTCGAGACTAGCTCGGAATTCGATTTGACCACAGCAAAGTATCCGCCACTTTGGTTTTCGGCCGTGAAAAGTTATCATATTGATGCCGATGCCCCATTGGCATAGAAAATCTATGTATATATATATAAGACAACCCACATACACATGTAAATAATGAATAAAACAAATTATGGATCGTTTCTCTAATTAAAAGGACTTTAGTTTTCGTGAATGGAAATAACGAGTCGTTAGCTTAACTATGCAGTAATCGGCATTTGCTGTCTAAAAGCGTACAACGTTCTTAACAACTAGAGCATAAAATCATCCTAGGACAAGTGAGAAAGCTTAGCTTTTCATTTACTAATTTGCATTTGAAATATATGTTGTAGATACCATATATATTTTCTGGTTGCCGGATATCTATGACTATGTTTCGGACTGCACAATAACGTGCTCGTAGCGCATCTGATCGGGTGTGTCCCAGCAGCTCTTGAGGCAAGTAAAAACTAACACGTTGCCATATTCAATTGGTGCGTTGCAGGAATTCTGTTGAAATCTCAGCTTCGGAATCAAAGTAGGCAGCAGCTGCACTTCACAGATAGTCTCGCCTTTGCAGTTCTGACACTTGGGCCACGGTTCGTTGAGTGGGGCCACCAGCAGAGGATGAGCATCTCGCGAATACCTACAATAAGATTTGGCATAATCAGCACAATGGCCCTAGAAAGATTTAATTACTAAGTGCCTACCTCAATATCTGACCGGGATTCTGCTGTACAGTTGTGATGAAATTATGAAACACAATATCGCCATGAGCGGGAAGCGCCTTTTCATATGCCTCCTGTTCGTCAAAAGCGTCCCTTCCAGCACCAACGCCTCCAGAGGCCGCGTCAATAGGCGAACGTGCCGGATTCTCATCCCGCAGCTTGTACTCTTGATATAGATCGCGTATGTGATCCATTGAAAGCAAGCCACCATAGTTTTCATATTCTTCTTGCTTTCCAATAGCCTCCACATCTACAGAAATAAAAATTGACTTAAGTGTGAGGTCCTTAATATGGGACAACGGTCCCAGCGTAGCCGGTAACGAGGTGTGCTTAAGTAGCGCAATTAAGTCCCGTTCTGGCTTCTTTGGGGTGTCCACAAGAACAACATCGGTCTCTGGGCCTTCTATTTCCGCACAAATTGATGCAGTGACACCGCCTCCAGCTCCATCTGCACTAGCTGCGGGTACAGCAGCAGCTGCACAGTTTGCATTAGGATCTTCACCAGCTTTCTCTGGTGAATTCATATCGATTTGATTCAAACCGCAAACCAAATCATTTTCAAATGAGGTACTCTCATCGTCGTCATCGTCGTCACCCACTTTGTCTGCATCGTGTGCGGTTCCCTCCAAGTCCTCCTCGGGCTGGGCATAGTGCAAAACATTTGGCCTAACATTTCCATTCTGTTCATTTTGATCATCATCCGCAGTTAGATCCATAGCCTCATCAACAATCTCTGGCTCACCCCAGCCCCAATCATCGGCTCCACTGCACCAGTTTACTTTTTGCTTGACACTTGACTTGTTTTGCTTCTTTTTGTTCTGCTTATGCGACAGCTTTGGTGACTGCTCGCTGATGATATCGAACTGATTATCCAGGTGTTGGGTGCGCACGCACACCCAACTCTTCTGGTTCTGCGAACAGGTCGGGCTCACACAGCCAAATACATAGAGATTACGATGGAACTGTGATCGATCCAGAGGAGCATACATCTGGACGATTAGGGGACGTACCATTCCGCACAAGGGACAGGCGGGCACGGTAACTTCATGTCTCGGCCAATTCTATCGGTAAAAAATCAATTTTAATTATGTGGGGTTCATATGTCTCAGCGGGTCGCTAAACATGTGTGTGTGTGTTCTCATTAGAACTAAGCAAGATTTGCATACCCGTGACAGATCAAAAGGATACTCATCAATTTACCTATTTTACTAATAATATAAATTTTGATTAACAAGCAGTCAATAAGAAAAAAGTTAAGCAAGTTGTGAAACAAATATTAATGAAAATATTATATACGAATTTCACAGGGTACGTAAAAATCACTGCTGGAGGAATTGCTTCATGGCTCTGGACTTATACTTACTGGTGTACCTCCTATTTTATTTGTACAGCTATTTAAAAACGCAGCCTGTTTAGCTGTTATTTCTTCATCTTCGTAACCTAGGTACACCGTCGATTTATTCTTAGCCATTTTTTCATTTTTTTATGGTCTTCAATTGGACAAACAGAATTGTGTTCCCCACGCTATGACTTCGGGCTGCAGTCTTGTATCGATATGACGATATGAACTGGCTATCGATATGAAACAACACGAAACAACAATCGATAAGTAAAACGGAAATTATGTTTTCAAACTGAAAGCAATTCATGAAACATTCATGTAATTTAAGCAATAATAAGAAGTAATGATTGTTTTTGGAATAATTAAAAATATTCCGATCTAAATTCTTTGGCAGGGCTCAAAAAGCAACAGTTGTTTTGACATTGCACTTGTCAAACTGAAGCTTTCACGAATACTACTATACACACACATGAGTGCAAAGCTTTTGAGTCCTTTCAGGTATATTTCCTACCGTGTACGTGATGGATATACAAGTGAACACAGTACAAATGATCGAATAGATAGTGCTAAATTATTTTTAAATTAACCATAGAACCACTCGCACTACCGGAAAACGCAATGAAAAACACAACAAAAATAGCCATTTTCGGAAAAATAATTAGATTCAATTTTTAACAAAATAGTTTAATAGTGGAATTTACACTGTACACATAAATATTTAAACAACTACAAACGTGAAAAATACCTATCTAACTATTAACTCTTATTAGAAAATCTATCTAATTTTTGTCATAACAAAACAAAAAGAATAAGTTGTCGGTCAACAAAGAATTCGTTGTCCTGTGAAAAATCGATTAGTTAAGCCGTGGTGCATGTACTGTCATATCACGAGCTTTTTACGTTGTTTAGTTAAATAATTGTTGAAAATAAGATTTGCATAAATTCATTGATTCATATTTGATTGCACTAAAGAACGTTGCGCTTAAAAACGAACTTACGCATGAACAAACATGATTGTCACATCTGGCGTGGATAACACTGCGTCTTTAGGTATGTACATACTTACATAGAATGTACGTTGGTCAATGTCATATTTGGGTTTTTTGTTTATCTAGTGGGAGACAAAGTTGGGGTAGACCTTTTATGGTACGATGTCTTGTATTGGGGAAGGTGTGCGTATTTTCCGCGTCCCTTGATATGTAGATTGTTTATTCATGAAAATGATTAATATGTCATGCCAGCGTATTATGGTCTACTTAAGGCGCAGAATGTGTAATGAATAGAGAATATTTCTTAATACACCTTTGTACTTATGAATGTATACGTAAGTTTATTCTAGTCGGAATAATGACATGTTATGACTTGTTATCTACTTTACTCAAATTAATTGAGATTGAGATTTTAATGCTATACAATCAACTGTAGCCAATCATATTTTACTAAAGAAATATTGTTAAAGCGAATTTATTCATTTATTTTGATTGATTTGCAGGAACTGTTGAGGTCACAACTCTCTTGGGTGTTTTTTTCGGCGTCTTAGTCCTTCTTCTGCTCCTATTTCTGTACATCAGTCGCAGATGCTGCTTTCATCATCGACATGGCATCAACTGCTGTGATGAACGACATCTGGCGGCTAAATGTGTACAAAAGATCAGTAAGTAGTGAATTCCTCAAATAAATCGATATATGTTAATCGGTAAATCCTGTAGCACGAAAACGCCGTTATGAAAACACAAGCTCCGACTCGGAGGAGGACATGCTGCGTCGTCTGCGTTGGCATCAGCAGAACAACAACCTTCTACCAAACGGAAAATTTGTCGGCTATGGCATAGGCGTCGATCAACTGAACCCCCTGACAGGGCACACCTTCAATTATCATCATGCTGACTTGCAAAGGGTCACTGTGACACGTGACCCGTTGGCAATTGCTGAAAGGGGCAAGGTCGGCATACCATCATCGCATAGTGAGTGTAGTTCCAACGATTCAATTGAAGCGTCTGTGGACAGTCACACGGGGATTTTGACGGGTGAAAGCAGAGGTATGAATAATTGATTGAATCACATTACTAGTTGATTCACCATTCTCTATTCACACAGCTGTCCCCCTGTCAACGTTGAAGAACTCGTACGCCAAGTCAAATAGATATCAGCATAAGGTTGAAATTTTGCAACAGAAAACCGAAAAAGAAAGGGATAACGTGGTTGTGGTGCCAATTACTAATTTTAATAACAATAACAACAACAACAGCACAACTACAAATAATAACCACAATTATAGCGCCAATAACAATAGCAACAGTAACAGCAATAATAATAACAACGATGACGTAAGCTCTCTAATTAACTGCTTCAATTGTCGCTCCTTCTTCCTTAAACGATCATTAATATAATGACTATCCTTTCAGGAACCCCTTTTTGATACGAGTGACTTGCGGTCTATTAAGTCGGATGATATTGTTGTCACCGACCCGAAAATTACTGCTCCGCGTGGTCCAATCGAACTGGAGATGTCTCTTTTGTATGATGCACCTATGCGCAAAATGACGATACATGTGATGCAGGCAAGAAGCCTGCCGCCTTTAGCTAATGGTCAACAAACTCATACACAGGTAAGCTCTGTACCACAGTTTTAACTGAAGCCTAATAAACTCATCTAAAATTCTTTTGAAGGTACGCATGTTGATGTTGCCCAACAAGAAACAGAAGCATAAGACCAAGATTCGAAGTGGTGAGAATCCACAATATATGGAGAGCTTTTTACTGCATCGTGTTAATCCTGAGGATGTAAACAACATGGGTTTACGGGTCCGTCTGTATGGATGCGAGCGCCTGCGCAAAGAACGCCTTATTGGCGAGGCTTATGTGAGTTTTGCCACAGTCGATTTGGAGCTTGAGACTAACCTATGGTTGCCTCTGGAGCCACGAAACACATCATCGCTTTTGGGATCAACCAGTGACCTGCTGAGCTTGGCCAGATCAGACAGTGCAGGCTCTACTTCTTCGATGCAACACGGAGGTGTTTCGGAGCTGCTCCTGGGTCTGAGCTACAATGGAGTCACGGGTCGTCTGAGTGTGGAAATTATTAAGGGTAGCCAATTTCGCAGCCTGACGCTAAATAAGGCGCCCGATACGTATGTGAAACTCTGCATGGTTAGCAGCATTGGTCAGGAGATTTCTCGAGCCAAAACGTCCATTCGTAGAGGACCAAACCCACTATTTAAGGAGACCTTTGCTTTTCAAGTTGCACTGTTTCAGCTAAACGATGTCACGCTTATGATCTCTGTGTATGCCAAGAGACACATGAAGAAAAACGAGATGGTCGGTTGGTTTAGCATGGGACTAAACTCATCTGGACCCGAAGAGTGTGCACATTGGGCAGATGTTTGCGAAATGCCAAAGGGAGAGATTTTGGCACGCTGGCACGTTTTAGTGGATTCCTGATTCGAGCAGTTAGGACAGTCCTCTGGACGCGGCAGTAAAACGCTCAAGAAACTGAGCTTTGCTGCGTTCAAGGACAAGTCCAAGGAAAAGTCGTCGAAAGATTTGGATGGTGTTCAATTCCCTGCCGAAAATGCGGTGGCCGTGGAGATTGAACCTGGTTTGGAACTTGATTTTGTCTAGAATTTGTCTATTTAAACTCTCTGCTTGGTTTTTATAGAGCACCAAGATATTCTGATTAGTGGTCGAATTCTTGTGTGTTCATCCAAGAACTATTTATTGAAATTTGGAAGATCTGGAAAATTATATACCAGACTCGAACTCTCAATGAGATCGAAACAAAAAAAAAATTTGTAATTTGAAAAGAAAACGAAAAAAATTTGGAACACATTTTTTTATAAAATGTGAAGAAACAAAAGAGAAAACCAATTACCTAGAATATACAACTTTTATACGCAACTGATTGCAAAGTGCATCTACATAACTTATTACTCAAATTTAAACTTTATAATTGTTTGTGATAAAAAAAATATAATACGGATCGAGGAGATAAGGACATGTATGCATATGTATGTGTATTTACATGTCGAATTTTGTAATTAATATTTCTCTGCATCTCAACAAGTATTTAACCGCAAAGGTTTTGATGGTCTCTCAAGACTAGCACATTTTATTACCATAAATAGGATTTTCAAAGTAAAAATATTCGTATTGTTAACCAGGTTGACCGAGAAATTTTGATGTACGATCAGAGCGAGAGATATTTTCTTTTGTTCTCTCGCATTGTACTTCAAAATGTTCCGGTCAACTTGCCGCAAATTAATAGCAAAAAATAAACATTGTAGCCAACGCATAAAACATTTCTATACAACAAGCAAGAGAGAAACTTGAAGTTTCAAATCAAGCAAATCATGCGCATTGTTCCAGTTTTTATATGAATATAAATACCGATACATTAGGACTCAAATGAATTATACGCACAAAACCGAATGTACAACTGAGTTAAAGTTGAGTGGAAGAAGAAAGTTGGTGTACGCAAGGAGATAAAGGTTAGGGAAGGATATTTAAACATCCAGCACCATTTTTTTTCATATAATATGAAGGTTGCTCGGAAACAATATTAAACAGAAGCAACATATAATGTTGACGGTAGAGAATGAAAGCAAATTGAAAAGCGATTGTACGAATACGAGTATTACTGATGAGTTGTGTTAAGCTCGGACCGCTGGCGTTTAAACTACCTTCAGAAATGGGGAAGCAGGCGCATTTACCTTGAAAATATTTGTAGGTTAAAACTAATTATATGGAGAAAATGGAAAGCTTTAATAAATGTTGGTACTACATTGATTTTCACTTATATAATTGTCAAGTATTAAACTATGAACTTAAACAGCTCAAATGCAAAATCATTAAAATAGTTAAAGTATTTTATTAAACATATATTTGTATACTTTTAAAAATCTCTATGTTTTCTATGTCCAATATTTTATAATCTTAATTCCAATGATATGTGTTCGTTGTTATTGTAACTTTGCGATGCATATGCAATCTAAAATTTAATTTTGGGCGACAAAGTACTTTGAACGGTATTAAATTGCAGAGAAGCGAGGTTCGAAACTTGTAGGTTGGAGAAAGAGAAAAACAGGTGAACACTTAAGAACCTGTCAAGTCATTTTTGTAAAACGTATTTATTCTATAAGTTTCTAAGTGTGCAAATAACTTTAACCAATTTTATTGAGTCTTACAAATAAATTTTCAGGTTTATTTGTAATGGACCTCAGCCTCTTTGTAGAAACTCCCTCCATTAAAATGAAATGAAGTGAAATAAGAAACAAGTGATTGGATTTTCCTGGAATAGATTACAAATTTCTACTTTTCAATTTAAAGCAATTAAATTGTCATTGTTGATTATTAAAATAATAATTTTAATATTACATAATTGCGACTTATAATAAAACGGTAACATAAACAACAGCTGTGTGGAGCTTATGGCTCCTTGTTATGCTACAAATATTATTTCTATCTAATTCTCTATTTCTTTCGCTTCCGCCTGGTCTTCTTTGAATTTCCCCCTTTATTGTCATCATCATCGCTATCTGAGCCATAATCCTGAGAATCCTTGAGGCCCGATGAAGCCTGTGATTGTCCCACCTGCAGTGCATCCCACTCCTTGCGTAGCTCGCTGAGCATACCCGGCGTCAGCAGACCCTGAGCAAGCAGCCTTTCTGTCAAACGGCCGCGTGATGAGGCTGGAAGGCGAGGTTCTCTCACATGAGTGACTCTGCGCATGCTGTAACTGGGAATATCACTTTCCTGACCAGCTTCTGTATTTTTAAGCAACCGAGTTATTTGAAATACACCTTGCTGAATTATCTCATCCAACTCTTTCTGAGCTTGGCGCACTTTAGCTGCTTCAGGGAAGAGATCCATAAATCGATAGCTGCAAGAAAATGTATATATAAATTATATGAATTAAAAATATTTTATTAACTCACCTAAGCCAAAGGTATAAATCCATAACGTCAAAAACGGCTTCCAGATGCACCAGATCAAGAATTGTCTTGGGAAGCTTACATGGCAAACCACAGTTATTTTCGATAAATTTAAATGTGATGGGTTCATTTCGGCTATATTGCCGTGTTATCTTGAGGAACATTGAGCACACAAAAGGCATTTTGCGATTGATTGGAGAGCAGCAGAACACGTATCGAGCTCGTAGAGGAAGAGGCACATGTTGTATCATTTCGGCCAGAAACTTAAAGTCCTCAATATTGCACATGAAATACAAGGAATCATCCACAGTGCAAAGATTGACAAAAATGTCCATAAGATTGCTCAGTGAAGAATTTGGCAGATGGTATGCATACAGTTCTATTTGATCTGCTGTGGGGTGAAGCCCTGCTTGTTTCAGAGGCTCCGGGGTTTCTGTCAACAGGCGCTGCAAAGTTTTCAAATCTTCCGCTTTAAAGGCAGTCACATAGCCATGCTCCCATTGAGTACGATAACGCCCAGCACGACCAGCTATTTGAAGAGCTGAAGAAACAGAAATTGTATCGATTTCACGCTCACCACGTTCATTCATTGTCGGCTTAACCAAAGAATAGAAAATAATACGCCGAATACTCCTGCAATTAAAATCTTTAAGCTAATTTTCATATTAATATAAACGGTAAGAACTCACAGATTAAGACCCATGCCAATGGCGTCCGTGGCAACCATTACTTTGCAGCTGTTCTCTGGGTCATTGAACTTTGCAGCTTGTGCAAGTTTTGTGCCGGGTGGAAGACCACCGTAGATAACAGCAACTTCTTTACCCCTATAATAATATAAAATGGTGAAAGCTTCTAAACATTCAACTATTCGAGAATAATTTACCGTGCTTCGATCTCTCTTGAAACTGTATAAATATCATGTTTGCTAAAGCAGACTATGCAATCTCCGGGTATAACATTGTCCAATGATCCTAACGCCGAATCTTCTATTGTTAACTCAGTTAGGCGATCATATCGTCTAACTTCGACCGTTTCCCCTGTAGTTTCGCAAATCTTCTCTAGTAATTCTAGTGCGCCAGCCTCACCGCAAACGTGTACTTCATCGGCAATCAGTCCAAGAAATGCTCGTGTCCATGCCCAACCTCGCTGAGGATCTCGAATCTGTTGTATTTCATCGATGACGGCAACCTCATCTAAATTGATTATCATTGCATACTAATTAAGACTGATTTAAGCTTCTATAAGGTACGACTTACAAGGCGTGTTTACAGATGTCATCTCTACGGTGCATGCTACGTGGTTCGCAGGAGAGGTTTCGCTTATACCGAATTTACGTTCTTCACCGGTGACAAGATCACACGGAGTACCACGTTCATTGGCTTTATTAAATACTTCTGTTGCAAGAAGTTTGAGCGGCCCACAGTAGACACCCGACTTGGCGCCTAAATACCTTTCCATGGCATGATAAGTCTTTCCAGAGTTCGTTGGTCCTGCGTGAAACACAATCTTTCGCGTAATCGCTCGAGCATTAGTATACCAGTTGGCAGGCTGTCGCAGATCTGAAATCTTTTTTAAATCGTCCATACAGTCCAAATGTGGGAAGACTGTCTTTGCATGGCGTAAAAAGTAAGGAAAAACATCATCTATATGTCCCGCGCCTTGCATAATATCACTAAAAATTATATGCAAGTCCACTGGCAGATTCTCGGCCTCAATGCAGTAGCGGCGAAAGGAAGCAAAGGCCTGTTGCTGTAAATAGGCTGCACAAAATTATTTTTTATTGCAACAGTTGGATAATCATAACTAATAGCTACTCACAATCCAGTCCATTCTCTGAGCAAAGCGCCTTTATTTCTCGACGCTGTGTAAATTTGTTTAAGATTCTAAGTAGCTCGGACTTCTCCAGTTTACCGACTAGCTCAGATCCCACATCCTCATCGTCAGCATTGGCCTGCACTTGCACGGGCTTGAACAGCGCTGAAACATTTGTTTCGTGTTTTCTATTACGCGAAAAGTCAACTGCATCCCGGTGTAAGCAACGATAATCAGCGAGCGCCTCAACACCAAGCCTTAAGCGCACCGCGCAGAGCAACCGCTTGCATGTTGAAATTGCATAATGCCTCGAGTTTTGCATTGAGCAGGTACCGGCTGACTTTTAATTGATGAAATTCAAATAATAAACTTCTTGAGCGGCCTACCGCTCCACGTTGTGAAGAAAACAGCTGTGACATAATGGTCTGTACGCTGTTCGCTACTAGCGTTTTATTTTGCATACTAACCTATCGGTGGCAAAAAATACTGAAAATCAGGAACAAAAGAAATAGATAATCAACAATGTATATTATCAATATAGGTCATAAACAATAAATATGAAGAAAATTTTTTTTGTAAAATTTTTTAAAATATGGCCGCTTTATTTATTTGACAATTTTATAAGAGATAAACACAACTACTATTATTTGAACGCAAATTTGAGCGTACAGAAATCTGTTAACGCAAATTGCTCAACATCTTATTTTGGCAGAAACGAACAATTTAAAAAAGTATTGTTAAATTGAAAAAAGTCAAAAAATAAAGTTGATTAAGGAATATGTGACAAGAACTATGTGATTTCCAATTGAGCTATTTACCCTTGCTTTTTCTGTCAACATCAATTTAATCAAAATTGCGTTCAATTTCTCATAACAACACATTACGTGTTAGAGATAGGTTGTCTCACAGAATTTTATTTATTTTTTTTTGTGTTAATTTTAATTGTTCCTGAATTGATGTATTCGAACAAAAAAAATTAATTTAAAAAATACATACCCGAAACTGTCATTAGCCATCACGCGATATTGAGAAAGAAGCCATCGATAGTAGACAATATCGATATCATTGAATTTCATCGGGTGAGAAACGTGGTTTGTTGGAAGCAGCCGGAGAAGGTAGACGTTGCTCTGTAACTTGTGTAAATTTGTGAAAAAGAAAATTGTTAAAAAAAAGAAGTAAAAAGAACAGTTTAAATACACAACTTATAAACGAAATACGATGGAAAATCAAAGCAACGAAGCTCCCGTTGCCGCTGCCGCCGCCGCGGAGGTATCATCGACAAGTAAGTTTTCGGGGTGAGGGTAAGGATTTTCTGTTTGCGGGCAGAAAAAAATTTGCATGCATATAAAATATATACATATGTATAAAAGCGTAATAAAGCACTTTTGCCGGGCTGATATGTTAAAAAAAAATTGAATGCAGTACTGCAATAGACTTTTCCCTACGGACAATAGAATTGGATCAAGGGCAAAGGCTCAACGCTTTTTTTTTTTTATTTTAAGTTCGGCCATTTTTTTGTTGAGTGACATTTAAAGTTGTCAAATTGCCGCCATATTTCTTTCGTATTTTTTCCTGATTGATTATTGCGGTAAATATGAGTTGACACCCCGCACTCTATGCGGCTGTCACTTCGCAATTATAAACTGTAAAACGGAACGCAAAACGAAGAGAATCTTAAGCAAGTACAGCAGAAACAACAACATTTCACAAATGTGTAGGTACATGCACATACACATACATACACATTGATATGTGCGCTTTATTTGTTGGTCGACAATATATTTTCGTGTTTCTCCTATTAATTACGTCATCGGAGCGCGCATTTTTTATGCTTAAATTGCTGAACTACTACAATTACTAAGTTGAACTCCCAAATACAATGTTGTGAATCATTTCGGCTACCGTTTTAGCTGCTCTTGGCCTATTTGAATTTTTTCTCTCGCGTTGTCATACTATAACTGTGTGTGTATGTATATGGTATATTCATATGACTGAGTGTATATATATTCGTTAGTGTATGTAGCCCCCGTGCTCCTTCAATAGCAACAACACATCTAAGTACATACATATTAATTGAAAAATTCGCGCGTCTTGATGCGCTCATCGCTGAGAAATGCTATGATTGTGTGTGTGTGAGTAGATGACTGAGCATGTGGATGTGTGTAAGTGTTAGCTGCCGCAGCGTTGCCAACTTATTGGTCATACGTCAATATCGATATTTTAAGTGTTTTGCCTATTTGAATTTTAAACACGCACACTTAGATTTTTGCACAGTCGTTCACAATTGTAATTACTGTCATCATTTAAATACATTCAAATGCATACAAATATAGGTTACGTGTATATATATTGTAGTTCGCTCGGACAGGTGGCAACCCTGTTCTATATTTTCTATGCAGAATTTCTGTGGTCATCCGGTGTTTCTTCTTGTTTATTTAGCTATTCTGTTGCTTTTCACATATATATGTGTGTGCATATAATTTGGCTGGGCGTATAAACCGGTTAATTGGTAATAGAAATACTTAGTAGTCAAACATGAACTCAGAATGATAACATGCATTCGTTAATCATGGGTCAGCGATAAGGCGACCAACAGCGACTGCTGACAAATCAAAATGATTTTGTTGCCGGTAATGCGAGATCTTGCATTCTCCCGCTTTTCATGTAACAATCACACTTATTCTCTGCCTCTGCCCCTGCCCTTACTTCTCTTGCCTACTGCTTGCTCTCTCGCTCTCCCTGGGAGCGGCATTTGTTTGTGATTATTTTTAGCCCCTGATACGCCATCCATGAACAACGATAGCAGCCCACAGTTATACTATATGTATAAGCAAATATGTATGTATATGAATTATTGTAGTAGAACATGAGGTTGACCACCTAGTTTAACCGTGAATTATTAACAAGATTTTTTGATAATAAGGAACCTTTAAATATTGTTAATAAAAAAAAGTAGTTTTGAAATCCTAATTAAAGAGTGAACTCGAAATGTTCCATTGACAAAAGATTTAGAAAGTATAAAAAACTGTGATTTAAAATATAAATAATATTGTGAAGAGCTAACAAGTCAATTTTTCTCTATCAGCTCAGCCTGCGGAGCCTACAAAACGCTCGCTTCGCGTGCAAACCTGGAAGAAGATCCAGGAAGGCAAAGTTGGGATCGGCTTCAATGGCATATTTAACCGTATTCCTGCGTTCGTTGATGCTGACAAGGCCGCAGCACTGCTCATTAAGGAGGACGAGTTCAAGAAAGCACGTAAGTTAATCTAACCTAACAACATCTGAAAAAATGTTATTCAATGGCTTCTTTTCTTGTGCCTTTCGTTTCACAGAGCACATCAAAGTTAACATTGATCGCGTCTTGCACGATTTTAAGGAGCAATCGCTGTTGGCTGGTAAAGCAGTATATTTGCCCAGTACTCGGGACTCTTCTGCGCTCTGCCTTAAGGTAGATGTACCGGCCGATGCCACCGATGATCAGAAAAAGGAGGCATTACGCGTCCAGGACATACAGAAATTCCGTTCGGAAATTGGTCTGGATAGCAAATTGAAGCTTGATCTGGTTGTCATTGGTTCGGTGGTTGTTTCACGGGATGGCTATCGTATTGGACGTGGCAATGGGTTTGCCGATTTGGACATTGGTCTGCTCATTGAATTGGGCGCCATAACGCCGGAGACGGCAATTGTCACAATTGTGCATGATGTGCAGGTGGTGGACACACTTCCGCTTAATCTGTTCAAGAAATATGATTCACCAGTGGACATCATTGTAACGCCCACCGAGGTAATACGTGTGGCCAAGCGTTTGCCCCGTCCCAGTGGCGTATTCTGGGAACTGCTATCCGAGCGTCGCTTGAAGATATTGCCTGCACTGCAACAATTGAAGGAGCAGCTGGAGAAGTCGGGTAAAACAATTACCCTGAAGGAGGAAGATACCGATGTTGAGCAGCATCAGAACAGTAGACGCCGTCGTGGACCGTTGCGTCGTCGCTTCCAACGAAGAAACCCAGGACGTACCACCTCACAGACTGACAATGAACAGCAGGGTGTACGTTTTTGCACACTAATTTAAATCATATAATTAACAGTTTCTCTTGTTATATGCAGGATAATGTGCAGAAGCGCGCACCTCGCCGTAAAGGACGTGTTGTCAACCGTCGCAGACGTACAAATAAGGTGAGAATAATTGCAGGAGTTACCTTGAACTCTAAACGATCTTTGCTAATTGATTCTCGTTTTTCAGTCTGAAGGCGATCAGTCTGGAGTTGAGGTTGGTGCTAAGAGTGAAGATCGTAAATTTGATGAGGCCGGTACGGGCGAACGTCGTCAGAAGAAGAAGAATCGCCCGCCGCGTGATTTCTGTGTAAAATTGACAAATTTGACACGCGACATTCGCGTTAAGGATCTAAAGTCCGAGCTGCGCAAACGCGAATGTAATCCACTGTCGATTACATGGAAGGGTAAGTGTCATCATAATTCTGATGTCAAACAAGTTCCCTAATTGTTTCTCCGATGTACAGGTCATTTTGGAAAGTGTTTCTTGCACTTTGGCAATCGCAATGGCAATCCAAGCACCCAGGAGGATGTTGATAAAGTGCTTAAATCGCTTAACGATCTCTCGCTGACGATTACCACCGGAGGTGGCGAGTCGGCACCGGCAGCGGGTGCCGAAGAGCCGCCAGCCGAAACCGCCAATGCGCCAGTGCAAACTAAAACCATAAATGTCAACGTGGAGCTTCTCAATTTTGGCGCCAAAAAGAATGCCGCTGGCGGAAATGCTAATGCCGGTGAAGATAGCAATACTAATGCTAGCCCGCTGAATAATGGGGCTGCCGCTGATACTGGCGCTTCACGCATTGAGTCTGTGGATACAACCACAGTATAGTATGATCAATTTGGAAATGCTGCCACGAAACGGCCCCGGCGGATGTCCGCTGCCAGCGCCACGTGTGGAGTTCAACGAAAGAGAGTAACATTTTGTTTACAAACAACAAAAAAGTAACACAAACAAACATGAAAAATCAAGCCGATTTGAGCTCCAAACACACACATACACACCCAACACAGCACACATGCATACACAAACACACACAGACAAACAAAAAAAAAAACAAAAACTCTCATACCTTCACTTACATATTATAATTTGCAGCTTGTAGTTTCTTCTTCTCATTCACTTTTCCCTTCAAAAAACACGAAAACAAGCAAGAGGAAAATTTCAATTTTCTCAGACGAAACATTGACGCTTTTTCTAAACAATAACATTTGTTTTTGCTTAAAAGAAAACAATACGACAAAAATTCATTAATTTATAATGAAAAGAAATATTAATGAAATACTCGTTCTCTTACATTTGCAAATGGATCGTTTCAAACTAAGAAAGAAAAAATTCTTCTATTTCACTAACTTGTCTTTCTTTCTCTTCGACAAGTCAAAAATAAATATACATTTTACGATTTTCTAAACATTTTCCCCCCAACTTTGCCACACGGCCACCCCTCACCCGCATGCTGAGAATGCGCGTCTCCCGGAAACAGTTGAGCTGCTACCGCTGGGGAGCACACAGTGTGCGCGGCATGGGGTTTTTGTGTACGAAATGTTGATATTCGTAAATTATTAATAACCATGAAAAACCAGAGGAAAAAATAAAAAACAAAAAGCAAAAAAAAAAACAAAATTGTGGATAAAAGAAATTGAATTGAATTAACAAACTATTAACATGTTGCATTTTTGCTGAATGAAATCAATATAGAATCGAACAATAAACATAATTTGGTTAGTGTTTTTCCCCCACATTAACAACAAAAACAACAAATACCAACACCCCATATAATTATATATATATTTTAACAAGATCAACAAATTTGTGAAAACAAAAACAACTTATACATACAAACCATAATTATTTACTCTTTTTTATACAAAGAAAAGCATTAAAAAAAACTTATGTGAAACATGAATGAAATATAACTTGAAATAAAAACTTAAAAAAAATAGAATTCCACTGCATTTTCAATTATTCGCCCATATTCCTGTACAAAACAATAACTTGGAGACTTTTCCATTTATTTTAATTTCGTTTTTGCTAACATCTAAAAAAGGTACATGTATAAAGAAATACATACATTGTAGAGTATATGTACAGTTTGAAACGGGTCCGATCTTGCCCGATAGTTATAAAATAATACTCTATATATACATATAAATGTGCGATTCAGCGTGGTATTTCTTGGTTGGTTTAATAAGTTTCAAATTCAGTTTTACATTTTTGTTTGAAAAATATTTAACTTTAATCCTTGTTAAAGGTTCCGGTAGCTCGAAAGTTAATGTAATTTATCTATGGAATAGTTATTTTAACAAGTAATGTTTGTTGTGAGGGTGTGTGCTAGTTTTTGTGAAACCTATGGCATATTGGTATTTTGTATAAGCTTTGTTTTTCACATATTTGTGCACTGTGTTACCCAAATTAAATCTCTGTTTATTCTCTCGCTGTGCTCGTCGCCTTGCAACAGAATCTTCGAGGGGTGGGCGTAACAACAGCAGCCTGCGGAGATGGTGTGCGATCTATAAATTCAATACTATCACTATCTTTTGGTTGTTGCTTCTTTTGTGCGTTTGTTGTAGTACATCTGACACATGCGTTCAGTGCGGTTTCTGTAGCTGAGTCTATTGTGGCCAATGATGTTGTAGGCTTTTCCTGAATAGGGGCCAGACTATTGACTATCGAATTGGCCATTGCCAGTTCCAGTTCACGCTGCCAGTCGCTCTCTTTTTGCTCCATGGCTTTGCGCTTGAGCTCTTTGAAGCGATTGTACACAATGAACTCCTTGATGAGCGTAGTCTCGGGGTCACTATCCCGTTGCGCCGAACGCTGTTTGGCCAGACGCTTCTTTTTTTTGTGCAATGGGCGCGTTTCAACTATCATCTCCTCCAGTTCTAGGCAGGGATCACAGTTCAGGTGATCCTCCGGTGGTTTGAAAATGGGCTTGATATTTTTTTCTAGCACCGCTTGAAAGTCCATAGGACGCAGCAATGGCGTTTGATGCAGCTCTTGTTGTGTGCTTATTCGTGCTCCAGGATGGACGCAAAGTAACTGTGAAGTAGGACAGGGAAGTGATTAGATTTTAAGAAAAACAGTCATTGGGAAAAATGGTTACGCACCTTCTGTATCAGATCGATAAAGTCATGACTCCAGTAATGCGGATAATGTACAGATGTGTTGAGCACGTTCTTAATCTCAACCAGCGGTGTATGAGAGTGCAACACAAATGGGCGGGTATTGGACCTCATTTCATAGGCCACAACACCGAGGGACCACCAGTCAACCGGATAGCTGTATCCTGCTAAAAATTCCAATTCCAAGAGACCGGACACATTCAATTACATTTTATTTTCGACCGCTTCCTCCGGCAGTTCCTGTCATAATTTGATTTGTCGGGCGCAAGGGGAACCTTACATCGTTTGCGACAATTTGCACTTACCAACTTCTTCCAGAGCGCACATAAACACTTCAGGGGCCATATACGGTTTCGTTCCCGACATACTGCACGCCAGCGAGTCCTTCTGCAACCTCGTTGCAATGTTAAAATCAGTCAAATGAGCATGTCCTGAAATGAAAAGCACTTAATTGGATTCCATTCACCCATGCAGTTTCTGTCTGTTTGTATTAGTGAATAAATTTGTATATGAATGTTTGCTCTTATTTATATGTGGTTAGCCTCATGAGTTTGCTTGTTCCAAAAAAAGGCCCACTGACTTTTCATTCAATAATTATTTTATTTCATGATATTTATATTTGCTTGGGAACTTGATAACTGTATTTGGACCCTATTAAAATTGCGAAATAAAATATTTATAATGCGTTTGCCCCAAAGCGCATAAAAGCGTTGAGTTTTTAATTTTGATTACAATTTCTCGTTGTTTGTGTTGACCATAATCCAATTCATTGCACGCCGAATTATTGAAATTGTTATTCATATGCTTATACTGAATGAGTTAAATTAAAAAAAAAAAAAAACAATTTTTATATAAATGCGGTTTATTTGCGTGTTTCTTTGAGTAAACCGAGTGACACTGAACGGTGATTAATACTGCTAATTTTAGATCTATTAACTTTAAGTTCAAAGCCTTTGTCATTGATTTATACAACTGTTTCAATTTAATATCAACGCGTTATTGTTATTCATCTTTAGTGAAATAACAAAGTCAACTTTATCACACAAGTCGATGTACATACAGCTTAATCAAGTCGCCTTCAGTTGGGCCTGGAAGGTAGCAAGTTATGGCTGGTGGTAGCCAAGGAGGAGACTCATTCATACGAGTATGAATAATTTGTGTCTACACTGCGGTATTCACCTGGGTCGAAAGTTTTCTCTACCGGCCCCATAAAAATCAATACATTTTTAACAACAGTTTGGGGTGTATATTATAATAAATTATGGACGCATTTTATGGCAACTTGGCGTGAAGTTGGCACTAAAGTTTGTTTATGTTTATTTCTGTTTGACTGGTGTTCACTTACCAGCATCGTCCAATAGAATATTATCGGGCTTAATGTCTCTGTGGATCACACGCTGTGTCTGCAGATACTCCAAGGCGCTGCCCAGCTCGCACACTAATAAGGCCACACTCTTCTCTGAGAACTCCACCTGTAGACAGATAGAGAAAGAATGTAAGGAGTAAAGCAAGACCTAGCCCGATTTGTGCAATAGAAATAACAGTTATCAACAACAATTACAAAAAAAAGACACTCACTCGGTTCTGTAAATGGTATCTTAAATCACCGCCCGTCAACAGGTCGCACACCATGAATAAATCTTCCTCATCTGGGAAAGGTGAGAGTTAACAGATGAAAGGACAAAGAATGAGAGAAGTAGAAGGGCGAACCAAATAGGGAGGAAGCACAAGTGAATGGTCTGGCATCAAAAGAAATGCACATAGTTCATTTGCATTTTGATTGCCAATCAGCTGCGGTGGCTCCCATCTCAAACACAGGTAGCTCCGTTGCCAACATTTGCATACGTATGTGTGCGACACATAAGTGCGTACGAATATGAAAGACCGCGCGAGTGCGTATGTGCGTACACTTACCCTGAAACGAGAACCATAAATTGACAAGAAATGGATGCTCCAGCGAGGACAGAAGCTCCACCTCCTTGATCACACCACCCAAAGCGCCGCGAGATTCGCACACCGAGCGACTGACATATTTCATGGCATAGAGAGTACCGCTATCACGTTTCTGTACAATGCAAACCTGTCGGAAACAAGAGAATACAATAACTAGGTGGAAAGACAATTACGTGCAGCCGTTAACGGTCGCTTACCTTGCCAAAGCTTCCCTTGCCAATGGCACGTAGTATTTGAAAATGATCAAAGTTGACTGAAAAATACAAGCATGATTAAAATTCTATATTTATACCCGCTATGGTTAAGGTAGAAGAGTATAATAACTTTGGCCAACCGAAAGTGTATGTAACAGGTAAAAAGAGACGTGTCGAACCCCACAAACTATATATATTCTTAATCAGTATTAACAGCCGAGGCAATATAGCTATGTCCGTCTATCTGTCTAGCTGTCCGTCCGCATGAAAACCTAGCGCTCAAAGACTATAATAGATAGGGCTATTATTTTGCGTCAATTTGTGTTATTATTGCATGCAGATCAAGTTTTTTTTTCGAATTTAAGTACAGCTCTTTCGCCCCCGTAAATTAATAAAGCCCAAATTCCCATCGATCGGATAATAATTTGTAGTAGTCTAGAGGGAATGTATCATATATGCAAATTGTATATTAGAAAAGCATATCAACATTGTTTCTAAACATCATACTTGAGGTGGTGCTCACTTTCGGATGATATTTCAATGTTTCGCAACATCGGCTTTCTCGCACCAAGAAGAAATGCAGTTCACGAAAATCGTTTTGGTCAGGTGGGTAGCCGTGGGTAGCTTTCTTGCTTGTTTTATTATTATATTAATCTTGGGTGTATAAAATATCTTTTCTCTGATTTGCAGATTTAACCAATAGCTGTGTTTGCTGATATATTCCTGTCGAATTTACTTGATCCTCGTGGTGTTCTTGGGTGCCAAAAACCTGCCTCAATTGTTCTTGCCGCTGTCGGCAGATGACAAACGGTGGCAGAGCATCAACCTGGAGCATCTGTAGCTGTGGATATCGAAATTTGACGAGAATGTCGAACTGATGCCTATCCAGATAGTGAAGTTGGATGCTGAGCAACTTGCGATGCGTGTTGACAAGCAGAAATTCAAAGATCTCCGCACTCAACGGCGTCTGGAGCAAATTCAAATCGATCTTGGTTTCATAACGTCGCCAAAGGCTGCCGAGCAATCGATAACAGCGCTCGTTACATTGCAACAGCGATAGTTGATCGGGTAGCTCCAGATAGCTTAGTATTTGCAGCAGGCACAGTTCATCAAGACGCTCCATGTGCGACTCTTTCGTTTTGTGGTTTGTTTGTTTTTTTATTTTTGAAGCAGGCTTACATACTATTTTGAATTTATATTCCAAGACCTACTGGTACCGACCTCTCTCTCTCATGTCCGCGTCCCATTGTAACACTCACCGTCATCATCCTGAAGCAGACTTGTGTCGGATCTGCTCGACGAGTTGGCGCCCATTTTGTTGCTACATTAAGGCGACGACTTTTGTGGGTGACTTTATTGGCTATTTACTGCTATCTCTGTTGTTGTCGTTGCTGTTGTTGTAGAGCTTGTTGTCGTTGTCTGACTCCTGCCTTCGTTCCCCCTTGTCTTGTTGGTGGCAATTTGATTGAATTCAATTGATTTGCTGTCGTGTTTTGACCCAGGCTGAGAAGCTTGATTGACGTTTTGCTCTCCACCCGCTCCGCTCAGCTTCTACTTTTTCTCCTCGCTTATTGTAGCTCTGCTTGTTGTTGTTGTAGTTATGATAGCTCATGTCTTAGCGCCTGAAAAAGTCATATAATTAAATATATATATGCTATAAATCATTGAAATACAAATTGTAACAGGTATCTTGTATCTTGCAAAAAACAAGAAACTGGAGAACCAGAATTCGAATATTCTAATTATTTACGTATTTTATGATTATTATTCTAAGAGTGATATTTTGGTAAAACCTGGTTAAACCTCTGTCATATATTTGGACAACGAATGCGACGAATGATTATGTTTAAAGCTAAACAATAGGCCGACCCAGCAAGCCTTTCGTTATTTGGGGATGAGCAGTAAGCCCCTCTGGCAAAATTGGTTGCCACACCGATTCATAAATCAAATTTTTTTACTGCTATACACATTACATTCAAATCTATCGATAAGTGGCTCAACTGGATCTCAAACAATAATGGCAATGTGCGTAAAAAATATCGATATAACGGCTAAGTCCAGCGTAAATTCGGCCATCGTATCACTGCGCCAGAACGAGCTCATATGCAATTTACGTGCCTTAATTGCTGTGCGCTTCGAGCAGGCAATCAATATCATTGTCCTGGTTTTTGGCGGGCAGGTGCTCCGTGATGTGGGCACTATCGATAGCCATGGTATCACCTCCGGTGTCACAGTGTATGTGATTTTCCGCCAGCCACGCACAGCCTGCACAACGCTAGTAAATGATTCGGAGTCGTCGTCGTCGGAGAAGCTGGGAACTGGTAACGTGTTGTTGACTAAACAGCAGTCACTAAAATTCATTCCTAAGAATTCAGATATGTTCAAGCCGCTGCTCGAAAATCCAGACACGTTGCGCGACATGCTGCAGTCAGATCCACTTGTCAAGGTGCTAATCAATGAGAATGCATCATTTCGCCATTTTCTAGGCAGCGATGCTAATATACAGGAGTTCTTTGGCACCATATTCAATCCAGCTAGAATTGAGGAACTGGGTCGCAAGCGTGACATACGTATAATGCGCATGGAGCTGGTTCCTGGAAGCTATCAAGTGTTGGGCCGGTTCAGCTATCACTTGCGCAAGGTACACGAAGACAATATTGCTATGACTTTCCAAAGGCGGGAAGACTATGACTCGGATTATTCGGCTACCGATAATCCACAGCGTGGTCGAGAAAATCGTTCGCCATTGCCAAATCCCTGGCGTCACTGTCATCTCGCCGATTTATTTTCCCGTAGAGCAGATCGCATGGTGACTGACATGAAGCAGAAATTCGATCACATTATGCAACTCCTGCAAAGTGGAAACCTTAATATGGCGCTGCAGCAGGCCAAAACTCTTGATGAGATGGCTGACAACGCACATCGTGAGGTAAAGATTCGCCTTCGTGAAGGAATAAATTGTGTGACTCAGTACGAAAGCGAAAAGAATCCTCCTCTTCCTAATAGTACTAGTTCGCTGAATCTATCGGACTTTATGTCTTGCAACGATAGTCGCTGGGAGAAGCAATTTCACTCAGAACTGTTGGAACTCGGCTCAATGGGGCACACAGATCGACGACGCAATATATGCGCTCTGCTGATGTCCTTCGGGAACATACGAATGGCCGTCAGTTTGTTGGAGAAATGGAAACGCTAACAAGAAAAAAAATAACTTCATCGACAACGACAGCAACAAGGAATCTTTGACACGCGAGTTTATATAGTTTATTTATTTTTCTTTTGTTTTGTTTGGTGCATGGGCTCTGTATCCCGTTGCATAAAGGCATTGTAATCCCTTACACACGTACAATCAATAGCAACAGCATGAAAAATGCCAATGAATGGCTTTCTTAACATTCTCTTGGGAATATAAAATTATACGCTCAGTTTAAACAATTTACTCATTTGAAAAGTTGTTCAAACTCTTTATTTCCAACACGGTAGCTCAATCAATCTGTGAAACCCCTAACAAGTGTTTTGATATTTTTACGGAAAATGAATGAAAACTGAAGTTAGTTTTCAGTTTGTCTCGAATTTTCCATCAATGTCAAAAGCAGCCACAAGACCTGCCGCAATTTCTTTCTATGATTGATAGAAACAAGTTTGTCAGGCTCGGCTTTTTAAATAGGTTGCTGCACTCGGTAGAAGAACCCCCTTTCGGCTATCCATCAAAGCCCCACCGACCTGCTATTACTACCCATTGATGGCACTCTGTGACTACCCAACAGTTTCCATCGACAACGTGCGTCCCAACTTCCCCCAATATCAATTTTTTTTATTATTGTAAACATATCAATTTTTACGGTCATACCTTGACAATCTGTTTCTGACGTCGTGCTCTACAGTCGAGCACGGCAACGAACACTCAGTTACACATTTATGTATATACAACGTTCTTTTGTGTATATACAGACATACTTTATATTTACATTTGACGGTTTATGATTACAGTTATTGAAATATTGTATTGTCTACGGTAATAGCTCTTTGATTTCGCTTTAACTTTTCCATCGATTTTACTTTTTTTCCTCAACTTTTGCTCTGTTTCTTATTTTCATATCGAGAGGGTATAATTTTGCCAGAAGTTAGGAAGGCACGGAATGAAACTCCTTTGATCCCATAAAGTTCAAATAATAACAAAAATAAAAGGAAAATAAGTCCAAAATAGCCAACTAAATCAAAATCTTTTAATATTATATAACAAAAACTGTTGGCGAATAGTTATAATAATAATATGTGGTGCAAGGGTATAAACAATTCGACATGTCGAAATAACGATTCCTTCTTGATTTTAATAAAGCGTATGCCCATTCTGTTTATTGATTTAAGTAGCTCATAAATTTTATTGTGGAAATAAAAAGAAAATTTGTTTACAAATTTTCAGGCAAACGAAATGAGATGCTTGCCTTTATTACCGAGTTTAATATCGCAGCAAGTTTGTAGTCAAATAAATGGAATTTTTGAAGTGTAGCAACTAAAAGTTAACTTATCATCAGGGGCAAACAATGAATTTTCCCTAAATTTAGCATTGCTTGAAAGCTTACCATACTTTTGAATAAAATTATAATTGTTTACTATCCGATTTCTAGAGTTGTTCGTCTTCTAAGACAGTAGTAGTAATGAATCGATTGGGGTATTCATTTCATTTGATTATGTCAATAACATTAAAAAATGTTCTCATTGCATCAGAAAGTTAGAGTGGTAACTGCCTTTATATTTTCTGGACTGAAACTTACGGGGAGATTACGAAACTTGAGCTTTAATTAAATTTAAATGCACAAGCAACAAATAAGAAAACGAACATTAGCAAAAAGCATCTCAGGGGAGGCGACTTAGGCGACAAAATGGCGCGGAAGTAAAATGTCCAGTGGCAGCTGTGGAGTTTCAGTTGTTTCATTAGGGCAGCACACACAAACATACAGATAGATAGAACACACACACAACAACAACTGGACGAGACTTACAAGCACAGTTTCGTCTGTGTTGCTGTTCATTTTTTGCATTTAAATATTTTATGAAAGAAACTAAGTAACACCCGTGAACGGACAGCAGACGCAACAAGAAAACAACAACAGGGAGAACAACAGGCAACAGAGGAGTAGTAGAAACAGGGAGGAACCCACAGTAGCGTCTGCCTAATGTGATTGCTTCAGGCCGAGCTGCCTCTGGGCCAAGTGTCACCTTGAGATGTTAACTGGCGAAGCTGCGACTGCGAGTCAGTGGGTCCGTTTTGATTGGTGGCTCGTTGACTTAGTGACTTGGTAGCTTGGTGACTCGTTGTGTGGCTCAGTGTTTGCTCTGTGGTGGACTTGTATTATTTAAATTACACATCTTTTATTGAGTTACGTGAGTTGCAGTTTCCCTTCAACTTTACGGTGAATTGCGGCAGCCGCGGTTTTTTCGCCGGGACGGAGGTTGTTATGACTGTTACCACGGTAGCAGCAATCGTAACTGGAGCATGTCCTAGCAGCTACGACAGCGTAACAAGTTGTAGTTCGCATTCACGATATTTCACATAAAAAAGTAAAGAAGTCGCTGTAAGATGATGACCAAGTTGGGACACCATTTGCGTGCTCTGAAAGCGAATGGAAATAGTCAAGCTTAAAGTTGCTCAAAGGTATCTCACCCTATTTATATTTATAGCTGAGATCTGCTCTTTTTATGCATATGTACGTAAAGTACATCTATAGCAATGAGCGACATGCAAATCCTTTTGCGCGCATGTTTCAAATTTTTTGCGTTGAACGCACAGGTGTGAACCTGGAAGTAATCCCCTCCAGGACTCATAAAGCGAATTTATGCATTCAGCGAAACATAAAACTGATTTCGTTTGCATGAAACGCACAAGCACACACACACATATACAGACACACACTTACATGTGTTTGAACTACAGAAGGAAAGTGAAAGGAATTTAGCTCGAGTCTTGTGTCGGTCTGTTGGCCGCGCTACTCTCCACCTCTGGCTGAAGTTTCTCCCCGTTGGCCTTTTCCGTTAGGATGATACCATGTGATGCTTTTAGACGCTTGAAACACATTTCATTTTGCTCCATTCCCCAAAATTCAAGGTATTTCTTATATTTGCTATACACTTCACCCGTTCAAAATGTGTGAAAAGGGGTATATCAACTTTATACAAAAGTACTTTAGCGTAAAATGAACAACTCTCTAGGTCATGTCTGTTTCTATGTGTCTGCACCAAACCACTTTCGAGTATGTGACATAATTATGATGTACGGTATCTTTCAGTCCAAGTAAGTTTTTTTTTTCGTTTCACCTGTGCACCGTGTGGAATTTCTATTCGCACTGAAGTAAAAATATATGTATTTCCGTCATGACTAGACTTTGACTCGCACAGGATTAAAGTTTCAAGCGACTTACTTTAATCAAGCCCCACAATTCATTCGCCTACACGCTACAGTGCGTGGTGAAAATCAATGGATGGAATGGTCTCAACTCCAAAAATGGCCCATCCCATGGTATGTATGTATAAGTAAGCGTTTTCAGGCCTTTGTCTAAGCCGCCGCCTATCTGTGCGGTCGGTCTATTGATTTTACATAATTAACAATTGCGTGATTTGGAGACCCCAAATTGGGTCATTTAATGAGGGGATGGTAACCAAACATCCGAGGTTCGGATTTCGAACAAAGTTATGCTCTGGAATTAGTGCATGGAAGTATTTTGCGAAGTACTTATCTCTTCTAGTGAATATGACTTATGTAAGTACGAACTTATCAATCTCCTAGTATTTACTGTGCCGTATGGAAAGAATACTCTGCGGTTACCACACGATATCAATAAGTAATGGTTCATTAATCAAAGATTACGTAGTCGCGATAAAATGAATTGTAAATACAAACAACAAACAGAAGAAAGACCAGAAATGAGAGTGAATCGACCATTTAGTATCCCAACAAATGACAGCACATCAATCAAAATGACGGCACAATTCTTGGTCGACGCTCGCCCTTCCTCACTCTCTATTTTCCTTTCACCCTCTGGCATTGGCCTTTTATCGTTCGGCCTGTTCAAATTAAAAGCGCGCCTTAATTAATGGCGGCTTGGCAACTTTTTTTCTCTCTCCATATTTACTTAACGCCAAGGAACAAAAATCTGTTGCTCTCCACCGGAAAAACTAATTAAACAGGGTGTTGGGCGCCAACTGGAGGCAGCTGCCAGTGAAGTCGAAGCCAACGAGTCGTAACCGAACCCTTTATTTCAGGAAACAAGGGTGCAAAAGGCAGCAAATCACCATCGAAAATTTGCATTTAAGTTGACGACGGCTTCGACAGCTCGACATTTCCATTGAAGAACCCTCTAATGAATATATATGGCATAAATTATGAGGACGACACGACAAGTCAATAAACTATCGTATATATTGAATGCATTCATCATTCATACATTTTACTTCAGTACTGGGAATTGAATGACCGCAAAGGTAAGAGAAACTAAATTAAACTTAACCTAACTAGGTCATGAATCTTTAAGTAAAAGCTGCTGTGTACACTTGATTATCATGACTATCATATTTTATGTTATGTTAATTTGAGTTGAATCCTGAGGGCCACTAAGATGATTTTTCATAAAGATTTCTTGCTATTTCAACGCGAACTGAATGAACATTTTATCTATCAAATTAATCTTATGGCACACAATATAAATTCTAGAAATATGTAATAACTTCAAGCCAATAACAGATAAGAAAGTACATTGTAAAACATCCAGAGTAGATATGAAACATACATAGATAACCGTATATTAAAAATTATTCTGTCACAATTCTAATATTATTTTTATTTATTTTCACCGTCAATACTGATACGCCATTTCTTATTCATAACTTATTGATGTACTGCTTTACCAAGCACGAAAGCTCTGGCGTTTTCCAACACATTTAAGCCATCTCTGACAGCGCGGCGGAAAGTCCATAATGCGCTCGTAAACGGCTACGTTTTATGACAGTTTCTGTTTATGGTGCGGTCCCAAAAAAAAAATAAGTGGTATGCGCATTATTGTTGTCGGTTTTCCTGATGCTCTCGTTGACATGCACCATAAGATCTCCTATACTATATACTATATGTATACGTACGCACATATTAAAGAAGTAAGCACTCGTATTTGAAAACAAGTATTATGGCATATGGATATTTCTGCAGAATGACTTGGCCGGGATTAATGTGCGCTCAACACGCACATCAATCAATGCAGACAAACAAATAAATTGTGGCAAAACGCAACCCACAAATTAATGGCCTGGTTTTCCTGCTTTTTTTTAGCTAGTTAATATTCAAGATAAATTCTCACTATCATTATAATATTTTAGCGGATAATCAGAGTTTCTGCTTAACTGTTAATTAAGCGTTCATGGTTAGATAAATATTAAAACAAACAAATGAGGGAAAAATGCTATTTAAATTACTCTGTAATATTAATCTGCATTACCCAGACTGTTTTAAGTTTTAAGTGTTGGAAGACGACCATATGAGAATAAAGCAGCTGTTTACTTTTAAAGAACTACCAAATTTAAAAAATAGCCGAGGATATAAAAGCTATTTAGATAAATATCAGAAAATTTATTTGAACAATCAAGTAATTTATTTAGAAGACAGCAGGGTTTTAATCAAGCCTAAACTACTTATAATATACAAAATGTACTCATCAAATTCATAGGAAATTTTATACTTGAGTTACCCTCTATCCGTTTCACTCAGCTCACAACGACATTCAATCTTGGACCTTGGCAACTGACTGTGACATCATCATCATCCTCGACTTGAAGAGCCAAAATTAATTATGTGCTCGCAGGAGCTTTGCATTCTCATCATTTCTCGACTAGCGTATTGAATTTAGATGTGTGAAAGGACTCTTGAGTCATCGTCTTCCTCTTCAATCACAAATGTATCAGACAAGGAACAATAACAACTAACTCGTGTTGCTTCATATTGAGTTGACATGCCCACATTGAAATTAGCATAGATAGATCGGAGAGCCAACATTTGTAAGAGGCAAAGAGGATGTTCAATTGGACACATGTCACTGAGGCAAATATCACATTCACAACAAAGATTAGAAAAGCTACCCTGGTTGAAAGAACCAAGCAACCCCGGCAGAAACCGAGGCGATGACAATGGCAGAAAGGGAGCTCCAAAAACGCCAGCGGGTTCATTGACATGTTCTGCGTTTACAAAAATAACTTACACAAATACACACCGTACACACACACGAAGCATGGAAAAGAAGCAGAAAAACACACATTTCCATTTATATGAACGAGTATAAGTATTATTATTGGCATGAAATCACGCAAAAATTTGCTTAAGTCAGCATCGCACTTTGAAATATTTGGAGTACGAGTAAGGGACGCACGCCTCATAAAATTCTTGTGCTTCGTTATAAGTTGGCTAAATGTTTCATCTTGAGGGGTGCGATGTGGTTGTGGGACTTGCCTTTGGAATTTATTGATTGCCGTCGCTCCCGTTGTTCCAAGTCTTTCCGGTCATATATGGTTGCATACGTATGTTTGTTTTCATATGCATATTAACATTTAGGAGCCAAATTGCACGAAGCTAAGTTATTCAAATTGCACTCTCGCACTATAACCGACCGTTTTTTGTGTACAACTCAAATACAATTCGCCAGCTTGACGATGATGTTGCATGTTGGCGAATCCTGCGGAATATTCATAAATATTCGCACTATTTAGTATTTTGGCATGAGCTTAACTCCAACTGCTGTGGCATGTGCCGGCGAAAGTCACGCGATTTGGGAAAGATAAGATACACGCACGCACAAGCATACACAACACGAACCGTTATTAGGGTTCACTACGGTTCTATTTATACCCAAAATCACGTAAATCTTTTTGACGTCGCGTTAAGCATAACTTCGTCCTCAGATAAGAACCGTCCGCTAGCACAGCCAAGACTGAACTGAGTCGACTAACAACAGTTGTTCGCTGTGAGAGTTGTTTATTATTGTTACCGACGGCGTTGCCAGACCACGCAAAGCGCCTGTTCGAGCTTTGCACGCAGACTCATATTTTATAAGAGAGGGCGACAAAGAGAGTGCGACTCTTCTGGCTGCTGGTAAAGAGCGAGTTTAGCTGAAATCCGCGCGTTATGAATGAGTGCCAATTAGCCAAGTCGCCTGCCTGTTTGTCTGCCTGGCTATGCTTTATTATCATGATTATCTTATTATGATTATTATTATTATTATAATGACTATGGTTAGCGGCGAGCATACGCGTTTGCTTGGGCTAAACTTAAACGTAAATTGATTGCTTACACATTTTACGACACATTTTGTAGCTGGATTACACTTATGAGGAGTAGCACATGGGCCCAAATAAATACGAAGATGGGGACAATGATGTCTCTATGATGTTGTACATTTGAGCGCCTCCATGGCTTAGTTAAGCTCTGCTAAGCTCTATTTACGTTTAAAACACTTCTATGTCTCGTAATGTGATCTCGTGACACCTGCGTTCTGCCTCCTGTTCTCTTCCTATTTTAAGTGCTTTTAATTTCGCTTTTTATTTTGTTTGTTGCACAGTTTCCCTTTATTCTATAGCATACTTTTGTGCGCAACTCGCATTGTTTACACAATTTCATTGTTTATGTTGTTGATAATGCCTGCGAGGAAAAAGAGCGACAAAAACCGAGCTGCAGACAATCGAAAGCAGCCCCAACAAGAGGGGCTCGCTCGCTTTAAAACACAATTTAAATTCAGGGAAAGTCAAAGCGGTGCCCTGATGCGCAGCAAACCCAATAATCCAATGCGGTTAAAGACACTTACGACCTCTCTTCCAGTGTCTAAGAGTGCGTATCTCTGTACGCGTGTCTGTGTCTGTATGTCTGTGTGTGAATGTGTGCGTGCCTATATGTGAGTGTGTCAACAAAAACCATAAGGCGGCATCTTCTTAGACGTCCAAGTGGCCGCCTTCCGTCTTTTTCTTTCTTCTGTGAAATGGTCTCTTTGCCATCATCATGTATACCCTAGCTTAAGGGTACTTTGAAAGTTTGGAAAAGCCGAGTTCATGATCATGATCTTGCTGTCATTGAAATTATTAAACTATAAATTTATTACTATTTGACTGTTTATAAATAAGTGAAACCTTTTTAACAACATTTTTATTTTAAAGTGTATAATATGTGTCGCCTGTTTGGTATATTCGGTGTGTGTGAAGCTGATTTAGGTCGTTGTCGTTGGCTCTTTTGTCTCAACGTCTCACGCAGAACATAGTCAGTGCCACAGTCGCAATGGTGTGTGTCTATGTTTCCAAGAAAAACTGACCCGAATAAACGACCAAAAAGAAGCGAAAAAAACATTTAATTTTATTTAAAAATTTGTTGTTATCCGGACAGGATTATCCCGTACAGCCGGATTTCTAGCTTTAACTGTTGCCTTTTAATTGTGAATTAATTGAGTATTTGTATTTTCCTCTTTAGCCACACTTGTGGCCAAAATGCGCTTTAAAGTTTTTGGCTAGAGCTTTACGCGATGCTAAGGCAAAGATGTATTTGAATGCAGCTTCGGCGGTCCAGAATGCTGACGCCCCAAATTATAGTCGCAGTTGGTGTGGATGTAGACAAATTCTTAAAGTTACTCCTGCTTTCTTTAAGAAAATGTTCTTTAAATACATTATCTGATTTTTTATTTAAATTATTTTCATAGGATCATAAAAGCTAAAATTATTAACCACCACCTAAGTTGAGAGCTTCTCGCAGTCAATTTGTTTGTTTGCTCAATAGTGTTGCATACTTCTCAGCGCAGTTCACAATGGCTGCCGCAATGAGGAGAAAAACAAAAGCAGACACAAAAGGATGGCAAGAAATTTTTCATCCGCAGCGTACAAACCCAATTAGGTTTCATGTTGATTTCAAATTGGCCGACAAAAGTTTTCTGGTGCTGCTGCTGCAAATGCAGCACCTACCTCAAGCGAGTTCGGTTCGGTTATTGAGGTTTTGTTCCCGTCTACAACATTTTCACTTTGTGTGGCTCACGCAAAAACAAAAACGAACTCACGGCAGCAAGAGAATAAGAGAGAGGGAACCCTGCTTCAGTTCTTTCGGGCAAATCAACTTCAGTTCACGCAAGTGAAACAAAAAATTTTTCTCCAAAAAAGGCACAAATCAAATGAAACCCGAAACCGGCTGTCAGACTGGAACATTGAATCGAATTAAATTGTTCCAAAAAGAATTGTTCCAGCCAACCGATTCTTTTCAATATCGCCAAAACATTCGTACACGTTTTGCATAGGAATTGTAGAAAAGTTTAACAGTTATCGAAACTCTTTTTGGGAGCAGAATGCGAATCCAACTAAGCGGACAATTGAAGCAAAAAGATCTGTGTTGGGTGATTGTGCATGTGTGAAACATCACACGTACAATTGCATATGTATGTACATATGTATGTACGTATACACGTATGTTTGCAAATAAGTCCAAAGTGCTGCTGAGTAGCAGACGAACAAGCGCTAGATTAAAAGTTGAAAAACTCGTTGACTGAATTTTTTTTGAAATTTAAAACTTTGAAATAAAATTAATATTAAACAGAATTTTCAATTGGGACTTAGGTCTTTTTTTTATCTATATACAACAAACTAAGTTTTATTAAATTTCAAAAAGGCATCCATTTTGAAATGGTCTCTCCTGTAAAGTTTTAAGCAGATTTGGAGGCAAATGCGGCGTGACTGACAGCGCAGAGCATAAGCGAGACAACCAAAACTGCTGGTGGGAATACATAAAACATTCGTGACGTGACAGTGAAATACATTTATTGCCTGTTGTGAGACGTTGTTCACAAGCACACACGCAACACACACATACACGAACACTCTCGCAAATGCAAGCCCATACATAACTTTTTCCTTTTTTATCAGACTAATTAAAAGTTATAAAATTTTGTTGGATACTTTTTATACCCTGCACCCAGCCAAATGGCAAAAAGTGTATGGTAATATGTATGCAAAAGTTTGTTTCGAGCAGAAAAAAGGTTGCCATGGAGCCAATGGAATATTTACATATTTTCAAGCATATGCGTGTATGCATATGAATGTATATAGTATATGTATACGAATTTTATTATTTTTGTATAAATTAAGCATAAGCAAATATGCTCGAATTTGATATCGTTCTGTCTGCAGAGTATATATCAGCCGTGCACTTTCTCTATCAGTGAGCTCCGCTGCTCATTTCACCTGCCATTGATAATGCGAGTGAGTACAGTGTATACCTTTTGTATAAATAATTGCTTTGTTAACAAGAAAAGGGAAAATTGCGCTGTAAAATGCGAAATTAATTCAGAAATCGGGCGGAAAGTGAAATTTACACGATACGCGACATCAACATCGACATCGGTGCAACTCCTGACAGATTGCGTAATTGCTTTCAAGTGTTAAATGAGCTGGCGTTAAGTTAATTGCACTGCATTAATCAGAACCTCAGAGCAGGCACCCAGTGTCGTCTGTCGCATCATCCGTATCCTATTATTTTATTATCTACAGCAGCTTCCCAGTCAATTGCCTGATGCTAAGTGGCCCGTCAGTTTCAATGATGACACAAGCTCGACTTGCCTCCTCCTCATTCACCTCTGTCCGCTTCCCCCACCTACGTTGTTGGCCTACTTCCAAGTTCAACAAAATTGTGCTTAACATTTCATTTGGTTCTTGTTCTAGGCTCGTTATATATGCATAAGCCCGATTCTTGTTGTCGAGCAACGGCTGAAATGGCGGAAACTGCTGTGATGCAAAGTGCACTTGCAGTTTAAGCAAACAACTCAGTGGAACTCAAACATTTCCCCTGAAAATTCTTCAGCTCTTCGGCTTTCCAACGCTGCAATGCACTTTGCATGAAACTATCTCTGATATTGCGATTTTTGCTCCTCCTCTGGCATTTTTATTGAAACTTTTATCCGTGGTTCGTGTGAGGATGATAAAGTTTTACCAGTTTTCCGATATTTATGGCATCAATTTCCACTTAGCAGCGGCTTCCGCATACTTCAATTATTCACGCCAATCACGTTAAATGGTTTCGATTGCGTTAAAATTTAATACAGCCGCATTTTTATTGGCCAAACCAAGGTTATAGGAATGTAAGATAATAAAATAAAACTTATATATTGTTTCATTTTTGAAGCAACAAAAGCTTTCTTAATTATCGGTTCGAATAAAATTTTCTAGTTAGCGAAGGATCATATAGAAGATAGAAAAGGTTTCAGGCAGCAAAAGTTTAATTAGAAGAATATCACTTAAGATAGAATGATCTCCAAAATGTTCCAAAGGAACGTCAGATATATCTACTTAAATTAGCTATACATAAGATCAAGATTTCTAACAATCTGTGATATTGACAGTGGGATAAATTAGTTTGGTGAGAACTCATCGTCCCGAGAGCAAATACACATATTGCAGCACTTTCGCCCAAATGGCAGCTTCATTACAGGCGAAAAATGATTGAAATTTTGCCAGCTTTGTTGGAAACGCCAAAGGCGACACTGGGGACTCGGGGTTGAGCACCCCGAATTTGGGGCTTGTGGCTTGCCAATGGGGATTGAGGAGGGAACTTGCCAACGGTCACGTGAACGCCTCCGTGCTGCATAAATGTCAGGACCGGGTCCATTGACAATAAATTGTGGGTGGCAGTTTGTTTGTCGGGGCAGGGGAGCCAAACAAACCTTTTTATGACCGTGCTGTTATTATGTTATCTTCCTCGCACTGTGCCACTAGCAACAGAGGGAAGGGGTGCCAAGTGTGCGTCCGCGTTTCTGTGTTGCCAACACATGTCATGACATACACAAACATATGCAATAATAATCCACCGATGGCAACCATGAAGACAGACAAACGAGAACCGGCCGTAAAGAGCGATAAAAACTTTGATAATAAAAGCAAATGCGAACCAAAAGCCCTCAGAGTGGAGGTATCCCAAAAAGGCCTCTGTGTCCAGTGGATGTTGTTGATCAATTTGGGAGACCTTAATGCATTTATTAAGCACCCAAAAAGACTAAGACACTTCGGTATTGGTCTCCTGCTATCTAAACTGTCATTGAAGACAATTATCGCTTGTGTAGCTGCTGATGCCAAAATTTACCACAATGATGAATGCAGTAGCAGAATAGGCTCTTTGGAGTGGATAGAAGGGATAGGGGGATAGTCGCTGTGGCCAGTTCAGCAAACACGCAGAGCCCACACTCAGCCACATGCATAATTGAAAAGCAGCAAACAATGTTGTAGTCACTATACCCTGTAACCACATAATGTCTGCATACTTGACTGTAAATGTGGTTACAGTAGTTTAATTAGGTACTACATAATTCGAAAATTAAGTGAGGCAACTCTTGATAGCTTATTCAAATAATGAAAACTATCAGCAAATAAACTGGAAAGTTTATATTGAAAAGTGAAGTGGAAATTGCTAATAAACACAGAATACACGTAATTTGAGGATTATTAGGGTAGCTTTGATGCGAGTATTGCCTAAGTAGGTAGCGCAGCGGGTAGTTACTGCTGCTGTTATCGTTGTTAGCGTGTTTGGTTTAGGTTTTAGCTGCGTTGTAGCCATAAATACGTAATACAATTACTTGACCACAGAGTTGATAGATTGCCACACAACAACGAGCTGGAGATTGTGAAAGGGGATTCAATTCAGACCACTGTGAAACGATTGGGTTCAGCAGGGCGAAGCAAGTCTGCTTTAAAATTGATTGTACCAAATTAGTTAGAACCGAAAATTGTATTTATACCCTGCTCAGGTATACATATTTATACGTTCATATATAAACAATATATAGAAGTGTACTATACTCTAAACAATAATTCATTAAGAAGTCTAAAGTAGCCTTAAAACATTTGCAAAGATAATTTTAGTTGCGGAACATTTCTCGAGTCTTCGAGTTTGCTAATTAATCATCTCACGGATTATTAAGACCGCTATAGACGTCGCATGCGACCTTCACTGGAAACAGGAGAAAGAGTGGTCTGAGTGTATTCAGTTATTCATTCATAACTGGGGAACCCGATAATGAGATGCACACTGAGCTGAGTGTGCGGCTCCACTTACGTGATTTGCTTGTGGCTCATGGTCGCTTTCAGAGGATTAAGCTTTCAGAGGAAAAATAGAAAAGTTTTTCAGGATTATAACTGGTTCTATAATAAATAAGCCCTTTTAGACACCAACTCCAAGCGTGAGGGAAAAAGCGATTCAGTAAATTTTAAATATTTAATACAAGTTTCCTTCTTTTTTGTGACAAACTGTTGCGTTTCAGAACATGTTCTGGGCGTGGCAGTGTGTGTGGATGTGAGTGGGTGTATGTGACTTCATGGGTAGGGGGAGGTGACATGGAAGGCTTAATTGCAAAAGCGAATGCGCACTTTCTCATTGTGTACCCTTCCAGTCGAGGCGAAAAAAGTGGCCAACGGAAAAGCAATTTTCCCCAAAGTCAACACCAACAAAAAAGCCATCAACTGCAAAGAAACATGTAGTGAAACCACAAAAAAAAACACATGACACCCTGTAAATCACAGAGTCTGGGGTGTTTTGATAAAAAGATCTGCAGTTCACTTGTTGATTCTGAACTCGAACTGCATTTTTGAATTGTAATTGAATGGAAACTATATGAAAGTTTGGGAACCGTGACCGCAAGGGTATTTAGTTGCTGACACCCCAAGTTGGGCCAATATTTGGGAAAGTTTTGTAGCTTTAGGTTGAACAAAGTTATGCAGTTAAATTTTGTGTGAATTACGCAATAGCTTGAGGCAAACTTTACCCAACTTTGGTGCAGTGAATCATAATCTAACTGTACTAACAAGCGCAAATGCAATTGACAGTAAGCGCAGATTCTAATTAAAGCCGCACTGCCCGAGGCCTGCAGTTACGAATGTGTTCCCCACATTATGCATATGCCTGCGAGTCCCAGGACGAATCATCTCTAAATCAAATGAAGTGTGCACTGCGCACAGGCATATCCGAGTCAATGAAGTGTGTAATTGTCGCCCCAAGCCAATTTGTGATCCATGTCCAAATGTTTGTGTGCATTGCTCTAATGACGAACGAGTATTCGCCACCTCATCCCACCATCGCTCACCCCATCTCTAACTCAATACGACGTTGCCAATAAATGTTGTTGTCTTTGCTGCTATTCGGGGCGAGTTGGTACTGAAATAACAAAACACTTGAACGTGATGTCATGCAAACTACCTCGCCCACTCTTCCTCTGTTTCTCTCTCTGCTTTTCACACTGTGCCGTTCTGCAATTTCTTCTTCTTCTGAAGAAGACAGCATTCAAAAGTCAAGAGGCAAAGGCAACGACAACGTCACGAAAGTAAACAAACTATGTAGAAACAAGATTAACGTTTCGTCGCTCTGCAACGACCCAAGCACTTATGAGGGACCATCCCGAAATGTTTGCCTGTCACAAAAGTCAACAAGGATAAGCAACTTTAAAAGCATGCTCCGGATAAAGTCAGATAGATACATAGCACATATACATATACGTGTATTTGTTTACGTGCCCCCGAAAAAGTTTCACAGCCTGATAAAGGACAAATTGCGCACGAATTTGTAAGCAACATCCTCATGAAGGTGACGAGGCGCAGAAGTGTTGAGAATTGCCAACAATATCCTGACGACACCAGCTGGCTGTGCATAGTGTGAAGTGCTCATGTGTGTATGTGTGTGTCTCTATTGGAGGAAACTAGAAGATGTTAACTATTTAGCGCGCTTAATTAGAAGATATTTTACACTCTCATGTGTAGGTGAAATTACTGAGAAATCTCTGTGAATATTTGCACTCTTTGGAAAATTGTAAGGAGCCAAGTGTTGGAAGATATTACGAAAAATACCTCCAATTATCATGTTGCACTATCTCAAAGAAAAATTACTAAAGATTCCTAGACTCCAAAGTGCAATGTTCAAAGCGAATTTGCAAATCAAATCCCCCTCTGATAACCCCAACATATGTGCACTTGTGTGTGTAAGTGACTTTGTGTGTGTATGAGTGTGTTAAGCGAAAAGCGTAATGAAGATATTTTGCAAATATTAATGAGCAGCATAGCCGGAATGGGAACACGGGTTGGATAACTCGGGTCGTGCTGCTTTAAGGCTTAATAGAGTCGGGTTCTCATTACGTCCCTGTGTACGTGACAGCTAAGCTAATTATTATGTCAGAGGGGGCCCTCAAAAGTACAGAAAGAAGGGGCAGATGGGGGATTGAAGAGTGCAAAGCAGAGCAGTGCCGTGCGTTGGTCGTTGACATGGTTTCATATTATGCAAATTAAATGGCCAAAATGCCGGGGCTTAAACCGATTAGCGGCACATACACATCCAGTTAACTTTGACATTCCGGCGCACATCCAACAACGTCGCCCTTCAATTTCCACTTGTTTGTCTGTCCCGAAACTAAATGCGATTGGCCATTTGAGGGTGCCGTAAGCTGTGGCAAACACTCAACACAAATCACGCGCCAGTTCCAGTCGAAATTTAAAGCCAAATAAAACGTAGTTTGGCATAAATCTCAGCTCAGCTGTGGCGCAATTCTGCTTTCACTTAAGACGTTCACAATTAGGGTGAACTCACTGAGGGTTTGCCAAAAACTTTTCAGCAAACTTTGACCACTGTGTTGGTCAACTTGTTGCCTGCCTGACTGTTATTTCCAGGCGTTCTCGCGACCATTAACAAGATATATGTAGGAAGGGGATATATGGTAAAGAGGGACCAGGGGTGGGGGAAAGCACTTTAACGTGCGTTATCAACAAATCGAACCACCATTAAATTACAAGTATATCAAATTCAATATACATATATAGATGAAGCACACAAGACGATCGCCACGTGGCAGGCTCGTATTTCATTTAATGGCCACGTCTGGAGACTTCTCACGTCCAACAGTTGGGTCACGTGCCAGGCTTCTCCTCGTCCCCATACTCTGCGTGAAGTGGCCGCTAACCCCACGCGCATTTTGAACAATTGAAAGTCGCGTTGTCAAGCTTCCCATTGACTTTTGCAAGTGTTGCAAATTAACTTGCAGGTGTAAGGTGAGTGGAGCACAGACAGAGAAAGGTCGGACAGGTGCCTTTTCTATTTGGCTTCAGTTTGCTTTGCTTTGCTTTGTTGGCTTACCTCTTGAATTTTAGCTGAATAACCATTCAACCTTTCAGTGTTGCAGTTGGGCTACTCAAATATTTAATATCCTGCATTCAGTTTTTGTGAGAAAAAGAGATAGAGCGAAAGAGCCGGATGCGGAGCAGATGAGAGTCCTTTTTTGCATGATAATTAAACTGTCAGAAACATAGGTCGCCTCTGTAGCTGGCCAAGAACTTCAAAGCCACCAACATTTGACCATTTTAAATTGTACGCCATGCAAATCTACATTAAATGCTAATTTCCCCCCAGAGACCGAGACCAGATACAGAAATAGAGATAGCGAGAGGAGGAGGCGGTGACGGGAGAAGACAACTATGCGCAACCCAAGTAAAAACAATATCCTGTTTAAGGCTTACCAAACGTGTAAACCGCAGGCAGGCAGGCAGGACAACCCGGTCCTGGTCCTTATTCAATTTGCCTGCTCTGACGACGGGAAATGAGTTTTGTGGCGTTTTGCCGTTCTAAATGGCGAAAGATGCTCGAGGCATGTAGCGCGGCGCCTTAAAGCACGCAACACTTTTATTTTCGGTGGAAACTTGCCGCCAGCTTAAACTAATGTCGACCATTAATCAAAGAACGTGTGCACACTTGGTTAGAGGGAACCTTTTCATACCCTGTTCGTGCGAAAGGCAACTGGGGATGGTAGACATTTCACTATTCATTTCAAATTCACAATTTAGGGCTGCGTAAATGAGTTTAATGTTTAAATAATACTATATACGACATATTGAAATCCCAGTTCTACAGGGTATGCACGAGTTGAGGAACTTAACTTTGGTTTGATAACTCACTAACTTTTAATGTGCGCAACTTGATTAATGTTCACTTCTTTCAATTTTCCCCACATCCATAAGTGCATACAGAATGAATGTTATTTGAATGTGTATGGCAAAGTTTGGCAAACTAAGAATATCTCTGATGTTTCTCGTGCTGTGGGGTAATATAATTTTGCTAGGCATAATGGTAACGCAGCGCAATTAATCAGTTGAGAAGCAGGGAAAGTGGGTCTGCCTTGACTAGGGTATGCGATCTTCGACATCGTTACCTCTCAGGTTTTTTGGTTGTGTTTAAGCAACCAGCCACGCCTACAGCATCTGCATAAATCATTATTTCATTTCTGTGAGCGCCTTTTCTGCATGGACAAATTCAATTAGTGCACACTGAAAGCTTCGCACCCCTGTCCCCCTCGCACCATCAATTCGGAGGCTGCCAAGTTCTCAACACTTTTGCCCGAGTGCCCTATTATCGGCTTTAATTGAATTGTGGCACATGGCAAAGCGCTTTAAGATGCGCGCTACCCAACATCAATACCCACTCGGCACACATTGGGGCAATTTGCTTCGAATTCAGGTGCAAATAGAAGGCACAGGTATTCGACAGTTCACTCTGCATTTGCTCTTATCAGACCGCAGCAGATTGGCATTGTTTATGTCAAAAGCATTTGCTTTGGCCATTCCATATACCACACACACACAGACATACATACGTGAATACTTACATTGGTGTGTGTGCTGAAGTCACTTTCACATGCAACGCGCCGCGGCGCCAGTCGATGTCTTAAGCCTTGCGGCTCTCGAGCCGTGTTCCTGTCTATGTGTTTGTATTTGTATTGGTGTCTGTGTGTGTGTGTGAGTAAGTGATATTTATTTGCACATTGCTGGCTGGCGCCAGTGTCTGACATACGCCCGCAAACTGAGAAACACACGCCCGCTCTTACGATACAAACAACGAATACACTCGTCTTTTTATCGGTTTGGAATGCGGAATATGACCGGCACAGAGTACTGAGCGGTTTTCGCAGCGTGCACCGAACTGATGAATGGCCAAAAGCGAACTGAATGCGGTTTGAAAATACACGCTGCGCGACTGATAGAGTGGTGCTCAGAGCACGCGCAGGCGCCTTCTGAGGCCAAAGAGAGGCTTTAGACGGGCTTCAGTAAAGAGGAAAATGCTGTGAAGGGGCTGTGGGGTGCTGGGTGCAGGTGGTGTTACCTAAAGGTGGTTTCGCACTTTTAGGGCCTAACTTTTGTGTAGTTACCTGAGAAATGGTAGCTGCATGTGCCAGGTCGTATGCCATATTGTTTTCTTTTCATATTTAAATAAACTTTAACTGTTTCCAACAGAATTCTTACCTCAACCCTCGTGCCATTTAGGCCACAAAGGATGTTCCACTTCCACTTGAATGTTACTTTTATGACTATTCGGTCTTCCGACTGCATGCACCTTTTCCATTAGTTTTAAAAGTGCTTCTCAATTGCGTGTATACAATTTTTGGAAGTACCTTAATAGAATAAACATTTTACCAACATCCAGTTGTTCATGCGGTACGCCTCATTGTGCACTCAACCATTTAATTGGTCGACACAATTCAATTATTTATGATTTTGCAAACATGCATTCATATATACTACAATACATAGCCTAGGGTTACGTTCACAATGAAATGAAAAATGTATTTTTCAGACCAACAAGTCTGCGGGTCATATGACAACACTCCTATATCCTTTATGGTATTGTGTGATTAATATTTATTAATATGTAACAAAATATCATTTCAGATGAAATAAATATTGCATCCCTCCTCAATCGATTCGCTTTTAAAGTCGATTCTCAGAAAATCTCCAGCTGATAAATTTAATTACTAGAGCGTATATTAAATGTATTTAGTGCACCAGTTCTATTGTACAATTTGAAGCTGCATGTTTGTTTAGTTAAATTTGTATGTTTAAATGGTTTCATTCAACCAATTTTCAGTATAATTGAACCGAGTTTTCCATAGCATACTTTTTTGAACAAAAACGCCTTGTTGCCCAGTTCGCTTTGCAAACATGTACGTATATTTTATATGATCCAATTTATAACCTATTATTTATCTAACCCAGTTCATGCGTTTAGACTATTCTACTAATTAAAATTTCAAACTATTTGCTCAACTGAGGACTGTTGAATTTCGAAGTTAAATTCTAGTGCGTACTTGAATTATTCGGGCTGACTAAATTTGACAGTATAGTTGCACTTAATTCTTAAATTGCTAAAGATCTCAATAAATTTTAATCTGCAATGCATCTATTTAATTTCATTCATAAACAATTAACCTTGTTTTTAATTTTGCTAAATTAAATATGAAAACATTTACCGGAATCAATTAGCGGTTCAATTGTTTATTTCTGGTTAAGTTGCGACAACAACTCAGGCAAAGAACAATGCGAATGCAATTAACTTGTTTTGCAATGGTCGCACAAACACATGCGCGCATTGTTACATGATTTATTGTCCCTTGCAGCGACTGTGAATCGTGTTCACAATTGAAATGTCAGCGCGAACAGAGATAGGGTAAGAGTTGAGCAGTAGAGAAAGTGGAGAAGAGTCTCCACACTAGTAACTGTAAATTAAAATGTGACACCATTCCATGAGAGTTGCGGCAGCTGGCGTTGCGATTTTGCGTAAACAATTATCGAAAGACACGCAAACGTAAGCGAAGCCCGCAAAGGGTGCGATATCTGTCGTGTTGCTGTTGTTGATGTCGCACTATGTAAGCTGTCCAGCGATTGCTCCGAGACATACACATAGTATATCCGATTGACTGCCGGTTATTTGTTTTGGTAATTGGGGCAGCTGTCATTAGTTGTAATCGAAGCAAATGCCATAAAGGTCGACACGCCCTGTTTAATAGCACCCCGAAAAAGAAAAAACACGAAAGGATGAACGAAGCCTTTGGTCTGACCCGTTATGTTGTGTAATCTGCTGTCATCATCATTATCATCATCGTTATAATCGTCATCACTAGCAACCTTTTTGATACCGTGTATAAAAAGAATGAGATATGTAATATGAGGTATATTCACTTTTGCGAAAATTAGGTCAGAAGAGTCAGAAATTGATCGACACCTCTATTTAAAGCTTTGTTCAAAGCAAATAATCAGCATTATTAACGCCGCGGGTAAACTAGATTCCAGCGTATTTCGCTGCTCAAATACCCTTTGCCCTAACTAACTTTTTGTTTGCTGTGTTGTTTTTGTGTCATTTGTTGACTGGGCGTGTTTAAAAGCTGGCAATAATAACACACGATACACGAACGCTTACTGCAGCCAGAGCGACAGAAAAGAGAAAAGAGCCTGCGCCGGGACATAAAGGCAAAACTCTGCATATTATTGGCCACTGTTGAAAGGCAGCAGGGTAAAGGAAACGCAGCCAGCCTTAAGCTCGAGTCTTCTTCCTTCTGAGTTCTTTATTTGCACTGGCATCGCACTATGCATATAGCGACAAACATATGTACATATGTAACACGTCTGTGTGTGACGCATGTTTGTGTATGGTACATAGTACATACACATGTGTAACTTTGTGTCTCTTTTATTGTGAGTGAGCTCAGCAGAAACGTTAAAGGTAATGAGAGCAACAGAGCTTCTCAGCCGACGACGAAGCCTTTGAAGTTTAGTTAAAGATTTACATGGGTGAGCCGACATTATCAAGCGATAAATGTGACATGGCCTTTAATTTGTTCACGGTTTAAGCAAAGCAACAAGAGCTAACAGTAATTAATAGTTGCAGTGGTTCACTGAAAAGGTGCGTACCAGTGTGCTGCACTTTATACTTAACTTTGTTATTAAAGAAAAATCAAAGCCAATAAATGATTCACTTAGCAGTCAACCCTATGGCCAAGGTCTTTTGTCGCTGTCGTTCGCTGAGTGTGCCATAAGACAAAAAGGACACGTAAATATGCACACGCGACACAAATAAGGTTGAGACGCGACGACAACAACAACAACAATAAGAAGAAGATGAACAAGAGCTGTTGTCTGACGTGATGCGAGAAAATGAGCAGAAACTTATCTCCAACTGTGCACTTCGATGGGTTCCAATAGCAAACTGTATATGCCACTGCCAAGGGAGCTTAAGTGCGCGCCGCAAGCAGCTGCTGAAGAATGCTGGGAAAATTAATTTTAATTAAACTGAAAGCCACTGTGTAAACAGCAATACTTAACCTGCGCAACCAAACAGAACTTGCCATAAATTCCCGAATTCATTGTTGTAGTATAGTAGAATAATCTGAAGCTAAACTTAAAGATGAATGAGAATGCCATAATTTAGTCTAAGGGGCTAAACGTTGCGATTTCTCTGGCAGTTCAAATTAAATATGCAAATTGTCGTTGTGGCTACGGTGGACAGGGTAGGCAGCAGAGACTGAGACTGGCGCCAAGAACAGAAAAGTTGCCATTTTTCTGTTGATGTATCTTTTGGTCGACTGAATATGATTTTTTATCGATTTTAGCTGTGACTGACGACAACAGAGAACAACTTGCTAAATGTGAATGCGAATGCGAACGGAAGGACAAGTATAAAGTAAGAATATACGACTACGCATCATCGGGGGCGCGTTGCCATTGCCGTCTCAGCAAATTGAATGAAAGATCTGAAGTACACTTATATACTCATATTATTGCTGTAAATATAATCTTATATCTACTACTGCTGGCAACACAATCTTCTATCTTCGTCTTCATAACGGAAATTTCTAACGAAATTAATGAGGAAATTTGCCATTGACGCAGCTAATGCATTCCACCCATCACTGAGTGATTTGACCTGGTTGTAAATATTTATAGCCCCACGAAAAAAATCATTTCAAAATTCAACCAAGTAGAAGAAACAGAAAATAAGAACTTGCGGCTTCCCAAGTCGCGGTATAAAATTTCAAAACATCAAAGAGTGAGGCCAATACGTAATACGTAGTACATACATTATGAAGCGTATTAAATACGTATTATACCCGCGGTATCCTCATATAAATATTTATGTGTGTGTCGAGTACACATAACGGCTATTTAAGATTATCTGCTTGAGGTGGGCGCTTTTTTAAAGCCCACACAAGATGGCGTCAGTGTGAGGCAGAGCGCCTCAGGTCCTGCTAACCACAGTCCTTATAGTACTAGTACACGCGTCCTTGTTCGACTGGGTAAACGATTTGCTTCGCCATGCGAAAGCCCTTTTACGAAGCATTCACATAAGACCTGAAAACTGTCACACAAATCGTCAAATAGCCCACAGCAACTGACCAGTCGAGGAGATAAAGAAGAAGACACACTAAAGTATACCTAACATGAAAAGCTGCTACAAAAACATATAACATGCTTATACCATGTACTGCACTTCGAAGTCGTCAATTCAATTAGATTTAGTTCTCAGAAATTCAATTAATTCTTATTCCTCCTCGTAATCGCTCTTCTCAAAATACATTTTTTTAAACAGAAGTCCGTTTGGCATCATCTTTGTCTGTCTATTTTTTTAAAACAAGTTCCAGGCTTTAATCTCACTCTATAAATTTGGGACATGTCATATGTTTTCCCACTATATTTCTTGAGGCATTTAAATTAAATTTTGAGTGGTTATCGAGTTTTTGTAAAAGGTCTGATTTTATTATAAAAGATAAAGGAGCTGAACAAGGGTATTTGGACTTCGCCATCTCATACACCACTTCATTGCTTGCATTGCAATGGTGTCATTACAGCAAGAAGAAAAACACAACAAGAAACGAAAAATACAATTGAGCAAGACCGACAGTAAGATACCCTTATTTACCCTTTTTGATTATACGAAAATAAAAACGACTTTAAAGGTGCAGGATATGCAGCCTTTATGAAAATTTAAACTCTCAATCTTGTACAATAAGTCAGGTGTGGATTAGCAGACGGACGTTCTTGAATATACAATTAGCATTCCAAGCCTCCTTATGACGTTGCATACTCGTATATTTTCACAAGCATAGCATACCCATTTCCAAGCAATTTCAATGGTCACAGGGTATGCAAAACTTGAATGACAATGCGTTGCGTTATATTTGCATAAAATTATGCAACAGGCTCACAAGAGCGTAAAGAGCACGTTGACTGTTTTGCAAACGTGCCAAGCATTTTCCAACAGCAATGTTCAAATTATTTGCATGCTCCAATTTAGAGACAATAAAGTGGACACAAAAAGGTTGCCAGAGAATCACTGGACCCTCTCAAATGGTACTTAATAATTTAACGAAGGATTTTATTTCAATTTGCTGAAATTAGCGATTTATTTTATTATTCAAAAAGAAGAGTACAAAAACTTAAAACAATCATTTGTTTCTGCTAATTACATAGTTTTTCATCTTTTTAAGAGTTAACTTTTTTTTATTTCGCTTTATTTTAAACAAAATTTTGTGTTTGCTCAGGGAGTTGCAATTAACTAAGTGAAAGTTTGAGTGGTAATTTTGAATAGCAGGTTTAAGACGCAGGGGCCTGATTGGCAGAATTTTGCCAAAATATTTATTAGCTTTACAGAGGTTAACAATTTTAGCTTGTTCAATGTGTGCCTCTCCCTCAAGCAAAGCAAGTTAAATTCTTGAAATTTCCATTTTTTTCTGGTTTTTTTTTTTGTTTTCTGTTTGTAATTGTACAATCGAACGAATCTGTCTCAAATGTTTGTAGTTGATTGGGTTGATTGATAGGTTGGTTCGTTCCATGCTATACAACAAATTATATCCAGTAAAATTAAATTACGTACATAAAAATTATTCATTTTACAAACTAATATCAAAGTTTAGTTATCAACAGTTTAATTTGTGACCGTCGCATGCAGCATGCGCGTGCCTTTGCCCTCTGTATATATAGTACTATACAGAATAATGTATATTATATACTATTTCTATATTTCCTATATCTGTTGTTGCATGGATATTTCCCATTTTCCGCTGTCCATCTGTGGTCTCTGTTTCGGTTGTTACGTTATGGCTCTTTAAACTTCAATTAGCTTTCTATTGTTACATATTTTATACATTATTATTTATATTTATTATCTGCTGTCTGTGGTCTCTGCTAACTTACTTGCAATCAATGACTTTGTATGCATTACGCGCTTATCACAATTCCATTTGTTAATTTCCTTATTTATTTTCAATTCGCTGTCGATTGTAAACTCTTCTGCAGGCGGAACCTAATCAAATTTTCGACTTATCGCAGTGCGAATTGTATATGAGTTTCGTTCTATAGTTTGTGTAATTGATTTGGTTGTGTTGTGTTCTCTTTTTCAATGCTATTGTCAACTTTTTTTAATAAATTAAAAGAAATGTGTATGAATGATAATCAGGCTTTCGGTTTGTACGTTTAGAAACTTCATGGTCAATACATATATATGTATGTATGTATTTTTAAATTAAATTATCTCCTTTTATACTTGGTGATAATTCAAACAATGCTGGCAAATCATAAGTAGATAACTATATCAATTTGCAATTTACAGCAAAGATGTCAAATTTGACTGTTGTTCTTCATGCTGCCTTCCACAGTGGCCACAGCTGCCGGTGGTGCTGTTGTTGTTGCTTCCTGTTTGGCCGGTGCTGGTGTTGACTGAACGGCAGCTACAGGTTTGCCTGCATTTAGTTTCGCCTTCACTTTCAGCAACAGCGCCTCAAACGAGTCCTCCTGAGCTGGCGCAGCCTGTGCTGCCTTAGGATACACATACGACTGCAAGTTATTAATGCCGGCATTGTCTGCAGAATGAAAAACGTAATTAGTTTATATTCATTTTTAATTCACAATTTAAATGCCAACTAACCCAAATCAGCGTAGGAGGCGCGACAGAAGGCACGTCTGCCACCGAAGCTGATATCGTACATGTTGATTTGCTCATCCCTGGGACTCGAATCAATGGCTGTAAATGCGTCCTGCGCACATTCGAAAGTCACAAAGCCATACTTCATGCTATTCAAATAAACAGAAAATGCAGAATTAAATCACACGCCTCAGTAACTCTTGTACATCGAAATTACTTACCCATTCTCTTTATAATGTATGGTTATGTTTTTGATGCTGCCGTAGCGTAAAAATTTACGACGCAGCATCTCCTTGGAGGTCTCCTGCTCAATTCTGCCGACGTAAACGATGCGACGTTCCTCCACAGCTGGCTGCGATACATTGCGATCTACAAATGCGCGGCGATTGTTGCTGTTTTTGTTGTTATTGCCATATCGTGTAGCTGATGTAGAACGTGAACGCGAACGTCGAAGAGGACTACGGCTGCGCTCTCGATCACTGTAGTCTGATGCCGAGGTAGACCGGTTCTCCCGATTGGCATTTTTCGAGCGACGTTTGTTATAGCTCGTACGACGTTGTCGTTGCCGTTGTTGACGCTCATATCTACCCGACTCCGAGTAGGACGAAGAACTAACTGAGCTACGATGACGACGAGTGCTACGCGAAGAGTAACCTCCGCAGCCGATGCTACTGCTACCTGCTGCCGTTGCATCCGAATGTCGCAGTCTCTCGGTAGAGTTGGAATTGGAGCGTGAACGATATGTCGCAATACTACTGCATGTTGAGGACGAAGATGAGTTTGAACTGCAACTTGATCCATTCGATACAGAGCCAACAATGCGACGCTTACGATATGAACGACGCGTCCTCTCACGCGACTGACGTGTTGTGGGCAATGTCAACAATGGAAATTCGGGTTGAAGATCTGTTTGGGTGCCCATACTGACCATACGCTTGCGAATGCGATTCTTGGCCAAATGCATGATAATCATATCTTCGCCGTGCGGTATATTTTTATCCCCCGGTGTTGTAGTTGTGGTACCTGCTGCTTTTGGCGTACTCATCGCTACGCAATTGGTTTGTCTGACCACCTCGCTCTGTATGCTTGCAATTAAAGAGTTTGTCATATCCTTTCCTGCATCGCTGCCATTTGAGATATTGTATAGCAGTACCGACGACTTGAGTAATGAACGCGATGAGGGCGTTGTTTTGTTGTCTCTGAGTGCAATGCTCGCCTGGTGCGGTGGTATCGTTATGTCCGTATTGCAACTATTCGAAACAATGATAATCTCTTCATAATCTGCCTGCAATTTACTATTAGCAGTGGCTTTTCCATTTACTGGTGCAGTCGTTAACTTCGTCTCCGGCTCAGTCTCCATGCAATATGTATCCTTAACAATATCCTTTAGCGGCGGTAGTTTTGTAACACGTGGTACTTTAGCCGTGACCCGCGAATCAATAATCTTCAGCTGCTGTGCACGCTTCATCTCTAACATGCGAAGCACTTTGTTTTTCGCCGCAGTTATTGGATCTATGATAACTTGTGACGGGCTGCTCGTCGGACACTTCAGACTATTGACAATGTTACTGATGGCAACCTTATTTGGCGACGGTTGTAGCTGTTTTGCAACAGGTGTTGATGATGGCATAGATTTGTTAGCCTCCAGTTTAACTTGCTTAACGGGTGTAGGACCAGATTGTATTGGTGTCGCTTTGGTCTGCGATTTTGGGGCTATAACTGCTCCACAGCGTCGCTGCTTGTACTCTTCCAAATTGAGCTTACGCTTTGGTGCAGGTGCAGGGTTAGAAATAGGTACTGCAATGCTGCTGGGCGTGGCAGCGGCCGCATCGCGTTCATGCTTCAACAGTGCCAGATTCTTACCACCCAGACCAAGGCCTGTATTAATAGGTAGCGGCTCTACCACCTTAACTACTGTCAGTTGCTTCGTAGCTGTAGTTTTAATAGCCTCTTGAATTTTCTTGGCTGACACCTTGGACCTGTTTATTGTGACACCATTAGCAGTCTTAGCTCCCACTTTGCGCTTCAGAAAATCGCACTGCTTTTTGTTTGGCACCAAGCAAATGTTGTTGATCGCCTTTGGCTTCAAGGTACTACCGACTACTGTTCCCGCCGATGCTGATACTTCAACAGATCTGGCTGCAGCTGGAGGAGGAACTGAGACTGTCGCAGTCTTACTTGCAATTGGATTGCCGCCCGTGACTTGCTTCTGCTATGTGAAGACATCGTTTTGAAGAATGAATAACAAGCTTCAAACTGTGTTCACTGTGTTCGTACTCACCTCAGAAGCGATTATCCGCTTGGTCTGTTTGGGACTCCATGACGGATCGGCCTTTACATTGTCTACATAGCATAAATCATCTGTGGGTACAATTTCATCAACCAGTCCTGCTTCATGCAAGGACTCGTCCACATCGATCACATCAACAGTCTCCACATCGATAATGGAATCTGAGTCATAATCAGAATCACGACTCTTGGATGATATAACCACAGGTTTGGGCAAAGGCGCAACCTTTTCTGGGCCATCGTCTTTAATAGCTGGCATGATCTTTTTAGACTTGGTCATTGGAGCTAGTGTTGGTTGTTGCACAAGAGGAAATGATTCCTTTGCACGCAGTGTATTCAAATTGTCAGCGAAATCATCTTTCGTGATAAAGTCAGCCAAATCAAAATTATTTACATCAATGTTCAAACCAAAAGCATCCGCATCTGAACCAATGGTATTTGTACTCAGCGTTCGATTTTTACGATCCTCTTGCAGTGTTAAGACATCGGTAGTCAGAAGGCAATCACCATCTAAAGCAGTTCCATTTTTAATTATAGCCATATCTTCATCAACGTCATCATCGTAGTCGCTAGAATGCGACTCATAATCCCCAATCGAGGAGCTATCGGTGCGAGTGCGAAAGGTTGAATTACTGCACTGGCTCTGTCTGTCATCATCATCCTCTAATCGTCCGCCTACAACGTCCTCTTCATCTTCTGAATCGATGAGTCCCCTTAACTGAAGCTGTTGTTCACAGACCTCGACCTCGCTATCTGTAATTGCTCTATAAATCTGCCCATTGAGCGCTTGGGCATCATCGCTGAGGTGCTGATCCACAAAGTCGCTGTAGATAAGCTGGACACAGAAAACAATAAGGAAATTATATCAAATCTATCTATATTTCAGTTTTCTATTTTACAACTTACCAAGTTTTTACTGTTTTGTAGCTGCTCCTCTGTTTCCTTTTGGCTAAGCAGTGTATCATCTGTGGGCGCAATGGGCAAAATGCCATTTAGTGTGTCTGTGAGTTGCAGACTGTGTGGGAAATATAAAAGCAATTTTAAGTAATTGAATGTTTTTTTTTTAATATGCCATTAATACATACTCATCATCTGCGGCGGACCAAAAATTCGAATCCGGATCATATTTGACAAAGTTCCCCTCGAAGGGGTCCTCGTGAAACACATTCAGCATACGTGAATCCATAATATTGAGCTATGTGAGTGCAAATCTGCAAATTAAATCAATATTTTTATTTTTTTAACAATAAATGTTCAAAATGATACGAACAAAGGAATCATAGCAGGCAATTGCTAAAACTTCTCTAATGGAAAGAAGAACTGGAAAACATTCAAATCATACTAGGCTCTTGCTAACACTTCACTTTCGGAAGAATTCGAGAACATACTGATTTGCTCGAAAGACTTTCACAACTTCAAAGATTTTTATCAGATTTTAAAAATTGTTATAAAAGAAATCATAATGCCAAAAAAGGTTATTACTCGACGCCAGCGAAAAGCGGCAGAAGCGAAACGCTTATCAAATGAGCGAGAGCGTCAAATCCCTCCCGAAAATCAACCAAGTGTTAATGTGGTAGCGACTCCTCCAAACAATCTAGACGCTGAACCATCTTGCAGTAGCGTTAAGACGGAGACTTCGTCGGTTGCATGTGGATTGGACAAGCCAACTTGCAGCAATACCATGACTTTAAAAAGCCCGGGAAACGATGCCGATAAGCCACAGCTGGGTAAGACGACCGTAACAATAATTCTTGGTGACAATAAAGTACAAACAGATAAGATATTTGAAAATGAAGACAATGAAAGTATTGCACCTAAAGTCGAAACTGCCACTGCCACTGCAAGCTTAACACAACCATCCACACTTCCGTCAGATAGTAAAAGGTCATTTAGCAAGGCCTTATCCCGCAGAGCAGCTGCAACTATTGCCAAAATTCAGAAGTTATCAAAAGTTTTCAACAAGATTCAAAAATTCAATAATAAACCGTCGTCTGGAAAAGCCCCTATCGAGCCAAATGGTTTATCTGCCAATGAACTGGATAATTTAGCCACAAATGTCCTTAGCGAACCAAAAAAGCCCGATACGAATAAAACTTGCAACTGTGAGTTTTGCAAAGTGGTTCTAAGTCAATTGTTAACAAACAAAAAACGTCAAAACGAAAAGAAAAGTACTAAAAATTCCGTTAGGCGCCAAGGAAACACACGCCGTTCTGTATCCCCAAAAAAAAATTTTGTGCCGCAACAACTAAATGCCAATTATGAAGAGGATCAATTGATGACACCGATCGAAGAAACAAGTTATAAAACTTTGAAGACATTAGAGAAAAAAGAAAAACGTTTGGAAAAAGATGTCATGAAAAATATATTGGAGATAAATAAGCTAGTAAATGAAATTACCGAGCCATCATCGCAAGCGGTCAGGTTTCAGACAAGCTATGAAAAAATTAAACGCAAATCAAACGTCAATAAGTCTAAACGTACTCTCTTCCCGGAACCCTCATCTATTGCTGAACCAAAAAAATTGGCAAAGAAAATATCTTTAACGAAGGCCGATTACCTGAATGCCATTCAAAAACTGTCTTCTGAACAAGCAGATACTCCGCCAATAAAGATCATCAGCAACACTGGATACTTTGTGCTAACTGGAACCGATGCTCAGTTGGCTGCACAGCTAAACGATTTACAGAAAAAAAATGTATCCGTTCAGAAATGTGTGCTTCTTGAGCCTGGTTTGACAGATAATTTGGAAAAGCAACTGGAAGACCTGGATTTTAATAGGGAGCGGATATTACAGCAAATGCACGAGAAGCACAATATGCTGGCTACCAGACGTAAGAAGCGTGTTAAGAAGTCTAAATATAACAACAACAAGAACAACAACAGTTGAAAGCAAATATGTAAATTGTTTAATTAACATTACTTTGAATTTATAAATCGCCTACTTATCGATTTATGAATTAAAAATTTTTGTAACATTCACAATTTAAATACAAAATATTCACTTTTATACAACAGTCTGATGGTCTTTGTTTTGAACCACGTGTATTCTCTTCATTAAATCGATACTTTTTAAATTTGGCGCGTAGAGTTATAGCGAGTTGGCAACGCTAGGAGTGCACCAAAACGTAGTACAAAAGAAAACGGCAGAAAGCAGCGTGGCACGTTTTTAACCGAGCAACATGCTGTTGTTTTCTTAATATGTTGCATGCCGCGTTCTAGGTGCCGCTAACATCTCAACTAATTTCTTTGCTTTTTATGGAATGCAAAACAACGAAAAATGTTTTTTTATTTTAAATAGCGTACGAAAATACAATAGTTATAGTCGCAGAAACAATAACAACAAACACCTAACAAACACACATACACACTTGCAAAATGCGCACACAGACGGCGCACGCAAGCACGCGACCACGTGTGTGTGAGTGCCGCCGCCGCACCATGTGCTTTTTTGTTAATCATATATCTGTATATACATATATATGGGATGTGCACACGCATATAAATGTATGTATGTGAATGCTTAACAACAATCTCTATTCATTTTTTTTACTTAATTCTACTATCACATTTCACACACACGCACAGTTTGTACACGCGCACAAAGTTTTGTTTAGAAAGCTGCTTCATGGTAATTTTGTAGCAGGAGGCGACGAAATTGGAGCCCTAAACTCGCCAACTGTTTCGTGTAAATTTTAATTGCATAGGAGAAGTTTGCATATCAACGGCACTTGCTGGCGGGACGAACACCTGTCAACCGGAGACAATCTAAGCCTTTAACAAACTATGGCTTTACCTTAATGCGAGTCTGCACAACACTCTGGTTTAAATATTTGTTAAGTTAGTCTTTATTTAAATGGTCAAAAACGTTGTTGGTTTCGTCTGTTTGTTCGTTTTAACCTCACATGTTGAGCGCCGCGACTGCCAACGCCAACAGTGTTAAAAATGTTGAACTTTATAAGACGTCTGAGTTTTTATTGTTTATTTTATTTATTTTTAGTTAAGAATATTTTTGGTGAACACTAATTTGTTTTAACGGGATTTTTATCTAATAATTTTATGAATCACATTGCCGAAATGTGTTCACGTGGACGCGAACCGCGGGGAACAAATTTATTTGTAAAATGTGACCGTTGTTGCTGGTTTGCCTTACAGCTGTTCAATTAACAGTGGACTTAACAGTAACAGAAACATCAATACAAATAAAAACATACAGACTTGAAATGATAGCTATCGATTGTTTCCGATATCAGACAATTTTAAAATGGAAACGACACTTGGCGAAAGTAAATTTAGCAAGTCTTCGTTGTACCAAATTTGAATTCAACTAACATATTATAGAACAATAAAAAAACAGATTGATTATTGGTATGTAATTTATTTATGCACCCATATAGCAACAGTAGATAGTTTTGAATTAGATGTTGTTGAGTTGCACAATGCATTAAAAATGTGACCAAAGCCATTACATTATAGCAAGTAAATTAGTACATTTTGCAAAAAGTACGATACATTATTTGTAATATATATAAAAAGGGTACGATTACATTTTCTGTGTTTGAATACGACAACGTGAAAGATGGATAATTATTTAACGACGCTTTACGCTAGTCCATTCTCCATCATCGCCCGACTTGTTTTCTGTCAAATAATAATATGAGTATTAATATTCATTATTAACATGACATTTCAAAACTTACCCTTGTCTTGCGGCTGTTCACGCTTGGGGGCAGGTTTTTCATCACGTGGAGGAGCGGTACGCCAGTTACCTCCACCTCCGCCACCGCTAGCACCGCCCTCTTTAGGTCCAGCACCACGTACATCGCGTCTATCACCAGCAGGACGACGATTGTCGCGATCGCTTTGACGAGGTGCATCACGCCAGTTGCTGCCCGTGTCCCGCTGGGGCTGCTCTTCACGACGGAATCCACGATCGTCATCACGACGTGGGCCATCATTACGACGGAAGGAGTCACGATCACGATCGCGATCCCCTCCAAGACGATCGTTGCCGCGGTCTCCGCCTCGTCGCCACTTGTCATCGCGTGCAGCACCGGGACCACGATCAGAACGTTCACCACGGTCTAAACGCTCGCCACGATCGGAACGTTCACCACGGTCCTGACGATCACCACGGTCAGCACGTTCTCCACGGTCTGAACGTTCTCCGCGGTCAGAACGTTCGCCACGTTGGGAATCGGGTTCACGACGCACACGCCATGAAGAATCAGCACCACCTTCGTTGTCCTTGCGCTGCTCAGCCCGATCGATACGCTCGGGACGGTCATTACGATCGTTGCGTTCATTCCGATCGTTTCGTTCAATGCGGTCGCTTCGCTCATTGCGATCATTACGATCGTTTGGAGCATTACGACGCCACTCGCTAGCGCCACCAGCGGGTGGTGCACTGGGCCGCTCAGATCGGTCGCCACGTGGACGCCAGACGTCACGTTCCTTCTCACTGCGCTCACGTTCGACGGCAACCTCACGGGCAAGACGTTCACGGTCTTCCTGGATCTTGCGCTCGGCTTCTTCCTCCTTGGCACGTTGTTTCTCATATTGCTGGCGGCGTTTTTCATCTTCAGCCTCACGTTCCAAACGACGAGCCTCAGCTGCTGCACGCTCTTCAGCCTCACGGGCATGGCGGATCTCTTCCTCTTTGCGGAAACGTTCCTCCTCCTTGGCGCGTAAGAAGGCTTGGCGGCGTTCCTCGCGACGACGAATTACGCGATCGGCAAGACGCTTCTTGCGCTCCTCGGCCAATGCAATTTCGAAGTTCTTCAACTTTTCTACGTACAGTGAAGCGCGTTCCTTCTTAAGGTTCTCAAGATATTCGTCACGGTCAGGGTACATCCGCTTCAATCGATCTTGCTGGCTAACAGCATCCTTGCGCTCGGCAATGGCATTTTCAATGCGTGTTTGTTCGGTTGCCTCCCAGAATTCCTTGTCCTTAACGTTCTTCTCAGCCAGATACTTTTCGAAAAGTGGAATCTCTTCGAGGCGTTTAGCACGCTCAAAGTAGTCAATCTTCTTCTCCTGTGACTTAAGCTTGGACTGCAACTCTTTACGCTCGCGCTGCAGCTCCTCGCTTTCGCGCATTGCGATTTGTTCCGCATCGAGTTTTTTGATTCCCTCCTCGTCCAACTTAGATAACATCTTCTTGCCATGAGCAGTTTGCGATATCTGCTGCACCTTCTCCTTCAGGCTCTTCTCCTTAATCGCCTGAATCTCATTTTCGTGACGCTTGCGCTCACGTTCCTCCTGCTCCTGCTCCAAACGTTTTTGTTCGGCAAGCTTAGCTTTGCGGGATTCCTCCTCATGGCGGCGGACCTCCTCTTCTTCGCGTGCATTATTCTGCTTCTCAATGAACTCCTTGCGATCCTCAATAATCTTCTGACGCTGCAAAATGCGCTGGTGTTCGCGGTCCTTGATTTCATGGTAGTGATGCACCATTTGGGTGCGTAATTTAGCTCTCTGATCACGCTCACGGTTAGGATAGACAATGGATACGGCCCGAGTCAGCACAGTCGACATATTCACTAGCTGCGAGCGGATTTGCTCCGAAGGCATCGACTGCAGAGTGGGGCCATCGGGACGATATTCACGCTGACTCTCCGTAAGGTCAGTTCCAAAGTAGATGCTGTTGCGCTGGTGATCAATGCGGATTTGCATATCATTATGACGCACAGACTCCACCACTAACTTCTCCAGTTCGAATATGTTGCAGAATGGCGCCAGTTCAAGCAGTCTCTTGAACTCAATGCTTTCGTAGACTTGAGAGATTTGGCGAATCAATCGCATGACAGTTACGTCCTTAAGTGACTGAATGTACGGGGTGAGGAGAGTGTTCTCCGTTTCACCGCTCTCAATGGTATCCACAATCGATTGAATGCGCTTGCAGAGGTTCAAGGGGTTAAAATCAACCTCCAGCCAGTTGTACAAATTGCGAAACTCTTCTGACACCAAGTTAGGGACATTTAAGCGGACCTAAAAGCAACATTCAATACATTAACAAAAGTTAAATAGATAAATATTGACGTCTTTGATATAGATGCTTACAACTTCACGAATAAGCGACACACGAGTTGGTGGTTGAGGGAGACCCAGGAGCACGGCCAGCTTTTGGGCCTTCTCCAAAGGACTCTTGTCCGCCTCAATAAAACGATCGAACTCGGGATGAGCCGAAGGCAGCGGAATAGAGAGCGTAGCCAGAAGAACATGAGCTGCCATGCGCTGCAAATCGTCCTTGGTAAGATTCTTCTTAAGTTCACGCGTCAATTGGAACAGTTTGAGCAGGGCGGCAGCATGAAAGAGCTGATTTCCGGCCTTGCTGAAGACCATGGCAAGCTTTTGATAGTAATTGGCCATTGTTTTTGGCACAGGAGTTTTCTTCGACATGGCCATCAAACCGTGAATGTCCTCAATTGCCTTATAGGCTTCTTGCCAGAGCTCCATCTGAATAGCCGAATCAAGCAGATACAGCCTAGTGTCCAAGCACAACTGCTGGGTCTCCACCTTATTAATGGATACGCCAGTTGTTTGATTGCTGCTCCTACATATATCTTCAAGATGCTTGCGAAGCTTGTCGCATAGACGACGGAACTCGCTCTTGCGGTTGTACTTCAAGCAGAACTGGAAAGCCATACGAGCAATATCATGATAAAGTGCCTCGCAATGGGTATTTACACGTAACAGCTCCAAACACTGGCAATACGACTCCCACAGGAATTTAACCCATGGCAAGAGGATAGTGCGATCAGAACGATCCTGGGCATCCTCACCACAAACAGCACTCATCAGGATACTCTCTGGTGTTGCGATGTTGTCCAAATCATCCAGCTCCAAAACGGCAACAGCGGCAGAAGATTGCGCCTGAGCTGCTTCCGTATGCTCCTCAGCCATCTTTAAGTAGCCTCTTATCACATTTTCCAGAGAGTTCACATTGACCAGTTGAAACATGTTACGGTACTGGAAGAGACCCTCTTTCGCGATATGCGACTTCTTGAGTTCCACGCACAAGTACAGGTACTTGAACATGAGGGGCTCAATAACCGTCTCGGAGTAGGCATAGTTCCACCTCTTGTTTCGAAAAACCTCTTGCAAAGTGTCTAGGGCACGCAAAGGTTTGCCCACCTCAATAAATTCTAAGAAAGTGAAAAGGAAAAGCAAAAAGAGGTTTTTACAAATTGGCATTCACTACGATTCGCAGACAACAATTGTGCGATTGGCATTTCTGACATTTCTCTTTGGACAGCTCTTTCGTTGCCGCATGGAAAATTTTCATCACTTACCATTGGCTCTTTTCAAAGCATTTTCCGGTCGTTGAGTGTAACGCGCCATTTTACCTTGATTGAAATTAAACGCACTAACACCTTAACTTCTTATTTTCACTGTAATTGGAAAGCTCTGAGGCTTGCTTGCTGAAAATTTATAAAAATCTTCGGCTCGCCTACGTGTGCGCCTCTGAATATTGAGCAAAATGACCGAGCTGATGTTTCTCAGGGTTGCACGGTAGAGGTTGTATCGATAACTTATAAACTCTTATCGATACTTTGAACATTCAACGGGAAACTGCAGTTATTGCACATTGTCTTTAATGGTTATTTTTGTTTTTATTTATAATTTTGAAAATGACAAAGTTTTGGAAAAAGTATATACTATGGTTTGCCCAAGAGCACGTTGATTTTAGAGTAGCTGAGTTTGAGTCACTTGTTAAGTTATTTGGTCTGCGATTTCAATACGTTTCTGAAAATCGCTTGGTGAGCAATAGCCTACTTTATTTCAAAGGTAAAATAATAACAAATTTTTTACAGAAACCGTTTTGGGTTGTGAAATTCCCAAATGATGAAACTGCTCTCCAGTACGCATCTCGTTCCATCGCTCTTCGATCTATCATTAAGCTTTATTCACATGGTTATACAAGTACGGAATTTCATGACCGCTTACGGGCTCACGTGGTTATAAATAAAGATTCGGTTAGCGAATATTTCAAAGCGGATACCTTTAAGGTAACGGTGGAAACGTACAATAAGCACATTACCCAAAGGGAAAAAGTTGAGAAGATCGAGACTATGGACTACTTACCAATTGAAGGAAACGTTAATTTGAAAAATCCTCATGTGGAGTGGTGGTACATGGAGTTCTGGGGTCTGGATCCTACTGCTGTACCCAATGAACCAGAAGATTTACTTTTCGGGCGAGTCATGGCCCAAGGGCAACGACATTTGATTAAGGAACTTTCACTGAAACAACGAAAATTCATTGGCAACACCAGCATGGATGCTCAATTGAGTCTACTAATGGCTAATCAAGCAATGGTTCAAGACGGCGACTTGGTTTTTGATCCATTCGTAGGCACTGGCTCATTACTTGTTAGTGCAGCTAAGTTTGGAGGGTATGTACTAGGTGCAGATATCGATTATATGATGATCCATGCCCGGTGTCGACCTAGTCGGATTACTCAAAAGGTGCGCGAAAAGGATGAGAGTATTCGTGCAAACCTCAAGCAATACGATTGTGCAGATCGTTACATGGATGTGTTGGTTGCAGATTTTTCAAAACCCTTATGGCATCCACGCCTTTCCTTCGATAGCATCATCACCGATCGTAGGTACCGCTATAGTAACTGCAACAATAGTGTTTCGTGTCTAATATGATTTGTTTATCCTTAGCTCCTTACGGTATACGTGAGGCTACGGAGAAAGTGGAAAATAAGTCTAACGCCAAGGCAGATAGCAGGACACCTGATATGGCACATTATCCGTCCACATCACATTATTCACTGCAAAGTTTATATTTGGATCTTTTGCAATTTTCTGCAAAACATTTAAAGCTCGGTGGGAGACTTGTCTGCTGGCTACCATTCCACCGGTAAGTGGAAAACATTGGCACATATAATGTATTCAATAATCTGCATTTCACAGTGAGGACTATAGTGAAGCTATGATACCTCAACATCCACAACTGAAGTTAGTTGCAAATTCCGAACAGATTTTGGCTGGGAACACAGCGCGCCGTTTACTTACCTATGAGAAGTGCTTGGAGTTTAATAAGGAAGCTCCCTCAACCGCACAAATCCCGGCTGAATCGACACAGGAGTTTAGAGATCGGTACTTTAATACAAACGGAACGCTACAGTCACGGCAGGAAAGACGCATGCAAAAGGCAGCACAGCGTGAGGAAGGTCGTCTGCAGATGGAGCAGCGAGGGAAAGTTCCAATCGATGGACGCGCCAAAAAATGTGTCTTAAACAAAGCTCGATTTGAATAAATATATTTACTAATAATATAATGAACAAAAACGGTGGTACATTTGATTTTAATTTGTTAGTTTTTGACTCGGACCTGTTGCTGTTCCTTTACATGACACTCAAAGGTCTTAGAGAAGCTATCTAGCAACGCCCCAGTTGCTTCAGTAATGCTTACAGTTCGCCCCAGTAGTTCACTTAGTGAAGTGACACCCTTTCCCTCAATACCACAGGGCACAATATGTTCAAACCATTTTAAATCTGTTGAGCAGTTTAGACCGATGCCATGTGTTGTGACATAACGAGAGCCGTGCACGCCAATGGCGCAGATTTTTTTATCGTCAACCCAAATACCGGTGTCCTTTGTGGTAGTAGCATTAAATATACACATTTGTCGGCATGTTTCTATCACTGTCTGCTCCAGTGTGTGCATATACCAGCGTATACTCGGTTTGAACTGTCGCAGGTTGATTATCGGGTAGGCAACCAACTGACCAGGACCATGAAATGTAATAAGGCCGCCACGATCTGTTCGATGGAAATCGGCCCCCAATTTTAACAGTCGATCCTCGTCCTCCTTTGTGTATCCTTTTGTTCGTATGCCAATTGTATAGACAGGGTCGTGCTCCAAAAGAAGCAGGAAATTACGAAACTCCGCAGCCTCCGAAACATTTTGTTTTGCCAGTTGCTGCTGAAGTCGCAAACCAGCTGCATAGCTTAGACGTCCAGCGCGTACAACAGTTACCAATGGCTGGATACTAGGCATTTTATGCGAATAAAAATAAAAATCTTTAGTTTTACTTTAAGTTAACTGTGTTGCCTAAAGCAGCTAAACCGTAATAATAATAAATACTTTAACATTTGAATATAACTGAGGAGATTTCAGAAACAGAAAACAAATTGAGAACAGCTGTTACCCATGCAACTTAACAGTTTAGTGTTGTAAATTGAAAAATGCATCTCTCCGAATTGCTTGTAAATTTTGCAAAATTTTGACCCATTAAATTAAATTGCAAGACGTTTCAGTTTTATATCAATTAAGTCGGTGCTTAAGCTACGAACTAATTTTCCTATAGTAAAAAAATACAAAAAGCATGAATATTTCGATATAGTTGATACTTAAATTTTGTATCATCCCTGTAAGCGCAATTGTGAATGGCATTGGCATTCTTCTTGCCACATACACTCACACACGCAAGCATAATATATTATTTGTGTTAAAAGTTATTGCAAAAAAAATAAGCGAAGATACGTATTTATTTTCGTGGGTATTGTTTTTAATCACAACTTATAACAACTAACGGCACTCTATCAATGGATGGTATAGATAACTTACCCGACAGTCACATGAAATTCTTATAGGGCTCAACGTTAGTGCGAGTAAAAAAACGCGCTGGCACTGGCACGGGGCTGCTCCCGTTGTGTTGCGGGATATGTCGGCACGGACACGTCAGGATGAGCGTATTTGCTCCGGTGGTATGGTCGAGGATGACACGATTGCCGCTGCGTCCTATCATAATTTGCCACCTCATAGTCCAGAGTTAGCAAACTTTTTGGCACATCAGCAACAACAACAACATCAGCATCAACAACACTTGCTGCAGCAACAGGGCCAAGCAGGGCCTTTGATGTGGCCACCACCTGCACATTTAGGTGTTCAGTTTCAACAGCATCATCCCCATCCTCATCCCCACGCACAACATCATCATCAGCCACAACCGCAGCCAACGCAATCTGCTCATGTCTATAACGATTATCTATACAACTTGGCTTACTCGGGTCCGCAAGGTCCACCAGAAACCTACTCCGTTCTGCCTGTGGGTCATGGAAATTTTCTTAAAGTATATCACTGCACCGAGAACGCAGTCAACGATGTGTATGCTCAGCAAGCGGCAGCCGCCGCTGTAAACTTCTCTCATATCAATATGGCATCACTGAGTCAGCATCCATCACAGGCTCAAGTGCAAGCACAAACTCAGGCTCAGGCACAAGCCCAAGTACAGGCTCAAGTCCATGCGCAGGCGCAAGCAACATCAGCGCAGCAAACGCCACCAGTGCAGACTCAACTTTATGAGCTGTTTGCCACTAACCCGCAGCTACCACTGCCTGAGATGAATATTGTACTGCAGCAACAACAGCAACAACAGCAGCAGCAAAAACAACAGCAGCAGCAACCACAACAGCAACAGCCGCAGCCACCACGATTTCACCAGATTGATGACTCTGCTGCTACAGCTACTGGGGTCTCTTCTGGTGTTGCCCCAAGTAACAGCTGCAATATGTTTATTAACAACCTGGTAAACAACTGGTCGCCCAATTTAACAGATGCCAGTTACGTACAATTCACTGGAGAAGCCCCTGAAAGTGTCTGCAATTATAATGAAGGCTCACCGAAAGCATCTGCAACTTCTGCTTCAACACCAGCGCCAGTTGCTGTGCCACCTTCTCCAGTGAAGGTGCCACAACAGCAGCAGCAGCAATCTGAGTATCAAGCCCAAGTGTTACAAGCCAAGTCTGTGGAAACCAACAACAAAGAAGTCAACACCAACCCTACACCAGCAGCAGCACCACCACCACCAACAAAAATAGTTGCAGCAGCAACATCTGCGGCAGCCACATCTATTAAAAAGGCAAACATTGTGCCTGGAATGCAGGAGGGCAAGAAACGCATTGTGGCCGAAGTCAAACCAATGCCGATGTCTTATTCGGATGTCTTAAGCAAGGGCAGTTCTTTGCGCAATAATGCTGGAGCATCGATCTCCACTAGCGGTGAAACACGCACAACCAACAACTTGGAGAACGGTCATGGCACACAGCGACGTCAGGGAAAGGAGGATGGCAATGGTAATGGCAACGGCAATGGAAACGGTAATCGTGAGGTGCGCTCCAGTGCCAAACGATCGCCACTTCACGAGTTGAAGGAATTACCCGGAATGGGAGGTAATGGGGTGAGTCATCGTAGTAAAAAGCGTCAGCAATCCGTCAATCAAGGAATATCTCAGAAACAACAGCAACAACTGCCGTTAACACAACAGCAACAAACGCAAGCAACAATTAAATCCAGCAAACCCGCTCAGGAAAAGAAACGTCCTGCCAATCTAAAACTCAACAGTAACAACAATAGCAATGTAAACGGATACGGAACCAAGACCATCGACAGCAAGGCAACCAGCTCGAACAGCGGAAATGTGAATAGCAATGCCACAACTGGCAGCAACATCAGCAGTAGCAGCCATAACTCCTCAACACGCAAATCCAACAATAACAACAATCGCCACAGCAGTAACTCCAACAGCTCCAATACAAACTATTCGAATGGAAATTCTAATAACACAGCTGGATCGAATAGCAGCAACAGCAGCCATCACCACGGCAACAACAGTGGCGGCGGCAGCAACAGCAATGCAAACTCCTCATCATCAAAGCGTTATTCGGCTTCATCAAATGCGAATTTAAGCTCGAACTCTGGCTCCTACTCGTACTCCTCGAAACGTAATCGCAGCAGCGGCTATGGCTCCTCGAATTCGCCAGCCCATTCGATTACATCAAATCGAAACTATGAGCTTGCCAAGCGAATACTGCATACGTGGTGGATATACACTCTCAAGCTACTCACGTGGCTGTTCTCTTTGGTCTATGATATTGTCGTCCTTGGCTGCAGCATGGCATACGAGCGTCTAACTACAGCGTATGTCGCCGGCTTGGCCTATGCCCGTCAGCTGCATAAAGAATTGAAGCAGAACTCTGGCAAGCCGAGCATCTGGTGGCGAAACTATTGGCGTCGCTTTGATGCTCGCTTTAAGAAAAACTCGCGTTGGGCATTCTGGCGTCGCTTCTACAAGCGCAAGCCACCTGAGGCGAGCACTGAGGCATTCAAAACGGGTCGCCTGCCGCAGACAGGTGAAGAGGCCATGTACTCGCTTCTAAACTGTAAAGGCAAGGATGCGTATAGGTGCGTACCTATTGTGATATTTGCTTAATATTTCCAATTAATGTTCAATCTTCTACTTAAGCATATTGGGTGTGCCACCGGATAGTCCCCAGGAACAGATTCGTAAGCATTATAAGAAAATTGCTGTACTGGTTCATCCAGACAAGAACAAGCAAGCAGGCGCTGAGGAAGCATTCAAGGTGTTGCAGCGTGCATTTGAGCTGATTGGCGAACCGGTACGTGGTCATGCAAATTACAGAAAATTCGACAATACATTTATTTTCTTTATTACATTTATAGGAAAACCGTCTTGCTTATGACCAAAGCATTGCCGAGGCGCTGCACGCAGAGAAGGCATGGACAGAACTGCACGATTTACTCTCGCAATTGCAAACCAAAATGACCGAGGCGGCCAATACTATAAGGTAACGCCCGTAATGCTAACCCCAATTGTTAACGGCATTAACATGTTTTTGTGACTGTTTTGTATGGTAAATAGATGTAGCACATGTGCACAGCGTCATCCCCGAAAGCTAACCGAACGTCCTCATTATGCCGCACGGGAATGCGCTTCCTGTAAGATTCGCCACTCGGCTAAGGACGTAAGTTACTCCCTTCCGTCAAATGAGTTCTATAGGAAATACTAATAAATTGCTTTCTTTAGGGCGACATATGGGCGGAGACAAGTATGCTGGGCCTGCGATGGAAGTACTTGGCACTCATGGATGGCAAAGTTTATGATATAACTGAGTGGGCTAACTGCCAAAAGGGTGCATTGTCGCATTTGGAACCCAATTCGCATGTGGTACAGTATCGTATTGTGCGTGGCGCTCAGCAACAGCAGCAACAACAACAACAGCAGCAACAACAGCATCCACATCAGCAACAACCGCAGTCACATCCACATCATCCCGCTGGTTCGAACGCTGGTGTTAGGTTAGTAGTGCACATTCAATTTAAACCATACGTTTATGCATTTCTTCTTGTTTGTATACAGCGAGGCAACCCTGCACGAATTCCTGGATAACTTGTACAGTGGTCAGCATCCGGGTGCACCCAATAGCACACCCTTTGCCAATAATGCACGTCGCCGCGCCCGTCGCAACTGAGGCAGTTGCTAGGTATAGGCTTAAGTGTTTTTAAAATCTCTTATCTACAGTTCTTATATGCATAGTGCCGTTGGCTGCTTACTCACATAGATAACCTCTCACGGGCCAACAGCAGCGCAAACATCTCTCACTTTTGCACACCCATAAAAACACATACCTACTCATAGGCAACCGATTTGGTTCTATGTAAGGCCCGTTTGTGGCCAAGATTACTCTATTTAAGTACAATGACTACAATGAATGCTATTCTTCTTATTAATTTTGAGAATTTCTTTTGTACTTGTCCATACATAAGTATAGAAATCCACAATTGCCTACCACTTAAGTAGTTGTCTTCTGTGTTCTACCTTTACTTTCTGCCTACCGTTTACGAACAGCTTAACACGCTTAGCTCGTAGCAAACATGCCTAGATTTAAGTTAAAATTGTAGACCACAACTGGGTGAATACGTCCATATGCAGCGTATCATCTAGTAATATGTAATATCTAACACATCCGAATTATAAATGTTAATAAAACCAATATAGAGAGCCTATTGAAACTGTCGTTTTAATTGACTTGCATAGAGTTTTCATATTTTCTACATTTCAGACTTCATAGAATACCGATCTATGAGCTTATTGAATTCATATTTTCCATAAAAGAACCCCATTAAATAGTTCGATTTTAGAAGTATTTGAGTTACATAAGCGAACTTCGTTTTTAGTGTTTTATTGAAAAAATGCTCCACTCCATTTTCGCCTAATTTTCTACACATTACTTTGTTTTTTGTATTTTTTTCTCTGTATAATAGTAATAATAATAATAATTACAATTACATACATAGTGTTTACATACTGCTCCAGATCCACAAAAATGGCTACTACGCATACAAAATGTATTGCAATTGAATACCTATAGAACCTAGTGTTGTTGTGGGACTTAAAGTCTACTTTGTTTTTGCTTTTGCAATCAATGTTTTCGGATTTTAGTTAATCTTAAATATATTGTGTGGGTGTTCCTTGCTGTTGCTTTTGTTGTAGTTATATTTTGTATTTTGTATGCAACAATATCGAATCAAAAAACGTTGCATATTTAATAAGTATTTTCTTTTTTTGTAGTTTAGCGGCATAATTTATTTGTAATAAATTAATAAAACATGTGGGTAGGTTTTGTTTGTTTTCTTTTTTCAATTTTGTTATCTTTGTTTTTTAATTCGTGGTCGTTTTTTGATTGAAACGCAGCACAAATAGTTTTCTTTGTAACATATTTGTAGTATTTGTTGCTTGACTTAAAATAGTTGTGACTGTTTTTTGTTATTTTTTTATGTTTTGTATTTGCTTTCTCTGCTTGACTCGGCTTAAATTCCTCAACAATTATTGCGACTAATATTAAATTACATACAATTTATTTTGTTTCTTCATTTTCGCTTTATACATTTACAAAACTGTCTGACTTATGCTGAACCAACTAATGTTTTCCGTTTATTGTAATATATATGTATATATACATATATAGGTATATATGTATAAATATATATACATATATGCATGTATATATGTAAGTATGTATAAATTTAACTCTATGCTTAAATACATAGATTAATTCCTTGCTCACACACAATTAAATTTAATAAGCATTAGGCTCAGTAATAAATTGTTTTGTTTTCCTCTTTGTTTTGTTTTTTGTTTTTTCTTATGTTTTGTTTTGTTTTTTGTTTTTGTCTATACAAAGCTTTGTACAACTAAAGTAGTTAAAAAGAGAAAAAAGCAACAAAATGTATTTATGTATTTCATCTTTATGCAGCATACATGGATGCTTCAGCAATGCACACATGTTCACACATGCTACATGCCACATACACATGGGCATGTGTGTGCAGTCGAGTATATATGCATATGCACACACATGTGTAGTATCGTTATTTGTTTTTGTATTTTCTTATTATTGTTTATTAATAATTAGTATCCATAACAATGTTTGCCTCTTAGTGATTCCTTGACGATTTCACTAAAGTTATTTCAATGTCAACACAAATTCCGGATAATGCCTACATATGCTGATGAATGTATGCGTGTGTGTGTGTGGGGAGGGGGGGTGTGTATGTATATATGAATGGTCTTTGTATGTGTAGATGTGGTTGTAGGTGTGTGTGTGTGCCTATGACTCGTGGAGCTATCGTTCGGTTGCTCCTCTTGGCGCTACTATTGTGCTCCTCCTTGCTCTTCTAGACCTAAGCTCTGTGTTGGCGCCGACCCGCATTGCCCCGATATTATTTTTGTGTCTTTCGGTGTGTCAGCTCCTGGGCGACATCGTCCAGCAGCCTGGTGGCATAGCCATTCCCATTGCCATACCCATTCGTTAGCAGAATGCCATTGGATTTGTGCGCACTTCCGTTGGCTGTCACCGTCGCCGTTTCTGCCGCCGCATTTGGCGTCGCATCGCCATTGGCCAGCGGCTTGTAGCCGTTCTTTAGCCCGTTCGCATGACCATTGGCATGGCCATTGGCCTTGGAAGTGGGCGTTTTTGTTGCTGTCTCTGGTACAGGTTGTGGCATGAACAGATCGTCGTGGGCATTGATGCTCTTGCAATAGCCGTTGGGCTTGGCATGTCCGTTGGCCAGCAATGCGTTCTTCTTCTGCAACGAAAGAGGAGAAAGAGAGAGAAACAGTGAGATGGATTTCCATGCGGGCCTACAAGGCGTATACGGGCTGCGCGAATTGCGCATGCGACACGTTTACGTTTCGATTTCGAGCATTAATTTTTTTTGTTGTATGCGCTCCACAAAATTAACGAATATTATGCAAGATGCCAAGACGCTTTGTCAGCGTTTGTTTATTATTTTTACTTTTATTATTATTTTTCTTTTTCGTTTGTATTTAGTCTCTTTTTCATTCAACTTTCACTTGTGGATCTCTCAATGGATGCTGTGGGTCGCCACTGATGTCGACGCCTCTGCTGCCGTCGACGAAACGCTTGAAGCGATCGTTAAACGACGTCATTTGGCGTTTTTATCTCGTTGCTTTTAACTTCTTTTCGACGTTTTTATGCGGCAAACGGAATCCGGCACCCAATTCCCTTCGCACCGAAATACTTGTCGAAATTTCGTTAATGAATTTAGACCACACTGCAATCTTTGTTGCTCTGCAGAAATCTGACAATCTGAACAGCGATAAATGCCCGTAACTGTAACAGTAACCGTAACCTATCGTAGCCCGAATCCGAACCCGATTCGTCTGCCTGATGACATAATCTTCGTTGGCTTTGGTTTTCGTTTTTATTAACCCAATGCGGAATCTTTGTCGTTGTGGACGCATTTTATGAATGTCATTTTGTGGCTTCAAATAGTTTCAACAACAACGTGGGAAACACTTAAATGGGCGTCACATATACATAATTATCATAAAATGACGTGAGAAGCACTTGCAGCTCATTTCCGGAAACAGGTGATGAGGAAGGTGAGGCTGTTTACACTTACCGCAACGCGGTTCCTGTATGCTGCCTTGTAGAACTCGTTGAACAGGAAGAAGAACATAACGGCGTGCATGCCAATCCACCAGACGAAAGCTTTTGGATAATCGCAGTCAATGAAGAGCAATTGGAAGGCGTGAACCATGATCAAAATAAACTGAACCTGCAATGGATGAAAGAAAAGAAGAAAGAAGTGGTGAAATTAATATATTAATAAAAAAATCAAATCCTTCACTTACCATTTGCAGAGTTGTCAGGTACTTCTTCCACCACAGATATTTCTGGTACTGTGGACCCATGGCTGAGAACATGTAGTAAGTGTACATCACGATGTGTACGAAGGTGTTGAGCAGTCCGAAAAAGGTACTGTGACCACCTAGAAAAGAAGGAAACCCCAAGTCGATGGTTAATAGCGATGTTTCAACGATCGTTATCAAACACTGGCTTCGCACCTGGTGTGAACTTGACGCCAAACCACACCGACAGAGGCATGCAGCCATGGTGGATGACGTGCAACGTTGTCACCTGGCTAGTCTTCTTGCGCAATACGAAGAAAATCTGTAACGATTTATAAATGATTGATTAATCTGTTTTGTGTATTTCTCGTCAGGTGATTTCACTCTTACCGTATCCATGAACTCGGTGAACTTTGAGAAGTAATACCACCAGCACGCATGAACCATCTGATTGGACGGCACGAGAAGCGTAAGGAATTGGGGCAGGTGAGAAAGATAGGGAAATTTCGATTAGCTTGATGTGTCAGTTAAATTTACAAAATTGAGTTCGTGCATTCACTTTTGCATACCCTACCACAATGGAAATTGAAGTAGGGTGTGCAGGCGGCGATTCGGCACTGCGGACGCTCTTATTTCTTACATTCACACACGCGCAATTGTTCGCTCAGTTAAGAGCAATATTTAATCATTTAATCAAATTCTTTTCAATTTAATTCAATTCAACTCATACACTCATTCATGCTTCAGTCGTTTCAGGGCAAAAAGAGTAAATCAAACAAGTTCAATTAGGGCTATAAGTAATTGTATTAATTGTTCAAAATGCATCAAATAAGAGTAGAAATGGGGAGTAACAGTGGGGGAAGAGAGATACATTCAATTAATCGATTGCGATTACAGATTCCTGACCATTAGAAGAGAGTTTTGAGAATCATTACTTTGTTGGGGGACTGTATAAAAGTATTTGTACATATGTAGTTTGTTGTTTTTTGGGAGATTTGTGATGGATCGGTGCCCAAGAATTCCTACAATCTGTAAAAGACACCGATAAACAATGGGTGGGTCTCATTCGTTTAGTGACAGTTTGGTTTTAACAGTTATGCAGGGCATACACATGCTTGATACTATCTGGATTAGGTTCAGTTGGGTTAGCATTAGTTGTACTTATAGAGAGGGTTATTGCTTATGTGAAACCATTGACTGTTTACCCATAATATATAGATAGATAAATATGTATGTATGTATAGATGTATGTGTACTTAAACCATTCCAGAAACCCCATTTTCAGGCACACGCACACACACCAAAATACGCACTTATCAAGTAGTAGTTTATTGAGTTTATCGCTATAGTTATTATTATCGTTATCGTTATCGTTATCACTAGCGTTATCAATATCGTTATTAAACGACTCGTCGTGAGGTTAACACATACCCTTAACGTTCTAGGATTATTACTATAGTCGACTGGCTGACATCGGAAGCTATAATGTCCTGTTAGCCAACCGGAAACTCCTATCTGCAAATGTAGAGTGTGTAAAAATTTGTGGCTTGTTTAGAGAACGATCGATTGTTCATGTTCGTGTTTTGTTCGTCGTGTATCGGTGGCGATTGCGATTATGGTGAATTTGTGAGGGCGTTTTTTATTTGGCTTTTTTTTTGGAGATTTGCTCGGCTGGACATCGATCGCTTTGTAGTTGACTTGTTCTTTCCAATTTCGGCTGCTCCCACGAAGGCTGTAAAAAATTATGCATGGCATACACACGCGTACACACACACAGGCACTTGCACACACTGAAACACACACACATACACACATACACACACACACACAGACACACGTACACACACACAGTGCGAGCTGGGTGGTATTTACACAAGTGCACATAAAGATTTGTTGCATTTGTTGTTGTTGTTTAGGTTAGTAGACAGTGTTTAAATGGTATTAACTAAAAAGCATCAATTCGATTAATTAAAGCGAGATTTCTTTGCACAAATTAATCACCAGATTTCTTGCTAGCTTTTATATACACAACACTTGGTATATAGACGCAATGGCATGAGTACATTAACGGTATATATAGTAGATATCCATATATATATATATATTGTATTTATATATCTGAGGTCACTTAGTTCTAGTTCTAATTATTCGAAACCAGCTACACGATTTCTCGCCGCGTGTAGTTTTTGTTAAGCTAGACAACGTAAAAATATTATGCATATATATACCCCATATATATGGTGTATTGAAGCATTGCTGGTTAATAATAATCAATAATAATGACTGAGCAATAAGCAAAAAAAAAATATTAATATAAATAATAATGATATTAGATCAGCATATAATTAAAATATAATTTTTATCTTTTTTCAATGTATGTGCATAACTGCGAATCGGGAGATTGTGTTAGAGCATCGATCTAAAGATCTCTAACTGAACAAACTATTTGACGGTACTTTCACTTTACAAAGTGAGAACGAGAGAGCAAAGCAAGACAAAGGGAGTTCCTACAGACAGACTTATACCTTTATTGCAGTTATATATGAGAAACTTACTCTCTTGGACGTGGGACTATCGGTGTAGTCGACGGGCTGACAGCGGAAGCTGTACGAACCCCACCAGCCGCCCATTAAACACTAAAAACGAAATCAGATTAATGCCAAACGTAAAAGTAAAAGAAAGAAAGGGAGAGAGATAGATAAAGACAGAGATGAGAAGAGAGAGAGAGAGAACGTAAGAAAAACATAAAATAAAGTGCACATTAAAAGCAGCTCGGTTGCATGTTGTTAATGCCGGTTGTCAGCGTTGCGTTGTAGTTGCTATTTTTCTATTGCTGTTGTTGTTGTTGTTGTTGCGGCATATTGTTGTTGTGGTAGTTGTTGTTTGCTTGTTGCCGCCCAATTGATTTCCAGGTGTCAGTTGCAAGCAGCCAAAACGACGACAGTGACGGCGATGACGAGGACGATGACGACGCCAGCGTTGCGTTGATGTTGATGGGTTTTTGTGTTACTGGGTGACTGTGTGACTGTGTGTATGTGTGTGTGTGTGTGTTTTTCTTTGTATGCATGTGTCTGTGTGTGTGTGTGTGTGTTTTCTTGTGTGTTGTTGTGTGTGGCTTACTTACCTCATAGAAGAGCCACGCGCTAAATACAACCTGTATCGCATTGTAGATGACCAGCAAGCTCTGTAGGTGGAACGGCTTTCGATTCTCCATTAATCGCGGCCCAAGTACCTGTGAATATATTGCAAACAAGTTGCGAAAATCGTTTCAAAATCAGTACTATATTATACTTTTCAAAACGATTTCTTTCTTCATTTTCTGTTTTCTTTAATCTGATATTAATCGTATATAATATTAGAGCTTAACCCATAAAACTGGGTTCGTGAACCATCTAAAATATTTCCACCATATAGTTCCACCTAATCTTGTACTAATTTCCTCTAATACTTGACTCATTTTTGGAACTTTCTTATCGTTGCGTTGATTAGGTTAGTCGTCTGGTATAAAAAGGCAGGCTGATTAGAAATTCATGTTTATGTGGGCGTTTGCTTCTGTATTTGTGTGGGTTGTCGTGTGTGAATCATAAATTAAACTTGCTCAACTACCTCACAAAAAAAGGGAATGAAAATACACACTATCAGTTCCAAGGTGCACGTCACACGATTTCCGCATAGACAGAACCACTTGAGATTAACAGAAGTACGTGGCTAAGGCAGGTGACTGACTTGCATATAACCCAAATCTGTTGATTAAGTTGAACGAACAGGTGTTCTTAACTTACCTTAACCAGGTAAACGTATGTGGCGCACACGATCACTGTGGGGAAGGGTGATGACATCATGGGCCAATCCTTTGTCCTGGAATCTATGCCAAAATAGTCAGAGTTTATTGCTATTTGTATATATATGTATATATATATGTATGTGTATGTGTGTATGTGTAGACACGTTCAGCAGTCAATGTCAATGTTGTTGTTCGTGCTGCTGTTGCTTCCCCAGATCCCCATTTCAACTGCCTTTACAAGTACATATCGTATACATCGCACACGTATGTATCTATTAGATAACAAAGCAAACGATCTTATCAACTGCTGAGCATCGCTAGCATTGGACATTGGCCCCGATCTGTCGCACGTTTGCCGAGACGTCGAGACAATGTCGCCAAGACAATCATTAGCAAAACGGTCTAATGATAACTGTAATGATAATTGTAATGACGATGACTATGGAAACGATGAGCCCTTCAGTATGTGCAACCCATTGAAAAACATCATTTAAATAACATAAATATAAACGATATATTATGAATAAATAATAAATATATTATTATATTTCCTTTCTCTCTGGAGCTGCAAATTAGTTGCCTCATTCGGCATTCAGTTCAGCGATAAATGTCAGAAAATTCGCAAGTTTCGCGGGGCGTTTAACTCATGCATAACTTATGCAAGCGAGGCGAGTAAATCACGCGAATGCGTATTGCCCAAGCCGACAGAGCTCCAAAAAAAATACGAAAATCGATAATAATTATTAAATATAAGCGAAAAAAAGAAAAAAAAAAACTAAAAACAAACCGAACGATAGATAACGAAATGAAGAAAATATTGATGAGCTTCGCCAACTGGCGCAGAGTTTGATGAATGGATTATCGAAGAAAGAAAGAAGAGTGGGTAAGGGGGAAACAAAACTGCAAAATGAAACGAATATTAATTAAGGTTCCGACATTGATTGGAAATATGTGCCAAATGGAAACTGTTGCTCAAATTCAAACTCGGATTGCAAAGCTGCAGGGCAACTCTGGTCTCCGGTTATCACATTAGCTAATCGGAAATCAGCGCAAAGAAATTTGAAGTGGATTAGAAATCCGATGGCCCCCGTGAAGTGCTTATTAAAGTCTTGGGCAATAAAAACAATAATCTCGAGTTTTTGATTAAAAACTGCTTGGAAATTTTTTAATTATCAAAAGCATTGTCAGCATTTGTGACTATCATAAAATGTACTTGGAAACTTTATATGAACTTAAGTTCAGTGGGAAAATACCGTACAGTCCCATTAGGTAAACAAGGAGTTGGCTTATTCAGTACAACAAACTTTTATCGTTCTTTTTAGTATCCTAATTATCATGTCTCTCCCAGCTGTCAGTGTAAGTGATAGTCCACCCGATACCGTTGGGTCGTGCCTCTCTTGGCCCGGCACAAGACGTTTGATGGCCACTTTACTTCCGATGTGGCTTCAGTAAGTCATGTTGCATGTGCGACTCCCCCTGCCACAAGGCAAACAAACATTCACACTGCGAGAGCTGAGAGACAGAGAGAGAAGACACGCACAGACAACACAACTTGCTGTAAATACATACATAATATGCTTCTGTATAGGTGAGTGTATATATTTGTATATATAAATATATCGATGTCATGTTGAAACATAAATTTAGCGCGTTTCACGTCGTTCGCGCTTGAAATTGCTAAACATTTGTCAGAGGAGACTGCTGGCCCCCTATATAATGGATTGGGTAAATATCCACATAATAATATACATATATATGTATGTATGTATATATGTATGTGTATGTAGAGTGTTTATATACATATGTACTCAGACTGATTAAGGATCAAAACGTGAGACACTGAAAGAACTCCAAACACGTTCATTGTGTTAGATTGTTTGGCCAAGATGCGAACTGCTTTACCTGCTGACATTGAAATGGTCATTTACAGGCGGCTCTTTTTGGTCGAGAGCGTGTGCGAGTACGTTGATGAGTACGAGCTTCCCCTCTCTTTCGCTCTCGCGGCCAATTAGTGAGCTGGTGTTAAAAATTACTCAATCATTTGCTAAACCTATGCCGTTTTGCAGAGAAATGTGAGAAAGAGCAAGGCAACAACAGCAACATCAGCGACATCACATCAAGGTTACACAAATTAGCAGGCCTAACGTACGCATACACACACACACACAGATGTATGCTTTAGCATATGTATGTAGTATGTGCTTCCCCTTGCTCCCAAACTTACCACCATGTGAGTCCATATATCTGTTTATGCTCTCGATGAATTTCATAATTAAGGCCATTTTGTTGCTGTGTGTGTGAGAGTGTGTGTGTGTGTGAGGGGTATGTGGTATGTCCGTGTGATTCCTATTTGTTAGTTTGCTTCTGTTTTTGATTCTGTTGTGTTGGTGGTTCGTGTATTCTGAGCTGTTCGTTAGCCCAGTTGTGTTTAGTAGAATGCAAAACTTGTCAAGCTGCAAAGAGAAATAGAGCACAAAAATGCCTTATTAATATACAGAAAAGTACATAAGAAATAAATAAATAAAATATTGTAATAATATAGCACAATATATAATGTATATAAATAGTATACGAGTAGTGTTTCTCTGTTGTAATTTTAGCAGGAGCACATTTAAGAGAGAGAACGATAAGCATATTGCTCAGTTCGGTTTAGCGAGGCTTTACTGCATCTATATTTAAACATCGAGCGAGAGAGGGAGAGCAAACTAAAGGCACGTGACTTGTGCAATATTTATTTCGAATATTTAATCCATTACTTCACAGCACACAATTCCCTCTTTTCAATTTCAATTGCCATTTATGAGATTCGTTTATCGTGTGTGCGCTTATCAACGCCGAAATGAACGTATAAAATATCGAAATATATATGAAAAATACGTACATACACTATGTAAATACTTATATTTTGTACTGAGCACAGCGGTGTGGCTGTGCAATAAAACTGGGTTAATAAACTGAAGCCCGAAAAAAAACAGCCAGTCAGCATTTCAGCGGCATATTTACATGTTGTTTATAATTTGATGTTCTCGTTTTCGCGCTTTGCCGGTGCTTTTACTCGATAAGCGCAGACTTTGAGCCCCGGCAAAAGAATTGATATGATATGAGCGAAAGATAAGCAATGAATCGATATACACCCAAATAGCACTAGAGTTGACCCCAGATGGGAAATGTTCCAAGCGGCGTATGAGTAATATTGCATGGGTTGATAAATAAATTGTGTAGGACTTCTTCACTGTGCAAAGTACAAGCAAACGGTTCAAGGACAGACAAGACAAACACAAGCACACAAACACGAGCAGAGACACACAAACACACACACACACACACACACACACACACACATGTGTAAATAACTTTGTTGCGATGCAAAGCAAACAAATTTTGGCAATCGAAAAGTGCAATAGCCGCATCTGCTGACAGCACAATTTCAGCTCTCTCTCTGTCACTTCTACCTTTCTCTGTCTCCCTGTTGAATTGCACTTGGCATAGCAATTTAGAAATGTTGCCCAAAAACAGAACGCCACACTTTATTTAGCCATGTTGGCTCAATGGACAGACAGGCCTCTGTGTATAAATAAATAAGTAATTTTTCGCCCAAACTTGTCTGAATATCCATTGTTGACGTCATTACCCACACACGCACTCATTCACAGACTCACACTCACACTCACTCTCTTGCTCATACGCATACTCATGCCCGTACTCTTGGTCAGTCTGATGTGCATTACTCATACGCCGCATGCTATTGTAAATATTTAATAATAGCGCTCAAAGGAATCTCGTGTCTAATTGCTTACATCACAGCTGCAGAAAGCCCAAGAGGGGGCGCCAAAGGGGAAAGAGAGTGAAGTAGAGGTAATGGAATAGAGCGATAACTAGAAGGTCTGGATATGGCGGACTTGAAGTTGCCGTAAGTGGCTTATGGCCGTAATTGTGCACAAGTTGACTGCACTGAGCAAAAAGCTTGAATAGTTTGCCAGCAATTGAAGTATGATAGCGTCATTGAGTTTCTTGCCAATACTTTGTGCCAGTGTGTCTCTCTCTAACTGTTGCTCTAACAACCGGTAAGCGCACAAGGGAACTCGTTGCGTATTCCGCATTCTTGTCATGGCATTGGGACTGCAATGCAATCATAAGTCCCTCAAAGCATAAAAAAGGACATCAGCATGGCCCAGTAATATTACGAAATTCCTAGCCACGGAATGTACATACATTCAAGTCCATTATTAAAGACACAACGGTAACTGCAGTAAGTTAGAAGTAAGTCATTGCCAGCAGAAGTCAATTCCGAAATTAATTCAAAGTCAAAAGCAACCGAAACGGATAATGTAAACGGCAAAGTCAAAACAAAACACAACACAAGACAACACGAAGAAGCGTTCTGTGGGTGCGGGCGAAACGGAAAATGCTGTCAACGCTGGCTAAAACCAACAGACAGACCAAGGGACAGCTGGACAGACTGCCAGACTGCCAGACGGTGGGCAATGTGGCAATGGCTTTTCCTGATTTGCAACGGGTGACAACAACGAAAATGGAAATGAAAATGGAAGAACGAAGCGGAGAAGTGCAGCCAGCTATGGCCCTTGGATGTGGCTCACCTTCGACTGGCGGCAGGCGACGGAGAAGGCGATGAAGAAGAGGCAAACGAAATGCGATGCCAGCGACGACTTAAAGCCGTGCCAAATATTGCTATTTCATTGACCTGATTTTACAGTTGTTGTCGTCGACGTTGTGGCTGTTGTGGGCACCTCCCCCCCCATGTAAGCCCCCACACACAAAGCCAAAGCATGAAGCAACAATGCACATGAGCATGTAAGTCGACACCCCAAAAATAAGCAAAGCAAACCAACACAAAGCGCCAAGCCAAACTCAAACACACACACACACACACACAGACACAGACACACAGGTCCAAGCTCGAGCAACCTAAGTGAACCCGAATCTAACCCGAATCCGCTGCGAGCAGTCGAACCACCGAGCGAACCCATATCCGAGTCGAGTCCGTGGCGAATTCAGTTCCAGGGCCTCGAACTGAGACGGCGGCAACATGCCGCTTAACCGGCGCCACGTTGTCACACGCACACACGCCACACTAAGACAATCACGTGATTACGACTCTTTCTGCCAAAACCTCCATCCCCCATCCCACAACGCCTGACGCCTCTCCTCCCCCTAGCCCCATTCCACTCCAAAGCGCCGCTCACGAAACCCGAACCTATTGCTAAGGTTTCTCTTTGAGCTCTTTTTTGGGCCGCATTTGCGCAGAGTCTCGCCGCGAATTTCTTGAATGAAAACGGGCCACAGAGAGCGCGCAACACTGCGTGTGACTCACATAGGCAACTATTCGCGCTCTCCCTCTCACGCACCACCCTCTCAACCCCTCGCATCGAAAGGCGAAACCAAAACCAAAAGCGCCTGAAGAAAACGCGTTTAATGTGCACCCAACACGCCATGAATGACGCCTAAAAGACGCGTGGCTTCTCGTAATTGTTGTTTCTGTTAGCAGTTGTTGTTTTTGTTTGTCGCTGTTGTTGTCGTTGTTGCGGTGGTGGTGGTGGTGGTGCACATATTATGTCAGTCAGTGTTCAGTCGGGGCACGGTACTTGGGGCTGTGCCTCGCCTCAATTCTCGCCCAGCGAAAGGTGTCACGTGCGTTTAGGCTGGGGATGGTACACAGTGAAGGGGGTGGGGGAGGGGGTGCTACTGATGTTGGGCACTGATGGTTAAGCAGCTCGCGTTTTCAATTTGATATTGATTTTTGTTTGGCAACAACTTAGTTGCCAAGTGTTGACACGGCTCGACGACGACAACGACGACAACGAGTCAGGTCAATGAATGGCGAACGGGTCAGAGGTTGCGCATTTAGCCCACAACAAACATGCAATTATCTTGAGTGTTTTTAGATGCTAAATGGCCAGCGGGCAGACGGACAGATGGGCAGAGATCTTGAGTGTACGATAATCACAGCAACAACAGCCCTGACAACTGTTACGTGTATCCGTGAGATGCATAATGTATCTACTTAAAGGCCGCTTAAAGGGCATCACAAACGTGGCAGACAACATTATTCGAACTAATTTTAAAGGCACTAAAAGTCAATTCAAGTTTAAGCACAGTACAGTTATTTGCGGAGTCTACTTCGTGTATTAACAATTAAACAAAGGAATTTCCACTAGCTAAGGAACGTGTATTGAGAACTGGTTGAGTGACTGATTAAAATGCTGCATTGATTTTATCGTCTAAACGAACCAGCAATTAAATATTATTTGTTTATTTATACAATAGTTAGTAAGTACGTCAAATGACGCGCGAACATCGCGTCACGTATACGACCAGTTGGCAAAACATAACAATCTGCACGCGCTTGCCGCGGCTGCACATCGTCGGAATCACACTGCCAAAATCACTGACGAAAATTGTGTCAAATTAACGGCACATTTCGCTTTAGCATTTATTGATGAATCGAGAATCGAGGTATTAATTTGCATACGCAGAGCGACAGAGCGATGCCGAGATTGTGTTTGACATTAAATTAACAATTTGATTTGCCATTAAACAAAACAAAGCACACACAACGAGCGATAATAAAATATGATTTACCAGATAGTAGTCGGTATATGGTATGTATATCTGTTTGCTATATGCTTGACTGAGCTTAGAGGCAACAACAATGTGGACAATTGTTTTGGCTAACAGATGATGTAATCGGGGTAATGAAATACAAACGATATATAGCACGATTTTTGGACAACAAATGCTGTTCATGCTGAGAATCGGTTAAGTAGATGTGGCGAAATTTGTAAGACGCCACGAGATTGTCTCAATTAATACTAGTAGACAGGTTTTTAAACCCATGTACAGCTTATTGAAATCATTCCAGACATTATTTTATCGGGTTATTAAGGTTATTGGACTTTAATACTAAGTTCAACCCAGAAGAACTGGTGATATCACAAAGTGTTGAAAAAGTAACAAATTTGACAAGTTAAATGTCGATTTATCCCATCGTACTACTGCGATAAATATGCAAAACATCAACTTTAAAAATGCTAAACTTTGTGAGAGTTGAGCAGGTTCAGTGCTGAATCTAATTTATTGCTTTATTAGGAGAATATCTTTCTCGAATTAGTACCACATCTGCTTTAATTTTCTTTATATGCAAGAGTTCAGCGAAAATTTCTTCAATTATAAACACAATTTTTACTAATCGAAGTCTTTATCCAATTTAACCAAAATTTACCTTGCTTTGTTTTGTATTTTTATTATTTTGAGTTGTAGTTGCTGCGTGCGTTTGCAGTTTTTTTTTTTGTGTATTGTCTGTGCTCGATTTTGGAAATTCCAATTTGGTATTTTCTTGTTGTTGTTGTTGTTATTTATACCAGTGTGTGCCAGAGAGTGTGAGCAACAAATTGCCAGTGGCTAAGGAAATTGGGGAACGAAACCAGTTGCATTTAGTCGAGAAATTCGAAATTCGTTGTTGTGATTGATTATAATTATGAGTGGGTATGGCATGTGATTAGCGTCGATTCGATTCGATTCATTTCGATTCGATTCGATTCGATTGCATTAAGGAAGGATTCGTACGCGCTGTTCCTGCTGTTGTTATTGTTGTTGTGGTCGTACTGTTATTGTTATTGCATATCTGTTATCAATTATTCAGGCTGTTGCTGAGGCGTCGCCTGCAGCGTCAAGCGATCGATGAAGGTAATAAAATTGACCATTTACTTTTTGCACCCGCTGCTCGTTCCGTTATCACTTTTTGTATAGGTACATTAATATATGGTATATATATAGTAAATATATATATTTTATAAAATGCAAATGTTGAATTCAATTGAATTGAATTGTTGCTCAGTCGAGTCGCGAATCCTTTCGAGGCACTTTACAAATCACGAAGGCGACGACGACGACGCGACACGACGCCACGCTGGACACAAGGCACAAGTCCACTTGGCACTTGGCACTTGGCTTGGATTGCTGCTGCTGCTGTTGCTGCTGCTGCTGCTAGTGGTGACTGGCGAGGGGCGTCGTTGACAACGAGGGCGAACACGAAAACGACACGAGGAGACCGAGAAAACAGCGACAAACGACAAACGACAAGCGACGAGCGAACGAGAGAGGCAAAACCGCAGGCAGCGACTAGCAAAGCACGACTAACTGGCTGCCGCAACGGCTGACTAACTAAGGCTGGAGACACCGTCGAAGCCGCTGTCGCTGTCGCTGCTCGCAGTCGCTGCTCGCGGTCGCCGTCGCCATCGCAGTCGCTGTCGATGCTCGCGTCGCCTCAGTCACAATTAAAGCAACGCGGTCGCGAATTGAGCCAGCACTGGAGCTGAGCTTGCGACGCTGCCGGCGTCAAGCGTCGACGTTGACGGCGCTGCTGCCTTCGTTTCGAATTAATAAACTTTGATAATTTGTTTAATGCAATGCGGCGCGTATGCGTGCGCGCGTGTGTGTGTGTAGGCGTTTTTGTTTTGCTTAAAATTTATTTAGTTAATTTAAATAAACTCTATAGAAATGTAAATTGGCGCGCCCACCGAAACAACGTACAAAAACAGCAACGATAACAACAATAACAACAACAAGAATAACAATCACAACAGGTGCATTTGTTGGCAGCGACGCGTGCAGCGCTGCTGTCGTAAGCTATCGAACGCGCTGCTAGGCGCTGCTTGGTGCGATGTTGCAAGGGCTCCCAAAATAAAAAAAAACATAAACAACAACAGCAACAGCTACAACATTTGCAAACGTCAACAGCTTCAGCTGAGGCTGCTGCGGCTGCCGTTGCCGTTGCTGTTGCCGCTGTCGAGATCGATTTCGATGTTGTTTTCGGCGACGCAACACGACACGACGCGACGCGACGCATACCAAACCGAACCAAAGCTGCGCACTTGTCGATCAATTAATTATTACGGCATTTCACACACACTTGCACAGCCACACACACACAGACGCACACTCATAGGCACACACACGAAGAGTGACACGTAAAGCTCTTTGGGTTTTTTTATAGGTTTCATTTATATTTTTTGTTTTTCTCTCTCTCCCAAAAAAAAAAAAATTTCACGTTTTTGGGACTTTTGCATTAAAATCGAATTCATGGTCAAAACAGCAATGTGTGTCGCCAAAGCAGCAACAGCAACAGCAACACCAACAACAACAACAACAGCAGCAGCAACGAAAGCGGCAACTCAAACAGGTAAACTTGACGAAATGGAACCAAAGAGGCGCGCGCTGCCGCCGCTTGTCGCAATCACCTTAAATTTGTTGTTACTTATCTATTATGCATACACACGCATGTATGTGTATTTGTGTGCCTGTGTGTCTGTATTTAATATATTTATTGGGTCGCCAGCGCAGAATGCAATTTCGTAATAAGCGATCACATTTTTGGTTTTCTAACCCCCGCGAATATTCAAATGTGCAAACGGACAGGTCTGTCTGTATGTCTGTGTGTGTGTGTGTGAATGTGTGAGTGTGTGTGTAGATATTTACATATATATTGTTAGATATAGATATGTATTTCTGTGCGCAGTGCCGGCATGCATTTCAATTAAGATTTTGGTGGGCGTCTAAAGGGTTTTGCTCTACAGCTGCTCTGGGTGGGTAGTACTGCGTCTCTCTCTCTGTGTGTGTGTGTGTGCTGAAGGGGTGTATGTGGGGTGGGGGACTGTTGGGAGTGTCACACATTTCCGGCAGACAGATTGAATTAAGCGCTGCTGCTGCAACAACAAAGATTTTACTCTGATTGTGACTTGTTGTTCATTGGGGGTCGCCGTTGCCGATGTTTTCTTTCCCTGCTCTGATTGTAGTTGCTATTGTTGTTGTTGTTGTTGTTGTTGCTGTAGTTGTTACGGCTGCTGCTGTCTTCGGACTGTGCTCGTATTCGGATCAACATTGCTCGTTGTCGTCGCGAGGCGCACCTGACGCGCTGCTCTTCGCAGCAACCGGCAGCGGAGCTCTGTCGCTCTTTGGTTAAAGTGAGAGTGTGTGTGTGCAGCGCGTAAGAGAGAGAGAAAGCACACACATTCACACACACACACTCTTTGGGTGTCGGTTTTTTTTCTTTTTTTTTTGTTGTAATTTATTTTATATATTTTTGAGGCAAGTGAATGTCTTGGAATTATGTCATATCTTCCAATGCCACACACATGCCCACAAAACGTGCACGGTCTGCGGATGTTGCCGTTGTCGTGGTGCTGCCTGTTGTTGTTGTTGTTGTTGTTGTTGTTGCTGCTGTTGCTATTGCTGTTGCTGTTGTTCGTGTTGCTTTTGTTAGCGAGTTTTATTTGTCGCTGTTGTGTTATCGTTGTTGATTAATTAGCTGCCCAAATCGGTCTGGACGCCGACTGATAACTCGGTGCAGGTGACAACGTGTTCGATCGTCACCCATTGCCAGCTGTGGTTCAATTAAACAAAGGGGGTCGGGGGGGTAAACAGGCTGGGGAGGGCAACGAGGTTAGCCGATCGGCGGAGGCAAAGCTAATTGAGCGCATCATGCCCCCAGTCAAGTGGAGGCGGCGTCTGCTGTTGCTGCTGCTGCTGCCTCGTTATGCATTTGCTGCAACAGCAGACACAGGCACAGACACGAGTCTCGCGGGGCGGGGCCAGGCGGAGGGGCGCATTAACTTTTGTTGTATTTATTTATCGAGCAGATTCACAGAGGAGCTTAGACGGCTTTATATTTTTCGTAGGCGGAAACCGACACTTGAGCGTTTAACTGGCATTACGTGTATCTGTATCTGGCAGATAATCTCGCGACATGTGAACGCGACAACGCAACGCTGCGCGGCACGGGAGGATTAGCGGAGCAGGCGGCGTGTAGCGAGCGAGTTGAGCATAAACTAATAGAGCACTGTACGTTCTGATGCGGTTGAGTCACGTGCAGTATTTGATGGAATTTTCTATGTTTTTTTTTCTTCAACTTCATTCCTCGCTTATACTTATTATGCTTTCCCCCCTTTCGTTATTCATCAATGGCAAATTTACTTGATTTCGTTGTCGGTGCAGCAGTTGGGACAGGCGGCCAGAAGGCAGTTTTTGTACGAATTGAATGCGAATTTTTGTAGTTAAATTATTTTCTATATTGTGTTTTTTTTTTAGTACTTTTTGAGGTCTGGCCTGACCCAAAAGCGAACCAGACGAGACACAACCCAAAGCGAAATGCAAACTGAGGCGCACGAATTGGGCGAAGAGCGTGCGAACCCCCGAGAAATGTGAATGCGGCAAGAAAGAGAGAGAGAGAGAGAGAGAGCGCACGAGGGAGAAAGAGAGAATACACGAGAGAGTGTTCGTGCATCGGGTGTTGTGAGTTGTGAGTACCGAGTACTCGGAGTAGTATCCAAAATAGCGAGTACTGAGTGTGCCACCAAGAGTGCTGTGTATCTGTATCTTGTGGTTGGCAATTGGCAAGAAGCAGACGTGGGCAATGCCAGTGCAAGAAGAAGAAGACGAAGCAGCAGCAGCAGCAGGCTGCGTTGGCAACATTCACGTTTGCTACACGTTGCGTCACGCGCGCACACACACACACACACAAACACACACATGCAGGCAGCAACACAACTGGCGCGTCAATTACTCTATATATCGCACACACACAGACACACAGAGCGCGAGCTCGTTCTCTTTCAGGTATCTGTCAGATACATTCAGGCACATTTCGAATGTGGATGTGGCGCAAAAAGGCCGGCTGTGCCAACCGGCTAGGCTCGCTCGCTGCCACTCTCTCTCTCTCTCTCTCTCTCTTTTCCATTCTCTTCCGCTCTCTCACACACTCTCTCGCTCTCAGACTCTCCCTCTCCACATTGCTGATAATAACTAAGGCGCTCGCTCTCTTTGACGGCGCGTATCCATGGGATACGCGGTGCTTTTCGGTCTTGTTGTTGCTCTTGTTGTTGCCTCTGCGAGGGTTGTCGCCTGTTTCTTTTTTTTTGCCGCTTTTTGGGTGATTTGGTCTCGAAACGCACATGCCGCAAAACAAATACAAGTAGCCCCCGAGCCGACGTAGTAAGCGCGCGTGTACAACTACAGCAACAACAACAACGATAAGAAAAGCTGTAAATACAACTACGGACACTCACTCATACACACACGCACACACAGAGACACATGTGTGCACATGAATACATACTCTACTTGGCATTATGTCATCCCGGTTGAGAGAGGCCTGGCGCTTTCAGTTTATGTCTTGTTGTTATTGTTGTTGTAGTTGCTGCTTTAGTACGCCTTGTTGCTGCTGTTGTTGTTGTTATTATTGTTGTTTTAAGCGTTATTTTCGTTTGGCATATTTTTTGTGTATGTTTCATTGTATTTACTTTGCTCAATTTGTAGTTGTAGCCACCCCTTTTCAGGCTCGCTTAGCAGCACCAGGATATGGCTCAGTTGTCACACACACACACACACACATACACAGGCACACAGGAGACATTTGCTGTGTGTGTTTGTCCAGTTTTATGGCCGCACCTCGCTCAAGGTGCGCGGAAATGAAGCGGAAATGATTTTACCCCATTCAGTTACTGAACTTTGTCATTAAATGACCCAAAACTACAAAATTGCCAATCGAATCTAGATCGAATTATATATCCAGCTCTTCTTATGCTGCTAGGAAAGGTTTAAAGGATTACGAAAGATTGCATAGAATACTCATAAGAATATAAACTTTAATATAACTTGTAAGCTCATGCTATATTTTGGAGTTTACTGTATAAGAGAAGATAAACTTACGCTAGAGGAATAAATATATAAAGATATATATCATATATCATACTTCGATTCTCATGATAGTTTAAAATGTAAAAGAATGAAATGAATTCTTCAGTGAATGGGCAAAATATTGAAGGAATTCAAAGGACTTGCCCAGTGCTGTTATTATTTGTATTACAACTGTATTCATATGTACAATACAGATTTATATTGTCGCTTTTGAGATCTTATAATCTCTTCCCTAAAAAATATGTAGTCAAGTTATTATTTTAAAACAAATTGACCTTAAGGTTAATGGCAAACCTCCTAGCCTCATTCTTAATTTCAATTTCTATTACGAACTAAGTTACTGGGTTGAATAAAGTTATAGAATCGTTTGCTATACATAGGTACATGTGGAGATATATATGTGTATATATTTTAGCCAAATTGTTTTCAACAAACTGACCTTCTTAATGGAAATGGAAAACCTCTTAACAGCATTTTGAATTTCAGTGAAAGCTCTTGATCTCTCGAGAAAGCTTTCACTGCATTAAACTGGGCAAATGCATTGATGATGTTTATCTTAAACTCGATCGCTTAGAGGCGCCTATACAGACCCTGCAGCCCATTAGCATTTGTGTGAAATTCACTGACTGTCTGACTGACTGACTGACAGCGCGCTGCTCTGTCATAAATCTGTGCAAACATCTGCCTAGACTGGGTAATAGAGTAAAATGGCTTATAACTGTCTGGCTAATTAGCTCGTTAGCTGATTCCCGCCGTAGTTGTCAAAGTTGTCAACTTTGGCGTGCAAATAAAAATTGTTTGACTTCTGCAGCAGGCGTAGCGGCAGCTACAACAACAACAACAACAACAACCGAGGCAACTTTACAATGGCCTAAATCGAGCAAACTATTCGAAATAAGCAATTAATATTGCATTATTACACAATGCAGTCGGGGCAATAAATAAATACGACTACGCAGCGCGGACTACGCACTTCAAACAGACAACAAACAAGACGCACACACACACACACACACACACACAAGCAAAGTGTGTGTGTGTAATAATGAAATTAAAATCGATACGCATGCGCAAATGTTTTTCAAACGTTGCGACAGGTGACGACGCTTGAGTGGGTCGCGAGAGAAAGACAGCCAGAAAAGGAAAGAAAGAGAGAGACAGTAAGTGGAGAAGGGGGGGAAGTGTGGGCTGGCCTGTGGCCAATATTCTTTGGCTTTGGCATGACAATGTCAAAACTAAACGTGTCAAGCGCTCAGCGTTGTCCATTGTTGTTGTTGTGGTTGTTGTGGTTGTTGTGGTTGTCATGTTGTGTCATCATCACCATCGCTAACGGTTAATGTTAACCAAACACACACGCACACACACAACACAATTTACATCTCACCTTGGGCCCGCATGCACAAGTCTGTGCGTATCTGCAGCTGTATTTGTATCTGTATCTTTGGCTGTATTTGTATCTGTGCGCTAAAGAAATTGCCGGACTCTGGTGTTGTTGCCGGGGCTGCGATCGGTTTTGCCTGTGCCGGCGCATATAAATCGATTAATAAGTTTCGTAAATGAAACCCCATTATCAGCGTCAACGTCAACGTCAGCGTCGACGTTGGCGTCAGCTTCACCGTCGACTTCGGCTTCACTGTCGACTTCGGCTTCAGCGCAGCGTCGCCTCTGTTACTCAAACAAGCAAACGTCGGAATTGCGATGCAGACGCCAACGCCGACGCAGACAACGGCGCCGCTGCCGCCTGCGCAACAACTTCGGTGGCAACTTCAGCTGGAGTTGCAATTAAAATTGGCCTAAGCAGCTTGTTAACATTTCTCACTCTCTTTTTCTAATTTAATTAGCAACTGCATTGCAAAACTGACCCCTTTTCCCCGCTCTCCCCCCACTCCTGCTGTGTGGGCGTTGCGTAGATTAACTAAAGTGAGCGCAATTGAAAGTCGCAATTAAAGTCCTAATGAGTCACTTAGACATTTGTGTTTGCCTAGGTCAATGTCTCTGCCTACGCCACCAACGCCTTTGCAGTCGCCACCTGCAATTGCCGCCACATTACCAAAGTGTTCGCTTTGAGCCCTCAATGCGCCTTCGGAATTCTGCGCATGCGCCACGGCCAGTCCAGACCAGGCCAAGTAATTGAGTCAAGGGCGGGCGCCGTTGGCAGCGTGTTGACAATAAAAAATTACAACGTTAACACGTACGCGTAACTCGCTTAGCTTTTAATATTGTTGTTGTTGCTGCTGTTGTTGTCACTTGCAACTGGCAAAATTTTGTAGATATTTTGGTACAACAGCCGCGTACACCCAAAGCCCCAGAAAAAAAAAGACAAATGGGGGCGTGCCCGAGGTCAACCATTGACTTTTGTTTTTAGCATAAGTCAATAGCTAAATGTGCGCAGATATATTACGCATGCACACACACACACGCACACACAAAGTTGTATATACATATAAAGGCAAAATATCGTCTGTCAAAACTAAAAACTAATGAAACTTGTATGTAAATGCAGGCAAAATGGCTAAGCTTTTAACCAATTCCAATGTTTGCCAAATGTTGTAATACCCAAACTGTCCCATTGTCATTGTTGGTGTTGTTGTGTCTGTTGTTGTTGCTGTTCTTAGTCAAGTAAGCAACACGGAACAGGTCAGTTATGGCGCAACTTCCCTGAACTAGCTCATAAATCGAACGCCCTTTCCGATTGGCTGACAACAAGATTTATTTCTAATACATATTCGGGAACATATATTCTTTATACAGGTTTACGCTTGATTAGCTCGTTTATCTTTATAAAGTTGCTTTTAGCAGCGGAGCCCTTGTAAAGCGCGACAGGTTTAGAATGGACACGACGGGGTTACTAGTAACTGAAGTTGCTGACACAGACACTTGCACAAGGAATTTGCAAGTTAATTGATTGAAACTGACTTGGCAAGATATGAAGAGTTTCTGGTTTCCACTTACGATTCATTAATAGATTATATATTACATGATCAAGCTAAAAGCTAAAAGATTGCAGTAGTACTTCATCAAATAAGAGTGCTCTCTCTCTCTCTCTCTCCCGTTTCCTATTGTACTTTAATTTGACCTCTTCCCTGTACATATAGAAAGTCGGAAACAATCAACTGCAGCATCTTGGGATGCTGATCAGATCGAGTGAGTAATGTCAGTGGGAAATGAAGGCGCACTCATTAGACTGGGCTGCAGTTTACTGTTATGGCCGACTTGGGTTGCGATTGTGAGAGCGTCATAATGACATACGACTTGAAATTGAATTATGTATGCAGCGCAGCGGTAAACAAAGCCAAAGACAACTGAAAGCAAACGAAACGAAAACTATTTAAATTGAAGTCGAAGCCTGCTAGGCGGGCTTTGATCTGGGGCAGGGCTATGGTGGTGGCAGTGGCAGTGGTGCGTTTGCACAATTGCACAATGACCACTAACAAAATGACAACTCAACAAAGACAAAGCCACCTTTCAAATTGAAGGCTCACTCGACTAATGTGTGGTAATGATAATGATTAAACTTGGCAAACACACACACACACACACACCTGGAAAGGTCAACGCGCAGTGCTTTCCCATTGCTCATTAAAGGCCATGAGTTTCACATGAGCGGGAGGGGGAGGTATGAGGGGGAGGTAAAAGCAGTTGAAATAGGTAGCGGCCATCAAAGTTGAGCCATCAAATATTTGTCAAAAACGAGTTCTAAGTTTTTTCTCAGCGTACGCGTGAAATTCGCCCGACGTTAATGAGAAACACAACGAACTCAATGTACGAGGGTCGTTTGATAAGTCCGTGACTTTTTGAATAAAATATATTTTTTTCGTCAAAGAAGCGTTTTATTTCTCAACATAATCTCCTTTTAGCTCTATACATTTAGTCCAGCGTTTTTCCAATTTTTTTATTCCTTCCAAATAATAGGTTTTCTCAAGGCCCTCAAAATAGTCGTTTGTTTCTGTGATGACCTCTTCATTTGACCCGAATCTCTTACCGCCGAGCCATTTCTTCATGTTTGGAAACAAAAAATAGTCACAGGGGGCTAAATCTGGAGAATATGCTGGATGGGGTAGCAGTTCGTAGCCCAATTTATGAAATTTTGCCATGCTGACTACACACGTGTGCACCCGTGCATTGTCCTGATGGAACAGCACTTTTTTTTTCGCCAAATGCGGTCGTTTCTGCTTCAAATCAATATCGAATCTGTCCAAAAGCTCTGAATAATATTCGCCGGTGATCGTTTTACCCTTTTCAAGGTAATCGATGTGAATGATAATTTGTGCATCCCAAAAAACTGTGGCCATGACCTTGTTGGCCGACAGACCCACCTTGGCCTTCTTTGGTGCACGTTCACCCGGAGAAACCCACTGTCTTGATTGTTCTTTGGTCTCTGGTGTGGTGTGGTGGATCCATGTTTCGTCTACGGTAACGAAACGGCGCAAAAATTCGTTTGGATTGCGGTTGAACATCGCCAAACACTCCTTTGAAATGGTCACACGGTTGCGCTTATGGTCGTGTGTGAGCAATCGCGGCACCCATCGCGCGGAAAGCTTTTTCATGTCCAAATATTCATGTAAAATGTGATGTACCCGTTCAGTTGAGATGCCTACAGCCTCAGCTACCTCACGCACTTTCATTCTCCGATCATCCAATATCATTCCATGGATTTTGTCGACGATTTCTGGCATGACGACCTCTTTTGGGCGACCTGAACGTTCGGCATCACTTGTACTGGTACGACCACAACGGAACTCAGTAAACCATTTCTTAACCATTGAAATTGATGGTGCAGAGTCCCCATAATATTTATCAAGTCTTTCCTTGGTTTCGGTGATGGATTTTTTACGCAAAAAATAATGCTTAATTAGCACACGAAATTCACTTTTTTCCATTTTCGTTAAAATTCACGAGATCGTCTGCTTTCAATGCCTATAAAACGCAAACTAAGAAACGCAGCTTTCTCAAAATTTTACAGTCAGCTGTTAATCGATAACTGCTGACAGGAGCAGTGTTGTATTTAGAGCAGGTGCGCGGCAAATACAAAAAGTCACGGACTTATCAAACGACCCTCGTACTAACTGGCTTAAGTATCCAGTACACATAATATAATAACATACATATATATGTACATACGTGTGCGTGGCTATTTGAGACACGCCCAGAAATGGGCCATCTGTTTGTCCAATTGGCGGACATCGACTGCAAACATCTCAAAGTAGCGTCGCACACACTGGAAATAAAATGCGCTCAAGCGTTGCGATTTCGCGATGCCAAGCAAACGGAATCGCATAGATCTAAAAAAGTTCTCCAGTTCCCTACACAGTTTCCACTTGACCTCTTTGCGCAATTTGATCTAGCTAGATATTCATGTCTGTAATCTATATCTATCTTATAGATACTTGCGCTTAGTTAAGCGTCAAAATGGCGTGACAAGACATTCCTCAGTCAACAACTTGGTAGCACTCTGGCGCACCTTCATCCCATATGAATTTCAATTAAATCTTTGTTATTTATTTTCTGTTCTGTTTTGTTTTGCTTTCAGGAATCAAAAGCAAGTGCAAGTTTTAGTTTACTTACCCAAATAAGTATATAGATACATGGATAAACAAGCAAACAAACAAAATAAAAATCTATCTCAAATGCGCAAAACGTACTTTGCCTTGTTCGGCCAACTAAAAAACACTTGAATATCTCTGTATCTATAGGCTAAACGTGTATCATGTGCGTCGTCGTCTGACGAACTGAACATCCATAAGATACATATTTGCACGCTGTAGTGGACCTTCAACTCAAATATTGAACGACTGCCGAACTGAGAGAAAACACCTACCGGATATATGTAGTGCAAACATGGACTGATACTAGGACAGGCCATGTTTGAGTTCCAGTTCGATTGCGAGTGTGAAGCAAAGTCCAAAGGGGGTGTCCTTGTGAAGTTAATGAATGCACCTGGGGGTCAACGGAAGTCCTGAATCGATTGAAACGTATGTATTTCTAATTGTATCTAACTATACAGTTATAATGCGATTGTAATTACAAGGCGTACAAGAGTATGCAATTTGGGCTGGAGATAATTACTGGGTATGCCTGCATACTTTGCGCATTGTAATCGATAAATTTAAGCTTATTTGTTGTAATTCCCGGTAATAAAGTAACACAATTAGCGGTATGATATATCGAAGGTGTTGCACAACGGATCTTTAAGTGACTATTAAGAATAAAGAATGCATCAGATGAGATACCTGGTAATTAGCTACTATGAAAGATGTGCAATTAGAGGCAGGGAAATCCCTTAACCAAATTACACATATGATTCTTTATCATCTTAGAAAACACTGGCCTCTGCTGGGTAATCGCCAGATGAGCCAATCTTTAAACACATGTGCGAGGTGAAGTGAAGGTTTTTGCTTCATGTTTTGACTAATTAAACTGTGTTAAATGGTGGAAGACTGGCCTTTAACGAGCCTGAAGCCCCCCAGTCCAGCCTCCATCATGCATCCCAAGGCGACTGCTAATAAGTCACTAATCTCTGTGCAAAGTCTGTCACAGCAGCGAAGCATATAGCAGTAAATTACGATATGATATAGTACTCACTTTGCATCCAATAGTGAAAAAACAAAACTCATAAACCGCAAGTCGCACACAGAGAAAGAGATGGAGGCAAAAACAGAAACTGAAACTGAAACTGAAACTGAAACCGAGACAAAGACAAGGCAAAAGACAATGTCAGGTGTGGCGGCAACGGCGGCGACGATAGCAGGTCAGAAAATGTTCGAGTACTTGGATACTTCCATTGTTGTTGACAACTCAATCAATGTCTCACTGTGGTCTTCGGCAGTTTGCCGAATCTCAATGTCATTCTACTCAAAAGAGAAGTTTTTTTCAAATTTTTCATTTGTTATGCGGTCTCTTCTTCTCGGTTGACAGATTTATAGCGCGCTTAAGGTAGGCGCAAATGAGCAAAGTGCTCATTAAAGTGCCGAAACCCGAACAAACCAAAAAAAAAAATAACTTAACTTTAGTTTCGGCAGGAGTTTACGAGTGTGAATACGAGCACTGAATTGTACATTAATGTCCAGCTCTTTGCATACAATATTACAATTACCTTTTCTTTATGCATTTTTTGGGCTTTTAATAGCCTTGTCGAGCGCATTTTAAAATGCCATTGTCACGAAATGTTTGGGGCACTAAAAATATTTCAGACTCCTTCCAGCCGTCATGATCGGATTGAAATTCAGTCGGTTTTTCTATTTGCTACTACGCAGATTAACAGGCTCTTTTGTGAAATAATTAAGTTATGCTGGCAATCGATAATGAAGTATGAAAGGTAAGAGAAGATTCAGAAAGCCAAACTTCAAACAAACTACAATTTTAATAAAATCTTCACAAGGCTGTCAAACCTTCAGCTAATTACGGTTCAGTCGTTGATATGTAAGTTCTTCAATGTAACAACCTCATGATATTGCGAATGCTTACGGAAGCCACAACTAATATTTATTTGGAATGAGATGCTAAAAAATAAGTGTAAGAATTGAATATGTGAACTGTATGAAAACCATCAGCGCGTGCGGTCGGTTTTGCTTTGTTTTTAGCTTTGTTCATTAACTTGTACTCGTATTTGCCTAATTAATACATTGCAAATTGTTAACATGCGTCGCGAGTGAAACACAAACGGAAATAATTAACACTTTGAATGCACTTGCAAGTTTTGAAACGAGAAAAAAATAATCTAAGCTTACATTAGCTTTTTTCGTTTGTTTTTTTAATGTTTAATTAATGACGCCGATCAAATGAACTTTCTCGCTGCTAAGCTGACCTTTAAAAAATACAAAATTTAGAACATTAAACTCGGGAGTCAAGGACGCCTCTTTGCGGTCAACGAGAATATCCACTTTGGCGAGGCAATTAATAAAATAAAATAATATTCTCAAGCAATCCATTTGAGTATAATTTATTCAATTGTATTTGAACATTTGGAATACCAAAGCGTTTAGCTTGATGTCTTCTTTATAATAAAAGAAACGATTCAATCAATCGAGGACAAAATATAATAATATATAAAATATAATAATGAATGAATAAACGGGATCAGCTGAGGTTGATTTCTATTGAAGCAAATTCTATAATCCTTTACAGATAGACCTCTCAAAGATCTCGAACATTATATTTATATCAATCTATATATGATAATCTTTTTTTTAATTATTGTAAATTTCAAAATACTCAAATATAACCTAACCTTTCGAAGTACCTGTTCCCTTCTAAAGAAAGTATATTTCCCACTTGGGTAATCTTTAAAAACAACTCTGTGTTTGTTTGCAATTTAATTTCTTAATTACACTTACACATTTATTTTTTTAGCTTCTTAATTTTTTGTTTACTTTACAGATGACAAATATGACTGTATCTTATGATTAATAAAATGTTTTAGTACTCGTTCATATATAAAATTACTGTCATGTGTGGCGGGGAAGACATTTTAAAGACCTTCAACTTGTAGACATGTTTCCTTAATTATATTAAGTGAGCTGTAGTTGACTTGACTGTGACTTGAACTCCAGTTAAACAGTTTACAAGCATGCAACGTGGTCAAAAGCGTCAAGCGTTAATCAAGTCAGAGGTTACCCAATTAATTGGCCGACCGAGTGGCCGGACTAACTGAGTTAAGCACTGCCAGACTAACTGACTTACTAACTAACTGACCAACTTGGTGGTGATCGCCTGTGGAGTTGTGCTCAATTCTCACACACTCAGACTGAGACACCGATTTATATACGGGGCAGTTATGTCTGATTTTGAAATCAATTTGTTGCATTTTACAGCGTTGTTGTTATTGTTGTTATTGTTGCTGTTTTTGTAATTGTATTAAGCGCGCTAATTGCGGCAATTAACAGGCAATATCTAAACACGACCCCGTTTGTATCTTTCACTCGCCTCTTTTGTTTTGCTGTGGTTTGTTTTCATTTTGTAAAACGTTGGCCAAATTGAAGTTCATTTCAAAGCGATCAGCTGGCTATAACAACAAGAGCAACAACAACAACTCCCTCAACAGCTAATTGCGCAGTCATGTGATGAAAGGATACAATGAATTCTAGATTTAGCAGCAATATCTGTCACTGATGACGATAAGTCGTGATAATATGCGCGGCTTGATTATTCTGCACACGTAGCTGCACGTAGGCAGATAAAACTCTGTTAATTGTTTTCATTAGTCATAACAAAAACACAAGCAGGAACAAATTAGATGTGCACATATTTACACATCGCGTACAGGTTAAATGGATGCAGAATGTATATCATCGTATGACGGAAACGTACTTTACGCCCTCACTTGCCTCATTCCATTCTAAAGTCCATTGACAGTCTGTGTCTCTGTATTCTTAACGATTTCGCAACAGATCAATGGCCAAAGTTCGTGTTCGAAATAGGTACATTCTCGAATTCCCAAAAACGTGTAACACGCGTTGTATGCGCAATCAGACATGAAAGAACGTTATTCTGAGACTGGTCGCGTCATCCAGCAATCATGAGACGAGACTTTGAAACATTTACGAGAAATTGGCGACACTTGTTGTATTTTTTTTTTTTTTGACTAAAGCTCCGTGTTTGATTCCAGAGAAAAAGACGGATGAGCATGGGATTAAACAAATACGGATATAGTAGTGAGGAGCTAATTGCCTGATCTCAGCAAGCTCTTAGTTTCTGTTAGCAGAAATACACCTATATTATATACATATATGTTTATTCCGTTTTCTCTCTTAGACACGACTGCCCCAGAGCGTAATTCACGGATTTTGTTTACCATAGATATGAAAAGATTCTGTCTCAATGTTTATCAAGAATTCCCATCCATACATAACCTACACTAGCCTGGGATTGTCTAACTGGAGATTCTGAGTACATAAGAGTTTCGCAGTGTCTCTCGTATCTCGCATAAGTATTCCCTATCGCGTTGCTCTGTCTCTCGCGTATCTTGCGATCATTTATGAATGCCCAAAATCACAGTTGGCTGTCAATGTCAGCTTGTTGTTATGTTTATAAATTAGCATGCCGAGCAGAGGGGTGCCGCCTCCTTCACCCACCACCCTTCGCTCTCTGGCTCTGCCACTGATCGACGGGCGCAAGCAGACACGGATCCTGTTCTAGACAAACGTGCGTTTGAATTATTTATAGAGAGTGTGAGTGAAGCCATGTGCAAGACGAGTCCACGCCCACACCCCTGACACCTCATCCCCCGCATTCATCCCGTTCCACATTGCCATTGCCAACGCCACCGAGTGCTAAACAATTTTTATGTTTGGGGAATTTTCGCCGTGAAGCACATTGACCGCAGACTGTTATAAACACAGTGTGTGTGTGTGTGGCTGTTGTTGTGTTTGCTTTTCCATGCTCACTTCTGTGATCTGTGAGCGCGAGAGCTTTAGATCTTCCAGTGACAATCTGTTGGCGGCTTGTCGGACAGTTGCCTCAGCGCGTTATAGCAGGTAAAAGGGTAAGGCCTGTAAATTCGCATGAAATGTGGGCTACGTGCGTGGCATTCTAAGAACAAGAAAAGCACACAGAGCACACACAGCTACACACACACACATATATATACAGGAACACTCGGTAGAATTGTAATGCCTGAAAGCGAAATTTCCGCCAATAATTCGCAGCCGACAATTAGTTAGAAGCGAGATAAACACGTACATGCATATGGTAAACGTAAAAGATTCAGGAATCCAGGAACCGGTCGCCCAGACAGCGGTGCATACCTTAACTAGCCATTAACAAGTCCAATCAATTCCGCGTTTCAATTAGCAATACGGAAGTGAACATCAAAACTAAAAATACTATATCAGATTGATATCGTACCAAAGGGAACAGCTAGTCATCATGAGGCATGCAATGGACGCGGACTCGTAAAAAAGATTCTTTCATCTCCCTTCCCCGTTTATCACCATCTTCGTCACATCGTCCATAATAATAGCTTGAAAGTTGTTCCAAAAGTTGTTTAATATGGCAGCAACACAGGGCCACAGGCCACCATCGACTACAACAAAGGCGTGTACCCAGCCCCTCATCAGCGAACAGACAGACATACACATAATGTGACATCGTGTAGTACCATGGACGAGCAACGTGCGCCGCCGGCAAGTGGCAAGAGTCAAGTCCAAGGTTATACCCTGTCCAGGTTCATTTCGCATGGGGATTTTTAGCAATTTGCGAAATTACTAATTTGCAGTAGCTTGTGATAATATCTCAGTTTAGGTTGTATTTGCAATAGTTTGTTTTACTTTGAAGTAAGGGTAAAATGCAAGTTAAAGTACAAATAAATGGTAATCATTCAACAATTACAAGAGTGTAAAGCTTTGAAGAGTTTGAAGTCTACATAATTTTAGTTGCACGGCATTAGGCTTAAATTTTAATATTTTAACATACCCATTAATTTAATTTACTTTGTTAGTTTTTCTAATTTTGTCCTATTTTGAGGCAAAAACTCCCTATTGATAAACAACAAATTAAAAACAAAATAAAACTAAACTAAATAAAATCGAACACAGTCGACATTTGTATGACAGATCGATTTCTACACCTCCTACTGCAGCCCTGGGCGATGGTCAAAACGTCTGTCGAAAACGTAAACAAATGTCAGCTGTGTGAGAGTAAATCACATGTGCAAATTGGGTGTTAGATATGCAAGTAGGAAAAATGTTAACAATTTTATTAATTTAATGCAAATCGAACATATAAATAACAATGTTTTAGTTCCACTCCCAAATATAGCCTAACACACGCTGCGCTGCATTCTTTTCTTTTGTTTTGCTTTGTTTATGATTTTAAGTATTTCGATATTGGGGCAGTGTTGCCAGCCTGTTGGACAAATCAACACAAAAACAGTTGCAAAAGAAGTATTAGCACAAAGCGCATGTGAGGAAAACTTACCAACAATTTGTTACTGCTACTGCTACTGCTGGGGCTGGCTGGTGCTGATGTTGTTGGTGTTGTTTATTGCTGCGACTGACGCGCAGCGAGTGCAACTGTGACGGTGCTTGTGGTGCTGGTGCTGCTTTGCTCCTGCTTGCAATCAATTGAAACTGGAACTGAAAACCGCAAAAACCACAACACAAAATAATGCACGGCCAAAGACTAGACAAGTATGTATATGTTTATGTGTGTATGTGTGCGTGCGTGTGTGCTTGTGTGTGTATGCTCATATGTATACGTACATATTACACAAGAACTTTGTTAAAATCAAAAATTTTTCGCAATTGCCTAATGAGTAGCGGCAAGACTAAAGACCGAGCGGCAGAGACGCGTTTAAGCTTAACTTCTGAATGAAACTGAGAGCGGACACAGCGCTGTGCGGCTGTTAAACGCGCAATGCGTCGCCGCGACTGCGACGGCGACGCTGACTGCGGCGCAGCAAACTGTGCGAACAGCGCAGCCAAAGCTGTGCGCGGGTGAGCAGGCGCAGAGAACAACTTAAGTCGAACTTCAAAAGCTTCTGACAGTGGAAACTTACGCTGCAAGTTGAAATGCAGCGCTAAAAACTTTCCGTCGTCTCCTTTAACACTCTCCCCCTCCCCCCAGACGTGTGGGCAAAGCAAACAGACTAATTGGCCCGACTGGGATGATGCAACGCGCTCCTGTTCTATCGGTCCGAGTGAAGTTCAAGTGAACATCTGCTCGTGTGACCTGCGTAACTTTTGCTAAGTGTTGGCACAAGCGGACGAACTTGTGAAGTTGCAACGAAGTTGCCGACAAACAGAGATTATCTAATTGACTTCGAGTGACTCTCATGCAAGGAACCCTGCACAGCACTGTGGCTGGAGTCTCTTCTGCACTGTCACCTCCCTCACCCTCTGTTACATTGTGTAAACTGGGCAAATAATGACTTAACAAACTGACGACGGATGCAGCTTCTACTGCAACTGCGTCGTCAAGGTCAAGGGGGGTTGTCAAATATTTACCTGGCCTAACTGGTCAAACGTCCGACGTCACTTGCGATTTTTATTGTGTTTGCCAATAATTAGTTTGTGAAGTAATCGCTAATTTTGCTAGGCCGACAAATAAATTATTGTTTTTCAACTTTTACCAATTCGAAGCTCCTTTACTTTTGCCCAGCCAAGCGGCAAGCGGGCAACCTTCGTGAAATAATACTTGCAACGACTTCGAGCTTAGGCTCTCCCGGTCCGAAACATTCCCGGTTGCAGTAGTCGTTGGCATTCCAATGCACGAACTCGAGCCGTGAAAACGTCAACTTTATAAACAATTGAATTAAATTCAAACAAGATTTACCCATTTTCCTCATTTATTTACTCTTGGTGTTGTCGTGCTAATCATTGTGTTTGCACCTACCTATTGACTACAAATCAACCGCGCCGACAGCCGCCCTGAAACGCCCAAAGTGCAAAGTAAAAGTGCACTTAAGTCCAAATTTAATTACACAGAGGGTAATCATATTCAAAATTGTGCAATTCCTCCCTTTGAACTTTGTAAAGATGACATTAAAGGCCAGAAATAACGTTGTATACAGGAGAAATTAGACAGTATACAGTGAATTGCGCCTTTGGTCAGACCACTAACAAACTAACTAAACAGCTAAGTGTAAACTATAAAATGCGAGGGGAGGCAGGGGCGTATTCGTTTAATAAAAATATAAGGAAAATAGGAGTGTGTCTTGGCATTGCACCGAATTGCAAGCAGGACCCGGCAGCTAATTGTCATCTGGGACACAAACGGGATCGTGTCTTGGAAATCGTATTAATTGTTGCGACTAAAAGTATGCACCAAATTTACTGCGATACTTTGCTCATTATTCGATACCTGAAACAGTTAATTTTTTTAAATTTCAAACAACAAATTTAATTTTATTAAGATTCAATTTAATTCAATTAATCTCGATGTATTATTTAAAATTGTTGTAAGCCAGTATGCCCTGTCTTTTTTACAACCCACTGTAAATATAAAAACGCAAATTGTTTTTCACTTTCTTTAATATAAATTAATAAGCTTTTTACTCATGTTTTCCATAGTTTTTGAACTTTTCAGCTTAAACCACAACTTAACAATGAAACCAATGCACATATTACATATTAACGGACATATAACTCCTAAATCCTTTTCGTTTTCATTCGATCTAGCAGTATAAAACATATTTAGACATTTACAAACCCATAAGAATTTATGAAAGGAAAATTATAAAGAGTAACAAATATAGAAATACACACACAAGCCACTCCGAGAATTGAGAACTTAAAACATAAAGTAAACAGAATTCAGTTAGCACAAGTTTTTGTAAGTTTGTAAATATTATTGTTTTGCTCGTGTCCCTCTTCCTTCATGGGACTGCTCTCTCCCAAACTGATTGTCGCCTCCTTCAGTTGGTTGCACACTTAAAGTCTAAAGCTATTTCTCCATAATGTTTTGTTGTTTTTGTTGTTACTCTCGCAGAATCAGCAGCATTTGTGCTAAATGAGTTTGTTTTGTCTGTATTATTGGTTTGTGTTGTTTTGTTTTTGCAATTGGCTAACTAACTACAACATCGCACTATATTAAGTTTTAACTATTAGACTTTTACAAAATATTGCAACAAACATCTCCCTTCTCTCTTTCTTTTCTCAATATACAAAAAACAAGCTACAAATAGTTTAACGTTTAAGTTTAAAGCAGGCATAAGAGCATGTTTGTTATCATATATCGTTAGGTTTACGTCTCTCCAAAATTGCCATATAAAAGTTTACACCTAGTTTATATAAATTTATGTGCATATAGGTATATATTGTATATAGGGTATATATATGTGTTACATTAAGTAAGGAGTATGTTCCCTTTTATCAGTATGTATACCTGTTGCCATTTAAGAATACGCCTCTATCGAGAAATGCAATTTCGTCATACGATACAAAATAGAAATATTTTCGTCATTTTGCCCCTTTTCTTCTTTCCCTAGACTACTTGACGGCTTCGACTTCGGCATTAGTGGTGGTGTTGTTGCTGATGGTTTTATGGTGGTGCTTAATGGTGGAGGGAATAAAGGTTCCCTGGTTCTGGTTGTTTATACAGTGGAGCCCACTATTGGCCTCTAACATATTATCAACTAACATCTGGCATGCCTTCATAATATTTATCATAAATTATTAAAAACAAATAATTGTTTTTCTTTTTTGCTTTGTTCCTTTTGATTCATTCTATCGGCTATTTTTTTTTCTCTTGTTCTTGCTGTTATACCAGCTTCGTTCTGTGCGAGTTTGTTGTATATATATATATAGAATGCTCATCTACGATCCTCGTATCTGTACGTTACATACTAAATACCTAAACTAAACATAATGAATATCATCGTAGTACGCCTTAGTAGTAGTTATTTGACTTTGCGCTGATGCAGACTAGAGCTACTGCTGTCCGGGTTCAAGATGGCATCGTTGCTCGATAGTACGCCCTCCTTGAAGTAGCCATTCCCATAGTCTTTGATGCCATTCCGGTTGCTCTTCACGTATTCATCCTCCAAAACGGGCTGTAAAATAGAATCAGAAGTGTTCATTTAATAAACGATTCATTGATTGGGATGGGCTGCGCTTGCTGCTGGGCAGGGCAAGAGTGACTCTCGATTCAAAACTACAGTTCAATGCGGTGTGTGTGTGTGTGTTTGTTAGTGCGCCTTCCTAATGGCCAGCAGCCAATATGATTGGGCCTTCGCATCCGGCTTCACATGAGCACGCTAATTGAATCGTCCCCCGCGCGACTATTGAGACTTTGCAAGTGTACGAGCTGTGTATGTACGCTATTTGTTTAACTAAGGTAGTTAGAATTTTTAAGTTGATGAAATAAACAAAACAAACCAAACGATACTACAACCACACTCTCACAAACATACATATAAAGTCTACACCTTATCATACATATGCATATGAGTTGCCTTTCGTCGAGTGGGGCCTACTATATATACTCGGTATTTGGTACTCGGCATAGAGCACTTCGCACATGGCACATGGCACAGCCGCGTCGATTTGTTTATATAGCCACGGCTAATAACTTTCAAGGGCTACTTGATTTATTGCTGCTCGTATTCTTTTCGAGACTCTTGCGATTTGTTTCTCCCTCTCTCTCACCCTCTTTAAATAGCGATTTGATCCTTACCATGCAAGCTCCCTTATTGCTGCCATTATCAAGTTGTGTATCTCCGCTACCTAAACTCTTGACATCTCCATTCGCATGGACACCATTGCTATACCCATTGACCTTGATCGCTTCGCGACGACGACGTTGGGCATTAAGGTATTTAGCTTTATAGAAATCGGAGAAGAGAAATAGGAACATAACGCCATGTAATCCAATCCAGATCATAAAGCCATTGGGATAATCACAGTCACGGAACAGCAACTGGAACTGATGTGTAAATATAGCCACGAACTGAACCTATTAGACGATAAGAGAACGAAAACGGGTTAACAGTGAATTACTCAAGCGGAGCTTAGAAATATTTTTTTACCATTTGGAAGGTTGTTAGATATTTCTTCCACCAAATGAACTTCTGATACTTTGGACCCATAGCAGCAATCATATAATAGAAGTACATCACAATATGTACAAACGAGTTGAGCAGGGCAAAAAATGTGCTGTGGCCACCTGAGAAAATTCAAGTAGATATCAAATAGATTAATACCATACATATATTAATTGATCAGTCATTCAGGAAATCGATCTAATTGCAATACGAACCAGGTGCAAATTTCAATCCCATCCACACCGAGAACGGCATGCAGCCATGATGTATGACATGCAACGTCGAAACGTGCTCGTTCTTCTTGCGCAGAATGAAGAAGAGTGTGTCAAAGAACTCTGTGAATTTTGATATGTAGTACCACCAACAGATATTGACCATCTACAATCGAAAATAGAGAGTTATTATTTAAAGCTTATATGTGTATTTGGTTGAAACATACACGTATGGCCAATGGATTATTGCTATAGTCAACGGGTTGGCATTTAAAGCTATAATGACCCCACCATCCACTCATTAAGTACTGTAAGTGAAAAACAAAACGATTTAAATTAACCAAATAGATTTGTGTATGCAATGAGTTTACCTCATAGAAGATCCACGCGCTAAATATGGTCTGTATTGCATTATAGTAGACCAAGACCTTGCGTAGATCCATTGGCTTACGATTCGCCATTAGTCGGGGTCCCAGAGATTTGCTGAAGTAGGCATAAAATATGCACATGAGAAGCGTGGGCAAAGGAGAAGAGAGCAAAAAGAAATTTTGAACACGCGGATCTGTCAAAATGAAATGGGAAACATAAGTCAAGTAAAACAGTTTGCAAAATTTCCAAGATCTTACCGCTCTTGTTGTCCATAAGGTCGCGGTACCAATGTATCGCATCATGGGCCAATATATCCATGGTGGCGATGTTTGTTGTGTTTTTAAATTAAGTATTTAAACTATAATTATCCAAGTGGTAATTTTAACTATAAAATATAATTAAACAGAAAAACATAAGTAAGCGAATGTTCACATCGATGTGTGCTAAAATCTAAAAATATGTATAATTCAACTGTTACTATGCTTGAATGTAAACCAAAATGTTTGAAGGAAGTGGAATAATAAGAGAAGATTGAATATAACTGAACAACCCAATAGGGAAGCACTTAGGTTATGTGGCTGGGACTTTTGAGTAAATCCCCATGAAACACACGGCACGACAAGCTAATATAACATTGAGTAAGGAACAAAATGGAAATTAAACGTAATTTCAGTAATTAAGCATGCCGCAATCCGCTTGGCTAATCAACACTAAAGATCACGGCATATAACTTTAAGTATAAATACACGCTTTTTATGGACGTGCAATGTAAACTTTCAAGTGACAGAGAGACTGACGAGTGTCAATACGGAATTCACTTTAAGAAAATTGCATAACACGAGTCTATTATCTTCCCGCCGCCGCTGCTGCCTACCCATTAAAAATGCCAATGACTAGACAAAGACTACACTGTGTCCCGTTGTACTGTCGCACGGCGGAAGCTTTGACCCCATTAGTCCCAGTTCCAGTCCCAGTCCCATTTAGGGGGTTAAATTCCATAGCGAAATCGTGCGTTCATTAATACACTTTCTATATTTGTCAGTTTGTAGCAAAGTTATGAAAGAACTATATTTGAATCATAAGAATTTCAACATTCTTTTTAAGAATGCCTTAAATAACAAACACATTTGGAGCTACATATAATGATAGATCATTCATATTTTCTTGCATTCCAAGTGAATAAGGAACTTTCATAAATTTTGTAGCCATTTCGATAACAATGATTACTTATTAAATTTGATTCGCTTGTTTCGCCCCATATTGTACACATGTGATACGAGCATAAAGAATCATTAGAATTCATTCTCAACTGAGTCAATTCTGCACATGTTGCGACGACGACCTTCTGCTAGTTTCTGCCAGAGTCCCATGACCGAAAGCCAATTGAAAGGCAATGTACTCGTGAGTTTCTGTGACCACTTGAAGTTAGTTTTGAATGTCATGAACAATCGCTGGCAATGCCGTCGCCGCCAGTCTCAGTCGCAGGTTCAGTCGCAGCCGAAGGCGAAGGCAGTGGCGGCAGCAGCAGCGTGGTAAACACCACTTGCTCAACCGCCTCAATGCGCTGACAAAAATTTGCCGCTAGTCTGTGGGCCGTAGTCGTTTATTTTTTGTATTTTTTTATACCGTTGCTATTGCCGTTGCTTCAGTCGACGTCTCTGTCTGCGTCTCAGTCAGCGTTGAATCGCAGTCACAACTTCAACGGTTGTGGGGAATTTGTGGCGCTGTTGTCTGGGTCAGTGGCAAGTTATATGGACCCCGACCGTCATCACAGCGCGCTAGCTGAGCGGCTTTTCTTGTGTGTGTGTGCAGCAGCGTCAACGAAGTCAATAAATTTTTTGTGTGTTTCTGCTTTTTGCATAAAAAAAAGGCAACCAATATTACGAAATATTGACGAAACGCGGAATTGATGGGCACGGCCAGCAGCGGCGTCACAGTTCGTTTAGTGTCGTTGGCGTTTCCCTGCCTATGGCACTCTCTCGATCTCGATCTTTCTCAGTTTCTTGTTGTCTGTTGACATCTCCAAATTGACAAGGTAAACATACACATACACACATATGTACATACACAACTGCACACACACAATCAATGGTCTGTGGCATCGTAAATCGCAGTACAACTTACTCAACAACAACAGCAACAAGTGCACAACTCTACTTGGCTTACATAATATAATCGCGGGAGAAGAATTACAACCCAAAGTGGAGCAAATAAAAATTGGCAAACAGACGAACCGATTTAGGGTGCGGATGCGGGTGCGGGTAACGCGTCGCGTGGGGAGTGGTGGATGTACTACATAAGTGTTTCATGTTATTTTTACTCTATCTAACTAGAGAGGGTATGCCAGATGTTGTCTGAAAATACGTTAGTTAAAGTGGTTTTGGCGTTTTAATCTTTATAAATTAATTGTGATAATCGGTAGCCTTTTAAAAAATACTTTAATAATGCTCGTTAAGTACTGATAGGGTAATGAACATTAAATTAACGAAAGCAAGACAACATACTGAGAAAGAAAGGTTAAGAAATACCGCTCTTGAGTGATTGCAGGGTATCTGCTGGGTTTAACCAATTTATGTCTTCTATTTTTGCACAGTTTGCTGTGTCATTGTGCGCGGCGTCATAGCCCATTGTCTGCGTCCAAGTAAACAGTCAATGAGCCATGCAACTAGCGAACAGCTCCACCCTTACCTCCCCCACCCTGCACCTACGGGACGTTTATCGTCTCACTGTGTTGCCCCTCCCCGGTGTCAGAGACGCCTGTTGCTTCCGGCTGTGTGAACCGACAACTAATCGGGAGCAAGAGGAGGTGTTTTGCTGCTGAGCGAGTTGCAACTGCAGCAGCAGTAGGGCGCACACGCAAATGTTAACATGCTTACGAACTACTGCTGCTGTTGCTGCTTTTGTTGTTGTTATTGTTCCTATATTAATTAGAGCAGACACACACAACGCCCACAACATTAAGTTCAAAAACGCAAGCTAAAAATGGGGAAAATGTATGTGTGTTGTTTCAAGTTTGTGCTGATTTAATCGCGGCCAACGAGGGGTGGAGGGGTGGCAAAAAAGGGGCTAGAGAGATGGTTATGGCCAGTAGGTTATACGAGCCATTGTGTGCGCTTGTGTAGTATTATGTGCCTTATCTGCCATAATCGCTCGTTTAGAAAACTTAATTGACCGCAAAATCGATGCTAATATAAGAGGGGCGTGTTCAAGTGGCAATTGCAGCGCGCTAGCACCGCTGGACGCGCAACACAAATGACGCATTGCAAAACTGTTTCCAACTATTCACGGTTTATCACGGTTGAGTCACAAGACGCCATCAGCGGCAACAGCAGAGCAACATAACGATATGCCAATAATTTTCTTATCACCAACAGCAATTCGCCTTGGTTGTCCAGTTAGCTTTAACTGAGTCAGCCGTAAAGATTGCCAGGAAGTTTATTTGCTTGAAGCAAGCGCCTCAATAATTATTGCACTTATCAATCAACACACAAGCTATTTATATTTCTACATGTTCTTTTTTTTGTCGAATTGGATTAGAGAAATGATAAGAGAAAAAGTAAATAACACGCGTGAGTTAGGTCTGATTAGAAGACATCAACAGGTAACAGAAACTCATCTCGATTTATAAAGTATAGGTGTTTCAGGTGTTTCTTTTATGTATCTTTACTACACTACGGTTACGGCCACCCTAATCTTTGCTGTTTTTGCAGGCGCATCACGTACAATACTTGGTGCGATTATACAATGCGAATTTCGAGGTAGAGATAGAAGACTGGACGTAGACTGAGACAGCAACACTCGAACAGAGTTACATGTGCTGTGCCTGCTTACAAGTTGAAGTTCGTTTGCTCGTTAGTTTGGCTTGACCACGCACCTGACTGTTTGTTGTGCTTCGTTGTTGTTGCTCGTTATACTTTTTTATATTGCTTATTATATTAATTTGTTGTTGTTGTTGTTTTTTCTTTTTGGTTTTTGGAAAGTTGTTCGTTTTTCTTTTGTTTTTCTTGTAAAGCTGCAAAATTGCTATTATATTTTTCGGCGTTGGCTTGGCTGCTTTTTTAATTATGTATGTAAGATATATGTGTGTATTTTGTTGTGTTTATGACGATTAGATAATCATAGCAACATTGGCCATACGCTCGCGAACACACACACATACATGGACAGTAACAACAATAAACACTGAACTGTTTTTGTGTTAACGTGTTTTCCGCTTCGTATCGTTCGTCGTTACGTTAATGCGATGCTTCGCCTTGCGCGTTTTTGAGCCAACTGACGATTCGCTCGATGCGCCTGTGAACCTTATCAGGCAGCAGCGCGACACAACTACGACAGCAACGACGGCGACAGCGACCGTGGCAGCGAGCAGCGGCAGACACAACAACACCGCGACGACGACGCGTCGTTGAATCGAACAACCGATGATGATCAGTGCGCGCACGAGCAGACCGATTACAGAGCTTAACGGTGAATCATGCCCTAACGAGAGAGCTATCGTGAGCGTGCAATCACTAGTCCCACACACGAGAGTAACAGGAAGGGACCACGAGAGAAAGAGAGAGAGAGAGATGGCAGCGTTAGAGAGTGGAGCATGCACGCGCAGAGTGTTAAGTGTGACCACACAGAAAAAATATCAAGAATCAAAGTGTAAGTGACCGTTTATCGGATTTGTTTATTAAGAGAGCTTATCGAAGCGTCATCGACGTACCCTCGTCTTGAGTCGCGTGAAGCGGACCAACACCGCTAGTTGTTGTGAACCGTTGGCCAGTGTGCCAAAAATACAACTGACTCGTGAGCCGCACAGCTGCTGTGGTAAATGCTGCTGTGGTCAGTTTCAATTCGCCTCCTACTTCCCTCATCCCCGCCCCGCTGTTTATGCTGAGTTGTGCTTGCATTGCAAAAGCGAGAAAGAAAGAAAGAGAAGAAAATTGAACTCAACTGGCACAGGCAAATCGCACACACACACACACTCAATAAACATGCATACATACAAATGTATACATAATATGTCTGTTTGTATGTGTGTCTGTGAATTGAGGCATTTGTGGCAAGTCGCGCGCTATGTCTTCTGCGGCAATGTTGACTATTGATGTAACCTAACGTTGCTGGCCATTTGTCTAAGCACTTCGTTTTGGTCAGGCCAACCAACTGCGAACCGCCGCTGCCAGCGGCTATTTTCAAATCACTTTCGCTTTCCGGCTTATGACGATGCGTATAGTGTATGTACACATACAGACATAATCACCTATATTTATATATGTGTATGTATGTGTATACATACATATGTATTCACACTGTATATGGCTGTCAGTCGTTTAGCAGACCGCGTTAACTGTGCCGCATGCAGCAGCAACAGGTGTGCAAAAAAGCCGCAACAACAACAAGTACCGCAAAAGCGAACAAAGTCCAATGGAAGAAGAGAGTAGCCAGAATGCAAGAAAGCACACATACATACAGCTAGTCTTGGCGTGTTTGTGTTGGTGAGAGAGCGCAAACTTGACTTCGAAGACAAGAAACAGAAGCAGAAACAAAAACAATAACCGTTACTTGCATACTGGATAGGCCTAATTTGTTAGCCAGCGAGACTAGGCGTCTCTCCCTCTCTGTCTCTTTTTCCGTCTTTATTCTGAATTCTACGCGCGGTCAAAGACTTGTCTAACTGGAAACGTCGCATGTTTATCTGACTTGTCGCGCTGCTGCTTTCTTTTTATACGTTAATCAGTTCTTTTATTGAATGCAAATGCAAATGTGTAAATCCAAATGTAAATGAATATGATTATATTCACTTGGGCGTTTCCAGTTAGAAGACTGTGTGTCGTCTTCTTCCTCTTCTCCCCACTCTCGTTTTTGTTGTTTCAGAGTTGATTTTTTGTTTACCAAAAAAAGTTTGTTTATAAAGCGCTTTGAATGTCGCAAACCCATTTTGTACTCAATCTCAATATTCCCAATGCTGTTCACCCCCGGCACGTGTAGGTGCAATGTGTTTTAACTGATAATAACTAAGCACACATTTTAGATATTTGACCTATCCAAAGTTCAAGTACAACCCAGAAGTCTAAACAATTATACAAAGATGCGAACGTGCCTATACAGCGTTAAATTGCGTAGAATATCAGAATTTACGATATTTAGAAATCTGGCATTATTGATTTCAAATAACAGACGCAATGATTACCCGCATTAATTACCATATTCAGATACAACGAGTGGTTGACAATTTGATTTCTAATTCAATCAATATTTGACTGACAGCACTTGAACTTCTGTTGTGTACTCTCAATATTTAATATACCCTCTCTACAATGACTATAACATACGATACAAATTTATACCCTCTCTACAACGACTATCCCGAACACACACGTAATCAATCAATATTCCCTTCGGACCTTAACACTTGCCAAACGTCGTCGATAACCACCTGAGCGCCATACATGAAAAAGGTACTAAACTGTTACATTTACCAAGTAATTAAAGCGTTATGGGTTTCCATAGCAATTTGAGAAGGTGTCCTGAGTTTTACCTATCAGATGACATTTGTATACTGTGAAATGCTGTACATTGATGTAGTAATTTAATATTTACACCTGTTAGTTCAATTGAGCTGCGAAACTTTAAATAATACTAATAACAACAAGACAACACTAGAGATATAGGGTATCTTTTAGTCGCACACTCATCATTTGTTCTTCATTTCTGCCTGTTGTGTCTCTTTTTGCTTCCCCCTATTTTTACGCCCACCTGTAAATTACACACAATTAAAATTGGCACGCGAACCGGGTCAAAGTCAAAAATATTTTTCGTATAAATATTTTGCTGAACCTTTTTGGGGGCAAGTGCGAAATCATTGCAGAAATCGCGCATAACTCGCGCACTGAAGACACTGAAAACTGAACACATGCATCCATAATACTCAACGGCAACAAATTGGCTTTCTTACAAAACGGAAACAACAACACGTAACAAATGAATTTCATGGTCAGATTCGGATTACGGCAAATGTCGAAAAAAGATATCTTTCAATTGGGATGAGCAATGGATGTAAACTGTTGACCCTCAACTGGTTTGACTTTGACTTGCTGGGTATTTCTCTCTATGTGTGTGATGGCATGTGAGTGTGCGTGTGTGCACGGCTCATTAGCGATAGATGGTGTTGATTTAAAATGCAAACAAAATGGCGTATACACAAGCCTTGTTTTGTGGACTATGTGGGGGAATATGTGGATAATGTTTTGGTGGATAGTGCCATGCGGCTGTGGATCGTGTTCAAAAAGGCGGCCAACGTTTGACGACGTTTTATTTATGAATGAGCTCTGCGTTTATGGAGGTCGATAAAAACACCTGCGAATCCGGCACACACACAGACAGACACACACGTGAGATATGCATGTAAAATGGTAACAATAAAAGACAAAAGTCAATTAATGTTTAAAGTGCTTGAATTTAGCGCATGAAAATGAGTTCAGCAGTATTTTAGCTAGTGATGAGAAATCGGTAAACAAACATGTAATCACTTCAGTATACAACCTTATAAGTAGTATTTTTATTTTTGTATGTTGAGTCATACTAAAGGTAAATCCAATTTTCTTGGCAAAAGGTTGCATCACAATAAATCGGGGCTAGTTTATGTTAGATGGAATGATTCAGAATGCCAAGAAATTATATGATATAAGGAAAACTCTACAAATATATCAATATATAAAAATATATAATGGAAAACACATATACATTAGCAATTTCTTCTACTCAATACAAGCGTTATTAACAAAATAAAATATATCGCAAATTCGTAGATTTTTGCTCATCCCTCGCATAAAGAAAGAGGCCGCAAAGTAAGCGTAAAATACGAATACGAAAGCGCAGACACAGCTAAACGGGCCAAAGTAGCTCAACGCCCAAAAAGTCGGGCTCGTCGGGTGCGTGACTCGGCCAGTTGTGGAGCCGAAAGACTTACGGCCGAAATGTAGTAAAAAATACTTGGCATTCCAAGCGTTTTAAAAAGTTTAAATAAAGGCAACGGCCGTTGGATTGGTGGAGCAGCGATCGTTCGATTTGCCATCGAGACCGAGCCGAGCGCTTTTATTTACTTTTATATTATTTATTTATTTATTTTTTGTAAATTGCTGATGTTGTAACGAAAGCGAAAACGCAAGTAGCCCCGAGTTCGAGTACAAACCCGGTATCGAGCCCGAAGATTTCGAATATGGGGCCCAGCCCCGTTCGAAGCTTGACCAGCCCTTTGGTTTGTACACTGCAGACATACACACAAACACATAATATGTACATAGTATATACATAATTGTTGACACATTCGATCAAAGTGAGTTTGGGTTGGGAGAGTTTCACTCATAATACGGTATATTATGCATGAACATACCAAACAAACATATACCATAAATATGTATGTACAAATTCTGATTAAAAATCAGCCTTTTCCCTTTATGACATTCTATGTAAGATGCGGGGAAACTTTCCAACCGCGGGGGGACGCCTTGCATAATGCCTTAGGGCAACACAAAAACCTGACTAGGTTGCGGGCTAAAGACAAAGCAATTCCAAGGCATACCCACACATGCAAGGGTTACTTGTGTATGTGTGTGTGTGCATACATAATTTATGGCGAAGCAAAGCGAAGGCCGACAAATTAATGTGCGAAAAAGATGAAATTGAGTCAACGATATTAAGTTTAATGAAAGCATAAACAAAACGATGCAAAATCCCATCCGCCAGTTTGATGTGGATGCAGCAAAAAAATGCTTCCAGATGGTTCGCTGATGGTTCAACCGGTTTGACTAAATTGTATTACAAGTATTGACCAAACTAAAATACATATAATTTGGAGGGTCTTTTTATAAAACAGGGAAAGGCACACACAGGTTAAAATAGCGAACATATTTGGAGCTGAGATGAATAAGGCCAAGCGAATTTCTGGTTTTATATTTTTAATCCCAGGCAACATAATGAATCTGTGATATTCTAATTTCGTTTCATACATAGTTTACTGGGCTCTCTTCAAATACATAACTTAACGTGTTTATTTCGAGTTAGATACATAGATATTTAAATTTATGTGCCTTTGCTTATATTTACCCTACTTAGGTATGTATATAATTTAATTGGAAAAATATATACGGGGTTTTAGGTAGGCTACACGGAATTTCTCTTGACAACGAAAACTCTCAAGTGCCGCTGGCAGCCGCAGAGCAGATAACGGCATCTTTTGTATTCATGCCCATCTGAGCAACAGGTGGTCGGGACTGAGAAGTCAGTTCTGTTGCCGCCATCGCGTTTGTGGTGTTATTCAAATGTTTGTGGTCAAACACTGAATAACTGTAAAGAATTGCCGCAGCCTACGACGGATTGATTTCAATAAGTATGTCATATATATTCAGATACTCTTTAAAGTATTGAAAAAAGGCAACTCATTCATGTTCCCAACTTGTTTCCAGTTCATATTATCGTAAATTTATGCCTAGCTCATTGGCAGAGTATCTCCGATTCGCTATCTCGATCAAACGAAAGTAATTTTGTTCTTTCTGTGGGCAAACCGGTTGAAAGAACTTTGGCTAATAACAGTGCCAAAGAGTGCTTATCAAGCATGAGATGCTCAGACCTACATCTGTATATGTATCCAAGATATATACAATTTCAAAGGCACACACGCACACATACTCACAGACATACGCGGGCTCGATGGCATCAAACATCAACAGAGCAGAGACCACGCCAAGACCCACATAAGTTTATATGTACTATGAGTGCTCATCTGTATGTGCTCTATGCCTATGTATTTGTAGCACAATCGGCAGTAGTCGGTGGCTTTGGACTTTGATCGCATTGGTGCTAAAATGAAATTTCTATATGATACGATACACATAACACACGTACACACACAGACACACGCAGCCGAGTGTATTTTTAACGCTCTCCCAATTTGCAGTGCATTTATTAAGATACCGAAGACCGCTCTCGCTGGCGTCGACCGAAAATATCCGAACTTGAACCTTGGGACTTTTGATCCGTAACTTATTTATTTATTGACTTTTTACAAAGTTAACAAAGTACGACGCGAGAGAGTACGTTAACTACAAAATGCCATATATTGATTTTACAATTTCGCAAATGACGCAAGTGCCAGACGACGCTGCCCAGAGAGGGTACAACAAAAAATTTGCAATCTCTAGAATTCAATTAGAGACCTGCAGCTTTGTATATTTGCATAGCCAAGCAGTGTCTATAGCTTGTGTATATAAATTGCATTAATACATTGATTGGTAATGAACTACCTTAATTAGCTCTCACCTGTAACTTGCCATGCTTGTGTGTGTTTATGTGTGCATGGTAAAAGTCCACTGAAAACTTCGATTATAAATACATTTCCTAATGTTCACGACTGAGGTGACGTTTCCGCATTGCTACTCAGGTGAAACTCATTTACTTTTTTTTATTATTTTTTATTCGACTACATAAGCAGCGTAGGGTGCTGCGCAGGCGCACACGCACCTCTGTTAAGTGTGTGACAGCTTGACGTCCCAACTGGGCACAAGTCTGCAAATGTGTGTACAAATCCAATTGAAAGCCAACAAAAGCAAACAGAGTCGACGCAGAGACGACACTTGTGCAGCAAAGAAACCCTTAATCAATCACTGCAATTGCATAAACGCGCAAGTGGAAGCAGGAAAACAAATTGTCGCAATGTTATTCGATTAACATTTTTCTGTTAAAATCTAACAGTTTTTTATGTAGGTTAACTGTGCTTCAACTATTGTTGCTCTGCTTTATGAGCTCATTTCAATATTTCTCGCTCACTAGAATAAACAACTTAATTCTCCCACATGCGGGTCTGGGTCGCAGCAGTAGTAATAAAAACTTTGACCCCCTCTCAAAAAGGGCAAGCCGCACACGTACGTCCATGATGTTATGGCGCTCACTCTCACTCTCGCGTACTTACTCACGTACGCACGCGACGAGAGAGCTAGCACGTGCACTCTCTTTCACTCTCTTCAGCTTGGCTGTTGCTTCCCTGTCTGCCGCTACTCTTGCCTTGCGTTGCTGGGCGCGGCGGGAAACAGGAGACCTAAAGTTTTTTTCTTTCTTTTTAATTAAATCCACGCAGTAAACTACGACGATGACTAATATTCTCAATGTAAGCGTACTCTGCTGTGAGTGCACCAACAAGTTGCTAACTGAAAATCGATGTTAACTCACCGCCAATTGGATTTCAGGCCGGCGAACTCTGAGAGAGCAGCAAAACGTGTGCAGTGATGGAATTTTGCTTAAATTTAAAGAATTTCACACACATGTACACACTTACACACACGCGTACATACAAACAAAACACACTCGCACACACTTGTCTGTTAATGAACTGATCAACGCGCGAAGTGAGGAGAATCAAGGAAGCGCTGCTGTGCTGCTGCTGCTGCTGCTGTTGATTTATTTAGATTATATTATTACCGGTAATGATCACTACAAATGAAAGCGATATATTTTAACTTTAAATTAACACAAATACACACACACGCACCCATGTACACGCACAGGAATCGAATCTAAGAAATTATATCCGAAAAGGAACCGGCAGCAACAACGGCAGCAACCATGCACAAGAAAGTCTAAAATGAAACTAAGCGGGAAACAAAAACAAAATCAAAAGGAAAACGACGAAAGCCAGAGCGTACATGGCGCCAAGCTTTGATAAGGTAACGCAGTAACAGTGCTGACTGCATTACGGCAACCACTTCATAGCAATTAATATTTTATGTAATGTTAGTTGATAAGTAATATAAGTGCTCATTTAAATTATAATTTTATGTTTATTTAAAATCTTTATGTTGTTGTGTAGCTCTAAATGAGAGAAACCCCATAAGCTTGTGACGTCAGTCTTACTCTCAGAGTACGCTACCAGAAAGAGAGCGCACAAACAAACCACTGTTTTGTTTTCAACGATATGGCAACATTGCCAATAGAGTGACCATATTTACTGATAAAACTGATATCTATGTTAAAAAAAATACCGGAAATGTGCGCGAGATTTAAATTTGTTTGACAACTAAAACGTTTACTGAAGAACTTAAGTAACTAAAATTCGAGAATGTTGCAATTAAAAAATAAATATACAAGAAATGAATGTAAAAACAGGTTATTCCATTGAAAATCTATGACGCTTTAGAAAGGTGTCATACTAATTATTGTAATGATGCTTTGTCAGCATATAATAATCTATGAAGTTGTCGTTTATGCTTGGGATAAGCCTCGATCACCGTGACAAGCTTAAGTAACCCATTATGCTTATAAGCTATTACCGCACAGAAGTCGTGATCACGTAATAATTATAATAAATGATTTGACTTCAACTGTAATTATCCGCATTGCGACAGACAATAACTTACTAACTAAACGCCCAACACATTCTAAATACACAACATGGTTTCTTTCAATCTCGATTTTATTTATAAAATAAAAAACACATCTCTGTTGATCAAAAAAATCCAACTAAATAATTGACACGTATCAAAATGTTTGCTTGCATTACCAAAAACACAAAGTAAAAAAGATTGAAGAAGCTGAGAGAATAAGAGATATAGTAAGATATGTACAATATACAATATGTAAAACTTAGTGAGCTATTACAATGTTTATGCGTGAGAATGAAGTATTTTTCTGTGGTGCAAGCGACAAAGTGGGGAGGGGGAAGGTATATATATAAAGAAACATTATATATATATTTCTAGATCGATCAATACAATATACGTGCAATTTCTACGAATTGGATTTCTATGACAATATGTTTTTTTTTTGTTTTTCTCTTTGTTTTTGTGATTTCAATTTAAAAAATGTCTCGATTTGGCTTAGAATTACACTTGGACTCCCTATGCTTATAGTTACATTAACTGTATGGTAAAATTTAATGATTACATATAATTAATTTATGCTTTGTTTCTTGGTTGGCTGGCTGGCTGCTGATTGGGCTGCGGCACTTTATTTGTTGCCCCCCGCTCCATTGTGAAGCACGCGTTGCCGCGTCACATGCGAATTGAGCGCCGGATTGCACATCTCTGTTGTGAACTTGTTGAATGTGTTCTGGAAACGATTAACATGTCCGTTCAGATGACCATTGCGCGTTGGCGTCACATCGCCATCCTGGTGCTCCTTCACAGCGCCGTTGGCATGGCCATTGGCCTTGACAGCAGATTTGTCCTGCAGAGAAAGAATCTATTAGCAATGTATACATATGTATATAATCATATCTCTATTCGTACCTTGCCATCGCGTTTCACATAGGCGCGCTTGTAGAAGTTCGAGAAGAGGAAGTAGAACATGACCGCATGAGCGCCAATGAAGTAGGCAAAACCGATGGGATAGTTGCAATCGTTCTTGAAGAACAGCTGGAACGAGTGCACCATAACCAGTACAAACTGTATCATCTGCATGACTGTCAGATATTTCTTCCACCACAGATAACGCTGTACTCTGGGTCCCATTGCGGCCAACATGTAGTAGGCATACATGAAGATGTGCACGAAGGTGTTCAAGAATCCGAAGAACGTGGAATGTCCACCCGGAGTGAATTTAACACCCCACCAGACCGAAACGGGCATAATACCATGATGTATGACATGCAGTGTGGAGACCTGATCGTATCGTTTGCGCATCACAAAGAAGAACGTGTCGAAGAACTCGGTGAACTTGGAGAAATAGTACCACCAGCAGCCCCATGCAGTCTGCGAAGAGAGAAAGAGAAAACCACATAAGTTATATACTACATAGCATATTGAGTCGGACAAGATTATGGCTAGCGGTACACGTGCATTTTTTTTCATTGATTATGCTTCGCCTATATTTGCGATCCTATGCAAATTTTGCCAGATTTTTGGCACTTTCTAATGCGAATTTATCCAGTTAGCGCTTGGTGACACGTGAGACTTCAATCTGTCTTCTAAGAGAGCCGAAGCCGGCCGGCTTCGGTGGCCGAACGAAGTCTTGAACAGCCTCTGCGGACATTTGTCATCGTTTGATTAGCATAAGAACCAGTCGCCGTTATGGTCTTCGCTCTTATGTTTAAACTACCCGAAAACTGGTTGGCTTCTTCTAAATACATATAAATCTGGCACAGTGAACAAACATTTATATAGTATTTCTGTTTTATTCGGGAATTCGCTTAGCGCGATTCGGCGGATCCCATAAAGCAAAATCTATATACACTATATATAACTTTATGTTATATACTCACACGTATCGCTCTAGGTGAATAGGAATAATCAACGGGCTCGCATCGCAAGTTATAGCCGTTCAGCCATCCGCCTATGCAAGACTGTAAAAATGAAAAATTTTAATTGTGCTCGATCGGTATCCCGGAATCTTTGAGCTTAGCTTACCTCGTAGAACAGCCACGCGCTAAATAGCACCTGCGCTGCGTTGTAGACAATGAGTACTTTGCGCAGCTCAAAGGGTTTTCTGTTCTCCATCAATTTGGGACCAAGTACCTAGAAAGAAGAGAAGATATATGTTTCAAAATGTTATTTATAATATTCCTCGAGAGATCTTTAAACCCCCTGACAGGCAAATAAGTTCAACAGGAAATATATATACAGCAAAGATTAAATGCTTTCTCTTTTAACCATAAGTTGTTATTCTTTTGCAAGAACTCTGCTTAACTAGATAACTCTGGCTATCGCGCATTTCTAGACCTTTTCTATAGCTTCAATGCATCCTTTAACTTTACCCCGTTAGTCGCGTTAGCCCCATTGTACCGTTGCCTTTGGCAATGCACTGCTTTTAATTGCTGCCGTTGCCCATTTAAGCTAAACGTGATTAAACAAAGGCGCGATGCTGCAATTATCGAATCAATCGGATGCTGTCTGAGTTTGTCTGTTGATTTTGGGACAAGTTCGTTGCCTAAGTCTTTTGTGGTGGTTGCCATGTGAAAGCTATTCCAATGATTACATGCATATGTATATGTTCATCCGTCCCGCCGTCCCCCTTGCTGGTTAGCTGTATATAAATGTAAAGCAATGCAAAGCTGAAACCTAAATAGAAATCGATTTTCGTTTTTTTTTCAACGATCGGTTTTTTTCTACCTTTTTTTCTTCCTCCCCCTGCCCTCGCTCATTTTTCTCTCTCTTGTCGTCTGTTTTTTTTTTGTAGGTTTTTGCATATGTAATTTTGGCCCACTTGGGTCACAGTTTCAACATCCACGTTGCCCGATCAGCTTTTAAATGCTGCGACTGGCCCTGAACTTATTTTCGCACAACAATGCCATAAAACGGAAACTAGTTTTGCATGCGGGCAGGCAGGACGAACATAGCGCGAACTGCAGCAAGATCATCAAATAAAGTAGAGGAAGAGGTATATATAGATATATGTTTATTATATGGTATCTAGATTCTGGAAAGAACGAGCTGACTCGGCCACGCTCGAATTAAGTGCCTCCACTTGGTCTGCGTATTCATTTGGGTTTTTTCCCTCCAATCAGAACGTTAATTATATATTGAGAACGCCTACTAGATGTGTTTATAGCTGACTATGCGTGTTCGGGACGGTGATTCCCTATCTCTCTGTGTGTGTGTATGTTTATGTGGAGTGGCCACTTACCTTTACAAAGTACGCATATGACAAGCTGATCGCTATCGTCGGAAAGGGAGAGCTCATGAGCGGGTAGTCTCGGGTGCGGGGATCTGACTTATTGTCCATAAGATCCCGCCAGCCATCGTAAAACTGTGTGAGGTATTCCTGAAAAGCAGATAGAGAGAGAGAGACAGGTTAATCATTAGTCAAGTGCTTGGGCAATCGGCCTTGGCTTGTCTGCAAGTCGGTTCGGGGTTCAAATGTCAAATCAATAAAAATACCATAGAAAAAAAACTGTTGAACATTCGCTGTAAAGTTGCAACATTGTGATTAAGCGACTCGACGCCTCAACTAATCTCGGCACAAATTCATCAATTTGTTTTGCCCACGATCAAAAGGTCTAAGGGGGGCGGAGATTATAATGTGCCCATTGTACGCTTTGTGCTCTTATGCGATCATAATTAAGCATACCCGTTCTCTAACCACCTACCCAATGAGCTGCGACTCCGACTCTGACTCGGGATCGGATCGGATCATTTGTGCAAGCTACGAAAAAAACAACCATTAATAACAACAACAACAACAACTAAACCGGCTGCGGAACACACAAAAATCGCCAAGAAAAACAGCATTCTCGGTGAATTTCCGTAAGTAGTTTGTGTACAGCGGCGGTGGCCCCGTGATTTTCTATAATATTCCTATACCAATTTGGCCAAGTTTCCAAAATAAAATTAGAAAAAAGCGGAGAGACGAAAGAAAGAGGCAAAAACTGGTCTAATCTATTGCAACAGCCTTGGAGTGTGTGCAGAGCATAATCAGACACAGTGGCTCAGAGCAGGCCATATATCTTGTACATATGTGTGTGCTATAAAGACACCGAATCGATCAGAGCATGGGGAAAATTGCATGTGATTGTTATAATATTTTGAATTCGATGTGAAATGAAAAATTAAACAAGTTATGCTAATGCTTATTGTTTATTAAATAATCGACCAGAAGATAATTAAGGAAATAACATGCTAGTCATTCATTTGCAAAGGCCAAGAAGGGGGCCTAAACTAATTAAGTAGCTGTAAATTGCAGAGGCGTGTGGTGGAATTCGACTAGTAAATTTGCATTCTTGCAATTGTGAATACGAACAGCGATCTATAATTTCGGTTCAGCAATTTGTTTGATCAGACATGGCTTGGGGTAGGAACCCGCACCGATAATTCCATAGTTGCAACAAAGTGAATTCAAATAGAACTTCGCCGGAAACGAGTTTCAGCATGAAAATCAATTGGAATCGGGGAATAAATACCGCGTAATGTGCATAAATTAGTGATTAACAAAAGATTCAATTATTTTAGAGAATTAAAAATGATTTTAAATTGTAAGTTTTGCTCCGATCACTTACAGTTTTCTACTCCATTTACATATTTGTTCGATCAATTTTGCAATAGCTGCAAATTAACTGCGATTCAAGTTTCATTAGGTGCAGCTTGCAGTTGTTGTTTATTTATCCTGCACTTTGTCCCTTTGACAGATTGTTACCTCATTTGCGCGCACTCGCTCCCCTCCTCCCCCACAGTCAGCACCTGTTGGCTCATTTGTCTGCTTGTCATGCAGCGCCAAGCTAACGGACCTAACAGCCACTGTGCGCCAGTCAATCAGCCTGTCCGTTGAGCAAAACAATGCCTATTTGTCGTCATGTCTACACTTCAACCCCGGCCTCTGGCTCAGTCGCTGCCGCTGCCTCTGCCTGTGCAGCTTCGTCAGCGTTTAGCACCCGAAGCATTGAAAGCCAAGTCATGGCGTTTACTTGCTTCATTAATGTAACATACAGTGCCTGCCATTAGGCAGTGTACAGTGCACAGTGCACAGCGCTGCACAGCCCGAGGAGTCCGGCTGCGCCATGGCTGCGGGTGTGGCCAGTCGAATGCTGCGCGGGGCAGAGGGAGACAGAGGGAGGGCAGTAATTATTGGTTGGAGAACCCGCTTGGCATTTCTCGTGATGCATTCGGTGATTTTTATTGTCATGTAGAGTGTGTATTTATGTGTGTGCGTGTGTGTGTGTGTGTGTGTGTGTGTGTGTGGCAAGACTTGTCAGCCAGTTGCGTGTGGCTTGCTTAGCAACCTTAACCAACCTTAAGATACACTCGACTTCTAGTGGGAGGATCAATGCTGCTGCCTATATTGCGCATATCACGCATTCGCACTGTGTACGTTGAATGACTGGCAAGAAATCCAAAGTCGTCTAAATATGACGCAATCGCTGTGACCGCTGAAGCGTGCTAAGAGGCCCTCAGTCAACCCCAATATCGAAACTGATTGTCACCATGGCTTATGATTCACCTCCATAGGATGCTAAGACTCGCGACTGCGTGTGCGATCAAAGTACGACACTGTTGCCGCTGATTCCATATAATTACGTAGCGAGATTTTCACTTTTTATATGACCCACTCGGCTGCCTAATTGAATTCGAAATTACACCAAAAAGGTACCCCTACCCTGCCTAGAAAAAAGAAATTAAAAAGCAGAAAAAATAACGCAATCCAAATTTGATAAAAGTGCTTCCGGTGCGAGATTTCCGCGCTGGAAACACTTTCTCGGCAGCATCGTAGTTTCAGCTAAAACTTATTCAACTTGAAAAGATCTAGAAGAATCTTTCGCATTGCTTTGCTTAATTGATACGTCAATTGCAGATCTATTAAGCCACTCAATTATTCAGTAATGCAGCTTACGTGTATGACGTAGGTCAGTAACTGCTGCATATTTATATCGCATATTTCATGTATGTCATTTGATTAAGGAAAACTACTGACTAGCTGACTAGATACGACCAGTTTTATTTTTTTTCACACTCCCAGCAGCACATTAAGGCTGGAATAATACACATTTAACTGGTATTAAACTGCATACGGCACCGCCCCGCACTGAGAGCAATTAAATTTAATTGTTTGTTTTGCTTTAGTTTTTTAGTTTGCCATAACTGGTCTGGTTAGTCGGTCTGTCTGTCTCTCTGTCTGTCTGTCTTACTGTCTGTCGGTCAGCCTGTCGTCAGTCTAGCAAGTGCACTTCGCAAATGCAGTGCATTTCCGTGTAGATGCTAGAACCGTTAAGCGATTCACGTGAAGTGTTTTTGGCATAACGCGCCATTTTGGCCATAAAATGAACTGAGCAAAAAAAAAAACGGAAATCTCCAATTGGCTAATGCGCAATGCGAGCAGTTAATCAATCAAATTAATCCCCCCAACCCTGCCGTAAGTTGTCACTGCCTTATCGCGGCTTAGTAGTCATAAAACAAAAGACTTAAGACACAAACACGCTGCGCTGCTGTCGGGCGTGGGCTGCAACTATCGAAAACAAATAAACAAATAGCCAGAAAACGAGGAACAAAACAACTAAAACTAATCGCAAGTCATTTTCGTATGTCGCATGCTTTGCATTCCCTCGATAAATATCCGTATTAATCGATCGCACATGTTTGCACTTGTGTCGTTACAGTTTGAGATCAAATAATGAGGCAGCTTTGAATGCTGCGCGCTGCGCTGCGGGCTCATCCCCTTCTCCCCCTTTTCTACCATACTTTCAACTGTTCTGCGCAATTTGTTTACTTTAGTTTAACAATAATGCAGCCGCCCTCTGGGTGGGCACCAACAACAGCAACAACTGCCACTGCAATATAAATCACAAATGTATCGATTTGTAGGCAAATCAGGCAAACTTTATTTATGATTTGTCAAATATTTCACGCGTTGTGGCGCGCGTTTCTTGAACTTGTGGCGAGAAAATGTAACAACAAAAAAAAAACTTAAAGAAAGAAAGAAACGGAAAACTAAACCGGTATCTATAGATATCGGCTATTAATACGCAGATTTAATTATAATTTATAAACGAGCAACGAAACTGAGCCAAAGCGCGTATGGAAATTTTGGGACCCCATTCTGGGCCGCAAAAGCTCGACGCGAAACTGTCGATTGATTAAGCTTTAACACACACACACACACACACACGCACGTTAAGTTTATAAACATATATAGGAAGTTTGATTTTGCCATTTCATGATGATGCTGTTGGTTAATGTGTCGAATTGGCTGTCAGAATTTTGCCAATTGCTGCGAGGCTTTGTTGGACTTTGCCCCACTAAAGAGTCTCGGCTTTTTCAAGTGTAATTTTTATTTATTTCTTTGCTGGCAGTGCCGACGTTGTTGTTGTTGTTGGTATTACATAAAGACGGACACTGTGCGCTGTTTGCGTAAGCGCAGACGCAGCATCTCTGCGTCTGTCTCTCTTGGTTGACCCTTTTTCGCTTTCTTTGGTTCACACGCGCTGCGAGGCAGCAGCGCCAAATGCTTTCCCAAAAAGCCCACAAAAATGCTTCCGTCAGCGACGACGGAGCGGCAAGTGTAAAAAGGTATTTGTAATTGTTGTTGTTGTTGTTGTTGTTGGTGTCGCTGTGGTCAGCAGTTGTTGCTGCTGCTGTTGCGCGTTACATTTTAACGCTTCATTATGCGCCATAAGCGCGCCAAGCTCTGCAGAGACACTCAAAAAAAAAAAATGGGTGAACAACTGAAAATTTACAATGTCAATTATTGAAGCTGATGCTGCCACTTCCCCCCACTCCCTACTCCCCACTCTCATCAGCATTCGGCATTGTTTGCCAAGCACGGCAATTCCTCAACTTGGGCCTAACCCAAAATGCAATCGCAGTCATGGGCCATGACTAACAAATCGCCCCTCGCTTTGCTGATCGCTCCCGCTAGTTGAAAATGTCGGCACAATGGGATTTTTGTATTTCCACTCTCGCCTTGGCCACAACTAATTGTTCCGCTAATACGCGACTAACTGCTAAACATGAAAGACAGACGGCCAGTCCGTCCGTCGGGTTAACTGTTGAAAGGCCCTAATCGCCGCTGAATGCCAATTTGATGCCTTCTGGAATTGTCACTTCACTCAGTCTCGACAATATAATCGCGTAATAATAATATAACTATAATTTTATACGGGGAATTAGGCAAATAACCGCACCAGGTGATTCCCACGGTGAATAACGAGGTTTCAATGCGCTCACTTAGGATGCAAGTTGTGCAATATAGCTGGGAACAAGAGAAAGATCTAACTATACATTTATATGTTCAGAACGGTAAATATAGACCTCAGGGGGTTTCATAACAAAAGCCTGATCTACACATATTTATACTCGGTATTATCTAATCTCATCTTAGAGGGATTATTAAGAGACATTATCTAAAGATTAAAAGAAAAAGCTTCCTGAGCTCAGTCTATATGTTCATTGATTATAAGATAGAACTAAGCTAAATTTATCTTGCTATAAATATAGCGATATACTCGTATGTTTATTTTCACTATTAAGAAATAATAAGTGATTTAATATAGTACACAGTCTTGACATAATTTCTTGAAAAATGAAAATGATTCATTTATTCAATTAACAAATTAAGAAATAATAGGTGACTTATCACACTGCAAAGTAATATGTAGATATCTCAATGAATTGATGTATATATGTTTATTTATTGCTATATTAAGAAATAATAGGTCACTCTGTTATCACGTCGAACTTGAACTTAGCCGACTTCTGCTTAGTGGTCAACCGGTCCATTATAAAGTCCCTTCAACTCCCCTTGGTATGCATCTCTGCCTTGCCCCTGAATTAGTTATTCATACTAGTAGAGAAGAAATAAGGCAAATAAATTTGCATGTGGTAAAATAAATCAGGGCTTACAAAACGAGTCTCGCGATTGTCTCTCAAGAGAAGAGCGTGTTAAATTAAGTAAATTAAATGTTGCCCAACACGACGACGAATATAAATCAAGTAATAATATTTAGACAAAATGCAAGGTCGATATTGTTGTTGTTGTTCGAGCTTACAGCAAATCAAAAACAACAATTAAAATGATCAATAAAAGGCCAAGGGAGACAAATAAATAAACGAAACAATGGCATCGGCAGCAGCAGCAGCAACAACAACAACAAACAGGTAACAATCTGGCAACAATATTGTTATTAACACTTTACAACACTGCGGCAATTAATTAAACCAAGACGCACCAAAGGCTGCACGACCCAAGTCCCGGTCATAATAATGATAATAATAATCCATACAACAACAACAACAACAGCAGCAACAACAGTAAGACAAGTTTCAAATGCAAAACTGGGAAGAGGGCAACGGCAGCTGGGAGAGCAACATGATAAAATGGTGTTGAGAGGAGGCGATGGCGCGATGGGGCGCGATGAGGCAACATGCACAGTCTACATTTTTGTTGGTAGTATAACCGTAGCTAAGTATATCTCATACACACACACACACGCACACAGGCTCACACAGGCACACAGAGATGCTGCTGCTTTACAAGGCCAACCGGGCAGTTGGACTGGCTTGCGTCCCTCTCTCTCTCTCTCACTCTCTCCCTCTCTCGCTTTTTTCCATCTCTTTATGTTTCTTTTTTGCCAAGTCTTTCTCCGACTGTGAATGCGATTACGACTCGGGATGCTGTCTAAATATATATAATACTATATATACATACATATATACATTTTTGGTTCATTTTAAATTTGATTTATTTTAATGGAGACTGACTTCGTCTTATATAAAGCACGCTGTGTGTGTCATCTGCCCCATGGGGCGGCACTAAGTAATTTGCCATACTATAAAAAAAAAAAACTGAAAATGAACAACAAACAAAAGAGGAAGAAAACAACAACAATACACAAGTATACGAGACCATATGAATTCACATTTGTAAATCCGTATAATTGTGCAGCTCAACACTTTTACTTTCCCGTTGCGCCTCCCCCCTCCCACAGCAGAAAGACAAAAGGGCAGCCGCGGAACGGGTTTAAAAATTATCAGAAAAAAAAACTACACCCGATCGAAAGAGTGTTGATTTTTGGGTGAAATAAAAAATTAACGGGGAAAAAACTCAAGCAAACCGAAAATTTGCTTTGAATAGACGCAAAAACTTAAAGCTGAATGAGAGAGAAAAATGAATTGTGTGTGGAACCTGCACAACATAAAAATCAATTTATAGGTCAAGTTGAGCGCAGCCATGCGATTGTGTGTGTGTGTGTCTGTGTGTGTGTATCAGCGTGCGAGTGTGTGCAACTCGCTTTTGAAGCCCAAAAATTCAGGTTCAGCTCAAGACTTTTACCCAAGCGGCATCTTGTCTAATAAGACGAATTATGCAACAACGAATGGACCCAAGCAGACACACTCCGACACACACACATACTCACACACACACACGCTTGGCTGACTTGAAAAGCGCTTTAAGCACCTGCAATTAGCTTAGCATTAATTTGAGCAGTTTTCGGGGTAATAAAATCATTAAAAGAGAGCGAGAAAATAAGCGAGATTCAAAAGCAAATGAGAATTTTTTCTGACGTTGCTGATGTTGCACCCTGATGTTGTTGCAGCCACAATTGTGGGTCAAGTTGAAAATGCAACACGATCCACACACAGAAACAACATTCACATTCACATTCACCATCATCACACAGCGAGCGACTTGTGCGCGGATAAAATCGCGCGCTCGCCCGCAACTGAGGCGACTCTGCGAGGCGATTTCATCAGCGCGACGAGCAGTAAAAACCGCTTTGCTGCACTTGCCGCAACACATACACCCAAAAACTGAAAAGCCAAAAAACTATATATATATGTACATACATACAAAACGATATATCAGTTTGAATCTATCTTGTTTGTGTCTGCAGCGCTAAAGAAGACTTTGAGAGCGAAGGCGCGCGCGCGCGCGACTTTTAGAGCAACTAAATCGCGTTAATGTGGCAATCCCGTCTGTCAGTCTATCTATATATGTATGTGTGTGTGTGTGCTTGTTGTGTTTTGGCCTAACATGCCGAGTAATTGGTGCAAGACCTCTTGTTGTTGGTGTTGTTCTTCTGATGATGTTGTTGGGGCTTTTGGCGTTGCTTTCAAAAAAATTCGCTTTTAGGACGCGTTTTAGGCGCGTTTCCAGTTGCAGAGAAGTTGTTATTGTTGTTGTTGGTGTTGTTGTCGGTGTTGTTAGTCAATAGTCAAGTGCACAGCTGCAAATGCTCGAGAGCTGCGTAAGCCAGTTTATTGAGTCAGTGAGAAATGCCAATCTTATAGACGCTTCTCTCGCCCGCCCAGCTACCGCCCGCTCCCTCATCATCTCGATTCCGATCGTAATTGACAACTAAGTATGACTGACAATTTTAAAAGTGATCTGTCGAGTCGAATCGCTGGATATATGCAAAATAACATCTTGTCTGGCAACAGCCCGTACACGGCTATTGTCAGCTCTCGATTTATAGCTCGGATTTACCGAATTCATTGCACCCAGTTTATTTATGAATTGCAAGACACATTTAGAACGATATTTCGCAGGTTTTTATCGGAATTCTAAATTATTCTCAGCTCGAGAGTTTGAAGGGCTGTCAGGACGTTCAGGTCAATGAGATTTTCAAACTCATGATGACAAATAAACCAGTATATCTGTTTTCTACACTGAATAATAATACGAAAAAAAAAGTATTTCTGTTTGTATAATTCCGATTGACGAGTGCGAGTTGGCATTAGCTGTTTGCGAGGCAATAAATAACTTGATAATATTGTAAAAAGTTGCTAAGCAAATAATGATAATAATAATATCGATATTATACATTCTGTTTTGCTGAGATCGTACATTGTGATGTCGTTAAACGTCGAACAAGTTAAGCGACATAAACAATACGAAATTGCCCAGGATCATTGTGCAGTTAATTAGAAATCAATTCTATACAGACTGAATACAATATTCAATTATATTGACTGAATATGAATGACATAAGATGATATACTTTTTCACGTCAAGCGCGTTTTATCACTAAATTCGATATAAACCTGCGCCTATAACTGCCTCTCTCTCCATGTCTATATCCCCTTATCGGGGACTGAGCAATAATTGGTTTACCAAGAGCGACACTTACTTCAATGAGCGTACGATAAGAAGCCCACGACAACGTCATAGCGAGCGCGTACACACACAAAAACAAAAACAGCAACAACAACGAAAACACTTTTATCAGTTTTTAGCACTTATGCGCGATATTATAAGGCGAACGGATTGAAACGGATCGGAGCAATGCGACTGCGACTACAGCAAGTACGAAAAAGAGTTAACTCTTTAGGCACACACACACACACATAAGCACACGCTCACATACGTATGCATGTGATATGTATTTGTATCGTAAATAGGCTAAAGGCACGCACAAATTCAATGTTAGACAATAAACCTTTGGCCAAATTGCACGCCAATTGCAAAATGCGGCGAACTGCAGCGTCGACAGCAGTGCACACCTAACGCGACTGCCACTGTGTGTGTGTGTGTGTGCTCGCTGGCTTGCTCATTGCAATATCGCGCATACGCCGCGTTATACTAACAGAGCAGCGCACACGAATCAAAGTCACATGTGCCCAACAACTTATCGCACTCTCTCTTCCAAACAGCTGAGCTACTACATTCAAGTGTTCTCTGCTCTCTGCCGCGCTCACTGAACACTAGCAGCGACGCCAGCGTCAACGCCAACGCCGAAGCGAAGGCGTCGCGAGGCGTAGCGCAACTGACGGCAATTGCAACTAAATCGCTTGATTAAAATCAATTTTTTATTATGATTACCGACACTTTGAGGCAACTGGCCTAATAAATGCCTGCAGGCAGCAGCGCTGGCTGCTCTGCCAGCGTCAGCGTCTTTACAAATTTGTCACTTTGTTTTCAGTGTCAAAAGCGCAATGCAAAATCATCCCGAATATAAATAAAAAGCCACCAAGAGATGAAATAGAGCTGTAATAATAATTGTGCAATCGTGCAAAGAAAAGGAAGATGACACAAAGGGCGTCCGAGATTTGAATACATATGTACAGTATGTATATACATGTGTCCGATGTTGTTGTAAAATGGTGCAATGGGTGCCGCGTTCGCTTGGATGGAGATCATTAGCCACATCTGCGATTGGTCAACGCGCGCAAGCAAGCACAAAAATGTATGTTGTCTTCCTCCTGTCTTCGGTTCGAATTTGCAGCTTCACCGCTGAATGAATATATAAAAATCATTCGGGGGAGATTTCTACACACAACGCTGATGCCCGATGATGAGTGAACAAAAATGTATAAAGACCTAAAGCGACGAATAAGCAAAGCAAAACGCATGGCAAAAACAATGCAACAGCAGCAGCAACAACAATTGAGGCAATCACGGGCAAAAGAGATAGCTAGAGACAGAGATAGCGAGAGAGAGGGAGTTAAAGCTGGCATCCGTATGCTGACCATGAAACCATCATTCGTATCCATTTCACTTGCCATCGCCCATCGGCATCGCCAGCCAGCAATCGCCAATCACCTGCAAACGCGCGTAATAAAGCCAAAAGTATTTTTTTTACTGCCGGCCGCAAATGGAAGCGTGTGTAGCAACTTATCCAGTTATCCAGTTGAGATTCAAGGTCAGGTCTGCCTTCGCTGCTGCTGCAGAAACGATGCATTTCCGTATGAAATGTTGTCAGGCCAGCAACCCTCACTCTCCCCCCTTCCCGCTTGGCGCCCTCCTTCCTTGGCCAGCAACGACGACGGCCTTCACTTCACCACGACAGACGCAACATGAGTGAGAAATCGAAAAAAAAAAGTTGTAGCGCTTGCAGCGTTTGCAGATTTACTGTTACTACAAACACGCACACACACACACACACCCTCGTGCAGCTGCTGCACATGTTGCAAGAGAGTTCAAGTGCGAACAGCTTTAGCAAAACAGAAGTACAAACTACGACATTTTCGTGGTGACACCAGACACCACAGAATAATTCAAAGTCGCGTGAAAATCTACATGGAAATTCCACAAAAACATGAAAACAAGTCGAGGAAAGAACACTGAAGAAGACTGAAGACAAATGAAGAAAGCAAAATGAGCATAAAGCGACAGCACGATCGAAAGTTCTGTGCGCTGCAAAAATTGATAAAAGAAAAGGCATTGAAAACTTTTGAAAATTTGTACTTGGTAAACATAAACTCGGCTTTTTCTACTTTTTCTACTCTTGTTTGCATTTCTGCAGAAACGTACGTAAGAATGAAGTGGGAAGAGAAACAAGAAAGCACTTGACACTGGGGAAAAACACGAAACAGTCGAATGAGAAAAGAAAAAACAAAAAAGAAATATTGCGATGGAAGGTTTTTCGCGTTGAGAATGATTAACTAGAAATTAATCAAACGATTAATGACAAGATTTCCAAGCGAATTTAAGTTTCACAACAGAATGTAATACGAAATATTTGTATTTATTTTTCCATTTTTCCAAATATATATATATTTATTAAATATTCTATGTTTTATTCAGCTTTTTTCTTCCCAATATATGTGTCTAATTATTATATTTATTTATTTATTATTAGTTTCAATATTCATCTATTTTATTCCCAATTTCGACTTCTCACTCACCATTTTGACAAGATTGATTATCTCCGGTTCTTCAGGGTTAGTTATTTTTTCAATATTAACGATATCACTTATTCACTTTTTGCTTAAATTTGCACACTATTATTATCCTTCTACTTGCATTGGACTTTAATACTTGTGATTGGGAAATAGTTATTCTCTAGATTGATCGATTAACACGCGCACCAGTCACACAACTCATGTAATTATTCTTTTCTTTTTTAATTGAATGTTTTAATACGCTTAATTGTTAACTAAATCACAGTCATATCTACACTCCCGTGTGTGTGTTAGTGCGGATTAAAGCTTCCGCTGACCAACTGACCAACTGCCAAAAATTATCAACTGTTTTCAACTACTGCCAACTGTGTCTTTATTTCTTCGACTACGTCTCGGTCTCTCAGTGTCTGTGTCAAGAGTCGTCTCTGTAGTGGACTCGACCGGTACTGGGTGAGCGTGTACGTTTTACCATTCAAATCAAAAACACTGAAATAACTTTGATTTCACGCTGTCGCTTTACTTTTATACGAAGCACACCAAGCTGGCAGCGACGACGACGTCGACGTCGCTGTTGGCGTTGCGGTGAGCGGAGCGGAGCTTTTGATAAATTCTGAGCGCAGCTTCAACTTTAACATACAGGTTACGTGTATGTGTGTGATGTGTGCGAGAGATTTTTTCGTCTATGTATGCGTTCGTTTGAGCGTGACTGCGACGCTCTCACCTCGTCTGCTGCGTTTTGGCTTTTGGGCAAGGATGCTTAGAGCTGCTGATGTTGCTGTTGCTGCAAGTGTTGCTGCTGCTGCTGCTATTGTTGCTGCTTCTGCTGCTGCTTCTGCTACTTCTGCTGCTGCTGCTGCTGCTCTTGCGGGTGCTTGCGCGTTCGACTTTGAGTTGCGTTTGAGCTTTGTATTTGGTCGGCCCTTTTGTATATTACACTCGCTCTCTCTCTCTCTCTAGTAATCTCTTTCTCGCTCTCACTCTCCCACACCCATTTGCGCTTCAAATACATCTACTGATCTTGCCTTAGCACCCAGCAGTGGCGGCTATTAATTATTAAGCTGCTATTAAGTATTGGCACTGTGGATATTTTGTTGCCTCTCTCCCTGCCCAACGCAGAGTGCAAAGTTCTGTAAAAGCCGCCTGCAAAACCGTTAATTAACCCTTGATGACACCACAAGCTCTTAAAAAATAAAGCAAAAAACGTGCAAAAAAACAAAAAATGCATTCGACTTGAAAACTATCTGCATATTAATGCGAATATTAAGTAATTTTTTTGCAATCACAAATCTGAATACGGAAAATGTTTGCCAAAATATAATAAAAAAAAAATACAATGAATGAGAGGAGCGTCGCCGTCGTCGTGCACAATTCACTTTGGATATTGATGAAAATAATATAATAAGACGAAACCAGTTTAAAGTTTTTGCGCTCATTTAAAATTTCTGATAAAAGAGCCAGACTAAAATTTAGACATGTGTCGCTGGCCGCATTTTTCTATTGTTTATTTGGTATATAGTATAAAGATATGCGTGTGTTTGTGTATGGGTTTTTTATATATTAGCGCTGATCGCCACAAAGAAACGCACAGCGAAGTCGTGAAGAAAAAAAACAATGGCTCTCGTTTATTGGATCTGCCATGTGTCACAGAATCAGAACCGCCCGCGATGGTCAACAGTGGCTTCCTCGATCATAAACCAGCTGCTGCTGCCGAGCATCAGCGAATTGAGCCAAGCCCATTGTGAAGCGATAGAATTCGAATATCTGCAAATGAATCTCAAGTTTAATGCTGTGGCTGGCAATGCCATTCTAATATATAAAATTCTACTACATTTTTAGATTTTTCTCTCTCTTTTTCTTTCTCTCTCTTGAGTTTACGCGATCTTGTGGTTAATTCGCAGCTGTCGTAAATGTCAACTACGTTTTAGTGGGGAATTTAAGTCTACTAGGTCATATTACAATAGGGAAACCCATGCAGGGAAATCCATTTATCATTTGAAAGTATTTTCGAATTTGCTTGCTAACTAGCTCAGGCCCTTTGGAATGTATGGTCACAACTTACTTGCAAATTCACCATGAAAATTACAATCATTGTGTATATTTGGAAATTTCACTAAGTATGAGGCAATAGTCAAAGTTCTATTTGCATGTTCAGAATTTCTCAGACACCTACATGTTTACTAAATGCACATACTTAGCCCTCTGTTGACCTAAGGTGGCAATTTATGCACGTGCTGAGAACATTAATTCAAACGTATGATAGATATCTCAAATATCTTCCGCTATAACGCCGTATTCACATATCTAGAATCTTAACTTTATTAAAAATGAAGTGATTAAAACTTTCCAATATGTAATTTATATAATTTGTATTGCCGTTAAAAGTGTAGGCTGTTATTGAAAATAATAATGCAATAAAAACTAATGAAGCGCGGCTAATTAGTAATTATTTTTTGTATTACCTTGATTTTGCTCATTGCTTTCAAGTCAAAATATCATACATATTGAATTTTCCTTACTCTGTTCGGCATTACATATATTAGAGTGGAGTATTTCAAGTTAATTTACAACTTCCAGTTTTTCAGACTCTTTGACTCTGGCCATCAATCTAATTGGCGGATCTTAACCTGTGTCGACTGACTCCCCCACTGCAGGTTCGCATGTGCTTCACAGCTTCCGGCGCTGTAATCAAGCTCAGGTACAATGACATTTGGCCGAAGCAAAAACGCTACTGTTCGATCGTACTGAATATATATGAGTTTGTTTTGCTTTAAAGTTCACAGACTTTTGTGCGCCTGTATTCGCGCTTAATTGGGCGACCTTCAGGTGCTAAAATAAGCGACTGCAAACACACGGGAAAATACACACAGCACAGCAGCAGCAGACGCAGACACGAGTATGGATGAACGGACCTTAGGCAGATGAAACTTAACATTGTTGGATGCTAAGGCCGTTAACCATCTTTGGTAAGTATTTTGTGGGTGTTGCCTGCACGGAAGATTTCTGTTTGGCGCTGTTTTTCTGACGTATTTTGTTTGTTTATTGTAAACACGTTGCTGCCATTAACCTTATTTTAGCATATCATATTATAAAATAATAATAATGGACAAACTAGACAGACATAAGGCGCTACTTGAGTTCAAGGCCGCCAGTCGTGGCTTTTTGGTGCGTTTGACGAATTGACCAAAAGTGGTGGAACGCGTGCAAAGGCCAAGAGAAATATTCTACACAAAGTGCTGCAGCTAATGAGCTAGCGGGAAAATCTTTAACTAAGTCGAATCTAACAACTCATAGTTGCAATAACTGGCTGGAACTGTTGGACTCTCCGCGCCGCCCTCCGTTGGCATTGTGCAACTCTCAATGATTGATGCGTTGATTTGAAACTGCCAGAGTCTCAATAGCTCTCCAAGCCTCAAATTCAAAGACAAAGCCAGCCGCGACGTTGCGACGTCAGCGTCGGTGTCAGCGTCGACCCGATGTTGATGTCGACTGTAGCTACATTGCAGCAACAGAAACGTTATGCTGCTGCTGACTCTGTAGCTGCACTTGCTGCAGCCATCATTATTGTTATGATTATTAAATAACGGTTAAGTCAAGCGCCATTTTCTAATTCTGCAAATCATTCTCACATTTATGTGGCATTTGCATTAAGCAACGCAATTGAAAGTCTGTAAAGGGTAAAAAATTCAAACTGAAAACTGACAGACAGCTCTAGAGATACGAGCAAGAATAATATACATATTTATGTACATATGAATATGGTATGTACATTACTGGGCAAAAGGGAAACCAGTTTAGGCCTTGCCAAAATCTCGGAAAGACAATAAAACATTGAATTAACACGGTAACTGGACTTTCCATACAACAAAACTATGAAAAACGTGCTGCGCGCCCATTTTTAAAACATTTGTCAACATCCCAAACAAGTTCAAAGCAAATCGATCAACAGCAGCAGCAGCAACAGCAGCCCCAGAGGCGGCAGCAGCACCAGACTGAAGTGTGAATGTGGATGTGAGGTATATAGTAGTGGCTCATGATAATGATCATCAGTTTCGGATGAAGTTGATGACCACTGACTGGGTTTAGTACACACATAAAATCAACAGAGGTATTAGAAATTGCGCAAGTTTTTTTTTAACATCGGCAATGCTGGAAACGATATCAAGGTCAGCGGGTTGACACAAAAACCTAATGAATCAGCTAACTTATATTAATTGGTCATTGTATTAGTATCAAGTTAGACAATTTTATCAATTAGCACTGAAATGCACACAGAAATACTTCTCGTCTGCATAATCGTCTTAGACAACTCACATTGAACATTTGCATGAGAATTTACTAAATATAAGTTCCGCTTTTATCTTGCATACTTTATGCACAATATTATGTATATATATCATCTATCAAATGCAAATGATATGCGCTTCAACATCAATGAACGAAGACGAACACAAAACTCGTTATTGAACTAACGGCAGAAAATGCATTTTAAAATATTTTTGAATTATGCATTTTATGTACATCTTGATGGATTTCAGTGGAAACTTTTGAACTTTGAAATCACCGCATAAAAGAAATAAAAATGTGTAAGTTACGACAAAAGAGAGATAATTAGCATTTTGGTAGCAATATATTGCTATCGTTTCCGAAAATGCATAAAATGCACATAATTTCAATGACATGTTAAAGATATGTTTACATTTTTATCATTTTGCTTTTGACTTAAGTCGTGATAACCTTAAACTTTTATTGGCTGCTTCTGTTGCATTTTTATGTTAATAAGACCCTCATTATTAATTAAATCATTTGAGTATCTTATCTGACAAACCGTTATTTACAACCAAATACGAATCGATATTTCCTTAAGTTTGTTATCGCCTCATTCAAATATCGTTATGTTGTTATCGCACTGCGCACAGTTTCGATACTATCGATGCGATATCAACAAATGAGTACTTTGCGATATCCGACAGCCAGATGAAAATAAACCAAACAAATAGTGAAAATGTTGCAGCAAAATATTTTAGATCAACTAAAACAATTCATAGAAACAGTTAGCAGTGGCCACAGTAATCCAAAGTTACTTACGAAACCCTCACTTATCAAAGTAGCGTAAGTTGAAGCATGCGAATCATACGATTGCATAGATACTTTTACTCAATGCATTTTACGCACACACAGTTTGAGTTTCCTCGATGAGCTACCGGCCACACGCGACATCGTGTTTGATTACTTTGGCATACTGGCGGAGATCGGTGTGCAACTGTATGTTTCTCCCGACATGATTGACCAGAAAACTGGGCTGCCCGTGTCCCAAATGAAACAAGGTGGCAACCGACAGCAGCAGCTGCGCGCCGAGGAGTATGAAAGTTTCAATATGGTCAAGACTTCACTTCAGAATCTGGTGTGGAAAGGTCCACCAGCTTGGTCGCCGTTAATAGCTAACTGGAGCTTAGAACTGGTTGCTAAGCTATCGGATAAGTATACAAAACGTCGAATGACCATCCCTGCGTCGTGTAACTACTGGCTAGAATGCAGTGCGATGCACGGCCTTCTCACGTTGATCAACAGTTGTTTTCGTAAGCTGAGTAATTCGGAGGCGGAAACCTGCGTGGAGACCATGCTGAATGCATTTCATCGCTATCCCATGACATTTGACTGGATTGTTGCCCGTCTAGGTGGCTGCTTTCCTTACAAGATTATCATGCAAATCCTGCAGTGTGGAATAAAACGATTTATGGAGGATTATCGCTGCCATTTAGACTCTGAAGCGGGTATTCTGGACTATATGACATCCTGTCATGAACAACAACTGTGTGCAGCATTCCGTGAAATGCTTAAAGATGGACTGGCACCCAAAAAACCTCTGGATGTGGCTATAGTTCCATTTTTGCTCATAACAACAAACTATTCGGATGCTATTCTTCAGAGTTTAGTTAATGTTTTCATAGATATTTGTAAGTATGGAATGTCATTATTATATATATGATATTGAACTTATTATTTGTATTGCAGACACCGAAGATATGTGCGAAGCGATTGTGCTAAAGGCACCACTTTGGTTAACGAACAAAATGTTTGCGGATATGCAACCTTCCCTGAACAATGCAGTGCTTCGTCTTAATCAGCATGGTGCCAAGTTGCTTCTAATGGTTTCAAAAATGGCTGAAAAATATGTATGGTGTCAAGATTTCCTAGACACTTCCATGCAGGAATTAGAACAGTGGGTACTCAACATGCGGAACTTTCCATTACTTGCTGATTTAGCGTTTGAGGAGACCAAGTACATGCTTTGGAAGAGTTGCCTCAGTTCAAATATCCTAGAGCAACAGACCGCAGTGCGGTTGCTGCTCGTAGTTTGTAAGTACTGTAAGTAATAAATTTCATACTCATTAGCTAATGTACCGATTTTATTTTAGCCTCACAACATCCACATATTTATTATCAAACCATATCACAATTACTACGCAAATCGTATACACAACACCCCAGCTCTATTGGCGCTCTAATGCGCCTTCTGGGTGGTCAGAGCGGTGTACTGAACTTTCCAAGCGTTACTCAGGGTTTCAAAATGGTGCTAGAGGATATAACACTGCAGGAGCAGGTTAACAATCGGTTGCCAGTAGAGCCGGGTACTCCGACGGAAGCGTATAACACATTTTACAATCTCAATCTGCTGTCAAAGTGAGTCCATAGTTGCTATTTGATAAATCACTTTTAATTATTTTTTTTGTTGTTCTATAGAATGCACAAGAAGAATCCATTTCCACACATAAAGACCCAGATCCTGACGCAATCATTGAATGAATGCCTGCCCAAGATAATACAAATATTCGATTGCACTGTTCAAAAACTAATACTCCGAATGGACAAGGTTGCCGCGGAGCAAAGTGTAGTGAAATTTAAACAGCAACAGGCCAACAATAATAATCGAATTGAACCTATACAAAACGGCAATGACCCGATAAAACGTCCCAAGCTGGAGCTAAATGAAATAACCAGCTCAGAGGAAACCCGTGACGCAGAAAGGATGCGCTTGGCACATCTTATCGTAGAACTATTAAACACGATCGAGGCTGGTTCACGGACAAATGTCCTACGAACACCATTGGTGCTGAAGCTGGCGGTACTCAGTGTCAAATATTTCTTTGTGGGACTAACCGAGCAGAGTAAGTGCCCCGCTTGACGCGCATGAGCTAATGATAACAGATTGATACTCTTTCATCTTTTCAGCTGTCATTCGTCGTGCAGCAGCCTCTCATCGTGCCTTTGCGTTACTGCAACGACAATGCTCGGCCCGTAAAATCGCACGAACGGTATGCTTGCGGGAGCTGATAGAGAGTGCTCTATTTTATCATGGTCATCTGCTCGGCCAGTTGGAAGAATACGAGCTTGATGAACTAAAAATTCCCGAGCACGAGCTGTTAATAGTACAAAATTTGCATACCACCTCCGGAGCGAACTCAAATCGTTCTGTACTACATTCAGGTATTATTGGACGTGGACTACGTCCTGTGCTGCCCACAAATAACAGAAGTTGCGATGCAGAAAAGCAGGCATTGTATATGAAGGCATTGAATGCGTGCTGTACAGATCTGGTAATATATAACTAGAAAGTCATATAGAAACACTTACTAATCTATTTTCTACACCTACTAGGATAAACCCAACAACGTTGAAGGCTACTCATTGGTTTCACTGACTCTTGTAGAACTGGTGTCAACAGATGTCATGTACAATGGGCTACCTTTCCCCGACGAGGAATTCAACCGTGTCACCATGGAAAGAGATATGCAAATACGACGTGCCTTTATAACTTCACCTGTGCTTTGGGCAGTTCTCGGTTTGATAGCAACCCACAGACCAGCATTATGCTACTCCTCTGTCTTGCTTCGTGCCTTGTGTGCAACATGTCTACATCACTGGCGGGGCAAAAATGGTATGAGAGTAATGTGAATACAGTTCTAAGTTTCTGTGAGTAATGTTTTTCATTTTTTACAGTTAACAAATTCCAGCCTACAGCCGCCAACGACGAGCTCATGCTCTGCACTAAAAAACTGCTACAGTTGCTGGCAATGAGTCAGCTCATACCTCCGCCGCTTGCTAATCTCCATACGATCATTGAGCACTTTGAAGCGCCAGAGGTTTGTTAAACGTACACGTGTTCTATATATTTATTTATTTCATCAAATCGGATCCAATTTACAGATTGCAGTGCTACTGCGCGAATGCATTTGGAACTATTTGAAAGATCATGTGCCGTCCCCAGCTCTCTTTCACGTTGATAACAATGGTCTGCATTGGCGTAATACGAGTCAGGCTAAAGTTGCACCGCAATATGTGGACACACTACGTCATCTGATGCAAAAGAAGCTTAATAAGCTGGGTCCACACTATCATCAGATGTTTATTATGAGCGATCTGCATGTCATCAGCCAACCACCGCCAGCAGCAATAGCAGAGCCAATTACGGCCTTGCTTAAGCCCAACTTATCCGGTATTGAAGTCGTGGAATTGGAATAATAGAGAATCCTGTATCTATTAGCTAGACCTAGCAGTTAAGTCAAATGAAGCACATTTGGTAAACAACGTTAAGGTGGCCAAAAAATGCATTTTGTGCAAATCTTAAAAGGCACAAAAGCGATCGCGATTACATTAGTCAATAAAATCATAATTGACACTTGACATGAGTATCGAATTGGTTACAGAGTGTTGAAACTAGTTTCACTACAGATATGAATGATTTTAGCTTGCAGCCAGACGCAGTTAATAGTATGGTTAAAGGTATTTAAGTTGCATCAGGTCATAAACGAATACGAATTTTTACTTGTTGTATCATGTAACGTTTTCTGCAATGCCCACTTCCTTGCTGTGTGTGAACTAAATGCAATTTGATTTTTAAATATATACTTCAATGGTTCGTTTTTTATTAATCTCATAAATTTTCCATTGCAAATACTGTCCAGCAGTTTGTGTGTGTATAGTTGGCGCCTGTAAATTGCATTGATTTAGAAGATATTAAAGCCAACAATAGTTGCATTTGAACTTTTTTCGTTTTTTAGCTTGCGCGTTTGTCAACGCAACGTTTACTTTAACGCAACTTTGCTAATTGCAATTATTCAACGTGTTTTGTTCTTTACATTTAATACATATCAACGACCTTAACAATTCTCTCATAGTATAATACACGGTATTGTCACTTGGATTTAACTTGCATTCTGCTGCTCATCCGCTTTCTAAGCTAACTAAATGTCTCGGCTCTGGGGGGATATACCTTAATAACTCTTTTTCTCTCCTCTCTCTCTCTCTCTCTCTTTTATCTTAATAAATACTTGGCGAACGTAAGACAACAAAAAACGAAAACAAAAACCAAAAAGTTGCTCACAATTTGTTAACAAAGTTATTACTTTTCCATATTACTCTAGTAACTAGGGGTGTGCGGGTATAGGAGTATGGGGGATCACCTACGAAGTGCGACAATGGCTCAATTTGCGCACAGAGATGCAGGATACAAGTTTCTTAGCGCGTCGTTTCAGGGTAGAGCCTTTTTTCTTTACCGTCGTCTCTTCTCTGGAGCCATTCATTAACACTTCAGAGGCGGCGTCAGCACTTGTGGAAGGCTCATAGGGATGGCACGCAGCATTGGCAGCAGCTGATTTATTGGCGCGAATCTCTGCTGCGGCAGATGCAGCGCGACGCGCCAACTCTTCTACAGAAAATTTTAAGAATTGGTTACCAAAAAGTTTACGCGATTGTCAAAAACATCGACTTACGATTGACATCGTGCTCAGTAAAATAAACATCTTCCTGATCTTGTTCGTTGCCATAATGATACGCTTCTAGGTAGGGCAGTACTGAAGTACGTCCGAATTTGTCGCCTTTAAGTGGAGGAATGGGTATCGGTGGGCTAGTCACTGCTGGTGCGGATAGAAACCATCTTTAGGCAGAAAAATTTATAATGTAATGAACTATTTTGCCTACAACTAATTCTAACGTACGTGTCTTTCCGTATTTGCTGGAGTGAAAGCCTCACACTGGGATCTGCTTGAAGCATTCCCAGAATTAATTTGGCAAAATCTTCATCGATATCATAAAGCCAGTCGGGCGCTACCCACTGATTACGTCCAATATTCTCAAGCAGTCGATATATGTTATCGCCTTCAAAAGGATACAATCCCGTTGCAAGGTTGTAGCTAAAAATGTATCACGTTTATTATTAAATTCTCGAGCGGTAGAAGGTTCGTTAACTTACAGTGTCACACCGCTACTCCAAATATCCACTTTAAATCCGGCAAACGTTTCGTGACCATTAGCAATTTCCGGCGGCTGAAATGCTGGCGTGCCCTGGCCCGTTGTGCAGGTATCATCTGGCGCAAACAGATCCAGCTGCTCGGCCACGCCAAAATCAGATATCTTGAGAGTTTGGTCCAGAGTCAACAATAAATTTCCCGGCTTAATGTCCTTGTGAATGACACGACGACTGTGCAAGTATTCCAGGCCGTTCACCAGCTGGCGGAAATATGTGTGCGCCTGAAAGAGGGGCATCTTCTTTTCAGGCGCATGGTCTAGCAACTCCTGTAAGCCTCCAATGCAATACTCCATAACCAGATACATCTTTTGTTTCTCCTCATTATACAAGACGTCGACCAATTGTACAACATTGTGGTGCTTCAACTGCTTAAGCAAGTGTATCTCTCTCGTCACATTCTGTTCGCCGTTGGGTATACGTCGCAATTTGCGTTTGGTAAGTATTTTAACGGCTAGCCGAGAAAGGTTTTCCGAATTCATTGCCTCTTTCACTTTGCCGTAGGAACCTTCACCAAGGACATCGCCCATAACGTATTTTCCTACCATTTTGATGTTCTTCTTTTTTTGTTGATAAATAATGTCCTGGCTATCGACCCGATTGAAGAACATATTACCAATGTCCAGAGTGACGCGATCCAGGGTGTCTATCTCATCATCATTAAGCCAAGTCACTTGTGGTTGTTCTACCTCATGTTGGGCAAAGTGGGTAGAACTAGCAGCCGCTCCGCGGGTGTCTTTGCCACCATTGAGCTCGACAAAAACATCTTCATAATCGGATGTCGTGTCAAAGTGAAAATTTTTATTTGTTATCAAAACCGTCATTTCATCATTGGGCGCATCAGAAAACTCGATCTCTTTGCAAGCTGCATCGATTGATTTATTTGATCCATGCTGTTGCTCACCTCCTCCACCACCGCCACCGGCGCTACCAGTGCCAGCTTGTAGATGTGTTGCTTTGACTTGTGCCTCCATTACGTGTGTGCTGGTCACAGTAACAGTCATTTGGATGCGTTGCGTTCCGTTCCGTTGCGCAGATCCACACGCTATTTGTGTACACTTCTAATATATCAACGTTAACGGCGCTCTGCTATTGCCGTTGCCGTTAACGTTGCCGTCTCTCCGCTCTCCTTATTGCTCGTGGGCCAAACTAGAACATTGCATAAACCTTCGAACTGCCCACAGCGCTCAGTTCACATTTCTATGGACAAATTCTGGTCGAGCCTTCGGTCCGTGCAACACGGAAATTGTGCCAATACTTACTAGGTAGATACTTTAGGCCAGTTTTTGTTTTATGCTGTAAATTTAGTGTTTACTTTAGACTGTGAATATGTTTTTAGGTGTATGTGTATGTCAATTGTTGATATAATATCGATATTCACGATATTTTCCCCCTTTTATGTAGTCGTATTCCCACCTTTTATTTCGTTTGACTTTGTCCAAATTATCGATAGCAAATCAGCTGTTCGATACTGCAGCGAACTATCAAAAATGCATGATCTGAAAAGTTATCGTAAACAAATTTCGTGCAATTCTTGACAGAGTGCTTTGTTTTTATTTTTGATATTATAATTTGCGTCAATATAGATATTTGAAAGTGTAAATGACTTGAGAGAATATTAGTGGAAATACCGTTCATATCGATAGGTTTGACGCATCACTGACTTCGTATATCGGCCGGACTACATCGAGCTTTTGTTTTTAGTGTTTGTTTGCACTTAAAATCCTTAAAAATATTATTGCAAGTCATGGCTACAGAAATCACAACAAAAGTGCGACTGGAAAGACTGATGGCTGCCAAGTCAAAGTTGGAGGCACAAATCAGTCAAAATGGACAAATATTAGCTGCGGTAAATAAATGCCAATTTGGACAAGGTGACACTTATCAAGGTGCCGCTGCAAAGATGCATGTGACGTCATAAGGAACGCGTAAATGTTTATATACATTTATAGATGCGCAACGTAATTTATTAATGCATTGTGTCGATCGCTGACCTTGCACATTAGATTATTAGGCTATAGATGCATGCAGTTATTTATAATACTCCTAAATCTTGTAGAACGACAATGTAGGAATGAACGGACCACTTGTGGATGCTGAGGGCTTCCCTCGCAATGACATCGACATCTACCAGGTGCGCCAGGCACGTCAGACCATTATTTGTTTGCAAAATGATCACAAGGAACTGATGAACCAAATACAATCCCTGCTCAATCAATATCATGCGGAAATAGCAACCACAGATCCGGAGTTAGTAAACCGCGCCTCTGCCTTGGACCTCAAAGAAGAGGAGGAAAGAGGAAGTGGTGGTGGCGCTAACATCAGTATTCAGGATACACGCGTCATACTGCTAGTCAATCTAGTTAGCCCCAACTCGCCAGCAGAAGAAGCGGTTAGTAGAAATCATTTCTAAATTTTAATTTTCTATAACTAATGACATATTTTATATGTTTACAGGGTCTGCGTGTGGGTGACAAGATCATGCGCTTCGGATCCGTTAATGGCAACAACTTCACGCATAGCTTGGCTCAAATTGGTGATGTTGTGCGCAATATGCAAAACCAAAATGTTCAATTAAGGATTAAACGTGAGAATGAATTGCTTGACTTGGTGCTGGTACCAAAAACGTGGAGCGGTCGTGGATTACTTGGTTGCAATATAGTACTGCCTCCAGAACAAATGGAACATTAGTATATAGACACATATATATACTTAATACAAATCTTAGCAAAGTAATTTCAAATCGAGAAATATGTGTGTTATTATTTAATGAAGCTCAACCAATTTACCATTTGAAAGCGACATTTTGAGGTTGCAACAGCTTGCTGGATAACTGTGCCAAGCAATGACATCAATAGTTTTTCATATACCTATACAAATGTAGGACGAGCAGTCCTGACGCAAATCGTGTCCGCTTTGATTAGCGTCAGAGCTTTTTTCAAATGCGCGCCAAGGCAAAAGCTTTCGCAAGTTGGCAGCCCCCTTGTGCGCCTGCCTACACTCTTCGCGCCTCTCTATGCGAGGCGGCAGGATGCTCAACCCTAAATATGCCATCGAAGGATGCCAGCCAGAGGCAGCAGCAGCCTGATGTCCCTTGTGCGCCGTTGCCGTGCCAGTTGAGAAATACAATCGAATGTGCGTGCACTGCGCGAACGGAAGGAACGAAAAATCGCCAAAGAGAATGAACGAAGAGATGAAATTATTGTAGTGAAAATTTGTGTAATTAAGACAACATACAGAGACAAATGAGCTAATGATAAATTACAAGGATTCGCAAGCGTCGACGAATTCCTAGAAATCGCAAATTACAGCATCAATTTTTAGGACTGGAGATATTTAATTATTGTGTATGTGTGTGTGTACATTTTTTATATAATGAAAACACGATTTCTTTTCACTCGCATCCTCTTTTCGTGTTGGGGTAAAAGACGAATTAGGACCATACATCTGATGAGTTAATGAGACAAAAGACTGACGGATGGACAGACAGACAGCAAGAGGAGTCGTGATAGTATCCCACACAGTCACACACACACACAGAGTCACAGTGTCATTGCCAGTGCACACTGTGCAAATAATACAAAGCTTGGAGGCTGCGCGATTACACGATTGTGGCGGCGGCGGGTGGCGCAACAAATAATGTGGTGAAAAGCAAAAAGAGGAAAGGGAGAAAAGAAAAAGAAAAACGGCCGCAGCAGCATAGGGAAACTAGCAAAAAGTTAACTAAGGGCGGCGTTGTGGCGTCCTCCCACCTTCGTATGACAGTGGCTGCTGCTGCAGAAATTTTGAGTGTGTCGCACGCACACAGACACACACTTGTGTATGTTGTGGCATCCTCAATATTAAACCACCCTCTACTTCTCACACTGGCCGAATTTTTGGGGCTAACATTGTGGCTTGCTCCAATAAATTATAAAAAAAAGCATGTGGATTCTTTTGCCTCTGTGTGTGTGTATAAATGCTGTATGAGTGTGTGTGTGAGATGTACGTACGCTTCAACGCGCAATGTTAACGTACTGGAGACAGCTTGAGACGCGCGCACAGACAGCGCAACACACACACACACCCAAACACACAGCAGGAGCAGGCACAGTACAATCATTTACGCACACACTTAAGTTCATACACAAATGCTGAAGCATGAATAATTCAACGCTACTGCAATGCTCCCTCTGCCTATGCTTTGCCTGCCTTTCTTGTTAGCCAAATTGAAAAGCAGAGCCACATCAGCAACAACAACTCTGCTTAACAATAAGAAGTGCAGGACATTCGCATTGACTTCAGTTGTTGTTATTGCTCTTGTTTTTTATTTCATTATGCGGCTAAGATGTGCGCGTGCAATTGCGTGTTGTTTGTTGAATAATTCAAGTAGTACCGTTACCGCCAAATCTGAAAATTGCTTACAGGTTTACACTTTACACTTTGGCCCAATTTTTGGGGCTGGCTGACGCTGAAATCTTGGCACTCGCATACAAATGAATATTTCATTTGGCAGCCAATTTGCCAGCAAACACAGACATGCACGTGCATGTACAGATGGCCAGGCAGCAAATATATGTATATGTGAGCAAGTTTGCGTATGTGTGTTTGTGGTGCCTTGTCATGTTACGCTGCTTGACGATGACAGATGGGACATTATGTATCATTAGCCGTCAGAATGTGGCGAAATCGTTGCCTCATTTTGCCACCCAACACACTCGTTGCGTTGCTATTTTTAAGCGAAGTATGCAATGAAATCTAATTTATGTCATTTTGCATCCTTTACTACCCACAGGATGTGAGGCCTGAACGCAACTGCAGCCGAAGGACAGCGACGACGAAATGCCGCTCTTTGTGCCCGACAGCAACAGCGGCAGCAGCATAAAAGGCCTTGAAAGTGCTGAGGCCACAATCACAAGGAGCACAGCGTCAGGTTACGCTTGCCTGCTTGCCGCCAGCAACTGATGAAGCACAGCACAGTACGGCGTGAGCACAACAGCAACAACAAGGAGAGCGACAACAACAACAACAACGACGGCCACCACGACGACGATGATGATAATGATGATGATGATGCCGCTGATGATGCAGTTGCAAATGCAGCAGGACTGCTATAAATAACACAAGGACTCGGGACGGGCGCAACGAACGCAACGAGGACACCAAACACACAGAAAACACGTAGAAGGAGAAACAGAAGGAGACAGAGACAGAGGTGCAAGGCAACGGCAAAAGGCAACGCGGGGTGTGCGACAGAAATAAATGCAGAGATTCAACTGTAGCAGTGCAGCAAGTACATTCGCAAGTGCTGCTAAAATTAAAATACATGTGTCTATGTGTGTGTGTGTGTGTATGGGTGCTCAGTGTAGTGTGATATCATATTTAATGCAATTGCACTCGAGAGTGCGAGCACCAACAACTAAGTGAATTGGCCAGTTAATTGCCTCGTGCGCCGAAAAGTAGGCAACAAAAACAAACACGAAGCAGAACTTTCATTAGGTAGCAGCCTCTCTCTGTCTGTGGTTTACTAAAGAAAAGCGTGAGGGAGAGACGAAGGGAGGAGGCTAGCAAGTGCAAGTGCAAGTGGCAAGTGGCCAAGGTGTCGAGTGTCAAGTGCCGTGTGTCGGGTGTCGAGTGTATCTTGTGTGTTTGCCTCTGTGTGAGTGTGTGTTGGGTAAACTGTGCTTAACCTGATTTAACAAGTTTGTCCTTTCCTACGCGACACGCGCGACAAACCAACACACTTGCACATAAAGCCAATACAAACACAATACACATAATGCACATATGGAAGCGAGCAGCAGCAACCGATTTAGTCACAAGAGCAGCAAATCGTATAACCGCAAGAGAAGACGCCGTCAGCAGAACGTCACAATTGGACAAGGACCGTAGTGAAGAAAAGTAAATGGAACGCATGCTTATTACCAATAACCTCGCCTAAATGAAGCATGAAGAAACAAAATGTGCGCACGATATCCCTGATCGTGTGTACATTTACATATTTGCTGGTGGGTGCCGCCGTCTTTGACGCTCTCGAATCGGAGACGGAGAAACGGCGTTGGGAGACGCTGCAAGGTAACTAACAGTTACAGAAATCAGAAATCACGGAATAATGAATACACCTATTTACAAATTGGTTTCTAATTTCCTTAGCTGTCGAGGATATGATAATACGCAAATATAATATATCACAGGAAGATTTTAAAGTCATGGAGACGGTGGTACTTAAATCAGAGCCACACAAAGCGGGCCAACAGTGGAAGTTCACTGGCGCATTCTACTATGCCACAACAGTGTTAACAACAATTGGTAAACAGAGATAAGAACAGTGAATATGCAATGTACATTTCGAATACTTAAAAGCGACAACAGAAGATGAACCTTATTTATAGTGTCTTAAATTAAAACTGCATAGCTAACTGAAATTTTTCCAATCCTACAGGTTATGGACACTCGACACCAACTACCCGCGGGGGAAAGTTGTTTACAATGTGCTATGCCATTGTTGGAATACCCCTGGGTCTCGTCATGTTTCAGAGCATCGGAGAAAGAGTGAATAGACTGAGCAGGTAAGTGTCTAATTTGTTCTCTCGTCCTGTCACTCATTAGCTAATCAAACAATTCTGCAGTTATGTTATAAAAGCGGTGCGCACTTCGCTGCGCTGCAAAAGAACCATCGCCTCAGAGGTGGACCTTATATGCGTTGTCACGACGCTCAGTTCACTGACGATAGCAGGAGGTGCTGCGGCATTTTCAAGATTTGAGGGTTGGAGCTACTTTGATTCAGTATATTACTGTTTTATTACTTTAACCACAATAGGTGAGAAGAAGTAGTTAAATGTAAGTTAATATCTATTATATAGGAATTATTGTAATTTCAGGCTTTGGCGATATGGTAGCTTTACAAAAAGACAATGCACTAAATAGGAAGCCCGAATATGTTATGTTCGCACTGATATTCATACTATTCGGACTGGCAATTGTTGCCGCCTCACTGAACTTGTTAGTACTTAGGTTTGTTACAATGAATACCGAGGATGAGAGACGCGACGAGGCCCAGGCCATGCAGGTGAGCTCAGGTCTATGTCTCGATGCATATTTCCCCCAATCGATATTGTCCATGCCATTACTACTGCTGCTACTACTACTAATTTTATTCCAGTAGACTTGAGGACTGTTCCGAATGTTTTATTATACTTACTATACATTCTATATAAGGAATAATAACATACTACTACTACCTACTACATTTATTCAAGTTGACCCAGTAAACAGTTTTCTTAAAAGCCCTTAACTTTTATCTAAAATACTAGTCTCACTACGCCTTTTGCAATTCTTAACTGACATCTACAACTGAAGAGCATAATATACTTTTTATTAACTATTATGTAATTCGTAATACTTTTGATTCGGCTTTTTTCATTTTGCCACTTTGTACTTATGGTAGGAGAGTGTATTTCCATTTACTTTTGAAACTACTTTTGTTCCTTTACTATTTGCTTGCCAATTCTACTTTGCACACATATTCTTTATTAACTTATTCGCGCACATCCTGTTTTATTCCAATAATTCCGATTAAAAGTATCAATCAAATTTGAATTAATCAATTACATTTTGTATTCATATTAAAAAGCAGTCAGATTTACCAGAGAACTTTAATGAAAATCAAATATATATTTTATATCTTTTTGGCATATTTTCGGTTGCTTTTGACTTAACGAAATGAAATGAAACGATATGAAAAATGAAACAAATGCAAACGCGCGCTTAGTTTATGACCAAGTCCAGTTTATGGACCAATGAGGTGATTGCGGTTTTTTGAGCTTAAACAATATTTGACAAACCTATTAAACTACTATACTGCCCTTGAGGCAGGCTAACACCACAAACACACCTTCAGACTATAAGTTAACCTACTACAACTACTACTATTAACAACAGAAACAACAATTGACACATTCCCTTTCTACATCCCACATACATTTATACGTTCCACATACATACTATATCTTCCATATATCTAAAAGGTTCGACTAATAAATAAAGTATGATATGCTATTACAGGCACTACAAGTGGCTGTCAAGCTGGAGGGCGATGTGATAACATCCAACGGTTCCATACTGAGCGGCTACGAAGGACACGATGGGCAATCGCTCAACGGCACGAATACCTCGTCCATGTGCTCATGCCGTTGTATTTGTCTCAATGGGAACCGGCATAAAAAGTATGTAATCCTCCTCGTCCACTTTGATCTAGATCTAGTCGTAGAAGCATCCGATAAGGCATATAACGGCATAGGCCAATTAGTGTCGTTAAAAGCTCAGCCAGTTTTTAAGCTTCTGTGTGTGTGCGTGTGCGTGTGCGATTATGTGTTTGCGCTTGTGCGAGGTTTGCTTCTTACTTTCTTACATTCTTAAGTATATAAGTGATTATACATATTTAACAACATGTTCAGGTATCTATACTATGTATAAAGAATTTAATTAGTTTAAAAATAATTACAAAATTGTAAAATTCCCAGTTATAACGAGCTTTATAGATTGGTCTATGCCGATCTTTTATTTGTATTATCGTAAATGTTTAATCTCATATCATCTACGTGTTTCTGCTTGTTTTATGTCATCTATGGATATTGATTGCCTCTATATATCTATGTCATTATATCTTGTGCTGTCTCAGGCATAGGAATGATAATGTTTCAGAGTAAGCTGTATTTTATTGCAATAGTATTATTTCATTATTATTATAATTTACGCTGTAGATAATGTTTTTAATGGTTGCTGTGTCATGTTATAGAACAATATAACTAATTTCATACTCTGTTCTGCTTCCACAGACATCAATACAAATTGCGTCGCTCGCCCACACACATACGTCACCTGCTGCCGGAGGTGGTTCCCATGCAGGATCTGAACTATGATACGCAGAGCATGCATACTATTGGCGCCCTTAATGGTAGTGGCATTATAAGTGGCAGCCACATGGGCATCGGACTTGATGTTGTGGACGATACGGGCAGTCGATCGCCGCTGAAGCAGCAGCCACAGAAACTACTCAAACGCAACGTATCACTTTTATCATTTCGTATTTAGGAGCTAACTTTGGAGAGTAAAAGCGCAGGAACAACGAAGAAGAATGTGGGGATGCCATCAATGATGTATATCGATGATCCTTTTGAGCCTGCTTCCCTCCGCAAACGACTTACATACATACAACAATTAAAGTGATAAAAACTGTCTCTGATACATAGTACATACTTATACCTAATGGAATTTGAAACTGAAGGGTAGTGAATATTCGTATTGAGAAATGCGCAATTCGTGTGTAGTAGGTTCGCGATAAAGTCATATTTATGTGCATTTACAATGTAAATTAGTGCATAAATATACATATACACATACTTATTATATACAATATACCATGTAGTAAGAGCATTATAGAGATCTGGACAACTAGATACTATCTACACACCTATGTATACATTATACCGAATTAGGGCACTATCAAATTGATCTACACCACTGCCATTTCCGAGCGATAGAAACGGATCACAGGTCACCAAAAATCACATGTCTTAAACTCACACTCACATTCTCTCTAATACTGCTTAACGAGATACGAAAAACAAGAATTGTCTAGCATGCATAAAGAAAAATACTACACAGATGCGCAAACAACCAAATCAAATCGAGACTAATTCAATTCTGTAAATAGTTGCCGAAGATATTGCTTAATAATTTTATTAGCCTAGAGTCCATTTTATTCGTATATAAATATAAATTTATGTATTTCTTATGATTATGAATTTGAATTCGAACAGAAAATAAGTTTGATTATCTGATTATTGCATTAATATTTACCACTTAGGTACTTACATACATAATATATACATAGCTCGTAGATTCATCTTGAAAACGCCAAAGTAATTCTACAGTCAACTAAAACTTGCCTAAGCAAGTGCTAAAATTGTCTCCAAAGAGTGCCAAATATACATAGTGTGCAGAGATACGAGGGATAGTGATTAGCACTATACAGACTCTATCTGCATTCAGCCATTTAGAAGTCCCTAATAATAGTATTTTCTCAGTCACCAAACAACTCCCGAATCCTCACTCGCATTCAGGCGAAACAACGCAAATCGATTGCATTTGATTTTGATTTTGATAGATAATTACTGAACAAATTATTCAAATTTAAGAGAATGAAATTCTTCCAGATAAGATTTAGAAATTTTAAATTTATTTCTTTGTATTAAGTATTGCAATTGCTCACTCGTTAGATAACGCTTTCAAATGCCCAACAAAATTGATAATACTTATGTGCTTTGTAAATACTTTAGTAAAGGAGAACGTACTTATATAGTTTAAACGATATTGTTAAAAAAAGAGAGAAATTAACGCAGTTACCAAGTATAGTTATGTATGTGTATTTAATTCCGTAATATCAAAAAGACATACGACTTTTTAATATGTAATTTATTTCAAATTTTTAGTAGTTTCGTATGTATGTGTTTCCAAAAACCGTTTCACAACTATGAAATTAAGCTACTCAATTCTAAATGAAACTAAAAACAAATTGTAATTTTAATCCATGAAAGTAAAGCGAAATAATTCAAATAAGACTTTGTAATATGCAGAGACATTTGTGTATATTCAAAATCGAAAATAAAATCTACAATTTATATTCATATCGAACGTCTCTCAGTTTATTTACTGAAAGAATTATGACTCATCGGTTCCCCCAGCTGGTAAATGAAAATCGCATATGGTTGGTTTTATATTACATAGTAAATGTTTTTCATTTTCAGTTTTTATTGAAATATTTTTTGTGTAGACAGTTAAATATATTGGGTTTAAACAATTTGACCGGCAAGAATATTTGTTGCCTTCTTGACCCACCAAATATCTTTGTATTATTGTTTGTGTTACAGAGTACAAAGTGTCTGCGTGTGTGAACCACTAACTCTCAAATTTAACACTAATACATTGGATTTCATGTATGTCAAATAAATTTTTAAACACAATTTTTTAAATATTAAAAAAGTGTTCACGATGTTTTTGGTAGTGGATTCCAAGTTTTGCCGTATGTTTTCAATTTGTTTCTCAGTGATTTTGGTAGATAAGGTGTCTGTATTGAGGATCTCTAGAGTAATTAGTCGAAAACTAAAATCAATATTTTTATAATTAATGGGACAGCTAACTAATCTAATCGTCCATGCTTTCGTTGTTGCGATCCGGTGAGGCGTTTCCATTTTTCGGCGATGCTGAACGAGAACGAGAGCGTGAACGTGACTTGTTGTCTGCCGAAGCGGAGCGATCGCTGTAATAAAAAGTATATGTGAAATAAATGTTAATATCGCGATTATTAAATACTTGGAGCCACCAAGCACGGTCTTCTTGTGCATCCAAATAAAATCAAAGAAGCACAAAGAAGAAAGTAAAGGTCACATAAAGCACAAAGTGGAGTAATTAAAATGAAATGGAACAGTTCCACAAACTTACCGTGAACGCGAATCACGTCGGTTTGACTTCGAGCGAGAACGGGAACGCGATTCACGCTTTGAGTTAGAGCGTGATCGGGAGTGTGATTCACGTTTGATCGAACGGGAGCGAGTGCGCGAGCGGGACTTTGACTTCGACTTGGACACGTCGCGAGATTTGCTGCAAAAGGAAAAAATTAATGTTAGGATCAATCTTCACTAAATATAATAAATCATTTCACTTACTTTGAACGTGAGCGTGAACGAGAACGTGACTTGACTGGTGACTTTGACTTGGATCTTCCACCACGAGACTTGGAGCGGCTACGCGACTTGGAGCGCGAATGCGATGAACGGCGTGAGCGTGAACGCCTACGGGAACGAGATCGCGAACGAGAGCTAGATGAGCGAGAACGTCCACGTCCACCACCGCCGCCTCCACCACCACCACCGCTGCGTCCACCGCGACGATCCTCAACCAAATGAACGCGACGGCCATTTAATTCCGTATCATCAAGCTTCTCAATGGCGGTCTTCATGTCCGACAACGAGGCGAACTCAACCACACTGCAGGCAGAAACAAGAATAAGGTTAAAATCCTAGTTAGGCTCGTACCGAGTTTACTTACCCCTCATTACGACGCTGCTTGTGGGCATCGGCATAAGTTACTTCGCCTGCTTGACGCATGTAGTCCTTCAGATCCTATAGATAGCGCACATATACGAAACAGAAGTACAAAATTAGTATTATGTTAACACCCATTGATGTTGAGGTATACGTCTAGGCAAATTAAATACAACGTGCAGACCAAGCAATTTGAATATATTTCCGTTCTGGGTTTGCCGCTGCACATTAACCAATTCACACGCAATAGGCTTCCTAACCAAATCTCTGTTGCCTCAATGCTCAATCTTAGTCTCGATCAGCGCATGTGACGACTTTGATGCTCGCTCGAACCGAATCTCAAATCAAATCGCATAGCCTTGCCTCGCCTGCCTAATAGAAACACCTCATGTGTGGGAGAGTGGAGGGAAGAAGTGCAAGTAGTACAAGTGCCATTGCCAGCCAGCGCCAGCGCCCTTCGCCGCCAGTTCAGTCAATACGCACACGCACAGCAGCAGAGGACCAGTTCGGACGAAATATTCACTGCTTGTGTTGGTAGCTGCACGCGGTACAAAAACGTAAGCAGAATTATACATAACATTTATATATATATTGATATATTTATCGGTTGTTTCTTAATCAAAATGATAATCAAACAAAAATTGTAATTGAGTTCTTACTTAATGCGCATTTAGAGAGAGGACACACACATCGCTTTAATCGCACAACACCGATAGTTTTGTCTGCCTAGTTTGTTTGTCGGCCAATGGGGGCAGGCAGGGCAACCCCTCAGCTGGACCGTGCAAGACCTTGAGAACTCCACGTCTACCACGTCAAAATATTTGATCTCAGCATGTTAAAAGCCAGGCCGGCCAGGTCGAGCCATCAACCAGAAAATGTAATGCATAGCCCGGGAAGTGTTTTTGGTTTTGTGTTTCAACATATTTTGGTATATTGAAATTTTGTATTTTTTGTGTGATGATGAGCTACGTTTTGTTTTATATTTCTTTTCGTGTTTTATATAACCCAAACCGCACATTTGTATATATAGAATAGCGCTGCCGGAATAGCCAGTACCACTGGCAGGAGCAGGAGACCACACACAGGCCCCACGCAGTCAGGATTTGTGGGTGAGAGAGCGAGTTGCAGACAGAGTGTAGAGCAGCAATACACAGCCGTGCACAGCACACGAGTACGCAACAACCAGGCAGTCAAGTCAACCAAACCAGGCGGCGACATCTCTTTCCCACGGCCTCACATAAACGAACTGTAAAAATAAGAAATACGTTTTGGGGGTTCGCGCCTCTGAGGCCTGGCTGGACCTTGTGTGTTGATGCGACGACAACGATGGCGCTTGGCGTTAGATGTTCCAAGAACTTCTCTATAGTTGGGTTGTTGGCCGTGTGAATATGAGCCAGTGGACCAGTGTAAGGGGGGAATCACAGTCATGTAGAGTGAATTGCCTAACCGAAGAACAAGTGATCGCACGCGTCAAAGAGTCAGCCAGCATCATCATCATGTCATCATGGTCATCATCATCATCATCCTCTTAAGCTCTTATGCTCTCATCATCATTTTATCATCATCTGATAGCTTCTAACTTCTGTCTTTTGTATGCCTGTCTGTCACACGACCTCAAACGACTTATTTAATCGCTATAAGGAATTTTACAATTCTTTGTTTAATTTTTGTAAATAAGATGTGAATATTTAAACTTTTTTTTAAATACCTAAGCCTCAGCGTACAAGAGGCAAGCCTACGCAACGGTTCAGCTCACATATTCTGGGTCATTTCTGGCACATTTCAGGCGGGCTTTGCGCGTAGGCTGGCCAATTGTTAGCCCAAATATATCAGCAATTTGGTCACCGGGCTGGCTGCTTGCACATCACATTTTCACAATTCGTCGGTGGTTTGTTTGTTTGCATGGGGATGACGAGGCTTCAACGACGACAACGACGACGACGGCGGCGACGGCGATGGCAATGGCGAGACAGCGCGTAGTAGACACCAAGTGTATTGGGAGTTTAAGGGGGAAATGTTGTTTTATATTAACCCACAAGCGAAGATCTCACAAATCACGACTGACAATGATAACGTGCGTGGGATGCGGTCAGGCGTCGAATCTCTTTTTATAGGTTGCGAGCGTGTGTTTTCAGTCTCATCATATGGATGGCACATTTCCTTCTCTCAGTTTAATATCGTAACTAGTTCTGGTGGCCCCCGGCCACGTGAGAGCGATGTAAAAGACGATGCTTGGCTGGCTGCCTTGACATAGCTCGCTTCAGCTTATTGGGGGACCCTTTGCTCTGGTCAATACATACAGATACTGCCTGTTTTTAGTCACTCTCTTCTAAGCTCTGGACGGTTCAGTTCAGTAACAAGAGATACCCATCAAACTCTTTTTGGTTGGTGTGAAAAAAACAATTGTTGGGATTTCACCGATCAGTACCAGAGTTTAAACGTACATTGCTTTTTTGGTTTGCTTAAGCCTAATTCAACTGTACAGCTTAAACTTAATGTATATATTTAGACCGTTAATTGAGCTGGAAAGCAAACGATTCGATAGCAGAGAGTTATAGTCCCATTATGAATTGTATTGGGTGGCTATCGTTGGCTTTCCATCTCTTGTTGTTGTCAATTGTAAATCATAAAGGGGAATAAGACAAACTACTTGGAGGGGATACATAAAGAAGGATACATTTTTCACGGTAACACCAACTAATAAATGGAATACAAAATTAAATAATAAGAGTTGAACAAGGAAGAGTATAATTTTATGTGTATATAGAGATTGTTAAGCATTCCCAGTTGCGATAACACGTTAAGAGGTTAAGTTGTTGTTATTCAATTTAAAGAGTACTTAAGAACGTTATAAACTACAGAAAAACTCAGCTAAGTTGACTAGGTAGGTTAGATACAAGAAATATTTGACGACTTACCTGCCAACTAACGCGACTAGACAGATTCTCGACAATCAAACGATACTCAGTGCGCAATGGCGGTCCATAACGAGAAGATGATCTGGAATTTTTGTTTCTGGTGAATAATTTAATGAATTTTAAATTAGTATTGACACTGCGCTGCTGCTCCAAAAAGTAATATATATGTACATAATCTAATAATTGCATATACCACTCTGACTGCCTTAGAAAGCAAATGAGCGTAATTAAAAAATAGTCAAGCATTTCAAAAACGAGGAACGAATGGGATAAAAGTAGTCGATAAGATCGGACGCGAATAAATAAATAGGTTGTAGAATATGGATAAGAGATATTAGAACGTGCAAAATATACGTAAACAGAAAGTTATATTAACATATATATATACTTATATATATAAACAGCATGTCAGTGTCTTTTAGCAAAATAAGTAGTTTTAATTTATATACTATTACAGCAAACCCTTGAATAGTTTTATATAATCTTACAAAAATAATGTAAAATGTTTCTGTACGAAATTGAAATATCCAAAATATAAACACGCGCTGGGCATGCATTATTCAAGGGTTCTGTGCATTTCTTTTGAGAATTCTTAAGAAAGCATACATTGTAATACGTTGCTATAATCGCGGCTGTACTTACTTATCGTTATAGCGTCCACCACCGCCGCGACGCCCACCATAGCGATCGTCATAGCGGTCGCGGTTACTGCCGCGTGCTGTGCCTCTGGCTGGTTCAACGACGACACTACGGAATACAATTTATTTCAAATTAAATGTTTTAATATATTATTTTAACTATATAGCTTACCGTTCCCCAAGTAGCTCTTTACCGTTTAATTCGTAAACAGCATCGTCAGCATCACGATAATCTTCAAATTCCTGAAAAATTCAACAACACGTAAAGAAATTATTGATTTATCAAGCGATGTTTAGTCTTTGTCTACGGTACTTACCACGAAGCCATAGCCATTTTTAATGAGTATGTCACGCGTACGACCATAACCCTTGAAGAAACGTTCTAAATCGCGCTCACGTACGCCGTACGGCAGGCCGCCCACATAAACGCGAGATCCAACCATATTTGTTATTGCTTTAAGCTGCTTGCAAAATAGAAAAGTTAAATTTTTACTTAGCGACAATTTGTATTTTGCTTTTCTTATGAATCACACAAATACATATACATTAGACATACATATTTGCTATGTATGTGAACATTGTGTGTGTATTTGCCAAGATGGCGGCTTTGCCGATGTCAACGTTGGCTTCTACCGGGTAGAGAACTTTTCACCGACTCTTAGATTAGTTTATGCGTATTTTATTACACTTAACATAGTTTGTTTTACAATCAGACACTACACATACCTTTTTCTTAACTGTATTTAGTTAAAAATGTTTTCTTTTCAGATTTCAACACTCTGCTTCTGTAGTTTTCAACGTACTGTCAGCCACACGGAAAAATAATGCAAACTCAACCTCTACGCAATTTCTACGGAAATGACACTGAACTCAAAGCTGTTTTGCCGCCTCAATGTGGCGTCGTCAACGTCATGAAGTTGTTTATGCAGCCCTGAACAGTGTTGAATAACATACGGACTACTTGGAAAAATATTAGGAAAAATTATTAACAAATAAAAAACAAACGGTTTTTTATGCTATTAAGATTTTCAAATTAAAAACTAAATGTGACAATATTTTTGAATTTCAATATCAATTGTCAGTGCTGTTTTTGCCACTCTTTTCCTGTACTGGCTTATGTTAGACTTATGTTTTTCCGCTTACGATAATTCTAATAATACCATGAAAAATCATGGCCAAAAAATTGGGGTACTAAAGTAATGTACATACAAAAATAAAGAAGAACCCAAAAAATCAGTGGATTGAAAATTCACTTTTATGTAAAAATATAAAATAAATTATTTGTATACTTTTCGGTATATTTAGATACTGTAATAGTTAATGTTGTAAAACCATCGATATTTGCCTCCATCGCGGTTTCCCGATGTTGATTGATTAGTCTATAAATTATATCGATATAGTCGGCGGAAACACGCATTGTTAACAATATTGTGTTTAAATATTTTAATTTCATGTGTATAATACATGGACATGTTTTATTTTTAAAAACAAAATTTGCTATAATTAAAAATAAATAGAGAACAAGGAAAATCAAAACTTTTTATTAGCCTTTTCCGTTTCATCCTGTTTTTGAACTTGATCTACAATACTACAATTTATGTTTATGAAAACTATTTATTTTTGATTTGTTTATGGTAACAAATTCATCCATTGCTTCAATTTTTTATACTTGCGGTGTTTCACTTTTACACGATAATATCGATGGTTAAAAACGCCATCTAGGGTACCCGATGGATATCTCCTTTCGATATTATCGATACTATCGACAATGGTGTTACAGCTCTAGAATTAGTATATTTTGTAGTATATATTTGTTAGCCAGTTTGTATATTTTATCGTTATCGTCGCGGTCACCCTGTTTTACAGCTCTACTGTCAGATTCGTGTCGCCATTTTTCAGGCCACTTTAACACTTAGATACATTTTCTTTTACTGTACGTGCTACTTGGTTAGGCGTATACTGTACGGAAAAACTATATTTTTTTTTATTAATTAAGTGTTCGCATTATTGAAAAAATCGAAGTGCAATGGCTGATTTAAACGATTCTAATGGAAACTATGACGACAACGACGAAGTGAGTTCAATGAAAACAGACATATATATTTGCTTAATCCCAAAATGCCGACATACCGAAAATGTTAAAACGCATTTAACATTTGTTTGTGCGAAAACAGGCAATAAATATAATTAGGTACATATTAAGTAGACTAATCAAAATGCTGGATTCAGTTGCTCTTATGTCTATATCTGATAAAATCTTTTTAAAAATTCCACGTACGCACAATGCGGTGGAAGCGGTAGAGAAAATAGTGAAAAAAAAAAAAAAATGGCGGGCGCATTCAATTGTGACTAACTGTACTTCGTTTTTGTTTACTTTTCTTCAGCAAATTTCTGAACCAGAGCAGCTGCGTAAACTTTTCATTGGAGGTTTGGATTACCGAACCACTGATGAGGGATTGAAGGCACATTTCGAAAAATGGGGCAACATCGTGGATGTTGTGGTAATGAAGGATCCCAAAACAAAGCGGTCGCGTGGCTTTGGATTCATTACATACTCGCAATCATACATGATTGATCATGCTCAAAATGCACGTCCTCATAAAATTGATGGTCGTACCGTTGAGCCAAAGCGAGCGGTGCCGAGGCAGGAGATCGACGCACCCAATGCTGGGGCCACGGTTAAGAAACTTTTTGTGGGTGGTCTGCGCGATGATCATGACGAGGAGTGCCTGCGCGAGTATTTCAAGGAATTCGGTCAGATCGTGGGAGTAAATATTGTTTCAGACAAGGATACTGGCAAGAAACGTGGCTTTGCATTCATCGAGTTCGATGACTACGATCCTGTTGACAAGATCATATTGCAGAAGACCCACAATATTAAGAACAAGACACTGGATGTTAAGAAGGCTATTGCCAAACAGGATATGGATCGTCAGGGAGGCGGTGGAGGAGGCGGCGGTGGTGGCGGTGGCCGTGGTGGTCCCGGTGCCCGCGCCGGAGGTCGAGGTGGTGAGCGTGGAGGCCAAGGCGGCGGTTGGGGTAACAATCGCCAGAATGGCGGCGGAAATTGGGGTTCCGGTGGTGGTGGTGGTTTTGGAAATAACAGTAATTTTGGTGGCAACCAAGGCTCAGGCGGCTGGAACCAACAGAGCGGTCCATGGAATAACCAGGGTGGTAACAGTGGCGGAAGCGGTAGCTGGAGCAACGGCGGCGGCGGCGGCTATAGTAGTAGTGGTGGAAACAGCAACGGCAACTGGGGCGGCAACAACGGAGGTAGCTTTAGCAATGATTACCAGCAGAGCTATGGCGGAGGACCGCAACGTAACAGCAACTTTGGCAACAACCGTCCAGCCCCATATAACCAGGGTTTTAACAAGAGTAAGTCACATTATTCAAGCAAAATTTGTAGAATCTTGTCTAAATCATTTCTTTGCTTTGTCTTTATTTCTAGGTGGCGGACAGGGCAGTGGCGGTGGACAGGGAGGATTTGGCGGAGGAAACAACTACAACACTAGCCAAGGTGGAAATATGGGGGGCAATAGACGTTACTAAGCAAGGTAAATATATCGTTTGTGTGTCTGTTTGAAATTTGTTTTGTTTTTGTATATGTATTTTAATGTTTTCCAACGCGTTCCGACAAAAGAATGTGTAGCTTCAAACGTAACGAAATCAATTATGAACCAAACTTGTACATCGAAGCAAACTTGTCCTTAAAAAAAGTGCTAATGCAAATTTCTTTCCTTTTTCGCAAATAGGTAAAACGTTACAAAAGTCAGTTCAATCTAGACAAACAGGCAGCGAGAGCAGGCAGGCAATCAATGAAAGTGAGAGGGTGAAATTGGTCAAGGCAGGCAGACAGGAGAACAGAAGAAGAAATGAATAATTTAAGCAGCTAAAGAGAAAATCCAGTGTGTGAAGTATGCTGTTATCAGGCAAATCAATATACTGTGCCCACTCAAGACCATCAGCCTAAGCAACTAACCCAAAACAGAAAAACAAATGATGTTTAAATATTATCCGAAAAACTTCAAACAAAAAAAAAAAAGGTTTAAGAAACACATAATTATATGCTAATGTCTTGTTTAAATTGAACGTATATTTAATTTGTATGATTAATTCGTGTTTAGGATGTGAAAAAACCTTGAACGATTAGTTTTAACGAAATTAACATTACAACCACAATCAAATAGAAACAAACAAGAACATAACCTTAATCCGAAACAATGTACTAAAACAATATTTTTATTTATAAAATTGACTATATTGAAAGGCATCTGTCGGTTGAATGCATCATCAACTCATTGAGAATTGATTGTGTGTTGGGGGAAAACACTCTCGCCCACTGTATAAGGTAGTGTACCTTGAAATCAATTTAGTTCATAGACAACGATGCTCATTTTATAATGCATTTGTCGTACTTTCCACGTCTTTAATTTTATAGCAAATCAGCAAACAATTTTAAGTACATTAATATATAGAAACCTATTTTGTAATACATATATTTGTATGTTTAAGCTTTATATACCGTATGATTTACATCTATATATGAGAAAAGTCCCCACAAAAGAATATATAATGCAGCATATGTGCTGTTACGATCCATCAAGAACGGAAGAGTGAATTGTCTACATTATTATTTTTTTTTTTGTTGTACAATGCAAAGTATTGGGTGTATTCATTACCGTTACCTATAAAGTTTGTAAGTGCATAAGACGTATTTATCTGGTACCCTTAAGCGATCATTGTCAAGGGAAGAGGAAGGAAACAATATGCAACATTTCTGTAATTAGTACTTTATGAGGTAAAAACGAAAGCTTAAACAAAATAAAACTAATGTTACCCACCCGAAATAAAACATACAGAGAGAAGATAAAATCAAAAGAAAATTCCCACCCGACAGCCCAAGGAGTTGTTGATTTAAATGTATATATAGTGAGTTATTTACTAAGATTATAGACATTACATGCTAAATTCGAAAGCAGAGAAGAGGGAAACGCTTGTGTAGATGATAGCATTACCGCACTTCGCATCAAGTTTTAAACGACAATGACATCACCTCGGAAAAAGCTTACTAATGCACTACGTATTTCTTTGCAAGACTGGCTGAAGTGCTGGATGCTGAATTCTATGCAGTTGGTTCCCACAAGGAGCTCGAGCTCACTTTGGCATTTTGGTTCTGTACTAAACTGGAGCTCTTTAATCAAGCCTAAGGTAAGTGTAGGTGAATAATACAACAACTTGTACTCATGTATTATATACAAGGAAAGTTATTTAAATAAATGAAACTACAACTCGCAATGGTAAGTGGTTTTATTTTTGGGAAATGGTGTGGATTGTTAATTTTAAAAATTTCCGCTTAGTTGGGAAAATCAGAAACACAAATGTCTAAATGATTCGCTGTCTTTGATATTAAAGAAATTAAATTTAGAAACACCTTTTTTTATAAATACCAACAATTGAGTACAGCAGTACAAATAGTTCAGAATAAGGATGTACCTGTTTTGGATAAAAATACTTAAATACAGTAAATTTAGAATGTACTCATTTCGATAAGTAAATACTTAAAATAAGGACCTACCGGTTATCGATAAAATATTACCTGAAATTAAAGTTGCTTAGTCGTATATCGCAAGTATATCGATAAGTTTTGACGTTAGCCATTACAATATTCAAAATGCAAGTTGAATGTGCATCGTCTTTCGAGCTATTTTTTTGGTGTTATGATGGATTTCATATATTCACGAAATAATATAAATAAATAAGTCACTATTATTGTGAATGGAATCAAATATGACAGTTGATGCTGCTGTTAGTCGAGCAATTTGAACTTGTGTCACCTTGACAAGATATGTCCAGAAGAAAAAGTTTATGGACTTTTCTGCAGTTACTTTAGGGATACGGCAACACCAATTTGACGTTTAAATCTTTTCCGGCTTTCTGGCTTTGTCATTGAATTTTTTAGTCAGTTTTTGTGCCTTCTCCTTTCATCGTTCAGCAGCAAAAATTAGTTTTCATGCCAAAAATGGTGAATACCTCGGTTGTCAATGCGCCGTTTTACCAAGAGGTAATAACATAATATCAATAATAATATCTGTAATTATTCTGTTTAATTTTACAAATCGAAAATACAAATGCATAAATTTTAGAAGCGCAAACCTGGTAGTGGCCGTACTGTTGCCGTCGGCACGGAAATGTCTAATCCTGAGCAGAGTAGCGCCAATGCCACTGATAACAGCGAACATTTGCGTAAGATTTTTGTTGGCGGTTTGTCAATAAATACCACGGCGGAGACAATGCGTCGATTTTTTTGTCAATTTGGCGAATTGGCTGATGCTGTTGTAATGCGCGATCCAATATCGAATCGCTCTCGGGGCTTTGGTTTTGTGACCTATATTGACCCCGAGTCCGTTGAAAGGGTGCAACGTGCTCGTCCGCATATTATTGACACCAAGTAAGTTTCAAATGTCATCCCGGAAACACATAAATATGTATGTACGTATATTTTATGTGTTTTAACTTCAGAACTGTCGACACCAAGCGTGCCTTTCCACGCCATGAATTCAACAGGGCTGCCGGCCAAATAACTGATATTAAGACAAATAAGATATTCCTCGGTGGTCTGAAAGATTGCCACGATGTGAACTCATTGCAGGAGTATTTCGCACAGTTTGGCAAGATTAACAGCATTAAGGTGCTGCTGGACAAGGAAACTGGGCGCAAACGTGGGTTTGGCTTCTTGGAGTTTGAAGATACTGCAAGCGCTGCGCGTGCCTTAGGTATGTTTTCGGTAATCCTATGTCCCTTTAATACACATATTGTATTTTGTATTTTTGTTACACAGTTCAGGGAAAGCATTCAATCAATTTGGCCACTGTGGAGGTGAAGAAATCAACTCAGGTGTCTGATAGTAGCAAACGTTTTCGTGTGCCCATTGGGGGTGCTGCTTTTGCGGGCTACGCTCCACCACAACCAACTATCATTGATAATTATATCCACAATCCTAACTATAATCCGTATCAAGCACAAACTTCATTGCCACCGTCGGCATTCTTCAATGGCTGGGCTTCTTATGTGGCACCCACTGTTCCATCCACTTATGTGCGCTATTCCCATCATCAGCCTCCTGTGTCCGCCTATGCAAGGGGTGGTTGGCTCTATGGAAACTCTTCTTATACAGGCTCTGATTGGTTGGGCAACAGTTACAACTCGGTTGTGTGGCCAGTGAAAGCTGGCCCGAAGCCCGTGCCCACTCAACCATTAGCGAATGATCGTCCCAAGAACGAGTACAAGTCTGTGCAGGCTGAGGCTGAAGCTATCAAAAAGCAGGTATCGCCACCAGTTGTGGGAAAACTAGAAACCGAAGCAGTCATCGATATTGAGAAAAAATGGCTCGCTAAGGAATATAAGGTATTTAAGCCATCTGGCAGGTACGACTTTGGTACTCCGCAGGTGAATCACATAAGTACCTTGGCCATTGAGGGCTCAACACCTGCATACGGTATTGTTTCACGTATTTGTATAAATTAATAAATTAATTTAATTGAAGGTTTTCTTTTCAGGCATTTAAGAATTTTGCTCATATGAATATGCATATTCCTATCATATGTATTACGTATCTAATTGATAAACGTAATTTGAGACATTCTACTGCAATCAAATGCCCGCCGCTCATATTATAATATCATCATATCATTTATAACTGGACTGAATATAACTATTGTGATTATAGATGAGAATATTGCAATTAATTTTCATGTAATTGAATGTTTTCATTCAATCTAATTCATAAATAAAATGTGTTTACTCTTTTGTAAACATTAAAATCGTTTAGTTTTCTATATTTATTTCAAACCTAACTTCTTATTTGTCTTTTTTTAAATTAAACGCAATGTAATGTAATTGTTTCGATTTATTATGTGTTTAATGTTTTATACCCGAAAAGCTATAAAACGCACCACTGAATTGTTTTTTTTTTTTTTTTGATTTGATGGTTCTTAAATGGGATTTTCTTTTTTGACTTTTGCAAACTGATTATTGTTGTTTGCTTGTTTGTGCGCCTCAATTTCATATAGTATAAATGCTAGTCTTGTGACTTCAAAAAAAATTTCGTTTAATATTGAAAACTAAATACAAAAATAATTGTTGATTTTGTTAAAAATAAATTGGTTTTATTTGTTGCATATAACGTGTTGCTTTGTATGTTGGTGTTGTTTCTTTTTTACTTCAGATGAGGTTTAGAGATGATTTAATGTTTAACTTCTGAGGAAAGCTACTAACCAGAGGGATTATATTTTACTGAGCATCCCGAAATACTGCAGGATGAGGATATTGATGGTCAGTAATCAAAATATTCTGGTTAAGGCGTCCACACAAATGGAGTTGAAGTGGGTTTTTGTTTTTATGTTTTACAGCTATTCGTAATTTTATGTATGTACCTATAAATTAAAAAGAACTGTCATGTCTCTCTTGCATTTTTTTTTTATACACACTTGCTGAATTTTGTTATCTTTTTTAGTTTTGTCGTTTAGAAATGAGCATGAACGTTATTTGTTATATACGCTTATTCATTTTTTATGTAAAATTAATTTATTTCGCTTTCTTCTCATTTAATCTTATATTTCAAGCATTTTCAACACTGTTTTTGAGCTAAAATTTGAACACTAACATTTTTTTCTTAATTTAAAATGTTCTAAAAATTGCTTAAAGCCCCGATAACAGTGCTAAAGTTGCTTTCTGGTATAGTGTTTTTTTTATTTTCTTTTAAATAAAATAAACAATAACTCAAACGTTTATGATTTAACTAAAGCGCATTTCCGTACCGCACAATAAAAATAAATGATATGTTTGAAGCTAAACAAAATTTAAATTCAGAAATTGAGATTAAGCAATATTAAATACATGAAAAAAATATATATAGACGTAGAGGCGTTGTGTTATGTTTTTTGAAGGTTTATGTGTTGTAGGTCTAAAAGTTATCATAACATTACATTTTATGAGTTTTGTATATGTATATATTTCTTGTTACATGTTTTTGCTCGATTAACCTTGAGAAAAATTGTAGTAGCTTGGTGTTGATTGTTTTTTTTTACATTATAGATTTTTTTTGTTAAAATATGTACTAAATTTTAGTTCACAACTGTGTTGGAAACGCCAAATCGCTTAAGTTGCTTGACTTAGTTTGGTTTACGAACTTGAACTCACTTTAAAGACGGCGCTAGCCGCTGATTCAATACGCTGCGGCGACGCCACATTTCCCATTCAATTTTATTCGTTCATTATAATAGACTAGCTAGGCAAATATCTGATGTGGTGGTAAAGTAAACTGAAATGGCAATGTGTATGTTATGTTGTGCTTTGTGTGTGTGTGAAGCGAGTAGGCATGAAAATGCGGCGCCGCTGACGTTGCTGCACTGAATTTTACTGAATTAACTTATGTTTTGCTTTCGTATTTCTTCTTTTTGTTGTTGAGGTTGTTCCGCTACAAGTTCTCTTCTCTTTACTTTTTCTTTTATTCGCTTTTACAATATTTCTCTCGTTACATTTTTTTTTTGTTGAATTTTTTCGATTTCGGTTTTAAGTCTTTGTTTTGCTTTTTTTATTTAATTTTATTTTTTTTTTTCTTTTTTTGTATATTTTATCAATTTACTTTCTTTTAGGTTTTAGCTACATTTCATTACTTTTTTTTAAGTATTAATGAATCGCATTTAATTGTATTTTATTTAAGTGCTTAAGTAAATTTGTAATAAAATAAAACAAACAAAAACTTTAGCTTTTGCATTTCTATTTATAGCGTTTTTTTCTTGAAAACTTATAGATAAAATTTTGAAATTATTAATTTAAACGATAGTTGAAATTTAAGTTTACATTTACACTAAGTCCTGTGACACTGTGTGATTGTGTTTGTTGTATGTGTGTTTGAGTGTGTTGTGTGTGTTTAATGGTGGGTTGCATGTTTGAGACTTATAATAGACATGAAGGTGTTGTTCTTGTATTGGAGGACGTGCTGAACAATATTTCTTAATAGATTTACATTGAAAATTTTGCACAGAATTTTGTTTTTTGGCACGAGCTTACTGAAGAAGAAGAACAAGAAAGAAAGAAAAAACAAACTGCACAAAACCGAGCTTAACTAAAAAGTGATGACCTGAAGGCATAAATTGTTGTTAGTTGTTGTTGTTGAGTTTGTCGTTGCAGCACGATGCCTCCAATTTAAATTAGTTGTCACCGGTTTTAGTTGTTTAAGCGCTCTAAGGAACGTTTTTATACATTGAAGACAAAATGTGCTTTCATTTGAATGCTTGTTGTTGCTGCTACTGCTGATTATGTGTGAGTGTGAATGAGTATAGGTGTGTATAGGTGTGTGAATGGGAATGGGTGTGGGTGTGTAAACGTGTATGGGTGTGTGTATGTGTATGGGGATGTTGTCTGTCTGAGAGAGTGTGCGACATGCCGCTAATGATGGTAAATAATTTGATTGCATTATGGAAGAAATCGATGCTCTGAACGTTGGGTTGTTGCTGTAGTTATTGCTGCTCCGGCGCGGCCTTCCACCACAATTCTTTCAGGCCTGCCTGTTTTTCTGCACTTCGATCTTCCTTTTTTTAACGACGTCCATAATTACCGCCACTGGTCTGTCCATTGCCGGCACCGCGCAGCGGTCCGTTGGACTGATTACCACCACCACCGCTGCGGTTATCATTGCGTTGGCCGAAGCTGGTGCCACCGTTGTTGCTCATACGAGGTCCATTATTGCCGCCGGCAGCGCGCATATTGTTACGTCCCATATTATTCATGTTGTTGCCACCAATCGACTGGCGCGGTGGCAGATCACTGCGCATGCGTGGCTTTTTCTCTTCCACATTCAGCTTTTGACCATCAGGCGAGTTCTCCGGGAAGTACAGGGGCTATAAATGAAGTGAATATTAAAATAACGATTGCTGAATTGTTAAATTAATCCTATATACATACGCAATTGGCCAGGCACTTTTGCACTGCCTCGGGATCATCATAGGTGATAAAGCCATAGTTCAATGGACTGCGCATGCCGGGCAATACTTTGCTATTAGCCTTTGAGAGAATGCGCAACTCAATAACATTGCCGAAACGTGAGAATTGCTGGCGCAGGTCATCCTCGGAGGCGTGGTGAGGTATGTTGCCTAGAAACAGTTGCTGATTATCTCCAAACTGTTGTGCATTGCTCGGGCGACGCTGCTCAAATTCTGTGGAAGATAATGACAATGATAATATAAACAACTGATCGCTAAACAGAACCTGACTCTGACTTACCTTTGTTTCTAATCGAATTGTTGCGCTGCGGCAGTGGACCGCCATTGTCAAGACGTGAATTGTTGTTGTTGCTGCTGGTGCTGTTGTTGTTGTTGCTATTATTGTAGGAGGAAGAAGCGGTAGTCGAGTAGCTGGCTTGTCCGCTAGACGAGGATGATGTGTAGACATTGCCGTGAGTCTGCTGTTGTTGTTGCTGCTGGAGCTGCTGTTGTTGCTGAAGAACAGCTTTCACAAAACCGCTAGGAGAAGACGACGTCGACTTGAACAGATTGGCATAGGTCTTGGGCTCATTTTGCTGCTGCTTAGCTGCCTCATATTTCTCTTGCTGCTGTTGCTCGTGAATGGTCTTGAAGTCATCCACTGGAGTGGGTGCGTTTTGCAAATGACTTGGCGACACCTCGTTGTTGTTAATCGGCTCTTCTGGCTCCAGTGGTTGCTGCTGCACTGCCTGAAGCTGTTGCGATTGCTGCTGTTGATGCTGCTGCTGTGGCAGCAACTGAGGTGGTGGCGCCACCAGCGGTGAGTGCTGGAAGGGTGCTGCTGGCTGCACTGGAACTGGCTGTACAATGCCTACATTAGACATTACAGGTCCGCCAGCTTGCTGCTGCTGCACCAAAGGCGAGACGTTGGCTTGCACCAGAGCTTGAGGTGGAGCCTGTTGCTGCTGCTGGGGCAACTCATCGTGCGACACAACACCATTCTGGATTGGTGGCGGAGGGTTTGAGAATTGCGCTGGCAGTGGCACAGCTGCTGCTTGGGGAGCAGCTGGCAGTACGGCCACAGGACGTCCGGTTGCAGCACCGGCTGGCATTGGATAGAAAATTTGTTGCGGCGCAGCGGCACCAGCGCCAGTAGCAGCAACGGAAACAACCGGTTGAGGCACCACCACCTGAGTGGGCAGCTGCTGTGGTGGCTGTGCGCCATCACCAACCACTTGGACGGCTTGATCAACCACCTGCACCTGCACATCATGCTCCTCGTCATTTTCGGAACGTGATTCGCCATCCTGTTCATCCTCAATGTACAGATCCTGATAGCGGAAGATATCATTGTGCACATAGTACTTCTTCGGCGATTGGGCAGCTAGCACAAAGGTCTGCGTGAAGCGACGCATTGGCTGTCCATCATTCGACAGCTCTCCGGTGACCTGGACGACGACACCATTTCCCAGCGTTGCCTGGGCATCCACCTGGCTGATCTTCGCATGGCAATCTTTGAAGTTCAACTGCTGTATGCGATTATGTATCTCACGTTGACCCACAACCAGTGTGGATTCGCCATGTATGAACGACGAATTGTTGTTGTAGAAACGATGCAAATGATTAGGTGCCTTATTCAGCAGCGTGTAATACTGACGCACAAATTCGCGTCCCACCGACTGCGGCGAAGGCTGTTGCGATTGAGTCGCATCCATGACCATTGCTAGTGTTGCAAGCGGCTTAAGTTAGTCCCAGTAAGAGTGAAATTGAGAAATTAAAATTCTCGCCAATTTGGATTTTAAATTCCTTTCTGTAAAGCAATTTGTATTTATTTATTTACATTTCTATAGAATCGTTTGATAATATAAATAATATAAGGTTCGAAGATTACTAAGTTTATTTTGTAAGAAAATGTTGGGCTGTCTAACTCTCTTTTCATGAAACTTTATTTTTTGTAGTATTTTCTAACGGGTCAAAATTATCGGTAAATGCTGTTATCCAAGATCACACACTGTCTAGTTTATCTTGCGTTTCAGTTGACTGTTTATTGAAATACAAACTCATTAAATTATATTCATATACATACATATGTATAGACAAATGTCGATTCGTATAAGGAACAGATTTTGCCGCAGCGCCGACACAAAGATCCAATGCAGTTGCAATTTGACCCACTTTCATTCGGAGCAGATACTTCCACATACACACACACACAGTCTGAAACTCAGGCACACAACGAAAATGCATAAAAGGGGAAATTTCGTCCAAACCAAAACAAGACAAAAAAGGCAGCTGTCCCGTCCCTGCTGTCTGACCTGCCTGTTGTGGTTTTTGTTATTTTTTTTCTCTTCGCAATTTCTGGCATGGCATATTTTTATTCTTTTGTATACATCAGACTTAAGGACCTATCGTTATTTACTCGAGAAGTAAATGACCTCATACACAAACAGCAAAAACAACTTCAGCGGGAATAAACCCATATAAAGTAGTTTTAGGTTATGTTTGCGATTCAAGGTTGTGTCGCATCAGAGGACAGGGACAAGAGCTACCAATATAATGCACACACACACACAGGCAATCCTATACAGAAAAACACTCACACATATTGACAAACTAGTTCACGTGAGCGTCTTTCTCAGGTAGTTGCTGTGTTTCATTGAACTTTCGAGTCGACGGCAAAAATTTGCAGCCTACGCTGCCTGCTGCGATTTCGCAACAAAGGCCAACCGTTTTAAAATGGAAGAGAGAGAAAAAGAGCGGCAGAAAAACATGACTATGCATGTGCGTTAGTCTGAATTGTTGCATTAGCTTTAACATTTGTATTAAACTAACAAACGAATTAAAAATAGAACTGAAAAAATTCCTTACCAATAATTTTTATGGGAAACGAAGATGAATCAAGTAAGAAGGAGCACAGACAAAAGCACCGCCAAATACGCGTGTCTCGGTGTGCGTGAACCGCGTGTGTGGGTCGGAACAAAGAAACCGAGAAGAGAGCAATATTTAAACAAACTTACAAAAACAAATGTGTGCAGACATTTTTAGGTTATGAGTAGCCAAACAACGATAGATATAAAATGCCGCTAAAGCAAAAAACAGAACTGACGTTAGTAGTAAAGAAACTGGAACGTCATTGTATTTGTAACGCGACAGTTTCTGTTTGTCCGATTGTTTGCCACCCCAAATGAAACTAGTATTTTTTTCTTTCTTAAACGTACTACAAATAATGTGCGACAGCATGTGGCCAACGCCGGTACTTGGTTGGTGGTACTTACCTAAGCAACTGCCTGTTTGGCCGTTTATAATGCACAATAATATTGCTTATGTGTTATTTCAGGTCGTTTATTTCGCTACGATATTTGCGATTTGATGAATTTTTGCTGTTTTTAATGGCTGCTCTGCTTTGGCTGCACAGGTTTTTTATTGTGTTGTTTGGGGGTGTTTGCCTGCAGGCTATTAATTGAATTGCTGAAATATATGCATGTATTTATTTAAATAAATCAGTCCAAACTATAAGTTAATATTTATATGCACGCACATGAACACACACACGCGAAGCTTGTTGGTTTGGAGCGGCCGCTTTAGCTGCTTCTTCTTCTTTTTTTTGCCGTTTGCTTTGTTGCAATTTTTTTAGTTAAAAAATTACAAATTTGGCAATTCTTTTCGTACTACTTGCTTGTTATTTTAGATGTTGACGATCACAGTTGTTAACTAATTAAGTTTGGATGCGTTGTTTTTGTTTGATTTATGTAAAAAAGAATCGCAAACGCAATGAAATTGAACAAGTGTTGAATTGAGAAGAGAACCGACGTTCGTTCCTCTTTTGCCAGTTTTATTCTCGGTGCATTTGCGTTTGTGTATGTGCGCTTGTATGATGGCGGCGATGTCGTGTAGCCAGTGTGGCCGCAAACCTCAACGGGAAAATATTTTTATTTAAAAATACTAGCAGGTCCTTCAAATCTTATTCTTGTTTACTGAATATATGATTAATTTTTTATGTTGTTACCTAAAATTTAAATTAAGCAACGTTAGCCTAGTAATTTTACAGTATATAAATGAAATATTTTGTTTGTAAGAATGGTCAAAAAAGAAAGGTAGATGTTAAATTTTTGTTTTGTCATTCACAAATGCCGTGCACAAAAATATTGCCAGACATTTAATATTTTTTTTTAACATTTTAAAAGCTGTGCTATTCATAGATTTGACTTAAAATATTATTTGATTTGATTAAATTAAAATAATACAGCATGTAACAAAATTAGTTGAAAAATCCTAAGGCAAAATCAAAAATAACTTTTAGCTACCTAAATTGAACCTCAGTGGCAACTCCCTTACCAAATACACACGCTGTCTCTTAGAGCTGCAAAAACATCGATGGTCGAACCATCGATGGTTAAATTTTCGATGGTTTAAACCATCGATGGTTAAATTTCCGATGGTTTAAACCATCGATGGTGCGATATATCGATGGTAAATTTTTTAAAGTGGTTAAATAAATACAAAAGCTAAATTAAAAACAAAAATATGCGTTTGCAAGGGGGCTCTGCAGATGAGGGTGCAGCTTTACCATCTGAAATGCAATATAATTATTACAAAATAAGGCTACAACTGCGATTGCGGAGACTTACTTTGCAAAAACTTGTCCATACTGTTTAGAAGCCGCCAAAAAAGTAAGAGCGTCACAACACACAGCTTTTTTGAGTAAACCATCGATAATGAAAAAAACCATCGATGGTTTCAAAAATTCTAAACCATCGATAATATCGATGGTACCATCGATGGTTTTGCAGCTCTACTGTCTCTGAGTTTGTCATTTTCCGGTCGTCAGCGTACGCGTGAGTTTTGCCGAGTTTGTAAAGAAAAATATAGAAAAAATCGCTTAAAAGTGTTATTTAATTAAGTTGTTAAAGACAGTAGAAGCACATACAGACCATTAAACAAAATGGCAGACAAACAAGTTGACAGCGAAATTAAAGGCGAAGATTTCACCAAGGATGTTACCACCAATGATGTGGCGAGCTCTGAAAATGGTGATACGACTCCCAGTACCGGCGCTGCAAATGGCAGCTCCGAAAGTGCAAGCGCTGCGGGTAACCAGCGTGATGACGACAGGTATTTGTAGTTAAAAATTTGACTTTGAATTCAACCGGCAGACATACATATACAGCTAAAAAGTATAGCAATCATGTGCCTAACAACAACATTTTTGATTACCACCTACTCAGTTATTACGTAAATGCAAAGCTAACGTCGTCTTGTCGTCGTGTGTAAAAAAATGGTGTTTGACGGAGCGGCGGCGGGAGTCAGAGCACGCCGCTGACCCGTTCATTATTTGCGCGCGTGCCTCTGTGTGCGACTGTACTTCGCACAGAAGCTCGACCAACAAAACATTTATCATTATTATATTTATTAGAAGAGTTTAGGGTAAAGTTGTTTTTGTATCCTCTTCAATTTACAGATATTGAATGGAATCTGTAAAATGTATTTGAACTTTTTATTCTGTTGCTTACACTATGCTGTACACTGTAATAGATGTGAATACTTGCATATATAGAGGTGTATATATGTGGGTGATATGTACATACAAATGTCTTTATGAATGCATATCGCTACAACATTCGCAATTGAAACAAGCACAAAATTCCAGTCGCAACAAAGACAATTGAAGCACATTTCCCGGAATAGTGAGGTTATGTCCGCTGGACGCATTCATACATCTGTACCTACATACATTTATTTAAAGGTATGTGTGTGTGTGTATGCGAGTATGCATACAAAAATACAAAAAGCGCAAAGTGTGCTACTCTCCCGCCCTCAAGCCCCACAATGGTCTCATAGCAGCAGCTGCCTACCTTTCACTTGTAAAAAGTTTTGTTTGTATTTGTACGAGTTTTTGCATTATTCTTTGGTGCAGCCATTCGTTAATATTTTTCGTTCGTACGCTTTCGCGCTCTTCCAGTTTTTGTACTCAAAATGGCGGTTTGTCTGCTCACTCAGTAGTGCGTGCGTACATACGAGAGCGTATACTATACATGTATATGCATAAATGTATGTGTGTTTTCTTTTTTCAATATTCCGTTTTGTTTGCCGGCTTCGTCGCTCTCTGTTGCTGAGGCGGTTTTATATGTCGGCAGTGTTGTCAAGTCAGTCGTTCAAAAAAAAAAAAAAAAAAAAAAAAAAAGAACTATTTCAATAATTTGCTTTTTGGTTAGATGATAATTTTATTAACTTGATATGAAATAGATATCAACCAGTTATTTTATTGCATTTTCGCGAGATGTTTTCCATCTTATTTAATTGATTCAATTAAAGTCTGCAATTTGTATGATCTTTCGTATTGCACTATTTATTTTTAAGCTAGTCGTAAGTCACAGTCGTGAAGTTGTACATAAACGCAAAGTACATGAGAGTAATTTTTATATGTATGTATAAACTATATATGGAAGCAGCCCAAACAAAGCAGATGTGGAGATGTATCGTGTACCAAAACAAATAGAAAACAATAAACAAAATCAATTCATAGCCTATCCTGTTGTGTTTGAGCGAACTAACCTTGTTCCTCTCCGGCAGGTCTTGAGAGAAGTTAAAAGCCATGATATAAGCTATTCTCAAGCAGCCGAGGACCTAAGGAAATTTCCCAAAAGGATGCAGCATACTCAATGGATGCCGCCGGCGTTGTTGATGATGGTATTTATCTAACCAAAATAAATAAAAACAAAACAAAACTTTGTACACACAAAATTATCAACAAATTATCTCGAGTTCAATTGGATCCTATAAAATATATGTTTTATATATTTAACGTGTAACGCATTTTATTGTTTACAAAAAATTAAATAGGAAAAGAGAGAGAGAGAGAGAGAAAGAAAAACAGACTCGCATTTTTTGTTTGTTTTTGCCTACTTAAAGAAGCGCAACCGATGAGAATGTAACGTAACGATAACGATCACGACCCCACAAATATAAAATAACGATTTACAAACGAATACGAGTACCAAAACGTTTCCTAAAATGCCAACACGCGAGTACCGCCAGTGATGAGATTGTTCCAAAATTGCATGCCCGCAGAGCTATTTTCAAACTTTACGAGTAACGTACGCCATAAATATTTTAAGTGTGTCATTTACAAGTTTTTTTTATAAATTTAGTTCTAATAAAGCAAATACCGAATTCCGAAAAGCAGCATTCAAATATCTTTGCATTTTTTCATATTTAGAAGTAATAAATACAAAAAAAAAAAAAAATTTAACGATGTATTAAAAAAAAAGAAAAAATATTTTTTTTGTACTAAAATTAATAGTTCACTTTTTTCATATCACATTTACTGTATTAATAGATATTTACTACGTATTTTCGCTCGTTTGTGACTCTACTCCCTCGCCGTACTCTTTCGCTCAGTTTTTCGAGGCACATTTCGAATCTTGATTGAAAGTTTATTAATTATTTAAAGTACAGTAATATAAGTCAATATATTCACTTTGAATTTGGTGGATTTTTTTCGTTCTTTTTGCAGCAATAATATATTTAAATTCCGAACAGAAAATGTAAAGTAACGTTTTTGTAAGCGCCATAATATGTGGGCAGAAAACAAATCGAAAATATTTACATGATATCCACAGATTTTTGATGCGCCATTATTCCCCAACCTAACGAAAACTAGAGTTTGCTTTGTAGCATTATTAGAATATATTATCAAAACTGGTTAATATATTAACAACTTATCTAATCATGAACTTTTCTATAACCTTTCGCAGAAAACTGTTTGTGGGTGGTCTCAGTTGGGAAACGACTGAAAGTAAGTAGATTTTCAGCTGTTGTATTTGAAGGTGTAATATTAATATGTATGTTTCTTAATTTTTTAGAGGAACTTCGCGATCATTTTGGCAAATTCGGTGAAATCGAGAGCATCAATGTAAAGACAGATCCACAGACGGGACGGTCCCGTGGATTTGCATTTATTGTGTTCACGAATACGGAGGCAATCGATCAAGTAAGCGCGGCCGAGGAGCATATCATCAACAGTAAGAAGGTTGATCCCAAAAAAGCTAAGGCGCGCCATGGCAAGATCTTTGTGGGTGGTCTGACAACAGAGATTAGTGATGAGGAAATTAAAACCTACTTTAGTCAATTTGGCAATGTAAGTGACGATACGAAAAGCATTCAAAGAGATCAATTTATTAGCTGTTTTCTGTATGCTTCATATTTTTGTAGATTGTTGAGGTGGAGATGCCTTTCGACAAACAAAAGTCACACCGCAAGGGATTCTGTTTCATTACCTTTGATTCGGAGCAGGTGGTAACCGATTTATTGAAAACGCCAAAACAGAAAATCTCCGGCAAGGAAGTTGATGTAAAGCGTGCAACGCCAAAACCGGAAAATCAAATGATGGCCATGCGAGGTGGTGGTCGAGGTGGTATGCGAGTGGTTCGGGGCGGATACGGCCGTGGTGGTTAGTAACTTACTTTAAATTCTTTAATATTATCATTTAAATTAAATTTGTTTCTGCTCACAGGTTACAACAACCAATGGGACGGCCAGGGCTCGTATGGTGGTGGTGGTTATGGCTATGGTGGTTATGGTTCCGGTGGTTTCGATGGCTACTATACCGGTGGCTACTATAATGGATATGACTACGGTTATGGTAAATACAACAAACAACATAATAATGCTCATAACAATTATTATAATAACACAACGTCGAGTAATTACCATCAAAACAAGAACAATAGCAACAACTATCAGCAGTTCTAAAGTAACTAAATACAGGCAACAAAACAACAACAACAAACAGCAACAATTACATATATTACAATAGACAAAATGCCATTACACAAACAATTTACAACAACAACTTTCCCTTCTAAAACTATTACTATACCAAACAAATTGTTGTTTGCCGTTAGCAAAAGAGATAAAAGAATATCGAAACGGAGAGAAAAACAAAAACAAAACAAAAAACGTTTTGCTGCTAAAATTTCTAAATAACAACTAGAAAACACAAGAACAACAAAACAACGTCGCTAAAAACAAGAAAACTTTTAATTGAAAATAAATATGAACGTATTTTTAAAGTTTACCCACATAAATTTTTAAAAATCATTTTAATATAGCAACAAATATATATTGTTTATATATAGTATGTTGATAAAAACATAATTTTTTCTTTTACAATCAATTCAATAATTTTATATCATATATTATTAATTTTAAAATCTTATAAATGCATATTTGATTTTTAAATTTTAAAGCGTAATTTTAAAACGAGAACTAATTTGAAACCTATACATTTTTCAAGAAATTTCAAAATCTTAAATGATTTATTAGTCGTTTAGCATATATATAAAACTGACGAAGAGTGTGTATTAATGATTGTGTTGTTTAATCAAAAAACGAGCGAGAGCGAGAGAAAAAATCAAAAACATGTAAACAAAACAAACAACAAGTAGACAAAACGTTCAAGTTCATGCACTCCACCAAGACCTACAGCTACAACAACAACAAATATAACAACAACAGATATAACAAGTGCGAGCGCAAGAAGTTCGCAATCCACAACAGACTTTCCAAAGATGACAAATACCTCAAACGCAAAGGCAACAGCAACAACTAGATGAACATAAAATAAAGTTAAAAAGAACAACAAGAACTGTTAACCATATACACATAAACAACAACAACAAGATCATGTGCCAATTATGTGAAACTGTGTGAATCGCCAGCGTTTTGGCCTTTTGCGTATTTGCAACTTGTGCCTTTATTATTGTTAACTAACTGTTATTGTTTGAACAAACTGAAACCAAAAGCTGTTGAAACACACAAACTCATACAAATCGCACACCTACAAACACACACACACAAATACACAAACAACCCAACCTCATCCACACATACCCCATACAAAGAAAAATCTGATTGCATAAAAAAAAATAAAATGTATTCTTACTGCAACCACTAAAATAGTTATTTAAATAGATCTTTCATTTGTTTTGTTAAACAAAACACTAAACAAGCAAACCAACAAAAACGAAACAAGTAATCAAAGCTTTGATTCAACTTCTATTTAAACATACATATATACCTAATATACAGTATATAAATATATTTTTAGATATATGTTATTATTTCGGCAACGAGATAATAAACGTTTTTGCAATGCATATGTTTTCGTATGCACGTCAATACTTATATATAAATATATTTATATCAAATATATACAAAATGATATATATATATATATATATATATACATGTATTTATGCGTAACATAACATTTTACAAATGGGTACTATTTTTGATAGTATTATTTTAAGGCAAATCCTTGTAGAAACATCAACAAGAACACCGATAACACCAACGCAAAAGCAACGAAACAATAACTTTGAGGTCAGGTTACAATTCTGTGCAATGTGATTGTGCGGCATAAGATATTGCCACTTCTCAAACGATCACGCCGACTCCTTGTGCCGCCTCCCTCGTTGTGACTTTCTGCCCTTTTATATGTGGCCATTGATTCTTTTATTTGCTTAATTTGCATTTCTGCTTCGCTTTCTTGACAGTGTGCATTTTGCTGACAAAGAAAATAAGTTCAAAATAAAGAAAGGAAGTAAAACTTAAAAACAACGTAAAATACCAAATAATGTAAGAGAAAAATGCAGACACATTTACTTGATTTTAAATAAAGTCGCGTTCACGCGCAATGCGGTGTTTTGCACGATTGTATGTTGATTGACATTGCGAACAACACCAACCGTGACATGATATCAATATATTCAATCAACTACAATAAATACCAACAAACCAACCAACTGAACGACAAAAACTACAACAACAACAATTATAACTACATAAAGATTAAAATGTTACTTGAAAAAAACACACTTCGTCAATTTTAGTAATTTAAAATAATACATTTATAAATATAATTTTTCTTATTGTTCTTTTTTAAATATTAAGTACAACAAATTCACACAATTACTCGCACGCGTATTTGCAAACATATATACATATAACTATAACGTTAAATTTCTGAATGTAGAACCGTTCAACGCAATCAGCTGCAATTCAAATTTGTAAATGCAAGCAAACAATTTGACGTATCACATTATCCAATGTATATGTATATATATATTTGCTTAAATATATATATATTTATACAAAAAGAATTACATTAAAAACAAAAGAATAATAATATCACAAATCATATGCATAAACTTGAGTAAATTATTTTAAAATTTTGCATGTTTCTCAATGTTTTTAGCAAAGTTGTCTGTATACAAAAAAATTATCATATAAATTTAAAAAAAAAAATTATATATATTACTAGTAATATACAACATTTATTCTACAAAATTATATATTTATGCTATATTATACATACCAATTATGCTGATCCAAAATAATTATGATGTTCAATTGTGCATATAACTTTTCTTTATATAAAAACCAACCAGCTTTTGTATACTTTAAAGAAATAATTTTGTGCCCACTTTATATTAAATCTACAACTACATAAAATATATATTAATTTTCTTATAATTTCATAAATTTCTAAACCAACTAACCCAATCAAAACAACAACTTCATGTATATGAGCGTCATAACATTGTGCGAGTGGTGTTAGCTATACAGGACCATGCGTAAGTTCTGTTTATTATATTGACATGGCTAACGTTGCAGCCGCAAAATGTTATGGCCCACACAGACAGTTCAGATCCAGTTCACAGAGTCATCAGTGAACTTTTTTTTATTAACTATATATAATGTTACTTTCTTATGATTATGATTTTTGAACATATTTGTTATATAAATTTACTATATATGGATATATAATTATCTATTGTAATGCCGAATTTTCCGATGTTTCGCCTCACAAAAACGAAAAAATACAAAAAAAAAACATTTAAAACGAGAGTAGAGAAATTCAAAACACTTTGACAAGCACCACCCAGAAATTCAATCCAATACGATCGCAAGTACGGTACCGGTGTATCTAGTGTGTCCGGTTATATTGTTGTCTCGTCTGTGCGCTACGAATATAATCCCAGATCAAACCACAGAAAGACATACATACCGACTGGACCAATCAAGTCGAAACACCCGAGTACCAACTGTTTACACCGACATCAATTATTTCTTTTCGCTTAAATGTAACGTTATTTTCTTTTAACTCCTCTTTATTAAATTTAAAGCTTATATATTACAAGTAATTTAGAGTAATTAATATCTGTTTTTAGTAAAAATGAATTGGAAAATCAAAAAAAAATATATATATATATGCACTTAAAGTAATTTTAAAAATACTTGAAAAAAAATTTTCTGAAACAGATTTTTAAGACAACAGTTTTCTTGTTTTTAACAACAAAAATACAACAACACAAGAGTAAATTATAATAATACCAATATTAACGCGTATAAAGTCGTACAAATTTGCTGACAATTTGCATTTGTTTTTGTTTTTCGCAAGACGTTTTTTACAACACTAAAATTTTGCGACAAGTCCCACACGAATTTCCCCGAAATCAAGTCGATATAAAACACCATTGAAAAAAAACAGAAAATAAAATTTGATTACTTTTTGCTGAGGTGAGACATTCAAAAACACACACACAAGAGCAGCAGATTTCTTCAATATTTTTGGCCTTTAAAAATGAAAAAATAAAATTATATTTTTTCAAAATTAAAATGAAAGAGTTTCAAATAATATGCTGAATTTGTTGTGTGGAAAATGAGGTAAAAAATTAGAACAATTTAATGCATAAAGAGTGCGTCAAAATGAGAAATCAATTGCAATACATTGTGAAACATGTTTATAAGTCGAAAGTGAATAACTAACATACAAGTATTCAGAGACAGCAGCAATTTTAAGAGAAACAACAAAAAGAATATCTCAAACTTGATATGATAAAAACAACACCAAAACCGACCGCGCATGTATGCGTGAGCGCACCGCTTTGCGCCTTTTTTTTTCTCAGACCGAGAAAAAGATTAGCTAGATAGAAGAAAAGAAAGAGAGAAATGTGTTTTAATTTTTATTGTGTACCAAAACAATTTTTGTAATGCGTGTGCAAAACAAAACAAACAACAAGAGCAGCATCAGAAGAAGAAGCAGCAGCAAAAACAACTCCAACAACAACTGCAATTCAATCATATTGTATATTGATCCCACAGTAGCAACCATAACAACAGCCAATCAATCTTATAATCAAAAACCACAAACCGAAAAATAAGCAAATAAAAGAAAAAAAAAAAACAAAACCGAAATTATTTTTTGTGTTTTTAGTGGAATTCCTTTCCAGCTCTCTGGTGTGCATTTGAATTGTCTCTCCTCGGCACGGTTTCGTCGCCGACTTTTCCTCTCCCATCCAATGTACTTCAAGAAAATTTTGACCAAATAAATTAAAGAAAAATATAAAGAATGTAGAATATTATAAAAATCAATTCTTAATATAAGCGCTCATGATCTACAACAAATTTTTGTGTTTATAAACCCTTTATACAAAAACAAAACCGACTCTTAACAAACAAAGACTACGGTTATGGCGGCGGCTTTGATGGTGGCTTTGGCGGTAATGGCTACGGCAGCGGCGGCGGTGGTGGCGCTGGCGGGCGCGGTGCCGGAGGTCCCCGCGGTGGTCCCAAAGGTATTCACATTAAACAACACACGACCGTATCCAAAACACAAAAACAGAATAAATTGTCCAATTTTAATTCTATCCCGTCCATATGTTACTATTTCTGCTATGTAATTTTATAACTATCCAGTCTTTGTAACTCTTTTTAACTGAGCATTTGATTTTGTTATTAACTAATCTTTCCTAGTCTTTGATTTTGAGTATCCTCCGATTGGGAGCCCAAATTTTGTTACTAGACATTGTTTATCCTTAGATTTGGTCAAAATTTCCATCAGTCGCTTGAGAATCGTTTGGCGTTGTAGTAAAAATCCTCAAACAAAATAAAATACAATTATTTTTTCCTTAACAGCTGTGCATGCGTGTTCATTATAATTGATTGAATATCTAATTAAAATCTAAATTCTTTTTAATATTAATCTATCTGAAACAGGAGGCGGCTTTAACGGTGGCAAACAGCGCGGTACTGGACGTCAGCCCAGGCATCAGCCGTACTAAGGGGGCGCTGTTAATGACCCCGATATCTACTTATAACTGCAAACTATTTGAATTTTACCTAGTTTAGTTTGTTATGGTAAGAGAATATCATCGTATTGCTATAAAATAATTGTGTAAAACTCATCGTATTTAATTTCTGCAGCATACTACAAAATACAACACACATATTCACAGACACACTCGCAATCATATACGTCTTCATCTGCAGGCAGACCTCACATTCTCATGCTATTACCGAAGGTTAGCGGAACGACCGCGCGCAGACATATGTTTAAACCATACACACTTGTTGTGTAGCACCATTCCAACTACAATATCAACAACTACAACAGCAGAAGCAGGCAACTACAAGAAACGTCGGTGACAAGCCATCAACGCATCATTTATATATATATATATACACACAGACACACATACATATACAGAGAGTTAGGCTTGAAGAGAGAAGAGAGAAATGCAATTTTTCAGCAAGTGGCTAATTTTTCATAGCCACACGCTCGTTAAGCTAGCAAGCAGCCCCACCAAGAAAAATCCACATTGCACCACATTATGTAGCACATATATATGCCACACACACCAACTTACTGTAACTGTTACAATTGTGTGGCAAATACTAATTTGTTTTTCCAATGTAGTCTCATACATTATATAAGCAGGGTCAGACATATATATTTATATATATGGAGAAGAAACAAATATAAAAGAAAAGAAGAAAGAATACCTAAAATGAAAACAGAACAGTGGCCGCAATGTTTAATAGCAGCAGTAAATTCATATATTAAATACAATAGTCACTAAGTATTTGTTTAAACTTAATTAATTTAATGATTGTAATATGTAATACATAATTATTATTATACATGAAACGCGAGACAGCTGGCGCTCCTGCGGTGCGGACGGGCTGTCTTAGAAGCGGGCGTTCCTTCTCGGCAACCTCGGCTCGCATTTGTCCAAGTCCGCTGAAAACTACAACAAACAAATCCACCAAAATGCAAATAACAAATGATTTTTCCGATATAAATGGTAAATGTTTTTTTTTGTGTATGTATTTGCGCTAATTCATAGTCTATATAAATCTATAGATATATATATATATATATATATATAAATATATATACAAATTTAAAAAAAAAGAGAATTTTATATTTTAATAAAAATCTAATGCATGACAAAAACAAAGAGAAAAGATAAAGGAACAGAAGAACAGTTACATAAAGCTCTATAAAGTAAACCAAACTCAACTACATGATGATGTATAGTTTTTAAAAGACTATTGCAAGAGAATATTTGTTAAAAATGAATAGGCTTCTACATAAACAAATAATATTAAATACATATGGAACTATACAAAAATAACTATAGCTATTTAAAAACCGAATTGAACAAATGTTATGCTTAAAACGTCCGATCTTTAGGAACCAGATGAAAAGTGGAATTCGATATACATATATGAAAACGGTTAAGGAATTTAGAAGCATCAATTAAATACAGTTGGTTTTCCATTCTCCTCCATTTATATCTGTATATTTGCTGCTAAAATGAAGCAGCTCAGTCAACCATAAGCCTCAAGTTTCTTTTCTCACTCTATAGATACAAAACACACATTGACAAACAAAAACACAGAGAAAAAAAAGGAAAAAAAATCGAAGCAACAAGATTCAATTAAAAACAAAAATAAAATGAAAATAAATTTTTGTAACTTTTTATTCAATATGCCTGGTCGACAATCGGCAAACAATGGATTCCAAAAAGTAAGACATATATTTACGGTAAATTTAAACATTGTGGAATTTTGACTTCAATAGTTTCGTTTCACCTGGCCAGTGGTAAAAAGCACTTCCAGTATGTTGAGGAACTCACGATAATTGACCTCGAGACAGATTCCGCGTTTAACGCTGAAACATTTACAAACGGCTTCCAATTCGCGACTGCTCATCATGTTGTGCATATCACGTAATGTGATACCACGCAGGAATTGATTCTGTGAAATCGAACCACAATTTTGCCGATCGAAGTCCTTAAATATTTGGCTAAGATTGGATATTTCATCCGGCTTGGTGGCCAGCTTCATCAGCGCCTGTGAGCATAGTGTGCGCTCATCAAAGTTCAAGAAGCATTCAATGCAATCCAAATTCGGCAGATGCAGCAGCGGAACTGCTGTTACAATATTATCACCCATATGTGTTTCATATTGTATAAATATCTCGTCCAAAGCCTTGCAGAAATCACGATATTTAACACAGGCTCGGCGATGAGGCGAACGGAAGCTGTAATCAAAAATGATAAAATTAATTTATAGTCGGAGAGCACTCTGCTCTTTGCGACTTACACATCGCATATAGTGGTGGCGTCCTCTTCACTGAGAATGATCATTGAATTGTCAAGAGCCCGTTTGAAGTCGCTCTCCAGTATTTCACCCTCACGATGACGATCGTAATCGGCCAGGAAATCAATGACAGGAATACTCTTTGTGACTGCCTGCTTTTTGGCGCTAGTAAGAATGCGAATAATGTTCTCCTCGCTTGACATTTCCTTTTCGATCTTCTCCCTTGCAAATGGCGGACATTCTTCAAGCGCTTGCTTGCCTACCATAGTGGGCATAGCGTATTCGGCCGGATCTACATCATCCAGGAACTTGGTGTAATAGAAGCCCAACTCATTGCCGTAACGATGCAGTATAGCATCAAGTTCTTTATTTGAGAGCAGTATTCCATTGATACGAAAGATTTGATTTGCCTGATGACAATTCACATGTCCGCTGTATAATCTGAAATATGGATTTGATTGAGTAGTTCCTGTAAGCTTCAGTGTTCTTTGATACTCACTTGTCATAGTTGCGGAAGAAGGGATGTAGATAAAGACGGCGATTTCTTATGCGTAACCGTATTTTGGCTAAAGCATCTTCGCACAAGTCGCGCAAATCCATTGGCGCCGCTTGCCAATCGAGGGCACCAGGTCTGGGTAGTTCTTTGATGTGTATTAGTGGCGATTCAACAACACACTGTGGATCCTTTTCCAAGTTTTTGATAGTAAATACTAGAATTTTTAATTGGAAAAATTATTTTTAGCCGAAATTTTTAGCCAAAAAATTATAAACTTAATATAAATTAAAACATTTTTACCGGTATCGATTTCGTCGACGAAAATACGCCAACGTACTCGATTGGTGTCGAGTGGATCCAAATATCGGTCACATATAAGAGCAAACTCTCGCTGTGATAGATGTTTTCCTACGCCCATGTTCCATAGGCCACGCTCAAACTGATTCTTTGTTATGCTTCCCACTTGCAGTGGATCGAACTTCTCCAGAAATTCACATGTGCGAACTCGATTCTTATAAATATATCCCTGAATACAATGTATAATGTCGCACTCTCCACGGTTTTTCTTGGGATGATTACATGCATCTGGAAATATGGGGTGTGTTATTTGACAGCCATTCACTGGTGGTAACTCTGACAGTTCCAGATCAATTAGCCGGCCTGGGAAGTCAAGAATTAAATCCTGAAGAAGGAACCCAAATGAGCTAATAAACTTTAAACCCCAAGCTTTACACTTGCCCCTGAACTATCCAAAAGGTTATGCGACTTCAAATAGTCCATAATATTATCAAGGTGCTTAATGAAAGCCACATAATTGACCAGGTAACCATCCTTCATGTAGCGCCTAAGTAGCAACAGAAAATCCGATTCTGACAGAGGTATTTTCATAAAGTGGAGCACACGCGAGAAGTGTGATACCGTTACTACGCCCACATTTCTTGCAACCTATTTTTATCAATTATTGAAATGAAATAAAGTGGTAGAAGAATTAAAAAGGTGAGGATTGTATAGGTCTGATTTTCATAGATCGAAACTATTATTAAGGAGTCGAGCTATAAAAAAACGTTCTATTGCTTATGCAAATTATCGATGATTCAATTTCAAAATTGTTAATAGTTTAAAATAAAATACTAACCAGCTCGTAGTCCTGAAAGTACGGCATTAATGGCAAGTGCGTTTCCTGTGCTATCTTTAATAGAATCAAGAATAATTTACGTCGTTCTTCGGGTTGTGGTATTACATTCAAGTGCCATGGATCATTCCACTCTAGTCCACTGGCCAGTTCCTTGATGGCGTTTTTTGTTATATCTGTGGGGGATCACAATGCAGATTAGTCAGTTGTGTAGTGTTTGTATAGAACAAGTTCACCCTTTGTTTTAAGGACTTACTCTCTTCGCAAACCACTTTACAGAACTGTCTATAGGCGACGCGTCCATCGCGAATTTGAAAATAATCGGTAACATCTCTTAGCTCGAACTCAGACATACCGGATACCTTGCGATACTTTCCCAGCACAGCAGTGAATATGGACTCTGGGGATGAATATAAAAATTTTCTTGTTTCATTCATAGAGATTTTATTGGTACTTGCCCGAGAGGAAGCCAGTGCAACCGGGATCGTGTTGCTTCATATCTGCACAGATGTCAAAATCATGACGAAAAATGGCCCCTTGAATCTTACGGCACGCGCGCCATATACTATTCAGCTCCATCTCCTCCTACAAGACGAATAAGAGATTGAAGAATTGCCGCTAAAGTACTTTGCGACAATTGACAACTGACTTACCCGCTCATCGCCTTCCTTTAACTTGGTCGAATGCATTCTGCTATTGAATTTGTAATGTTTTTTTATTTTTAAAAAATGAATTAAACCCTATATACAAAGGTGTATCAAATGTATGCTAGTTTTAGCAAACAATAAAGTTACAAATTATTCTCACAAACGGGTTCAGTTACAAATTGACATTATGTGCTGTGCATTCTGTTTGCCTTTGTTTCACCGAGAGCATTAGGGGTGGGGAAGGTAGAGCTGGCACGACGACGTCCGTCCCGACACTAATCACTTCCTTCTTCTGGAGTCCAGAGCCAAGCATGATGTGCGGCCACAGGACTCTGTTTGCTCGTTGCCTGCGTTGGTTGACTCAACGTTATGCAATCACGCGCTCATTCATCGCTCTGTTTGTCGCAATGCCAGCAGGACTTTTATTCAATTTTCAAGAAACGACGCAGCGAAGAAATAAAAAATAAAAAAATATCAGAAAAATCAGATCGATTGGAAAAAACATATCCTGGCATCATCAAATGCAATTTCAGTTTATTGAAAAATCACTGGCCAACTAACCATAGAAACGCTTCAAATGGAGCCGGAGCAGAGCAGAGTTGAGGTTGATTGGCAACGACAGCAGAGTCAGTCACCTGCAAAGTTAAATGAGATAACTAATGTTTATTCGGTGTAATCGAACTATTGTTTACTGAGTGTGCATAGTGAGAAACTCGGCTAGATATGACTGAGACTGGAAATTCAACTAGATTATCCTAAATGTCGATATACCCTACTTTGCTGCTGCAGTGCACATTCCTTCTACGATAATCTTCTTCATTGATGCGTGCCAAATTGCACTTCAAAATTGTAATGCCCAACCGCTTAGTGTGGCCATAAAAATGTATTGCAATCATTATCGTTGCTTAGACGAGCTTTGCGGCCAGCCAGGCGAGCTCCACGTGCTCCACCCTTGACTTCTCGAAACCACCTTTAGTGGATTTCAAATTGCAACTTTTATGGCGCATTTTTGATTTACTCAGTTTGCTATTTACTTTTGCTCGGGATTGAACTGGCAGAGGCGTTGTGAGGGAGAGCGGTGGTCAGGGCTTTGTTGATATTGTGGCTAATTTAAAATTATAGTTTTCAGTTCTTGAGTTGTGTGTTGTGTGAAGGAGAGAGATTGGGCTCACCTTGTTCTTTCGCTTATCGTGCGCAAACATATGGCGTTTTGTCAGTCCGACTTTGCACGATGATTTTTTATACTTTTTTCCCGACAGGCATACCCACACACAGCGAGCAGCATAGACAAAATGGTGGCATATATTCATGAACCTGCTGTACATCTGCATAATAGATGGCAGCAGGCGGCGGCAGGTGACGCCACTTGGCGTATATTGCCTTTTATTTTAGTGCCTGCTGCTTGTCTGCTAAACTGGTTCTCTGGCACTGGCTGCTTTTTGGGCGGCAAGTTTCACACGCACATACACCTGCACACACACACACACACGCATACACATTACAAAGACAGAGACAGCGATTCTCACACAGTTATATAGAAATATGGGAAAAAGGCAAACAATGGCAGGCAACCTAGTTATCGCCCGCCATCTTTATTGCATGCAAATGTGCGAAAGGCGGCGCAAAGGAGGCGCGTCTGTTGAAATGGCTGACGTATATGCAATACGTATACGTAATGCACCTTTGCCATGCCTTATAAAAGCAACCGCATGCATATTTATCTTTACTCCAAAGCCGTAGCCGGAGCCGGTGTCGGTGCCGTTGTCGGAGTCAGAGTCACAGCTAGAACTAAAGTCGGCACTGCAGCCGGGCCACATGAGCTCCTCGAACAAATACATGTGCACATTTGAGTGAGTGTGTGGGGTATACATGTGTTTGTCGTGCTCGTCTCTGCGTGTTTGCATGTGTGTGTGTGGAGTTAAAGAAATACGATATCTTAAGTGTTAAACAGGCGCTTTGCCAAACAAACTCGCACTGGCTGCACTACAAACGAGGCATTGCCACCTTATCTTGCCTGCCTGCCTGACACGCCCACCTCGTTGCAATTGCAGTCGTCGCCAGCTCGTTGCCCAGCTCCCTTCCCAGTGCCATCACCTTTCCCGAATTGGAATTTGAGAAATACATATTTGGCGGCAGGCAGAACAAAATGAAAAAGGGAAAAGCGATGTACGCTGCAGAAAATAAATAAAAATGCTCGCTCTGCTCGCTCGCTTCTGCTGTGGCGCGTTTTATGCGCACTTGAACATACACGCACACAGACAAACAGGCACAAGCGTGCACACAAGCAAACAGGTGCAAGGCGTTTGCTCTCGCTCTCTCGCTCTGACACAGGCTTGCTGCATTCTTGGAGTGCATAGATTCGGGCCCTGCTTATAATTCCACGCCGGAGTTGTAAATGTTTATTCAAGTATTTATTTATGTACTCACTCGCACTCAATGTGTGTGCGTGTGTGTGTTTGACAAAGGAATCTTAAGCGACAAGCCTCTAGGGTATATTCGATATATTCGATACTCGCTATGGAAGTTACCTTGATTTGAAATCTTTATTTAACATAGTTATAAGTTCTTTATATTTCTTGATCTAATCATTAAATATATTATTAATATTTTATATATACATACTAATAATAAATTTGTACTAGTGTTTTTTCTGAAAAACCTAAACAAACATTGTCTTTTTAAGTGGTATCTTCTTTCTCTCACACATCGCATATTCACGGTTCTGTTTGCGTTTGAACTTGCTTTTGAGCGCGGCTTAAATTAAAATGCATTGCCCCTATGGCTGAGTTTTTGATTTGATGCAACCACGAACACACTAAAGCTGCTAGTGCTTGTTGTTGTTGCTGTTGCTGTTTATGTTGCATTTGCTTTTGCAGTTGCTGCTGGGCTACAAGCACTTTTATGTTGCCCCTAAACCACTCACAACAGCTCCAACAATAACAAGTAAGAATGCTTTAGTCAAGAGACTGCTCGAGTGTCAGACACCCTGTATCTTCTATGCTTGAATGAGCCATTTAGTAAGCTAAATACCCTGTTCTGCCTCACATATAATAAACTTTAAGCCAAGATCATCTTAAAACTTTAACTTAACGTTATTGTCCGTGTCAGTCTCTCTAGCTCGAGGTACACGATTTTAATCAGTCAGATGCCTGTATAGGGTATTCTTGAATCTTTTCTAATAGCAGCCCGCTCTGCTGGCTGCATAAAGGATGCATTTTCAATTTTTATAATGGCATCGCAGCAGCTCCTCGTGCAGCTGCCATTTGGCGAGCGTATTCTCAGCTCAAGTTTATTGCACAGTTTGCCATTATATTTGGAAATATTTTGACATTGGCTGCACATTTTCCGACGACGAAAGAATCTGGCAGCACTGCTGCTGCTGCTGCTGCTGCTGCTGTTGCCATTGAAGTTCGCAATATTGTGCAATTTTCATCGTTTAATTTGCATTCGCAGTGCTGGAGCGCACTTTGTCATTTAATTCTGCTGTCTGCGTGCCGCGTAATGACAAAACATGAACTTCTGCTTCTGCTTTGACACGAAGTCATCATCATTAACTTGGCCCTGGAACTGAGTTTAACTAATTAAAAATGCCCTATTGGTACCCGCAATGCCAGTGAATAATGTAAAAGGGATTTAGCACGCGATGAAAGAAATCGACATTAGACAATTTCAACTCGGCAAATTGAGCATACTCTGTTTCAGATAAATTAATTAATACAAATTACTTATGTTGATTAAGTAACTGTGTCTTACTTTTATTTTATTATAACTCAGCTGGAATCTTAAAATATCTTTTGACAGTGGTAAATAAACTCATCTTATTAGGGTATTTGGGATTAGGTTAACTCAGCAATGCGTCGTATCTTTAGAATTTCCATTCAGTTGGTTTCGGCTCCATGGTTCATCAAACATCCAGTCATTGGGACATTTGAAAATTGATTTAAAAAACTTTTTTAATTAATTATGATGATGTGGTAGTGTAGCTCAACCCCTCACTCCCCCTATCTACAATCCATTTGCAGTGCTGCTGGCGTTGATGTTGAGTTTTTGACTTCTTTGATGCTGCAAATGATGTTCGAGTTGAGTAGATTTTTTTTTTCACTTCTTTCTTTCTTTATCATTGGAATGTTTGAGTTTTCACATTTCAATTTCTGGTATTTCGCAGTTCACTTTTTTTCACCCCTCACGCCCACCAAACAACTTTTCGCTGCCTGTGCAGGGGGTGTGCGGGAGCGTCAAAGTTAAAATTAACAGAAAATGGTGCCAAAAGACGCCGTCGCATTTGGTTCTTCAAATAAGTTTTGTATTAATGAAATTGCAAATACCATGCAAAACTTTCGTGCATGTTTCTTTATAAACTGTCAAAGTAATAGACTGAGTTTTGGCATGTCGAGTTACTGTCGGTTCTGTCGGGTCTGTCGGGTCTGTGTCGAGTACGTCTGACTTCTGTCCGATCCAACAGACAGACGTCTGTAGGTCTTCTATGCATCATAGGCTACTATGCCAGACTCTCTCTTAGTCTGCACAACCTGCCGGCTGGATGCATTGCAACATTACAACGCTGCCGCTGCTGGCATTCAGTTCTCAGTTCAGTTCTGCCCGCCATGTGTGCAAATATCGGAGCAACTTTTTGTGCAGCAAAGTTTGCAAATGTATTTCAATGCATAGAAATGAATCTAATTTGTAAAATTTCATACAACAGTTGAAAAGTTATAAACGCGCAGGCACTTGCACTCCATGCAGCGTCACCGCTGCCGTTACCCTCGGTCGCTTATCTTTCCCTGCTCCCAGTTCCTGACTAGGTTGCTTGCCCTGGCCCTGGCTCTGGCTCTGGCCCCATGTGCAGGCCACTTTGCCGACGGTTTGTGTGAAAATGTCGACAACTTGGCATGCAGATTGCAAAGTTTCCAAAAGCAGCATCGGCAGCAGCAGCAGCAGCAGCAGCGACAGCAACAGCAGCAACGGCGACGACGCCAGCACCAACAACAACAACAACAACAACAATCCGAAAAAGCTGAGCAGATTTAAGTGGTGCTTTGTTATGCATAAATAAAATGCTCGGTAAGAAATAAGCCCGGCAACGGAACGAGAACAAAATTTGCAGAAAAAGCACAGAATCAACGAGGCCAAAACATATTTTTGAGTTTATTCAAAATAAATTTTACATTACTTAGCTGCCAACTCGAAGGGCGCCAACATGGGTCATATAGCGTACTCGAGCGATGCAGCAAAACCCCTCCACCTCCGTCTAAAGCGAAAAGTAATTTACGCTCAGGCGAGAGAGGGAAAAAACTAACCAACTGACTTGGAGCTGGTACTGTGTCTTGGATCTAGGGAACTAGGCGCAGCCGACGACAAGCAGCCAAAGACAATTTTGTTGGCACTAATTGAATGTAAATACAATTTTGCTTTGCTGTCAAGTCTTGTGTCTAGTCGACAAGGACGACAACAGCCATGCAGCAAATGAGGTGCGGGGGCAGGCAGGGGGTGGGAGTACCAGTACCAGTACCAGTACCAGTACCAGCCGGTGCCGTAGCGTCGTTCTATGACGACGTTGGCAATAAAATGAAACGAGCTGATTGTGTGCTACAAACAAGACTGCAGCTGCTGCCAGGCGAATAGCGAGCACACAGTCTATAGTGCTCCTCTGCACTTGTGCAGGCTGCTGCTCCTTGGCTGCTGCCTCGATGCCTTGGCGCTGAAGTGTCGTTGTAACGTTGGCACACAGATCAAGTGCAATGCAACGTGCAAAGTTCCAAAAAAGCGCAAAAATCAACAGTGCAAAATCTTTTATTTAGTGTCATCAACAACGATTCAAGTTGTAGCTTGTCTCGCTGTTCAATTTGCGCCAACCCGCATGCATTTTGCGTAGAAAATGTCATTTGATATTTGTTTAAAATTTAATTACCCAAATTGCATTGAGACAAGCAAAATGAGTGAGTGAGTTCCCAAGGCGGCACTTTTCATGCAAATCTCTCTTGAACAGTATCAATTTGTGCTGCGGGGCACTTAAGCACTATTGGTTGGCATGAAAAATACATCAATAAAGGCTATCAGCTAGATTAAGGCTATTTTATGTTGTGCTAGTTTTATGTTAATACAATTAAAGCGACGCCTTAATTAAATTGATTTGCATATGCTTTGAATTGTTTTCCACATTGCGTATACGTAATGCATTTTTTAATTGAATTGTTTGGCCTTTTGTGGCAAGCAAAAGCAGGTAAATGCACAACATACTGGACACGGACAAGTGCAGCAACAACAAGAATAATAACAGAAACGTGAAAAACAACATCAACATGTGAAAAATCAACAAAAACATCTACTGCTGCAGCCCAATGGCAAAGCTCGTTCGTCAAACTAAAATCTATATGAGATTAAAGGATTTAAAAGCTTTCAGAAAATCATCATATATTTTTTTGGTAAAACTTAGTTAGAATCAAGTGCATACATGAAATATAATTGTATTCATAATACCGGCTAATTATTGACCAAACAAAGGCTGGCGAATTGATTTACCAACTTTTATTTGATAAGTCAAATTGATGCTCTAATATTTGTCTGGCACACACACAGACTAATTAAGCCCAGAGATTTGTTTATTACGTCAATTAATACTTATGACCAACAACAAGCCGCACTTCAATTAGAGCTGCAGGCATTACTTGGCCAAAATTGGCAAATAGTAGAACGATTGAATTGTTTGCAAATTATAATTGGCTTAGCAGCAGCTTGAGCACTTCGGTTTTAGCATCGCCATAAGCAGCTTTCCCTGTGCTGCCTTTGCTGTTGTTGTTGTTGTTGTAGTTGTTGTAGTTGTTGTTAGTGACAGGTTTCGTAATTTGCGACCTCGTCGTCGTTTAGCTGTTTATGCATTTATGTATAGCACTTGTGCGACTACAAGTTGTTTAACGTTCATTACCATTTGCCATTAGCATGCATTTTGCCACGTAATTTTCCATTCCGCGTAACGCTCTGTTTCCACGGGAAACCCTTCTGTGTGTGTGCGTGTTTATGTCTATGTGTGTGTGTGTGCAGTTGCAGTTACAGATGCAGCACATGGTGGCAGGAAGTAGGCTGCCGGTCTATTCTATTAAGCGGCGTCAAGCACGATGAGTCTATCGTCCATGCATACACCACGCTCACACGGGCACAGCCACACACACACACACACACACATGCAGTGGCGTCACGCATTAATGTATGCTACATTTTCTTCGCCTCGCAGAGGATACTTATGCCACGACATGCGTGCAACATTGCGTGGCAAGCAAAGCCAGACGGAGCAGGCTGCCGGTTGTGCAATCGAATCATCATCAAATCGTACCAAAATTGACTTAATTTTCGTAGCACAGTTCATTGCACATCGTCAACGCATAAACGCATGATATTGCGGCTTTTCATTTTATCTAACGCAGCAATTTAAATGCATTTTTCGTCGCAGCTGGAGAGTTTGGTGATGTGGGGCAGAGGGGTGAACTGCGGTGCAAACAATGCGGCCGGGCACACACATACATAAGTAAGACTTGATTGCGTTTCCGTTTTATGAAATTTTGTGGCATCAAATGCAATGATTTGTCATGGCTTATATGCCGTTGGGTGTTGCACACACTCGTCACAGTTTGCGTGGCAGCTGCTAGGAATGGGATAAGAGAGACTGTGACAAGGGGAGGGAACTTCAGGGAGCTGCTCGCCATGTGTTTGGGGACTTGCGAATCACTCTGCCTCCGGCATGTGATGAAATGTGGCAACTGACGCAACTGCGCTCGCATCATTTAGGTGTGTGTGTGTGTGTTAATATTTTGCCGATTGGCGCTGCAATATTTTGTCATTTGCAAACCATTATGAATTTATTTATTATTTTCCTGGCTCTCCGCTCTGTGAAATATTTTCGCGTTGATTGCGTTTGTTTATGTGTGAGTCTCGGTTTAAGGCCACCACTACCAGCACCACTGACTCCCTTACTGATTCCCTACCATCCCGTATTACTTTGTCAGTGTATGTGTGCGTGTGTTTTAGTCTCTTTTTGCGACAACATAACGCGGCGTATGCGTGATTTCAATTCGTTTCACTGTACGTGAGTTTTTAGTATTTTCCACTGGCAGCAACAGCACGCAAATTAAAGTTCAGGCAAGCAGAAATTCAATCTCTTATTTGGTGATTGTTCCGGTTTTACTTTTTTCTCGTTTTGTATTTGGTTTCCTTTTTTTTCGTTTCTTTGGCCAACTCAAAAGTCCCTTTATTTTTGTACTCCGGCTGTTTTGAATTAAGGAAAGCGCACGTTTTATTGTTTGTTTCAATTGCCCGACTGACGAGAGCAGGACCAAGGCCGGCACACGAACGTCTCGAGCTTATCCTGAGCGTAATCAGCAAATGTGCCAACACCGACGAGCACATTTCAGGTTTGGGGTCCCCCCAAAAAAAAAAAACGAAATTAGTTCAATTTGTACGAAATCAAGCAGATGTTCGTACGTATGTACGTAGATAGGTCTGTCTCTATCAGACGGAAATAGCAGACAATAAAATGAAGAAAGAGCTAACGAAAGCGGGTAAGAGAAGTGCGCAGGGGGAATGGAAGCGTGACACGTTGACAGTGGAGTCTGTAATCGAATTTGGGCTAATATAGGTGGAGCAGGGTTACAAGGTATTGGTGTAATAAATATATTTACTCATAATGTAAATGATTTACTTTTAGAATTTATATGAATTTTTTATTTTTTTTTGCGCATTTATTCAGTTTTCTCTTTCGTATTACTTTTTCAGTGTCGTGTTTTTCAACTAACTTTTCTACACGGCCCCATCTCTATATTGCTTGACTAATTCTATTTAGCATTTTGCAGGACGACAATGGCGCTGGCTAACTGGACTTTTATTTTAAAATTCTTTTTTTTGTTTGTTTTTGTTGTCGTTCCTTGTTGTATCCGTAACTCTAGTTTGCGACGCGCTGTGTCCGGGCAAATGGAGTCCGGCTAATTACTCAATGCAAATTAAAATTCATGTCAAGCAGATTGGATTATCCTCACGCAACATTAAATGTCGCGTTTAGCGTGGCAGCAGCAGCAGGAGCAGGAGCAGCAGGAAAGGTGCTTTCGCTTTTGCATTTCGCTTTGTCGTTACCTTTGCCCTCGCTTTGCTTTGCCTTTGCTTCGTTGCTCGTTTTGGTTCCGTCGCGTTCGCGTTGCGCATAAAATGGACAACTGAAATCAAGAGCAAAAGGGCCAGCAGCAAGCAGGGAGTGCGATAGAGAGAGAAGGAGAGAGAAGGAGGGAGGAAGAAGGACACCAACAAGGACAAGGGCGGGTAATAGAAGGTAACGAAGACAACACAACGCAGCGTGGAGCGGAGAGGGTAAAAGCAACGCAGGGAAATCTCTTTTGAAATGCTAATGTAAAAATTCTTTAAAGAAAATTACGCAATACATTATTTTGGTTTATTTTGCATTAAAAGTCAATTTAGTGTTAAGGCACAGAAACATGCAACAACAACACAACGGAAAAAGTATGTGAAAAGCGAAAAAAAAACGTAACGCCATCTAAGCGAGCGCACCCAAAACAACAACAAGAAGCTCTCCAAAAAGGAGCTGTAGAGCGTAAAGAGCGCAACAGGATTGGGCAACGGACACACTGCGGCACAGACCGGGGGGCACGGGTTGCCAGGCGTGAGTTTGGACAACACGGCCTGGACCGTTCGGGCCATGACAACGCAACTAACTACAGTTGGCGACGCTCGGCGTAAATAACAAACGACCGAAAGTTAGCATTTTTATTTTGCATTTTAAGTTGATTTGCCGCCTGCGTGCTGAGCAGAGTGTCAACGGCACTCAGTCAGAAAGGAGACCCGCACAGATGGGAGAGACGGATGAGGCAGACGAGAAAGACGCTAAGGACAAAAGGGGAGTAAATACAGCCAGACTTTCACACATGGCAAGGCGACTGGCCACGGTGGAGTGCAAGCATCTTGTCAGCTTGCTGAATATTATTTAAATAACTGTATTATCAAAAGTAACTAAATTAAATATATTATATTATTTATTAATATTATTATATAAATTATATAAACCACATTAAATTCATTAATGGATTAAAACACATAATAATAAAACATATATACTAAACATGAAAAAATACTCCAATATTTTATTAACCACTTTTATTAGTTTATTTAAGCTCCTTTATACCCATGTAAATATCGCATTCACATATCGCAAACAAAACAAACGACTCACTTTTATGTTTTAATATTAACGTCGACGTGCCGTTTTAATTTATTGATGCAGTTTATCGATAATTGTAAGCGACGTTGACGACGAAACTCGTTAATTCTTAAATTCTGCTTGGCTGACGATGCTCGTTCAACCATTTCGGCCAAATGGGATTATGAGCTTTAAACACTTCACTTCACAATGTGCAACAAAGACATTATTATGGCTACTTATATAAGAGAGATACACACGTATATATAGAGTCACTTTTTTCATTCGCCCATTTTTAACACATTTTCCACAATTTCCACCATTGTGCAGTGGCGTCCTTTTTTCGTCTTATGTTTTGCGTGGGGATCCAGCGGCACGCTGCTCTTTATCTATTAAAACGCCTTCCAATTTGCATATTTCTGCAGCTGTAACAGCTGTCAACGCTGGACAGAAACGATGGTCGCCTCGACGGCGACGACGACGTCAACAGCGACTGAGCAGCAACGTAGGACTTATTGTAGCAGCAAACGAGAAGCAGCTCTTAAGATAATGTATCCCCTTGCATTCCCTGCCCTGTCTGCCTCGTCTGATGAGTGGAAGCATCTCGCGCAAATTAAAGCCCCGCTTTTCTCGCTTTGCCAGAGCTGTTTCAGTCGGAGCAGGGCAACCTAAATAGATGGGAGAGCTAAAAAACAGTGCGCGACTAGCGTAATACTTTGGGTCTCTATTTTTAAGGTGAACTTGTGTAAATTCGGAGAATTTGCTTATAAAAGTCGCTAAAATATTTTTAGAAAATTTAACAATATATTACAAGAATGTTTAATAACATAATAGAGAGTTCAAGGGGTTTCATGACAAGATAAATTTACCATTTTACTGTTTCCATTAAACTTTTGTGTTTCTTTAAATTAAACTCCCCTTTGCGTAATTTGCATGTGTACAGGGTATACATGAAAAAATAAAAGGCGCACAACAATGCGTTTTGTCCAGCGCCATTAACACTCTACCAAGTCAAGCATATTAACTGTACTAAGAGACTTTGGAAAATAGGAAAATTTAAGAATTCAATTTAGACACGCCATAAATATTTTTCCATTTGTTTGCATATGCTTAATAGAATGTTCTGTAGTGTGTGTGTGTGACGTAGCGCATTGCGTTGCTTGATATGCCGAGCTACCTCTTGACTATTTTATTTCCTCCCATTTTATTGTATTCCTTTGTTTGGCTTGTTACGCTGTCGTATTACCTACATCAACTGTCACTTTAAAACGCATTTTTCTTTCACTCGCCGTTGCTCCGGTTTGAAGTGTTACTCAGGGCTGTCGTCGCCTGGGCTTATCTATAGCGCAGATGCGGGAGCGGGAGCACACGATGGCATTTGTCTGTCCACTGTCGGTTTGGTGTGTAAACAATTCCATGCACATTAAGTTCCAATTAAGTAACATTCAAGCCAAATCGCTGGCCTGTTATGGGCAAATTGCTGTTTGTTTGGTTTTCGGATTCGACGCTCGTTCGCTCGCTCCAGATTGCTTTGTTAATATTAATTTGTCATTAAATTGAACGACAAGAGCTTACAAGCTGCTCTCGTTTAAAATGCATTGATAAAGCCAAGTGGCCAGCCAAGCCAAGCTGTATTCCTACACTCTCCTTGGCCATCAGATAAATTTAATGCGCTTTAAACTGTTTGGCTAGGGCTTGCGGGCTTGTGGGCTGTCTTTGTGTCTATTGTATAGCACCAGGCAGTGCCAGCACCAGCTCCTTGGTTAGCCCTTTTGAAAACTAAGCACAACTGTTGCGTGCGCACTTGCACGGTCAAAAGGATGCGGGGTTGGGCGTTTTTCGGTTGCGGTCGCTCTCCATTTGAGACTCGTCTTAAACTGTCTGGCATCTCCATCATCATGGCGAACGAGCAATCTATTTAAATGCCCTGCAAAAGGTCTGACATTTTATTGACAAATTTTCTATACTATAATGAATCAATATCTCCAAATGTGTTTAGCATACAATGTGTCATTTGTCAGATAATGTGCCGTGAGTTTAGGCGACTGTCAGACTGCTTGATGGTTCTTTTTAGTGGTGGACGAACCCTTTTTGTTACCTTCACTGCAAATGTAAACACCAAAAGGTTTAGTCTTCGAGTGGCAATGCTTTTAATTTAACGCTACTTTGAGCAAATTTACATGTAAACACACACACACACAGAGTTGGGTCCGGGCGACCACAGGCGTTACATGGAGGCCACAAAGCGTAAAAATGCATAAAGCTTATGCTAGCCTAGCTTGCTCCAACTGTGCCATTCAGAATAACGCAATGCCAGCTTAGCTTTACTTGGCTTTCAACTTCCTGTTCCCAGGTAGAACAGCAAAAAAAAATCTATTTTCAATAGAAACGTTGCTCAACTAAAAAAGGACCACTCCACACTGTCTATGAATGGGAAAAAGGTGTTATCTGATTGCTATTCTAAACACACGCACTCAAACACACTCACACACATACGTAGTATACATATATGCAGTACAGAGGGGCAAGCGAGGGCATTTGAAAGCCGAGAAAAACAAATACGTTCGCATAAAAAGTTAAATCACATGAATGGGGCTATTCACTGGACTTCCAATGGAGGTTTTAAGCACAGCTCAGGTTGGCACTAAAAAAAAAGGCATGAAGTATTTACGATTGACATGGCAAATAAGCAGGCAGAATGGCAAATACTAGTACATGGTACAACAAGTTGCAAGTGCTTCATATCTGCCAAGTTTTGTCATTTCGAAAGTGGTGATATCTCGTTTTTTTGCATAAGTTACTAATATTTAATAAAAAATGAGTAGAGGTACTCAGTGAAATTGAATTTTCAGAGAACTGAGCTTAAAACAGTTTAATATATTTATTTATTTTTTTGATCTTTTGCGAGAGAGAGAGAGAGTGACAGAGAGAGAAGAAGGTAAGAACTTCTCTTAGATGTTTAAAAAAACCTTTGTTTGTGGCTTTAGTTGATTAAAGAAACCTAACATCAATTTCATCAATTTATTTTGTTAGCTGCATAGTATAAACTAAATTTATCGACTTGATTAATGATGTTTACCTTAATTTTGACTGTGCGAAGTATCTCGCCGTTGAGTTCTCTTAATTCCTCATTGCTCGTCAGCATCAACTGCCCTGAGCTTTGCACATCCTGATGCTTATCACCATCTGTCTCCGGTCGTCTGTGTCTTCGACCAACTTGTGTTTGCTTGAACTGCACACTGGGAGTGGGCGTTGGCGTTGGCGTTGGCGAGGGCAAAGGTGCGTATGAGCAATGCAACCTGTTTGGCGTCACACTAATTAAATGGCACTACAACTTAGACTTGGACACGGCCAATGATGCCCCCACAGTGCTGACAGTGTGGTGCCGCAGCACCAGTATCGGTAATTAAAATCTAAAAAGGATTCTGCTCATTCTGTCGTTCGCTTTGCTCCAACAAGCGGCACCGGCACCGACACTCTCTATATATGCTATTTGCTTAAGCTGTAGTTATCGCTAGCTGTGTGCCACATCAGTGGAGTGTAAGTGTAGGTATAGACGAGTGTACGTGCGTATCTGTGTAAGTTGCACAACTGAGTGCACTTGTTAACGTTGAGGTAAGCAAATAATGAGGTGCGCCGCACGAGCTTTTAATGAACGAAAGCGATAATCGTTTTGAATTGCACTGCAATTAAGCGTGTCAAAGGAACAAGATCCTGGAGACAGGATAACGGATAAAGATACAGCATACGGAGCACGCAGCTGGACACTGGGTAAATACACGTAAGTTTTCTCTTTAAGGGTATTTATTTCGATTTACATTTCGGCCTTATATGTAGGCGCCATACGGTTTATAGAAGCTACTACCGTATCCACCGTAGCCACCTAGTCCACCGTAGCCGCCGTAGCCGCCAATACCGCCTAGGCCACCGTAGCCGCCAATACCGCCTAGGCCACCGTAGCCGCCAATACCGCCTAGGCCACCGTAGCCGCCAATACCGCCTAGGCCAGCGTAGCTGCCATAGCCGCCGTAGTTGCCATAGCCGTAAGGACGATAACCACCAAGCAATGATGTAGGATATCCGGAATATCCCACTCCTGGATATCCTGCTCCGTAGCCAAAGCTTCCGACTCCGAGGCTTCCGTAGTTCAAGCCTCCAAAGCCGGTACCAAGTTGTCTCGTCACACGCTGACCGCTTGTGGCATCAGCATCTGTATCAGCCTGCTTCAGTGGTTGGCCAACTGTTGCGTCCGAGTAGCAGGCGATGATTAGCAGCGCATATAATCCAAATAAGACCGAGCTACGCATTGTGCTAGAAGCCTGCTTGAGCTGTTTCACAGGAACTAGTTGTTATATCGGTTATCAGCACACCTGTATGTGTGTGTGTGTATGCGATTTCGGTGGTGGTCCTACGTCGTAGAAGTCTCCGGTGTCGATGGGGCCGTGCAGCCAACTGTGACCTGACCAGCCAGAGTTTTGGCCATTTATAGCCTTAGAACTTTGTGCATAAAATAGAAACTTTTGTTTCGTTTTTTGCTTGTTAGCGAAATGAGACGCTAATGTAAACGTCATAAAACAAACTATTTAAATATGCGAGTGCGGCCGCGGTCACACAAATGGAACAAAAGGCCAATTCATATCGCTACCAGTTCACCGCGTCGTCTCTGACGCCATTAAGTCGCACGCTAAGTGGCGTTCATGAAATCGAATGGGCCACTGGATGTTTAAAGAGCAAAACATTTCACTTTGCGGTCGGGCCTGGCTAGCTGACTGGCTCTGGGCAGGTAAGGTCTTCCCTTCGTCTGCCTGCGGTCAGGTAAGCTGTGCAAATGTGCTAATTTCATTTGAAGGTTAGTTATGCTCTTGACCAGGCCAAGAGACCCCTAGGCCGATGTGCCCGAGCACATCCGCACCGCTTTTCCCGCCTCACGCACACACGTCATAAGCTTCAACTTTGGGTGCGTAAGTGTGAATTGCTGTTTGTTGTTTGTTTGTTGTTGTTTGTTGTTGTTTGTTCGTGCTGTTGTTGCTGTTGTTGTTGTTGTTTGCCTATTTGCCAGTTTATTTGCTTTTGTTTGTTGTATAGCTGTTTGTTTTATGCGCGACCTGACCATTAACAATTCTCGATGGCTTAATGCCTCGCTTGCTGCGGCGTGTCGCATGTGGCACGTGGCAGCGTGTTCCACGTTTTGTAGGCCCCAAAAATTCTAAATCCAAAGTCAATGTCAGATCTAAAGCCAAAGCTTAAGCCACCGCAACATATTTATTTATTAATTTATGCCAGTCGAAAATTGTAGTCTAAAAATTAAAACGCTTTGAACCAGTTAGAAATGTGGGTCAATTAACGACGTCACCATCCACATCAATTACTGCGCATACACCGCCCAATCTAGTTTCACGACTAAATTGGTTCTGTCAACACGAATAACGCATAAATTATGCGACTGTCGCATCATTTAAATTTGTTTAAACAAAAATACTGGCGAAAAGGGGAATAATTGATTTTTAAAATGTAAATAAATAATGTGTGCATCTAAATAAATTTATAAAAAAATGTTGCTAAGTATTTGCAATTAAAATAGGTTAACGCTTATAAAAATGCACATGGAATGTTGGGAATTTAAATTTAAGTTCGCTATTTTTGGACACGAACCCGTTGTTTCCTCGCGAGATTTAATAAACTGTGCCGGTTTTACGTCACACACATTCTTCATTAAATTCGACCTCTTTGAGAGTCGCTTTGTGAATTGCATAATTTGTTTCATTTTGAAACCGTTAGACAACCAGACATATTTTATGGGCTACCTTTGTGTACTTAATACTTAATAAAGGAAGCCATTGATAGAGATGCCAAAAGAGGTTTAAAAGTAACGAGCAAAAAGCTGGTTAGAAAAAACTCCCACAGTTAGTATAACAATTTAAGTCTGAGAGACGCTTTGTCTGCAGTTAGTGGGGTTGACGAACCTTCTTCCCAAACCGGTTTCAGATACCACAGAAAGAGAGAGAGAGAGAGAGAGAAATAATTGGGAACTAACAAAGTTGGAATTATACGTTCATTTACGTTCATTCTGAGGAAAATGTTGCCCACTCTCTTTCTCCAGAGAGAGAGAGAGAGAGTGAGAGAGATACAGTGAGAGACAGAGAGAGAGAGAGTCAAGTGGATGCCAAGTGCTATCCTGCGAACTGACTTGTCCAACTGTCTAATAACTTTGCTTTATTATTATAGACCAGGCGATTGTTGTTGTTTACGCTTAGTTAGACAGTTAATAGAATCCTCTCTCTGTGCTCTAGGGGTATTCGTTACATTTTCGGTGCCCATTGCAATTTTGATGTCTGGCCAAAAAGTTTGTCTAGTCCAGAAGCACTTCTAGTTTTATGGGTAGCTAGCGCTTAGCCAGAACGCTGGTAAATCCATATAAATTGGTTGCCCATGACGCCCAGTAGTAGATACTCGAACTTTGTGCCCATTAGAACTTGCCAAAGAAGCTCACAATACACTGTTGCAAACTGTTATCGACTCACTGGTGTTGAATGTGGGGGGACGTGGAAGTGGTTTAGAAATTTAACCTAAATCGAAATGCGGAGAATTAAATTTTGTATTTGACCCAAAAATACATAAAATGACCTCAACTGTGTTGTCTGCCACAATCAAACATGGCATTGTAGTGTTTATATGACCAGAAAGCAATTCCATTTGGCAGAGATTTTCTTAACCTTTCACTGCAGCCTGTCAAATGTTCGACAATTTATTAAATGCGTCTATTTATAACAATGAAATGAATTGCACTTTATCTCAACGGAGAGTTAAATTGGCAAGCTTACTTAATGTTTTTAGTAGCCGTATGTCGATAAAGATTAAACGGCTGCTATAAAATTTCTCTTTTGACAAGCGGATTGCATTGTTAAAAAATTAACTTGGCTTTAAATTTACGCCTTTTGTTATCCCGTTGACCTAAGGACACGATACGGACGATACACACGACGACGCACGTCCCTTCTACTTAAAGCAAACTTTTCCTGCGTAACAGAAGGAGAATGAGAAAAAAAAATGTATTTTATCGAAGTAACGGCTGGCATTTCTTGTATACCCTTACAAAAGTTATGCAAGTAACAATTTCTAAAAGTTTACAAAAGCAAATATATAAAAAAAAGCAAAAAAAAAAAAAATACAAATAAAATATGCAAAAAAGTAGGAGAGCACATTTTCTCGTACGACATCAAAAGTTGATAACAAACAAGCCTCAGCGAAGGGCGTTAGAGTGTGAAAGTAGCTATACGCCAGCATCTTATATAGTCGTGTTACTTCTTATCGAACGCGTGTCTCAATAAATCTACAGCACCTCAGCCTTGCTGGGCTCGAGATGCCATGGCAACAAAGCACAACGCACAAGCAGTTGGCAGCTGGCAGCAGCAGCCAAGAGAACCGTTCTAACGGATTATCCTTGTTGACCGGAATGGTCCTGCAAGGAGCTGTGAGGCAGCGGCAGCGGCTGATTGATTTGTTATTGAAAATATTAGGCCTGTTCCGAAAACTGGGGAACGAAACTTGAGACCAAATACAAGAGTAGAGGGAAGGGGGAGACGTGATGCTGGATACGCTTGAAACTTTTATAACTTTATGAGGGCGTTGTAATTTGATATCGCAAAGTTTTTTATTGCCTTTTATAGGCTTATAATTTGGCCGCGATGCTGTTACAGTTGTTGTTGCTGTCGCTGCTGTTGCTGTTGCTGTTGGTGTTGCGGTGGCAGCGACAACAGGCGGGTGTCGCCCACAGGGCGTATGCTTGTTGTGGCAGCTTTTTGTTTACACGTTATTTATGGCTTATAAATACGCGTACGCATCTCTCTCTCTCTCTCTTTCTCAATCTCTCTCTTCTTCTCACTCTGTTTGTAAGCATGTATAATCAGCATTTGGGGGCACTTGGATGGGCTTTGGAAATTGTAAACAACTCACATGTGGCCTGTGCAGCACGAAGTCGCTTAATGAGCATTAGAATTGGCATAATGCTGACAATGAAATTACGTATACGTATAATTGGATTAGTGCGTCTGCATGTACTCAGCACTCGACTTCTTCTGGTTGCTGTTACTCGCATTGTTGTTTTTATTGTTGGTGCTTCTGCGACATAATTAGCAACGACTGAGTCCCAGAACAGAACAGGTTAGTTTCGTCATGCGGCAAAGTTTTTTGTTGATTTTGGCAGCAACAACAACAACACACGGCAACCACAGCATCAGCAGCAGTAGAAGAGGAACAATAATAAGCCGGGGGCGCTTTGTGGGGATTTTTCTTGGCCATTTGATTATGCTCAGGAAATTTAATTGCTTGAAAGGGTCAGTTGCTCGTTAAGAATTAACTGCGCACTCCGCGGTGGCACCCCCGCAGATATATACCATGGTACAGGTCTGTATATAAAGACTCAAGTCAAGTGTTTGCTGCGTTTCAGTATTGCAGAGTTGGATCCCCATAGCAAATAGCAATGCGCGTTGCTTTGTCCCTAATAGTTCCAAGTGCTTTGCTTGCCATATTGGCAGTGGCGGTGGTGGCGACTGAAGCAGCACAAAGTGGCACCAGCCCGGCAGCGGAAATGAAACAACTGACTCTGGCGGATGTAAATCAGGCAACGGAGCAGCAGGACCAACAGGAGCAGGAGATGCCGGCTGTGCGGTTGGTCAGACAGTTGGGTGCCGCAAGGCGCTTTGGCAGATTCGGTGGCGCTGGACCATTTGGTGGCTTTGGTGGCGGCCCGTTCGGTGGAGGTGGCGGACGACTATTTGGTGGCGGAGGCGGACGTCAATTCATTGAACGAAGGGAGTTTTTCAACGGTGGAGGTTTCGGATTCGGTCGTCGTCCCGGTCCAGGTTTCTTTCCACCACAACCATTTGGCTTTTTCGGCTAAATGATAACAATTAAGCGCATCTGATAAGATCTGATAAGTGATGAATTTTTAATAAAGAAAACAAGGGGCAGAAGCTATTGCAATTAGCCAAATACTTAACGTGTTTGCACTAATCAGGTAAATGGAGCCGGCAAGCTGCTACGTATAAAATGCCTGTAACTCAGTGCGGATTCCGATGTGCATTATTGCCACTCGAACCGCAAGGAGAGTCTGAAAATGCGTACTTCAATTTGCTTGTGCTTGGCGTGGTTAAATGTGCTTCAGGTGGGCTTTGTGCGCGAAGTTGCATCCACAGCGGATGCGCCTCAGCAGGAGACGCTGTTGCCGGAGAAATTCAAGGAGCCAGCAGAACAAGCTGTAAAGGAGGATGCTGCCGCCACTGTGGAGCGAGTGCCTCGACAATCTATTCAAAACACAAATATTCTGATTGACAATCAACGTGGTCGTGGTGGAGGCGGTGGTCGCCACGGCGGTGGTGGTGGATGCCGTCATGGCGGCTGTCATCATGGTGGCGGATGTCGTCATGGCGGCTGTGGTGGTCATCATCACGGCGGAGATTGTCGCCATAGAGATTGCCGTCCAGGAGGTGGCTTTGGATTCGGAATTGGAGGCGGCATCTTTGGCGGTAAATGATGATGTAAAGCGTGGAATTCTTATGCAATCACAAAATGTTTAAAGAGGGACAGCTAAATAAATTGAAACATATAAAATCAAGCTGCGGGTTAAAAACGGGTTAATGTCGGAGCTAAAGGATTCAGTACAGGGTGGAGCTGCGGGCGTTGGTAAAATTTTTATTTCAAATCACGTTGAGTGACACAGGACAAGAAACTTAATCAGCGATGTTAACGATGTGAGACGGAATGGCAGAGGATGACGGGTCTAAGCCATATAGCGGTTCTGTTCCGGGTCGCGTTGCTGTATTTCTTCTAATTCATATGCGTTTCAAGTTTTAATTACGTGGTGGGCAAAAAAAAAGAACAAGCGGGAATAGACGAGAGGAAGATACTGGAAGAGAGAAAGAGAGAGAGAAAGCCAGAGAGGGGTATAGAGAGGCGGGAAGAACGCGGTGGCACGGCTTGACTGACAGCAGGCGGTGTTGCACCAACATGAAAATAACAAAATACGCCCAATCAGCGCAGCAAGAGCGGAAGCTACGCGATACAGAGACAGACACGAACATACACACGCATACACAGACAACGCAATAGATAGAGACACAGACACAGATACATATACAGCTACAGACGGGGATAGAGATACGGAACACAGACGCAGATGGCAGGCAACAAAAAAAAAAACGAAAAAATTAAGTAGCGAAATCAGCGGGCACAACGGAAAAAATCAACTGACTCTAGAGTCAGACTCATATACGACAAACAGATACCCTATATGAGTATATAGAGTAATTATCTCAAAAAGTTCATCGTAAAATTGATAAATCTCTGTTGTAAAAAGTACAGCGCATTAAAAGGTCGTATTCCAATTAACGAACTAAACAAGCTTTAACTTGTCTGATCTGGAATTTGATTGCGCACTTAAAGAAAGTTGCCTCGACCCTCCCTCCCGACCTCTCTCTCCATTCCGCTTGTTGTTTTTATAAGCTTACCCGTTTTATGGGCACAGGGTATGGCAAATTTGTGAGAAGCAGAATGAGAACTGAGAACAGTGCAAAGCAAAGCAGAACACAAGTATAACAGGATAAAGGCGTTGCATGCCAAGGATTAACAGAAGCCTGAGGGGGGGAAAAGAAGGGGGGGAAGGAATAGGAGCGGGATGCACGAGTGAAAAAAGAAAAATGGTAGCACGCAAAATTGTGAACTCACTTGACGTGGCTCATTCTGGTTGAGCTGCCAGAGCTCTCTCCCCACGTCTTCCTCGGCTCCCTAGTTTCTACAGCATCTCCAGAGCAAACCCAATGCCAAACGGCATGACAACGTCGTTTGGCGTTGACGGGCAGGCCGTCGCTGGCGTTGGCGTTGCCGTCGACGGTGGTTTCTCTCCGTGAACGGACCAAATCAGCGTGCCAAAAACAGCATCAGCAACGGCAACGGCAGCAGCAGCAGCAACAACAATAACAAGACTGGCAGAGAAACAAAACGAAAAAGATTTAAGCAGAAGCATAAATATGCACAAGGCAATGGCAGCAGCTGGCCAAAACGTTGCTCCCACAGCTGCGATCAGCCTCAGCTTTCCCAAACTGCCAACATTTTTGCCAGTGCGTGCGTGTTGCCAGTTGTCAGTTGATTCAGGGGAAAAGGGGCGAGGCAGGAGAAGGTAGCCACACAGTTTTCGCAGTAGGTAATTAACAATTACAATGATGCGAAGCATTGCTGCCAGCCAATCCAACCCAGTTTGGTCGGAGCAGGATGCTTGAATGGTTAACGCAGAACTTGATTGACCGTCAGTTGGTATCAGATTGAGAGAGAACGTTTCTGTCCGTCTGTCTGTCACGGCCTGTCGGTCTGTGGATGATTCGGTATTCGTGAAGTGAAGACACATTCGTCAATTTATTTTAATGTTTATGCCTGAATAAATACGGAAATGAAACTTTGATATATCGTATTAAGTATTTACGACTAACAAAAGCTAAGGATTAAAGGTCATGCAATGAGATTTATTTTTGGGGGAACTTTGAGATACCCTATATGCATAGTTTTCTGAGTATACTACGTAATAGAATTATTTTATTTTTCAATTCAGTAACACAATCTGATCAGAAATCCTTTAATCCTTTGAACAGTCCATAAAAAGGGTATGTACAAGTCGAAAGTTGGTCAGCTTATTATGCTAAAATACTAATAAATTCAGGTATTTAATATTCCTCCAAATGCCTTTTACCCTCATATCCATTTGGATTCATTAAAATGACACACAGGAATATTTGTGGTGTGTTTATTGTATTGTTAATTTTTCTTGAGTGTGTCGCATATTTAATTATATTCAGTGTGAGTCAGACACAGCCGAAGAGGAGGCAAAAGAAGCACGTAGCTCATACAGAAAGTTGGCCATTGAAAAATCTAGAAAAATCCCTAATTAAACAGTTTGTCAGTAATGCAAATAAACTTTGTTAAACTTTTGTATACCACAGCGCTAACTTGTTGTACGCGCAAGTCGCGCACAAAGGGAGGACGCAGTCCCGGAGTCTGCACGACTCTGTCGGCTGTGCGCGCCGCTTGTTGCTTATTATTTTCACTTTTTGGTCAAACACACAAAAATGTAATTATTAAAAAATTATGCTAAACACGCAATAAAAAGTTGGTAAGAAAAAATTAACGAAAAAGTCCAAGCAACGGATGAACGCAAACAGCCAAAAAAATAAGAAAGAAAATCTTGACAATAGTCGCATCTATGACACCCTGGAGCTGCAATTGTTATTTCACTTAATGAAATAAAAAAACCAAAATAATGAAAAAAAAAAACATTTATAAAGAGACTAGGAAAAAATTGATTAAAAGACAGTGAGCAGGTTTAAGTAATAGAAAATAACACCTGCATCTTCAATATATTTCAACTTAACATACCCTTTGTCATTCATTGGCAATGTTTCCAGGGTATATGAAAAACCAAAAAAAAAGGAAAAAATGTTCTTTTAAAAGGCAAACGGTCAAGTTGCCATTTTTTTGTTGTTTTCGCGCGTTTCGTTTCTTCTCTTCGCATAAAAGAAAAGAAAACGGCAAAGCAACAAGAAAAAATTAACAATTGTTAATTTGAAAATTGCACACAAATGCGTAATGTGAAAGTTTCTGCGTCCCGTTTGTAGTCTAGGACTTCGCTCCTCTCTCCTCTTGCCTCCATTCCCGTTCTCGTTATCCACTTCACTCTCCTGCTCTCGACTGGGCCACTTGTTAAGTGTTAATGAAATAATTATGCCAACTTTTGCTGGCACTGTGGCAGTGCACATGACCGCCCATTCGCACCATCAACGAATCGCTCCAACACATATATACATATCAACGCACATATATACATCCTATATAAGTCCTGAGGGGGCGGGTAGCTTCCCCCACAGCCACTTCAGTTTTATTGTGCGCCTCCCAAAGCACAATGAAGTGTGAGCTGGGGAGGCTCAACTTGGAGTGAGTGGCTCCTCATCTTCTTCAGTTTTTTTTTTAATTCGATAAACTGCCCTCTAAAGACTCTGACGCCAACGAGGCAGGCGACAATGGAGTCGACCTTGTGCCAAGAGAGCGCCTAAAAGCAGGCAACGCTTTTGTGCCAGAGAGAGGCCTGCCAACGTCTAAGCCGCTTAATTACAATGAGCAGAGTCGGGCCTAAATGGGCGGTGGGACCTACAGCTGCTATTTACTTAAGACGCGAAAATGTGATTAACAAGTGTGAAAAGCCGTTTGCCTCTTGCCCGCGCACTCGAGTCTTATTTTTATTTTGCTTAATTTTATTATATTCAGTCTTGTTCTGAGTTCTCGGGCGGAAGTTTTATTCAGCTTGAATAACTTTAATTGATTTAGTTTCGGATTGTGCTCAGCTGTGTGCGTTTGCGTGTGTGTGTGTGAGCATTCAATTACTTAAAAATGGCATGCCAAAGTGTCGAGGAGTTTGACTTAAAAATTAGCGAAAGTTTGCCCGCTCGACCCTCGCTAGCTTTAAAAGCAGGACAAAGTTGCTGCCACAAAGTTTTTGGTGGCGTGGCCTGCGCACCACATGCATCATTATCAAGCCCAATGACAGGTGTGCGCATGCCAATTTGAGCAGCTCTAATTGAATTTAGTAAACTATATACGAGACTCTGTGTGTATCTCTCGCCGTTTCTGTCTCTCTCTCTCTCTCTCTGTCTATCTGTTTCCTCTATCTTTCTCGATCTGCACTCAACTGTCGACTGACGGCGTGTTGGGCGCGTTGCCGAAAACTTTCACGCTGTCATTGTAATACACACCTTATCAGACTGGTTGCCCGCCTTCATTGGTGGTTCATTGTTCTACTCCCGCCTGCTCCGGCCCCCCTGCTGTGTCTACCATTGTTTTTGTTGTTTCTTCCGCTGTTGCTGCAAGCTGCGTGTCGTGCAAATCCCAAGCAAGTTGTTTCACCCCGCCTCCACCACCGTCGTCGCCGCCACCACCGCCGCCAAACAATTAACGTTAATGGATCATGGTAACTTTTTCGCCTTTTTCCACTGTGCAATCCCAGCGGTGCGTGTAAACTGGCAAAAGTAGCAAAAGCAACAAACTGAGCATAGTGAAGTGAAGTGACGCCGGGGGGGAACTGCTCGGCAGTGCCATCAAACAGACTGCTCCCGGCTTGGCATATGAGAGGCGATGCTGGAGTCGCTGCTCCTGCTGCTGCTGCTGCGCCCGCTGGTGTTGGTGTCCTTGTCGTAGACTGGCAAGCATGGAACGTCTTTCGACACCGTCGCCAGCCTTGGCAAGTTTTCTGCTGTCTTTTGCTGTTTTGCGTGCTTTCTCCCCTGCCACCCTACTACAAGTTTCTGCCACTTTTCACTTTTTCTTTTCTCTCACTTTTCGATTTGTGGAGCGAACGAACGAACGAACGAATAAGCGAATGAGCGAGCAAACGCGCTCAACTTTTAACACACTCAAGTGTCGTAATTTTGGCTGCTTTTTCGCACACAAAACAATATTAATGCTGGTAGTTTGCCGACTCGCCCACACCACCCGCAGCACCACCAGTGGGTGGCCTTAGTGTGCGTGTGGTGCATGAGTGTGGGTGGATGGTTGGCTCCTAGGTTTTATCTTCCCTGGGGCTAGCCACCCAATAGAAGTTAAATGAAAAGTTTTGCTTGCGCTGCAAACACGTCGCTTCCTGTCGTCTGCCGCTTTTGCCATGCGTCGCTGATTTTGCTGACTGACTTTTAGGCTTCGAGTCAAGTTGCCTTGCACACACACAAACACAAACACACACACAAACACACATGCACGCACACAGCGCAAACAACGAGAGCGACGCACTGTGTGTACACATGTTGGCAATGGCAATGGGCGTCTGCATGGGAAACTATTGAGCATGTTTTCAACAGGCATCGTTGGCCAACCAAAACTCCCCAAACGCAGCGAAATTAAGCTGAACGGGGTAAAAGCGGAAGTTGCGTCGTCAGGCACGAAGAACCAGCAGCAGCAGTAGCAAATGCTCCACAAGGTAGGCAGATGGAGCAGTCGGCAGCAAGCAGCAAGCAGCAAAAAAACTTTTTCGGAGCGCAGCTTAAAAGTTATTAGCGTTTTGGGGGCATCAGCAACGCGGCACGCTTCCCCCTCCCCATTCTCCTTACTCTATACCACACACTCTCGCTTTCTTGCCATCTCTTTTGCACCCTCTAAGCTTGCCTCTCGTCCTACTGCCTCGGGCTGAGGTGAGACCAAAAATGCCAACGCAACCGAGGCGAGGAATTCCCAGCAAGTTGCTTGCTATTCATATTTGTGTTTGAGGCTTAGTACGTTATTAAGTTGTTACGTTTGGTCTGCTACAAGCAACAACAACAACTACATATAACAACAGCAATAGAGAACCGCAAGAGCAACAACGCTAACTACAACTACATCGCGTGGGCTGCCGCCGCCGCTGCTGCTGCTCTCAAAGGTATTGCGTGATATTTCAATTTGTTTTTAGTTGTAAGTGGCTTAAAATGATTTAATAACTCATCAAGGGATTTGCTGTTAGGTATTTGCTTTAGCCTTCATTCGCGCTCCCCCCCCATCTGCTCCGTCCCTTGCCCATTTCCTTCCCCTTTTCGCCAGTCAAATCTTTCCATTCCCATGGCCGTTTCTGCTATTTGCTTTTTGGCGTGCTTAGGTAAGAGCAGCAGCAACGGTTGCTGCTTACCGCAGCTCACCTCATTCACGTTTGAGCATGTCAAACTTTTTAAGTAGTTTTGATATTTCATATTAAAGAAGTTTTATATTAGTTTTTGCGCATTTCACCGTTCTTAATACAAATAACAAACTTAACTTGGCATATTAGTGCATCTATTTGCTTATAAACACATAAGCGCGAAAATACTTTGTGTGTGTGTATGGGTGTGTGTGTGTTTGCCTACCCGCTTAAGTATTTACCATCCATAATGAGCGATATTCGGAGCGCATACTTTTTGCGTGTGCTGTGTAAATATTTTAAACGCCACTTTAGCCCTAAAAACGCCCCCAGGGATGTGGCCAAACGATGAGAACTATTTGCCTTTATAATATGCATACACATACGTCTGTGTGTGTGTGTGTGTGTGTCTGGGTTATATGACTGTACGTATGTTTAGTCAATTTAAAATTTGCCCAAATTAAGCCAAATCAATTTCGGGCCGTACAAATTGTACATTTCGTTGCGATTCGGTTTGTTAGTGGGCACCGCGTCATGCATAACCCCAGAGCGATACAGATATTTACCTAAGTCCCCCAACACAGTGTGACCAGTCACGTAGCACAAATGTATCGAGTGGGCTGTAAATGGGCAGTAAACTAGTAACCAGCTAACACCGGACTAACACCAGGACCGACAAAGGGACAAACTGTACAGACCGACAAACCCCGCTGTGTGGCAGCTTGTGGTTTATCCTAGGCTGGAAGGGGGAGTGTTCGGGAAACGTGGGTGCAACAACGTAAAATTTGACAACTTGGGAAATTCTCTGACAGCCACAGAGCGCACCCAAACAAACTTGTGTTCAATATATATTCTTTTGTGTATTTCTATGCCAAAAATTCAATACGGCTAATTACACAGACCCAGCATCGAGCATGTACGTTCACGTTCGTTCCGGTCATTGTACCGTGGTTGAGTATCCAATAAATTGCTGACAAATATTGATTGCCGCCACCTGCAAAGGTTTTGCGTTGTGGAAAATGTACATGGAATTTAATGTGGCGGCGACCCTAATTGATGGATCGAATTTGAGTGCATATTTTGATTGATATTTATTGATTTTTAAAACGTAAATTCAAGAGTTTACGCACTGTTGACATTTACCAAGCAGTCAAGCAGAGGGCATTAAAATTCAATTAACATATTTTATATTAATATATAAGTCAAGGGTGCCTGTGTGAGTTCCATTAAAAATTTCAGGACAGCAAAAGTTACTCCGCACTTGAATTGCATAATAAATATTTCTGCCTTTTCTTCATGAGCCTAGCTAAGATATATAGTCATATTTCGTATTAAATATAAATTTATTTGGCATTTGTTATCCTAATTCTCCAACCGTTATACCTGTTTTGAGCTAATGGCTTTCACAAGGGTGCTCTCGTGCCCATTGTTTTAAGTTTGTCTGGACTTTTGGGGCGTTCTTGTTGTTCCCCCCCACTCTCCCGAACTTTGTGTGTGTTTGTGTGTGTGTGTGTGTGTGTGTGCGTGTGTGCGAAGTGCAAGTTTCTGTCGTCGTCTTCATTGTTGGTATCCTACGTAGTCGTCACAAAAGTTTCTCCTCCATGTGCCTGCTGGCGGCATGTGTTCAAGAGTTAAGTTGTTTCAAGTGTGCTGCGCCGGGAGGGACGTGAGAAGGGGGCTGCTGTAACGCTTGCAGTACGTTGCTTGGCGCTAGTATAAAGTAAAGTATGTGACAGTGTGTGTGTTTGGGTGTGTATATGTACCGACTGCAGGAATTTAAAGCTGCCACACGATGCCAAAAGTGGGTTTCGACTTTTTGCACAGCAAACTGATTACTTTGGTATTTGTTTGGGCCACGATTTGATAGGGGGGGTGTGGGCCGAGACTAAGTCGGAAAATCAATGCAAGCCGCTTTGCCAAGAAATTGTTTGGCAATAGGACTTTTTTGCTTTATTTATTGCCCCGGCTGCGATGTCATAAAAATCATAAAAAGTATCATTATTGGGGAAACCCCCTGTAATAACAGCAGCCAGAGCTGGAGCCGGAGCAGCCACAGTCGTTGCCGCAGACAACGTCGACACATTAGCACAGCAAGTCCTTGGCAATGACAGTCAGACAGTGTGACAATGACACCGTTGACTGCCTTGTCACAACAACAGCAGCAACGACAACAACATCAACAACGACGGCAATAATAATTAAGCGATATCAAATTGAAAAAGTTACTTTTTCTCGCACAACCTGTCGGAATGGAGCAAGGTGAGCTGAAGTGAGGCTACACGACACTAACGATGACTAAGGGAAATGCCTTCTATGGTACAATATTATAGATTGTTGATAGGTTGCCTATACATGTATTGTAGATATATATCGCTAGAGCTACATGTGACTCTGATTCTGTATCCTAAGCTCTAAGCTGAGCAAACGCACAAAATCAACGATAATTAAATAAAAATTGCCCTTGCTCAATGTGGGCGTATAAAGAGAAGCGGGGGGTTTGTCAGTCTCTGCATAAATAACTGCGCCATGAACTCAACTGACAGTTCTCATAAAATTGCTTTTATTCAAGCAATAAAACAACTACTATTCTCCCCATAAAATGTCAAAGTTGGCTACACAAACTTTTTTTCGTCCTTGCCATTGACATGCGAATGGAATGTTCCTTTTCTTTGCTTGATTTTCTTTAATTTTTCTCTCTGCTTTTTTCGCCTTTTTCGGTCATTGTCGGGCACAAAAATTTCCAGAAATAATGGCATTTTAATAAAGCACACAAATGTGACTTTTTGAATGACTGTTTGACATTGCATTTATGTGCTTATAATAACCTGGTTATTAATTACATTTCTGCAGCAGCCCATTAATGAAAACAATTACTCAGCTGTTATTGGAATTAAACGTACTTTTATGCTGACAGATTGAAGTACTTTCCTCTAAAATAGAATTTAATAATTTATATGGTGCTCGCTGTTCATTTCTAGCGACGTAACTTTTCAGGCCTCACCCGGAAAGAAGCTTGACTAATTAGCTTGTCAGTCCCATAGTCCCCTAAGCTATTGATCATTTTGTTAGCTAACAGTTTTGGTTTTTTTTTATGAAACTGATACTAATTGAATAATTCTAATCGAGCTCTAAGCACATTAATAAATGCCTGAATTTTATTTGTGGCTTCTCTACTTTTTTCGACTTCTTATTAAAGTCAAGTTTGTGTTTGAATTATGCCCTTTGGCATAACATTTAATTAAATCGACTCGAAATTCGGTATTCTCTTTTGCAAATTAATACATTTGTCTTGTTTACTTTGGCTTATTGGCCTCTTTTGGAAGTTGAGAGACCACAACTATGCCGCATAGATAGGCATGGTATATCTGGTTGCGGCCATCGGAGAGTTACACCCAATCTAGGCCGAGCCAGTGGGGCGAAGAACCCTTATCAACTTGCGCCACTGCACTTTTGTAACTTTGCTTATAAATTTCATTCAAGCCATTTGTTGACACACAGACTCACTAAAACACAAACACGTACACACACATTTAGAACAGACATTCACACATACACAGATTGGGCCGACAAACAGCCAGATTCGCCAGTCGCGAAACTTTGAGTTGGTCGCTGAAGCCCGGAGTAATTTCTTCTACCATTGGTTTTCGCTTTGGGAGAGGAAACAAACGAAGTCGCGCATTTGTGCGTTTCACTTGAATTTGCAAATAGAATTAAAACGCAAATGTATTAACCCAATTTACGACTGAGGGGACTTTTTTGTTTCCCATTTATGACTTCTCATGCAGTTGCTAATGGGGGAAAGAACTTGACGATGTCGTCGTCATAACTTGCCTTTACGTATATGACAAATATATTCATTTCATGCTTGTTCAAACCGGCAAATCGCGTGACACGCTGACAAGGCAACTTGTTGTTGTGTCCTCACTCTCTTTCTTTCTTACTCTCTCTCTTGTTGGTTTTGCTATTACGCTATGCCGGCAGACATCACATGGCGTCGAGTGGAGAGTGTAAAAATCAACTATTGTCTTCATTTTTCTTGCAAATCATGCAACGCAATCTAAACCGTTGACACATCGGCACACAAAATTGCCGCTGTGTGCCGCAGCTGCCACATGGCTCGCATGGCACAGCACAAACAAGCCACATGCCACTTGGCACTGTCACTCAAGTTCAAGGTTCGGGCTTCGTTAAGGTTATATGTGGTCTGGCATTTGTTGATATATCGTCACAAGTCTGCGCTTTGTCCCTCTGCCTGCCTGCCTGCCTGCCTGCCCCAGTGACAAAAAATTACAATAATTGTTATTTACGCATATTTGAACATGAAATGTGTCAATTGGCAAGCAACGAGAGCGAGCGACATCAGCCAGTCAGTCCAGTCAGCCAGAGAAACCACACTGCGTATGCGTAATTTATAAAAAGGTCTCTCTGTGCGTTCGTGTGTATATGGACACAAACACGGTCATGCTTTAATAATTTGTAGCATTCGGTTTTTCTTACTACGAAATCGCGTATGTATTACAAAAATTAGAGAACTTTTCTTTTTCAATTCATGTATCTATGCAGACTAAGGTCAAACTGCCAAACATATTGAGTTCTTTGCAATAATTTACATGGGCAGCAACTGGAAAAATGCTTGAAATTACAATTATTGATATTTTCTGGTAGGTCGAGGCTTTTAGCTGGAATACAAAATGTTGATATTTATTTTAAAATTACCTCTTATTAATTTGGTTAGAGTATTGTAACTTCGTCATGAGGCTATTCACAAAAGCTAACCTTTTTTTGTGGAGGTTCTCTGATTGCTGACGCCTCATGCAGCATATTCGTTAGCACACAATTGTTGTTCTGGATTTTCATTAAAACAATTTGCGTTGCCTAAAATTAGCAGGGCCCCCCAAAAGTTATTGGCTTTAAATTTCGAGCTTTCCCTACGTATAAATAGCATATTGGTCTGGTTTGTGTGCTGACAGTTCTGTGTTTGGCATTGAGGCCGAAAGAGATATCGTTGAGGCAAACTGAAGAGTATCATATTTCCAACGAGAATAAATATTTAAATATGCGTGCTGTGTACATGCGACTGGATTCGTTGCTGCTGCTGGTGCTGCCTTTGCTGTTGCTACTGCGACTGGGCACGCACTTGACTGAGGCAGCGGCTGTCAACGGCGGCGTCGACGCAGGCAGCGTTGGCGTCGACATCAACGCAGCTGTTGACAAGGAAGAAGCGCCAGTTGGCGTTGTAAAAACGGATTTGCTGTCATTGGAGCAGGAAATTGGCGGCAATCTGGCGGAGCAAGGAGCAGCAGCTCGCAAAGCGCGTTCCTTCTTGCTCAGCATTGGCGCTGGGCCGGCTTGGTTCAGCGGAAGCTTAGGGTATGGCTACGCTGGCTATGGTGGCTACGGCTATCCAGGCTATGGCTATGGCTACAACTACCCATACTACAGTGCCTACGGTTCTGGCTATTATCCGGGCGTGTTTGGTTATCAGAAAATTATCATCGGCTAATGCAGAAAGGTTTTGCAAAGCAACGGCACAAGTTTGCATCCTTTCCGCCCAAGTTCAATGTGAGATTATAAATAATGTGCAATGAGCCGACCCCAGGTTGTTGTTGTTGTTATTCTTATTATAAGACAGTTTTAAATTAATTTGCCGGACATAAAAAGTTGAGCTGAGTAACGGAAAGCAAAAAAAAGGAGAAAATATAAAAACAAAACAAAACAAAATTATGAAATTGCACAATTTATATTCATTTTTCTTCTTGTTGTTGTTGTTGTTGGCCGCGGTTCGTTTCGGTTAGGACACAGATTTTGCATAAATCATTTCACAGCCACCAAAGTGAAACGCGTAACATAATTTTTAACCCTTGATAAATTTTTATGACAAGCATTTTCGTTATTTTCCCTGCTACAGTTGTTGCTGTTACTGATGGTGCTGCTGTTGTTGTTGTTGTTGGTGTTGCCATTTTTGTTTGTGTTTGCGCCGCAGTGAAATGCAAATAAAGCGGATCAAAAGTTTGCTGTTAAAAGAAGATTAATTGCAATTTGGTGGCAGGTCCGCGACCCCAGTCCATGCTGCCGCTGTTCTACTGCCCCAATGGCTCTGTTGGATGTCCCCTCTCTACCCCTTACGGCTCTTTATTCAACCAATCGTTCGTTCGGCTGGTAATTAAATATTTTTAAGCTGTTAATGGTTTCCATTTGTGTGCTGTTGTTTTAAGTAGTACTTTCAATTATACACACACATTTTTTTATAGGTTTTTTGATTTGGTAATCAATGAGTTCAATAGAACAACTGCAATTCATTCAGCTTTTTTCCAGGTAGTAGTCACAATTTGCAATTGTTTTTAGTTGAATGGCACTTTAAAGTTTATTGTTCGATTGTTTTATAGGTTTATTATAGAAATATTTAACTTTGCGATTGATTGTTGTTTTGTGCAGTACATTAATGAATTATAATAAAATAGCATTTCAGGATTGTTAAATAGTAGTTTCTGTTTTTGGAGTAAATTTTGCTATATTTAATTCCTATTCAAAATTCTATCTCATTTGTAGCTTTTTCCAAAACCAAAATACTGTTAAAGCTGATAAAGAATTTATGAACTTATAGGGTTGTTTGACTGTTCCAACTCACTGCCCTAATTAACAGTTTCAAATAGTTTACTTCCGACTTTTAGTAACTGACCCAATTTTCAGGGTCTCTAAATTTTTGGCTGAAAATAGTGTTGAAATGTTTGTGTGAATGTCAAAGTTTAGTCGGGCCTAATAATCGGGTTGTCAGGTCAATGGCACAAGCAACACTATATATACGCACCTGCCTTTTCGATCTAGCCCGGAGTGTCGTTCATATTTACCATAGTTGAACAAGGTCAGTGCCGGTAAAGCTCATTAAAATTTAAATTATTTAATTTTCATTTGATTTAATTAAGTTATTTGTTGGTCAATTAACCTTTTTTTTTGTGGTTTGATATTTCATTGTACTTTTATTTATATTTTTTTCCGGGATTCCCTTGGTTCTTGTTTGCCGACCTGCGCTTTATTTGTTTGTTCTGCATTTTATATTGTAATTTCGCTTGTTGTTGCTCGCGCTGTTGTTGTTATTGTTTGGGGAAAACAATTTAATGCCTACTTGCAATTAAGCAGGGTTAAGTGTTGACATTTTATTAATTAAAAATAGTTTTCAATTAAAGTTAATGCGCTCAACATGCATGTAATTCTATTATGTGACTTCGGCTAAAGCGTTGCTCAAATATGAATAATACCAACAAACAGCAGCAAAAACGTAAACAGCGTATGTAATACAGTCGGACAGATTAATTGGCATTGTCCAACTCACTTTAATCTCGGCCAGATTGCCAGGCAACCAATGCAAGTTGGTACACTTTTTATCCACTTGTGGTTACACAGCATATTTTCAGTCTGACAAAGAGACTGTTATATCTGTGTTTCTACCTTCTGCATCCTATATTAAAGTGTTTTATGTTGTTTTAGGTTTTTATTTTTAAAGACTCCGGGAAACTGGAACTAGGTCATAATAAATAACATTACACATTGTTAATACCCAAAGTTTGGTACACAAATTATGTATATAAATATAACTCCTCTCTTAAATTGTACACATTAGTTTGGAGACAATATTGTTCCCATATATTCTATTTATAATTTGGAAGACTAATCTATCGAAGAACCCTACTCGAATATAGCGTTGACTCACGAAAGTCGGAAATATATTCTTCTTTTAACAGACCCTGACAATGGTCATAGCTACATGTATGCAATACATATACATAAGTGTATGTACGTATATACTACAATTTGGCATAGTATGTCCTTGGCGCTGAGGCCAAAAGAAATGAAGTGTCATTGTGATAGAGCCGCGCCAATGCAGCAAAGTGCAGCCATGGACTCCATAGTCATTGCTGCAGTCGCCGCCGCTGTAGTCGCAGGACTCTGCAGGACCCAAGCGACACATTTATACGCACTGCTGGCCGTGTGACTGCGGCAGTCAGCGCTGCTCACGTACTCAGCATTGTGACAAATGGATTTTCGCCTGAAATCCCCGGGATTTCTTCAAGTGTAATTGCGCACGCTAAAAGCGAATGCGAACTGCGAATTGCGACTGGTTGCGACTCGGCCAGCCGCATCGCATCCAAAGAATCCCAACAGCATCTCAAAATCACAAGTATACGAAAATCGCATTAAGCTTCATGCACTAGCTATGAGCTTGTATTTATTACTTTAACTGGATAATTTGTGGTTCGGTTTGTGTTCATTCCTTCTCTTTAATCGCATCCAGGTGCGTTTGTTGGCTTAATCGTGTAGCTGGATTGAAGCATGCCTCAGGAAATATATATGTATGCATAAAAGCTTCAACACGTGCACTATTACCAACATTATATAGTTGATTACGCTATATAGCATATTTAGGAGTGGACCATATGCTATTTGCTGATCATGGGATAACAGATGCCGTCGTATGGATCGCCGTAAGTAGTTCATCAGCTGCAGCAGAATCTTCAGTCCGAGGCCTATCACTTGGTGCATTGCCATCACATTTAGCAAATAGACATGTGCCACATAGAATGCAATGCGCGCGGGCAAGCACAGCAGCATCCAAAAGAATTCCCAATCAAAAGTCATGTGTACGCAGTTCACTATACGTTTTATATGTGTTATTGTTGTTTGTGCCACACGTTGCTACTTGTAGGTGATTTCCGAAGACAAATAAACTAAAAAACTGATTCTCAAAGGTCGACTCGAATTCAAACGGTAACTTTGACAATTTTTCCTTTATTCTGCTTTTGTTGTTGCCTGTTCAGACCTGTCGAGGTGTCATTGGGACGACGCTTGCTAGACTGTCTACTACGTGGCTGACGCACGTGTATGGAGTAAGTAGTGGGGGGGAGAAAATAAAAAGTTTATATTACCAACATTACAGAGCGACATTACGATTGTGAGGCAACAAAATCACGCCCATGATATTTGCACTGAATTGAAATTGATCAATTTGCGTAGTTGAGGGAATTGTTTGCTGTTGCTTGGCGGCGCATTTAATGGACAAATTTATGTGTATATAACAGTGGGAGTGTGAGTTTGTGTGTCGTTTAGTGTTTGTGGGGAATATGGTCGGAAATCAAATTAATGTCGGCCCGTGGGAATGGGATAAACGAGCTAAACATAAAATCAATACTAGAGATAGATGAAAATATGCAAATGCTTCAAATCTCTGATTATGAAAATTGAAGTATTCTCTTTGATATGAGAACTTTGTTTTCTTGGAAATATTTTCAAAAAATTATAAGTTTTCCGTATCCCAATTTGGTTAAGTCGAATTTCCTTGTCGATTTTGTTCTCGTGAATTGAATGATTTATGTATTGCAAATATTTGGCAGTATTAGGGTGACCGTATTATACTAGCCATTTCGTTGTATTAGATATTTGGAATTAAGAAAGTACTTATTGGGTTAAAAGTTCTATTTTATTGCATTCTATTTACTATCACTTTGTTAATCTTTTTATCCCCTCAGTTTTTCATTGCTTTGACGGACTATTTTGAATTCCTCTTCTTGAAAGGAAACAACAAAATCTGCCTAATTCAAGCGGAACGACTGAAAGCGTGTTGCAAGAGGGGTAAATCTGAAGAGGGTAGGGTGGAAGAGGGTTGTTGAAAAGCTGCAGGCAAACGGAAATAAAAAGAGGAAAGCGTAATGACAAAACTGTGGATTAAGAATGCGGCGCATACAAGTTGCACACTCGCCTTTGTCTCTGCCTTTGGCTCTGATACTTTTCGTAGCTGATGCTCTGTGCAGTGCAGTAGTATCTTTTACTGTGAACATTGGACTACATATAGACGTATATTTTAAGCATGGCTTATCTTATCAAGTGACATAAAAGACGCCTTTCAGCGAATGTCCAGTATCAAGCGTTGCTAGCGACAATTGTACTGAGTGGGTTTGGTTTGGTTTCGCTTCGGTATCGCTGGGTTTCTGCTTTAGTTTAGTTGAGTTTGTTGCGACTGTGGGCCTCCAACTTCCATCCACCCACTTCTTTCCCGCTGGGGCAATGGCAATGCACACAGCTGGACATTCATTACAAAAACGGAAACACTCGTACAGTGACAGAAGATAAATGGACCTGCACTTGTACGTGTGGCTGGCTCTCTCACTCTCTTTCTTCTGCCCCTCTCTTTCTCTTTCAGTTTCCCCATCCAATGTGTCTGTGTGTGGTTTTTATTTAGTCGCTTGCTTTATCTCAGCATCTAGAGAATCTTTGATGCGGCATCCTGAAAGCAATGTATACTCTATACGTATATATATGATTTTTATGAATGTTTGTCGGTACTATCCATCCACCCACCTACCAGCTGATGTTTCCATTTACGTATTATATTGTTTTGTTTTTGTTGTATTTAGGTTTTGGTTTTTAATCTGCGCAACGCTTTTTCTTGTCTTTCTTCTTTGAAACAAAAATAATAAGAACAATTGGAAAATAGAATACAACGCTTCATATTCATTTGGGGTTTTTATTTGTCGCTGTCATATTTGCCTGCAGCTAGCTAGCTAGCTTTTTTTTCGACTTTTGCTCTATTGTCGTTTTTGATTGAGATATGTATTTATTATGCACAGTTTTTTTCTTGTTTTTTCTACCTCGCTCGATTTGTTTCGTTTTTGTATCAAGCTAGAAACGACGCTGACGACGACGACGCTGTTCTTTGGCATTGCTGTTGGACGTTGCCGTTGCCTTTTGGACCAATTTCAATTTCAAACTTTAACCATTTGTTTCTGACGCAAAAATTTATCAGCTATTTTTACGCTATTTTTTGGATGGTTCGTTGCTGACTTTACATTCATCAAAAAATTTTCCAACGCGCTTCTAACTTGGTGGTTTTTTATAAGCGCACTTTATGTCAAAACCACAGAGGCAATAACACAGCAAGAGCAACTGGGAGGGAGAGAGAGAGAGAGAGAGAGAGAGAGAGGAGGGGCGACAGTCAGGAAAAATGCGCTGCACACTGAAAAGGAATGTGGAAAAATATTTTTTCCGTCCAGCGTGTAAACTCACTCGAAAGACAAAAGCTAAACCCCACGCCTGGCATCAACAATCTAAATAAAAAAGGAAAATATTAAAAAAAAAATTTTGAAAAACAAACTGTCAAGCAAGTGAAATAAATTAACGAAATGGCACCATAAAGCTAACATATGAGAGAGCACTTGATTTTCCAGCTGCACTGCTCATCTCATCTCGTATCGTTTTTTGCCCTTTTTGCGGCTGGAGCTGGACGAGTGAGTTTGGTTGGCCCTTTTGTTCTGCAATATCTTTTCAATTATTTAGAAATAAGTGCACATGACAGCAACAAGACAACAAAGTGGAGAAAGTTACAAATAAACGTGTGTAATTGCAGCTGAATACCGACTGTGATAATACCCATTAAACTGATTGTCAAAATCCTTAGTTTCTGTAGACTCTACTGCACGACAAGAGTTAAGTCAACAGTCTTTGTAGCATTTTCATGAACAATTCTTGACAAACCATTAACAGTTAGAGTACAACCTCCTTTTGGGAGATTTGCTGAATTTTTTGTTTAAGTTTGTCATGTTTATTGTGGGTAAAACTAACTTTCTGGGCACATGAGCCTCAACCCTGGCATCATGTCAGCAAAACTGCAGTGCCAACAACAAGCGATTTCAATTTTGTTGATTGCAACTGTTTCGGCCATGAACAACGGGCGGATGGTCAACGCTTGCTCAGCTACGCTCGGCGACAGCTACGGCAGTAACAAGAGCTCGACTCGATACGGCTTATACGGCATATGCGGCACTGAAAAGTATGCCCAAATGCGTTTTAAAACATTGTTTTGTCGACGCTTTTTGTAACACACACACAGAGACACAGGAACAGCCGGCCACAGTACAATTGTTAACGGCCAGCTGGAGTAGTGGGACCGTGCCATGGCCAATGCATTGGATGCAGTCAACAAAAGCCAATGCCAAACAGATAAGAGCGCGTATTTTATTTGCATACTTTTAGGCTGACTTTACCGCGCGCTGCGCTTCGAAAAGCCATTTGCCAGCAAAAATGCCATAAGGATGACGAAAAAGAGAGAGAAGCAACAGCAGCAGCAGCAACCGAAAAATAAAAAGGCATATCACACACACACACACAGACAGAAAGAGAGAATGAGAGAGTGCAATGGAAATCAAAACGAAGCCTAGAGAAAAGAGGAAAATATGTGAAATGCGAACTTGAACAAAGATTGACAAGTGGCGACTGGCCCGTTTAAAATGTCAAATACGTACAATGTTGCGGAGACTTTTTTATGCAAACAGTCGCCGCGCTGCCAAAGTACAAAAGGAGTTTGGGGGTACAGTGGAGTACAGTGGAACGAACAGTGGGAGTATACGTGCCGTTGGTTTTTTGCCAAACAATTTTCGTACGATTTTTTTTTCGTTTTTGTTCTGTTGATGTTTTGATTTGTGCGTGCGTGCAAATGTTTGCACTCAGAGCATTTGTTTCTCTACGCTTTGCCATTTTTTTTGGTCTTCTCCTGCCTCGTCATATACATTTGGTATGTATACATACGTATATTTATATGTGTATATGTATTTTTGTATGTATTTTCTGATTTTTTTTTGTTGCTGCAGACCCGAATTTTCTTGTGCGCGCGGCACTTTTTTTTTGGAATTTTTTGTTATTTGTAACAACTGCCAACAAGCTGTGCTCATCAAAATGGAAACTGTGCAACGTGCACTAAGTGTGACTGATAGTGTGGTGAGTTAGTTGATTCTTTTTTCGTGGAACAAAGCCGCGACGTACCAGTGTCAGCGATTCCCGCTCCCCTTGCCCCCACGCTGTCGACTGACAGTTGCAAATCATCAGAAATTTAAATTGACTTAAATTGTTTATTTTTTGGTTGTGGCCGAAAAAAATCATTGTTTTTGCACAGAGTTGCACTGATTTTGGCAGACGGAAGTCATGGTGGACGGTGGGCACACACACAGTGACCACAGCTATGCTTTGCTATGCCGAGTACTGTTATTTATGAAAATAATAGAAATGCAAATTAATTTGTTGGCTTGTTGGTCGATAAAAAACATGGCCACTGATAAAGCCAGCAATTAGTTTATGCCAAAGCTCTGCAATGGCATTTAAATAGATTTTTAAAGATTGCCTACAGATAGGAAAGACAGACAACACATAACACAGCGTAATTTAAACTGCCAATTAGCTGTCCCAAAGCATACACACAGTTATACACACAGTCATACACACAAAAAGGGACTTCATTTGTCTGTTGTCTATGGCTCTATCAATGGCTTAGATCCGGAGTGCTCTGTACGCTCGATTGCCTGATTTCTCATATAGTATCTGTATGTGTGCTTGCGTGCTACGGTATTGGCGCGTCCTTTCATGCCGCTTTTTATTGTACGGACAGACACAGCGACTGCCAGACAGATAGACGGACAGAGACAGAGCGGCAGAGAGCGGCTGCTTTCATTGTTTTGTTGCGCTTCTCTATCATTGTTTTCGTTTCTTTTGCTTTGATTTTGGGCGAATAATAAAATATACAATTGTACTAGAAATATGTCAGTGAAATCCACAAAATTCACATTCGCATTCACGTTTTGCCTGCGTTATCCTGCTGTGGTCTGCCCAGAGTGCCACGTCTACTACGAGTCAGTACACTTCAGTACTGAGAGCCGTGTGTGTGATTTTTATTTTTGTGGCTTTATGCCGCGTACGCTTTTTGTTTTCATGTATAAATCATTTATTGTTTTTATGTATGACGTTTCGTAGCTGCCTTCGCTGGTCACTCACTGCTGCTAGCTGACTGTCTCACTCTCTCTCTTTCCAGCCGGCATGCTCGGCTGGCCCAGTGGGCTGCCTGGATGGCAGGCAGGCAGATATGACTGCGTCTGCGTCTGACATTAATTGGCAGTGATTGAGGGATTTTTGTATGTCTGTGTGTGCGACGTATGTGTGTGTGTGTGTGTGTGTGTGTATGCGACGGATACGTGCTCCTTTATGAAATATTAATTGGGCTTTCATAGCGCTATGTGCACTGCCGGCGCTGCCAGACATGCCTTATAATCTGTTCAATGTCGGCGGAAGAGGACTCCAACTAGCTGGGTTGGCATCATTAAAGAACCTTCCGGAATGCTACTCAGGAGTCAAGACAATCAAAAACGGCACAGCTTGAATAAACTAAACGTGAAATAAGTCCTTTATGATTGACTTAGCTTGCTTCAAGTTTGAGAGAAATCTTCACGGCTGATTCTAAAGAGATACTTCAACATGCTAAACACATTTAGTTGCAAAGCGGTTTTTTTTTTTTTTTAATTATCGTAATGCAAGGCATGGCAAAGCTGAGGATTTCATAAGTCGGCAAATTTCAGCGCGGCTTAACAAAGCGCTTTCAGCGTGCGTTAAAGTCGCGCATTCCTTAACCTTGAAGCTGTCGTTGCGATTTGCAGCCGGAGCGCACTTGCCCCAGTTGCGCGTGCTGCGCGTTGCGTGTTTTTGGTGCCAAAGGGATTTGCGTTTAATTAAAAATATATATAAAGTGTCGGTCTCTCTCTCTCTCTGTGTGTGTGTGTGTGTGCGCGCTTTCTGGTGTGTTGGTGGCTGGCGATGCTGGCATGCAATAGAAATGTAACTTGGTTATTGCTTTTGCGCTGTGTTGCTGTAATTGTTGCGGCTGCTGCCATTGTTGTTGTTGGCTGTTATATTGTTGTGTTGTCCTAGATTGGGTTGTATTGGATTGTGTTGTTGTGGCTATAGTGCGTATAGCGCTGCTTGCCACAGATTTCCAAGCCGAGGCGCAGAGCGGCACAAAGAAGTATTTCGGTCTAGTCCCGGCAGCGCAGTGTGGCCTTTATGCTGAATTGAATCTTATATTAAAGATGTTGCAAGACGACGACGGCGATGACGACGACCGCAGTGGCGCGGCATTGTTATGTGCCGAAATAATAACGCGATTCTAACAAAGGCGCACACAATAACCATGGCAGCAGCAGCAGCAACTGCGACGGCAGCGGCGGCAACAGCTGCAGCGCAAGCACCACTCGACCAGCAACAATCAGCAGCAAGCCTTGTTGTTGCTGATGCTGCTGCTGCCGAGGTTGTTGTTGTTGGCGGTGTTTGAAGCGGAAACTCAAAGCGCGTAAACCGGAAACTGCTGTTTAATGGCGCTGCTGTGCATGCAAAGCCACCACGCCGGTAGGGCTCAGTCGTCATACAGCAGCCGCCATCCAACCAGGCAGTCAATGGGCCAGCCCACCCAGCGAGAAAGAGAGAGAGAGAGAGAGAACCAGAGCAAACGGGAAATGAAATTTAATTTATAGAAAACAGCAATCTGCAATGTGCTGAAAATGTAATTACAATTTTCCATTTCTATTCGTTCAACCTTTTGCGGCCAGCACAATGGGCTCAGGTTATACCAGTAATTATTTAACGGTTGCAGACAGCCATTTGCCATTTGCTACCGTTACCGGTCGCCATTTTGCGATTGTGTGCGTGCGTTTCTAATTAAAGTGATAGATTTAGCTAACGAAGGGATTTACATGGGATTTCATTTATCTAATGCCAGTTTTGAAGCACATTTTTCAGCTGAGTAAACGAACGCGCTCAAAGTTAGCTATGCCTTTCTGCTTGTCCGATAAGCAAATGCCCAAAAGGCTTAAGCAAAGCAACAAAAGCTTTACTATCTACAATATATAGGAGACAAATGGCACTCCCACAAGGGTTTTTGAAATCGTAACTTGTCAATCGACATCCGACTTGGGTTGTCGCAAAATGCAAGCGTTAGCATATTTGATTGCCATTACTGCTTGTCATGGATTATGTGTCTTAATTTCGTGTTAAAGGATTTGCACATTCGCTGCTCGCCCGCCACCCACTCTGCCCCAGTTCCTTTGCTATCTGCTGTTTCCGTAGCATTTTCTCATTTTCGTTAGCTTCAGTTTTTGTCAGCTTAATGCCCATGCGCTTATCAAAGCAGCAGACTAGCAAAGCAGCAGCAGCAGCAGCAGCAAAGGAGCTAAGCAGCCAATCATCAATGTTGTATCGAGCGAAGCTAATAAACTTGCCAACACAGCCCGACAGTAGCCTCCTCCAAGCTGAAAACGGACATGGGCCTTGGAAGAGGAGTGTGAGAGAGAGAGAGAGAGAGAGAGAAAAGTCGGCTGACTGCCTTGAAGTGCTGAAGTATGTAGTCGTAATATTGTTGTTCAGTTCATCAGTTTTTCCCGTTGTTGTTCTCTGTTGTTTGTCTGTTCATTTACTCCGACCAGCTTAATGCGCATTGCTAAAACTTTAGTTTATCCTGGTTTGGGTTAGCTTGTACTTTATACATTAATATTTGAAATTGTAACAGTAAATGTTGTATGGCTTTACCGAAATATAGATACGTGAGTGAGGTAGGTAGGCAGTCAACGGTACGAACTTTACTTTCCTATCATTTATTTTTATTTTCTAAACTGCTTTTTGTGGTCGTCATGTCCGAGTCCGAGTCCGAGTCCTAATGTGCAAACCGTGTTGGCAAACGCAACAGAACTTTGTCACAGAGAGCATATTGTTGCAGTCAATTGAGAATTCTGCTTGAAAAAGTTTAGGTTTTTGTTTTGAAATTAAGAAGTTTGCGGAGTGTTTTTGACTGAATTCTGAATCACATTTATTACCCAGAATTTACAAAAATATACATAATAAAATCCTAATTGTTAAACGTGTGTTCTTACCTAAAGCTTAAAATTTATTACGCATATACCTAAATTATTATATAACATAGAATGATATAAATTGGGTTTAAATATATACATATTGCACATTTACTCTCTGTATCCATTTAAAGCCTTCTATTCGTAATAGAGACATTCTAAAAATAACAATTTTATCACGTTTTTTGTGTAATTTAATTAGTCTGTAAATCACAGAACATTCATCTCTGGTTTTTTTAAATCAGGAAAATATCACGTTTTAATTCTGTGCTCTCGCACTGCATATCTTTGGTTTCCGACAAAAGGACAATTATTGAAAAGTTAATTTTTCTGCTTCTATTGTATACTGCTTTTATTTAGGAATTTTGCAATGGTCAGATAATGTCAAGGATTTTACGAAATGGAGACCATTACTAAATCGGTGTTTATGTGCATGTGAGTGTCTGTGTGTGTGTGTGTCTGTATTTGTGACAGAGTGTCTGTGTCTGCAATTTCATGGGGAGCAGTTGTACAACTAATTTCGTATGCTGTGTTGTCCTTTGCGGCTTCGGTTTTGTCACATTGTCACATGGGCGGAGGCTGCGAGCTGCATGCTGCTGGGCGCTACGACCGCAATGCATGTTGCTCCCGTTCCTGCTATTGTTGTTGCTGTAGTCATTTCCATTCATTTGTTGACTGCCATTTTGCGCATTTGAGCAGAAATTTTGATTTGTCTGCAACCGGAAATCCACAAAATAAACTGCAAATATATTTACACAGAGCAGCCAAATCGGGCTGCTCTCTCATCATTTCTAATTTGAATACGCGTTCTCTTACAATAGGATTGTAAGTAAATACATATTTCAAATTGTGTGTGTGTGTGGGTGGGTGTGGGCGTATGTAGCTCACTGGCAGTGAAGCCAAACAAGAGATGAGCTGAAAGTTCAGAACTGCCCTTAAAAGGCAGTTGATAATCCTTCAATCTGTCAATATACATATGAATGGTTGCACACATGATTACACTCACTTACACACCAGCCTCGCCTAGCACAACCACAGAGACAAAGGAGCAACGTAGTCTGCCTCAGGACTTTGCATTTTGCATCGACGGCAATACCAACTATAGCCTACTAATATTGACCTCACCAACGCCTCCATTGCCTGCATCCTTGCCAGTTATGCTACGATTTGTTCTCCTGTTCTCTCTCCCGCATTAGTGTTTGCTTTTGTTCACAGATGTGGAGCACCATTATAATTAGTGTGTGTCTGGGCCGACGTTCGATATTTGCATTGAACAGCAAATTTGATATAAAATAGTTTAATGCTTTCAAAACACAAACACACGCACTGCTAGACAGACCAAACACACTCTGCTTAAGTTTCAAACAGATTAGACTGCAACGATTTGACATACGTTTCTCAGTATTTGCCCCCATAAAGTTGCCCCTTCTTGTTATATATTCAAATCTGTAAGCATCCTCATTTGACTTCATTTGCAAGAACCCGCTAAGTTAAACACTTGTGAAGTACTTGGTGTTCGTTGGCTTTACGGACTTGGATGCATTGCACAAGTGCAGCAAAGTGCCGAAGCAGAGCCATAGTTAAGCAGAGCTAATTTAATTCGAGAGCGCCACTTCTTACGGAGGATGATCAATTCGCTTGCAGTATAACGCGCATTTTGTGGGCTCTGCTTTGGCTCCATATGCTGCTCTGCGGCTTACAGTTGATTAACGAGCTTGAAAGGAGTTTGCTGCAATTACCGTTTGAAGTTTATACAGATTGTGGAGTAGTTTCATCGATTTACCTGTATTATTCGTATCGAATTATTCATTGTGCCTACACTGTAACGGTAAACGTTGTTGGCATTGCCTCTGCTGAGCATGTACTTAAATTCGGCTTTTGCTCAAATTGCTTTTCGCTCTATTAAAGATTCCTTCGATATATCACTTTCTTCTCGACATGGAAATAAATGATATACAAAATATGTAGCATACTTTTATGCGCTGCAAAATATGTCAATGTCAAACGTAACGTTTGCACGGACTCTGGCCCCACAATTCATCATTAAAGACCCAACCACAGCAAAGGCCATTTCCCCAGAGCAACCTTTGACATTGTCTTGTGCTTGTGCCACTTTGCCCATTGGTCAGAGATAAAAGACGAGGCCGAAAATGTCTTGAAGTTGAGGTGCGGCTCTTTGCTAGTGTGGCGCCTGTACCATGTCCTTCTTCCGTTTGTAGGGCTAGTTAAATATGTGCCTAAGGTTGTTTTCAAAACTTTCACTAGCTAGAAGGCATCCCGGCGTGTTGGCCGAGTTTTTTATGAACTGCCCGAGTCTTGGACACCTTTAAAAATGAGGGAAAACGGCAACTCATCGCATATGGAGCATGTGAACGTCGTGGCAGCATATAAAGTTCTGTTTCTTTACAACATAGCCAAGTGGATGACCAGTGTGTGTGAGTGTATTTATACCTGCGTGTATTGTAATGGTTTTTGTATTAGTGTCAAAACACGTAAATTGTTGCGTGACGCTTTATTGTAGCTCCCTTCTGTATGTGTGTGCTTGTGTGCTAGGGAAGTGGGGGCTGTACGGCCCAAAAGGTGGAGGCGTGTGCTATGCTAGTGTGTGTATGTGTGTGTGTGTGTGCTTGGGTGCGGCCGTGCGAATATGTTGTTCATTATAATCTGCTCATGTTGCTATTTTAGCTGTTGCTGTTATTGCTTATGTCCTCGTTGGCCGCCCTCAGTCGGCGTTGTTGTTACTACTGTTCTTGTTGTTGTTGTTGTTGACGTTGTGGTTATTTTCATTGCTTTGCGTTATTGTTGTTTTGCCATGTTCGATTGTTGTTGCCGTTGTTGTTGTTGTTGTTTGTGTGTGTTTTCAACAAATACATAATTTTGTGGACATAAAATTGTCACATGCCGTTGAATTTTGATTTGATTTTATGCGTAGTACAACAAATTTATGCAGACGCTAACGCTTGTCGGAGTGGGCGTGGCATGTCGTACCGTGTGTTTGATTTGCAATTCACACATACCTACATACACACACACACACACACAGTCAGAGACAGAGAACCATAGAAAGATGTAGTATTTGAACGCTTTTTATGACTTTTCTGACCACAAATACACACGCAGACACACACACACACACACACTCACAGACTGACACGCACACCCACCTAAACACGTGCTTGTACATGTTTGCATTGTGCCTTGTGCATTGCATGCAGTTTTGTCGTTGCCGTCGCCGTCGCCGTTGCCGATGTCGTTGTTTGGCTTTCATGACAATTGTTGTAAATTTGTAAATGATTTATGCTTGATATTTTAATTGCTGTTGTTTATTGTGTTATTATTCGAATACTTCCGATTGCGGTTGATTAAATTTATTTCGGTTTAGATAAATTTCTATTCCCAGTCAGACGGTAAACCGACCGCATCGATAGGCGGCAGGAGCTTAACACATAATTTATACAGCAGCACAAAGAGCATAATCTATGCGTATTCGTAAGAGTGTGTACGTGTATGTGTGGGTGTGTAAGCTACTAATCGCTGACCGTGATTATTACTGAGCCACAAAAGTAAACGCACTCGAATGCCATTGTTACAATTCCGTGGTATGTATAATTCATTAAATGATTTTATTCGAGTCAAGGCAACTTGAGGTTCTTCTAATTCCCAGAAGTGTTGAGAAGGAGGGAAATTCTCGGAGTCTATTGACTGTAAACAGTATCTGATTTACTTTAATAAACTTCTAGGGAAATTCTGAGAATTCAATCAACAAAATTCATTATGTGTTATTTTGCTAATTTGTTCTGTTATTATTTTGTGTGTGTGCGATTACTTTCATAGGTAAGTTTACTTGTGCGAAATGTGCGAACGCATATGTATGGTATATAATTCAATATTTGACTTCGACAATGAGAGAAGGCAAAGTCGGCTTATGTTGTCATCGTTTGATAACAGCGTCGGCTTTTGCGCGCCAACTGGCATTACGTATACGCCTCCACGCCCAACAGAATTCTCATCGATTCATCTCAGCCCCAATCAAGCGTATAAGCACGTTTGTATGCCATTTTTTGCAGCATTTTATTGGCTCAGTTAGAGTGGAGCCCAAAAAATTAAATCACACAAATTATTTAAAATGTCCGACATAAAAATTGAATTCACATTTTGTATGCGTCGAATGCCGAATCCCACGTCCGCCAGTCCCGCCTCCGCTGTCTACGCTCACGCCGGGGCCTAGGCGCATTTGCCTTTGGCCTTAGTTAAAAATCAACAATAAAGGGTTGCCAGCAAAACAAGACAATTTCACAGTTGCTTGGTAAAAAGGTAAGCCGAGGCCCAGGCCGAGGCCGAGACGAACCGTACCGGTCCGACTTATGTAAGCCATTTTACGAGGAAAACTCGTGCCATTGACCATATGGTGAAGGTGAGCGCAATTCCTGCAGGATTGCAGGATAAGCGAGCAACTGGCGGCCTAACTTGGCATACGTCCCTCCTACTGCTACCTCCTCATCGTGGGCAACAGTTTTCTACAGTTTTTGTTATTGTCCATAATAAATTCAGCCATATAAAAGTGGCACCAGCTGCCAGTCGGACGAGTGGCCAAAGGGCCAACAAATAAAAAAGCTCTAAGAAAACTGTTGTAGCAACAACAACAATGGGGAACTGTAACAACACATTGAATGAAAGAAAAAACATTGGCAGTCAATGTGGATGGGAGGGGGAGTGGCAAAGAGGTTGTGTTGAGGGAGGTGAAATTCACAAAATTCAATTAAAGTTAAACTAAACAAGCTTCGAACAAATGCGTTTAGCTTCGTCCGGGAACATTGGCAGGCAGACAGTGAGAAAGAGAATGGGAGGAACTATAGGAGAGTAGGCGTGGGGTGGTTCTGGGCAACGGAACGGGAATGGGCAAAGGAAGCTTCGCCGCTTGTCAAAGCGGGCACTGTTCGAACGTTTGCCTCAATAGTTGGATAGATGGATAGATGAATGGATGATTGTAGATGGATGGCCATGCGTATAGTATGTTTAGTTGTAGGTTAGATCGCCCCTTATGTGGATAGATGGATGAATGCGTTGCTGCTGCTGTCGTTGCTGCTGCTGTCGATGCTGCTGCTGCCAACAGGAAACGGAAGCTGCTAAAACAAACGCAGTGTTTAGTTTGACCAGCGTCCAATGGCAGCAGCAGCAGCATCGGGCGAGTTCGACTTTGTATTTGTATTTATTTTTGTTGATGTTGATGTTGCTGCCACGCTTTGTTGCCCTGCCACTTGCGAGGTCCTTGTTGTTGTTGTTGTTTTAGGCAAGAAATTCGATTTACTAGCTGATTGTTGTTAGCGCACAGTAGCAAGGGAAGAAAAAAAACAAGAGAAAATCGAAAGAAAGAAAAAGCGAGGAAACGAACTTGGCTTGCGATGTTTGTGCGTAAATTTAAGCGACAACGCCTAACGGTATGCTTCATTGATTTAAAGGGCACATCGTAAATAAATAAAACACCATAAAAGGTTCGACCATTGAGCGTCAGGCGTCAGGCGTCAGACGTTGACCAATGCGAGCAGTAGCAATGGCAGAAGCAACAAATAATCAAAATAACAACAATAACAAGACAAACAAACAGACAGAATAAATAAAAATATATATAAAATAATGGAAAAGAGCGACGCTCTCGGCCAATTGCTGCCACAGGCGGCAGACAATTAAATTTGTACAAATTGAGTGTAGAAATGTGGCAGGCAGAAGCTCAACAGCAACAATAACAACTACAACAACAACTACAACAACAACTACAACAACAGCAACAGCAGTAGCCATAATAGACAAAAATGATGGCTGCAGATAGCGATTTTTTATGGCAATTTAAAGCACTTCAAATAGGAAACGTACAGAGACAGTCGCACTGTCAGCGTGTCTGCCCTTTCTCCTGTCTGTCGATTGTCTGCCTGTAAGCCCAATAGCAAATGATGCGGCCATTACGTGCTCCCTGGCAAAATAGTTAATTTTATCGGCCGTTGATGTAGAAATATAAATGTACTCCAGCCTGTAGCTTGACTTCGTGATTATGAACCAACAAGCCACATCAAATAATAAAGTCGGGTCGAGTGAATGTGTAAGAGAGAGAGAGAGAGAGATGGAGAAGGAGAAGGGAAGAGAAAGACTTACGCTCAATAAAGTAGCCGATTTGGAAAACTAACTTTATTGTATTGACCGAACGACGACGGTTACGGCCAAGTTCAATAGAGACTTGCCCGACGAGCATTTACTGTTCGTAACTGTGTATGTGTGTGTTCGCTTGTGTGTCTGTCTGTGTGTGTGTGTTTGCGAATGCAACCAACTGTAGAGGAGCGCTCATCCGTTCATTTATTCATTCATTCAGTCATTCATTTCGCAGCCGTTCATTGGTTAGTCAGTCAGTACGGCAAGCAAGGCAATCATTCAGCCGGTGCCAGAACTGCCACGCTCCTCGTCCACGTTCCACGTTCCACGTTCGCTCGTCCAGGTCCATCTTCAGTCAGCCGGGTGCTGGGCAGTCAGTCAGCCGGGTGCTGGGCAGTCAGTCGGGCCAGTCAACGTTTTCAATAGACGTTGCTAGGTTGCGCACTCACATAGCGTCCAGGACAAAGCAGTCCCCAGTTAGCAATAGCGTTCGTCACTCGTTAACTGAATCGTGTTTGCCTTTCATTTCCATCTGCCAAAGCGGGCAGCAGGCGAGGCAGCGTGCTCCGGCTCCAAAAATCCCGCAACAGCATCAGCTCTGCCCCCTCTTGCTCCTCTCGCGGGCTCAGTTCTCTTTTGCATTTTATTGTATATTGTTTCTTATGCGCTGTTTTATTTGCAACATTGTGTGCTGCCCGAGAGAGGGGGGGAAGTGGGGGGCGTGGAAAGTTCGGCAGCGGGATTGGCATTTTTTCGATGCTCGCTCGTGCAAAGACTCGTTGGGGCCACTCAAACCGTTACGGTTTCAATTCATTTCTAGCATATTTTCATTTCAAATTCATATTTTCTTAACAAAAGTTTTTGCGTTTTCTGCGAGACTTTTGCCTTTTTGTCATTCCTTCTCTCTCTCTCTCTCTTTCACACACTCTGTCGCTTTCCGTTGCTGATTGCTGGGTAACTGAGGCGGGGGGAGGCGATGTTGGGTGCATGAAAACTTTTCATTCTCTGGATCAAATGAGGCGGAAAAAAATGTATACAAAGGCAACCGTCAAGTTTGAATCACTCAAATGTAACAGACGAGAAATGAAAACGGAAGCTGCAACAAATGTTTAAATAAATATTAAAAAAGCAACGTTGGCTGGCGAGAAAAGGTGGGTATACTATGCCGGGCATAGTCAAAGGCAGCAGTAGCAGACGGTCGTTCTGCATTTTTATTTTTGGGGTTCGGTTTGATGATGCTAATGAAATAAATCATATGGAAATATGCATAAATCAAATTTCGCCAGCGAGGGCACCTCTGCAGGGGCTGTGTGGGTGTGGGAACGGGTGTGGGTGTGTGTGTGGGAGTGTGTGGAAGTGCGAGTGTGAGTATAATGGCAATGAAGGAAATGAACGGTTAAAATAACAACGCATATCGATTTCCACACAATTGCAGTGAATGGCGGTGTCGACGACAATTGCGAATAAATTGCTTGATTTGCCCAAATAACCAAATAACCGAGCGCATCATCATGTGGTAAAATTGCCATAATAACGGAGCTTGGGAGTCGATTCGTCCTTACGTCCTCTTCCGGTGTATGTATCGCGGGGACCAGGCCCAGACCCTGACACACACACACACACACCGAGGTGCATGAAAATTCATAAGAATTGCCGCAAATATTCATACACATTGCCTGACAACACGCATACGGCCAATAAAAATGTGGCGTACGCTCGGGCCGAGTACGGCCGGAACCCAAAAGCTGTACACAATTGCACGGAAGTGTCGTCGTCGTCGCCAAGTGTCGTCAAGGCAATTGCCACAATGTCAGGCAGACAGACAGATAGACTGGCAGTCGGACAGTCAGTTAGTCAGTCAATCAGTTAGTCGGGCAGACAGTCAGACTGGATTCATGTTCCGCACTTGTTGGAAATTTAAAAATTTAATGCACTACGGAACTCGACTAGCAATGGCAGCACACAACAAAAAGTGGACTTGATTGAGCATGTAAATAATTAATAGTGACTCCATAATGCCAAACCCGCAATAAGTTTTTGCTCGATTGATTTTCCTGTTGATTTATAATTGATGTTCGCCTACATAATTACAACAGACCAACCCCGACTATATATCAATGTAATTCTGCAAAGCACAATCGAATAATAAACCTCTAGCGAAGTTAATAGTATAATTTGTGATGGAAGAAGGGAAATAAGTGTGAGTTATCATTCTATTGTGCCGCCGTTTTCTTGACATGATATATCATGTTTAGGCAATTTGAGTAAACAAGTCGAGTACAAAAATAAACACACACAGACATATTGAATGTTTCGATGCATGTGTGTATTTGTGCATAGTCCCGCGAGTATGGTAAATGACATTTTGGGGAAAATTCTTAACGCGTAAGTAGCATAAGCATCAAACATTATACAGCGTCTCTGTGGTTGCTGTCCTTGGAATATGTCGCTGTTCTTTTGACTTTTTACTATATAGTATTGAAGTGGAGGCGGGGCTATTTTCTGCTGCCATTGACATCTCGCGTCCTAGCAGTCAGCTTAGAGTCCTACCCCCCTCCCCCTCTCTGCAGTAAAGCCGCAAAGTTGGCTGCCACACACTGTCGCTTGGTTTTCAAAACTTTTCTCTCATCGCCAATGGGCGTATTTGGTCTCTCTTTCTCTGTGTGTGTGTGTGCGTATGAGGCATGATTTTAATATTGCAATTGGATTTGGTCGGAAGAAAGTCGAGCAAAACGTCAAACGACGCCCACAAACAATTCGAATTTTATACATTTCGCTTTGAAACTGGCTTGGCGCGTCGCCCTTTTTTTTGGAGTCGCAGCCGAAGCTGAAAATTCTGACACCGAATGACGCATTGTCAACGTTTTGCTCTCGATGGGTCTGAGAATTTATGTATTTATCGTTGTCACGGTCTGGCTGTAGCTCTGCTGGCGCAGCAATTGAGGAGAGGACGCGAAAAAGGCTCATATCACCTTGAGTGTTTTGTATTTTGAGACTTGACTGACTGTCACATGGTTCGACGCTATGAGCTGACTGGCTACCTGTTTAGGCTGTTAGCGTGCTTAAATGTGAATCTGACATGGCTGTGCTGCCTTCCTGCCAGACGACGCCCCCGTCCCCCTTGTCCCAGTCTAAGCAACCGCAAACTGAGCACGCTTTGTGGACACGTTTTGGTCGTAGACGCACCCAATACTTTAACAGCTATACCTGTATGTGTGTGTGTGTGTTTGCGATTTAAATATGTTGTGGTGTATTGGTGTGCGTCGGGCCAAAAACGTTTCTTGATTTATTACGGCATGTGGCGTAGATTTCGTTTGTGATAAATATGCTTTCAAATTAATAACGTTCGCCACATGAATAATTGGAGTCAAGTCCGCGCGTGACATTTGTTTAAGCAGATGCACACAGCAGCAACAAAAACAACAACAACAACAGTAGGAACACCAACAACAATGTCAGTCAAATATTGAATGCCCAACCATGCCGTCATGTATTAAATTGGTCGCTCATGCGGTCCCGTTTCGCTTGTTTCCCCTCCTGCTTCCTCCTCCAGTTTGTGTTGTGTTTGTGTTGCTTGTGTTGTTTGTGTGTTTGTGTGCGTGGACAGGTGTATGCGGCTTACTTAGCCTAAATCCAGATATACACACATGACAAACACATACACTCACACCAGGCACACACACACACACACACACTTGCAACGCTTCCGTCCGGGCCACAACAAACATTTTTGCGCTGACTGTAAATAAACAAAAGCCAAAAAGTACAATAGCGGGAAATCCTGATGTGAATGTTCGAATATGCCAAACAACAACAGCAGGAGCAGCAACAACAACAACAACAGCAACAATAGGCCAACGGTCAGCGGGACGCGGCCTAGAGCTTTGCCTGCAACATGCCTACTGGCACCGCTGCCAACTGCAGCAGCAGCAGCAGCAACGGCAGCACTACCAACAACATGCGCAACATCAGTCGCTGCCGATGTTGCTGCCGTTGCTGTTGTTGCTGCTGCTGCTATTCTTGTCCTGGTCATAGGCCATGTTGGTGCCCCATACTGTGGCGCATTATTTATGCATTTCCATGGTCAACATATGTAGCCTGTTGTCTAAGTGTGTGTGTGTTAGTGTGCGTGTGTGTGTGGTAGCCGTTAGGGAGGTACGAGTAGCTATAGCTACCAAGTAGTTAGCCATGCCGCGCAGCAACCTGCTCCCAACTGTGCAACTGTGCAACGCTGCGGCTGCTGCTGCTGCTACTGCTGCTAGTTGTTGGTTGTTGGCTGCGTCTAACATTTGTTGTAACTACCGGAGCATGGCATTGTTAGCGGTAAATTGCACTCATCTATAGCTATGTATGCGCGATTGGGTTGTTGCACCCGGCACGGCTCGGCCGGCAGTTGCACTCTCAAAATATCACTGGAATAATAGCAAATAGTGCGCATTGAGCATGCGACACTGTCAGCCGCAGCCGGAGAGCCGCAGCCAGTAGTTGCCAAAGTACCGTAGTACCTGTGCAGCAGCAGCAGCAGCAGCAGCAGCACAGCAGACGCTGCTGCCCGTCAGGCAATTCATTTTGTTACCTGGGAAAAATTGCATGGCATGCGATGCCAAACCAGACTGCCAGAGAAACACAGGGGGAGAGAGAGATAGAGAGAGAGGGAGGTGGAGGGGGAGGCCTGCCCTCAGGCTAGCGTGTACGTGTGCGCAATATGTGATTTTTGTTTTGCCACGATTTGCACATATGCCCGAGGATGCAGATACTCTTGCCAGCAGGGCAAGGACAAGTCACTGTACAGAGGTCTGGTCAAGTCAAATCCTGTTCGCAATCACAGCACTTTTTCCAGGGGACTTTCTGCAATCATTGCGCACAATAAACAAACGAAATGACGAGCATTTAACCGACTGCCCAACGGATTGCACAAACAACTTGTTAAGCTATGCGGCCAATGTCTGTGCCTGACAGTGCCCCAAAACACACACACACACACTCACACGAATAGGGACTGAGACAGCAAGAAAGAGAGAGATAGAAAACAGTAGTAGTCGGCTGACAGTGTGCGAGTAAAGGGAGGAAATTAAGTGAAGCCCTTTTTAATTAGCAACAGTTTTTGTGCGTTCTCAGAGAGTTGCCTATTAAACAGCGTTCAAAAATTTTTGGTAATTTGCAAAAATACAAAAAAAAATACATGCCCTGTCTGCCGTTGACAGTCTGGCAGATGATATTCAGCAAATAGTAAACACAACTTGGAGCGTCGAGGTCGACTGCGCTGCTTTGTGCCGTGTGATTTGCTTGTCTGACTTGTTGTACTCCATATGCTTTGGGGGGTTACTGCATGGGAATTTCCATTGTTGCTCTCTCTCTCTGTTCTCTTTCCCTCTCTTTTGCTTGCCTACCTGTGTGTGTGCGCTGTCCAAGAATCTGGCCAACGCAGCGTATGAGCAATGCGCCGCAGTTCATACTGTGCTTCGGTCTGAGTATGTTTACTATTGTTTGAGCGTGTGTACGCTTGTGTGTGGAGCTGCCTGCTAGCGCTTGCTGCTGCAGATGCAACTACTGCTGTTCATTTCGCTGCATGGTCTCTGCCCCCAGGCTCCAACGACTTGTTTGGCACCGACACCGGTACCAGTACCAGCTGCAATCAGTCGCCACGCCCCGCTACGTTTGAAGCCGCCCAAATAAGTGGACCAAAAAATCACACACCACAAAGCCAAAGCAGCAAACACGAAAAAAGGAACAAAAACTACAACAACAACTACGCTCAAGAATGCACAAGGGGAGAGGAGAAGGGAAAGCAGTGGAGATGACACTTTTTAAAAATAAAAAATGTTGAGCTCTTAAATATTTCAAAAGTTATTTGTGGAGATCCTTCCCATGTTCCGCAAACAAAAAATGGTCTTTGTTATTATTGGAATTTTTAAAAAGGTGCTTCGATTATTTTCCAATCTCCCATCTCTATGGGCAGACACGTGCAGACAACTCGGCCGATAGAAGCAACTTGAAGGCAAGTTGTTATTGTTTTTGTAGCTGTCTCTTCTCTCTACTCAAACGTGAGCTCAAACTGCATTTTACGAAATTTGGCCATTCAATTGCCATTGCCAGAGCAAAAACGAGCAGCCCAGAGAAAAGCGACGAAGACAACAAAACAACAAGAGAAGCAACAAAAACAAAGCATAAGTAAGAGGTCTCCCTTAAAAGAAGCTCTCGACTTGAAGCTAGCCTACAATTAGTTTTTAAAAATAAGAGTTCGAATCCTTCGAAAAGAAATGCATACAAACACAATTTAAATATATGTTCTTTCCCCAATTAAATCTGCTGATTAGTATACCCAATTGAATTTAATTTATATTTACAGGGTATAGGGGCACAATGGTATCCAATCGTATGTATGGGCTCGGCAATACGCCCCAAATGTGCTCGCCCGCCCCGGCCACGCCTGCCATTTTCAAATGCAATAACAAAAATTTGCTCGTTTTGGGGTTTTCAATGTTCTTTCTCCCTGTCCGGGCCTGGCTGGGTCTACGGGTAGTGCTGACTCCTTTAGTTTTATGCACAACGGCTGCACGTATTGGCAGCTTGTCTATTTGAATGTCAGTCAAGAGGCAGCACTTCCTATATGAGTGTGTGTGTGTGTGTGTGATTGTATGTTAAGTTATGTGTGTGTGTGTCTAAGCCTTTTAAGAAAAGTGCCATTTAAACATAAATACAGACATTGCTTGAGGGCAAACTGAAGGTAAGAGAGAGGGAGAGAGAGAGATTGCGACATGAAGAACCATTGAAATTTATGTATAACCATTGTTGATTGAAGCCTTCAATTGCAATTATCAATTGATGGCAATTTGCTGACTCATTCGGATTTGCATTGGTTTTGTGTTGGCCTGGGGCCAGAAAGTGATAGCGCTGGCAAAGACAACTAATTAAATGGCCGCATCGAATTAATTAATTGGTTTGACGCTATATTTTTTGGACTATAATTTTGCATATTTGGGAAAATGACAATGGGCTTTTATGCAGTGCTAACACGCATAAAACGAAATGAGTAAGAGGAATTAACCAGCAAACACCGTTAGCTTAATACGCTTGCCGATACAAATAAAATCATGTATTGAATAAAATTAATTAAAATAATTTATATTAATTTAGGCTGACATTCGATTTCAGTTACTCATTTGCGACTACCCATTGTTAGGGTATCACAAAAAATTGGCTTATATTTGCTTTGAATCTGGCCATATTAACACTCCAACTATGCGTAATTAGTTGTTGCTGTTGCATTATGAAATTACCATGCAATGCAATTAAAAGAATATAAATTCACTCGCGTCGCATGGCAAAAATTATAATAGCGAATTAAAACGCATAAATGCAGAAATGCGTGGCAAATGGTTTAAAATTGAAATTAAAGAAAAATTATAAAATCGCGCCGAGCATACACTTAAAATATATAAATCAGATAAGAGACTGCACACTCTGTGCGCAGTATGGACTATCGCAGATGCATCGCATTAACGCTGGAAGTGCATAAATTAACCCTTTTTCGCACTCTTATTACAGCATCCGACGACGACCATCGTCTGCCGTGTAATTTATTTGTGTGCATATGCATATGTGTGTGTGTGTGTGTGTGTGTGTGTGTAGACTTACATGCGTCTGTAGTATTTACCAACACGGTTATTTACACATACTTATGGGGAAGCGTTTATTTTATGGCTGCATACGGGCGAAAATTCTATTATGGCCCGCCGTTGATTGGACTATTATCAATGGACTTTTGCCCATTTATTTGCCAGGTGAAAATTGAGCAATCGATGATATGGTTTTTTATTCCACAAGATAAGAGTAAATCGCTGAATTAATGACGTTTGAAATGGTCTAGACGAGATGTACGGGTTGAGAGTGTTTGAAAGTTCTTCCGAATTCATGGAGAGTGAATTATTTATTTGCCCTGTATTCAATTCCTCTGAATATACCAAATAGTATTTGTATATATGTCTCCAAACTGTATGCAGGGCATCTAAGAATCGAGTACTTTTGACTTTATCCTTTACTTTCTTCCTTTAAGTTCATTTTTCCCGTAAAATTGATTGTAAACTTGGCGATAATCTTATTAGTCTCGCTTGAATGGTCAACCTGAGTATCCCGATAGGTATTTTGCCTTGGTAATATGCTGCGATGACGGCCAATTTTGTTTGTCAAGTGCGCACATTCAATACAAAATACAATACACAATGTTGGTAAAGCTGCCATTGACTTGGTTTAGCCAGTTTTTCCGCAGTCCCGGAGTACATTTACAAGCTCAAGTCAAAGGGGGGTGTCTTTGTTTTTCCGGCAATAAATCATGTTCGAGTGTGGTGGGTGGATCCCCCATTGAATAGCAGCTTATTGGCTTTGCAAGCATCCAATTCAATCCAATTGACGTTGACGTATATCACATTATCATAGCAGGAAGCCATGTCAATAAATGTTGAGTGCCCTGCCCTATGGAGGGACTTTAAAGCCAGCGCCGAGCAGCGCAGCGCTGTGAGTGAAATATCTATCAGAAGATGTGCAGCCTTGACAAGCATGAAGCGTGTGGGTTTATGTGTGTGGGACGTGCGAATGTGTGTGTGCTTGTGTACCTGCTCATTTCACAGTCACTTGCTAATTGTAAGCCTAATTAGCTAACCAACAGCCATTAAAATGTCATTCAAATGGACGCCACATGGCCTCAAAATATGCAAGGCATAATGTGTGTGCGACGCCATCGTCATCTGGCTAATTTCCCCTACACCTTCCTGTTCCACCTGAATGAGATCAGGTAGTATGTTACTTATTGACCAAACTGAATTCGACTACTGTGTGACGTGTTGAAACTCACCTTAGAGCATAGCCGGAGAGCGCATTCATATTCATCCATGGGCTGACAGCCTGGTTTGGCACTTTCCGGACGGACTCTTAATGAATTAATTCGATCGCTCGACTTAATGGAAATTCTTTCCCCAGCTGATTATGCAGTCGCTGCTGCTGCTGCTTCGCTTGGGTTTGGGTTCTGCAATACTTGATGAAAACTTTCCACTTAAGTGCGAAACAAAAGTTCGCTTAATCACGGAAAATGCTCTACTCTTAATAACAATAAAACATTTCCATACACTCACACACACACACACATACGGACAATACTTACATATATAAGTAAATTGGGAAATGCATGATAAATGCCTGCCAACACATACAATGAGAAAAACCAACGCGGAACAATTGAACGGTAGGAAAAACCTTGTGAAATATTAATGCGCACGAGGCAGTCGAATAAATAAAATAAGTAGTAATTGAGGGCTCTGGCGGGGGTTAGTGGTGGTGCCGGTGGGTGTGGGTATGGGAGGGGTGAAAGGGAATAAGGGACAAATGGCACAGTGCCTGCCTTGTACAAAAAGTTATGAAAATTGCATTTTAATCTGAAAACGAATTGTTTATTATTTCGCTGAGGTTTAAATTTGTTGAAATAATTGCCACGAAGGGGGAGCACAGCATGGCAAAGGAAACAGCAATCGGAGCTACAGCAGCCGGAGCAGAGATGGCCACAGGAATGCACACAGACACACACACACACACACATACGTGTATGCAACAATACATGGAGCACACATGCATACTTGCATGTCCGTGTGCAAATACCAATACGCATGCAAAAGTGGGTAACAATTGCTGCGGCAATGTGTCCTGTCGTTCCTTGGCCCCGTGTCCCGTGCCCCCTTGCCCCCTCTTCGCTTCCATGTCCCCTATGCCAGTGCGCGGCTGCCATTGCCGAACAAAGAGCGGGGTAAAATTGTGCATGTAATCAGTTTCAAGTAGTATGTGCTGCAAGAGGGTTATACGAGAAAGCTATTTCGTGTCCCTCCCCCCTTGTTCAAGCAACAACTTCGACCAGCTCCAACTGCTGCTGGCTGGACACCAGCAACTACCACCCGCCATTGCTGCTGCCCAACTCCCGCCCCCTCGTCCATTGCTTGTCATCTGAGAAGTATGCAACGTCGTTGTCGTTGTCGCTGTTTCTGTTGCTATTGTTGTTGTTGTTGTTGTTGCTCTTGTCGACGCTGTTGTTGCCGTTGTTCCTTTCACTGTTGCTCCGCCGTCGTATACGCGACTTTGTTGCTGTTGTTTTATTTCGCCGCCTTGCCAGCTTTCCTTTTTTTCGTTGCTTTTTTTCATGTGCAAAAATTGATTTTTATGCACTTTTCGCACACACACAAAGACAGAAACACACACACGCGCGCATATGAATTATTGTTCATAAAGTATATTTTATGAAAGCAACGACTCACAGCAAATTATAAGGTATTAAGTGCTACTGGCATGGGCACGTAGTAGTAGCCCCCCCCTCCTCTCTTCTCCTCCTGCAGTTCCCTTGCTTATATAAGACTGTGTATAATGCTGTGTATGTGAGTGTGTGTGTGTGTGCCTGCACATTTTGTAGCGTTGGCAGCAAAAAAGAATGTCATAAAATTCAGGTACCCATGCATATATATAGCTATATATAGCAAAACAGGTGGGGTGGCATGAGGCGTGTTCGAGCCACGCGCCACTGTCGCCTGTCGCCCATACATATTACAATAATTGCAAAATTGTGTAGCCCAAAGATGTTGAAAAAATGATTTCGCCTTAAGTCGCCTGGCAAATTGAGTAGTTACTCACACACATACACAGCTGCACAGCAGACACACACACACAGTTGGCGGCTAATGAAGGCGGCGCGCTTAGCAAGTTGCAATCGTCGTCGTCGCCATCATCAGTGCGCGCCATTCTCAAGCACGGCCAGCCAATTAGGAGTGCGCAGTTCTCGGGCTCGTTACGCAATGTGCTAAAAATCAAAACTCCATGAAATAAACCAATTTAAAAAGTTCAAAAACTAATTTTGCGCTTAGTTTGTCTGATAAAAGAAGACGCTGCCAGCGCCAGCAAGAAGTCGTAGAAGAAGAAGCAGGAAAAAAACTCTGCACTAAGGTTGTACAAGTGTGCATAAGTGTCTACGTGTGGCTGTGTGTGTGTGTGTGCGTGGGATGATTTTTGCCGCTTCTCATGCTCGTAACTCAACGTAGTAACTAAAGCTGTTGGGGTAACAGTTTGGTTTGGTTTTCGCTTTAACACAGACAGAAAAACATGTAAAACTTCAAGCAGCAGCAACTGTTGGCGCTGCCGTCGTTGTCGTTGCCGCTGCTGCCAGCAGCAGTAGCATATTTAAATATTTAAATGACAACACGTGTGAGAACATTCGCATTGAGTTTTTGGGGCTGGAGAGATTGGGGATTGGCGTCCCGGGCGACTTAAAGTCATCGCCCAAGGTGACGACGATTCGACGGCGACGGCGACGGCGGCAAGTCAATTTCTAATGCTGCATCAGAGAAATGCGCACTTTTCACTTAATTAATTGCACAAGTTTGCAATTGTTTTTGTTGTCACTTTATTTTTATCGCACGCGCACTTTATCTGTGTGTGTGTGTGTGTGAGTGTGCGCGTGTGTGCCTCTCTTAGTCTGCTGCGTCTGCTTGTGAGTGTGAAATGTCAGCTTCAAGTTGCCAACTGCAATAATTTTTGCGACTTCAGCGATTTTTTTGCCACTTGAGCGCGTAGCAGGGCAGACAAGAAGTCAGCACCGGCAACGGCAACGGCAATGGCAGGCAGAAGCAGAGGCAGGACGATGGCACGGGGCAGGGGAGTCGGGCATACCGTGGCGAACCCTCCAGCATTTGCAGCAGCCACTCAAGGTACGCTGACGCTCAGTGAGAGTGCCCTGTAATATTGTAGCATTTGTCTTTTAGTGGAAATCTCTTTTTGAGTGTGTCTCTCTCGCTCGCTGTGGCAGCGGGAGAATGGGAGCGGGACTAGCGTGCGATCTATTTGCATATAAATGTTTGATGGTGATGGTGTGAGAGAGAGCAGTTCCGCTCGGATGTGGAGAGGGGGATACGTTTGCATTTGCATGTGAAAACAATTGTAGAAGCTCTGCCATTCCATCTCACGCAGCGATTGTCTATGTGTGTGTCACTAAGCGTGCGAGTGTGTGTGTGCGCCATAAAATAAATAGCTAGAACGATAATAAGTTTAGACATAGACAAAAAACTTGAAGCCAATGAAAAAGTGCAGCGGATTTGGCTGCAGAGCTAAAGCTGTTGTGAAAAATGTGTGGCATGCTTTTAGGCTGCACTGAAAAATACCAAAGAAAGCCCCCCCACAAAAAAAGGGCAAATCACAGAGCCAAACAAATTTGATTTGATTACTCTCGCAGTTGGAGTCGCCGTCTCCGTCTGCCGCTTCATGGATTATTGTAATTTAGCAGTTTATGTCGTTTGTGTGTATTTTAATGGCTTAATGCCGCCAAATAAATATAAAACAATTCCACATGCAACTAACTGGAGCTGGAAACAAAGACGACGTTTCTCAAATTGGCAGCTAATTTCAGTTTATGCCTGTCATATATTTGTTTTTTTTTTTGGGCTGTTTTTATGATACGTACAAGTGAAACGCACAGGTAAACAGCACGACCCGCATTCAACTTCGAACCCGATGCCCAAATGGCTCTTTGACTCGCCCAGAGGGGGGAGAAGCTATTAACATTTAACCAAATTGATCGGCACATTTAAATGCGATCACGACGGTGGACCGTCGGGTCCAATTAGTGGCCTGCTGTGGCTATACGGAGATACGAAGCCACAGAGCAACGGAATGCAATGCACAAGACGTGCAGTGAATATTTGCATATAAATTTTCTACCAAGCACAAGCACAATCAGACACAGATACACACATACACACTAACACTCCCTCGCATACAGCAGCAGCAGCAGTCGACATCAACGTGCTAGATCTCTCTCTCTGCGGGCATCGTTTTCTATTTGGAATTTTTGGGTACCAAACGCTGTCCGTGAATTTTTGGCGTTGGTGGAGGCATTGATGGTGGCCAACACATATTGGATATAAATTCACGCGAACGTGACACAACTTAAGTCATAACCTAAATAAATATCACGCAATAATGAGACACATTTGCGACAAAATCACAAAATCATCAAAAATACAACAAGAAAAAAAGGAAACAAAAAACATGAAAACAAATAAATAATATGCACAGCAACAACAACAGCAAGTGAATTGAATAAACGAAGTAGGACCCATAATACAAATGCCGACAACGCGTTGGCCTAATGCCTGAATCATTTTGTTCGGCAATTTATTTGATTGGTTATTGCATTTTAAACCAAGAAACTCAACGGCGCCTTTTGCTACGTGCGCCTCTCGCTCTGTTTGTTTGCTTGTTTTGATAGGAAATCATTTTTGCATTTAACAACATACTCGTAAACAGTCGGCATCGACGAGGCATTGGCATCAGCATCAGCATCAGCATCACAATCACAGCGGCTCCACAGGCACTGGTTACCAACTCCACCTCCAGCTTCAGCTGCGTCTTCATCTCAGTCTCCATCTGCAGAACCAGCGCTCTGCTAAGTGAGTGAGTGAGGCGCTTGTTTAGACAGCCAAGCAGTCAGCCCGTCTGCTCGCTGCTTCTCTGTCTCACTGTCTGTCTGTCATTCAGGCAGTCTGTCAGTCAGTCAGTGAGGCAGTCGCTTATTTGGGCCAGCCAAAAGTTCAAATTCCATAAACAAACGGCTACGCACGCACTGGCACAACGAACCTACATAGATATAGATATATAGCAGATACGTTTCGATTCGATTCGATTCGACACTGGCAGCTGCACCTGTCATTGGTGAAGTAAACGATAAACAGACCTGGGTCCCGCGCCATTGTCGTCTTCGGCGCCGGCACAATGGATGGATTCATGTGAATTTATTTCATTCGGTATACAAGAAGAAATTCTGTAACCTCTTGAACTATGCCTCCGATTGTAAAATAATACTTTAATGGCCTGATTTATTAGTTGACAGCAGCCAGGCGTAGTATTTATCGGGAAACGTTCTGTCTAAACTGTCTATCGACAGTCGCATTTGAAACGATGTTAGCAGCACATTTTCAATTTGTTGCTGCATAAATATTTTATTTCGAATGCGTTATACGATAGTCAGTGAAATATTGAGAGATTTATTTAGAGTTTTGTTTGTTTGATTGAAAATCTATGGAAAACCAACAAGCTTCGTCGTTATATATTGCTCTTTCATATTCTTATCAGATTTTGTATGATATTTCAATATTCATCAAAACGGTTTAGGAGTTTCTGCATTCCTAAATTGAAACAGTAAAAGAAATTTGATGAGTTAATTTGAGACATGCTAGTTTTTGACATATTTTGTTTATTTTGGAGACGATTTTCTACGCAAATGTTTTTGCTCTACCGATAAATATTTTGTATTTAAATATTTAAATAGTTTTTATTTCCCTATGTTCTTCATATTTGATGGTACACAACCGTTTCTTTCAGAGTCTTTTAACTTTCATGCAAGTCGATTCTCTTCCACAGTACATTGCTGAGGTAAATGTTGCGGAAAAGAATAAGTCTGGTCTATGAAGCAGGAAAATGATTTTATTTCGTTTGTCGTTTGCATTGCACATAATTCCATAAAATGACAGAAACATGTGTACAAATTTGTTTTCATGGCGCCATAACGCCCGAGAGTGCTCCCCCACCCCACACCCGACGCCTACGGCATGTTCACGCAATGCCAGACTCGGCAAGTTGAAGTTGCAGTTGCATTTGCAGTTGGCCATAAACAAATTCCAATTCAAACCAGGCTAAGCTGCTTGCCTGTGGCAGGCGCTGAACTTGCACTTGAGTGGGTCGCTGCCTTGCCGCATCCGCACTGCAGTTCTCTCCAGCTTCGTCTCCGTCTCCATCTCGATCTTCATCTCCATCTCCGTCGCCTGCATTTTCCATTTGGCTGCCGACGGCACTCGAGAGTCTTAAATAAAGTGAAACTAAGCTCAATTTACAGTACAGCAAGCATTTGATTGTTGGCAGATGCGTTTATTTGATTTTAAATATAGCTCTTAAATATTTTGGCTATTCATCAGAGGGCATTAGGCTAGGCCCGGCACTGATGTGGGCTGCAAAACTCAAGTGGCTTGGCCGTCTGGCCGGCTTTGTGTGCCTGGAGGGTATTATGGATTTTCTCAAGTTTGTGTTTTGTTAAGCGGCTTAAACGCCTTCTCGCTGCAGCGCAGGTCTAACAGGCCAGCAACAGTGTCTGACAGTTAACAAATGATTACAAACAGTGCAACAAATTGTTAAAAATAAATTATAATTCTATTATTATTTAAATGCTAAGCGGAAACTGTGAACAGATGCCCCTAAACGCCGTCGCACTCGGCTTTAAAGCGGAACCAAAGTCGGGGGCCAATGATTTAGATCCGAAAAACCTTAGCGCTGCACACTTTTTCCCCTACTGCTGCCTCCGTTAGGCACGCTGAGATAGCGCAGTGTGTGTGTGTGTGCCGTATATATGTGTGTGTGTGTGTGTGTTAGTTTGCCTGCAACTACAAAAGACCGCATTGTGTGTGATTTATACACCTTAAGCTTCGATGAACGCTATTACACCAACAGTCGACTGAGACAGCGACAGCGACTGCAGCTGCGGCTAAGGCTACGGCTGCTGAGGCTGTGGCCGCGCTGCTGCAGCACTGCGTGGTTCGTTTTTTTGTTGTTTTTTTTTGTGCTTATGCACGGCACGCCGAGTTGGCGCATAGCCACCAGACAAAGCGGCAGACGACAACGACAGCGACAACGACAGCAACGTTTGGCGGCGGCAATGAAGCCATAGCCATGAAATGGAAATGCATTCGAGTGTGTTTAAGCCGGCGTTACGCCTCAGCCTTAGCCTCTGTCTCCGCTCCAACCTCAGTCTCTGCCCCTGCCACTGTCTCTGTCGCAGCATCAAACTCTTCCCCAGACCTCTCTGGCTCAGTCAACGTCTCAGCCTCCGCTGTCATGGACCATATACGTATGCGACTACAGATAAGACGTGCTCGATAGAGTCCAAAGAAAAAGCGAACTCATTTTACGCCTGCATTTCCCTTTTGTGTGCATATGCGTGTTTGTGTTTGTGTGTGTAGTCAGTTGACGTTAACAAGCAAAAGCGTACGACGGAATTGAAAAAATTGTAGGAAGAAGTTTATCAAGTCAATTGAGACCTGCGACAAAAGACCAAAGCGTAGCAGCAACAACAATTCGCTCGTAAGCAGCAGCAGCGCAGCATCCCAGCAGCTGAATGGGCTTTGGATGCAATGTCTGAATCATCAGTGTTTGGCAGCATTGTCGCCGGTGTCTTTATCAGCGGGCCCGCAGTTGCAGTAGCAGCGCTTGTAAGTAGTCGCCGAGACAGCAGCAGAGCAGCAACAGCAGCAGTAGCAGCAACAGCAGCAGCATCAACGACAATGCCATCATCATATGAAAGGCAACGTGTATAGTAGTTGTTTTTTCTCCTTTCCTTTTCTTGGATTGCAGCTCAAAGCGAGACAAGTACAAGAGATCAGGGAGAGGAATCTAATTTGCATGCAATACGATTTTTGATAAAAGCATTTTAGCCCGAACATCAAATAAAACGACAATGCAACAACACTCGAAAGTCCGATTGCGGGCTGGCTCACACTCTCTTTGGTATTCATAAGAAAAAACACCCAAAGACAGATAAGAGCAGCATGGCCCAAGGCAATCAGAGAGTGCATTTGCGTGCGCCGTTTGCCTTGTCGCCTCTGGCTCGTAGTCGAAGTCGTCTCCAATTGGCATTGGATACGGGATACTCTGGTTACTTGAGCTCGTCTACACCGGGTATGCAGGGGAGCAGTTGCAGGTGCAGGTTTGCTGCTTGCTGGTTTACTAGTTGCTGCTGCAGCTATTGCTGATGCTGCTACTGCTGCAAGTGCAAGTCACAATTTGACACATGATCCATTGCAGTGTCGTGTCTGACACGCGTTTTATCTTTGTGCGGGTACAGGGTTGCCTGAGGCAGGGGCAGGGGCAGGGGATGTGTGGGCGTGCACATGATGTGCATGCATGCGTTTTCTAAATGATTTCCAAAGAATTTTTATTGGGAAAAACGAAGAAGAAAGCGAAAACGCAAACGCAAGCGACAGCAGCAACGAAAGCAACAACAAGAACATCAACAGAGAGAGAGGGACAGAGACAAAAAGAGAGAGACAGAGACTGACTGGCAGGGTTGACATCGAGCTGCTTTGGAAACTTTATTGACGTCTTCAAATTGTCAACTTGAAGTTCGAAGTGTTTTATTTTATGCTTTGTCTCTCATATTTTCGATGCCCTTTGTTGCCCGCTCGTTGTTTTATCGCACATCTGTAAAAGGGCTATGGCTACGAAACGCTGCAACGTTACTAGGAGAAGGAGGAGAGAGAGATAGGCATGAGGGGAGGGGAGGGGGTGGACTAGGGTCTATGGCTATGCCTATGATGATGGCTTTTTATTAGGCGCATTTCGGTTTTTATGCTTCGGTTCCGGCATGTTTTGTACACATATCTAAATATCGTACTTAAACGTTTACATATGTGAGTGGAAGGGGGGCGCGCGTGGAAGGGCGGAGGGCTGGGCATGGGAATGGGCATAGCAATGGGGGTGGGAGAGAAGATGATCTGTCGTAGTTAGCCTCACTAGGGGGGGAGCTTCGGAAATTTAATGATGTGCGCGTTTTATGGGCAAACAATGCCCCTTTCAACACGCTGCCACATTTTGCAATGTGCTCGATAATGGTTCGATGTCCATTAAATCCGTCATCATTTCGTCAACCACATATCGTGCCACGTTACGTTAAGTGTTTATAGAAAGTTATAGGATGTCAAATAGGGACGTTAAAAACGACTTAATTGTATTGCAAAATAGACGATTCAAATTTGTCATTATGTCGTAAGAACTTTCTTATCCTAATTGATAGAGCCATAAACTGTTTTTAGGCGAATATTAAATATATTTCAAAATAAAAAGTAGTCCCCTTAGCCTGAGAATTTGAAGTCTATTTCCTTATTTTTAACAAAATATAGATAAGTATTTTAGCAATAGTTTTCCGATTTTATTTTTAATACTTCATTGGGAAATTTAATATTTTTAAATGCGCAAACCTCTTCCTTAAGGGGCTTAAGCCCTTAAGAGCACGTCAGTAGTGCTTGCAAAACTTGCGAAAATATATAGAAAATAAAAAGTTATCTCTGTGAAATGCGTTCTGTCAGTCGACGGAAGCTGGCAAACTTTTGTTGACAGCTCATATTTATACACATATGTCTGTCTGCCTGTACAAATATGGTTATCTGCTTTTAGATAGCGATTGCCCAGCTCTGGGTCAATTTGAGTTTCCTAGTCCCTCTCTCTCTCTTCTGAAAATTGATATGACATTGGGGGCGGGTGAACTTTAAACTTATCCAATAATAAACGAAACGATATTGTCAAACTTCCTCAGTTTTTATTCTTCTCGCTATTGTGTGTGCACCTTTCGTTAGGGAAGGGGTGGGCAACGCTCAGGTTTCGAAAACTGCCGCCAAGTTCATAACGAGCAATATATTTTTATTGGCTTCGCATGTGCCAGAGAAACCCCTTAGGCCACTAACAGAAATTTGCATTTTTATTAAAATTTGCCAACAAAACTACAGACGCACTCACTCACACATACACACACACACACGCACACATGCATTCAATACGCATGCAAGCGCGTGTTAGCTTAAATTGAATTTGTACCTGATTTTGATATCATTTTCATAAGACCTCTGGTTGAACATGCTCGAGAGCTGAGCCCGAAATACAATTTCCAATTAGCCGTCGACTTATTTGGTAATGAATACTCGCTCGTGCTTGTACTCACTCTTGTATTTACATATTCAAACTCGTATTTCAGACAACATTCATTACGAGCCCCAGTCAATTTTGGTAACTTGCTTGGTTTCCCGTGTCGAGGCGCCTCAAATTGGCGATAATCAAAATCAAAATCTTCAATTCTGCCGCTGCAGCTGCCAATAAGCCTGTTTACTGTTGTTATAGGCAATAGGTCGGCTAATTTCATCGACAAATACCCCGCTCCCCAAGAAGAGGGAGCTCAGGGATGGCTTCCTTGCACAGCTGCTGCCATCCACACGCTTTGAATTCATTTTCAACTTGGCAATATATCTACATATATGTATAATAAATTTCCATTTGCCTTTTGCCTGCCACCGCCCAACGCCCAACGCCCACGCCTACTCCCAAAGAAGCCGGAGAGAAGTCTCTAGATATGCCCAAGACGCAAGCAAGCATAGGTTCATACTGGTATGCGCCGCCTTAAACATGTGTTTATGCCGCAGTTATTTCTAGTTGTGTGTGTGTGTGTGTGAGTGTCTGTCTGTGTGTGTGCCCCTTTGTTTACATATTATGTACATATTTTTTTGGCCTCATGTTTTGCACGCCGCTGATAAGCGACGTTCGCTCTTGCTCGCTCACTGGGGCTTATCAAAAGTTGCCCAAGCTCTGGCAAGCTGTTTACTTGAGCAACAATCTGCTGCCCAGTTTGATGCCGAGTTCAGTTGAGTTCCCGCCTCCATTCGCTTTAAGCGCATAAGACTTTAACGCGACTTTAATACATCATCAACGCGCAACTGCCTGGCAGCGGATGCCACAAGGAATTTCAAATTCAAAATGCGGCAAACATTCCGATTGATTTTCTGGTACTCGTGCTGCCTCGTCATCTTGTTGCCAACTTTGTGCCTCACACGTAAGTCACTCATTGATTATGTACACACACATGCAACTTATATGTATTTATGTGTATCGAGACAGAGCACAGCTGCCAGACACCCGACAAAAACGATGGGCAATGTGTGCACTTTAGCTCCTGCCGATTTGTGCTGCGCCAATATGCGATGTTCAAGGAACACATGCCGCCTGTCATAATGCGTTTCCTGCAGAGATCACGCTGCAGACCCAAAGTTGATGGCGTAAGTTGGCAAAGCCATTAGTCGCTGACAGTCATATACCATGGCGGGGTATTAAACTGTCTGACACAACGCGACAACAACAATAACAATTCTATGATGCTAATACTAATGAAATTTTTATACTACTTCTATGTGCCGTGCCATATATCAACTACAACTCGAACTACAAAGTATCATTTGTGCTGCGAACTGAAAGACGTGATTCCTGCGAATGCCAACTCCAAGCTAAAGTGAGCTCGCGAGAGAAACTTCAAAGCACATGTGTGTGAAGGAAATATACGACATAAGTCTTCTATATACCGCAATATATGTCAGTCTTTGAATATGTGTGTTTGTGTGTGTGTGTGTGTGTGAGTGTGGTATGTGTATACGCGCTTTGATCTGCGTAATTTCAACTGTCTGATGGTTTTAAGCACGGTCAAAAGTTTATGTTGATGCCACATCGTGTGTAATTATAATGTGTGTACTCGTATTATGTACTAAGTGCGTCGCTGTGTCGTCGTCTCTGTTTCTCTTGTCGTGCAACAACAGGCAACAGCAGGCAACAAACTGAATTTGAATATGAAATTCTATTCTTTTACGAGTTCTGCTCATGTTGTTTGAAATTTTATTGTAAAATATTAAATTGTTTACTTGGCAAATATACGTATATGTGTTACGTGTTTTTATTAAACAATGGAAATATTCAGAGCAAAAACTATGTAAACTACTTTTTATAAAAACAGGAAAATTTGTACGTTATATTTAAATTAAATTGAACACGTTTCAATTTGGGAAAAGAATCTTTTTTAAGCACTTTTTCTGCAATAAACTTCCTCTGTTTCTGCTTTTGTTTTCGAACTCTTGGAGCAACCCTCGTCTGGCAGTCTCGTCTTTGGCCTTTTTAATGTGTCAGATTTTAAGTGACATTCACGGGCCGCTAAATGGCCGTCTAAAAATCACGCAACATTAAAATGATTTATGCTGAATAATTTTAGTGTAAATGAAGCAAGAGCCAGCAAGAGCTGGTCAGCTGCCCGCAGCCACAGTCGCCTGCCGCATGCCGCATGCTGCTGCCTGCTGCCTGCCGTTTGCCATTTTCCGTCTGCCGTTTTGCTGCCTGCAACATTAGCGGTTACTCCAGTGCCAAAGTACTGTGGGGGTCTCATCCGAGACTCGTTCGGACTCTCTGTGTCTGAGACTGTGGGGCGTTGAAATGCAGACACCTTGTGCGCGCACGTCGCTCGAATTTCATGCTTAGGCAGAGGCCGAAACGGAGACTGTTGTTGCTGCCTCTGTTGCTGCTGCCTCTGTTGCTGCTGCCTCTGCTTCTGCTGCAACATGAACGCCGCCCAGTCGCTGAAATTGCAGACAGCGGCCAAATGATAAATTGCCTGAAAGCACATTTGAGTCGCAGTTGCTGCTAATTCTGCCGCCACAGTCGCCGCTGCTGCTGCCGCTGCTGATGCTGATCTATTAGACAAACGCACGCCGAAGGCGGCAGCTCACACACACTCTGCACACTCACACTCACTCACACTCACACCCCATATATACTCTGTACTCTGTATCTGGGTTTGCCTATTTATGGAAAGTTTACCATGAGATAAAGTTGAACAACATGCCAGGCCAAAGAGACGAGAAAACAACGGCAATTTTTATTATGATTATTTTTGTCGCTTTTAACTAAGTAAAGCAACCACAAAATGGGTGGGGACAAAAAAGGAGAAGAACAAGCAAATGTTGCTGTCAGAAATCTAAATGGAAAGCAGCTTCTACTACTAAAAAGTTGCTGATGCCTTGTAAACATGTTCGGCCTAATGCAGGCAGCGCTGCTCAGGCTGCTCAAGTTGTTCGGGGTCGTAGTTGTGGATGCTGTTGTTGTTGTTGTTGTTGCTGTTGCTGGTGGTGCAACAAATGTTGTTAACAAGCATATTTTGACAGCTCAACAAGATGTTGCCAGATGCGCGAACAGCAAACAACAACAGCACCAACAAGGCGACCATCTGCATATGTTGCATGTTGCAAGCAATCCATGAGCTGATCCCTCTCACTCTATCTTTGTCTCCTTCTCTTCCTCTTTCTCTCTCTCTCTCTTTCTCTCTCACTGCACTCTCGCTTGGCTATAACTATAGCAATTGCATGCTTGGGCATGAGGCAGAGTCAATTACTCTCAGTTGGGTTGTTGTTGCTGCTGTAGCTGTCCCATAAACATCTGCAGCAACAACAACAAAGTGCTAACCCGAGCGGGCATTATTTTCAAAAGTATTTCATGCATTTTAATAAACATTGGAGCGCATTTAATGAAATGGAGAGTGCTCGCTCTCTATGCACACAGAGTCGGCGTGTGGTCTTTGTTGTGGTTCCATCTCTGCTTTGCAACAGCAACAGCATCAGCAACAGCAGCATCATAAGCGGTGGCATCCCCTCGCCACATCTATTTTCTAATTGCATTTCGCTGTTCTATGTTAACTCTGCCCCATACGAGTGTGTGTGTGTTGTGCAGGTGTGCGTTGGTATCTATGCCTCTGCTTTGTGGTCAAACAGCGTTACCTCTTGTGCAGCACACACTCAGTGCTGTGGCAAGGTGGTCCACGTCAGGCGGCATCTCAGTTGCTCTCTCAGTGCAGGCATATGTATCTTTCATTGTTCCCTCTCTCCCTCACACACACACACACACAAACACACACACACAGACACTGTCGCGTCACACACACTCTGCGTTAATGTCATCGTCGCACTCGTCTTCGTCAGATGGAGGAGAAATGCAATTAAGTTGCGCCATCAAAGTGTCGCAGTGCCAAAGAAATTTGGCTTCGAGGCCATTGCAACGTTTAACTGAATTCCGACAACTTTCAGAATGCTACACAAGTTGTTCAAGCTGAGGTATCAATGAGCCTGGGAATGTGCCAGAGTCCAAGACTACAAGTGTAATCAACGAGCTGTCCAAAAATACTAATCAGCTTCAGTCTTTGAACTAAAAATGCAACTTTATGCAGTGGAAATTGCTTGGAAAACAAGGTTTCCTTTTGACTTCTGCTATGCACTCTTCTTAACTCTATTGAGGCAAAAAATCTGCCAACAAAATGGGGTTTCTGGCGCAACGAACTGAAGCCGGACGAGTCCTGCTGGGAACGAGCTGCAGCCACAAATTCAATAAATTTTGAAAAGCAATTAATAACTGATTGACAAGTATTTATCTGTGGGAGGGCGAGGGGCAGGAAGCAGGTTCGAAATGGGGAAAAAGCCGGAGGAGAAAAGGAGAGTGCAAAAAGCTGTTGGGGAAACGCATGGTAACCCAAAACTCGGTAGTTAAGCGCAAAACGTTGGTCATAAATGGAACGGGGAGCAGGAAAAGAGGGAAATGAAAGAGGGAGAGGGGTTAGCAGGAAGAGGAGGCAGGCGTGGAAACGGCCACTGCCCATGGGAGCTGGCGGAAATTCAAAACCCAAAGTCAAATGGAACGCAGCAATATAACGCAGCGAATTGACAGAGACGAGATAAAAGAACAATCAACAATACGCCAGAAACAACAACAACAACAACGACAACAAGAGCAGGAGAAGAAGCAACAACAAGAGAAAGAATCACCAACAGGAGTATCCGAGCCAAGCCGCACGAGAAGATGTAGCATAAAATGTAGCGAAAACTTTGGAGAGAAATCATTAATAACGCTGGGAAAGCGCAATGGCATTGGCTTGGCAAAGGACAAGCGCAAGGACATGCAACGGCCGCGGCAACAGCAGAGGAGGCAAGCGAAGCAACGAAGGCAACAATAGCAACAACAACAACGGCGCATCGAGCTCAGCTCAGCGTAGCTCCGTCAATCAAAGCGCAAACAGAAACAAAATGAATGGGCAAACAGTGTAGCGTGCAGGAGGAGGAGGACGATGGCACTGTGTCCAGTGCACCCTGTTCTGGTCATAGCCAGCTATAGCCAGCGGATGGCCATTGAAAAGGGGTCAGTAGTCGTCGTCGTCGTCGTCGGGTTGTTGTCTAAGCGACTGTTTAGCTGCTTGTTTGGCTGCGGTCGGACGGGCCCAGCACATCCCTGGCCAGACCAGTCCGAAGCGCGTCTCTAGCGAATGCCAAAGCGAATGCGAATGATGATGATGCTGATGCTGGTGCTGGTGCTGATGCTGTTGCTGATGATGATGCCGACGACAACGACAACAACGGGCCCAACGAATGAGCAACGAGGCTGACGACAACTACGACGGCGACGATGATGATGAGACATTGAGCGAGCGATGTGGAACGGATGTGCAGTTGTTGTGGTCGGGCTATGACTGTCGGCCCGTCCTCTCCCGTCCCAATCCGTCTCGTCCCGATCCATGCCCGCCCGACTGGGCTGCCTGCACTGGTGCCAAAGAAAAGCACAATTATTCATTTGCACAATGTCAGAAAAGTGTCAGGCCGGCGCCAAAGGACCAAAGGATTCTTCTTCTTCTTCTACTTCTTGCATGGCGCTTCAGCGCTTGGGGCTGAAGCGGTAGCTTGAAACAAAAGCGATAATGATGAGGACGACACTTTGCCAGAGTTTTGATCACAACGCAAACGCAAAAGCAAAAGGCAGGCAAAAGCAAAGCCACCAAGAGAGAGAGACAGAGAGCCAAAGGGACATGGCGCAAGATAAGGAATAAGGAATAAGAATAAGTATGTAGCCAAGGCACCTCAAAACTAAGATGGATAACTCCGAGTCTTTGCTGTGACTTATGCCCTTCCGAGAACAGAAGCTGCTCAGCAGTAGCTTCACATAATTAAGTGAACTGTAGCTGGCACTATTCAGCACTCCCCTGCTTTCCCCTCTCTCTTGCTTTACCTATTGTCTTGTGTGGGGGCGGTAATCGGAACTTTAAGCAGACCAACGTGAGCTGCTAACCGAAAATGCATTAAAATTAATGCATTAGCAAGTGCAACATTGTTATCAGCTTGCACACATGAGCACACACAGTGCTAGTTTGCGGGGGGCAGTGGGAAGCGGAGAGGGCATGGGCATGTGGAGGAGAAACAACGCCTCCGACTCTCTAACGTGGTCACACACGAGCGAACAGGCCATGCATGAGCCCAAGCCCAAGCCCAATCCCAATCCTTATACCAATTCAAATTCCAGCAGCAGCAGCAGCAGCAGCACCAGCATAGCTCCTGCTCTTGCCACAAAAGGAGCAGTATCCGCAATCAGGCTCACATACACATACCTCTGTACTCGTACGTGCATGTACGTGCATGTATGCAAGTGTCTCGGTGTGAGTGCCTGTATAAATATTCACATAATCGCATATGTGCTAATCATACATACGTACATGCACCACTGTGCGCATACACGGCGCACTCACATATTACTTGTAGTAATTTCTCACGGAAATTCATAACCTTCCGCAACTATTCAACATTTGTGTGGCATACAACGCCGCGCTGGCTGCCTCTCTTACTGCTGTCGCTGCCACTGCCGCTGCCGCTGCTGCTGCTGCTCCTGCTGTTGTTGTGGCCGTTGCCTTTGCCTTTGTAGTCCTGCGCTCGTGTGTACTTGTAGTCGTTGTCGACTACCCATTGGCCTACATCTACAACTGCGATTTTTGCACATGGCTCTCACTCACACACACATGCATACACACACACATACACTAGCACGTCCACATTTTCCTGTACGAGCGCGTTCGTGACTTTCGACTATTATGACAACGACAATAAAAGCAGCAACAGCAACAACAACAACTCCCACGCCGTCTCTATCGCGTTTTCGAACTCGCTCTCTTGCTGCGCTCTCTTAAACTTGGCTGCTCTTAAACTTGCTGTAACAGCACGAAACTTACGATATTCACCACTGTTAGCATGGGAAGAGCGCAGAGTGCGTGACAGAAAGAGAAGACAGAGAGCGAAGGCGAGAGCGAGTTTCGAACTTTTCGATTTGTGTTGTTATTGTTGCGCTTGTTGTTTATCTAGTTGTTGCACGTAGTTGGCGCTGTTGCGACTGTGTTTCCTTGCGTCGACTGAAAGATGAGAAGCAACGCAAAGTTTTCCGAAAAAATTATGCTCCTTCAATTGGGAAAATATTTGTCTACTCGACTGTGCCCCGCATAGCTGACATAATTTGCGTAACTCTCAAGAAGGAATTCCTTTAAAGCTTTCGTCTTCTATCCATAGTATTTAGTCGTATATTTGAGTTGGTTGTGTATCAAATTTCTAGCTGGATCAGGATATTAATAGACTCTGAAAGGTGGTTTTATCTAAGCTTTTCGGTTTGCACTTCCCGAATTTGAAGTTCTCTCTTATTTCTGGAATATATATTTTATACAAATAAATATTATTATACATATTTTAAAATCTATGAAAATAAAAAAGGAAATAAAATTGCCCATCTTCTAATATTTCAAAATGAAATGCAATTTTTATTGCAGTACATTTTTAAAACATATTAAAAATATGTCGGTTATAAAGCTTGAGTTTTATTTATATAAAACCAATGGAAAAAAAAAACATACATCTATAAATCATTTTTGATTGCAATACAATTTGTTCTCTTTAAAGTTTTAAACAGTATCAAATTTGTAAAATATTGTTAAAAGTATATCTTAAATACTGCCTGTTTTTATTAATATTCAATGAATGTGAAAATAAATAAGGTAATAATAATAGAAATAAAATGCAGAAATCGTTTTCATTTCCAACACACTTTGACAATCAGTTCGACATTTTCGTTGCGCGTCGCTTTTATTTCAGTCGCATTCGGTCGCCCGAAAAAGATACCTTTCGCTTGGGGTTAAGTGATACAAATATATCAAATGAATTTCTTAATCGAAAGACATTGAGCTACTGGCATTTGCCTAATGGTCACCAGGGGCCTATCTAGCTGTCTAATAGAAAACCAGAAATTAGGCAACTTTGAACCTGTTCGATACCGATTTCGATTTCAATTTCAACGTCAGCTCTCCACATGCCAATGCGCTGGAGCAGCGCGCTGTCAATTTCAATATTTTGTCGATTTGGGAAAAGGCAATGCACACGCCTACTAAATAAAGTGCCACTTAATAATCCAAATTACGCGCCGCGCTGCGACAAGACGCGACGCTAAGCGACGCGCCGCACGACGCAGCGCACAGATAAGCCGCATCTGAAGTCGCAGTCGCACAGTAGGTCAAATGCCGAGACTGGATTTGTGTTTTCCCGACTGCAGCCGGTCGGTCGCTGGGGTCTACGAAAATTGGAACTGTCACTGTTGCTGTCACTGTTCGATAAATTCCCATTAATAAATTAAAACACGCCTCGCTGGCTGAACGGAGGCAGCGGCGGCTTTCGCTAAGCTTTTCTTTCATATGCAGCATCGCTTTAGTTTTAAACGTCGGCGGAGGCGACTGTGTTGGAGGAGGCGTCTGCCCATTGAGCTTTGCTCGCAATTAAAATGCAGCATCGTTGGCGGCGGGGGCATCTCGCGGCAGCTTGCAGCGCCACAAACTGGCGCACATACTTCAGTCGCATGTGCAATTCATGAATTTCAATTAATTAATTAGGGCGCACAAATCTGCCAGGCCGCAGCGCACAATCGACGCTGCATATCGAATGGCTGCTGCTGCTGCTGCTGCAACTGCTGGAGTCCTGATTGTTGTTGCTGCTGTCGCTGCTACTGCCACTGCGGCAGTTATTGTAGCAGCTGCCGTTTGACAAAGTAGCTGTTAGATTGCATCGCATTTTGCCATACGATTGCCCCCGTGTGCCCCCTTCGCCATCGACCAGCTCCTCCACGTCGCATGCTGCCTCCATTTCCATGTAGTTTACATGCAACAGTTCGCTGCTTTTTCGCATACAAGTGACCCAATTACTGCTGAGGGTGGGGGGTGGAGGTGGTTGAAGGAGGCAGCGAGGCACGCCCCTCGGCATAGCGCAGAGGAGTGCGCACATCCTTCGTTACGGCTTGTTGATTTATGCAATTTAGATTGGATTTTGCGGTGAGAAATTAATGCCTTGCAGATTAATGAGTGGCCAAGGAAGGTTGCCCAAAGGCGGCGGCCCATCAGGCCTGACAGCACCGAAAACACAAAAGCTCTTTAACCTTTTTTGTCCAAGAAGAAGAAGAAGATGAACAACTCTTTAAAAACCAAACACAAGTCCCCAAATTGCCATTAAGTACGCACCTACACGCATTAAGTGTGTGTCTGCTCTGTGTGTGTGTGTATGTGAGTTGTTGTTATTGTTGTTGCTGCTGTCGTGTTGCGTAAGCCTATTTTAATCTCATTAAAAATGTAACAGTACGGAAATGGGCTGTCCCTGTTCTTATTGGTGTTGTTGCTCTTGCTGCTGCTGTTGTTGTTGTTGTTGTTGTTGCTGCTGCTGTTATTTCACTCTGGTTAGCTATGCGGCTTGAAGTTGTCTTTAAAATTGACTGAAAGCGAAAATCAGTGTAAACGCTTCGCCAAGCAAGGACGAGGAGCAGCAGCACCACGTGTAGCCCTGGCTTAGTGCCCCCAACACACGCACACACACACGCATGTGTGTGCCAGTTAGCTTACGGGTATCTCGAGCATGTGTGTGTGTGTGCACGTGTTTGTGTACGTGTGTGCGGTTTCCTGTTTGCGGGCTTCCACTTTATTTCGCGTTTATTATTTTACGCCTGCTTGCCGACTGACAAAAATAAGTAGAAGACGCTCCCTCGAAGTTCAGCTCAGTTGGTGCCCCGTTGCCTTGCTGCATCCCCATCCCCTTTCGCTTATTGTTGTTGTTGTTATTATTATTATTATTATTGGCGGTGGTTTTTGCTTAGCATTGTTTTTTGCCCCGTCGGTTTCTGTGAGTTTTGTTATAAAATTTATGAAAAGAAAGCAAAATCAAAATTATAATAAAATCAGATTACAGTCTTGTTGTGGGGGAAGTTCAAGCAGGAGAAAAGAATTTCTCGTTGCTGCTCTCATCCTTCTGCTTACGCTGTTGTTGTTGTTTTCGCTTTTATTATGCTTTTCAGTCAAAAAATGTTTGCGCTTCATTTTATGAAAACATAAGCAATTTTTGCTGTTGCTGTTGCTGTTGGTGTTGCTGCCGCTTTTAGACATCGACACCAAAGAACTTTTGCGCGACTTGCCGCGCTCAGTTCAGCTCATCTCACTCCTTCAACCACTTTACCACCCACCCACGCAGGACACAGCACTCGCAGTGGCAGCCACCTAGGCGTCAAAGCAGTAGGGAACACCAGCGAGGCACACCGTAGCTCACCGCACCGCAGCCCATTCCCCATGGTGCGTTTAACAGCGTTCCATTTTTATGTGCCAGACATGTGAAAGCTCTTCATTTGGGCCGCCGATAAGGCGGGGTGGCACTCCGGCACTGCCAGGCAGAGCCTTGTCTTGCTTGCTGCTACTAGCTGACTTACCTCGTCGTCGTCGTCAACGCTCTCATCTTTATCCTGGCGGCCTTCTTTGCTGTGTCTTTGGCTGCCACGGCGCTGATTTTATGGCATATTTACTTGGCAGACAGGAGACTTGTCTTCTCTCGGTAGCTGCTGCTGCTGCTGCTGCTGTTGGCGAGTAACTTTATAAAATATGTACTTCAGGTAGTCTGTTTTATTGCAATTACTTAAGATTTTACTGCTCTCGTTAATTGAGCATTGAATTACTTGGTTTCGAGACTATCCCCCTTCCTGCTGGGTGTCGCAATGTTGATTACATTGTTTATGTGAACTGCAGCTTTAATTCAACATTAATTGATATGTAATTGGCCACCGACTACATACAAACAAACAAAGGAGCTTTTAATTACATTTGGACGTCGCTCGTCAAACGCTTCCACTCCCCCTGCCACACTTCCCCATCCCTTCAATCTTTGTATCCTTGCCCATCCCATGCAGCATGCTTTGGCATTCAACTCTCCATTGTTGCAGTGACAAGTTGCTTTGATGTGGCTCTTAACTCAACGCTTAACGCAAATCAAATATTTACGCAAACCCCTTCCCTCTTCTACACATTCCCACACACCGCAAATGCCTTTGTTTGAGTGTGTACATATGTACTTAGGCATGTACATATATGTGTGCCGGTGAGTGCGTGTGTGTGTGTGCGTAAACAAAACAAAAATAATTGTAAATTCAATTTCATTATTAAATTTTCCTGTACACTTTACCAGTTTGCCTATCATCTGCAATGCAGGCGCATAGACCACGACCCCTCCCCCTGATCTTGCCCTTTGTGGGTACGTAGGGTATGTGGGCGTGTGTAGGGGTGGGCGTGTTTACACACAGTTTGTGTGGTTTCGTTGTATATTTAAACAAATGCGGTTAATGTTCATATTTCATTATAATCAGGCCCGCGGATATTGGTCACCCTCGTCGCTGTTAATACGCATTTATTTTTCACACTCACAGATATGCCCGCATGTACGCACACATATACATACACACGCACTATGCCTGTAGACATTTGTTTTAGTTTGTCAAAAACAAACTTTGGCAACCTGCAACCCCCGAGGGCGTGAAATGATCGTACAATTTTATAGCGCAGGCTTCCAATTACTAATTGAAACGTATTTGTTTTTAGCTTATCGATATCGTTAATTGGTTGGACCTATTGCAGCTAGCGTAAAGGTACTCAGAACATGCCAAAAACAAATTAGAATGAAAGTCCAGTGTGCTTGACTGCCATATACGTGTTACTAAAATCAATTATTTCTTGGATAGCTGCTGTGTTTATTATCAGATCACAATTGAATGTAAGAAACATTCCAGCTTTAAGTTTTAAACAGTTTTTTTGTTTGATGTACAGCAATGAATCGGAGTGTGGCCAAGTTTTATGTAGACTTTGTATGTGAACAGTAATAATAGATATTGCCACCTAATTTGGTAGACCTGCGTCTAATAGTCACTGAGATCTAGGTGTTCATACGGACAAAAGAAACCCAATAACAAGTAGACAGACCGATGGACATGGCTATTTAGACTCGGCAGTGGACGCTGAAGAATATACACACTTTGTGGGTTCAAAAATGCCTCCTTCTACTATGGAATTTAATTAAACTCACCTGTTTACTTAAATTTCGCTTGACATTTTTGAAATTCTGCGCTTAATTGGTTGCAATCGGCCTGTTGCGGTTTTTGAGGCTGGAGACTTGGCCAATTTTTCAACAATGACAAATGCAAATTCTCTACGTTTTTGATTTAAACACAATTAAATATTTCTGTGCCACAACCAAGTGGCTTGTGGATGTTGCTGTTGTCGTTGTGGACATCCCTTTGGCGCTGAGTTGTAACTCATCGGCATGTTGTTATTTATTTATGCAACCACTAGTTGTTGTTGTAGTTATTGTTGTTCACTCCCGTTGTGTTGTTTGGTTTTTTGCCCGATACGATATTATTATTGGCTAAATGTTTGTTGCATGTCGCAAAATCCATTAATATCTATTATCCTACACAGCGAGAGAGAGAGAGGGAGAGGGGAAGAGCAGGAGAGCGCATGAATTTAAAATTTATTCAACATGCGATGCAAATGAAATGGCAAAACTCGAATGTGACTGCAATGCATTCAGTTTTAATTCCCTTTAAATATCATAGAAATGTCGCTTTACAAATTCCGATCGGGCGTATATAATATGTACATAATAACATCACAAACTGAATTTGATGACAGCTTTCAATACATTAATGTGCCCAACTAATTGTTATCGTTGTTGCCAGCGCTGCTGCTGCTGCTGCCGCTGTTGATGCTGCAGCCAGCGTTGCTTATATCCGGTTTGGGGCACGTTTCCGGTTGCCATTTGCCTCCGTTGCTAATTTCACAGTTGACATTTAAGCCCTCCTCGCTAGGGAGTAGGGCGCACAAAAAAATTGTTGTTTGCTGCGCGCACAATGAACCGACATCTCCCATCCCACTTCTGCCACTCCCCCCACCGGCAGAGAAACCTCTGCGATTCTATGGTTAAGTATTATTTCTAATATTTTGTGTGACAGCCGTGCGACACTTTGGCATTTTGTGTGCAATACTCGCTGCTTGGTTGGACTGAGTGCCAGTGTTTTTGGGGTCGGGTCGGGTTTCTGCTTGTGTTTATATCTCACTCAAGAGTTTTGCACGGCCAACCGCCCATGGCCAGACGATCCCACTCCCCTTGTCCCGCCCCCGCACCCTTTGCCCTTGCTGTGAGAGCAGAAGTAGCAGCAACAGCATCAACAGCAGCAACAGCAGCAACAAGGCTGGCAAAAGTTTTTAAGTGAAAATAGTCATTCAAATTTAATTAGTCCAAAACAAAGCCAAAACGTAATGAGCTTACGCTTAGAGCAAGGCAAGAAGGTGATAGGGGGGGTATGCTGGCGAGGGGTGATGGGTTTAAACGAGGACAGTTGCGGCTTGGGCGACGCCTGGGCACCTTTGCCGAGCTCCATCTGAAATTGTGGTAACTGTGCTGCCATTGCACTCTTCGCCCGCCCACTCGTTGTGCTGCTGGCCTTGCTCCAAAGGGTGCCACTGCCAGTATAGAACACGGTGCTAGCTAGCTAGCAGGAACACACTCTGACGGGGTCATGTGCCACACAATTACGAGAAAGGTGCAGGGGCGGAGTCAGCAGCGCTTTGCTGTCACATGCCACATGGCCGCAATCCCAAGACCGCCGCCGACACGCCCCCACAGACAGCACCCACAGCATCCGTAGCACTCGGCAGACATGCCCATTCCGGGCTGCTAAAGAAGGGACAGAAGGGACAGAAGGGACAGACAGGACAGAAGAGAAGAGGGGGACAGAGGAGCCAACACTCTTGCTGTAGCAGCAGCAGCAATTTCAAAATATTTTACGTAATATCATTGTTTGGTACTCGTAACTAACTTTTGCCAGTGAGCACCATATACAGGTATAAAAGGACTCCTGTGCGCGGGGGAGGGGGGGTGTGCGAGTGTATGAGTGAGCAACAAAGGATGCTTTTGTATCTAATATTCGCAAACTATTTAGCGTACGCTAAAGTTGCACGCATGGCACCACACACCGACGTGGGTTGATGCTATAATTAAATCGTTCGCATTAACTTGTTTTCTACACCGAGAATTCGTCAAGTTAATCAATCTTTTAAAGAGTAAATCCGACTGTTTATATACCACATGTTGTGCAAGCATAATCAAGCAGCTCAATTCCAGTGGCAACCCTCGCAAAGTTACGCATGTGTATCAGGCCAACTTTCTCGCCAGCATGCTCGGCGTTTTTGTTTTTCGGTGCTTGTGCCGCATATGATTCGTATCAGTAATATTTGTGCTCGAATGGCGCAGTTAGTTTGCATGCGACGTGCTTGTTAATGCCCGCTTGGATATGCCTTGCCACCTCCTACTCCTGGTTGCTCGTTGCTCGTTTTACCTGCACGTGCATAATTCACAATGAGAATGTGTCTCTCTCTGTGCGCGTCCGTCCTTGTTAATATAAACGCATAATAGCATTTTTAGGTTTCAAATTGTTTTCCCACCACCCCGCTCTCTCGCTACCCATCCTCGTTTCCCCACAGTGTATTGTCATTTGCAGTTTCGCTTTAATTAATACATCACATGTTTGTCGCCAGAACAAAGGATGCCCAAGCATTTGCACACTGTGCTTAATTATAGCTGACAACCACTGTGCTCTGGTCGCCGGTAAATGAGAATATTTTAATTTACTGATAGTTGGGTAGACACAGCGATACCGAAACCACCTGGTGCCGTCCAGGCCAACCCACTTTGCTGTCCACACGACTCTTCAGTTACGAGGAGAACTGTTCAGGTAATTCAAATAGAAACTGACATTTTCTGAGCTCTGATCACATTTCACGTGCTCATTTTGAATGACCAACTGCAGCAGAGTGGATGATTGGACCAATGTGGATGTGGCAATGCAGGTACTCTTCGATAATCGACTTTTCGAATCGGTCATTAGAGTTAACATTTTGACTTGTGTAAATATTTTAACATCAGAGTTTCGTTTCAAATTTTCATTTGCTTTGCTTCTGCACGTTGACAGATGCTGCGGGCGGACTTCAAAGAGTGTACGGAAAGAGTTGGGATTGGTATGGGACAGGATGGGACTGCATGTGGATGTGGCTGCATTTAAATGGATGATGGATAGTTTGCTTTTGCCATTGACGTGTGTGTGTTGGCTTATTTGACTTTGAGTTTCATTCTTTTTGTGTGAAAAGCAGCGTGTGCTCATTATAAGTGCGGCAATTAGGTGTGGAAAATGGAAGTAAACCATGAAAACTCTCTGACAACTAAAGATGTGTGTGCATAAATAATTGATTTCTGCTTTCATATGAACTACTTTCTGTGGCAACACGGTGAATATGCTTTCTGCGATAAGTTTGTGAAATTGAATCTTAGCTAAGCTTCAATTTTTTGGTTGGATTAATTATTGTGTTCACTTTTGACTGCTCTTTAAGAGGGAGACGGATAAAACTGACAAAGAATTGGCAACATTATTATAAAAATAAAAGGAGTATTCCAATCCTAAGTACACATATGTTACCTTTGTAGAAGGCATCTAGTTAAAGATTGCACTGAAATTGTAAGCAAATAAACACCAAAACTAACTCTTAAGTTTTCGAAGCTACCACAATTTTAAAAGGTCAATATTGAGACAATATATTAACCCTTTTCTTCAGTCAGAATAAGAATCGACTTTAAAGTAGTTGCTAGAAATAATCTTAAATCAAAGATATAACATCTTTGTCCCGAGTAGCCATGGTATATTTACAATTTCATCGAGTGTCGTAGGAGTAATTTATCTTATCAGCCTGCAAAGGGTATTTAATCTTGTGAGCAGTGTCTGTGCCTTGTTGTTGTCTCAAGTGCAGCTAAAGCCAATGTAAGTCCCATATGTGATTTTCTTAAAGACAATAGCCTCAATAGTTTTATGGCTCATCACTGTTAGGCCAGTCGTAATCCCCCACATCCGATGGAAACCAAATCCAATCATCTGCAGCTAACTGAATGCTCAACTTTCCTTCGAGTTCCACTTGCCCTCTTGACCTCACAACAAACAAACATAAGCGAGTGAGTTCTGTTGTTGTTGTTTTATGTGACTGCTCAATTTGTTGTTTTCGCCATAGTTGTTGTTGTTGTAGAAGTTGTTGCTGGTTTTTTATGTCGGGACTATTTACTTGTTCATCACTTACACGCCAGGGTAATTTAAAACAAATGCCCCACCAAATCGCATTCGGCTTTGGCACCACTAGCTTTTATTGCTCGCCCCTTCCCAACGAAGCACTCATACTTCCCCCCTCCTCCGTACCCTCGCATGTCTCTCGCATATGCTACGGCGAATTTGTTCATCCACAACAATTTGGCATGCCATTTGTATTGGCTCATGTTAATGCCGGCCCCGAAATCCCCAACACGGCAGGCGGCATGTTAAGCCTCTGCCTGGTCGCCGCTGCTGGTCCTTGTACTGGTTCTGGTCCATGTAGTTGATCCAATTGCAGCCGCTGGATATCAACAACAGTAGTAGTTGCTGTTGTTCTTGTTGTTGCTGCTGCTCTCGTTGCAGGTGTTGTGTTTTTTAATAGACCCATTAAAAAATAATTTAACAGACAAACAGCCGCTCAGATACTCATACAAATTGCCCGTCATTGCATTGAATAAATCATAAATCATTCAACTTTTTGGCATACAATAAAAATATCAACTTTCCCCCCGTTCCCTTCCCCCATTACACCCCCCATACTGTCGATGTTGCTGTCCTTCTGGAGAACATGTGACGTTGATGGTTTCCATTGCCACGTTTCTATTAAATGATACAATGCTGCACGAGCACGATACGATGGCGCAGGTTGCGCCAACTTTTTACTCATTCTTCTGTAAAGGACACACATGGTCTACGACCACGCCCACGCCCAGTCTGCGCACAGTCAGGACCCACACACACACACAGACACACACACACAGAAGCTCACGCGCTTTATATGTTCGCTTTTTACACATCATAATTTTTTATGCTAGTTGACTTTTGGCCGCTCTTGTTGGCGCCTTTTTTTCGACACCTTTTTGTGCAGTCATTCATTTTGAAGCGAACAGCAGCAGCAGGAGTGACAGTAGCTGCCCCAGCGCCAGCGCCAGCGGCAGCAGCAACGGCACCAGGGGCCGAAAAGTTGTTGCCATGTACAAATTAATAAACGAGTAACTGACAAAAAGGTAATTTATTATTTTATACATATTTGACAAATTAATTTAATGACGCGACGCCTCGCATCACACACTTTCACATGCACAACATACGTGCACACATACACACAAACGTGTCTGCTACATACACGTATACCATATACGAGTATATCCCACTGGGAGCTGACTTGTAGCGCGGACTCTCTCTCTCTCTCGGTCCATCCCGCCGTCGCTTTTGCCACTGCCGCCACACATAATAATTTCTCATTTAATTTTTCAATTTTAAGCGTCATTTACACATGCCATGCCATGACAGAGCTTGGTCCAGTTCCCTGGCTGCCTTCGCCTCCCCCATCCACATGGTTCGGTGCTGCTGGTGCTGGTTTTTCATTTCATACACTGCGTACGTGTATATATTTTGCATTAAAAGGTAATCATCGAAAACAGCGCATGGTATGCAGTTTTCACGCCGTTGTTGTATTTTGTATGCCTGTCATTAAGTCGTCAGCGGGCACAACAAGAGCAGCAACAGCAGCAGCAGCAGCAGCAGCAGCAAGAAACGGCAACCGAGTATCAGCAGCAGAGCGAGAACCAGAGAACAAGAGCAGTACCGGAGCAGGGGCAGTTGCCTGTGGGCAGCAGCAGCAGGACGCAGCAATCGGTTGCACACTCAGCACGAGGGTCTGGGGCGTGCTGAAGGGTATTGCGTTGTACTTGAACGTGTTGCCATTGGTCTGAAGAGCTCGTACGTTAATGGCACTAGAATCAGTTTTCATTAACGATATGCTGCGCTTGTGGACAGACCTGGACTCGTTCGCGCACAGGCAAGAAAACAACAAAAGGGAAAAAAAGTATAACCGCATGCGTGCGTTGCCGGAATATTTCTCTTGCTCTCTCTCGCTCTGCATGGCTGCTGCGGTGGCAGTGGCTGCTGCGGCATCAGCATAAGCATCAGCATGGGCAGCGGCGGAGGCTGCGAGAGGCAGCAGCATCAGAAGCAACGACAGCGACAGAGACAGAGGCAGCGGCAGCGGCAGCGGCAACGGCAATTAATAAAACACACACCTTCTGTGAAGCAGACACACACACACACACACAAGCTCACTCACATCCCTGGGTTCTCCCCCGGCTTCGCCCGCGTTCGGCTGCACAGTGGTCAAAAGCACTTATTTACGCCACTACGATGTGTTCGCACTCGGTGCTGGCCTTGCCTCTGCTGCTGCATGTTGCCAGTTAGTGGAAATTGAATTTTAAAATCTCCGACGATGCTAAATATTTTGCACGCACAGTGGTCGCTGGCTGATGCTGAGATTTTCATATAAATCACATTTACCAACGAAAAATATAATAAATAATACATGTACATATAAGTGAATGCCGTGTGTAGCTTCGCACATACATACATACATACACATACCACATCGCGTACATAAATCTTTCACTTTGGATTTTCACTTTGGTGGCATAAATTGACACTGGCGCGTACCTCGACATTGCAGTCTCAGCTGGCGTCGACGTCGACGTCGGCGTCAACGTCTACGGTCGCGTCGCTTTCGCAGCAAGTGCCACATTTGAAAACCACGCTTGAAAGCATGACCGTCAAGCCGAGCATCCGAACATCGGACCATCCGTCCGGCCTGAGCTCAACTCGGCTCAGCTTGAATGCAGCCCGAGTTCGCTGACAGTAAAAACTCATTTACGCGAAATTAAATTAAAAGTTAATTAACGCTGTCAATGTGCAAAGCACTCCAACGCAGCCAACCCGACAAACTGGTAAACTGGCAACATAGCGATGCACGAGAGGGGTAAACCAGGCAACCGGGCAAACCGTCAACTATCCTGGCAACTACCTGGAACTTTGTCGGCCAAGTTGAAAAATCACCGCAAGTAAAGTTAAGCATATGCCCGATGAAATTGATGAGAACGGGTTTTAAGTGCCTGCTTGACAATTTAAGTTGCTTGTTGGCCGACTGTATGCGTTCGCTGGCTGGCTGTTAATGTGGCCTGCGGGCTGCCTGGCGCCTGTAGTTATGCGCAGTGCACACAGTGCGTATGGTTAATGTGACATGACCAAGCTGCCAGCCAGACAGCCATGAAGGCTGCGTGTCACTGTGTCTTCCTTCTCGTTTGTCAGTCTGCTGTCTGCCAGCCAAAGACAGCAACGACATGCAACGTGCAACACACGATAATAATTAAAATTCAAGCAATCAGAGATGTTCAGACCAAGCGCTTGATTAGATCAAGGAACTCCAAAGCATTCGCTGAAAATTTCAGTCTTTCATCTTTCATCGAGACTTACAAAATTAAAGTTATCACTAAACACCTTAAATATTATTTGATTGAATAAATTTACATGACATTTATGTTTGGCATCAAGTTCGATTCTCTTGTCTTATTTAATGGAATTGAATTAATCATATCTGAATGCAATGAAAAGCTCGAAGTCTACTTTAAATGAATGTGGTAAGTAATAGTTGAATCCAATAATGAACGACAGGAATGGAATAAACTAATTTATATGCTGAAACGTGTGCTATCTTTCCTTTAAACATTGCTTAAACTTTTGCCTTTAAGTAGAGTATTGCATTAAATTAATTTATGTATAATATTTCAATTTATTTAAATTGAATAATTAATTTACTCAGCCTGCAGACATTGTTTTTCGTATTATAAGTATTTGTTCAAATTTCCAATAAGAGTCTTAAGAATACAAATTATCTCGTTTACTTGGCATATTAACAGTGTCTGGTAGAATAAGTGTGGCATTAAAAGATATTTTATTAGTGATATTTCGGCACCAACAACGAAAATACGTACAATAAATTTGCAATCTCTGACAAGTCTCTGTCCGGTTTGGGGGTCGGGGAGCTCACTTAAAATCCACTCTGATGGGGCCCAAGTGGTGCAGTAATAACAGTAAATATAAATATCAGTTAATAAATGCACTCGTTACTTGGCAATTGCCAATTGCAAGTGCACTCCCACGGCCAATTTCGAAACGCAAATTAAAGATAACATAAATGCGGCACGGCTGATATGGTTGCTTGCTACACGGCACACGGCACGGCACACGCCACGCCACTGCCGTGCTGCCGTGCTGCCAGTCAATGTCCCATTCCAATTCCCAGGTCTGGCCGCAGTCCCTGTCCCAGTCCCAGTCCCGGTCCCAGTTGCAGTTGCAGTCCCTGCTGCTGCAGTTGCAGTCCGGCGGATGCCGTGCCGGCACATCAATGTCGTCGCTCTGGCATGCTATTTGAATTGAACAAGTGTCAGCGTCATGGGGAAATAATGTTGGAGTCGAAGCCTTTGGCCCCTTTATGCCTGGCACCGACAATGCTCTCAAAACTCAAAATATTAACACTTTAACGCCAAGTTTTTTATCCGGTTGCCGGAAGCAGACAACACAACACTCACGCACACACACACACACACACACACACACACACACACATAGTTACACAAATAAACCTTAGCGGTCGTTACGGCGGCAAAACGCCATGTTGGATTATTCAAGTCGACGCCATTTCGCGTCACAATGCGCACTATGCGCCGCCATCATTGCACTCGACAGAAAACGGCAACGGCAGCGGCAACGCAGGCACATACTTCCAACGTTTGGCGTCCAACCCGGCGGATGAAGTTGCAATTCAAAGTCATAAACACGTGCAGCGTGGGCGCAAAGTCGCAGCTAAGCTGCGAAGCATGCGCTGCCACTGACAGCGCCGGCAAAGCAAGCAACAACGCCGACGCTTCCTGTGCAGTGCGAGGCAGAATGGGAACGACACTGGGACTGGGAGACTGGACGGCACAGTGAGAGTGATCCCGCCCACACAAAGACGGGCCGCCCCGTGTCGGTCTGCCCTTTTGTTTCCGAGCCATTTTGCTGCCGACTCTCCGGTCGTCGCTCGTCGCTCGTCGCACGTCGCACGTCGGTCGCTCTTCGTTTTTCATTTGCATGCAAAATTCAAACATCAGCATAAAAATGCAATTTTTATTGCTCAACATTTCTCAACGCCCGCTGCAAATATTTTCGCGGGTTTTTATTATTACAATTCGTTTTTTGTTTTTGTTGTATTTGCTGGTTCTTTTATTGTTCTGTTTTTTATTTTCACTGCTGTATTGTTGTTTGTTTGATTCGGATTGTTGCTGCTGTTGCCGCTGCTGCTGCCACTGCTGACTGCTGCCTTATATAGTATTTATTTAGAGTTTTTATTTCCCTTTTCCGTAGCACCCACCCTGCCACCTCAGAGCCTCACTGCCCCATCACCAATCCCGTTTCCACTTCCACCTATTGCGCCTCCTTTATGAGCTGCACTTTATGAAAATGCAGTTGCCTGTCCGCCGCTGCCACTGCTGCCGTAAGAGTTCCCGTTACCATTGCCACAGCCATTGCAGTTGCTGCTGCCTTTGCCGCTGCATTGCCCCACCGTTTCGAGTACATTGCAAATATTTTATTATTGCGAAATTCTGCCAACTTATCCCGTGCGCATGTGAATCTTGCTCTGAGCTGGGTGTGAGTCGCTCTGCCTCTGCTTGCCGCACGCTGCCCGCTGGTCGCCGCAGGGCAGCAAGGCAACAGGAAGGATGCGAGCAAGCTAAAATAATATTTCGCTGCAATTGCAGTTGTTTTGCTTTCTTTGTGTTTTTGTTTGTTTTTGGTTGCTTTTTTTTGTTGTTTTATTTTTTTTTTTACTTTTCCCCTTTTTTTTTAGTTTTGTTTGTCGGTTCGTTTAGTTGAAATTACGTTTTGTGTGCCACTGAATTTCATAGCGGCAACAGCAGCGGCTGCAACAACAATAACTACAACAACAAAAACTTAAGCCAAAAAACTTGCTTTCGGTTGTTATTATTCTTGCGTTTACTCCCGGCAAATTTGCCGTGTGCCGCCTTACCCGTCCCCAGCTCTTGTTGTTGTTGTAATTGTAGTTGGTATTGTTGTTGTATTTGTAGTTGGTATTGTTGCTGCTATGGACACTAACACAAGCAGCAGAAACAGCTACGGCTCCGGCAGCTCTGTTCGCTAGTGCCGTGTTCCGTTCCGTCCAAGTTTCAACAGTGGCAGCAGCAACAGAAGCAGCAGCAGCAGCAGCAGCAGGAGCTGCCTGTGTTTTGACTTGGATTCCTCTTTTTTTCATGCTGTTTTTCCAACATTTTAACTTCCGCTCAATTTACCTTTAGGCCAAGTAATTTAAAAGCTGACGTGTTTGTACAACTACAATTTCGACTCATGTTACAGTTGCCGCTGCCGTTGTTGTTGGCATTGCCTGTGTAGAGCACTTCCTGGTGTAGATTTTTGCTGGGTTTGCCGCTTGTTCTGCTTCTTGGCTTTTGGCTTGGTTTTCCTTCTTCTCCTCCTTTCCCTCCGTTCCTTCTTTTTTTTCTCTTTGCTGTTTATGTTTTTGTAAAAATATTAAAAAGAAATAAAGGAACTTTGCTGCGACTGTTATCGTATGAAATTCGTATATATTTTGTTTATTTGCCCTCCGTTTGACTAGCACTTGGACTCGGTGAGTAGTCGAGACTTTGATGGCTTTTGCGACTAAAAGCGAAAACATTCAAAGCTGTTAAAACTGTTTGCCGTGGCTAATAGTTGGCAAAGCAGAAACCTATCAAAAGGTAAATATTAATTATGTTCGATGGTAAATGCGCCGAAAAACGTTTTACTCGACTGTTTTTCTATCCCGAGCTGCATGACACGCAATTTCCTTGATTGGCAGCTTATTGCGCAATATACAGGGCATGATTGAAGGCGAGCGAGCGCTAAGCTGGTCGAGACTCGTGAGAAATATGCAAAAAGTATAAAAAAGCGTAGCATACTTTTCGGGAGCTCAGCTCAGCTCTGCTCGTATGTGGCTGCTCGTGCGTGAGAGCGCATGTGTGTGTGTGTGTGCGTGCTATTGTGTGTCTTGCAGCAGTTAACGCCCTTGTTTGTGTTCAGTCTGGGTCAGCTAGCATCCACAGCTCTCCTCCTTGGCAAGTCAACGAGTCTGTTAGCCAGCCCCAACCCGCAGCCGCAGACAACTACGCTGCCTGCTGCCTGCTGCCTGCAGCCTTCAGCTCCCGATCCTTCTACAAGTACAGCTTTGGCTTCGGCATCAGCACCGGCAACGGCGTCGGCACCGGCACCGGCACCGTCAGCGGCTGCGGCTGCCAGGCATGTGCCGTTGCGAGAGCTGCATTAAGTGAAGTATTGTTTCTGCTAGATTAATCCTGTTTTAATTAAATATACTCGCTGCCAGCACAAAACCAACAAGATTGTTGGCTCCGGCTCAGCCCTGCAGCAAAAAATGCAGAAGGATGGGAAATAATGTAGCCCGCAGAGCACGGAGCGTAACCCGCAACCCAAAAACCCCGTATACCATACACCGTACACCGTATATCGTACACCAGCCAGCACTTTCGACTTCTGACGTCATGCAAATGTGTGAGCTTCAGCTCCGGCTCCGGATCTACAGCTTCAGTTCTCTACTGTTGCCGCCCCACGCGGCATGACAAACTGACTTCACTGGATGAGCGAGAGTCCGACTGCAGGAGTGGGGAGTGCAGACCGATAGATACTGGTGCGGATACAGCAACATCGCCGTCGACGTCGACGTCGGCTCCGACAGCAACTCACATGAATGGGCGCATTCGACCTCGGTTTATTTATTTATATTTGCATGTATTTCCATTGCGCGCGCTGCCTGCTTCATGTTTTTCTTCATTTCTGGGAATAAGAAGGAAAAAAGCATACAAGCATTTTCTCACGCAGCCACTACCAAGGCGAGGCATCACGCTGCCTCCGCCTCCCTTCCTGCTATCTGCAACAGCAGCATGCAACAGCATCCAGCACTTGTTTGCTATTTCTGTAGTAAATTAAAAACGCTGTGGTATTTTTTATAAGTGCACGGCGAAATAAGAGAAAATACGAGGAAAGAGAAGCGAAATTCAGGTTGCTATGATGCAGCAGCTCCTTGCAGGCACCTCCTTGTTAAGCTGCATTCTCTTGTTGCTGTTGTTGTCGGTGTTGTTGCTGTCGTTGTGTGCCACATTGAGATGTTAGCAGCCAGCTCAGACTTAAGCAATGCCAGTCTGTAGTTTGAGGTGCTGCTCCTCGGCGTCCTCTCCTTGCCCCGTAAGTCGTCCTAAGATCTAGCCTAAGTGCATTTTAAGTTTTCAAGTTAATGAACTGAAAGTTTCAGCAACTTAAAGCTTCCCTCGCCTTGCATTACGAACATAATATAGACATGTAGATACAAGTATGTACTATAGATGAAAAATATGAAAGCTGCTTAGAAATTTCATGTTCAGAATTCTGCAGAACAATTCGGGTTCTCCTTCTGTGAAGTGCGGCCAGAAAATTGAAATAAGAGCAATTTTGAATTAATTTAAGCAGCCGGAAGAAAAGATTATGATTTCAGGCTGCTCATGCTCAACGAACAGCAATCCGTGATAGCTGAAAATAGAGAAATGTTTGAGTTTCAGCACTGATATTTAATATTTATTGCCGGAACTTGTTGTACTTGCAGCTAATCAACGTTTGTACGTTGAACGTTTTTCCATGCTCTCTCATTGGCTTCTGCTTCCGCTGTGATTCGCATTGCGTACTTTACCACATAAGTACATACATATACTGCACACACATACACACACTCACGGCACCACGAATAAGTGCGCCACATGAGCAACATCAGCTTTAATGTGCGTGTGCATCTCTGCTGTGCACTTGAGTGTGTGTAAACACACACACACACTCGCAATGTGCCGCAAGTGTCCATTAAATTTTGTCATTAATTTTCGTTTGCCCTGCCCCCGAGCACGCCCCACGTAGTCTTTCGCGTGGATTCAGCTGACATTCGCGTTCGTTTTCTTATTGGCATTTTCTTTTTCCGCATTAAATTTCCTTTCAGCAACTGATTTAATTATTTCATTGCACTCATTGTTCACATACTGGCTTTATACTTTCCACTTGAAGTCTGCAGAAAGCATACAGAGGAAAGAATTAAAAAATATATCAGGCTTATTCATATGGCTTCAATTGAAAGCTTTCAGACTGCCCCAATTGCACTTATAGTGTGGCAAACCTTTTTGCGAATCTCTTTATTAGTTCAATTTGCTATGTCGATGCAATCAGTTGCAATAAAAATGCAACGATCAAATAAACACTTTAGAATTCCACGACAATAAAAAATAAAGAAGTTATCTGCGAATGAGAGATAGATGAACATCCAAATACCCTAAAGTAAATACACATTTAAATAATGAAAAACAACGATAACTTATTTTATTTTTGTTTACTGCAATTTTTGGTTCGTCAGGCAAAAGTTAAATTTGGAATATGTTTGCTTTGAATTCATTTCTGTTATTTACTTAATAATGATTTGCAGTAATAACTGAAGCAATTAATATTTGTTTAAATTATTTGCTACAGTATATTGATTTTTTCATAGTCTATCCTCACTCACCCACAGACACACATTGCCTGCAATCTGTGTAAACTACGCTATTAAAGCGGTACAGGTGAAAAATCGAAGCGAAAATTGCATGTGCTTTGCGCTGTAATAACCAAAATTGATAACAATCAATATGGACATGTGCAGGTGTCGCCGTTGCCGCGGCGTGAAACTGTTGTAGACATGAGGTCCGCCGCAAGCCGTGCTGCTGTTGCTGCTGTTGTTGTTGCTGCTGTTGTTGTTGTTGTTGGTGTTATTGCTGGCGCTTAACCTGTCATTGTCAGTTTGGCCTGCTACCCCAACTGACTAGGACTCCACATGCTTATAAACGTAGAGTGCACGCATTGAGTACTGATTGCCTCGTACACACACACACACGTACACTGAAAATGCAGGTAGCTTAGTTTATTTCAGAATGCACTTAAAATTTAATTTAAATGTAAATTTGTGCAACGAAATGTGTTGTGTCGAAAAAATGTTTATGTAAACAGTGTAAGCGAGCAACAAGAGCGACACCAACAACAGCAGTAGAAAAAGGAGCAACAGCAGCAGTCGTAGGACAGCGACAATGGCAATAGACGGCGAACGAACCAAAAAAAAAAACGCGAAATAGAACGCAAATGCAAATATTGGCAACATCGAGCAGAGCAGAGGAATACAAAAAGTGTGTGTAAGCTGCCTGGCTGGCTGGCTGACTGGTTGCGAGCAGAACTAAGAGGAATTTATATGCAGATGTGCAAACATTTTGCACCCTATTCGCGTCGCCAGCGCCAGCAGAGAGCAGCAGCCACCAGCAGCAGCAACAGTCAGTCAATGGGGACGTAGACACAGTTGGGGCAGGGCAGCTGAGGGGAGTGACGAGGGGGGCAGCGGCGCCGGCGTGTGCATTCATTTTCAGGTTTGTCCGGGGAGCAGCGTAGCATGCGTGAAATTTAATAAAGCTCAAGTTGCCGTTTGGCAACGTTGGCTTCGTTGGCTCCTTCGTTACGGGGTAGACGTAAAATTGCTGAACACAAAGGGAAAGCGGCAAAGCGCCAACGACTGCACAGTTGCTCTTGATGTTTATTAAATTTCATTAAATTACGTAATTCTTGAGCAATAGTTGCGCAGTGCGAGTGCGAGCAGCAGCAGCAGCAGAACAGCGGGAGCAGCAGCAACAGTCACAGCGACAATTTCAAATGCAATTCGGAACAACTTAAAAAGCAAGCGCGCCGCAATAAAAATGTCTGCTGCGGCGCCCTGCCATCCATTTCCGCTATTGCTGCCGCATGCAGCATTGTGGCAATGCCAGTAAGTCCCAGTGTGTGAACGAAGGGAAGGAATGGTGGGGGGAGGCATGTGTGTGTGTGTTAGTGTATTGTGGGTTGCATGGCTTGCACCCCTGTAGCGCTGTTTTCACATTGTTGCTTCACACTAATCTTCTGTCAATGCAACACGAGGACGAAAGCGACAACAGCTTGTAGCTTTTGTTGTTGTTATGCAGTCACCCACACAGTCACAGATAGAGAGAGAGAGCGAGAGAGCAGAGCTTGTGCAAAAGAGAGAGAGACAGAGAGGTAGAGTCACTTGCACAACTTCAAAGACCAAAAAGTGCAAACCACAGCCGCAAACGTTTCAGTGCCCGGAACAGCAGCAGCGGAGCGCAGTCTGGCATTGGCTGCGTGAGTGGGCCAAAAGATTTTGCCCCCAGAAACCTCAACATGCAGCGGCAGCAAGTTGTTCTCTGGCTGAATCTCTGGTTTTGTCTTTAAGTGTAAAAACATTTTACTTTTGGGCAAGCAATCCCACGCTGCTCCTGTGCTGCAACTGGCAGCATGTTGTCGCCATTGTAGAAGCGTGTCGCCAGCAGGCAGCAGTGCCTGTGAGACTCACTATGTGCCCCGTGCTCGTGCCCGTGCCCGTGCCTCGTGTCGGCATGTCCGGTTGCGTGTTTGGCTTCGTGTGTGTTACCAGTTGCCAGTTGGCCAGTGTTGGTTGTTGTGATGTCACTGCGGCTAATGCTCTTAGCCGATGCTCAAACATGGACTGCGACTCGACTCTCTCTCTTGGAGCACTCTTGGGACTGCACGGCTGCTCCTGTGCTCGGCCATTGGTCAGGGAACTAATGCAATATTCTCATTATTTGGCTTACTTTGTGTTGGCTCAAACTGTTTGCATTATTTTGCTTTATTTAATATAATTTGGTTTTGATATTGTTGCAGTGCTGCTGCTGCAGTGCTTGAGCATGGCCCGGACCGGGCAAGGCCTGCCCAGGGCTGGGCATGTTATTTGTGCTTTGTGTTTTGTTTTTGGTGGCGCAACATGCAGCTGCAGCTGCTGCAACAATTTGTCTTGCCGGAATGCGTGTGTAGACTTTGCCTGCCTCACAGTGTTTATTTGTGTGCTTTACACTTTGCTTTTGCCTTTGCTTGTGTTTTGCTGTTTTGCTGTTTTCTTGTTTCTGTTTCTGTTTCTGTTTTTGTTTTTGTTTTCTTTTATTTCGTTTTGTTTTGCTTCTCTGCTTTTGTTGTTTTTGTTTTATTTAACGTAATTGCTTCTACACTTGTACACAGGCACACGAACATGGTCACGAGGCACGAGGACCAAGCGCCACATGGCGGACAGAGGCAACACCAGCAACACCAGCAACACCATTTCTTATATATGTATGTATTCTATACTATGCACGAGAGCTCTTTTTTTTAATATTTCAGCAGCAGACGCCATTTGTCTTGGCCGCAAACTGGACAAGCGCCTTGGCAGTCTCAGTCTCTCTCGGCTCTGGCCTGACTGGGGCAAATTAATTTCGTATTAGCGCACTTTGACAAATTAAAACCGCAGAGTCAACAGCTTGACTGCTTGACTGCTGGCCCATTTAAATATGCCGAGAGTGCCCAGATCAATGAATGGAGCCGCAGTTGGCGGGGCCCACAAATTATATGCAAAGTAACAACTAATAAATATTCAATGGCTGTCACATTAATCTTTAAACAGTGCAAAGGGCCAGGCCCACAGTCGTAAAAAAAATCATTGCTAATGCCAATCTGCAATCTCTTAGCAGGGTCCCCCCCGGCAGAGTCTCAGTCCCGGGTACCAGTGCCGGCACTGGTTCCCTTGCCAGCTCTTCTTCTCGCTTTTACCAGTGTATTTTATTTTATAAATTTAGCAAATAGTCGACACTGGGTAAAAGGGGCGCGTGCAAGGGCCATAAAGAACACAACCACGGCCAGTGCCTTTACCACTGCCAGGGCCAGGGCCACAGGCAACGGGACATTGGGACAACGGGACAACGACAACGACAATACCTGGCCCGGCGGCCTGACCTGTTTTACCTTTGCGCTCGCATTGACCACGCTGACCGTGCTCGGTGACGTCGAAGCCACTCGGCAAAACCCTCAGGCACTTTTTAATCTAACAAAATCCAAAGAAACCGCACGTCGCATAAATAATGAGACTGATGAGGGTCCATTATGGGCACGTAAACCAGGGGTGTGAGTGAGAGTGGCGCACGCTAACCTCAACGTTTCCTCCAGTTCCTCTGGCAGACCCCTGTTCCAATAATCGGACCCTTCTCGTGTCCGTCAGGGGTGCCAACAGTCAATGTTTGAGCAACGTGTTTTTAAACAGCGTTAGGTGTGATAACAGTTGTGGTCGGGTCTTGGATCGCCTGACCGATGGGCCAGATAGGCGTAGGCGGCAGGGCGAGGTGAGAAAGGGAAGGGGCGTTGGGACCTGGCAGTGGGAGGCAGGTCAAAAGCATGACAATGACAGCATAATTGATTTTCGAACAAAAGGCAAAGCAATATAAGCTACAACCACAGCTACACAAGCAGCAATTTATGAACTGGCCGCACACACACACACACACACACAGGTAGACAAACATACATACGTATATATGCATGTATGCGTATACACAGAGGTATAAGAGTGCAAACAGTTGGCGAACAAAGTTTGCGGACAACACAACAACACGCAAAACTACTTAGGTTTGCCTTGCACTTTGTAAACTTTGAACAACATTTTATAAGCTGACGCTTCTTTTTATATTCAAACTCAGGTTGAGAGAATATTTTTCGAAAGATTTTAAAATTTTAAAACAGTATATGTTCAGCCATCCATTTGCAAATTTACCACAACAACAACGAAAGCTGAAAAAATAGAAATGCAGAAAATATGAAAATCTATTGAAGTCCAACTCTTAAAATGTAGCTTAAATTGAATGTGTAAGGATCCTTCGAGGGAAACCCCTTAAAGTGCTCAAAGTTCTCTTTGGAAAAGGTCATTTGTGATAGGTCATCTACATGCTGTCGTGCGCAAACTTAATTGGCCAAGTGTGTTGCGAGCGTACAGTGGGGCATTTCTCATGGCCAATGGATGGTGCCGTCGTAGGTCCCTCGTCCATTGTCCGTTTTCCCTCGTCCATTGTCGGTCGTCGGTCTTGGCTTGTGCTTTATTTAGAATTTATTTAAATGAGCCCGAACGTATAAATACCGCCACTTTAGATGCAATCAATGGCTTAAGCATTTCAACACACGGGGGTAAAGTCAAGATACGACTACGAGACTGAGTCAGATAGAGACCTAGACTGAGACGAATGGTGGGTGGGGTAGTGGAAGGGGTGAAGGGTAGGCGGCGGGGAATGCACTCCAACATGCTTCAACAAATTCAAACAGATAAAATATGCAAAAATTAATTAAATACTTGCGCTTTGCATGTTCCTTGAAAACAATTTGCCAGACACCAAGGCTCATGTTGAAAGGTGGCCAAGTGTGCGAGCCGGAAACGAGCTGAGGTTGAGTTGTATGTGGGTTCTCCAACCGTAGCCGTAGCCAGAGCTAGACCCAGCAGCTATGGCCGTAGCTGGAGCCGTTGTCGTGGCCGGCGACGTCAAATACGGCTGTCCAGGTGTGGAAAGTGTGCTATATAATTTGCAGCATGCTAGCAGGCGATGCAAAAACAACAAAAAAAGCAGCGACAAAAAGAATAGAAAGCGTGTAGCATGGAGAGAGTGGAAGAGGGGGGGGCGTAACCGGGTTAAAGAGTGTAAAAGAAAACAAGAGCAACAACACGCCAAGCCAGCGCCAGCGGCGTCAACAACAACACCAACAGCAACAATAACAAGAAGACAAACAACAACACGGACAACAACATCGATTGCAATTTACTGCCTGATGCACTTAAGAAAATTTATGCAAATACCCAAAAATACTTACTTTACCTCACTCTGGCAGCAGACGACGACGCAGCAAGGACAAACGGGTATCCCAGCATAAATTTTATAGTGCAGCTCGTCCAGGTCTATGAACCTCGTGCTGGCGACGGAAAGAGAAAGAGTGAGAGCGAGATAGAACTATCATCATATACTTAAAGACATGCATGTCTGTGTGTGTGTGTGTGTACACACTGACTGCAACGCCACGGCATACTTAATGAAGCAGCACCCACAAAACTGCAACGGGCTTGCTTGCTTCATTACTTAAGGCCAGCGGAAGGTGATGCCAAGGGGAAGAGGGGTGGGACCATTTTTGAAAAATAGTTAAGAACTGAACAGAGAGGAAAATAGAGGAGTGAAGAAAAAGAAGTGCAGGCTGCGCTTTAATATATGGCGAGTTGAGTAACTCGGCCGACTGGCAATCGCCCCGAGTCGTGAGCAAGACGGCCGCGCGTAGTGAGTTATGTAACTTGGCACGGACACTGGCCAAAACCTGGTCAAAACGAACTGCAAGCTGTGCTTCCTCAGGTGGTCTCTGCCTGCTGCTGCTGCATCTCTTTTTGTTTGCAACGTGCCGCATAAATCAGCGGGCAGCTCAAGCTACAAACTGACAGCAGACAAATTTGGACTGCCGCTTGACGCTGCACTAATTTGCCAAGACATTCGCTCATCCTCTCATCTGGTGATCTCTCGGCGACTGGGCCAAAGTGAGCCAGATTGATGCGCCTGCAGCTGTAGCTCTGCTGCTGCAAAAAGCGAGTTGAGACAACAGCGCGAAGTAACGAACGAACAAGAAGTATACGGACACAAATCAGTGGCGGCAAGAAAATTCGTGTTAACCAAATGTTGAAGCCAAGTGCTCGGGTGTTGCTATTGCCCCTGAAGGGCTCCAGGTTGAGGTCCCGGTCGGGTCGCCAGACCGGCTTGTTCTGCTGCTCCTTCTCTTGCTTCTCTTGCTCTTGCTCTTGTTGCCGACTTTGTATGATGAAGTGCAGCCCGGCATGGGTCGGGCTGTGGCTGCCTTCTTGGTTGGTTGCCGCGCTGGCTCCCTGTTGGAGCTGCACCACCCGCGTCATAACAAGCTGCAAGCGTTTCTTACCTGGTCCGCTTAAATAAGTAACTGGCAGCAGGTGTTTTTTACACATTTCTTAGCTTGTCTCGCGACGTGAAGGAAGACAGCTGCATTGGCTGCTAGCTCAACTAGAAGAACACATTCTCACATATGTACACACACACGCTGCGGCACACACAGATACACGCATACACTCAGGGCTGCTGTGCGTGTGTACATAACTTAAGATCTACGAGGATTTCAGCTTGTTTAGTGCCGTGTACCAAGCGGCATTTTGCGAAGCTCACGTTGGCTTTTTCCCCCCTCTTCTTGTTCTCCTACTCGTCTTCTTTCCTTCTTCTTCTTCTCTTTTATTTCACTCTTCACCAGGGTTTTTTTCGAGAGATTTTTTTGCTCTTGGTGATGTGTTGTGAGGCCCGCACTTAAGGTAATTTGCATTGCAGAATTTGCAGAGCTTGGCCAAGGCAACGATGTCGTCGTCGTCGTCATCGTCGTCGTTGGTGCAACTGCAACCAACGTGCCAGGCATGAATGAAGTAAAGTGCTACAAAGGATTATGCAAATTAATTATTTTTCGCAAGGCAGCCACCGCTGCAGCGCACCTACAAAAAAGAGAACCTCCAACTAGAAAGTGTAACGACAAAAATGTAGGTGGCAGAGAGTCCCTCTGACCTCTCTCACTCTCACCTCCTTGACGCCCCCGGGCTGCTGTCAACAATGGCCAAAATGCTCTGTAGTCTCCTTCGACGGCGTGCCACCATTTTGCAAACTGCCTGCAAAAGTTGTTTAGTTTTTAGCAACATCGTCATAGTCGTTATTATTATTTCCTCTTTTTTTTGGTTTTGTTTTAGTTTGGCAGTTTCTAGATTTTGGTTGAATGCATTTTAATAACCAAGTGCTCAAGGTTGGCACTTTTGATGGCATTTTGCGGCGGCAGTGGAAATGTTCACTCCCTGTTGTCCATCGTCTGCCGCCGGGCCACAGGTTGTAACTAACTACCATTACAGCTTTAGGTGCAGCTATTAAATTCTCAACTCTGTCTCACTCACTCTCACTCTCTTCTTTCTAGCTCGCTCTCTTTTTCTCTGTTTTCTCTGAGTCTATCTCTGGCTGCTGCTGGTGTTGTGGGTAAAGTTTTGTTTAATGAAATGCGGCAAAAAAAGGCCAAGAGTAACACAACAAAACAAGCCAAATAAGCATTTAAGGGTAAAGTTTTGCTATTAAAATACTACGTAAATTTTAATTGCCTTCCATTTTTTGCCTGCATGTATTGGTAAATGTTTTCTCTATGCAATTTAAGTCAATTTAAAGCCTCTCAGCACGTGTGTGATGTGCAGAGCAAAACCAATATTACACATTTGTTTTTGTATTTGTTTATGCCCTCATTGATTAGTTGTTACACTTCCTCACCCACACACACACACACAACAGCATTGATTACACACTCTCGCATGCAGTCACACTTTGTTGTTGCGGCCTGGTTTGGTAATGCGATAGTTTAATTATATTCTGTCAGTGTTTTTGCTTTATTTACGATTCGGTTGTATTAATTCATTAAATAATTTCGCTTACAACGAGAATATGTTACACAAACAGTGATGTTGCACTTACAATGCTATCATGCAACAAGCAATGCTAAATATTCGGCGAACTGACAAATACCGGGAGATTCTTTAATTCCGCCCGTTTATGCACGTGTACTGGAATTTACTACGCAAAATGACTACAAGAATCTCAATTTAGTATAATAATAATAATAAAAACAGTAATATTGATTTATTATGGTAGAGTCGAAACTCTTTGACTGGTGGATACAATAATTAAATTTAATACTTTATTTCGCTATCTAACTATGTCAGATAATATAAAAAAAAATTACACGCTTTATTAGTAGTACACTTTATTTCTGATTACTTCATAAATATTTAAAGATATTTTAAGGAATACACTAATCAGAAAATCAAAAAACATAACAAATGAATATTTATTTCATTATCAATTTCTGTGTAACACTATCTCTAAATAAATATATTATTCCATTTTATTGTTGATCCTCAAAAGTGATTCGGTGTTGCATCCTGATTAGTTATGCACTCTCACAAAGCGGACCCTATATTTAACACTCATATCATGGTTTTGCAGATAACTCTCGTATCAATTACTGCCTAAAACAGTATCATGGTTTGTCATTTTAATTTAGTTGACAGCTTTAATCGCTTATGACCATTGCTTTTCTAATTGCAACTAATTACAGTTTTAGCCACACACACACACATACGCGCACATGCATAGAGACACGAACACAGTCCGGTGGATTTGATGTCGCATGAAAACAGTTAAATTGCATGTTCGGACCGAAATACGAGTAATTGATGTAAACTATGCAAATACTAAGAGAGTTCCGACATGTATTGTAGTTTAGCCCAATCGCTGTTAAATCAAATTACCTTTTTGGCCCCCTCCCCGCCACGCCAACACAAAAGCCACGAAATTGAATACTTTTGCGAAATGAATATTCCACGAACACCCCCTTTCTGAACTAACGCCCCCTAAAGCGGCAAAGCAACGCCCAAATATTGAACGGAAATGCGATTCCCCACGCATAATGCCCAATGACTTCATAAATCCAATAAATTAATAAACTTTTGAAATACGCTGAGGTCATTGAGTAGCGCTGCCGCGTCGATTTGCCTCGTTGTTGTCGTTACGCAGACTGTGCGCACACAGAACAGAACAGGAACAGATCCATGGTTTCAATATCCACTCTCTCCGACAAACCCATCATCCCCCCATCCAATTACCATCTTCCATCTGTAACCCCGTCATCATACTCATTCCCATTCAGCGCTCCAACCCATTCGCAGCGCACCCACTTCAACAACTCCAGCAACGCACATTAATCATTGAATTTTGGAGGCCAACTCCCAGGAGATGTGAAGTGTTCTGCCTCCCGTTCCAAGCTTCCAGCCAAGTCGAGTTGAGCGCGGCGTGAATAAAACGCAAACAAAATTGACTTATTGCCGGTCAAACACCTTTTCAAAGAGCCTGCCTGCGTACGCACAGTGAACACTGCACAGTGCACAGTGGGGCGGCCCAGCAAATAAAATACTTATGCAAAACTTTTGCTGCTGCCCATCGAGGCAAAAATGAGAACGGCTGAGCGTGTTTAAATTACAGTAAAATACAAGCTACAGTTATGCTTTAAGTTCTCCCCTCTATTCACCACAGGTACTTGTAATTGTGTGGCAAGTTACGTTTATTTATGAGGAGTACCTCGTCTCTGTGGCAAGGTTTGCAAAGGGTGTTTTTGAGAGTCAATAAATTAAATGTACAACTGAGCCAAACATGATAATTGTATAAGTAGAGGTCACTTAAATGTAGAGCTCATTTATATTTTCGCAGGGCATACCAGGCAATCGGTGTTGATTATACCAGATTTGAAGGCACCCCTAATGGAAATTGTGGCCCAACTTAAATTAGACATTTTATTTTTCCGCATTTGAATGTCAGTGGAGAGTGACTTCCCTGAAGCGGATGGCACTCAGTCGGTCAGGTGGGTCGTCCGGCAGTTGCTTGTTTACCTTATCATGAAATTAATAAATTTCAAGTTACTTTAACGCGTATTCAAGCTTGGCTTGTTTCCCGGTTTGTTTGTCTTGTCTCGGCCAACGTGGTTCCCTCTCTCGGTGTCCTTCGGCACATTCCGTTGTCCTGCACTGCCCTGCGTGCCTTAACAATATTTCTTCAGTTTGCGCCATAAATTTGTTTATTTGTATGAGGTTGTTGCTGCTGCTGTTGTTGTTGTGGCGCCCTTTTTGTATTCAATTTTTTTACTGTTGGTTGCTTTTGGCTAAACATATTTCTCTCTGCAGCCAGGCGAATGTCACACGCTGAAACCCAAAGCCGAAAGCCGAAGCTGAGGGGCTGAAGCTGAAGCCCCAACGATGCTGTGGCGGCCATCGTTCCATAGTCCTTTGCCTGTGCCGTCCTGTGCCGTACTAGCCTGTGGTTGTTGCGCCTAAAAGTAGTCAAATTGTGCGGACTAATAAATTTTGTTGCCTGTTGTTGCGGCGCTTGTTTCGCTCGCCTTTTGCCCGCACGCTCTCTCTGTCTCCGTCAGCCACTCAATTTGCGCTGCGCTGTCGCTGTTGCTGTTGTTGCTGCTGCCCAACGGCAATTGCTTGTTGTTGTTGCTGTTGATTTTGGTGCTGCTGCTGTTATTCATACGGCAAGTATCCCCACATCGTGGGTGCCAGCTCACCTTGTTGCTTCAGCAGCACGTTCGTGCCTCGTTCCACTTCGCCACCTACACATAGACACACACACATATATACACACATACACACACCGCATGCCACAAGGTTTTACCTTTTTGAAATGACATTCATTGGCTTTTACGTGTTTATTTGGAATTTCATTAAAAATGATTAGAAGCTGTTTTGTTTTTTCGTGGCTTGGGTGGGCTTTGCCTCGTTTTATGTGGCCAGCAACGGGGGCAGGGCAAAAGCACACCACATTGTACCACCGCGTACGCGCTAGAGTGGCTTTTCAACTGTGTGTCTTTCAGCCAGTATATAATAGCGCTTTCATGCTTCTGAATTTTATTTGAAAATTTTCTTTCGTTTGGTTTTTTGGCTTTTGTCGTTCTGGCTTTGCTGTCCTCGCTGTCGTCGTTCTCATTCCCGTTCCCGTTCCCGTTCGCGTTATCATTGTTTTTGTCGTTCCTATATATTTTCGCTTTTTTGGGCAGCATTTTAAATTGGTGCATACTTGTTGGCTTTTGTTTGGCTGCAGGCGCGCCAGTTCAGTGGGAGAGCGGCGTGTCTGCTGTCTGGCTATAAATTTTTAATAGATAATATGCGGCAGGCATGTGAATTGGCCTATGCTGGACTCGTAAAGCTTTTAATCGTCGCTTATTGTTATGTAGATTGTCCTGCTAATACCGTCGGACTGGCAGGAGCCGCCAGGACCCAGCGACACAGCGACCCAGCTGCAGCTGTTGCTGTTGCTAGCTGCCACTGGCACTGCGCATAATAGCTCCAGTGGCGATAACCTGTATGAATGTATGTCGCTTTTAGTCAGCTCTATTTATAACTGTAATGCATAAATTAGCTGTGACGAAGTTAAAGGAGATAACGAGGCGAGCTTAAGCGGGCTTTGAATTTCAAACAATTCTATGGAGAGCGTGGAACAGCTCGAGCAAGGAGCAAGGGGCAGGGAGCAGGGAGAGCATCGGGAGTAGTATTTGCTTTCAGTTTGTAGTTTGACAAATTCAAATTTTAAAGTCGCTTGCACGCCTCGTTAAGGAGTTGCATAAATTCAGCTGCAAAGTATGCTACAGTTTTAGCCCGATGCATGCGCCCACTTAACGCGTCTGTTGCGCAAATTTTCGATTGTTGAGTCGGCACTTCATATGCAAAACTGCACACAGTCTGTCTGACGTGCCACTGCAACTGCTCCCGATGCTGCAGCTACGGCTGATGATGCAACAACAACTATCCTTATGTGATGTTGAAAATCTGGTATTTGTTGCTTTTGGCTTTTTAGCTGCTGCTGCTGCTTCTGCTGCTGCTGCAGCAGCGATGCAAAGTTTTGAAGCGCACTTGGCAAGACATGAATGCGTAATAACCAAAAGCGGAAGCAAGCAACCATAAAGCCAAGGCAACTGCCACGCACTCACAATATAGTCCAGACTCGACGACGACGACGTCAAGAGAGTCAGGGCCAAAGTCGGAATGGGTCCCCAGTACGAGAAAATTATAGAGAAGTAGTTTGGTTGAGGGAGCCAAGCGTGGGGAGAGGAAACGAAACACGACACTGGGTGGCAACACATATGCATCAAAAGAGCTAGAAAAACAACGGCAAACAATGCAAATGTATTTAGCATAATGAGACAGGAGAAATGTGCAAAAATGCAAACATTTGCGGGCTTTGAATGGGCGCATGACCGTGGCAGGAGTTGAGGCAGCCAACAATCGAGGCAGAAGCACCAGCACCAGCAGCAGCCCGAGCTCACACTTTATGTGTGAAGGCTGCTGCTCGAAAATGGCAACAACATTTCTCTCTTCCGCTGCTGCTGCGAGCGTGTGCCTCTGAGCATGTACAATATAAGTGTGTGTGCGTTGGTTTTCAAAATGAAAGTCATATGCCAACTCATAACTCAACTTGTTGTTGTGCCAGCCAGTTCAAATGCCCGTGCCCATGCGCAAGTTATTTCATTTGGCATTTCAAGTTTGTTGGCATTTGAATGAAGTCATTATGAAGGCGGTGATGGTGAGGCGGGAAAGGAGTCGCAGACAGCAACCTGCCTGGCCTGCCTGCAGTCCTCGGCAACAACTAAATTCGCATTTTTTCTCATGCTCACCCAGAGGCATGTGCCGTTTTTGTGCTGCTGTTTATTGCCAGCGTTGAAGCAAGTGCTTCTAAATAAGCATTGACGTACAGACACACCACTCACACACTCACACACTCACACACACACCACTCACTCACAAATACACATACAGAGCGAGAGCAGTGCGCAGTGCGCACCTGAAACAGAATGTAATTAAAGTTGAGTTGCAAACTTTTGCTTTTATTTTTATTAACTTTACTTATTTATTTATTTTTTGACTCCTCTCTCACCCTCCATCTCTCTCTCTCTACCTTTTGTCTGTGCGTGTGCATGTTCATGTATCCGTGTGCCTCTGTGTGTGAGGAATGTGGCACTGTGGCTTGCTGTGTGTCGGCTTGAGTTTGGGGTGAACAAGACGTTGTCTGTGACTTTAAAAGCACTTTCAACGGCTTGAACTTGGGCACAGGCTTACGCACAAACCCATTAAAGAAGCTTAAGAACTTTTTTCTCGCTACACACGCAACCTGTGAAGTATGCAATGCAAAATGAAGAAAGAAAGCCTCCCACTGCTTCTGCTTCTTTTCTGATTCTTCTACCGCTGCTGCATGTACGAAAAGTTTTTACCGCAGAGCCAGACAAACAGACAACGTGCGACTTACAAATACTGCTGATGTGTGGCGTCTCAGAAAGTGGTAGAGTTGGAGAGGGAGTACAGCAGGGCACGGGTTATAGCGTGCTGGGTGCCGTTTAATGGGCCTGGTTAGGCTCTGGAACTGGGGGGATTGGCTGCTGCTGGGTGCGACATTAAGCTGCGTGCGTACAAATACCATGAATCTGTTGGCATGTAAAACACTTTTGTTACGCCCAAAGCTGCCAGAGGGAGCTGAGCGAGCCGGAAAAAAAATGTTGCTGCAGCAATTTGTCAGAAAATTTGTTCAGTTTCCTGTTACTTGTTACTTCTGCAGCAGCAGCCCAGGGACTTAAACCGCATCTGAAAGTTGGAAAAAGTCATGCATCGCGTGGGGGCGAATCGGGAGCAAAGTAATTGTGCTTATTTGTAGTACAATTAAAGAAATTACAAAAAAATATTATCGCAAATACACGCACACTCACACGTGCGCACACAACAAACAAAAAATGCAATGTGCGTAAAACAAATAAAATGTTGCACGTGTTTGTTAAATAAATTTGCTTGCTCAGGCGATGCAATCAAAGCTCGACTGAAGCCGTCCATGGACCCGGAGATTCCCAGGCCTCGTTTAATTTATGCGGCGCATTGAAATTTATCACTGGCCGAGCATCTTAATGGTTCATTAAATTCATTATTCGGACGACTGCAAAATACAAAAAAAAAAAAAACAAGAAAAATAAAGGCAAAAAAAAGAACAACACAACGAAACACAACCAACAAATAAATGGTATAAAACATTGCACATACATTTGTTATTCACATGTGCGAGTGCGGTTGTTTGTGTGTGAGTGTGAGTGTGTGTAAGTGTTGCTTGTGTGTTCGTTACACGTTTTTCCTTTGCGCCTGCCACATTTTAATGAGTTTTTGCTTTACGTTAATTTATTTTCATTTGAATTCTTTCGCCAAATGGCTTCAAGGCGCGCACAAAAATGCAATTATGCATTCATTAAAGAAATTAATTGCAAACAATGTCAGACAAAGAGAGAGCGAACGCGATTCACATGCGTCGTGCGAATGCGCCTTATTGAAAATTCGACAAATTTGGAGCAAGAGCAAACTGTGGCCAAAACTTGCAACCAGAGCAGCAGCAGAGAATCAACAAACTGGCTTTGTTTTAGTCTCTGTAACTGTCTTTGCATCCGTCTCTGTGCTGTACATTGCCCTGGTGGCAGCCTCTCTGTTTGCTGTGTCGTAAGTAGAACATTACCAAGGCTTTTATCGTAAATGCCAACATCTTTTGCTTGTAATTTTCTGTTACGTTCGCAACACGCACATACACATTCACATTCACATTCGCATTCTCATTCAAATAATAATGGTTGTCTTTTACGTAGTTGTGCAATGATTACGTGATGCCTGCACAAGGGCACACACACACACACATACACATGCACAATCATACATATCCCCATTAGATATGAGATTTCTCTGGTACATCTTAGCTGCTGCCCTTAGTTGCCCCTATTTGCCCTTATTTGGTGCGTGCATTTGATTTTACTCGAATATCATATATTTCCGACTCACACACACAAACTCACATGAACATAGACCAAATTTGTTACGAAATAACGATGCAAGCTCTTTTATTTACAGATTTTTACTAAGCATAAAATCCCATACTCATGAAACTGAGTTAAAGGACGCTTTCAAGCACAAAAAGAGATTTACCGCCGACTTTTTCAGTGCAAGTTTTTACTATTTGCATTGTTGCTTCTCAAAACCTTCAAGAACATTAGAAAATTAGGGGTAGCTTCTTCTTGGAACATCACGAGTAGATTTAAACTTGATTCTATCATGGTTATGACTAACAGCAGCAATAAGAAATACAAAAACTCGGGACAAAAGCAACAGCCTGATTGCATAATGTACTGTCCGCTGCTTACAGTGACTGCAAATGTGTGTACATTGCCATAAACAATCTGTGATTGATTTGGCGTCGAAACTGCATTTGCGTTTAATGGTTCATAATGCTAAATTATTACTTTAATTTCCATGATAACCTCGATTAAGTTTTTTCAAGAAAAGTATTCAAAATCGTCAAAATATTTTGATAAGATCTGCCTTAGTTCGCCTTCGTCAGTGAATGTTGTGTGTCTGTCGACGACTGTTGCATTTAGCATAGTATAACGTATATGTTGAACGTGGCGCATTAGGCGTGCATTAGTCAGCGCCATGATTGTGTGCCTGGGCGAGCTGCAGCAAAAAAAAAAAAATATAAACAATGCAACGTGCCACGGACTGTCGCCGGCAGAACAACAATTTCGGGCTGTAGCTGAAGCTGCATCTGCAACTGAAGCTGATGATAATAATGCCATTGCCATTGCAGAGACTTTACCATCTTCCTCCTTCACTGCTGGCGCTGCTGCTGTTGCAATTGCGTAAGTTGTTGTTGATGTCGCTGATGAGTTGTGTCTGGGGGAGCTAAAGCCGCTGTCATATGTGCGATACTTTCTTGTTATATGTTAGTGAAGCAGAAATAAGTACAGAGACACAGTGTGTGTGTGTGGGTGAAAAGTGTCTTTAGCTCCTTTGCTGGTTCGTTGAACGCATTTCTCATTTTCATGTCCATTTGAGGAAAATCCGTGCGAGAGTCAGAGTCATTTGAATGTATTTGTCAGAGATGCAAGAGGGAAAGAGGCAGCAGCAGCAGCCGCAAGAGTAGCAACAACGAGCATGACAAACAGCCAAATTAAAAACAAAACAAAACGGAGAAAAAACACAAACATGTTGCAAATATCTTTGGGGTGTACTTAGTGCCTGATTTTTGCAGTTCGCTGCTGCCTTTTGTCTCTGTTGGGCTACCGACGAGCAGCGCTTAAGTGGACAGTAAACTCCTTTATGCCTGACAGAGACGGAGCGAAAGAGAGGGTGCGGGTGAGATGAAGAGAGAAGGGGTATGTTGTCTGTTTGTGTGTCAGGGCTTGCAGCTGTGTGCATCCGCTTTTGGCTTTTGAATTTGTTGTTAGTCCAGAAATTGCTATGATACTCGCATGATATGCGAGTTACTGCTGCCTCTGCCTCTGCTGGCGTTGTTGTTCTTGAGACTGTTGTTGTTTTTGATGTTATTAGTGCTGTTATGGTTGTTGTTGCTGTTGTTGTCTCGGTTAGGCGCTGCTGTTGCTGATGCGCGAGCATAATAGTTTAGTAAGCTCTCTCTGGGGTATTCAACTGCACGAGATGACGTTTTATTTCCCAAGGCAATCTTTTACCACGAGTGTTTGTACACTTCTCTTTGTGTGTTAGTCCGTATGCACATGTATTGTGTGAGTGTGTGTACAGTCGTATTTGTGCAACTGAGGACAAAAGTTTCGTTGGCTTTGCAGCGGCAACAAGCAAACACAAGCACATTCAGGATACCCAGACCATACCAGGCCACACCAGGACAGAGCAGGCCGCCTGCTGAGTCCTCCTATGCGTCGTTTACACAAAACAGAAAACAACAGAAGTATTCGCCAACAACGCTAACAACAGCGGTAAATTGTTGATTTTGATATTGGAATTCAAAAGTTCTGGAACAATGTTACAGCATGGAGACCCAAAGATAGAGAGAGAGCCAGACAGACACCAAAGCGTCGCATGTTGGAGCATCGTTAGGAGTAGGCAAGCAGAAAGCCGTTGCACTTGCACCTCACTTGCAGCTTAAGTCAAAAAATACCATGAACCATATCTATAAGCCCCCAGCAAATACCAATAAGAACATTATGGACACTCCTAATGGAGAACGCTCAAAAGCGAATTGAAGTGGATTTCCCAGCTCGACACAATCGACAAAGTTCAAGTTGAGAGTGTTTGACCCTGTGAAATAGATTGAGAGTAGAGAATCGCTTAGACTATTCGTGTAATGTTTAAATAGTACAAATGGCTTAATGATTCACCAGTTACTATAACCAATTTATTATGGTTCACTATGTATTGGTACTGTTCGTTCTGGAGGTCTTCAGCTTCAGATTCAGCTTTTGCATTTCTGTTTATCTTTAGACTAGACTTTTAACGCTTCAACTTGCTCCCGAGTGAGCGACTTGGGGACTACATGCTTAATTTTGAACCAGCCAGCAATGGAAATGGGATGCCATGCCATACAGTTGACTCTCAAAATGTTGACTCTCAACATTTTGACTCTCAACATGTTCACTCCCTGAACGGTTGGAACTCAACATATTGTTCGATGGACATGTTCGATGCAACATGTTGGATGCAAAATTTTTCTTACAACGTCTTTGATGCAACATGTTGAGTATCAACGGTTGAGTCTCTGAACGGTTGGTACTCAACAAATTAACTCTCAACATGTTGAGTCCCTGAACGGTTGAAACTCAACATGATCAGAGAGTTAACATGTTGAGACTCAATCGTTGAGATTCAACATGTTGAGTTCCAACTGTTCAGAGACTCAACATGTCCTAACATGTTGAGTTCCAACCGTTCAGACCAAACAACCGTTTGCATCAAACAGGTTGCATCAAACATGTTGCATCAAACATGTTGCACCAAACATGTTGCATCAAACATGTTGCATCAAACATGTTGCATCAAACATGTTGCATCAAACAGGTTGCATCAAACATGTTGAATCAAACATGTTGCATCAAACATGTTGCATCGAACATGTTGCATCAAACATGTTGCATCAAACATGTTGCATCAAACATGTTGCATCGAACACGTTGAGATCCAACATGTTGAGTTCTGTTCAGGGATGCTCAAAACGTTGTGACTCAACATGTTGAGTTCCAACCGTTCAGGGATGCTCAACATGTTGAGAGTTCCAACCGTTCAGAGAGTCAACATGTTGAAACTCAACATGTGAGTTCCAACCGTTCAGCGAGTCAACATGTTCAGTTCCAAGCGTTCACAGAGTCAACATATCTTAACATGTTGAGTTCCAACCGTTCAGGGATGCTCAACATATCTTAACATGTTGAGTTCCAACCGTTCAGGGATGCTCAACATGTTGACCCTCAAGGTGTGACACAACATTTTTTGGGTCAACATATGTTGCATCGAACATGTTGCATCGAACATCGACTCAACATGTTGAGTTCCAACCGTTCAGAGAATCAACATGTTGAGTCTCAACTCGTTGTGACCCAAGATGTTGAGTTCTGTTCAAGGATGCTCAACATGTTGAGTTCTGTTCAGGAATGCTCAACATTTTGAGTATCCAACCGTTCAGGGATGCTCAACACGTTGAGTCTCAACATGTTGAGTTCCAACCGTTCAGGGATGCTCAACACGTTGAGTCTCAACATGTTGAGTTCCGACCGTTTAGGGATGCTCAACACGTTGAGTCTCAACATGTTGAGTTCCGACTGTTCAGGGATGCTCAACACGTTGAGTCTCAACATGTTGAGTTCTAACCGTACAGGGATGCTCAACATGTTGAGACTCAAGGTGTGACACAAATTTTTTGGGTCAACATACGTTGCATCCAAAATGTTGCATCGAACATCGACTCAACATGTTGAGTTCCAACCGTTCAGAGAGTCAACATGTTGAGGCTCAACTCGTTGAGACCCAACATGTTGAGTTCCGTTCAGGGATGCTCAACATGTTGAGTTCTGTTCAGGGATGCTCATCATGTTGAGTTCTGTTCAGGGATGCTCAACATGTTGAGTTCTGTTCAGGGATGCTCAACATGTTGATACTCAAAATGTTGAGTTCCAACTGTTCAGGGATGCTCAACATGTTAAGACTCAACACGTTGAGACCCAACATGTTGAGCATTCCTGAACGGACTCAACATGTTGAGTTCCAACCGTTCAGGGATGCTCAGCATGTTGAGATTCATTATGTTGAGTTCCAACCGTTCAGGGATGCTCAACATGTTGAGAATTCCAACCGATCAGAGAGTCGACATGTTGAGACTCAACATGTGAGTTCCAACCGTTCAGCGAGTCAACATGTTGAGTTCCAAGCGTTCAGAGAGTCAACATATCTTAACATGTTGAGTTCCAACCGTTCAGGGATGCTCAACATGTTGACCCTCAAGGTGTGACACAACATTTTTTGGGTCAACATATGTTGCATCGAACATCGACTCAACATGTTGAGTTCCAACCGTTCAGAGAATCAACATGTTGAGGCTCAACTCGTTGTGACCCAAGATGTTGAGTTCTGTTCAGGGATGCTCAACATGTTGAGTTCTGTTCAGGAATGCTCAACATGTTGATACCGTTCAGGGATGCTCAACACGTTGAGTCTCAACATGTTGAGTTCCAACCGTTCAGGGATGCTCAACACGTTGAGACTCAACATGTTGAGTTCCAACCGTTCAGGGATGCTCAACACGTTAAGTCTCAACATGTTGAGTTCCGACCGTTCAGGGATGCTCAACATGTTGAGTCTCAACATGTTGATTTCAACCGTTCAGGGATGCTCAACACGTTGAGTCTCAACATGTTGAGTTCCAACCGTTCAGGGATGCTCAACATGTTGAGTCTCAACATGTTGAGCTCCAACCGTTCAGGGATGCTCAACACGTTGAGTCTCAACATGTTGAGTTCCGACCGTTCAGGGATGCTAAACACGTTGAGTCTCAACATGTTGAGTTCCAACCGTTCAGGGATGCTCAACATGTTGAGTCTCAACATGTTGAGTTCCAACCGTTCAGGGATGCTCAACACGTTGAGTCTCAACATGTTGAGTTCCAACCGTTCAGGGATGCTCAACACGTTGAGACTCAACATGTTGAGTTCTAACCGTACAGGGATGCTCAACATGTTGAGTCTCAACATGTTGAGTTCCAACCGTTCAGGGATGCTCAACACGTTGAGTCTCAACATGTTGAGTTCCAACCGTTCAGGGATGCTCAACACGTTGAGACTCAACATGTTGAGTTCTAACCGTACAGGGATGCTCAACATGTTGAGTCTCAACATGTTGAGTCTCAACATGTTGAGTTCCAACCGTTCAGGGATGCTCAACACGTTGAGTCTCAACATGTTGAGTTCCAACCGTTCACGGATGCTCAATATGTTGAGTCTCAACATGTTGAGCTCCAACTGTTCAGGGATGCTCAACACGTTGAGTCTCAACATGTTGAGTTCCAACCGTTCAGCGATGCTCAACATGTTGAGTCTCAACATGTTGAGTTCCAACCGTTCAGGGATGCTCAACACGTTGAGTCTCAACATGTTGAGTTCCAACCGTTCAGGGATGCTCAACATGGTGAGTCTCAACATGTTGAGCTCCAACCGTTCAGGGATGCTCAACATGTTGAGTCTCAACATGTTGAGTTCCAACCGTTCAGGGATGCTCAACATGTTGAGTCTCAACATGTTGAGTTCCAACCGTTCAGGGATGCTCAACATGGTGAGTCTCAACATGTTGAGCTCCAACCGTTCAGGGATGCTCAACATGTTGAGTCTCAACATGTTGAGTTCCAACCGTTCAGGGATGCTCAACACGTTGAGTCTCAACATGTTGAGTTCCAACCGTTCAGGGATGCTCAACACGTTGAGACTCAACATGTTGAGTTCTAACCGTACAGGGATGCTCAACATGTTGAGACTCAAGGTGTGACACAAATTTTTTGGGTCAACATACGTTGCATCCAAAATGTTGCATCGAACATCGACTCAACATGTTGAGTTCCAACCGTTCAGAGAGTCAACATGTTGAGGCTCAACTCGTTGAGACCCAACATGTTGAGTTCCGTTCAGGGTCGCTCAACATGTTGAGTTCTGTTCAGGGATGCTCATCATGTTGAGTTCTGTTCAGGGATGCTCAATATGTTGAGTTCTGTTCAGGGATGCTCAACATGTTGATACTCAAAATTTTGAGTTCCAACTGTTCAGGGATGCTCAACATGTTAAGACTCAACACGTTGAGACCCAACAGGTTGAGCATTCCTGAACGGACTCAACATGTTGAGTTCCAACCGTTCAGGGATGCTCAACATGTTGAGATTCATTATGTTGAGTTCCAACCGTTCAGGGATGCTCAACATGTTGAGAGTTCCAACCGTTCAGAGAGTCAACATGTTGAAACTCAACATGTGAGTTCCAACCGTTCAGCGAGTCAACATGTTGAGTTCCAAGCGTTCAGAGAGTCAACATATCTTAACATGTTGAGTTCCAACCGTTCAGGGATGCTCAACGTGTTGACCCTCAAGGTGTGACACAACATTTTTTGGGTCAACATATGTTGCATCGAACATGTTGCATCGAACATCGACTCAACATGTTGAGTTCCAACCGTTCAGAGAATCAACATGTTGAGGCTCAACTCGTTGTGACCCAAGATGTTGAGTTCTGTTCAGGGATGCTCAACATGTTGAGTTCTGTTCAGGAATGCTCAACATGTCGATACTCAAAATGTTGAGTTCCAACCGTTCAGGGATGCTCAACACGTTGAGACTCAACATGTTGAGTTCCAACCGTTCAGGGATGCTCAACACGTTGAGTCTCAACATGTTGAGTTCCGACCGTTCAGGGATGCTCAACACGTTGAGTCTCAACATGTTGAGTTCCAACCGTTCAGGGATGCTCAACACGTTGAGACTCAACATGTTGAGTTCCAACCGTTCAGGGATGCTCAACACGTTGAGTCTCAACATGTTGAGTACCAACCGTTCAGGGATGCTCAACATGTTGAGTCTCAACATGTTGAGTTCCAACCGTTCAGGGATGCCTAACATGTTGAGTCTCAACATGTTGAGTTCCAACCGTTCAGGGATGCTCAACATGTTGAGTTCCAACCGTTCAGGGATGCTCAACATGTTGAGTCTCAACATGTTGAGTTCCGACCGTTCAGGGATGCTCAACATGTTGAGTTCCAACCGTTCAGGGATGCTCAACATGTTGAGTCTCAACTTGTTGAGTTCCGACCGTTCAGGGATGCTCAACACGTTGAGTCTCAACATGTTGAGTTCTAACCGTTCAGGGATGCTCAACATGTTGAGTCTCAACATGTTGAGTTCCAACCGGCTCATCTCGTTGAGACCCAACATGTTGAGTTCGTTCAGGGATGCTCATCATGTTGAGTTCTGTTCAGGGATGCTGAGAGATGTTGAGAGACTCAACATGTTGAGTTCCAACGTGTTGAGCATGTCCGATGCAACATGTTTGATGCAACATGTTCGATGCAACATGTTCGGTGCAACATGTTCGATGCAACATGTTCGATGCAACATGTTTGACGCAACATGTTTGATGCAACATGTTTGATGCAACATGTTTGACGCAACATGTTTGATGCAACATGTTCGATGCAACATGTTTGATGCAACATGTTTGGTGCAACATGTTTGATGCAACATGTTTGATGCAACCTGTTTGATGCAACCTGTTTAATGCAAACGGTTGGTTGGTCTGAACGGTTGGAACTCAACATGTTAAGACATGTTGACCCTCTGAACACTTGGAACTCAACATGTTGACTCGCTGAACGGTTGGAACTCACATGTTGAGTCTCAACATGTTGACTCTCTGAACGGTTGGAACTCTCAACATGTTGACTCTCTGAACGGTTGGAACTCAATATGTTGAGTCTCAACTTGTTCAATCTCAACATGTTGATCCTCTGAACGGTTGGAACTCAACATGTTGCGTCTCAACGGTTGAGTCTCAGCATGTTGACTCTCTGAACGGTTGGATGGACATGTTTGATGCAACATGTTCGATGCAACATGTTGGCTCTAATTAGTTGATTGTCAACATGTTGACTCCAAACAGTTGACTCTCAGCATGTTGGCATGTTGAATCTCAACATGTTTGCATGTTGAATCTCAACATGTTGGCATGTTGAATCTCAACATGTTGAGGCACCAGTCCAGCTCCAGCTCCACCTTGGTTATTGTTGGTCCCGTTGTTTAAGTAGCTGCAATGGCAATGTAAAGTGTGCAACTTCACAGCAACTTTTATGGTCATCCGAAAAGTACGACAACTCAGGCTATTGCTCTTGTTGTGCTGATGCCAAGCAGAGCAGACCACACACACACACGCACACACACACATGTGACATAATATGAACTGCTGCTCGTGCTATGTCTGCTCGTTGCCTCGTTGCTCGTACCGTACTTATTTATATACTTATAGTTTACGGCGCTGCGGGACATATTGTGCTCGAATATACTAGATATATTTTTGTTCTAATGAAAAAGTTATGGCCATCAAATAAAGTATGCTGCTTGGCCCCGCACAACAAAAAGCTCAAGCTCAAAAGTGAAGCAGCCCACAACAACATGAAGAGCAGCAGCAACAACAACAGCAGCAGCAGGAAAGGCAACAGCAACAGCTACGCTATTAAGTGACCGACCGTAAGACCTGCAATCGTCGTACTGTTGTCGTCGTTGTTGCTTGCTGCTGCTGTTGCTGGTGACCTCTCCTCGAGAGTTGACTCTATTGTGCTTCCTGTTTATGCTGTGCATTCCCATTGTTGTTGCTGCTTTTTGTCTTGGATTGTTGTTGTTATTATTATCTTTTGGCTATTGCTTTTGTTGCTCTCATTGCTCGTCCATTGTTGTGGTTCGCAGCTCGCTCTTGTTTCTGCTGCTCTTGCTCCCCTTCGTTGTAGTTTCTGCTTTTGTTGTTGTTGTTGTTGTTATTATGGTGCCATTCGTAGTTCGTTTAATTCAGTTTTCATATACATATAAACATAAATATATGCGGCAACGTATGCCAGCGCGTATCGAAGTGTGTGCTGCGTCCTGGTGAAACCTTTTGCCCACTGGGCGTATACTTTATCATACAATATTGTTTCGTTTTTATTACATGTCACTCATACGTGAATATCTCCCTACCACCCTCTCTCTTTCCTATATGTGTTTGTGTGAGTATCTGTGTGCTTGTTTGGCTATATTTGACGGAGCGTGTAAAGTGCGTTCTTTGGTTTTATATGAATTTTTTAGAGTCTTTTATGCACTCAGCACGAAAATTTGTTCGCCAAGACTTTTACCACAACAACAGCAGTAGCAACACACCAACAACAGCCACAGCAACAACAAGAAACAGCCGCAAATTTCATTTACCACGTGCCACTTCGGCTGCAAGGCTGCTGCTTCTGCTGCCCGGCTTCTTGAGCTGCTGAGCAGCTTCTCTGCTGAGCTGCAGATATTCCTTCAACGTTCTAATTTGGTTTTGGCAAACACACAGGCACATACATGCGAGCTTCATAAGCCAACTAACTACCCGAGCACACGTACTTTTCTCTGCTTGTTTATATGCCGCTATTCATATATTTTTTAACGAGTATTACCATAAAATTACATATGCAAATACACATATTCTCAAGTCGACCCAGAATACCCAGAATACCCCTGACAACTAGGCAAAGATTTAGCTATTTGTCTGTGCTGTGCGTATAAAATCTTCAGGCTGAGCACGTAATACGTGACAATTACTACATTTTGGGTAAAACATGCTCATTAAATCATTTGAGCTTAATTTGGCTGAGGCAAAGGCAACGTTAGAGGCAAAGCAACGACAAAATGCAAAATCTGCGTAAACTTGCCGAGGAGCCTTTTGTTTTATTTTGGTCTTTTTCACTACCGACGATGTCTAAGCTCGTTGAGTAAGCTACCTGAGAGCATGTGAACCACAAAGTATTTGTCTGCAGTAGGCTAAGCTAAGTTAAAGCGCACGCAACGTCAACCCAGGCCAGGCCAGGCTAGGCAACTAGTCTTCCCACACACACGAACGTATAATAAACAATGGTGGGCAGCCTAGCTGCAGGCAGATAACAATACATGTTCTTCTGTTAAAGGATTTGAAGGGACGTGCTGACGAGGACAAGAACAACAACAACGACAACGACAGCAGGAGCAGCGAGGCTGATGAGTGGAGATGGAGCCACTAGGACTCGCAACAACTAAACGCAGCGAGAGCTAAGGAATTTAGAGCAACAAAGCCAACGGACAGGCAGACTATGACTGGCTGCCTGCTTGGGCCTGCTGGCTTGGCTGCTAAATGAACAGGCAACGCAGGTCGCCTGCTTGAATGTCTGTCTCTGCCTTCAGGAAGTCTAACATCAGCGACAGCATCCTGTAGTGTCCTTTCGGTGCACTTTGCATGACGTTTAGCTCGGCCCAAGTGCTACTGGCCTGCCCCACCTTGTCGTGCCTCGACTGCAGCACGCGCTGCACACTTGAAAGCATCGCTTACCTACATTACTTATTATGATTATTATTATTTAATGCACAGACAACACCACGGAGCAGTGCAGAGTAGCACCAGCAGCAGCAGCAACAGTTCCTAACATGCTGTTAGTGCTGAGCACGTGACACGACAGCACAGACAACTTCATGAGTCAAATAGTGTTTTAATTAAATTAGAATATCTAATTGCCGCCTTCAAATGCTGAGTGGCAGTGTCCAACACAGTCACCTTAGACCTGCAATGTGTCACAGCATGAAATTGTCATTTATTTTCTTGACACGATAAAATCACGCACGCATCTGTCAGTTGCATGTACATAGTTTACTTACTCAGCTCCCCCTGCCCCCCTCTCAACTCATCTGCTTGCGCAGCGTCGTTTGCATTGTTTTGTCCCTTTGTTCGGTTCACCTAGGCGGCTGTTCTAGTGGCCACACTGCACTGGCCTCTCCCCTTTGGCCTCCCCTTGCCCCTTGGTCGACTTGTCTTGTTATTCTTTTGTCGCATGCACTTTTCTCAGTATTTCGTAATATTTGTTAAGTATGCTTTTGAAATTGTGGTCTTCCACCATTATGTCATTCTTTCGAGTCCAGTGCCAACAACGTGGACAACAGCACAACAAAAGCGCAACAAAAGTAACAACAATAGCCAAGTTGACGACCGAATCGCACAGTTCCAGTTCTAGTAGCAGCTTCAGCTGTTATTGTTGCTGTTGTTGCGGCGCTTTCGCTGCCGCAACCGCTGCTGCTGCTTGTGTCGTTAGACTCGTTATTGAAAGAGATAAAGAGCGGTTACTTAGGCACACGCCACTTTTATTGTTGTGGCTGGCACTGCGGTTCTCTTGGTGCTGCTGCTGTTCCTCTTATTTGTAGCTGCCGTCAGTGTAATAATGTAACATAAATATTACTAATTTCAGGGAATTTATTTAACTGTAGTTAAATTTACTGCTGCACTCGGGGCCTGTCTGCAGTATCTGGTGCGCACACACATTGCGCATACGCCGCGTGCAATGGGCACAGCCCACAGCCCGCAGCTCGAGGCGTGCTGACAGGCTGCATGAGCAGACAATCGCACAGACAGACCGACACACAGAGGCCGTCCAAAGTATTGGCCTGCAAGCGAAATTTGTTCTTTATTAGAAGCAGCAGCAGCAGCAGCTGAAACTGCAAGCTGCAAGTTGCAACTGCAACTGCAACTACGACTGCAAGCCAGTCGGTGCAGCGTGCGCTGACGTTGTGCATCCGTTGCATGTTGGCAGCATCCATGGCCGTTGGCACTACGTTGTTTAAACGCACAGCGTTTAGGCTTAAATTGCGGTCACTTTGGCGTCTTCCCATGAATTTCACTCGCCATCTATCTAGCTTGCGTGCGTGCGTGTGCGCTGCTGTGGTGTGGTGGGCGTGGCCTTAGACAGCGCTGAGCTAAAAGAGATAAATGGCGACAGCGACAGTCGTTGAACTTTTTGCTTTGTACGTTGTTTATGCAATTCAAATGAGTCGCAGCAGGAAGAGGGAATAGTGGGTGAGGGGGCAAGTCGGGCAATACATTTTATTTGCAATCTTAACCCTAATTTAGTTTGCGAAACTCTAGTGGCTTGACAGTTGGCCAGAGCTCTCTCTGCAGAGCAAAGCCAGGCTGTAGTCGTAACTGTCGTCTCAATGAAATGAAAGTGCACAGCAGCGGCAGCAAAAAGCGCATCTATAAACACAGACACACACAAACACACATACACATAGGGATAAAAACAAACACTGCGTAGAATGTATTGCCGCAGTGACGGCAGCAAAGAAATGGAAGAAACAGCCGAAATGGGGGAAGGAGAAGAGGGGAAGAGGGGATGAGGAGATGAAACTCTCTTACTTTGAGCAAAGGCCAATGAAAATGACTAATTTAGAGTTTAATTAAAATTCGCTAACGATTTGGCGCGCAAACTGCAAACTGCAAACAACAACAAGAACAACAAGAACAGAAACAACAAGAACCAAAGCAAAATTACCCGCATTCGAGACTCCACTTAAGCTCGATTGTCGCTCAAGAAAATAGCTCGGAAAATGGATAAACAAGATACAAAACGAAATGAAAATAAAATGCAATTCTCGCTTAAGATCTATTTGTTTAATTGCTTATGCAATGACGTCGATAAGCACAAGATTAAACGTTTTCTTTAAAGCTATTGTAATCTCAGTGATATTTGGCAACCTTCAGACAGCAGCAGCAGTTTATTGCCAATTTCGCGTGGCAGCAGCGTAATGTGTTCTCCTTTGATATTGTATACAAGTAATACCTTTCACAGAGTGGCATCCAAGGCATATGGCAGGCAGGCAAGCAACCAGGCAACCGCATAAGTCCCTCAAGACCAAGAATCCATTCGCTATCCTTCAATTATGACTGATAAAATGATGCTGAGGCGAAATGAGAAATTAAGCGATGTTAAATTGACAGCGTATTAAACCCGGACCAGCAATTTTAATACACTCGAAAACATTTCTCGGGCATTGTTGGTGTTGCTACCGTGTTGTTGGTGCTGCTCCTGCGGCTGCCGTTGCTACTGCTGTTGCTGTTGCCGTTGCTGATGCCGTTGCTTAGCGCCCGCCAGTCGTTAGCGCCGGCTTGGCGTTATTAATCGCCAGGCATTCATAATTGTGGCTGCCATTATAATTGTCATTATGTGCAATACATGGATAGATAGTTGTGCCTGTCAAAATGTCGCTCGCTGTCTTACAGTCGCTTGTTTATGTGTTTGTGTGTAAGTGTGTGGGTGTGTGTGTGTGGCTGTGTCGCTGTGGCAATGTAATTGACTGTGAATAATAACCGCTATAATAATTTTCAGCCACAATACCAAGCAGAGCAGTCGCAGTTTCCCCCCAAAAACGCCAGCGACGACAATGTTGTTGATGATGATGACAACGCCCCCTTCCAGCGCCGATTGTGGGTTGAGGGGGTTTGGGGAGCAGACAGGCAGACTCACAAAGCACAGGCACAATTTGCGATTGACAATCCTATTAATAACAACCGCAGCGACATCAGCCGCAGTACTATCAGCACAGGGAGCAGGCAGCAGCAGCATCAGCAGGCAGCGTCTAATTCGCGTCTCGAGCATAAACAATATGAGGAAAGGTTATGCTGGCGGCAGGAGTCAGTCCCTGAACTCGGGATGCCCGAAGTGGCATCACAATCACAAATGACATTGCTCAATTGCATTTGATTAACTTAATTGTTTTTGGGTTTATGGCCCAGCGATTAACAATGAAGCAGCGCACAACTTTGACACGCAGTCGAGGTTGGCTTCGGTATCGACGTCAGCGTTAACGTCAACGCCGGCATCGGCATCGGCGTCGGCTTCGCTCCTGCTGCTGTTGTTGTCATTAAGGTGGCCAATAGTGGGTGAGTTGTACCAAATGTCAGCAGCGTAGGCATTTCTGTATTGAATTATTGACATAATTTACAAAATCTGTGCCTAATGGGCCGTGTGACTGCTCGGAGTGGGGCAGCACAGCGAAGGATCTGCGACGGTAAGCTGACTGTTTATCTATTTGAGTGTGTGGGTGTTTGTGTGCGCGACTTGCAGTGCATGTCAAAGTGAAATTTGTGTGTGTTTTGCTGGCGGACAGCGGACAGCGGGTAAGCAGGCAACAGGTTAATTTATACCACCTTCAGTGTATTGAATTATTATGCCTCATTAATGACCCTGCGGAAATGTGATTAGGCCCAGGTGTACCAGGAGCACGGGCTGGTTATCTGTTCATTCTAGAGAGCCTGCACACACTAATGTGCGTACATTGTTATTAGATTTTATCGCTGACATTTGCAGCGTGTTAGTCAAATTGCTCTTTAGTTGCAATAAATTATTTATTTTTCACAGCGAAACGCGACTGTCACTCAGCCAGAGAACGTGTTTGTGTGTGTGTTTGTGTGTCGGGCTGTCTGGTTAGTTGGTTGTTGGCCGGCTAAACCGCCAATAGAGAACCGCAAGTGCCAATATCAGCGACCAACAACAAGTGAAACCTGCAACAACAACTGGAACAACAGCAGCTCCAACTGAGGGCAGTGTGTACAATGTAAACCATAAAACTAATCTTATTTGACAGATGAATTAATTAAAATCAGTGAAACGCATCTGGCTGACAACGCTGTTTGGCGCTTGGTGAACGTGGCTCGTTGGCTTGGTCCGTGGCTTGGTCCGGTGTCGTTGCCTGTTGGTGTCGTGTAACTGTTGCGACTGGCCAGGGACTGTTTTGCGGATTGCCCTCCAGTCATGGCTTGGCGCTGCATTTGAATTTACCTAGGCCAGGCCATGGTAATGGAAATGGAAATGGGATTGGGGAATGGGGAATGGCAGCAGAGAGTTACAGAGCTACAGATACAGATACAGTTGAATGTATTTTCAAATTAATTTAACACTGTCAATTTGTTGTCCAGCTTACTACGGCGACAGGCAGTCACAGTCGCCGAGTCGAGTTGTTATTGCTGCATTTGGTTGCTAAACGTTAACTAATTCCATGGAAATGTTGTTGCTGTAGCTGTTGCTGGAGCTGTTGCTGCCACTGCCACTGCCGCTGCGGCTATTTGCATTCGTAACCGCAGCAGAAGTGGCAGAGTCGAGGTGGTGGTGTCAGCTCCAGTGCAGCTCGCAGCGAGTGACAGCAACAGTCAGTGACATTTAGCATGATTTAACGACATTGCTGCGGGGGCTACGCTCTGCACTCAAATCCAATGCGAGCCCAAAGCTCGTCGTCGTCGTCCATCCAATGTAAGATGCAAATCACACTGGCTAAAATGTTATTTGGCTCGCGAAAAAGACGAGTAATGTCACTGAAAGCATTGTCATGTAGCCTGCACTGCACGAGCAGGGGGAAGGGTGTAGCAGGAGGGGGGAAATGCAAATGTCATTGTGTTGTTATCGATGTCAAAGTTGGCGCTAATAATAAACTTCAACTTCTATCGTTGGGGGCGAGTAAAACTAATTAAGCGACTTCCTTTTGTCAAACAGCACAAACGAAAAAAAAAAAGAAAAAAAGGAATTGCGACCAGTCGCAATGCCACGCAGCAGTTAACGACACCCGGCAACCCCCGCTGTGGCCAAATAATTAATGAACTGCAGCAGAACTGCGCCCCCAACAATATCAGGGGGGTCACATGACGCAACCAAGTACTACTACGGATACACTTCCGCCAGTATTAGTCAACGGTGTTGACCAGTTTGAGTGGCTCAGACAGACCCCACGCTACGCCCACACTGCCGACAAGCGTGGGAGTCGCTTCGAAAGAGGGCTACTTAATTAAATTCCTATAATTACGCCTGTGGTTTGGCACTGTTTATTTTATTGCAAAGTTTTGCTCGGTTTATCAATTAATAAGAGTTTTGTTGAACTTCATTTTCAAACTGAAAGTTGAACACTTTAAGGACCCAATATAGAATGAGTAAATATTAAAAGCATAACATAAATAAACGTAACTTATGTACAAATGTTGATGGGAGTGGCACCGAATATTCAAAGTACTCGAATAACTTATGCTATACAGAAAACTACATGCCGAATTTAATGTCTCTATGTGTATTAGAAGTCGCTCTCTCTGCGTGCAAACTGACACACAGACAGACACATATTCACCAACTCAGAACATCCCTTTTTTGACCATTTTCAATTGTAGATAGGTACAAAAATATTAACTTTTTTATGTACCTGATACTATTAAAAGTTGTTTATTTGTTTTTATTTAGTTTCCGACTAATCATCTAAAAATGTGCTCGTCATACTCTTGGGCCACCCCTCGCTCTGTTGTTGTATGTGACGGAAGGCGTCAGTTAGACAAGCGTTTGAAAACTATTAAACAGCGTCCAAAAGTTCACATAGCACGAGCGGAAAATGGGGTCGGAAGGCGCGTGCTGTTGCCTGTCAGAGCTGCTGGCCCGATGTCCTGCCCAACTATTGTTGTTGCCTTTGCTGTTGTTGTTATGGCGGTGTGCTATGGCAAACAAACTATGCAGGCTTTTAAGCATTTGTGTAACATTAATTAAATTTATATTCAAACAGCGAGCGACTTAATTTCTAATTTCCGCCTCAGTTTGTGACCTGAGAACGGAGTAACGAGAACGAAGCAGGAAGAACTTTAATTGGGTTGAGGAGAGTAGCTGCTCGCGTGGCAGCAGCTATGGCTGTGTGTGTGTCGTTGCCTAGTGCCACCAGGGGCTGTGGCGGCCTTTGAGTGACTGGCACTTTAAGCCACCTTCCCGGGGCGTCATTAAGTTTAATGCGGCGCTTTATTTCGCAGCAAACAAATGTCATAACAACAGCCTCAACCCGAGCGGGCACTGGAGAACAGGATCACCACTCCGGCACAGCTTGTTGAGCGGGCTCCCAAACAAGTGCAAAATTTATGCCAGCTATACTTTTGTCATAATTGCGGCTCCGTTGGACTTGTAGTATATTTTTTTTTCTGTTGGACTGAAAAGTGTTGACGGCTTTGAAATATGAGGCACATGCAAAAGGTAACAACCCAGACGATGGCGATGACGCTGGCAACAACATAATCAGAAGCAGGCAGAAGGCAGTGCCCCCACACTCCCACACTCCCAGACTCCCTGTGCGTCACTGCGTCACACGTTGACAATATCTGCTGTCGGCTTATTTGCCAGCTCAGCTGCCATATGAATGTGCACCCAGTCGGGGAAGGCAGCCAGGCAGCCAGGCAGCAACGATGCTGGCTTTGGGACTCGGGACTCTCTGGGAGCTGCTGTTGGTTCTCGCTTACTTCTTGGCCTGCTTGATTTTATGCTTGTTGAGTTAATAGTTGCCTTGCCACCTCGCTGTGAGTGCGTAGTTGTTGTTTCTGCTACTGCTGCTGCTGCTGCTGACGGCACCTGACTGCTGACGGCGCTGGTAGCTGCAAGTGCCGTAATTTGTAATTTCAGGCAAATGAATTTTTGGCATTTCGGGTTGAGGTTAAGGTGGACGGGGGATAAGGGTTGGGTTGGTCGTGCCATGCCGTGTTGGTAATCGTTCTGGCAGGTTTACTATCTACTGTTAGTTGCCAGTTGTAGTTGTTGTAGTTGTTGTTGTTGCTGTAGCAGTTACCGTAGTTCAATTGACCAACGCTGGTGCCTGGCTTGTTTATCGCTCATCGTCGGCTGGCTGACTGGATGACGGTCTAACCCCCTCTCCCCCAGCCCCCTCTACTGACTTTTAAATAAACCATAAAACAAGACTATTCACTTCAGTTGCGTTGCGGGCATGGTCACATTTTGGGGGGCTGTGGCAATGTTTCCCCTTGGCTTAAGCGTTTTATCTCGTTTTTATCGCTTCTTTAGTCCTGCCCTGGTCGCAGCAATGAGCCGCTTGACTGACTGTCTCTAACCTCCCCTCACTCCACTAGTGACTCCAGCTCCACCTCCAGCTCCTGCTTCAGCTCCAGCTCTGGCTTGTCTGGTTATTACTGCTGTCAGCCGTGTTCAATTTCATAGAGTTTGTTCCCGTGCTTGTCTCTGTCTTTCTTGTTTTTTCTCCACTTTTTGTCCCCCTTTCGGGGCCAGTGCAGTCGGTCGTTGAGGGCACATAAAACAGACAGTAAAGTAAAATTGTCAGCCTCGACAATTGGCCAAAAATAGCCGGGTTCAGTTACTGCTCATACAGCAGACACACTTCTGCAGCTGGCCAGATATGGCTGAAAGGAGAGCGTTGAATTGAGTTCTGCCTATAATTAGCATTAATTTTATAGTTCGGCTTACAGGCTGAGCAGAGCTTTGAATGCTTTAAGTGCAAACGTAATGCAGATACCGTTATTCCTACCTCCCTCTATCACTTCCATTGTCGGCTCGTTGTCTGTCAAGAGTTTTGTTTTCAAACGCGCTTGGATTGGACCTTATTGGACAGAGGGTAAGTAAACCGTAGGGATCGTCAGCCAGGCCCCAAAGTCAATGACAGCGTCAGAGATAGATGGGAGGTGGACAGGGCCAGAGATGAAAATCAGCTACAGTGGATAACGTAGGAATAAATTATATAGTAGAAACCTTCTACTACTGAAACTAGCGTAGTTCCATATACACAGCTTAAAATACAGTTCAATGTCAATAAAACTCAGTTTTATCTTCGAAAAATGATCGCCAAACTTGAGTGAGAAGTCCGTGAAGCTGATCTAAAATTATTTGCCAGTTTTGGTTCCATAGTGCAGCCTTGTCTCGCCTCAGACTGCATCTCATCGTAAAAGTTTTAAGTGTTTGCCAGCCATTTTCTCGTTAGCTGCGAGAGCTTCCAAGTTATTTGGACACTGTCCATGCCCATGTCCGCATCGGCAGCTACGGCAGCTCCGGCAGCTACGTAGTACCTCCTCGGGCCTTGCTTGGGAAATTCTCGTTAAAATCAAAAATTAGCTGAAAACTTTCAGCAAACAAGTCAGAAGCGACATTTGTTTAAGTTGCTGTCATTGCTGTCGTTGTGGTTAAACTTGTTGTTGTTGCTACTGTTGCTCTCATTGTTGTTGTTGTTGTTGTTGCTGTTGTTGTTTGTGCCTCCCTGGTTTGTCGTTGGCTGTGGTCAGCCTAATTTTAAAATTAAATTTTAAGTAGCTGCCCACTGTAGCACGAGCCCATCAGCAAATTGACCGCTTCCTTGTGGGTTTCCTACTTAAGCCAAGCGAAGCCGACTCGAGAAGCCTTTAAGATGTCCCCGCGGGCAGCAAGGATATGGATATGGCTATGGCTATGGCCATGGCTATGGCTATGACTATAGCTATGGATATGGCTCTGGTTCTGGCTGGAGTCGGAGCCGGAGGCTAAGGGAGGACAAAAGGGATGGCAAAGCCATTCAATAAATACCACACAATTTTCTATCATGTATATTGCCTCGGCATTGGCATTGTAATGCCCATAAAGTATTTTCTTTTTATTTTCAATATACTTTCCATTTTGCGTAGCGTAGCTTCCTATCGTTTCATTTCGTTTTCTCCTCTTTTTTACGACTATGACAAATAAAATGTGCATGATTTTATGATCTGTTGATATTCCATTACAATTTTGTAAATATTTTGTTGCTGCTGTTGCCTTTACTACTCACACTCACACTCACACTCGTGCGGAGGCACAGCTCTTACAATAGACTTACAAATACATTGCACACATGAGTGTCGATGTCTGTCTGTCTGTGAGAGAGTGTGTGTGGGCGTGTGTGCACACTCGAAGTCAGCCTCCCACACTGTGTTGCTGCTGATGCCAGCTGGTACAATTTTAAAAGGATGTTTCGAGCTCTGCTAAGCATTTGGCACAATGGCAGAGCAAGTTCGGAGGGATTCGACTTGTCTGGCTGCTGCTGCTGCTTCCTCCTGCTGCTGCTGCTGCCTAGTGTCTGATTGCTTTTACCGCCTGCCACAGAGTATCGAAATATTTTTGTATTTTAAGCTTATTTTTATCCAATATGCACAATGATGCTTATAGCATATATTGCTATTGCTCATGAATATACATATGGACACATGTATGTAGCGTGTATCGCAGATTATTGCATATTATAAGCTTTGCAGCTTTACGAATGGCATAGACACACCCCCACACACACACCCACACCCACACCCACACACGAGCTGACAGCCCCTTATTGCCTCCCTTATCTTTTCCTTCTCTAGAGACAAAACTGCTGAGAGACTCGTCGAGAGTCGCTTAAATTTTTAACAAGCGAAAATTGTTAAACAAATTTCGCTTGAATTTTTATTTCGACGCAAATAGCAACAGCAACTTGCATAAATGATTTATTGCCACAACCAGAAAGCCTGTGTTGCTGCCGTTACTGCCTCGGCTCTTGTTGCTGCTGCCACTTCAGCTGCCATTTCTAGTTAAGCATCAAAATTTGCGCCGTGACCAAATACAGGCGCAGGACAAATTTGTGTGGCAACAGCAACAGCAACTGCAGTAGCAGCAGCAGTCACCGCAGCAGCAACTACAACAACAACAACAGCAGCAGCTACTACCACCAATGTCATCGTCAAACGGAGGGAACAGAAAACAGAGCACACTCGAGACGAGGACGGGCCCAGGCACACGCTCGTAAAATTTTATATCCAATTTTACGATTTCTGACGCAAAAAGTGAAACTAACCATTTCGACATTAGACATGAACACATCTCGGCCCTGTGACGGCCCTGGCTGGTGGGTCCCGTCCGTCAAACCCTGGTGAGCAGTGGGGCCCTTCCTCGGATGACGACGAGCGAGGACAGGAGCAGGACGGAGCATTTCTTTTGGACTTGCTCGGGCGTCAACGAGCGAACAAACGTCAAGGATGCTCTGCACGCACACACACACACACCCGCACACACACACAGATACACATAAATATTTTTTTGACCGTATACTGCTGTCCTGCTTGCTCGCATTTGCTTCGTTTGTCACTATGTTGACTTTTTTTTTTGTTTTTGGTTTTTGGGTTCTTTGGTTTGTTTTGTTTTTCGATTTTGGTGATGACAGCCAGAGCGACATTAAATGCGCCGCTTCAGTTGTTTGCGCCTGTGGTGGAGGCCAAGTGCTTGATGCTCGTCTGCCCGTCTGCTCGTCTGGCCATTGCCAGCTGGTCTATATGAGTGCCGGGCATTGGCATTCGTCGTCGTCTCATATTGATGGTCATGGCGGCGCTGCGGCGTTAGCAGCGGCTGCGACTGCGGCTGTGGCAATTTTACGGCCTGGCGAGAGTTGCCCGATAAGTTGCCCCAACATTAGTAGCAACCTCATTGAATAAGTGCTGCAAACGCCCCTCGTCACTTATGCCTGTGTGTCCTTTGACTGACCGGCAACGTCGTCGCCGTCATCGTCGTCGTCGTCTATTGACTGCTGTCCCTGCGGCTGTGTTGAGTCAACATAGTCCAAAGTCCCCATCGCTCTCGTCTCCCAGTTCTCGTATGTATTTGGCAAATCAATGGCTGGCCGGGTGTCATTAAACGGTTGATCGTTTAATGTCCCTCTACTTCCCCCTCCCCCCTCACTTCTCTCCTTGTGCTCAAGCAGCAGCTGCTGCTACGGGGAAAGTATGTGCTGGAGTTTCGCTTGCTGCTGTTGCTGTCATGGCTGCCATTGCTGCTCCCGTTGCTGCTGTTGCTGTTGCTGTTGCTATTGGCTTTGCTGCTGCCCCGTTGCTGTTTATCGTTTCGCACTTCCGTTGGTCAACTTCCTGCAGCGATTGGGAGAAAGCAACACAGCAACGACAGGGTCCAAAATCAATTGGAAATTAATTTCATGCTTTGATTACCGGTTGTGTCGCACGTTTTATGACCTTGAATACGACACATTTGTGTCGTCGCTAACGTTATCCCGTTGTCCCGTCGCTGTCCCGTCGCTGTCCCGCTGTCGTTGTCCGGTTGCTCCTTGTCCTGCTGTCCCGTTGGCCTGTTGTGCCCTCGTGGCTGTGTCCATTTCCTCACTAAATTAGCCAGGCAATGGCATGAATTGAAACGAAACGAAACCAGCTGCGAACGAAGCTGGAGCTGAAGTCGATCCACGTTTTGTCGTCTTGGCTCTGTTGCTTCAATTTATCAAAGCCACGGCTCATTCGTCCTCGACGCCACCGCCTGTCAGGTATAGGTGTAAGAGCAAATGGTCGAGGGGGAGGAAAGCTGTCGTATGCTACTAGCAGAGTGTGGCCCTGGAACAGTGATTGGTATTGGAATTGGGGCAGTGGGTGAGTGGGTGATTGGGTGAGTGTGCTACGTGTGCACCACGCTAATTGAAATGTTTATATGACTTTTTATGGGCTGCCAAAAAGGCTCATTACATTTACGGGATTTCAATGTGCCATTTTCGCCTCATTCGACCGCTGATTAAAGCAATTCGCACCAATAACTCTTGTTCATAAGGCTGTAGGCAGAAGAATGCGGAGCGGGCAGGGCTTTATACATTACCATTCATTTGCGGTAAATGTGCGTGTGTGTGTGTGTGTGTGAGTGTATATATACACACTTCTACTACTATGTAAAAATGTTGAAGCAAACATACTTTGTCCGAGAGTTGGCCAAAAGGGCTGCAAGTTCCGGCTGCAGCTGTCCCGCTGTGCTGCTGCTGCGCTGCGTCTGCGTCTTTCACCTTTTTGCATCCTTTGTGTCAGCAAAAGTTTTCTGCACGTTTGTGCAAATCCATTCAATATGGCACCCACTGCCGGTTACCTCCAGCAGCTTCTGCTGCTATTGCTGCATAGCTAGCTTAAACACCTTGGCCAACATTCTTGCACTCTGCTGTCGACTGCCTTCTGCCTCCGTCTGCCTCCCCCTGCCGCCTTCACAAGGCACCTTCCGTCGGCTCATTCGTTTATTCAATGCTTTTCTTCGATTTTGCAGCACAGTTGGATTTTTCCTTCTATCAAGAGTGGGAGGAGGGGAGAGGAGGTGATACGAGCCAAACGCATTTGAGGATAACCAAAAGGTGCTTTTATATGCTTAATGGAAAATCTAATTTATGACCTATGGCTTTTCTGTTCGTTGCGTTTTCCACTGCCATCGATGGCTCAGACATTTGTGCTTTAGATTTGTATTTGTCCTTTTGCAGCTGGAGCAGCGGGTAAAGGCAGAAACAGAAGAAGAATAAGAAGAAGCAAAAGAAGAAGCAGCAGCACCAGCAGCAACGCCGCCAGTCTATTCTGAAACAAATGAAGATTAATGCGAATCGAATGTGCTGCCTCTGTAAATGTGGCCGTCAAAGTGAGTGTGTATGTGTGTGTGTGTGTGTGTGGATCTTAGTGTGTGTGAGTCGAAAGGAGTGCAAGTCCTCAGCTCGCTGTGCTAGCCGCACTATTCAAAAATTAAACATTCCGAATGCATTTATAATTTAAATGAATAACCCCGTCGTTTTTTACTCCTCCTTCTTCTTCTACGTCTCCTTCGTCTCCCTGGGTGCCAAATCAAATTGCATGCAATTTTTCTACTTCAAATGAACGGAAGTTTTAGCGCATAAATTTGAATGTGGTGGGGATGGTCCCCGTAGAGTGGGGGCAGCTGATGATGAGCGTTGAGCGATTTGCTCGGAACCATCGTGCGAAATACGCCCACATAAGGCACGCAATAAATTGGCGCAAAAATTATGTTTCCCACAACTTGCCACAAATTGCGCAATTCGGCAGCAGGCCGACGAGGCCGATGATGCAGACAGGAGTAGGGGCAGGGACTGGGGCAACTGCATTGCAATGGACGGCGATTATCGCGCCCCGAAAATAGTTAGTTTGTTTGTTCAACGTTTCAGTCGCCGGGGTCTATTGGCATTTTAAACGTTATCGAAAACTAACCAGAAACTCGAAAACTATCGAACGCGTCGTTGTGTTCAGTGTTTGTGTGTGTGTGTGTGTGTGCCATAAGTTCCAGCGTTTGTGGGGCATTGTTGCTGCTCTGCCCAGTACCGCCTGCCAAAAGTTGCAGTTGCAGTTGCCGTTGCGCTTTTAGGTTGCCAAGTCCCCTTCGCATCCTCTTCGCAGGCAGCCGTTCAATTTGGAGCAAAGCGGAGCAATTAAGTGTAAAAATGCGAAACACATACGCTCAAAGTGCGCACACACACTCAGGCATGCATAGACATGCACAACACAACCCAGTTGGCAGACGGCTCACGGTTCCCATTCCCGTTGCCTTACCCTCTCCCTTACCCGCTGCCGCAGATGCCACGCATGTTCCATGGCCATGTCACCTTCTAAACGAAATGAGCAGCAAATTGGCAGTAAATTTGTTTGCTATTTTTCTTCTGCGCTGCTATTGATGTTGTTGTTGCTGTTGTTTCTGTTTTTGTTCGTGTATTGCTTTTGAAGTTGTTGCTGCTTTTGGTTGCTGCTGCTGCCGCCGGTACAGCCTTTTAGAAATGCAACAGTTTTTGTTTTTGTTGCACTGTAAACGAGTTTGGCGCACACTGCCCAAATAGCTGCAAGGCTGGACTCCGGGATATTCCGGGCGTGGGAGTGGCAGTGGGTGAAATGCGGTGTTGTGCCATCGTTTAGGGCAACACCCAAGCAAAAGCTGCAACAAAAACGCGGCGCGTTCCTGGCGTTTTCGCTGCCGTCGTCGGGTTCGGGTAGCCAGTACCCCACAGGTGCCCCTGGACCCACTTTGCCACCACTTAAACTTGTTCTGTGTGCAAATTTAATTTTTTCGCCGCTGTTGGCCAACTGAGATTCGGATTACATGCCATAAAGGCAGCCGACGTTTGTTGCAGTTGTTGGCTGCTGTTGCTGCTGCTGTCTCTGTTGCATCTGCAACTGCCGTCGGCTCGATTCTCATTTTGTGCCAAACGTACAACGACAACTTCAGCTGAAATAACTGGCAATAACTCGAAATCAAAGCACAGCAGGCAGTCGGCAGCCGGCACTGTCCACTGTCCACAGTAGACTGGCTAGGCACTCTCTGTCATGCACTTGCTGCGAGCACGCCCAGCACTGACCCCGCGACCCCAGGCCCACCGGAGGTCTCTCTGTGCGTTGTGCGGCATCGTGGACATCATTTACTGCTGCTGCTGACACGCGGCTGAAACCAGTCCCGCTGGGCATTCCGCACATAGCCGCAGGCAACAAATTGCGTAAGTGCCGAACGCATACAGTGAATCGATTGACTATCGGATTGTGGACAGACGCAACTCGGACAGAGTCCTAAAGCAACTGCTGCTTTTAGCCATATAGCGTCGACTTGACGCAATTGTTTAGCACAACAACTCGCTGACAAATACCCGCACAGCAAACGTAGTACACATGGCACAGGCTTATAGCCCATCCAGCCAGTCTGCTGTCTGTTCAGACTAGCCGACCCATTAATTCCCCTTTCAAGTCGACTGAACTCAAACCCCCTCCCCTCCCCTGCCCCACTTACAATTCTTTCTGACCAGTCCTAAACTGGTTGGTCCAACAAATCGGCGAGAAGTGAATCCGCGCACAAATCGATTGGCAAATTATTATGTATTGGCCCTTTTTGCAAGCATGTTGAGGTTGGCCCCTGCCCGAGGTGTTGTTCAAAAAGATTGCAAAATATTGATGTGTCGGAATTCGAGGGGCGTTTGTAACTTGATATTTAATAAATTACTGTTTTATCGCTTGCCACAGCACGATCGTTCTTGTGAATCTTGTTAGCAGGCAATTTAATAGACCATTGCTATTATTTATTGCAGCTTTTATCAAAAGTGTATTAAAATTATTCTGTTAGAAAGTTCATAGAATAAATAAGAAATAAATATATTCAGCTGTGAAAATATAAAAGAAAAGCACATATTACAATTTGTATTTGGCTTGAATCTTAACAGGCAGTTTTATGGTAATTGTTTAACGTACCAAGCAAAACCGTTAATAATTTCGGCGCTACTTTCTAATGGGGTTGCCGTACATGCAAACATCAGGCTGCCAGATAACAAAGAATATAAATCGCTAGTGTAGCAACGATCTTTTATTTGACTGAACGTTGCCTCTGCAAACTTAATAGATATGGAATATTACAAACGTACCGAAATAAAGGGTTTTAGTACATACGATATTCAAGGGAAATATGGGAAACGTTGGAGTTTAGGGGTTCGTGTATTGACTAGAAACATCGCTGGCGTCGTTCAAATATCTTAGCTTTCAGTTGGTGTTACATTCAAGTGTATTCCTCAGTTAACATTTGCTCTTCGATTTCGAAAACGTCTTTAACAGAATTTACTCCGCTGTACTTCTTAACAGTGGCTGCTCACTGAAATGTTAATGTGCGACTACAAAAGCTCAAAAGTATGCAATGGATTATTGATTGAACTGTGAACTGATTCAATGGAGTGCAATCCCATGACACGATTCCATGGTTGTCGTATCAGATAAATAGCGGCTCTGGTCTGTCTGTCACGCATCCTAATGCTTCTTACATATATTTTCAACTAGCAAGTACCCTATGGGTAATGAGGAAAATAATAAAAAAATAAATTTGAAACACAATGATGATCGCTACGGAATCAAAGAATCAAAACTGACTGTTCGCATTTATTAATTAGCTTTGATAGGGGAACAAAGAAATGTGGTTAATTTTTAGTTACATGTCGGCAGTTTTATATTGAACTTTTCTTTGTAGTGGCGGCAGAAATGCGATTCAAAATTGTAGCGAATGCTGCTTTGCTCGTAAGGTTCGAATTTCTGTAAATGAGCAAAATCAATGATTATAGATCTAACTTATACGTATAGTATATAGGCATAGGTAAACTTACGTTGTCGAAGACAATGGTCGGCACAAAGGATATACCCAACGCAAGAGTCTCCTTGCCGTAGGGCAGCAGGATCTCTGCAGTCTTACGCGTGCGCTTGCACTCCCTGGCCGCCGAGACATCAAGGTTGTGGTGCCTGGCGCAGACGTCGAGGTTGTTGCTGTAAGAGCGCAGCATGCAGTAGATCAGTTCGAACGCCTTCCGCAGTTCCATATGCTCCAAGACACAAGCATGTAGGGCATTCAATTCGCACTCTGGCTCTTGATGTTGACAGAACACTTGCAACTCTCCGATTTCAGTGTTATTGTAGAACTAAGGAATACAATCAAACATATGAGATCATACAAATTGTTATCTATGTCTACTCACGCTCGCTTTCCCAAACGGATAAAGTTTCAGTTCCGTGCGCGACCACCAATCGTTATCGACCAGCGCATCGTACAGACGACGTCGTATGAAGTACATGCTGTCCGGGCATAGGGCCTCGTAGTGTATGGCTAGCAGCAGTTTTGGAGTATCTGGCGAGCCCGGAGTCGTCGTGGTTGTCCCAGCAGTATCGATCTCATCTGGTGTTGGGGTCTGAGCAGAGGCGGAACTCAGCAGCAGCAAAACTCCGATTACCGGACACAATATACCACACAAATTATACTCCATTATTGCCAGAGACGACCGACCATACAGCATCACATATGAAACGCAACTGTCCGAGCAAATGCTGCATTATAATCAGCTGACGCTCTCGCGCCTCTCACTCGCTATACAAACTACGCATGGTCCACATTTCTGTTTGTTATCTAAATATAAATTTGAATATATGAGAATACATATGCTCATATTTATATACATTAACAGTACATTGGGATTAACCCACTGGTGTTAGTGTTTATAAATATATGTCTGAGAACTTGTTTAAATTTCTAATAATTTTCTCGATTTGAGCTTTATTTTTTGCGCCAATTTAAAGTGGGTTTGACACTCCATCTGTTATTCAAACAATTCAATTAAGCTTGAGTCGAATGTTTTCAATTCGCCACTGGTCGCTAATGGGTTAATCGGTGTGTGCTGCGGTTACGCCGACGACGTCACAGCGTGACGGCAAAGGGGGAACACACTTCTGCATATTCATGTCCAATTATGTGTGTCTCTCTATAGAGTCTATGGAGCCGGTTGACATTAACAAATCATAAACAATGAGGATTGCAAGCGCGCAACAAGTTCAGTGCACCGACAAGAGCCGCGCCGGCGCTAATTGACAGACAGCTCCATTTTGGACAGCCAAGGCCCGCACAACGGTTTTCTGCGAGAGTAAACCAGTTGGGGGACCATAACAACACTACACACATACATACGCACACACACACACACTGCAGACATGTGACCGAGGAGTAACTGTGTTGGCACTCCCGAGTGCCATTGACCAGCAGCAGCAGCGTTGGACTTGGGCAATTTCAGTTTCTAACTAATTTTCAATGCCTTTAATTGCCTTTGAATTCTTCAAATGGCTACCAGCAGCATTTATGGTGCGTGTTTCATGGTCAAGGCTTGCGCGCAAGAATGTCGCCTGGCTGGCCCAGGTTAATTGTGTTGCAACCAGCAGCAGCAAGTGGCAATTGCAAGTGGCACCAGGCAGCTGACCATTTCCCCCGGCAGAGACAGTAAACCAGTCGAGACAGCTTGGCAGCAAAAAGTGACAGTGTTTATGATGAGGTATTAATTGGAAACTCTAGCTCCCACTACAGTCCCGGCTTCACTGCCACCTCCAGCTCCAGCTCCAGCTCCAACTCCAGTTCCAACTCCTACTCTGATTTTGATTTCCAGTTCGACCGCAAAAGCGACACGAATCGGAGCCCCAATGCGTCACATCGACAATTAACCCAAATTTCGCTTAGCCGACCGATTTTGGGCGGCAACCAAAAACTGCACGCCCAGCCAGGCTGAGTTCCAGCTCGGGGCTTACTCACGACTCGCGTTTTATCTCTGTGCCGGTTTCTCTAACTGTTACTCTGTTGCTTTTTCTGTAGTCGTCAATTCCGATTCCGATTTGCATTCGAGCTTGGCTGTTGTTGCTTTAATTTGCTTTCGTAGCCTGCGTCTTCAGCATGAACTTAAAATGCCGTTATATACACTACAAGAAAGTGAGTCTTGTGTTTCCCCTAACTGAGAAGTCATATAGAATTAGTAATATGTTAATTCCAACTAAACACTGGATAGTTTTCTACAACAGCATTATCACATTAGGTGTCAAAGACTAAATGAGTTAGGGTATTTAGTAGGCGACTTCTCTTAGCAGTGGATATTTGCTTGGCTTTCGGTTCTTTGTTTTACGAGCAATGCGGTTCTCATTGCAACATTTTAGCCGCTAGTAAGCATCTTTTTGTTGTTGTTGTCGATCTTGTTTTGTTGCCAAAAACGCGTACGTTAACCCTTGAGTGCTGTAGTGAGTACACACAACTAGCGAGGTTTAAGTTCGAATAACTACGCAGTTGGAATAATGCGATGAGTTCATTGAACATTCTCAAGTGGGGCTTGTCAGCGCCGAATTCCAATTCGAAATTCATCGATGAGCTCTACCGTTCCTTTCCGTCACATAAGCACAAATTGCGCAATTTGTTTCTTTTGTTGTTGAGCATTTCCTTAATATAATCGATGAATAAATCGAATTATATACAGAACAGATTTACATCGATGTCTTACTAAAATTAAAGTAAATAAGTGTTGTAAAATGATTGCTAAGAAAGCAACACTGGTACGATTGGGTTGAGCACAAGTGTTAAAGACGGCTTTTAACTCGGCATCGCATGCGACTTTTAGTGGGTCACGGTGGACCAGTTTTCGTTCGGCAGGAAGAAATTTCCTGCTGCGCATATTATTTGGAACAACTTTTTAAAGATAAGCTTACGTATGCCCAGACACGTATGTACGTATGTAAGTATTTAAATATGACACACATCGACATCATATGTATGCATGGCATGGTGCATTCGCTTGCATTTCTGTCATTATCTTCCGATGCAGTGACTGATTTTCGGCTGGAGAATTTCACAAGACTCACTCAAAAGTGATAACCGCTATTCGTTATTCGCTCTCAGAGAGGGTTAGCGGCATATTGCACACACGATCTTCTCTCTAAGCTCCATTCGCTGCAGCCAATACACGTCCGAAGACGTGCCCAGGCACAATACCCAGTAATATGCGTCTTATGCAAATGATACTCGCGGCGCTGCAAGGCCTCACAACGTCGATCGTCCGTCCGAAGTACCGTCGGATTGCCGTACCGCCGTAGCGTCTCTTTAAATGCCTAATTTCCGCTGATTCAGCGGCATTGTCAATTTCTGATTCTCCGTGGCAAACAACCGCGAGTGTCGAGACTTATTAGAGACACTCTGGCATAACTCAGCCGGGGCTTGCCTCATCGCTACATTTCTTGGGTGTTACATGATGACTTGCAGCTGCCCCGGCCCCGGCCAGGCCTGGCTTTGTAAGCTGCCTCTCGGCTTGCGTGCAAAGCTCTTATAAAATCCGAGAGAATGCATTTTATTGCCATTGTGGTTGACTCGCGGATACGCTGTAACTTTCTTTAACTGGCAATACAAACTATGAAATGAAGAGTGAAATTACTGGTATTTGTAATTATTTATAAACATATGATATCGATATATCGTTGATCCGCAATTACAAATCAAACTTTTTGTGGCTGCCAACTTGCTTCGAAAACTATTTAAACTTGAACTAAAAACCCATTTTTTTTATTTTTCCGCAAACTGATTGCTTCAGTTATAAATCAATTTAATTTTTCTGCAACATTTCAATCTAAAACTAAATTATATCTTATAACGGGTTTCAAATTATTGATCATTAGCAAATAAAGAAATTATACAAACTTTCTGTATTTGCTAACCTAAAACTAAAGTTGAGAATGGCAAAATGTTCATCTCTCTCAGTTATTATAAAATCCAGTTTTGGGGAAAAAGCAAATTGGCAACACTCGAGAAGACAAAAGCCGCAACAGAGCCAACCAAATGATGCCACAGCCCAACCGAGATGCATTTACCATATGCAGCAACCGCCGACGCCGGCGACGGCTCCCAAACAATTTATTGAATGGGGGCTGAGGTTTTGGAGCTGGGTTTGGCTTCAACTTTGACATTCTCCATATGAACATATGTCCAGCTGTCGGTAGGGTATGTCGACAGCTCTCGAGTTTCTTGGTAACATTAAGGAATTTCATAAAAATATGCGCGCTCCACTTTGGCATCATAATCGACAGAACCATCAACTTGAATCTGTTTCGCATTGCCAGAGCAAGTGTCAGCCAAAACAGATTGCCGAGCAAACTGGTTCTCTTAGTTGTCTTTCGGTTTTGCGGTTAAGTGCTATTTACATCTTGGCCACGTTATGCGAAGAAGCATCAGTCGTTTTTTCATGCCACTTGTTACAGTTAGTTCCGATGCCAACAACCTGGATACAGTCGGCCGACGTGCAGTTCGTCCGATTGCATAGACAAAGTACGTGCCATGTTTTATTTTTGTCTGTGCTGCCTAAGACTAAGCTCGGACCATAAATTATATGTGCCTGTCTAGATAGCGATAGTGAGCAACACCTACTACCATGTGTTATTTGATGAGAGACATGAGTTAAGCACCAAAACGGTACCAACTGACGCAAGGCAAGACGCCTTGGGCTGTAAGTCACAGTTGTTCGCAGATATAGAACACTTATTTATAATAGTCGCATAATGTTAACGATTCTGTTCGAAAATAACAGCTGAGTCAAATTGAGAGCACGGCGGCCTAATCGGGTGACAACGTTGACTGACTGATACAGACTTTAGTAGGGCACAGTTGTTGGACTTTACCTGTTGTTTTTAATTGGATTTTGAGCGCACAAAGCAGACAAAGAAGTACAAGACACAAGATGAAAGATAGATAGACAAAAGAATTTGCGAATGTGTTTGCATATACACGCCCATATATGTATGTATATAGCATGTACATATCTAATTTATATACAAGTGATAGACCCAGAGCAAATAGACAGTTTTACCAGTTGCTGTTTGTATTTACCCAACAGCAGCTTCTATTTATACATTTATCGAACTATTCGAGAGATATAAGACCTCAATATTTTTTCAAGAATTGATAAAGAAATATTTGGTGAGCAGATATTCTTTGTTTTGATGAATTTTTGCCATGAAAGTTATATATCACTTTGGGGTTTATCACAATAGATAATAAAAATTGGCTGAGAAAGTTGGCAAGCAAATTCTATCGACGGAATGTTAGATGCGAATAGAATAAATACAAATAAAATAGCGAAAAAGCGGAAACGCCAGCCAGAAATTTACGAGCATTGGCCACATTGGTTTCGGTTGGCCTGAAGGCTTCGAGCGGCGTTGAAGCGTTTCAGCAGCAACAAGTGGTCAAGTCAACGTCGGGGGTTCTAATCACATTAACACACTGACCAACAATAGACCATTAGAAGAATGAACGTTCACGACCCGGCCTGGTCCGGTAATTATGCGCTGCTGTGCAAATACATAACTTAAAGCCGGCAAATCCATTGTTTGTTAACTTGGCCCGGTAGCTTCGAGGTGTTCACAGACCACAGCCCACGCCAATGAGGCATTGCGCAAGATTTATAACGCCTCTGGCCGGGGCCGATCTGCAATTGTTCGAAATACGTAATGCTTGAGGCTTCCGTTAGAATCCGACAGCAATTGCTTTAAGCCAGATGTGCAGACATACACACAAGCGAGACATACAAACATACGTCGAACGCAAATGTGGGTCTAGGTCGTTGGCGGTTGAGGTTGACGTTGCCTGCGGGGCTAGGTTCGATGTGCAGCCAGCTGAGAAATTCTTTGGCGTCTATATCGGCGGCCCCCTTTTCGGTTTCGGTTTCGGTGTGTGACACAAATGTTGTTGGGGTCTCTTCTTGGCTGGCGAAAAGAAAATTACAATATGCGCCAAGCGACGACGAGTTTACGAATGTGGCAGCCGAAATAGAGTGTGATTGGAGGCAGCAGCAGAAGCAACAGAAACACACCATGGGATAGCAATTTAGAGACGCCGCAGGCACTGTCTCGCTGGGTCATTTAAACGCCCCTTCGCGCCCCTTGGAAACTTGTTTCTGTCCGCCGTCTACCTTGGCTTTGTTTTTGTTGATGTTGATTACAATTATTTTCAATTAAAATGTGAGAGCAGCACAGCAAAGCCGAGAGCTTTTTCACAGTCTGTTTACATTTTGTACAAGCTGAACAGCTGTTTTGCTGAGAGCGAGTCAGAAAGAGAGCGAGAGCGAATGTGTCAGAGAGCAGCGCACGTGAGAGCGCGCGCTGTAAATGAAAAGCAAAGCCCCAGCAAGTTTTGTCAATTGATTGAGCGGCGGCAGCCCCAGCACCGCCATCAACAACAACAACACCAATACGAAGACACTTACACGAACTACAACTACATTCACAAATCGAAGTGTTCGTAGTAGAAACATCGCACAGCGAAGCAAGCAGCAAAGCCAGCAAACAAAACTCAGAGGCCCGACGCTGTGCCGCAGTCAGTTGTTATCGGAGCGCGCTGCCGCTGTCATGTCCGAGACGTAGACGCGCACGGTTCGTTTTACTGGTGGGTTTTCAACTGACTGACTGTGTGTGTTTGGGTCTGGTCGGGTCTGGTCTGGTCATAGATTGCCTTACCTTACGTTTCCTCTGCTCTTCGTTCGCTATTCGGTCGCGCGGCGGGGTCTGTCGCTCTCTCTCTCTGTCTGTCTCTCTCTGTCGTTTTACATCTCCCACGCGCGCTCTCTTGACATCATAAAAATAATACATTTTATAGTTGCTTATTTTGTTAGTGGCTGAAACCAAAAATGTTAAAATGAATAATAAAGAGCCAGCTAATAATTGTGTGCAGTGCTTATAGCCACTTTATATATAGAAATACCTTCTTTATTATCTTGGAGTTGTCTAGTAAATGCAAATTAAACTTACTACACACATGTACATACGTGAACTAATATGTGTCTGTGTATGTATGCACATATAATAATCAATTCAGAGAAACCAAATTTTTTATGGTGTGCACCTCAAGTTCACGGATGTGATTGTTGCTGTTGTTGTTGTTTGGTTGTCAAAACAACATTTGGTGTGTGCGTGTGTTTGCTCAAAGAGAAATTATTTGAGTCGGTGAAATTGTTCATAACAATAATCAATCTAGTTTTTGCTATGTGCTGCCCACTTATAACATATGTACAACAAATATTATTTCCATACACACATGAATGTTTCAGTCTGCCGGCGCTGAGTTTGTTTTTTTTGATTCTGTCCGATAGTCTGTTATCACAATCTCCTGTTGTTCCATGTTGTGCACACCGTGTCTGAATGAATGTACCTTAAGAATGTATTTACATACAGATGTACATGTGTGTTGGTAGATGACAACCGTGTATAACACGATGCTTTTTGTTGGCTGTTACTGTTGTTGGTTGATTGCATTGTTGTTCAATTTATACCATATCTCTATTTCTATCTCTGTCTTTATCTCTATCGTCAGCTCTTGACGACGACATTGATAACGCAGTTACCCGTACCCGTACCCCTACCGTACCCGGTTAGCTTAGCAAGCCTCTCTCTCGCGCACAGCTCGTCGTCGTCTAATTGCCTACAACCTTATCGCGCTGACCCCTGAACAGAGCCTAGCACCGTTGATTTGAATAATATACGAGCCGAACCGGACCGTGTATATTATTAAATTATAGTGGATCATTCGCGTGTGTGTGCGACGATAGACGCGAGTTTTTCATTGTCGTCGTTTGGCAAATCATTTTTGCAAAATGTCTTTGTGAGACGACGCTCGTGTGCATAAGAAAAAGTCATAATGAAATGTAAAACGACGCAAAAAACAAACGCGCGAGTGCATAAATAAAAATAATTCATTACTGTATTGTATTTTAAATTGCATTCAATTCAAAGCGGAAGTACACACACACACAAAAGTACACACATACAGTGCACAAAAATAAAGATTGTTACAAATACAAGAAAATAAATACCGATTGCAGTAAAATACCATATGCAATAAAGCGAAACAGCAGATTGAAAAAAACATCAAATAAAAAGCTAAACGCTATTATTACAGTTGCATCAATCATCGAGTCGAGTGGTAAGTTTAATCAGTAATTAGCTAATTAATCACTTATCTTATTAAATAATAATGAGACCCAGTGTTGCTTCCTTCCTTAAGCTCACACTCCTGCCAGTAAAAAAACAGCTAGAAAATCAATAAAGCCGACTTTTAACGCTGCTTAACGTTACACACACACACATGCATATATCGTGCTACTCTTTGAGCTTACTGGGGCTTTTCATTAGCAACAGCTGATTGCACAAGTTGCTGACAAAGTGACCTCCAACCCCACTGTGCAACCCCCACCCCAACCCCCGAATATCCTAGTCGCTAATTGCCTAACCTTGGCGCGCCTTGTCACTGGAGGTGTGTCGCGGGCGCCGCTGAGGGCGTGTTGTATCCACTGTTTGCTGCTACAGCTTGCTTTGCCCGATTTTCTTGTGTGAACACATTTTTAAGTATTTACAGACCCTTAATTGTATCCACTCCCACTCCCATTTCCATTCCCATTTTCCCTGGTTTTTCTCGAGTGGAAGGCGCGTGGAAGGCGCTTAAGTTCTGCATTTGCTACTTCATCATGTCAATCAACGTCGCAGTCAGCTCAGTCTTGTTGCAAGGGTCGCTCTTTGTTATGTGTGTGTGCCACAGTGCCCTCGTCTAATCAGGCCAACTTTTAACAACAAACTCACACCGGACCAAAACATCACATCACACAGAGGCGGCAGCAGCAATAACAACAATAATAAGCGCTCTGCTTGTTTTGACAGTATCAACGCATGCGAACAACGTGTCCTTGCGTGTCTCTTTGCGCTCTCTCTTGGCGTGCTCTCTCGCGTTTTTATTCTCTCATCTTCTACCACGTGATTTCCAGCTGCACTTTGACTTTCGTTACTAAGCTCCAGGGCGTTAAAAGCTTGAAGCTTTTGCGACTGTTGCTAAGTCACCGCCAAATGCATCCTCGAAAGCTTTTCTAGAAGTTTTATGCCAAAGGGCAATTCTGACGTACCGTATGAAAATCGTAATTGCGCACTTGTTGATGCCAATTTCGACACATTTCTCGGTGAATAGAGTTGAAGATGCAATATATTTCAAACTGTGTAACCGAAGTTTAGGATATTTTTGATCCATTCACTGTGCAAGTAGTGAGTTTATAAAGCTTGGTACAGTATTGGATCGGAATTATGTATATCATTCTGTACAACAAAGCACCAGAATGATGTATATCATTCTGTACAATAAGGTTACCATTTTCCATTACATCTTCGATTGGTACGTTTCCTCCTCGAGGTATTCACGTTTTTAGGTTTTTTCCATACGGCTGCCTGCTGCCTGCTGCACTTTCACTCGCCCCGTCCGCATTCTAAAGTGAAAGGAGCAAAGCTACTTATATGGTTTGTCTGCATGTATGCATAGGTATAAGTTGATGGTCGCTTTTGGTGCTTTCTAAACGATGGCCATTTACCCAATGCTAACGAAATCGTAGTTGCTATTGGAGTGCCATTCACAAAACTCAACACACACACGCAGATAAGTACGCTTTGGCCAATTGAAAATTGATCGTAGACCGCATGCATGAGTGTGAAGCACCCACATCGTGCTCAGACGATATACCGACAAAAACTGGCAAATGGCAACATTCTATTTCAATTAGTGTAACTGACCTATGGCATTTGCAGTGCTCTCGACAACATTAATCAGCACATTTGGAGCCCATTGTATTTGTATATGTTATGTACTGGCCTTTGTTTACACTCATAAAAAGAGTCGACAAACATACACACATGACCGATCTGTAGCAGCAAGCATAAAACTTTTCATATCTTTAGCGAGGCCAAAACGCCGGCAATAACAACAACATCAGCGTCGGCAACAGCATGTTAAATGTTTTACTGAGCTCGGTTTGGCTTTTATGATAAATTTGGATCTCTTTTAGTGTTTTACTGGCTTATTTTAGTATCATACTTCATATACATTTATCTATTCATTTTTGTTTACCTTTAACTCTTCAAGTTAACGGAAAGTTTGTCTATTTTTTGTCGCACATTCATTACAAATTATCATTATATACAAGTATACAAATTATCATTATATACAAGTCCCAAGTAACTGTAATTACCGTCGATTTTCGTGTGATTAATTTTATTATTATATTATTTTACGTTATTTGGTTACATAAAAAGTTGACCAGCTGTCTGCTACTTTTTGAAACAGCAGAAACGACACGCGATAAATAATATATGTATACATTGTATTTTGTAGCTTTATATACCATATACCCAACAGTTGAGATTCATTCAAAAGCATCACGCATCATACGATTAAGTTATGAAATGTTTTTTTGACATTGACGTTTAATACCTGTCATGGTGCAGTTGCCTTTGTTGTCACTGTTGTTGACTGAGGGGGCATTTTACCGTTACCAGATTGATAGCGCGTCCCGCGCATTGCGTGTGCATCAAAAAGAAGATATTGGGTTTTTCGTACTGTACATTTCTTTTTTTTTTCTCGTCTACCTTCACATTGACTAACTGTTTCTTAACTCAAAGGAAAAAAATACAAAATGCAAGCCCGCAGAATTATACAATAAAACACATAAAACGCTTACAGCATACAAATGTATTTTCATTTTTGTATTTTTTGTCTTTGTACATTTTGTCAACGGCTCAAATAACATTTAAAAGCAATTTTTGTCATTACTTTGCAATTTATTATAATATTTCGAATATTTAAGGTATTTCTCCCTCAAGGGAGCTTAATGCGTATTTTATAGCGCACATGAACTTTCTAAAAGCTCAACGCTTAGTTTTGTTTTCGTTATCAGGATTGTACATAGATGGCGTCGTTGAGCTTTGAAAGGGAAGCGCTTAGAGTTTTGTTCGCTTGAAAGCTTAGTCAGCAGCACCTGTTGCTTTTCGAAATCAGCATTTGGTTGACGAAGCAGCTTTTTTAAAATCGTCTGTAATTCGTTATCAGCAAATGACGGATGAAATTCCCGTTAAACAGCAGGTGATTAACTGATAAGAGAAACAAACAGACCTGCAGTAGCGCATTGCATTTGTTTTACAACAAAATGAATTAAAACTATGAGTGTACACATGTTTATACACAATTAGCTTAAAAGTAAATTAAGAAAAGCAATAGTACTGTTTGATAAGCAGCCGAAATAAATAAACAAAATAAAAAACTCCTTGATTATTAAATGTAACAACTGTCACGTTTTCGTAACGCCCAGAAAGCCGCTGTTGCCAAGGGTTCGTTTAGAAAACAGAAATGCTCTAGTATTAGTAAAAGATATATGCAATAGATGCAAAAGCAAATGACAATCGTCAATTTCCGATCTCGAAAAACAGCGAACAAATTTCGTTTGTTGTGCTGCGGGAAATTTAAAAAAAATAGTGCAAGCGCTATAAAAGTCAGCACCCTAAGCGAATCCAAAATAAATGACGTGACATCAAAATAAAATAAAAAAATAAAGAGTAACTGCAAAATGTAAACTACACAGAAACGTGCGAGTCGCGATTTTGCTCAGAATCTTAATGAGGGCAGAGAAAAAGAGACAGAGACAGACATGTTGATTTAAAATGTGTTTAAATAACATATATGTATGTGCATACATATACATAGATATACAGAGATGGCTTGTAGGGAAGTTCGACTACACACATACTACTTATTTTCAAAGACAATCTGCTTACTACCTCTGATACCAATCTGCAAAATTGTTTGGTTTTAAAAATTCTTCGAGTTAGACGGTTGAGAAAGTTCTTGAGGTGTCAGTGACACATTTTCTTTTATTAGTTTGAACCAATTAAGCATTTACTGTGTGCCTTATCAAGTGAAGTCATTGATCGTTAGAAGAATAAGGTTGCTTCTTCTTATACAACCGGTTTGGTTCTGAGAGCTCTTACAGACGCCAGTTAGTAAGTAAGTTTGTTTAAAACCATCGACTGTAGCATTCTACATAAATTTGCATATGTTTAAAGAAACTCAACGACCAAGAAACATAGCATTGGTCGGGCAAGCTTTTAGTATTTCACTGTTGCAGACGAGTTTGCAGCTGACATAAAAAAGGAAAAACCAACCGACAAAAAACCCCAAAAAACTGTGTCAATGAAATTTTCGTGCATTAAATTGCAATAGTTGCACAGAAAATGCCAGACGGCTGCCTGTGATGTCATACTGTGCACTAGTCGGTTGCTTTAATACCCTTCCGTTTAAATATAAGCTAATAATCAACTTCATTATTATTGATTATATTAAATTTGATAGTTCTCAGTTGAATAATCAAATGCAGTAAGTTTAATTAATATAAGTAAGTAATAAAGCAGCTAACTACAGTCCACTCCATGTCTATCAAGCATAAGCGATTCAACTTAAAGCACTTAATCTATCTTTCGTGTGATTCACAAACTTGTTTGTTTTCATTGGCTGTAAATTTGCCGACCTCCCATTGCCGTGTCGAGGCTTCAATGGGCTTGTGCTGAACGAGTATCTACGATTATTCAAACAATTAGCTTGTATCATTTTGAGTCAGTGTACCTTACGAATTATGCTCAAATACTACATCGATTTAGCTCAAAACTAGTCAGACTAGTTGTCAATATCAACGTTTTGATTGAGCGTTGCTCAACGCAATCGAGTCTGTCATCCGTTCTTCGCCCATATACGATGAGCGGACGGCGTTAAATACCTAAAATATTTTATCTTCCATTAGTATGCGAAGCAACGCGTTGGAGTCTAGAGAGACCAGGAAGCACAGCAGAAGCCAAGGCGGTTTGGATCTTAAGTCATGCTGTTTTGTATGCTTTGGGTGTGGGCCTGTTACATTTGTTGTATCATAGCGCACTCGAGGTTTGTTTTGTTTTGTTTGCTCATACTAGAGGTTGGCTTTCTCCATGCACATCCCAGCCCATATGTTGATTATGATTTTATTGTAAGCTCTGATGTTGAAAACGTTTCCGTTGCATTAACGATACAGTTTTAATCGGTCGTTGCACCCTGTAAGCCCTCACTGTATGTCCACAGCTGCATAAACCGTTAAACAGCAACGTAATGCCGTTGAGTTCCATTCGGTATCGCAATCCGAGTATCATCAGTAGAATAGAAGTCTGATTTTATGATAGAAGGGAAAACTATAGCATTCTGAATGTCGTTGATCTTACATACTGTTATGAGTAAGACTATTGAGCTGCATGATTAATCAGAAATATAATTTTAATTGTCTCTGGCTAAATGTGAATATCATTGCGAGACTCGCAAGTTGGCTCAAGTGTTGACTTAGCCCCTTCGGCCGACTCAAGCTAATGAAGCGCATTAAATGAAGCTCAAATGTGTTGAGCATCTTATAGATGCTTACGAGGCACTGTGCCAGTGACACAGAAGCAATATACCAGCACAAATACACAAATACAAACGCAAACACATACGAACACAAACAAACACAACATCAACAGCAAGAAACAGATACGAACTTCGACAGACGCATGAACCACGTGGAAACGCACAGCAGACGCTGAGAGAATTTTCTGGCTGTGTTTTCGGGTCTGTTGGGAAAGGTTAATGAGTTATAAAAGTTGTGGCACTCGTTGTGTGGTGTAAACGATACGCATTATTAAAATCTCTTTTATGCGTATAACTGTCTGCCTGCAATTTTCATATGTTTGAGATAATTTAGTTTGAGTAGACTCGGTAGCCGGCTTGATACAAATACGGATAGAAGCACAAAGACAGATGCAGGTACAGATATGGATACAGTTTTCTTTCGGCTTTGTTACGCTTTCCAGAACATGACTTGCTTATTTTCGGCATGGCTTTCATTTTTGGGGGAAAAGAGCCTCTTAGAATTTCACGCCAGCTTTTTGGGGCAGCATATAAAGACATCACAGAGCAGAACTATAATAGCATTTATTCAAAGAGCAGAGCGAAGAGTCTCAATCTCAGTGGCAGCCGCTGCGAAACGACCCAGAAACTGTGTCAAACATTTTACAAAAGTGCAAAGCTCATGGAACAGAACAATACCAAAATGGGGGCCAACAAACGGGGCAGTATTTAGACAGCTAAAGCTGGAAATAAAAAGTGTAACTGTTTTCTTTTGCTTCTTCCTTTTTCGGGTAACTTCTTTCACAGGTGAAAGAGGGAGCCGTAATTAAATCTTATAGAATACTGGATAAGAAAATAAAGTAACTAAATTGCTATGTTGTGTCTTGCAACAGCAACAGTAGCAACAACAACAAAAGCAACAACCAAAACATTGGCCATGCTTGAGTTGGCAGCCAAAGCTTTACGCTTACGGTTCTTTTTTTGGGCTAAGTATTTCGGATGTGAAATACGAAATACTCGTAGAAACATACTTGAAAAGGTAGCAGACGAACCGCAACCGAACACGCTAAGGCCCGAGCCCAACCTTAAAGCACTTAAATCGTCCATAAGTGACAGCTGTAACTGAGAAGGGCGTGGCATAGCCTCCGCAATCTGAGTTTCTCGTTTATATCTAAAAATGTCGCAAGCCCTGGCAAGCTTGGCCTATGGCTCTGGGTTAAGCCTTAGCAGCAGTTTGCTCTATAATAATTTAAATTCTAACTAACGCCATGACGGTTTTGGGGCTCGGTTTTTTACTGTGTCTGATCAATTTCAGACTTGTTTTTACTGTTCTGTTATTCTACTCTTTTATTTTTGATGAATTTCGTTTCGAGTCGTAGACAAAGAGAAGCACATGCTGCGTTCGTTGTTTTCTCTAGCTGCAGTTGTCGAAATTCAAATGGTTTGGTACTCGTATTTATCCAGAGCTTACATTTAATTGCGGACTGATGACGCACATTGTTAACTACGAAGTGAGCTAAGAGAAAAAGAGAGGCCCAACAAAACTGTGATGGACGTCATGACGACGTCAGCAGACCAATCTTTGGGGTTTTTCTGCGCAAGCTGTGGGTTTGGCAAGTTATTTTAACAACATATTTGCTAAACTTGGTAAGGAGAATTTATTTTTTGTATCTTTTGCTATATTTGTCGTTAAAGCTTTGTTGGTTTGTTTTATATATATTGCAATATTAATAAACTCACACATATGTTTGCACATAGTTCGCAAAGAATTATTTTAATCTTGCTTTCTTTATGTAAATACCTAACATATAATATAAAACCTCAGGAATAAATGTAGTTATAGGAAAGGAAGAATTCATATATGAAAATGCTTCAAAATAAAATCAACTTTGGTAGAATTACTACAATTAAAAACTGTGAACTTCCGTATACAATATTAGTTATAAAAACTATTTCCAAATTAAATTTGTTTGCATAAGTGTGCAAAATAAATTAGAAAAAAATTAGATAAATGAGGAAATAAAACGATTTTTCTTGCAGAATGCATAACAGTCATTAACCGTAGTTTAAAAGTGCAAATATGTGCAGTGAAATATATTACTAAGTAAAATTTCCGCATCACTCCAATGAAGAAAACCTGCCGAATAGAAAGAACATTTGCAAATTCTTAAATACTTAGTAGAAACTGTAATATAAAATCTCTGGCGCTTATAGTTTGAGTATCTGTTATTCAAATATTTTCTTCAATATATTTAGCAAAGAGTATACCATACTATAAATAGAATCCGCCCCATATTGCTGTCTTCTTATGCTGTGCTTTGGCCATTTAGCCTTCGCATTGCTCGATATCTAGGTACATCTGTAGTAATTAGTTTTTAGTGCCTCGCTGTGCCCTTGTTTATATGAGATGGGCAGCCCGTTGTAATTGTTAAAAACCAAATTAAAATACTCTCACACTGGCCGCTAGTCTGCTTAGATGTTCGAGCTAAGAGCTTTATAAAAATAGACGCCTCTATTTATAATGGTCTAATTTGGTTTGCGTGCTGCTCAGTTGATGTTGATGATACTGATGAATTTATTTCTAGTTCAAAATTTAAAGCGGCAACGAATTTTTGCGAAATTGAATTTTGAGTTTTGCAATTGTTTACTTTTAATTATAAAACCACAGCAGAGTCCGACACGAACTGTGGACTGATAGACTGTATTACTCTCGGTAATGTTGGCAAACGTTTCTGTTGCTGCTGTTGTTTGTAAATTTTCGACGCTGCTGCGCTGCCTGCTTATCAATTTTCAATATTGACCTTTGCTTTTTCCACCTTTTCCACCTTGTTCGTCTTTTTGTTTACTTTTTTAGTTAAGCCGCGTTAAATATACAAACATACATACATATACTATGCACATACATACATATGTATATGTATACCATGAACGTTGGGAATTTGTCCAGTGTTTGTTTTTGTCTCTGTCTTCACACCTTGTGCCTCTGGGAGACAACACGCTTGTTGTTGTTGTTACTTTTGTGGTTGTTGCTGGATACCTGGCGACAACTGCGACGCGATAGTTGCGCAAGAGAGAACCGAAGAGCCACAAATATTTGTGTAAAGTTTTTTCGGGCGAATTTCTGTTGCCACTGGTCTTCTTCTCTTATCGTCCCTATAGCCCCCTTCTATTGGTCAACCACAAGCATACAATTTCCACGCTCTTTGAAAAATTATCGCTGAAAAGAGAAATAGATTCGCTCTCCATGTTAATTGAATTAGACCGACAATTGCGAGACGATCTGTGCCTGACTTAATTAATTTGAAGTGCAAGGCATAAACAATGCCGTTATTCATTGATTAGTCACCGTCGCACTGAGTCAGGCCAATTGATAAGCGGGAGCGCACTTAACCCAATTAGGTAGTTGGCCAGACGATGATAAAATAATTGCATTTTTCTTTAATTTGATTTCAATTGCTTTGCCACAGCAAGAAGAAGTTGAGTGAAAAACGAAACGCTCTGAACTAATCACTTTATCTTCGGATTCGCTGCTTCTGTTGTTCTTCAATTTCGATTTCAAGCTGCTGAGATTTCTACAGCTACTTCGTTTCTCCGTTCTGCTCTTACTTTCTAATGAGACTCGAGTTTCATTGAAAGTTCAATTAGCGTGTGCACAGAGCGAAAGTTGACGCAATAGTAGCTGAGAAAATGGGAGAGAGTCAAAAAGATAGTTTCTTGTATGCTTATAAATAAAGTAGATAATAGTAGACAATCGACTTGCATTAAACTTGGCGACACAAGCAAATTAAAAAGTATTTACTTAATGTTAAGTGTAAAAAGTACAATTATGTATTAATATAAATTTCAATATGGATATCCTACGAGACATAAATACTCATTTGGCAGATCTTATCTTTCAACACAATCAATTTACGCACAGAAAGAAAATATTGTCAACATGAAACCCACGATAAGTTTAATCAGAACGAGCTGCACGAACACTTTGTAAATAATGAAAATAGCATGGAATATGTGGACATTGTTTTTTGTATCGAACTCGGCAGATAAAGGGTTTATGATTGACGTTGCAATTGCACTTCAAAAATATAATTAAAAAAAATTCCACACTAGGTAGGTAGAAAATGCCGTTTTTCTTAGGGAATTGTTGGTGTGTTTTTAAAATTGGTTGAACTTTGAGTATTATTTTTATTTTTACACCGTTATATCGTTTTGTGTGTGCACAGATTTTTCTTTTCAATTATTTTTTAGAGTTTCTGTTGTTTTGTTTCCCGAGCATCGCATGAACAAATTAATATTGTGTACATGTATTGTTTGTTACGTACATGTATCGGTGGATGCCAATTTAATTGGTTTGGAATTATAAAGCTTGTTTAAGTGCATTCAGTCTATTTAGCAACATGTGTAGTCAGCACCCAGCGTAAAAAATGAAGTTATTAAAAGAATCGTATGCATTAAATTCTTATTTTGTTAGATTTTCGGCGTATCCACTATTGGGAGAAAAAATCTAGAAGTTATTTATTGCAATCATATGACAGTTTCGAATCGAAATATTGCTACTAGCAATTTGTATCCTTGCCAAGCTATGCAGTTTTTTGTGCAATACTTTTATTATGAGTTTCATAGTGAAAAACATATCACATACATACGTTTGTATGTACACGAGTATATGTATGCAATATATGTATGCACATATCTGTAGACATGTATGTATGTATGTACGCCGCTGACAATGTGCTGTTAAATAAAATGGAGATGCGATTCTGTGAACCATTGGGAGGGTTTCACTTTTTCTCTAATGGAATCGGATTGTTTTGCACAAGTTTCTCTTTTTGTTGTTGCGACGAAAACGATATAAATTACCGACGTTATTAAAATTTAATTAAAATGAAAAAATGTGAACGCATAAAGATATTAAAAACATTTACAATCAAGCATATGCATAAAAAGTTTGCCTTTTGTGAGTGACATTTTTATTTACAAATAATATTAACTTTAAGTACAAAGAGAAAACAATTAATTATTTTTAATTAAACACTGATTTTTTCAATAAATCTCAACTTTACAAGGGTCGTGGGAACTAATAAATAGAGTACTGGCTGGATTGGTTAAAGCTACTATTTTTTTAGGTATCCTTCATGCATCTAATTGAACTTTAATGTGATATTGAAAATAATTGTATATACGTTACAGTTTTTTATGACACTATATTTTATTAGGTGAATTTTGTTTGAACAGCGCACTTAACGCCCTTTGCATTCTTTGTCTGTTTGATAATTGATTGTTATTGCTCATTTGATTCAATAATATTATAATCATTTATCGTCATGGTGACAGCATTTGGGGTTCGTTGTAGCTGTGTTATGTTGATGTTTCTGTCATTATTAATGACACTTTGTTGGGAATACATTGTAAGGGATGTTGTTGCGACACCGTGTCCATTACTCATAAATTGATTGGCTTACCCAGTCACTAAGTTAGTTGATCACACCTTCACAAAAGGTGTTAGAATAACACATGTATGTAAGTTAAATATATTTCACAAATCAAATCTAAACATTTGAAAATAAAATCTAATAGCCTTTTTGGCTGGCTTAGGCAATGTGTCACACAATGTGTTACTCGTGTTACTCAACAGCTTGTGAAATATTGGCCCCCAACCTTGCTCTGCTATTCAGCTTACCCATGATAGTTGAGCTCATTAAGCTTAAGTCGCATGTCAAAAGCCATTTGAACTGTCGCCCATTTGACCGCCAATCCGCCTCCCTGCAGCCGCCTCAGACTTCCGTCTAGGCCTGCTAATTATTTTTATGGCATTTTAATGACTTAATTAAACAATTTACTTAGAGCTGCGCGATAGTTCAATTATGCAACCAGCTGCAGGCTGGGCCCAATCGGAGAATTGCTGTGCAGTGGGCGGGGGGATGAGGATGTTTGAGTCAAAGCCGAGACGCCCGCAATTAAATGTTCATTAAAACAGGGCAAAAAGAATTGCAGCAGAAGATTAAGAGGAGAAGCAGCTGCACAAAGAGTAAAAACTCTTTGGCTTTGCGGGCAGCCATTGCTGTGGCAGCAACAACAAAGAATCTAATTGTATATCAAGTGCAAGTGTAATTGTGGGTGTGGGTATACAATTGCACCATAGCGCGTGTACGGGTGTGGGTGCACGGGAGAGTATGGCTGTGCGTGTGTGTGTCAGCGGTTGTATGCAAGCGAATGCATTTGTACGCGCCAATAAACAACCCACAGACCCAGAGGCGAATGCCTTGCCTCACTCGTAAACTAATTCAATTAACAACTAAGCAGCTTAACATTAAGTACCCACAGTGGTTGTGCGAATACATGCTTACATACACGTATGTATGTGTCTGTATGTCGGGGCTTCGATATCAAGGTGTGTGTGTGCACACGCCTTTGAGAAGCTCTAACTCAAAAGGTTGACCCATAACTCGGCACTTTACTGATAACTACAGCAGCAAAAGCAAAAGCAACATCTTAATTAGTCGAGAGCATATATCAGAAGTCAAGGCATATTGCTCTTTAAACATTTGCACATGTCGCATGATTGAGAAACGACCATTAAACCGATTGCGAAATTAGTTTAGAGTTGATATTATCTGGGGGGCTAAGCAGCGCACTCTTGACATGTCACTTGTCTCCGACTTCTTGACAGCCTCAGCCAAATTGTTATGCACTTTTTATGCGACAGTCGGAAACCGACTTCCATCTACGAAACTGACTCTGAGTCTGGGACTGGGACTGAGTCACGTCAAGTGCATTAAGCTCGTTTTGCGGTTTAGTTTGCTTTTGTTAGCGGAAGTGTACTGGCTACAGAAAAAAAAATGGGTTGAATAGTTAATCAAATTGCCGAGCATTTGCATATTAATCAAGTTTGCTTTCTGCTCTCTTTCCAGGCTAGCGCCGTCGACGGTGGTGCAGTGAAGTGGGTGAGTAAAAGCGGTCCAACAATGCTGTGAAAACTGTATGGACAGACAGTTTTGCAAGACTTATCAACCACGGGTACTACTACGAACAGTCTCTCAGAGAATTGACGTCAGGCATTTTTGTCGGACCTATCAAGCTCGAGTCACAGTTCGGACAGTTCCCACATTTGTTTTGTTATCTAGAAGCTCGTATCTGATGCTGCGATATCACATGTGGCAAGTGCTGTAGTTCCCTTAATTGTGGACTTATCTAACTTACGCCAGCTTTTGTTGTCACTCTTCTACTATTTGCCCCTTGGTTCACACTCTTTATTAAATAAGCAACCAGCTGATAATTAGATAGCAGCAGCAACAATATCAAAATAGAATTGCATTGTGCTATGTATGTTAGTCATGTGCTACTTTTGATTTGCATGCTTGCTAAAAAAGCATCTTAGCTGGCAAATATATACTCGTAGTACACATACACATATGTACAAATATGAACATATATTTGCGATTCGCTTGCTCTGGGGCCGGCATGGGTATGGGTCGCATATAATCGCTAGGTCTTTGCATATCAACTCGGGCATTAGCATGTCAGGGGCAGATAAAAATATGCGCATGGACACAGTGTGTATGGAAAGACAGTAGAAAGGAAGCACCCATACATACTCGTATACTCTGATGTATTTCCACATGTCTGTGTATCTGTGTGTGCCAAATAAATACCTTAGTTCAATATTTGCCTGTCTTAAATTTGTCTGATTTCAGCTGGCGAATTGAGGCCTCTCCCCCTGTACAGGAAACTGCGACATTGTAATATTTGATAACATTTTCAAATAAAACGCAATAACAAAATAATATTTGAACTGTACGAATATTCAACAATAAGATGGCTTTGAAGACTCTAAAAGTATATATAGCTAAACTTTCCATAAAGATAGAATTTCATTCCAGAGAGTGTTCACTAAACTAATTATAGGACCGAATTTGCCGTTTAATGACAGTTTATAAATAATTCGATTTTTAATCCTATTCGCGGTTTAAATGACATTTTAAATACAATCAATAAGCTTACGTTTATTTTTCGCCAAACGAAATCTATTTAAATTTGATCTAAGCTCAAAACAATTAATTTCGTCATTCAAATGGCAAACTAATAGAAATCAATGGTAAACAAAGGCAAGTCGCTTTACACAACGCTCGTCAGTTTGTCGTTGGCAGCAGCTTAGGTAAATAAGTAAATATTTGTTTATACTAGTATGTGCACTATCGCAACAAATTTTCACACAAATACCCACATACGTTACGTATGTATACAAAAGCCAAAGTAATCGGATATTTGGGAATTAACTGTGAACTGTGGGTGAGCAAAATTTGGTCTTTGTAAGACAAACGTTTTAAGAATGTTGAAACAAGATATTCCTATCGATTGCCCACTGAAGCTTGTTTTTGATAGAAATACCAATACAATTTAAATTTGTTTACTATAACTTGGGGTTTTATCTATGAGAACTTGAATTTGTTTACCTTTTCCAGTAATTGACCCAGTTATAACAGCGGCATGCTCCTGGCCCATTTGCGTGCTCCCTCACCCAATGCGGCTCTTTCACTTCTCTTTTTCCCGGTTGGAGTAACAAACTTTTGCAGTGTCGAAAATTGAAAATGTGTACGAGAAAACTAATTTGATGCGCAAATATCGCTGTGAAAACTTTGTTGGTGGCACTTTTTTCGTGCTTTCTCAGTGTTGTCTTTTTTCTTTTTTGTAGTATTACAACTAATATTTGTTTTTTAAATGTTGGCTAAAGTTTCACTTATTTTGTGAACTTTGACTCAATATATTTTTATTGCAGATGACACTGCCGGTAAAATTTCTTGTTGAAGTGCATGTACGAAATTGGTACTGAAATTTAGAAAATTAAGCTGATGCAAATTATGAAAATGAAATTTAGCCATGTCAAGCCAAAAGGTCAAGAAAACAGCAACGTAATTAATCCGCTGTAGAGCCGCCCTCTTGCAATTAGCAGCGAGTATTTGTATACCTAGTATCTTGGCTCTCGTAGAGTGTTGTATGTTTCTACAAACAGATGTTAAAAACTTGACAACCTTCGTTTTCTTTGGATTTTTACCAAACAAATATTTAAAAACAAAAAAATACATGATTTAAAAAATGTCACATCGCGGTACTGAGTATCTTAAAGTCGAGTGTAGTCATGTAGGGGCCGCTCAAAAAGGTGTCAACGTATTTTACCAAGTCGATGTTTTCGAAACATGAAAACCGACAACCTACAAGAAGTGTGGAAAAATATGCTAATTTTACGGGGCTGGCATTGAAACGGGGACATAATTGAGCCAAGAGCTCAAGCTTGAGGTTTCGGCTCGAAGCCAAAGCCCAGCGTCGTCTTCATTAGCTTTGGGACTGTGGACGTCATTTGGTTCTTGTTCCTTTGCCAAAGTCGGAGCCTAATTAGCGTGAGAATTTGGTTGCATTTGTTGTTTTGTTTTGTTTTGTTTCTTTTTTTTTTGTTTGCGGACGTTGTTAATTTAGAAATTGTTAATTTGTGTCGAGTTTCTTTTTATTAACATTGGAATTGACTGGGCAGCAAGATGTTTTTCTGTGCTTTGAGATTGTTAACTGTAATGGAAATAAAGTTGTTTCAAGGTTTCTTTGGTGGCCACTTTCCCAAGATTATGCTTTATTTTTAGTACTTTTGGGATGGTTTGTGTTAAAATTATCTTGATACAATTGAGATACTTGTTCGATGTGTCATTGTGGGTGGAAATTATTTTTAGAAATAAAAGCTTACCTTATCCATAATTCGTGGCTTTGCCTATCCCATGGAGCCAATTTGCATCTAGTATCCTTGTGCTGGATCTGACAACTCTCTTTACTTCCACTAGCCACTTCTGGCAAAGAGTGTGTGAGTGTGTGCGTGGGCGAGTATTTATCCTTTTGAATCTGTGTTGGCACACAAACATAAACCGTCATAAAGTTGCAATAATAATCCTTGAGCCTATGTCGACAGAGGTTTACTGAATTTTTATTGACTTGCCCAAGTGGGCAGCTAAACAAATGCATACAGGCTTGCCAGACAGTTGCTGAAACGGCTGGTGGTCCACTTTGGCGTCGACCCCCAAGGACGGCAAGGACAATGGCAGACAATGCCTGTCCGTCCAATAAAAGTCGTCATCATAATTTTGTTGGCTTGACACATAAGCGTCTGGGCGGCGGGAGTAATGGGCCATAAATGCCCGTTGTCCACAAACATTATTCGCACATTTTGCCACGTCTAATGGGCGAGGCAGCTAGAGAGCTTTTCGAAGCTTCTGTTGTCTTGTCTCCTGTCAGTGGGACGTAGAGCGTATGCCTAATCATTATGTCTTTTGCCGCTGGCTCGCCATTCAAGGTTCGCGAAGTGTTGATTTTTATTGTTAGCGAAATAATTTTGTTTTTTTTTAATTAAATTTTTATGACACGCGCGCCCTCAAAAGCTGAAATACTCAATGGGCGATAGCCAAAAGTGACTTGCCTTTTTGTGGCCACAGCAAAGTTTCTTCTGAATGGGCAGGGCCGCAGGACAAGGACATTGTCGCATTGCCACTGTCTGCGGACTGGTTTGCGTGTTTTGTACATTTCTCAAGCAAGAAATGATCAAAAAGAACAACAAAAAAGAAAAGTAAATACATTTTACCCTTTTTTCCAAAAAAGAAAAGAAGAAATGGCACGTGGGTGTGTGAACTGTGCAGAAAGGACACGCACATTGTTCTCTTTCGTGTGACAAAAGACTATGTATGATACTGTTTGGGTATATATAAATGGAGACTATATTTAAGCTCGATTGTTGTTTCAGGAACAGAATCGATTTGCAAGCCCAACGCAAATCACTTGCAATAAATTTATGTATATTGTGAGAAGGTTGATAAAAGCTTGTACCTACAAATGTTTCGATCTAATTCTCTTCGTAATCGATGTGCATTATGTTATTAGTTTAAGGGTATGCGAGATTCGATGATTATTGGGATATTTCTTTTCGTTTACTTTGCTGTTTGTGTTAGTTTTTCAGAACTAAGGCGAAGCGAACCGAAGCGAGAATTTCATTGCCAAGCTTTTTATTGCTTTTCTGCGATGCTTCAACATTTCCCTGTTAGCTATGTTAGAGTCCCCCTCTTCACTCCCTACCCTGCCGCATATTCGCATTTATTTCGCATTTTATATGCTTTTGAGTTTTAGGTTAGTTTGGGGTCGCATTGCACCGCCCGTTTCCGTCTGTCTCCGTCTGTCTGGCCAACAGTAACCCATACAAATACATTCATACATACACATCTACATATAAATGTGAAAAAATGTTTGTTCTCTCCATAACATCTGTGTATTTGTGCGTTTTGCAAATTCATTGGGCGATCGAACTGGATGGACCTTCGGGTCCTTTGTCCACTTCAAGTCCACTTTCAATGTCTCCAGTTCAATTCAATAGAAAATAATCGAGTTTCATATATGCACATTACGTTGGCATTCCGAAAATTATGCAAATTGGAGTTCAATTGATTGGAAAATGCTTCCACTCGCCCACGTACACCCACACCCACACACATAGATGTCCCACCATGGATTCGTTAGACTGGAGGCTTAACTAACTGTGCGTTAGTTACGCATTCAATATGCTCTTCATAAAGGACCAAGCAACATGAATTTGAATGTGATTTTCATTTTACATACATTTTAATTCCACGTAAATGCACGCAAAGTATTTTGGCAGGCTAAAATCTGTTTGCCGGATTTATACATTATTCATGGTTGGCATCAATGTAATGGCCACGGTAAGTTCTGGCCTGTTGCCAGGCAGAGTTTCATACTATCAGGCAGTCGATTTACTCTTTACACAACAAAAGCAACGCGTTTGCGCCATTTGTTACAGCTCAGCTTGCCCTTTCAATCATTTTAATGAGTCAAATATTTGACGAGCCAAAGCCCCTGGCGATTGCCGCAAAACCACACTGCTATGCAAATGGACAGACATACACGGGACACCGGACGGACGGATTGCATTCATTTTTCAACAGCGTCTGTGTGTGACACTCGTCTGGCCAAATATCCTGACAAAGTATCGCAGACTTGGCGGACAAAACGGTTGGCTTATGCATACACACGTAATCCTCAATTTTAATTAATTACGTAAAGACACTAAATGAAAAGTATTATGCCGTATGAATGCCGTTAGGGGGGAGAGGAAATGAAATGAAGTTTATCGAAAGTGTAGTGCAAACTCATCAGAATAGGGGAGCAAGGAGTAAATTATGTAGCCTGTTACTCAGTAACATTACAGGATTTATTTCACAAAGACTGTTCCTTTTTTAGGCCTCAAAATGGGTGTCATTCGAGTAATCCAAAGTAATTAGAGGGTCAAAAAGGAAGTTGCCACAGGGCATTTTATTTGGTACTGTCATTTTTTTTCACCCCACAATGCCTGCTTAAGCCGTAATCCTAAAGCTGCAAATATTTTATTTAAGTACTTGCAATTACGTGAAAGCAGTTAAAACCGGGGCAACTAAACAATGGCACTGAGACGATTTTCCAAAAGGTATATCATCAATTTCAATTAGTTTGATTAATGGCAAAGTGTGAGCACGACTGGCTAAGATATTCACTTACTGGGGAGTGTCTTGTGCCTGTGGGCTGGATTTGGAGTGTTTTATTAATTGTTGTCATTGTGTGTGTTCGTGTAATTTCGCCAGTTAACTTGGTTGGCAGATGTCAATAGCAGCGACCATAGATTTGCTTTGTTAACTAATTGCCGCAAGCCAATTAGATTATAGAAAGCGCTCTGAGTTTCTGGAGCGATTTTTGCAGTCTGCTTGTATTTTATTTCAACGAAAGAGGGGACTGCAGGCCGGTCCTTGCATAACAATGGTCGAACGACAAGTCGATAATTTGCTTGGTCGCACAAAGGTAAATAAATGGCAAACGTCAAGCAGGAGGGAGAAACTTAAAACTTGAAGGGAGTGCTGACAGTTTAGATTTCCTGGAGAAAATTGCATAGACATTGAATTTCATTCATTGCGCATTCGATTATGTACGCAATATTAATCTTAAATTGAGTTATGATTTATTCAAAATTGTTCATTGTGCCTTGAGTAAAAGTCTAGCATGCTTTTATATGCATTTACAGGGTATTTGCCAACGCTTTAGTCACTGAACGTGTTGACTCTGCGCTGGGCAACTCGCGTGGCCAATTACTTGGCAGGAAAAGCAGCTTAAACAAATAATTTGTTTACACAAGCGACAACGAACTTTTGAACTTTTCCGCGACTTAAGTCGGCGAGTGTCTTTCAGGTACTCCAGGTACTCCGTCTGCTGCCCAGTCAGACAGACAGGCAGGCAGACAGACGGTCTGTCAGTTTGTCAGTTGGGCTACTGCCACCCTGTTGCCTGTCTCAATTTCTGGGATGGGGGCCTACATTTCCATTGCAACTTGCGCGTCACATTAAAAGCATTTTGTGTTTTGGCATGTTTACCTTTGCACCAGCCCCATGCCGATCCCCATCCCTATCGTCCTAACTATCTCTAGTTCCCTAACCCATCGGCTTCCCTCGACAGCTGTCGTGCTGCAGCTAGACAACAAACAAATTGACAGATGACCTGACAATTGATTTCGTTTACTCTTACTTTTGGCCAAAATGCTAGCTTGGCAGTTAAGCGACAACATCGGGCTGTGGACCACCGACTGGACGACTTGTAAAGGGCACAGCTTGCTGTGCTGTACTTCAAATACAATAAACACAATTAAAATGCAGCTGCTGGAAATGCTATCAGCATGTAAATTGCATGGGCCAAAGTCAATTACTGCCAGCGCAATAGACAACAAAATAGAAAGTGCCCTCAAAATGTACATTGAAAGGCAGATTCGGGATAATATTTTGGGAGAGGTACTGAAATTGTAGCTGCCCGTGGGCAACGGGAAAGCGTTAACTTTTTTTTAAAGCTTTTTGCCTTGCTCGGCAAATAACAATTTCAATTTCGCGAATCGAGCGTCGCGTAAATTCAAATTTTGTGGCTGAAGCCCCCAAAGGCGCGACCTGAAAGGACGATACTATTTTCACACGTGCCGCGTTCGTTGAGAGTTTTGTGCGATGCTGCTGCTGCTGCTGCTGCTGTAGTCGCCTCTAGGCTCACCGACTCGTGGCGCTCGTAAAAGGCTCTCGCCGTGCCACAAAAACTAACAATAATGACAGCAAATCAATATCATCGCCATGGCCCAGGGCGCAAAGTAAAAGTTCGGATTGTGATTAAGCTCTGCTGCGCATGGAGCGCCCTGTGATTTGCTTTTGTCGTCCATCGAACGTGTCAGCCTGACAGCCATTTGAAGTAGTACTTGCAGTAGTTCCTGTGGTAACTGTGTGTTTAGTTCGAGTTTTGTTTTCGTTTTTTTCCTTGTTTTGCTTTCAGACTCAGTCGGTGGCTAAAGGTGCTGGTACTAAGCTGTACAAGTGAGCATCTAAGGCGTCTAAAGCATTCATTCAAAACAACCTTTCACTCAGTTGCCCAACGCACTTGAGCTGTGGCAGTAGAATGCAACTTTTTCCAGCTATTTATTACCGCATTCCAGAGAAGCGGAGGTGGTACTGTGTGGCTCCTCTCTGCCTCATTCTCTTGCACTTGTGCGTACAGATGAGAACTTACCATGTGCTCCCATTTAGTCATGCAGAAGATGCAATTGATTGCAGTTGTTGTTGTTTGTTGCTGCTGGTGTTTTACGTTATGACAGCAACGCAGGGTGATGCATTAGTAAACTCACAGATGGGTTGGGAAACTGCCACCCACGAGCAATGAATATGAAAAACAGTAAAAAGTTTATGATTTATTTACTAAAAAAATAGTATTATATTATGGGGGAGTTGACATATAAGTGAATTTAATTTACTCTTACTTATTTTACCCTTTCTGTGCAATCCTTTTTTTCTTGTTCTTCATATTTTTCAGTTGACACTCCTCATGTGGTAATTAAGACTTGTAAAGCTCCTCTTATAATATACGCCGCACATAACTGTCTTCAGCGCTGGCGGCACAATTGCCGCAGTTGCCATTATGACAAGTTTTGTCAGAGTTTCTTGCTTGCTTTAAGTGGACACAGTGTCGCATGCAGTTTCTTTTTTTTTTTGTGAGATTTGTTGGGGGTTTCACTGCAACCAGATATATTACAGCATCCTTGTCGTTGTCATACGCTGTAGGAATGTGCATATGTATGTGTGTAGTACGTGCTGCGTTGCGGGTAACACGAGATCTGTTGTCTTAGTTGCCCCAGCGTTGCCTTTCGCCGACGCATTGTTGGGACAACACTCATTGTTGTGACTGTTGTGTCATGAAGGTATCCAAGTAAATATGTATTAATGTGCATATGAATGTACATAAGTATGTTTGCATGTATGGTATGAATGTACATATATATGTGCCTCAGTGAGATGTACATAATGTTGGGACTTGAAAGTGAAATTTTCGCATGCGTTAGTGCTTCCGGCTCACAATGCTCAGCTGCTGCAGCCATGAGATTTACGTTTAATGTTTACCTTTGCAATGAAGCCACGATGCCACAATGCCACCAGGCGGCGACTGTCAGTCCGCAGTCGACAAACGGCAGTCGTCAGTCGACTCGAGTCTACGCCGCGTCTTGCAGCCACCACTTGTCGCCGCACGTCGCCCGTCGCCAGTCGCCCGTCGCCAGTCGCGACTCGTCGCCACTCGTTGCTGACAAGTTGCACGTGAAAAGTGAAATTGCTGGCAGCGCAGAGAGTAGCAATTGCTTCTAATTGTTATGGCTTCGAGGCTTCTCGACCCAACTGCCATTCCATAGCAGCATTTTGAATTTAACTTTGCGCAGAACTTAAGTGCAATGCAATTATGCGATAAGCAGCGAGAGGAGCGCGCGAAAAAAAGGCCAACGCGGAAAATGGAGATGGAAAATGGCTGACAAGCGGATACGCTGAATATGACAAATTTTGTAAGGGGATTCGCTTTCGTCGCTCGTGTAATAAAAATAATGTAAACGTAAATTGGCATATTAACAGGACGAAAGCGACCAAGGAAATGATCGCGATAAACGCAAATAAAGAATTGACAACAACACACAGCACATCGGTACACAGACACACACACAGACATACACACACACACATACATGCACATAAGTACAAGGACGAACTGGCGAGCACGCTAAGCCCTCCACTGAGAGCAATTACGCTGAGCGCACAGCGACATTAACGGCCAACAGTCGCTGGGACGGACTGAAAGTCAATGTGTATGCGTGTGTGTGTGTGTGTGTGTCCTTTTTGAGGCCTGTTGGCCCGTTGGTCGAATGGCTGGCCTGCTTTATTTTCAGTTAATGCTGCATTTCCGTATCCGCGTTGCGTATACGCAATGTGTGTTTTAATAACTGCCGCCGGAGCTACCGTCAGTTGGCCTGTCAATTACATTTTAAATGCCTTGTCGTTAATTTTGATGCCCGGCGAGGCAACGCTGTCCGTGGCGGAGTTGTGCTTTAAAACAGATTAAGGACAGTTTTCGCCAGCCTTGTCCTTTCGCTCGTTCATTTAATTCACCTGTTCTTTTATCTGTGGACCATTTCCAGTGTCCTTCTGCTGCTGCGAAACGTCATTAAATTTTGCCTTTGTAAATGTCCGTTTGGTCATTGTTAAATTGGGTTTTTATATTGCGAACGCGACACACGCGCGTTTACTCACTCACTCACTCACTCACTCAGTCAGTCGGACCAGATTCAACATTTCGGCCGTTTGGCCGTAGCTATTTCTCAGCAACTGAATTCATTTTACTCGCAATCAGGAGCAGCAACAGCAAGCAGAACCAACAGCAACAACAAATGTTTGCATATACATAAATATAAATTGGTTCTGTCCATGCGACAAGCTAGAGACTTGTAGCATCCTGCATCCGCGTCGTTGTCCCGTCCCGTCCCATCCCGTACTTCATCCTTCTTCAGTTGTCGCTGCAGCGCGCAGTATCTATGGGGGTTGGACCTTCGGGTTTTTTTTTTATCAGATGACTCGCTCAGTTTGGGTCAGTTTTATTTACTTGTGCGAACTTTTTCCGTGTGCTCACTTCGTTTGTTAATTTGATTTTTATCTTCTTTTTATTTTTTTCACCGTCGCCAGTTGGCAACCGGGCGTATACATCTCTTTAGCACGTCGCGTATACGACCCGATGACGTCGCAACTGCTGATTTTATTAGGGAATTTAAAGAATATTCTCCTTCTAGAAGTTTATGTGTTACGAGCTCTTTCTGTTACTCGCAACTAATCGCACAGCGCCGCCACCTGCTGTTTTCATGTTATTAGCTCTGCCTGCCTCGGCTTCGTTACAGGGCGGCTAACTCGTTATCTAAGCCATTACGAAGCCATTTTAGGGCCTTGCAGATAATTTACCAATTATATGCAACGCTGTAATTACTTCCTGACCCAGTGCATCCGCTCCCAAGTACGTTCTTTTAATAATGGTTCCGGATATTTAAGTAGTTTCGAGCATAAGCTGCCGGCAACCAACAAGCAACAACCAACAACAACTAACAACAACTAACAACAATAACAATAATGCTTCGTAGGGCAGTTCTTTGCCTTTTGTGTGTGGAAGGCAAGCGAAAATATCGAGCCAGAACAAATACAGTTTGAAAGGACAGCATCAATACACATCAAAAAAATATTCTAAATATTTTAAAGAGATAATATAACAAAACTGAGTAATTGGATACATAATTAATATAAATAATCATTTATAAAAATATATTTAATTATAAATTCAATAAAGATTGTTACTTAATTAAAAGGAACTGAAACAACTTTCTTACTCTTTGATTTCCCAATTTCTTACAGTGTACACATAACTGCTTGAAGCTACAGTAGTAATAGCAAAAGCACTTCGAGTCATTTGTGCTGGGTCTAATGATTTCCGCTAGTTTCCGGTCGACGTCAGCATCGCCGTTGTCATCGTTTCCATCTCCATATCCGTCCCCAACGCTGACAATATTGCGTATACTCAATTTTTCTGTCCGTAAAAAGTTTCGCTTTTTTCTGTTGTATGAGCCATGAAACTCAAACTTGAACGTGCTCTCCATTTGGTTATATTCTGCTCGCGTACTATACAAATTATTATAATACATGTTCTGGGGCGAATCACAGAACTTTTTAATCAAATTGTTTGGTCATGGGATCGCGAATTTAGTTGTGTGTGTGCGTGTGTGTATGTGTGTGCGTTACCCATGGGGCAATTGTTACTAATGGAATTGTCTGACAAAATACGCTGTGGCTGGCGTGTGAAATTGTCTGGTTATGAAATTATATAATTGCCTTTAATTTAGCAATTTACAGTTAATAAAAACAAACACGAATAAACCAAGCAATGCGAGACAAACTGAACGCACTGTAAGCAAATTCAATTAGGTTCCTGCGCAAAAACATAGACCTTGAAATACACAACTATATGCAATCGCAACTGCAAGCTACCCTGTACACTTTGTTTGAATGTCAAGGTCAAAGTCTTGCATAACTAATAATTCCCCAAACTATCTCCATATGGACGCGTCATATTTGCTTTGATTAATTCCGATGTTTATTGTTATTGTTTTATTTACATTGAGCTGTGAATTAAAAATTAACATGTGCTGAGAATCAATAAATACCAAAGGTGATTTAACAGAGCAGCCAAATCACACTCAATCGAGCATACATACATACGTACCGATCATATATTTGTAACATTGTACCTAGTCGATGCAAACGAATATTGCACGCGAAGTACCTCACTTGCAACAGTCAAATTATGGCAATAACAAAAGGAAAAACAATAACAACAACTGCAGCAATGAAACCTGTTTTGAGTGGTTCCCATAATCAACAACGGCGACATCGTGTGAATTTTACGAAACGAGCTGCCTCAACTTTTTCGGAAGATTTTTCGCTGCCTCAATTGCGCTGCACTTAACACACAGAGAGTACAGCGTGCAGGGCTTGGAAGAGTGGAGGAGTACGTGGTTCTCGTTGCAGTTACTGCTGCCACTGCCACTGCCGCTGCTTCTGCTGCTGCTGCTGCTGCTGTATGGTAGCTACTGTGAGTATTTTCACAATATTTCACGGATACGTGCGCTTCGCTTTTGTTGGTGTGGCAAAGCGCGCTCTGCCGTTAAATTGCGCACAATTTTGCCTTTTGGCTTAACAAACTGAGCGCTCAATTGTCGACGTTGTTGTTTGCATTGGCGAGAGAGCGGATGGCGAGTGCAGCATAGCAGAAAATTATGAGTTAATGGATTTTGTTTAATTCTCGAACACAATTGCCGGCCGGCCTGGCTGACTGGCCTGCTGTCTGCTGTCTACCGTCTGCTGCTTGCCTGTCAATTAAAACAATTTGCAAAATCGTTAAATTTGTTGTCAACAGTGTCAACAATGCACGTGCTGCCTACGAGCACCCTCCTGCAGCTCACAACTTGTTGCTGTTGTTGTGCAATTGGCAGAGCATGAAAGTGTTGGGCTGTTGTTGCCACCCCACAAGCCACCGCAACTAATTGTTGCAATTTGCCGTAGATTCAAGTTCAACACTGCATAAGATACTAAGATCCAAGAGCTTTGAAAACCATGGAAAAAATAGTAGTACGCAGTGCTTAGAGACTCTAAATGGTCTATGATAATTAAAGTAATTAAATGCGGAAATTGTTTGGCGCTGTGGAAAAACCCATTTCACGAATTTATTTTCGAATGGATGAGTCATATGGAATTACAAATACTCTGCCTCGATATAAACCTTATAAATGTTTTTCAACTTTTAGAATAACAGAAACTATTTAAAATTTCAAGCAAAATATTTGTAAGTTCTTAATAAATTCACTGAAAGAGTGTGAGCAGTTGGCTATTGCCCGTGGTAGGCGTGTTCACAAATACACTTCTGTACTTCGTTTTCGTAATATATTTGGCAATTATTCGGCATTATTGCTTTCAATACACACGAAATTAGACAACCGCATGCCTAATTTGAAAATGGGAAAATAAATGCATTTTGCAAATTGATGTGCAACAGTCCCGTTAGCATGTGAAAAGAACAATTTTCATTAGAGTTTAAGTAGAGAATATAATACATATTACTACTACTATTGAACGCTACCGCGAGATGAGATTACAAAAATCAGTATTTTGGTGGCATTTAAGAAAATTGAATGCAAATGAATATCCTGTTAGTAAAATGATTCACCTCGTAATCGAATTAAATTTTCAACGGAAAAACGGGCAAATCTGCATGAATTCGTTCGACTAGTATTAATTTATGCATAAATTGATTCGATTATAATTCTACTTGCCGCTAAAAGGTATGTTTATATTCGATTTAATTATTTCGTGATGCTGTCATTGTATCATATAAAATATTTATGTGAATTACTCGAGCGCATTTGTGTTGTAAGATTAATTTATTTGTGGCAGCGAGATAATTTATTTATTTAAATTAAAATCCATCTGCGGTTGAATTAGAGCAAGTTGCAATTTGTTCAATGACAGCCTGGCGAAAATAAGATAGCATTCGATTAGTTTTCGACTTATGTGCATTTAAAATTCAAATACAATTAAACCATTTAAAAATGGCTAATAATAGTCCAAACTCAATCAGATTTAAAATAAATCGCACAGATAAAAAGAATAAAAAAAAAACTCTGTGTAACCCATTAAAAGAGTATTTAAGAGAATTCTTTGAAGCATGTTCTGCAAGAAATCTGATTAAGGAAAGATTCATTAAAAGTATGTTGACCGCTTAAGAAGATTATCAGAAACGCACCGAAAATGTAGTTCATTGTCTGTGATAAAGCACGGCATGACCATTTTACTTTCCCGTAAGCTGATTAAGTGAGGCAACTACTGAGTTTCCCCATTAATGGACTGTTGAGTTTATTCAATGCACTACCATATGAATACCATTGGTATCCATCACATTATCACTGTAATCAAACGCTTATTTGACACGTCGTTTTGCCTGGCTTCGCTTTGCTTATCCGCTTCACCTTTGGTCGCTTGCATCTATGCATCTATGCTCCTAGTTCAAACAAGTTTCTGCAAGTCTGCAGGTCTGCTGAGTTTGCAGTCTTTTGTCTGCTTCCTCGTTGCTGTCGTTGTTGCTGTTGGTCTTTTTTTATGCTTTTTAGAAAAGTGAAATTGCATATTTGCTTTTATTATAATAAATGCCAATTTAGCTGCCTGCAATTCAATTACGTGAGCACTGTGAAAATTTCCCTTTTAGTTTTCGCTTTTTTCTGTGCTGTCGTTATTGTTGTTGTTGCTGTTGTTATTGTTGTTGTATTGTTGCTGTGCAAAACGTGCAATTCCCGAGAGTCAGTTGGGCTCATAATCTGAGGCTCCGATCACGGCGCACAGAAACGTGAGCATCGTGTATCGATGCCTGAATCTCTGGCTAGAGAGACTCTCTCGATCTATTACCACAGCATAATTAGGCAAAGCCAGTGGGCACTTTAGCCATAAATTTGCGTTTATACGAAAATACCGAGGGCTGTTCACCGTTGTTGACGACAACAGCAACAGCAACAGCAACAATAACAACGACAACAACTTGGATGCTACGTTTGACTGAATTGGATAATTGAGTATACTTTAAATGGTCTGGACTGCCATGGGCTGCAGTTTCCTGTAACTACTTCATTGTCTTGCGATGTTGAATCATCATCGTAGGTAGTACCATCTGATACCATACAAGATACTGCATTTAAAGTCACTCTTAATGTGTGTGGGCCATTATAATCACACAATGCAACTCATCGATATGCTTACTGAGTATTATTGGAATAGGTAAAGTTGTGTGTGTCTCGTCTGTGTAGTCGTATAGTATCTTGCCAAACATGTGCAATGCATTACATATGAGGGAACCATGTGTGAGCGAGGTGCTGGTGAGGAGGTGGCGGAACCTGTCATTTTGTGCTGCAAAAGATGCAGTATCAGCAATGAGCTCTCGTACGAGTACATGGCACAACAACAAAACATGATGATTTCCTTAGCAACACTCAATCGCATAAGGGATAGAGATAATTGCAAATGAGTTTAAATGAAATGTGGGCATGACAGCTGACAATCCCATTAAGCACAATTTGCTGACTTATTGTATTGCTAACTTCTACTATGTCTCAGTGAGGTTTGACTTGAGTAACTATTGGCAGTGATATTCAATTACCTGGCAAATTGCATTGCTTGAACATGTATGCGGGTAAGATAACTCAAAATCTGTTATCGACTAATAGAAATGTTAGTCATTATTCAGTTGAGATTTCACTTAAAGCTGACAGTAAAGTATTTAAAGTGATAGCACAATGTGATTGTCGTTGATTGGGTTCTGTAAATGCAAATGCTAATCAAACGAATATTTATTCTATTTACAGTTGATATTTTTGGGCCTATTTGCATAGAAGCGAGTAACATCGTCATTCAATTGTCAACTGGTGCACGTTGTTTTGGTAAGTGGTTGTTGTTAGTTTTTGTTTTTGTTTTTGTTTTCCTTTGCATTGTTTTTAGTTCGCTTGTTATTGCAGTCTGTTTGAAATGCCAAGCCCCCCGCGCAATTCGCCTGGTGCCTCTGGTGCCAGAGATTAGAAATTGCGGGGCCAAGTTAAACAGGGTTAACAGGCGCTTCATTTTGGGGGCTGTTCATTTGTCCGGTGTGTGAGGCTGTCATCGGCATGCAACATTTGCAGGGTTGACATTTGCATGTTTGACACCCGCAATGATGTGTAGGTGTAGAGGGGTGTGAGGAGGGTGTCCGTGGTGAATATGTTGAATGCATCATGCAAAGTGTTGCATGTTGCATTTTAAATGAATATTTTATGGTCGGCATCTGCAGCGGCGTTGAAAATAACGTTGGCAGAGTTGGCAGCAGAGTTGGCGGCTTGTTCCTGATTGTTTCAGTTGACTGCGTGCGCGAATGCCTTAAATTATGCAACGCAATTGCAACGCGTCGCATGCGTGTTGCATTTTAATGGTCGTTCGCTGTCGCAGCGCCCACTTGGTGTTTTTTATGGCGCATGCAATGAAGTGCACAATAAAATATTTATAGACCTCGCACAGTTCAATTGCAGGGCATCTTAAAGCCACATTCACATTCGATTCGTTCGACTCGTTCGACTCTCTCGTTCCTTCGATCGGGGTGTCAAAAAATGCTTTTATGGCGCTCAGCAAATGGACGAGCAGATAGAGAGACAGAGACCAGGCAGATGTTATCGAGTCAATGCCGAATATATGTGAGATATGAATGCCTGAGGAACTGCCAGACGAAGTAGTGCACATATCTACAGTGCTCAGTGCACAGTGCACAGTGCCTGTGCTTGTAGTGTGTGGGGGACATTCATCTCAATTTATCGCTCCTAGTTGCACATCCTTACAGATCGAGGTGTCGCCTGTGTATATCACAGTCTCGCATACACAGATACAGCACAAATGTGTGCGTGTCTGCGTGCGTTACCATTGCGACTGCATCTTAGTACTCTCTCCGTGAGGGCGCCTTCCTTTAGCCATTTGTTGCCACAGCCAAACGAGTCATTTCACTTGACATGCAATTTTTTGTGTCTGTCTGCCCCACTTTGGGTGCACGCTCCCGCACTCTGTGACAAACAAACAGATGTAAACTCAGCATCAGATAGAACCCTGCGCTCTGTGGCTGCGTCACCCCAACTTTGATTATTTTGCCAGCGAATCCACTAAAACCGAAAGCACTCGTATTTCACTGCACAAACAAGGAGAAGCGCTGAAATCATGGATAGATGCGAACATGACTCGGATAATGCTCAGATAAATAAACATACTACAATCACTTGGGTGGTTAAGCTTATAAAGACTTTCCCATGACAACTCGGGAAAGCAATTGTATTTATTATTATTGTTTGTTCACTTTTCTTTAAATATGCTACACTCACTTATTGACTTACTTTCTTTAACTTGTTGAACTTTTTAATATCCGAAAAATACCACTTGAAATTGAAAATTCTTAAAATCTTAAAAAAAGGAATTTGCTTTGGGTGCTGCTATACTCATACTTATTGTACTGTATGCTTCCTTAAGTCTTTCGAAGTTATTTATTTAAAGGCATTTACCAAACAGCCCGACAGCAGCTGAAGCAGCAACGACATTCGCAGGTTCAACCGTCCATTTCTATTTGAACGGTTTTGTCTGCTTGGTCTTGGTATTTTTTCTGCTCTGCAGCTCTTCTCTATGCATTGCGGAATTACTTAGCATCAGCACTTAGCCATTTCACACATGTTGTCCATTTCAGCTCCAGATTTGGGCATCCGAATTCCTTTGCACTTTGTTGTCATTTTGCTGTTGGGGAAATTATCCGCTTATGCTAATCTGTCTTACGTTTCAACTTTTCTCTCTCTCTCTCTCTTTCTCTCTTTTCCTCATTCGGACTGTGGTTCGTTCCAACTGTTTCTGTTTCATTTTTGCTGCGTCCTCGTGTTTTACGGATGAACAGATTGAGCTGGCTCTGAAATCGTTCGAAGGGCAAAAGAAAATTTCCAAACATCCCATCTAGGATCTACTTGATGACCCTCTGTGTTACGTCGAGTATATTCAATGTCACTCTCGTCAAGGATATCGCTGGCAAGCAGTGTAAGTACACGAGTTTCCGATGCACAAATAACTTATCCGGTTCTGCTTGCGCATTGAGTTGACCAGAGTTGCCTTTGCTTCGCGTTGTGTGCCCCCTGCATTGTTGGCCTACTTTCTGAATATCGTTATCGTTATCGATATCGTTGTCGTTATCATTGTTGTTACTTCGTTCCACAGCTGTGTTTTTTCTTACTAACTCCGAAATTGTTAGCGATTTTCCTTCGCATGGTTTGCCGTAAGCGGGTTTCTTCCCAGAACCAGCCCAACTAACAATGTTAAACGGCCAAAAAACAAAGCCGCCTCCTGCTTGAAACGAAAACGAAAAACCTGCAATGAAAATGAAATTGCAACATTTTACAATTATGTATGTAGGTTAAGCAGAGCAGCGACGCGGGCAGCGGCGGCGGCAGCGAAATTAGCGTCACGCAACGCAATGCGAACATACGAAATCTGTTTGCTCCCTCGCCGGCAACGGTGGCCAAACGGAAGGCGGCCAGACAACGTAGTCAGAGTACCGTTTGCCTGGAGCGTGGCAAGTCCGAGCAAGAACCGAGCGCGGGGCAGGGGCCACGAGTCAGCGAGGATGCCAGCGAACATGGACGTGCGCTCTCGCTGAGCAACCAGCAGCTGCGTCGCTCCATGGGTCATATTAGTGCCTACAATGGAAATAATAAGAAGAACAATGCAGATTATCAGCAGCACGGCATACGCCAGGGGAGCGTTTCGTCAGACATAAATCAATTGCCAATGATTGCGAATCAATCAGCAATAATACAATACAATGCTGTGGCCGTTAACGGCAATTCAATGGGGCGCGAATACCGCCAGGACGATGACGAGGTTGTCTACTCCTCCAACAAAGACTCGCTCTACGCATCGGGTGACTTCAGCAGCAGGGAGAACAATGGATGGCATCAGCAGAGCGCATTTCAATTGGCCGCTGGGCAGATGCACCAACAGCAGCAGCAGCAGCATCAGCAGCACCGGCATGAACAGTCAGTTGACGACTCACCACGACGCCCTTCTTTAACGTGGCATGAGCGGAAGAACTGGTCATCAAAGAAGCAGTCGGAAAATCTTATTAACAGAAGCATGCAAAACCAGCAACAGCAGTTGCCACAGCTGGAGCTGGAGCAGTTGCCGCAGGATTCGCTGGAGCTTAACTTGCCTGGAATCTGGAAAAACAGCAATGTTGACTTTGGTAATGAAACAACCCGGGGCAATGTCAGAGAGAAATCGCTACCTTTGAGTCACCTGGAATTGCTTCACAGTCCCTCGACGTTGGACAACGGCAACGAGTTGTATTCATCTGGTGCTGGTACTGCTGTTGCTGTTGCTGCTGCTGCTGCTGCTGGGGCTTTCAACTGCGATGTGGATAAGGCTGAGAAATTGCACAGGCAGCCTCAAAGTATGCAAAGAGAAAGGTAAATGGACAAGGCGTAAATAAAGTGAGGGTGAATCAGCTTTTGAGATAGTCGCAATTAAATGTTACAATTTCAGAGAAATCATTTTAAATCGAAAACATATTAAATTTAATTAAGTTAAGCAGTGCCTGATAAACTCAAACCAATGTAAAGTATAAGTTGGAATTTTGGGAACTTACATAACCTTAAAATGGGTTGGTGAACCTCTTTGAACTGAGTCAAAATGAAAGCGCAACTAACCTTGACCGTCCGCTGACAACGGAATTGGAACTGTAATCGCAGCACTTTGTCAATTTGTCAGTTTGTCAGTGTGTCAGACATTTGCATATCGAATTGCAATCGGTTTGATTTGCCCGCTCGATTGGACGATAGTGTAAGTTGTTGTTGTTGTGTTTTTTTTTGTTATTGTTGCTGTGGTTTATTGGGGCGTCGCTGTTGTTCTTTCGCTGTTCAACTTTTGTTGTTGTTGTTGCACTACTCGCATGCAGCTCAAGTGCAACCGCTAACAACAAACACGATAGAATCGATAAGTCTTTTGTCAGCCACTCTCGATTTGTTTGCCACGACACAATGGAGCAAATTCTTCAGTCGCACTGATGCGTGGCAAGCAACGAACAGCTGTAAAGGCGGAAGGGGAGGGCAATCAGGGAGGGCGGAGGGCATTAAGCGTGTCATTTTTAGCAGTTGCTGTTGTGTTGTTGTTGCTGTTGTTGCTGTTGCACAATCGCCAACTGTTTCGATTTGACTTCGCTGCCAATTTGTGATTCAAGATTGTGCGGGTTACGCGCTGCTTACTTATTCGCACTCGCATCCAAGTGGCCAAGAGAGGGACCAAAGAGGGACCAAAGAGGGATAAAGAGTGAAAGAGAGATAGTGTGTGTATCAGAGTGAGAGAGGGCGAGCGTGGCTTGGATAGTTTCCGAAATTCAATCATGCGTGGCGAGGCAACTGCGTTCACTCGACTTGGGGGGGGGAGGGAAATGCATAATCTTGTTGTCGACGGGCGGGTGAACTAAGGGTACTGCTGATGCGAGTTCACTGACTGCGGCTAATTGAGCAGGAGAAAGGTAGCGGAAAGCAATTTGTCAATTGATTGAAAGCGAGTTTGATTTATATGTAGTACTACGAGCTTGATAATGAGGCCAGTTCTGCTGTTGTGCTCGCCAGTCGCTATTCGAAGTTGAAGTCCATTGAAATGCTCTGCTTATTGGCGGCAATTGAATTATCAAAGATAGTGACACAAATCGAAAGATTCCATGAAAGTATTTCGATTGGCGATAACAAACTAACTGAGTTTTAATTGTCCCTATTGTTGTTACTTTCCAACTCCGATAAGGTTTGATTATCGACTCTCTTCTGCACGCTCCACATGACTTGAAGTCTTTTCCCATTTTGAGAGAGAGAGAAGTAACGAGAGAGCAGCAGATTAATATAAACAGAGCACAAATTGGATGGGAAATTGCTGTCACTCACTGCTGTTGATGTTGTTGTTGCTGTTGCATTGTCAGCAATTGCGTTAAAGCGACACCGGCGACAACGATGTTGTGGGGCTGGCAACGTTAGGTGCTGCTGGCGATGCTCTCCCAGTTCCATCATTAATACACCACATCGGTTTAATTTAATGCAACGCAGCAATTTTATCAAACGGCACCACCAACCCCACTACAACAACAACAACAATGCAGACACGTCGACAACAACAACATGCAGCAACAAGCAACTGCTTTTAACATGCCTCAGACCCCTTTCATCTTCTCATGCAAGCGCATTGCTGTTTTGATATTATTGTTGTTGTTGTTGCTGTTGTTGTAGCTGTCGCTTATCAGTTGTCGACGTCGTCGTCGTCAATGAGTTGCCGTCTGTGAACAGCGTCGATATCATTTGTACAGGTCATGCTATTGCCGCACGGGGGGGATCCATTTTAACTGGCGACGCCAACGCCGACGTCGACGTCGAAGCCGAAGCCGAAGCCAACGTCGATGTCTGCAATTGATTTGATTGTTGCAGACATAGCGCATATCTCAGATAGCTCCGCCCTGCCCGGCACCAGCACCACGACTTGCCGCGTCCGCATTGTCATGGCTCGGCAGAGCTGTTGCCTCCATCTGCATCTGGCTGTCAGATCGTCGACTCATGATATGCAACTTTGATAGGCTGCACTGGCAATTGGCACGTTGTTTGATTTGTTTGACATGACTCGCTCCGTTCATGAGCAGTTGCAGGCAGTCGCAAAGTTCACTTGATTCCTTTGGCAATCAGAAGGCGCCTTTGTCGTGTTATCTGTCAGACATCGCTCTAATCGGCAATGAGCTCCCCGTCAAATTGGTATTACGATCGCAGCTACGTGCTGGAACATGTCTGCGTGTCTGCAATGTCTGCCAGCTTAGTTATGTCATGTCAGCACAGCACAGTACAGACTGTGCATGCGGGTATTACACACTTACACATGCACACACAATTTGGAGCTGCTAATAAATGTTGCCTGCAATTTGCACATACTACTGAGCTGCCATCGTTTGTTTTACAGTTTTGTGAGGACTAAAGCGGAGATACAAATGTCACAAGAGTATTTTTATCAGGGCGGATTAAACAACAAATGTTTGGCTCTTTATGTGGGTGAGCAACAAGCTTCGTTAACTCTGACCTGCCTATCAACATCAACGGCAACGGCAACGACAACGACAACGGCGCAACCAAAACGAGTACTTTGTAAGCCCTCGGACGAGTCTGCTGCTGTTGTTGTTGTTGTTCGAAAATCCCGGCAATGTGGCTGCAAGGGAGCACACACAAAAGAGAGCGCAGTGCAAAAAATATGCTTCGTGCTGTAACAGAAAACCAAAACAGACAATAGACGGCAGCGCCAATTGCAAAGTTGGCAGCAGCGCAGAAAAAAATGAACTCTGTCGCATTTCCGGCAGCAGTCAACATGGCGAATGTTCGCGGCGCCGTTTTATGCAAAACTCCAACACAGAAAAAGAATAACCGACTTATGGACTGTTCATATTTTTGCTACTCATTCGTGTTGTTATGTCACCTGAGCAAGGGGACGATTTACTCGGTACCCCCAGAGAAGGGTTGCAAGTAGGCTGACATTGTTTATTGCATACAATCAAATTGATTTTCCAATATCCATGTTGGTATTATAAAACTCCGGGGTATCCGCGAGGGTAACCTGTTTTGTTCTTTCCAACACCGTAAAAAATTGTGTTTTTTATGGTGTCTGAAATAAAAAATGTCAACATTTGAGCACAGATTCTTCATAGTTTGTTTTATTGCCCGCTCTGATTGCCCTTCACACTGCAATCTCGTCTTGTAGTAGCTACATGCTACACTCAGTTATGCCTGGCTAATGAAATTCTCCTCTCTTCTCTGATTTTTACAGCTGTGCGCAGTCTGCGCCGTTGGCCGAGCGACTGCAGCGATTCCGGCAGCGCCAGCAGCGTTACAATAGCGCTGACATCGACGACAGCGATTTATCAGCTGAACAAATAACCTTTGCGAATTTGCATAGGCGTAGCCAGAACAATCAACGCGAACCGACTGGCGGAGCACATCACGAGGCTGCAGTTGATGCCGTCACACGTTGCTCCACTGACGCGTTAGACGAGCCGCAAGCAACAGCGCAGCAAAGTGACGCTGGTAACGCGGAGGAGGCAACGCCACGGCGACGCGTACTCATAAAGCGCCGCATCGTGCGCTCATCGCGCGCCCGCAACGTTGGTGAACGACGGACAACGCCGTCAAACTCTGCTTGCAGGTCAGAGCCGTCGCAGAGTTCCCACCTCGACTGGCTATCACGACTGCGGCAATATTGCACCAGCAGTGCCAGCGAGCAGCAAAACATCCACTCCACCGGCAAGCAGAGCCTCAACAGACAGGCCAATCTCAATCCACCTCCCCCACCCGAACCCGATATCAATCCCATTATGGCCGTCCTGCGTACTATGAAACTTAAAGAGCGCCTGGCCATTAGCCTAGGTGCGACGCTGGTGCTGCTCACGCTGCTGCTAATTGTCGATGTGCAAATGGACTTTGGTGTGGCGAATCGGCATCTGCTGCAGCAGCAGCAGCAACAGCAGCAGCAGCATCAAAAGCTGCGCTATGGCAACAATAATGATTACAACGAAGTGGGCGGCGGCGGGGGACTACTGCATGAGTTCAAACGAAAGTTCCTGCAAAAGAGGTAAGTCCCACTGCCAGGTGATAATGGAAAAAGCTTTTAACATAGAATGATTCATGCATTAAATAGACATCGGAGAGATATTAAAAAATAAACACTTAGATGACCTATTTCTAATTTAAAGAAGAGCAAACACTTTATTCGGTGCAAATGATTGCATTTAACTTTGATTGTGCTCTGACTTCTGCTTCACGTAATACTTTCCTTTTCTCTCCACACACGATCTCTAGTCATTGACACATCCGTAGCGAGCCATCCCTGCCAGACAATGTGTGTAATTCAATTTAGTAAATGCAACAGAAGTTGCAGTAAAAGTTGCATGAAAACGTAATTTGAAGCAACTTTTCAGATTAAACTATCCCAATCAAAAACTTATAGTAAACGCATTTGGCGCAGATGAAACAGCACGACTACAGTCAAGCTTCTTACAGACATATTATTACCTACTAGCGAGGCTCAAGGGCTTAAATTTGCTGTTTCTTATCAATGACGTCGACTCGATCATACTTTTTCTTTTCAACGCATACTTTCCTCCTATGTGTGTAAGTGTGTGATTATGTGAGAGGCGCCACTTTAAAGATGCACCTCGCAACTTTCGCAAGCTATGTAATATATATAAACAAACAACAAGACGTCAGACATGCCACCTTCTCTGGCAATTTCGCTTGCCACGAGCCCAAGAGGCTGAGAGACCGCAAACCATCAGGTGAAGCGTGGCTTGTAAGGCAAAATCTTAAGTTTCCTGGCCAATATTTTGCTGGCAAATAATTAATTAATTCATAGGTACTTAGTGTTGCCTATGCAACGTTCTCTCTGTCGAAGAACCTTTGCCCCGTCCCACCATATAGGGCCAATTCTTGGTGATGCAAAATTATGATACTCCTACTAAGTTCATGTGGTTGTGCAGAAAAGTGGCTACTGAAGCGTAATAAATTCAATTTTCATACGATTTTTAAAAAAGACTCCTTTAAAGGAACTTCATCATCATCATAGTGATGCTATAAATGTTTTTGGTAATCTGTGAAATATATATTAATTTGATTTAATTGAAGTATAAAGACAATCGTCAATTGCTTACCAGAAGAGCTGTGTTCACGGCCAAGGGCATTACTCCGAGCAGCCGGATCATATAAGGCCTCTGGCTCTTGGCCAACATGAATAACACGATGCGTTGCTGGCTAATTTTCAGATTGTAAAAATATATATTGTAAATCTCGTACATGATGTCATCGTTCTGTAGGTGAATGCGAAACGTGAGCAAACGTAGGATAATCATAAGCACTTGAAGCTTACTTACACAGTTCTCTAGCATTGTACCGAGGATACAATACACATACATATTCGGATAGAGAATAAAGATATAGCAATAGCCTCCTGGCCAGTTACCTCTGATTAACACAAACGTTGTCAATAGAATGCACACGACGGAACTGGCAACTTGTGTGGAGACTATTGAGTAGAACAGATCGTTGCATTTCGCGATGAATCTGTGATAATGATATAAATATAGTAATTAAAATAAGGTATGAACCATTCACTCACATGAGATAAGTCTGATGCCAACGTGCAATATCTATGAGAATTTTGGAATTCTCATTTTGAACTGATTCGTCTTCTGCCTCCAGAGTGTCTGAGCACTTATTGAGTATATCCACCTTGAGGCGTAGCACATCCGCAAAGACATAGGCCTGAAGCAGATGCACTATGATAACCATATCCCCAGCGTACATTCCAGTGGCCCCGACAATGACACTGCCGGCGTGCGCTGCCTGAGTAATCCAGGCGCCCAATTGGGTCTCCACATCAATGCCCGGGATATGATAGTGCATTATCAGGTAGAGTGTTCCGGTTGTTTTCCATGCCACCATTGGTGTGAGAAACATGCCTATACTTCCGAATAGATAACTCAAGCCGACCAATTGAATGACCCGCCGTAGCCTGCGGGAGCTCTTCAGCAGAGCTTGAGAGAATCTCGGATCATCGTGTAACTCGTATTTGTCATAGATACCTATTATGAGCTGGTTCAGCTCATACACTTTACGATGCGAGAACACTCCAATGACCATCTTGTTGCATCCTTGCACCACGCTGCCAGCCATCGAGATTGCTTCTAGCGTGTACATCCAATTGGACTCCTTAACTACTGTCAAGGTGGTGAACAAGACATATGTTAAAATAATTATCACCGTTGCGATAGTGATGCGATTGATTCGATAGTTTGCATCATATGCATTAGCACCGACACAGCTAGTTATGAAGCGAACAAATCGCATTATTGATCCGAAATCTTCAGTTGGTCGCGGCGACATTTCGACTAGTTTTGATTATCTTTTCGCCGAGACACTTCTCTTTATAGCTATCAATCTGGGATAGAGAGCGGCTGCAATTGACACCTAGCGGGAGTAGATTGAAAAATTGCTTAATTAGTTGTGCCAGCTAGACCAGTGTGGCCAGTCTGGGAGAAGTACATGGCAGTGTCACCTGTTTTACGCATGTCACTTGACAGTTTAATGAGCAAAGTTTACTTTCGGTTTAATTAAGTGCACGCCACAGCGCACATCGATCCGTGTTACTGCAACACTGTAGACAGACAATGTGTGCAAGTATGTGAGGAGGAGCAGGTGAACAATACCACACACGAACTTGTTGCCTTGTTGCCTTGTTGCATCACTAAACAATGTTAAGGACTAAGCTGCCACGTGGCTTGTTAGCCAACATATAATCTGCAATGGCCGCAGCATAGAATCAATTAAGCATATTGCACAAACAGCTAAACGGAGCTCCAAGGTTGTCAGTGGGTTGATTTGCCAGTTTTCCCCGCATATTGCAGAAGTAAGCTCTTAATTCTTCTCGCCACACAAAATGGCATTACGCAGGGAGTGAGAGTGTGTGTGTGTGTGTGTGTGTGTGTGTGAGGATGATGACATTAAAAGCATTAAATCTGCTGAAGCTCGTTATGAGATATTCGTAATAAGCCTTGCGGCAAAGATAACAGAGGCGCAGAGAGCCGAAGAGAATCTGACGCCCTGTTGCGGCTGTAAAGTTTAAAGCTTGCTGGCAACTGTTAATTGAAAAAGTTTCGCACTTTGCCTGCCACTGCACATGTGCGCAATGCGCACCTTTTGAGTGACACCCAGGGACAGGCGCATACAACGTATACATTCTACCTGATCTGCCCTATAGGGCGAAAGAGAGACGGAGAGAGGGGAATTTGTTGCACACTTGGAGCAACAATTAAAAATTAAAACGACAGTGTAGAAAGTTCTGCGTTTGTGGCAAAACAATTTGCCCCACTTTGATTTGAGGCAACTCTCATCTTAACTTAACTCATCTTATCTCATCTCATCTGAGCTCAACTCATCGTGTAGGCCCTTCTCTTAATGATGGAGCACTCGCCCTTTGCATGCGGCCAACTTGTCGTAAGCACACACATTCAAATTCATTTTAATGGTCTAAGAGTGGGAAAGAGACAGACAGATAGACAGACAGATAGACTAAGAGAGAGAAAACTGCACTCAAATTACGATAGTAGTGGAAAAGCTTCCGAGATTTGTGCTAACGAGCGACAGCAATTTGCTGACAAACACAGCCTGGCCAAGGTTAAGGTAGGCCGCACAGAAACTGCAATGAGACATGCAAAGTTACAATTTACAAGAGCTACATCAAAGCCCAGAGCCAAGTTATAATAGTCAATGGAAGCTGTTAAGTAGAATCTGAGGCATGCAAAGAGTGCACAAGCCTAGAATCTAGTTTATGTACAGCTTATCTGATGTTGATGCACCTGTCGTGCCACAAGATATATCAAATGTTAAACTAATCTGGTTCTTCTTGGAATTGTGAATGACTTGAATGGTATGATGTGTTTGTATTAGAGAGTTTATTTTCAAGAGAGTTTCTTTTCAAGCAAATGGCTTTCATTGTGCTGCAATCGATTAGGTCTCAAATAACAATGTAATAGTAGAATCTTTTATGGAATTTATTTAATTTACACATACGCACACTGTATGAATGAATGAAATGAATGAAACCAGGCCTTGTTAGTTTCAATTAACAGGAGGTGACTGGTTCAATGTGAAGTGCGCTTGAGGGAAAAACTAATTAAAGGCTTTTCGTTTATTGTGTTTCTTTACAGTAACTCTTCAGGCTCCAAGGAGGCATCCACACAAGCGCAGGCCTCAGCTGGACAGAATGGAGGGACCACAAGTGGACAAGAGGCGGTTGTTGCTGGCTCTACGCTGTCGACGCGAAAACCAACGCCGCACGATCGATATACGGATCTGCAGAAGCTGTTAATCAGTGATGAATACCTGCACGTAATAGTTGACAATGATCCCGATGTGACAGTGGATAATCCTACGCTAGCTGAGGTGTTGCATCGCCAAATCGGGTGAGTGATATTCAGTAGTTAAGTGCGATTGTTAATAGAAGCGAGTCACCGTTCTCGGAACGGAAGCGGGACGAAAAATTCAATTTCCCCTAAGCGGAAGGTATAATGCTTAGTGATTTGCCTGCCTGCAGAGTTTCACTTACATTTGTCAGGCACGCGCATCGACTGCCGTAATAGTGGGTGAAGTGGGGCGGAGGTAGAGAGCGTGGAAAACCCCCACCCGAACAGCAGCAGCTAAATTCTCAGGCTGTGTGCGGTGTTCGAGTGAAGCAGTTACGGGTTCTTTTGGCTTTGCTGAAATTGAAATGATTTTTATTGAAATTTACGCTCCATTTACGTGACACATTTACGTTTTAGATATTTGCTCTAACGTTAACGTTTACGTCTTTACCGTTTCTATCTCTGTAAGTGTTGCCTGATTGTTGTTGCTGTGGTTGACGCTGATGCCGATGCCGATGCCGTTGCCGATGCCGCCGCCGACGCGACTTTGACGTTGTTGCCAGGCATTGGGCTTGTTTCTATTTCTGCAGACGTTGTTGTTGTTGTTGTTATCATTGTCGACGCTCCCGTCAACGGCGCTTTGCAGGTCTGATGCCACTCGCTGATAACGCTGATGAGAGTTTAGCGCGATGTTCCAGTGCTTGTCTCAACATTGCGTATACGTAATTTCGTATGAGCGCAATCAAATAAAATTGCAATAAAGAAATCAATGCGGATTCCAGACCGTACTCTAGCCTTGTACTCTGCTGCGGTGCTTCCACCCCTGCCTCCGCTGCCCCTTTTTCCCTCTCACTTAATGCTGCAATGAAATTTATTTCGCTGAGAATACATTTGATTTCCTTGCACAGTAATCAGCTTAGGTTTTCTCTTCGACATTTTCGAAGACACACACAAAAATGTCGAAGCTGCAGCTTCTACTGCTGCGAAATTGTTTGGCTGTCTTTATCAAAATTGAAAACGTAGCGTATGAGTAATTTCATTTGCTCGAATAGTTGGCGAACACCATGTGCAGCAAGAAAAACGAAAACGAAAACGGAAAAGAAAAAAATAATAATCATAAAAGCCAAACGGAGGAAAATGTAAAGTGGTAAAAACTTGTCAAACTGTAAGACTGTTGTTGTTGTTGCTGTTGCTGTAGATGTTGATGTAGGCATCGCCTCGGGGGCGGTCTGTGGGCGTTGGCATTAGCATAAAATGCTTGATTTTCTAATTTATCGCACATCACCGAAACGAAGGCAAATGTTTTTGCGCTGCACGTAGCACAAATGCAAATTTCATTAACAAGCGAAATTGCCTGCTGTAAGTTGCAAGAGGGAGATAGAGCACACACGTGGCATGTGGAAGAAAAAATACACTCACCAAAGTTTGAAAGAGCTTAGCAGGAGCTGAAAAACAAGGGCTGCCTTTATTTGGATCATACTTTCAACATAAACAAGTCCTTTTATTAAAAGTAAATCATTTAATAAAATAGTTGGGAACAAGGATTATTTATGAGTCCACCTTTTTAAGTGACCGCCAAACCTAATCAAAATATAACGAGGGCTCAGAGTGGGTGCACATATAGCCCGAAATTGGAAGCAGGCTACTAGCTACTAGCTTCTCAGTAACTGCCACCATCAGAGATATCTCATTAAAATTCTGTCGTCTCGCTGGTTGCCATTGTTGGCTGTCGCGGCAGACGCGTGCCGAGCTCATGTCGTGTGTGGCTTAGGCTGTCTTTTGTCTTGGCTCTTCAGTTTGGGGATGCAACTGGCGGATGGTAGCGGGTGTGCAGAGTTGTGTCAGCACTTTTCGGCTGCCTTTGCCCACAGAATGCAGCGACATTCAGGTGACTCTCTCACTTTTTCTCTAGAAAAAAATGCAGCACACAAAAAATGCAAATTCACCTAAAATTACAATGTGAAATATGAAAGAGAAAATTGGACTGTAGCAGGGGAGATGCCGGTACGGGATATTTGGGTGAAAGGCATGTTCTGAATTAGCTAAATATAATTACGAAAATTTGTGCTTGTTACACCAGTGTTTTGAGGTTGTGTCCCTGCTACTGATTTACCATAAGCCGCAGTGTCCTTCTGGCTTGCTGTCGCTCTCTCCCATCACGTCGCCTTGTGGCGTGCGTTTAATTAGTATGACAAATTTTTAATTAGCCTGCAATTGCGACCGCGTCGAGCTGGGACAGCAATCTTGTTGCGAGAGAATTACAGCAGAGTAACAAAAAATGAGAGAAACAAAAACGAAGTTAAAACCCAACTGCAAGTTAAGCAGCTGCTGCCACTTCAGTTCGTTCCGTCCCGTCCCGTCCCGGCCCGGCCCGGATCTGACTGCGGAAGGCAGACGCGTCGTAATAAAAGACTATGCTCAATGTCGGCGAGTGTGTAAAACTAAAGTGCGCTGACATTTTGCCAGCTACGCGAAACACGGAGATGCACCCTTCCCCCCACCGCTCTACCGCTACTCACTCACCCATCTATTGCCGGCCCAGCTGCAGCTGTGGCTCTGGCTCTGGCTGTGGCTGTGGCTCTGTGGCTCTGGAGCTGTAGCTCCGCTGTCAGTGGTTTTAATGTGCGGGCTTTTGCTACTGCTGAAGTTTATCCTTGTAGACCGGCAAACGCAACAATATAAGTTTAATTTCATTCTTGTGCGTTGGTTGGTTTTGTAACTCACTTCAAAGTGTCTGCCCGTCGACGGTCGGTCGACGAGACGACGACGGCAGCGCCTGTCGTCGCTGGATTCTTGGCCGCGGTTGCGTTGTTGGGCCATTCTTTGGTTGCCAGCTCGCCACAATTTTACACGCACAAAGTTTTTCGCTTTCTAAGCACACGGCGAGAGCACAGGAAGAGCTTGTGGCCAGGACTTTCTCTCTGTCCAGGACTGTTCTCTGTGTCGCAGCTGCAAAAAGGAAATCGACGATGGCAAAGTTTCCTGACATTTTCTTATGTTGAAACAATTATGGGGCGGAGCATGGAGCATTTTGGCCTGGCTTAGGACAGACCTCGGACATGCCGACTGACAGCTGTTATTATATCTACTTGGGACTGAGCGAAAACATTTGCAATGACAAAAAAGAAGAAAGCACAGTAAGAGCAAGAACTTAAAGTGAAAGTTCGACTCTTTGTTGACCGAAATGTTTGCTTAAAAGTTAAAGGATTAAAGTGTACTAAGGGATAGATTTTGAATTTACTTCATTGTTGGTGAAGTAATTGAATACAATTAATGTTCAAAGCGTACATTGAACAGCTAATGGAGAAACACTTTCTGCTCTTATTTATATACCAATTTTCACTTTCATTTTTATTCAAACCAATTAGCTTAAAATGGAATTAATAGATTTTTAAATAGAACAAAGGAAGTGAGTGTATGTATCAAATGTATTGAACATCGAAGGACTTACTGCTTGAACAATGTGTGTATTTCCCACAGATCTACAAAATGGGGCGCTGCATATTACAGATGATTCGCATGAATCAATTGCAAAAGGGATTTGATTAAGCATGGCTGACAACATCTGTGGGACTTCATATAAGCCGTAAACCGATGGCGAAATATTTAAACACGCCGCCAACCTCAACATATTGCCAGTTGGACAGCGTCCAGTGCTTAGTCAATGTCTAAACGAGCTGCTTCATCAATTACGCAGTGCTTGGCTCTGCTCTCTCAGTGCTCAGGCTACCCCAGGCTACCCCCTGTGGCATTTGACAAATGAAACATGCGCAGAAATTGGATTCACACTCGCCTTTGTAGCGGATGTAGCAATTTCACAATTTACAGTCACCGGTTCAAATGAAGTATGATGCCAGGGGGCTGCTGCTGTGGTTAAGAGTGTCGACCACACTTAGCAGCTGCGTCTGCAACCTCAACGCACCTTTCGCTCTGGAGACCCATGTCAATTTCTTGCCCAGCTTATGACGATCGCCGCCTGCTACCAAGAAACGGCCACTTTGCCATGTATTTAATTGCAGGCCGTAGATTTAAAAAGTATAGAGGCAGGAGCTTGAAGCTTGCATGGCCTTACCTATTTGGGTTCTTTTAAATCTCTGTGCAAATTTGCAGCACGCTCATTACAAGGCAGACCAGGTAACAGGCAGGAAGTTGTCGCTATTTCCATAAAAAAAAAGAAGTTTAAATATTGAAAGTCATTTTGTGCCGGTCGCTGCACAAGGGGCTTGGCACGGCTCTCAGACATTTGTTTCCTTCCTGCCGCACCAAGAGTAAGAGAGGCGACAAAAGGTTTGCAAACAGCAGCCAGCGGAAGAGGGCAGCATTAAAGCATTGCCTGCGTCAAGTATCACCAGACATCATCAGGCAAATTATGAAAAGGATTTCAGTGAGTTGACTTTAGGCCGTCCAACAACAACAACTCCCTGCCCGCCAGCTGGCAAGACCGGGACAGGACTGAGGGACAGACGGACACAGCAACAGCAACAGCAATCATTGTAGTGGCAGTAATGGCAGTGACAACGAGAAGAGCGATGAGAAAGAGCGACGACAACGAGGAATATGGCCATTGGGAGTTACGTGAGTTCAACCAGGCGTTGTGTTAGTGAGCAATCGGAGATGGACCAAAAGCTGGAGCTAGGCAAGCTGCTGACTACATTATCGTGATAAACATGCTGCATAATGCCGCAGACAGTGGCCATTGCTCATGCTGTGATCTGTCAACCCTTTGCAAAGATTTTCGCTTGGTAACCAGTAGCTGACCACCAGCAGCAGCAGCAGCAGCAGCAGTAGCAGCAGCAACAGCTGCAATTCTCACTGCAAATTGCAACAATTCAATTTGTTAGTCGCTCATTCTGCTTTGTATTCGAATATTTTGGTTGAGTTACTACGCGAATTTGCTGCAGCCAGCGCTCGTTTTAACAGCTGCGAAAACGAACTCTCAACTGTTGAGCTACATTTAAACAGCTTGCGGCGCATTTAAACAGCAATTTTCAATCGGTTTAAATGCTTAGACAGCAAGACCAAAGCGAAACAGCAAAAAGAGCTAAGTTAACCGCTTTAAATACGAGCTGAAAAAGTCAATAGCCAGAAAAAGTACAGAAAAATCAAAGAGACGAGAGAGACAGCGAGACAGGGAGAGAGGGAGCACAACAGACTGCAATGTGGCGTAAGATAGCAAAGTTTGGTGCCGCTTTTGCAAAAAAAAAGGAGAGAAAAGGAAGTGGTTTCTTGTCTGAAGGCCATAAGGGTTACAGTGAAAAATGCGTAGACAGTCTTTCTCGCAATGTGAATTGATGAGAGAGAAACATAAGAACGCATTCGAGAACGAAATTGCCAATGCAAAAATACGATTGAGAGGGGGGGAGGGATGAAGGAAACTCTGAGATTTCCTGTGCCAGCTGGCGGCTGCTTTGATAAATCAATGTGACAATCATTACGGCAACTCGAAACTTCTCGCAATGTGGCCCAAAGCATTATCATAGCACACTTTTAAGCGCAGCGTGTTTTTACCCCAGTCGACTGGCTGATTGTCTGTCGTTATGCTCGACGACTCCTCGACTCACATACGACAAGCGACTAAAAGTTCTTTCTTCTTTTCTGTGTTTCTCGCTTCTTTTGCAGAGCAAATGCCAGCAATTTGGAGCGCTTCCAATTGCGCATTACGAAGAAGGAACTCTACGGCGAGCAGGATACACTGGTCGATGCGGTGCTACGTGACATGATCAAGCTGCCAATAGAGCATGTGGGTAAGTGTTACCTCCTGCACACACACACACACACACACACACACACACACACACACATCGAAATACCTTGTACCGATTGAACATATTGTAAAGCAATAAATACTTGAACGCCGTGCTGTGCCGTGCCTGAATTTAGTTGCATCAACTCTCTGCTGCTGCTGCTGTCGCTGCTTTCGGGACGAAACTTAGTCGCCCTCTGGCTGGCTGCACATTTAACTTAATTATGCAAAGGAGCTGCAAGAAAGTTGGCCGGATTATTGAGACCCGCCAAGGTGGCAAGCAGAACTATTTTCATTTGAAAGTTTACTATGAGCGTAATTTATTAAAAATAAAGTTTTGCATCCGACGCACAAAAGCGCAAGCAACAACTTGCAATTTTGCAGGACCAACTGCAAGACAACAACAAGAATGACACTTATATCGTATACATCTTAAAGCGGCGACTTTTGTACAAATTTGTTTGCTACGCATATTTATCATCTCTTATAAGTCTCGTTAGCGTGCACTGCGTAATAATTCTGTCTAGAAATAAATTCAGTAAGTTTACATTATATATTTGAGGATAAAGTGCAGCAGAGCCAATAGTTTAATCTTTCAATATTTGCACAGGATGGCATTAGTGTTAGCTGTGAATACGGCTTGTGCAGTGAAGAAATATGCTTTTAATTACATTTAGAGCCGGCAGAAATATGCTTTTGAAGTGTCTATTATTGCAGTGGCCAATTCTCGGATGAATGCTCAGGCCGACAGACAAAAACGTCAGCATTTTCGTTCCTTTGTGGGCACTTTGCGTATACGCAATATTTTTGTAAGCTTTATTCATTTTAATTGCAATTTAGTCAAGTGTAATTTGCGCATGCACTTTCACTTAATGCAATTTCAATGATTGCAATATCTGAGGAAACCGCTGCATCTGCCGCTGCTGCCGCCTCTGCTGCTGCTTCCTCTGCTCCTTGTGGCCCAAAATATTTGTGCAACGATGTGCAAATTTTTGGGCAGGCCGTCTTTTTACTTCAATTAAATTCAAGTGTGTGCAATATGCAAGAAACGTATTTTAACTTAATTTAATTTCTCTGCTTGTGTTTTTTTTTTCTCTCCCCTCGTAGTACAAAAGGAGGGCGGAACGCAACTGAAACTGATTATTGAGTATCCGAACGATATTAAAGCCCTAATGAAACCAATGCGGTGAGTAAAAAGACGAAAGTAATTAAAAATATTTAAAAAAGTAACTGTATACGCGGTCAACGGCTACTGCAATTGTTGTCAGCATTTTTGGACAGAGTAAATATACAATATATTCTCCCCCTGCTGACTTCTGTGTGTGGCCAGAGAATGGACAATGCAGTGAATTTTTATATACTGCATTTTTCGCGAAATGCTTTTGATGCAGCTCGCTGCTGTGGTACTTGAGGCAGCTCGTAATTTAAAACATTTATACGTTTTTTAATGAGATTTAAAACGCGCGCTGCTTGGCCAGTCTCAGTCAGTGGGGCCCAGCAGCCCGCACAGCCCGCACAGCCCACACAGCTGAGTAACCGCAGCAGCTGCCAAAGTGTAAAGTGTCCTTTTAATGTTCTTCATTTGCAATTTAAATGAAACGTTTTTTGAATTACCGTGCGGTGTTGCCGTGTAAGTAATTAAGCTGGCACGTAGCAATCGCGCTGCCAGCCACGCCCACGCCCAACCTGCGAAGAAGCCCTGCTTGCCTGCTGCGCATACCCTGGCTGGCGGATCGCAACGCAACGCAGCGTATCGCATCGGATCGCATCCCCGTTTTTGTTGTTGTGAATGTAAATGCATTCAATTGGCCCCCGCACTTTAAATTCAATTCATTATTTTACGCTCTTTTCTGCATTTTTGCACCTGCTTTGCAGTTTTCCAAGGGACCAGCAAACGTTGCCCAATCATTTCTACTTCACGGACTACGAGCGCCACAATGCCGAGATTGCTGCGTTCCATTTAGACAGGTGAGTTTTCCCCCTCCTGGCCATCGCGATGATGATGGAGCTGTCCTTTTCAAAGTGCATTGGGAAAAATCAGTGAACCGTACAGAAAAATGCAGTAGCAATTTTCCAATAAAAGAACCCATTGAATTCATCTAAGAAAATTACAGCATATTTGTTTTAAGCTTCATCATACTCCGCATTGAAACTTTATCATACCCATTGAAAAATGAAGCGTGATTACAAATAACATGAATAAAAGTGAATACATTTTTTATCACAGAAACAAAATAGCGAACAAATAAAAATTAAACAATCCAATAGAAATAAAGTAGAACCATTTTACAATTGAGTACAGGGTATTTTGAAAGGCAGTGAGCGGTTCTGTCTTAGTTTTAATTAAATTTTGAGTGCTTAGTGCAAATATTTATGCAAATATCTTAACATATCAAATAAGTTACTTCACAATTGGAAGAACGAGTGAAGTAGAAGCAAATCAGAAGACACTTAGAAGAGTTCTCCGTTTACGATTCCCAACTTAAGGTAATCAAATTAGCTTATGCTGGGTCAACCACTCACCGTTCCAGAATCGTAACTATTGAGTAAGTTTTTTACTTTATGAGAGCAGTCTGGTTGTGTTCGATTAGAAGCTTATGAGTAAGCCGCAAGAAACCGGCAAAAAGGTTATGAGGAGGTCAGTTTATTATTTATGTGGCAATAAAATGATTTACTTCTTTTTTTCTACATACGCACTTAAGCAAATAGTCGGAGTATAAATTGAAATAAGTTCACTCAGTTGAAATATCCCTCAGCAGTCTTAACCAGAGTTTGATGGACGTTTTATGGCTAATTAAGTTGCACAGACACTTCACCAACCATGTACCATGTACCATGTTTAACAGTAATTTAGACTCAAATTGCTCACATACCAGTTGGCAGCTGTCAGAATTAAACATCCAGCAATAAGAGAGCTCAGATATATCTTATCTTTTGCATTTTGCTGTGGTAACACGCAAAAAAACACGTACAACTTGGTTGGGTCAGCCACTTGTTGGCATTACAATTATAAAATACTACAGAAGAGGGTAGAACAGAAAATTATGTCTCTTACGTGGTATCCTCAAGCGACAATTGTCAAGATATTAATCATGTTGTATGGGCACTTAATTTTTTAGTCAAATTTCTCTGCTTTTGAATCACTTTTTACATATTTACCTAGACTAAAAAAACTTCTGGAGTAATTCCATATCTGTAGTTTTTTCTTTAATAAATGAATTGAACTTCTTCATTATAGAAACATGCCTGGTAGGGTATCCTCAAGTCATATATAGTCGGTTCACCAAGCACTTATATCCATGTTTACTGCAGCATTTAATTTACCGCTTATTTCTCACTCAACTCTCATCATTCCCATTCTTTACTTTCTGTTTGCAGAGTCCTGGGATTTCGGCGAGCAATGCCTGTGGCAGGGCGCACACTGAACATTACGACCGAAATATATCAAAAGGCCGACGAAAATTTATTGAAGACATTCTTTGTTTCGCCATCGCTTAATTTATGCTTCCATGGCAAGTGCTCCTACTATTGTGACACCTCGCATGCCATTTGCGGCAATCCGGATATGCTCGAGGGTTCCTTTGCCGCCTTTCTGCCCAGTCTGGACTCTTCCAATCGCAAGGTATGTATGTGTGTACATAGTACACACACACACACACACACACACACACACAAAAGCACCTCTCGACGCACAACTCTCAGCACTCGCCACTTCACACCCTCCAAACACACACATACGTTAACGGAGCTCATGGTGGTCAGTGTAGAGACTGAGGTCGCATGTAGTGGGTCCATTGGTGGGTCCAGCAGCTAAGTGGTATTTGATTAATGCACGGCAACTCTCAACGTTGTGTCAGATTACAATTTATATTCGACGCCCGCTTAAGTCTCCCGCCTTCATTACTAATTTCGTGCGCTCGCTCTAACTAAATAACAAATCACATTATTTACTTGGCATATGTGTGAGTTAATGTGTGTGTGTCCTGGTGAGAATGTATTGTATCTCATTCGCTCGCAACAGGTAAACAGGATGGCAGTTCGTTTGCCTGTCTGTGGTAACTGAAATAAGTCCGCTTTTAGCCAATTACCTTCCTCAGTTCATTGAGGGGAGTCCAGAACAGAATGTCGGGAGAATGAGAGAATTTCAACTAGTCACTTGGACGGCACTTCATTGCTTCATTTCTGCGCTCCAAAAAGCTCGCTTTTAATTTGCATAATTTTTTTTGCTTCCACATCCTTTGTTTGCCTCCGCACTCGGCAATTTCATTCATTCATTCATTTTGCCGCCTGACGCTTGAATTAAAAACAAAAATATTGTATCAGTTCTTGTGCAGCTCGTAAAGCGTAAAATGAAATATAAATGCAGCAACGCCCCGGACGAGACCGGACGGACGCACGAAGGGACGTTAATAAATTCTAGAGTCCACTCCATCAAATGTAGGGGGACAGAGGCAACGGCTTTTAAATGCAAATAACTGAAAATTTAAACCGATACCGAAACCAAAAATACCCAACTCCATCAGTTTTGCAACACACCAACTCAGCCTCCACGTTGCATAGAAAAGGGTTTATCCCTTTGACCAGGGTCCCCCAGCATTTTGCAGACAGATTTGCCGCAGCTAAAACATTTTTCTTTTTTGTACGTTTTTTTTTTTTGGGCTTGTGCCTCAAAGGAATAATTCTCTTTCTTTTTTTCTACCCGCTACCCTGTAGCAATAGCGAGGGTATATACGAAGTTAACAGCGGACATATCAAAAATTATTTTATGATTAGCAAGTCATCAAAAGTGTCCATCCGTTTTGTTTTGTCGGGAGAGACATATAATTTTTTATACAATATATTTATGCACGCACAGGGTATTCTTCACTTTTGTATACCTTACTTATCCGCCTTTCTTTGCTTTGTTTTAGCATGCTCTCGGCACAGCCCCAACAGTTAACAAGTAGAAAATGGTTAAGTGTATACTTGAGATTTAGCGTAAGGCAAAACTGTAAATTATGCACAGGAGATCATTTTTCTTTAGTACCGTTTTTTGTGAGAAACGAGGCAAATCCAGAGGTGTTGTTTCTGTTATTGTTTTCCTTGGTCTGTTACTATATTTCTGGGTTGCTTTGGGGCAGCAGTGTTAGGAGAATTACAAACAATTTTCTAACTGTGCAGAATTTTAATTAAGTTGCAAATTTGATTTGCACGCTTGTTAATTCCTCTAGGAGAACAAAGAAGATGGACAATAAAAAGCTATGGTCGGTGTATGTTGTTTTGTGTGTTTATGCAGTCCGTACATTTTCATTCTTAAACACCTTCGCATCTCATTTTCATTTTATGCTGCACTGAAATATTTAAGCTTACGCCTTATGGTCATCCCACATCTTTTAAGTAAATTGGAAGTGTTACTGTGTTCAGCTTTGAGCTGGAATTTAAAAAAATGCTCTAGTGATTGCCACCTCATACTTACTATACTCGTATACATGCCGCTTTCTGGTTATTCAGCTTTAGCGCTTCTTTGCTGCACGCTCTCCTGTCTTTCAGCGGGAATTTAATTTTGCTTGATTTATGCAGTTTGCGTGGGGTGGTCCACGGTCCACGGTCCACTTTTTATGCAAACAACTCTTCTTCTTTCGTTGCCATGTTACCGTTAACTTACCTTTCTTTTGTGGGATGGCTTTGTGATGGCGCTTTGGCTTTGCCGCCGCTTCTGGTGTGGCAGCTTGCAATTCTTTCGCATGCTTCTTTCTATTTGCTTTGCGCCTCCTGCTGCATCTCTGAGGCCCGCGCGGGCTTTGGGTCATTACACAGCGCATTTTTATTATGATTTTTTCTCAACTTTTTTCTATTTTAATTTCTTCACATATTTTTGCGTTGTCCCTCTTACTGTTACTGTTAACGTTGTTGTTGTCCTACGATCCCAAAATGCTTCCCCTCAACCAAAATGTGCGCTTTGCTATTGCCAATTGCATAGGGACGAAAGGTAAGTGAGTTGCGGTCGGTCGGGACCCGAAGTAAATGACAGCTCCGGGGAGGTAAACTACCAAGAGAAACTTTTATTACTTCCCTTGGCGGCTTCGCAAAATAATTTCATTTAAACAAAATTAATTTCACTTGTAGAGAGCGCGCGCATAGCATCTCAACCGAAACGAGTGAAATAAAAAATAATATTGTCGTATTGCGAGATGAGAAATAAATGTTGCTGCTGCTGAACCGAAGCACACTTGTGTGGCATATTAATGCTACTCAGCAGCTTTGGATTTTAACATTCAGCAGCTCAAATTGATATTGATTTTGTTTCTTCTCTCCCGCTTTCTCTGTCCAACAGCTCTGGCGGCATCCTTGGCGACGCTCGTATCATAAGCGCAAGAAGGCTCAATGGGAGACAGATGCCAATTATTGTGCTCTGGTAAGTAAACGAGTAGCTCAGTTTGCTGGCTACTTGTTCGAATTCATTTATATATTTCTGTGCTTTTTTCTTTCTATTTTTGTTTCCGTGGTGGAGGGGTCCGAATCTTTGCTTACCCCAATTTTGTGTGCCGTTTTCATTTCCACTTCCGGTTGTCCTCGCCTTGCTTTGTCTGCGGCGCTTCCTGCTGCGGTTTACTTTTACTTAATTTGCATTTTAGCTCGAATGGAATGCAAATGTTTTTATTTGTTACTTCTGCTCGAGCTGCTCCTGATGTCATTGTGCAGGCAAACTCCCGTCTCCCCCGACTTAATTAAGATATTCTCCTTCCAGAGCATTGCTTCCCCACGCTCACTTTCTTCCGGGCTGCAATTTAATTTCGCATTTGATTCTATCTCTAGGTACGCGATATTCCACCCTACGACGAGGGCCGACGATTGCTTGACCTTATGGATATGGCTGTGTTTGATTTTCTTACCGGCAACATGGATCGTCATCATTACGAGACTTTCAAGTGAGTATTGACCCAGATTGCCAAATGCTAAGGTAATGGGTAAGAGGCCAATGCCAGAATCTTGCAATCTTGGCATAAGACATAATGCGATTGGCTTATTTCCGCATAAATAGCCATGTTGGCTGCATGCCTACCAATGTGCCGTGTACCTGCACGTTACGTCTACGCCCCATGTGAACTCCAGTGCAACTGTCTGCAACGTTAGTACGAGCATTTGGCAAGGATGCACCCGAGCATCAGGCATGCTAAGCAGCAAAAGCCAACGCTACGGAAAGATATGTGTGTATGTTCATGCAGACAGGGAAAGGTAACAGAAATTGTCTGCAGCTCAAGAAGCCAGACGGCAGCAGCAGCAAACTTGCATCAAAATGCATTCCGGACTTAGCCAGATGCTTGGGCTGCCACATTGTTGGCTATGCAAAAGCGTTAGCTGGGCGCTTAAGCGTTGTCATAGTTGGCTCACGCTTACTTCCCTTTGCAGTTTGAGCCAAATCCCAGTCTAAAGTCAATCCTTCGAGTTGTCTCTAATCACATTCACAGCCAATTATGCTTATGCCGAGCCATGTGCACAAGCCTTATGCGCGAATTGACAGCGACACTTGCTCTCTCGTTACAGAATCTATGGCAACGAGACATTTCCCCTACACTTGGACCATGGGCGTGGCTTCGGGCGACCTTTTCACGATGAGCTTTCCATACTGGCTCCAGTACTGCAGTGCTGCCTAATACGCAAGACGACGCTTACCAAATTACTTGAGTGAGTAACCACAATATGAATGTTCGACTGAGCAATTACTTACAGCGTATTCTGCATATAATTCTCTAAGATTCCACAATGGAGCCAAACCGCTTTCGCAAGTAATGCGCGAGTCGTTGAGTGTGGATCCTGTGAGTCCCGTGCTCTGGCAACCACACATGGAGGCGCTCGATAGACGAGTCGGCATCATTCTCCAAAGCATACGGGACTGCATTAAGCGAAACCCGCCCGGTGAACTGGATGCGTCTGAAGCGGATTTATCGTCATAGCGCTAGGTCCAAAGCAGAACTAGAGTCTAAACTTAGATATTAATTGAGTGTCTTGTGTACTGTTTAGATGTAAGTGTTCTAATTGCAATCGCAGGCATCTTTGAAAAAGGTCGCCCTGCACAGCGATATCCTTGCAGTTCCGGCTGCACATACCAAAAAAATGAGAGAAAACAAAGGAAATCAAACAACTAAGAGCAACCAAACAAATTGTGGTATATCGTTGTGTGCATTTTTTGGTTCATTCTGTTACGCATCTAACCAAGTTAGCCGACTAGATCGGATCGAATATGTCGCCTGTGCAGTGTAACTCAAAATGAAGTACCTTCACATACAACCAAGCAGCTAAATTTGTGTAAGCCACACACAACAGTGGGTGCCAAAATAATAAATACACAAACATGTTGTGTACATTGCGTGGGAAGAATGCAAACTTAAATTGAAACTAAGTGTAAACTAAATTATACATTGCAGCGAGTGAAACTTCTTGAAAAGACTATAACCAACAACTATTTGCTAAATATTTATTTATAATTGTTTCATAAATTTTACAACAGCGACAAAACAAGTATACATGTATATTTATCTATATAGTAAATTTATGTGAATGGGAAGTGAATTGCCAGCCCAAACAAAAGAAAGCAAAACAAATAGCAAATTTGTTGCATATTTAGCGAATAAGATGACATGAACTATACGATCGGTATCGAACGTAGCTTTATCATATAATGCCTACTACTGTAGCCCACTTACTAGTATCGGCAGTGAACTGTCGTGTTTTTTGTCTTATTAGTTAGTTGAATTAGTTCCGGCGTAAACAAATGTACTTCACGAGTTATTAAACTACTATTGTTAACAATTAATTTTGGTTATTGAGTCTAAATACTACATGTAGTTAATTTCGTTTGTTTATATTGTACATTTCTAAATCGTACCTAATCTAGACGAAAGTGACACAATGCAATGCATTGCAGTTTGTTTGTTGGCCAATTCAGATGAGTAAAATAATTGTACTATGAAAAAACACACAATAAACAATGTTAGATGTAGTAAAAGTTTTAGTGAAAATTTCAGAAATATTGAATAAAAAATACCAAAGAAATTTATTTACATTTTTTTCTTACGGAAATTCATAATTTGGAGGTTAGGAATCATTCTTAAAACATCGATATATCTGAGTTAACGTCAATGTTTCTCCAATATACAATTTTTTTCATCATTCAATGCGTTTAATGATGGGATGTTATGTGAGTGTTTAAATAATACTGAATAAACATTTGTTACACCGGCAAACCTAAAATTAGCAGTGCTTATACACATTGGGGAGCAACTTTTCAAATGACCTACTCCGTAGTTGACCTGCACACGGACCACGCACGCTTGTAGCTGTGGTGGGCGACGATGTCTATGGCGAGGATCCTACTGTTATTGAAGTGGAGACCAGAATGGCAGGCACTTTCGGCAAAGAGGAGGGCCTATTTGTGCCCAGCCGTACCTTGGGAAATCTACTGGCTAGTAAGTTGCCCGACGTGCACATAAATAACATTGCCTCGCCGTTTGAGCTCTGAATCTTTAATAAAGCAAGCTACCGCCTTGGAACTGGCCAATGTATATATTAGTTTAAAGTGAGTTTGGCTCCATCTCGCTGATGTTTATTGGCTTTGAGTAAAACCCAAAGCCCGAAGCAAGAGCCAGCGAGGAGAAAATTACAAAGAAAACAGCGCTCATATCGTGATTCAAGCTCATAATCGTAAAGGTTAAGGGCGACCATATACATAACATTAATTTTGATGTACTCCGATATTGGACGGGTGCCCGCCGGGCCGGCCGGTTCATTGTGAAGTTGTTTTCGTGACAATTTATGCATCCACTCGAATTAATATTTCTAATGGAATTCGCATTTTATTAAAAGCGAATGCGCCGAGTACTCTTGACTCTGCAGTCGATTCCCATACACGTATGTACTCGCCAAGCACTTTAACTTCTTCTGGAATCCTTGCCTGCTTGCAGTTAATGTTCATTGCAACCAACGTGGCTCGTACGCGTTTTAGGAGATTTATAACACATATTTCTAAAGAAAAAGGTAAGGTCATGATAAGCTAAAACAACCAGACGGTACTTTAAGTCTAACGGAATTGTGATACAAGTTTCGGGAATATCAGAACAGCCGCGAGCCGGTGGCAAAGTATTTTCAGTCTTCTTCGAGGATGAAGCGTAATACCTACGCAACTAGAAAGTGTTACGTGTGCTTTTGAACAGACCGAGCAAGTGGAAGAATCTTAGCTTACAAATTTGCATTTCATACTACTCTCCCCGATTTTCAGTAACAATTGATTAACATTCCAGTTTCACTTTCCAGACTAACAGTCGGCTGTTAGAGAGCTGAGAGCTAAAAAATTAGCTTTAATTAAATTTAATTGCAGCCGGTATTACTGATAACAAATATGTTAAATTGCCTTACCGAATATTTTATACCCTTGCCATATTTTGAAAAAACAACCAAGGTCTTTCACGCAAATAATGATTAAGTCATACACAAAATATAGACCTCAAATCGTGTGTCTTATCACCTTCTGATAAATTTCACCATATGTACAGATTGTTCGCCCCACAGTACATGACTTGGATAGCCGCTCAATCAGCAGAGAACGCCTCTTCTCATGCGCTCTTGGGACATTTGCTCAGCTGGAAACTCAGCTGGTGGCATTCCGCCAGTCAATATGTTCAGTTATTTTTCTGTGCTCAGCATAACAAGTTGTGCGTTTCTGCTCTCGATCAATTGTTACAGCACTTTTAAGTTAGTGAGTTGTTATTGTATTGTAGTTTACATAGAGAGTACAAGTATTTTGCTGTTATTGAATACCTTCAGTTAATCGCCTAGTTTTCTGTTGTTATCAATGGAGTGATCTATTTTTATAAAGCTATCACAAGCACGTGTCCCAGAATACTTATAATATACATAATTAGAAAATCGCTTAATGTGCAGTATTTTTCCAATTGTTATCAAATCAACTCGAGTATTTACCTTTCGCTTGTTTATATGGTCAGAGAACCCTTGTTATCAATCGAATGAACATCTGGCAGAGCTAGCAACAATAAATTTCACAATTATTAGTATGTGTAATAAATCGAAAACTTTCTGAAGAACACTTATGGTACTACTCAACCCAATAATACTTGACATAATCTATTTATGGCAAACTGGTTGCTAGCTTATCAATCAGACACCCTCAGACATGCAAAATACATATATGTAGCTAACATCCGCAATCCATTATCCAAAGCAGACTTACGCGATGCCGCACACTGTTGTTGACCTTCGATCGGACACCGTGAGCAAGCCGACGCCCGAGATGCGGGCCCGCATGGCTGATGCTGTGGTGGGCGACGATGTCTATGGCGAGGATCCCACTGTCATTGAACTGGAGTCCAGAATGGCAGCCACTTTCGGCAAGGAGGCGGGCCTATTTGTGCCCAGTGGCACCATGGGAAATCTACTTGCTGGTAAGTTGCCCGACGTGCACACAAATAAAAATAATTCTTCGCAGTTTGAGCTTTGAACTTTAATCAGGTGATACATTTGTATATATTTGTTTAATGTTCGCTTGGCTTCTTTGCTGATGTTTATTGGCTTAAAGTGAAACGCAAAGCTCAAAGAAAGTGAACACTGAATAGAAAATTATACTGAAACCGAGTTTTATATCATGATTCCGGCTCATAAACATAAAGGCATTCACCCGAATGAATAGTTTTAATGGAATTTGATTTTATTAAATGCAAATCCTAAGAGAACTCTTGCCAACTCAAAGTCAACTATATTTGCTAAGTACCTAATCTGCTCCCTGAATTCTTGCCTGCTTGCAGTTATGGTTCATTGCAGCCAACGTGGCTCAGAGGCAATTGTGGGAGATTTATCGCACATCTTTCTGTACGAGCAAGGTGAGTTCCACACCGTAATAAATAATCCTGTACATATTTAAGTTGACGCAGCGTATACGTATCTTTATCCTGTTTAGCTGGGGCGGCACACTTGGCTGGTGTCCAATTAGTGACGATTAAAAATCAACCAGACGGCACTTTCAGTCTAACGGAATTGCGACACAAGATACGACAGTATGTGGATTGCCATGAGCCAGTTACCACGCTGGTCGTTGTGGAAAATACACATAACATCTGTGGTGGCAAGGTGATTCCACTCTCGTTTCTGGACGAACTGGCGGCTTTGGTCCGTGAGCCAGGAGTGGGAACAGTGCGCATAGCTTTGCACATGGATGGTGCTAGGGTATTTAATGCAGCCGCCGCTTTAGGCGTCAGTGTAGAGCGCATCGCACGTGATTTTGACTCTGTGTCCATCTGTCTGAGCAAGAGTTTATCGGCCCCGGTGGGGTCCGTGCTCGTCGGCTCGAAGAAGTTTATTGCACAGTGAGTATAGAGGAGCCACAGTTCTCACTGTCAGAGTGATCTAATGAGTTCTCCATAGAGCTCACCGCCTACGCAAGGCTTTGGGAGGCGGCATGCGTCAGGTGGGCATTCTAGCGGCCGCCGGCTTAGTGGGACTGGATAAGGTGGTGCCATTGCTTCCCAAGGACCATGAGCGCACCAAGCGTATTGCAGAAGGTAAGTTAGTAACCCTTTACCCTTGTGCGCTTTACATTTTCAATTTGATTTCCAACAGCCATTGATCAGCTGCGCAGTCCCAACATTGCCGTGGACTTGCCCACTGTGCAGACTAATATTCTTTTGATTCAGAGCAAGCAACCCAAGCTGGAAGCTAAAGAAATAGCCGATCGGCTGGCTATCGTCGAGCCCGAAGAGATTGCCGCTGGCGTAACCGATAAAAATGGAAAGGGAATTGTTATCAAGGCGTGTGCCCGTGACTGGGAGTTTATGCGTCTGGTGCTTTACGAACAGGTGGACGACGAAAAGGTGGAGCTCACCATTAAAAAACTGACCTATGTCATTAAACAGTATGATGCACGCTGGCCCTGAACTAGTAATAATTCTGGCTGATATAAGAAAGCTGATTTTGTTTATATAAAGTAGCGAATGAAAACAAATTTCAATAATTAAATTTTGTTTTGGACATTTAATTAAAAATCATAGCGGAAACTGCCAAAATTTGTGTTAGTGCTTCTTGAGTTGGTCGATGGAGCGTTTACATTCGCGCATGAGTGCACCCAATCACAGGACTATGCCGACGCTCTGGCTCGGGCTATGCTGATGGACTGACTGTTGTTGACGCTGTTTCTGACGCTGCCCCAGCGTCTGTACACATGAATGCCCCATTGAATGAAGTAATAAAATTATTTTTAAAAAATCATTGTCAATTTTGCGATGCTCATCGATTTAAAAGCATGCGCCGCTATAGAGCCGACTCCAACTTACATCGCATCCTCGGTTTTCGTCCTCGTTGCCGGCGGGCGATTGTGATTTATAAGCGAAACTTATCGCGTTGATGTGGCAGCGAATCAGCTCGATGTGATTGCGACAGCGACGGCAGCAGCAGACGGAGCAGGAGCAGCATCGGTATCCACAACTGTGGAGCAAATCGAGCAGCGTATAAAAGATTTGAGTATTTTGCCTGAATGAATTGTATCAAAGCGGATGGATTCTTCTTGTGTAAAATGCCTTTTGTGCTCGTTCTCCTCCTTCCCTCTGCATTGCATTGAAATGTTATATTTTGTGAATTATGCCAGGATGGAATTCAATTAGAGAAGTTGCTGAAGCATTTGATAAATTGAAATTGAATTGACTACATGAAGGTCGCTTCAAAAATTCATTTGTCCATTTGTGTGCCAGCGATTTGTGTGCCATCATCGCAAAGTGTACAGTCAATAATAGTAAAATCACAGAATGGACGTAATTTGGCAAACTTTTTGAGCCAATTTTATTTGGCTGAAACTTTCGAACACAGCGCATTCATAGCAAATTGAGAACACCATCAACAAAAAGCATTTTTAAAATGCTGCTAAAGAAAAAATAGGACTGTTTTCCTTGACTTTAATTGTGTGTTTTTAGCACAAATTATTAAGAAAAATATGACAAACTTCGAATAATTTAATAACATGGTGTTTGTTTCTTGTTGTTCAGTGTAATTCTACATATCAAGAGCAGCCTAAAAGTATTCTTTAAATTCCAAAGTTTCACAAATTGAATGCTGAAAAGTATGCAGCACTTATTGCCTAACTATGCAACAATTAGAGTTGTCTCAACTCTCCCCTAGAAACACACGCAAGCTCTCAAAATCGGTAGAGAGAGAAAGAGAGAGAGAGAGAAATTACGAGAATGAGAATGCGAGCACGACGCGACTAAAAATAGCCTGCAGACATGCGACGTAACGACGTCACACTGACGCGCTAACGTTGAAGTTGGGGTGTGAAAACGTGTGTCGTTGTTGCTGTTGTTGTTGTAATTGGTTTGAGTTTGTTGGGTAATGAAGTGTTGTTTTCGTTCTAATTATAACTCAAACTTCATGCAGTTTGTTCTGAGCACCTTAGCACAGTTAATGATCACAATTTAGCCATCGAGCGTCAACATGTCAGGATGGCCGAGCGGTCTAAGGCGCCAGACTCAAGATAGTAACAGTCTTGCCTCTCATAGAGAGGTTTGTGTGAGCGTTCTGGTCCTCTCTGAGGGCGTGGGTTCGAATCCCACTTCTGACAAATACTTTTTTTTAGCTTACAATATTTTTTATGTTTGCTATTTTTTTGCAAAAAGTAATATTGCATTTGCAACGACCATTTTTCAAGACTCGTGACATAATTGCGTGTTAAAAGCAATTGAAGCTAATTAACACAATTACAAACACACATAAGCAGTGCTACAGGTTATTTAATTATGCCACGCACTTACGCAAGCTATTTAGCAAAATTAATTTGTTTTAATCAATTATTTAAGTACATTTCCATTCGATGTAGTTAAACTTCAAGTTATTTAATTATTAATTTACACGCCTGACATAACGAAATTTAATAAAATTATCATGAGTCCTCATGGCCATTTTCAATGCAAATTTCCCCCGTTTTAATGGTCCGTTAGCCATCGTTCAACGTAGTTGCGTGCTATATTTAAATGGGAGGCTTTAACTTTATTGGCAATACGCCGTTTGGTAGCACGTGCCCCAAACTGATAGACTTAATGTGTTTTATATTATTGAAAATACATGATGTATGCACACAGCGAGGAGAGTCCTGTGTTTTCTTTTATGGTGAAACGAACTAAAAACGCAATTCCGTCATTATGCCAACACTGGCGTGTTATACATAAACGACAAACAGTCATGAAATAAAGTCATAAAATTTGAACTAAACGAAAGTGGATATCCTGTGAAGGAATCGTAGTATCTCTTGGCTTTAGCCAAAGAACAGACAAACAATTTGCCGCAGCATAAATTGAAATTTGCATTTAGCGGAGCGTCAAATGATAATTCAATATGCGCAAAATCAAAGGCGAGCTTTATGACAGTCAGTCAGTCAGTCCTGCGAGTTTTGTATGTACCTTTGGCAGGAAGAGAGTTCTGTTATTTGTAGTAAAATTTACTCCTCGACTAACGGGGTTCTGGTCTGCTGTAATTTAATTAATTGCATGCGCGTAAATAAAGTCAAACAATTTTGGTATTTAATCAACGAAAAAGGAAATGAATGAGTCAGAAAAAGATACGGAAGGGAACGAAGAGAACGAGACCAGAAGCAAAAGGAGTGCGACTAAAGGAAGCCAGACAGTTCCGGGTTTGTATACATACATACACAAACACACATGACTCAAACGAGGGAATTCACTTTGAACGCTACACAAGTATGCGGAGGTGAGTTTGTGTGTAGACGTGTGTGTATGTGTGTCAGTCAACACGAGTGTGGGTGTGTCTGAATGAACATAACGTGATTGCTGCCAATTTCATAGAGCAACAAATTAAAGATGAGCTAATGCCCATCGAGTTATGGAAGCAAAGGCGCTGTACAGTATATAATTATGATTTGATTCATATCACCGATAGACGATTAAAATGTTTCAAGTTTCTTAGGTTGTAAATTTAATAGAGTATCTCTTTCAGTTGCTATTCCAATTATTTCTGTAATTCAACTCGAACATTTTGTACTTTAAGCAAGAGAGTGTTCTATCTCTGTTTCTCATGTCAGTTTAATTGTTGCCGGAAATGCAAGCACATTTAGCAAATGTCTAATGGGCGGAGTGTCTTGAGCTTCAGAGCACTTGCATATGTTGCACGAGTGCTTCACGTTCGAATGAGCTGGCAGTTGCTTAAAGCTGCCACTTGGATCGTAAGTAAGACATTTATATAGTAGGCTCTGCTTCCGCCTCGCCTGCACAGAGAATAACCTGACCTACGCCGCCTCCTGCATTTATCATCCATCTCCGCCCGCTGCACCGCCTGCGTTTGCGTGTTGTGTGTAAATTTGAAGCGCAAAACAAATGAAAACTCCTGCATGCTTCTTTTGGATCGACTTTCAACTTACTTGGCCAGTTCCAGTTGCCATTAAGTACACGTGGCACGTGGTGCAAGCGCTTGGCAATAAACGTCGGTCTTTAGAACAAACGCAGGCAAAGCATATCCCCCCATGGCTCCCTTCATCATCCACACTTTAAATGCGATGGTAAAGCGACGACTCTGCGCATATTTTACGGCAACCTCCAGCGAGAACTCGCAGTGGGGCAACGGCACACCGAGACACCGGTAGAGGCAACTTAATTAGCTGCTGGCAACGACTTCGATTGCCACTGCCACTGGAACTGTGCGACTGCGACTGCGACTGCAACGGCAACGGCAACTGCATTGCACCTGACATTTAACATTATTACGCGACGCGGTGCAAATGCGACCGGTCGAATATATTACACGATTCTCCGGCGCATGCAACGATAAACTTGCGCTTTAAAGTTCACTTTGGACGCCGCTCGCGGCTTTTCGTTTAAACGGCGTTAACCGTAATGTGCACAACATTGACGCCATTTGCTCTGCCGCACCCAAAATGGCTGGCCATGAGCCGTAGCAGCCGTAGAAGCCGTAGCACACGGACCAGCCCGACGCGGGCTCCAATAAAAATAAATGCCGGCAACATTTGTGACTTTGGTGGGAAAGAAGTTTGCGTGTTTCATTGCATTTCTTTCGGAGAAGCGCATTGTGATGAGGGAGGGAGGGAGTTGGGGTAGTTGAGGGCCATTTTGGGGGCAGACGCGAAGCAAAGTTCAGCATTTCATGGAAGCCGCCTACGATTCATGGCAGCTTAGTCGATTTGTTCGAATCGAGTAGAAAATTAAAGCTGTTTGCCTATTTCTGCCAAAGGATGAAAGATGACTTTACTTTAAGCTTTACTTGACTTCAGCTCCTTTGCTAAATATATTCCAAAGTTGAAAGTATTCATTACAAATACGGTGAAATTCTTAAAAGTTTCGCAAAAGTAGCCAAAGGCGAGCGATTTTACCTTTCCCGTTTTGGGTTATCCATAGGCAGCTTAGACAGCAAAATTGTATGCACATTTATGTTTATTATTGTGTAAATCAAGGGATAAACTTATAGCAAAAACCGGTACGGGTGACCTGGATCCATTCGATGTTGTTCTTGTTGTTTTTGTTGTTTCTGAGACCTTAGAAAATAAAGGCGCAGTACCTAAACTAAGAGCACATGCAGACGCCACATAAACTCATGTGTGAAACTGCCTGTGATGCATGTGTGTGGCATTATAAAATATATCTGGTGGGGACGGCAACAAGGGCAGCAGCAACAAGAACAACAACAAGAGAAACAAATGTTATAGCAATAATATCGCAGTCATGCGCAACTTTTTTACCCAATTCAAACTTCAACGTGAGCTGCGAATGTTTGCTTAGGTGAGTGTGTGTGCGTGTGCGTCTGTGTGTGTTTGTTGGCAAGTGTGTGCTGCAGTTGTTGCATTGTTGTTGCATTTCAATGGCGAACTTCACCGGACATGCTTCATAGCTCTAATTATACATGCGCCTTCCTAGAAACGACTTCCTACGGGAGCTGCACTAACAAAAACAAGAACAACAACAACAATGAAAACTATTGGAGTTTTAGTTATTGTTGTTGTTTCAATTCTATGTGAGTGTGTGTAGCTTGCATACATTGTTGTATTTGGGTTTTAGCAGCAACTTTGGCTCACTGCCAGCGTCTGCAGTTGTGCCAAAGGCAACACGTCGTATGCGCAATATACCCTGCTACCATTTGTATACCCTGCACATATTGCTGTATACAAACAGTCATACATATGACCTGTAAATGTGCGAGTGTGTAGCCTCAGTTTGGCCTCAACTTCTTGGACCGTCGAAAAACTTTGCATGTCTGCTTACTAATTCATGGATTCCTATTCTTGCCTTGCCTCGCCTTGCCTTGCGCTGGCTGGCGTGGGTCGTCTCTCTTCTGATTTGATTAGCCCACAACGAGAGCTGCTCGACTCGACTGGTCAGTGAGTAAATTTATGTATATTTTGCCGGCATAAAATATGGCATTAAAACTTAATGTGCGGTTCTGTGCACGCAAAAAAAAAGGGGCATACCTTAAAAACGTCAGAGGAAAACGAAATTGTAGAATCACCAAGTGAGGGGCAGTGTATGAAGACATTATTGAAATGCCGAATACAAATTGCTGTCGACTGGTTGCTGAGGCAAATAACAGACTAGCTAATAAGCCGTCCAGCCCAGTTGTGCTCATGCGGCACCCTGATTAACCGCAGTACATTAGCATATTTCCCTATTCCAGAAGTTTTTATAAATCACTTCATTGACATTTTTTATGAGGCGGTGAATTGTGGCTTCTCAAAGTTTTCAAAAAAAAGAAAACTCAACCACAGCAACAACTACAAGTAAATAAAATATGTCTGGGCGCAGCGCAAAAAATGTCTGGCCTGGCGTGGGCGTTTTCACGCCCACTCGTGCCCACTCACCCCGATCGAAAGATTGACGCGCCGCTTACGTGCCGCAGAAACATTTGTCTTGCTGCCGCTTTTTGCGTGTCTTAATTAGCGCCCCCGCCCCCGCACCACCACCCTCCTACTACCCTGCTCATCAAACCACAGGAAACTTTCCCGACGCGCGTCTAGGCAGGAATTTATGTATTCTAGATAAGGTCTGCCAGATAATACCAAGACTTGGCTATTGTCGATGCCAATGCCAGCACCAGCACCAGCGCCAGCAAAGATGCCTGCGTTGGATTTGTATGGGGAGGTGCATCGAAAGGGGGGCATGCTAATGAACTGCGGCATGGCAGGAAATATGCTCAAAGTTATTCGACGCTAAAAACAATGCCACGAAGCTGCAAAGAAATGCGAAAGTTGCGCTGAACAAACTTATCGGTTTAGTGCCACATTTCGAGCAATAGAAAAGAGCTCAGCACAAAACTTTTAAAAGGTTAATGGGCAAAATGTGTGCTAAACTTTGCCATATTTAAGAGAGATATTTAAGGTGAGTATTCTTGTGCTATCCCCAAAAGACATTTGTGTCAGATCTCTTTGACTGTGTGTTTACTGATAAAATAATATACACAAAAGTATTTAAAGCCGGCTGACAGCAGCAATGCCCAATCTCTAAAATCTGTATATGTTACATCTGTATGTGTGTGTGTGTGTGTGTTTGTGCACTTATGATGTAAGCCAGCTTTTTCCTGGAGGTACAAGAATTCCATTTCAAATTGTTAGCTTCGACACGGAGGAAAAAAAGAGTTTCCTGCATGCATTTTGTTGTTCTAGTTTTCTGCTTTTCAATGCTTTTTGCTTGTATAGTCGGACCTGCACATTGACAGTAAAAGGATTTTAAAGCTAGCTGCATTCCTGTTGCCTTGCTCTTCTGACTCTTTTCAAATGCTAATTGCAGTGTACTTGCCACACAACTTTATGGGCTTCTGTTCTAGTAGTTCACTCAAAGGCAAAGGCAAATGTTCATCATTCTTTTTCACAAATTGGACTAACTAAGTTTATTTTCAACTGCAGAGTTGCAGACATTAGTGATGGTGGTGGGGGGAGTGGGGAACAGCGCAGAACCACTTAATATCCGCGAAGTGCCTGCGCCGCAAATGAAAATGGCAGACAACCAAAATGACCAATACAAAATCGCCATCATCTGCCTATCGATTTGGGCAGCAGCTCTGGCTGTGGCTCCAAGCCGAGTTATGGTTATGGCCAGGGTATTCATAACGTAACGAGCAAGTTTTGCATGCAAATTCCGAGTAAATACCGCCCTGGGCAGTCACAGCTATACCGATTTCATTATGCCAATGACACAACAGCTAAGCGATGTCGATGCCATGCGCTCTCTGGCGCACTTTGGATTGCCAGACAGGGACCATCATCAGATAGGCATGTAAATGTATTCCGAATAAGCCACAATGCTGGGCAGCCACCCGGCAGCCGGCAAAGTTATTATGCATCCACAGATGTGGGCAGCAGAGCAACTTCATTGAAATGCACTTCGATCGACGCTTCGCATTTTTGCATTTATTTCATAGCTTGTACTCTATACTTCTTTTAATTACAAAGCGATAAAAGATGCTCTTACAACCGGAGGAGGTTTTTGACAGATTGATTGCATTTAAAGTGGCTTCGACCTAACCTAAAAACACTAGGAGTACGAAGAATAGCTCGACTACTCTCAGTTGTGCTTGCCATAAAGTCAATTCGTGTTGTACAACGGCCGAGATTGATTTATACAATTCCTGTCAGGCCAATAACGATGAATCGCCTTTGTAAGGGCATTACGTGCTCAGACTTGGCCAAAGAAAGTTCTGAATCAATATTATGCAAATACGAAAGGTAGGTAAACGCGACCCGCATCCGTATGTCCACGAGCCATCAAGGCAACTGTCTCTCTCTCTCTCTTTCTCTCTCTCTCTTTTCGCAATCGTCATCATCGTTTTATTGTGTTGCTTCTCGTTTCGTTATACAATAAAATTGCATTCTGATTTTCCACTAATAGTTAAAATGCACATGGCGCAAGTCAGTGGATCGTCGTCAAGCGCAGCATGAAGCAATTCAAGCTCATGCATTAAATATGTGAACGCATGGTCAAGTTGGTAAAGAAAATGCAGGAATGAGTGGAATATTCCAGCTCATTTTGTGCCCTTTAGAGAGAGGGAGAGAAAGAAACTTGTTAAAGAGTTTGTCAGTGAAACAGTTAAGACTGCTGAGAACTATATTTTTTCAAGTGCCATTTGCTCTGCACTTTCGCCTACACATTAATTGCAGCTGTTAGAAACTAAATTTATTATAAGTTAACCTTATTTCAGGCACTTCCGTGGCATATGCACAAATACACAGACATTCTTATAGTACTTACTTTTACAACTAGGCGCGTAAGAGCTGGAGCGTCATAATTACCAAGAGGCAACATCAACTGACTGGGCTGGGTCAGTTGTGGCGAGCTGTGGGCAGAGTACGAGTATAGTAAATTTATCAGCTATGCAATCATTGGTAATAAATTTGAGCCCTCTTCCTGGCACTAGAAGCCAAAAGGCCGATTGAGTCTCTGGCTGCAGGCTGCTCGAATCCGGTCGAAGGCATTTAAATGGCGCCGCTTATGCAATGCATGGCGAACATAAATCTTAACCAACCTGCTGAGGTGCAGGGAACATACACAGATTAGAGTGGCCAACCCTCCCTGCCAAATTCCATCCTCCTTCGCCGGAAAAGGTGCCCTACAGCGAACGGCAGCGACTAACTTAGGCCACGCACGAACTCCGGCCGTGGGCGTGTGTTGCGACGCGCTTGCGTGTTATTCGCACTCTTCACTTTGGCGCTGCTCCCTCCCTTCCCTTCCGTTTCGCGCTCCCTGCTTTGTGAAACTTTTGCGTGCATTTCTATTTATGTGCATGGCATAAAGTTTAGTGCGCCATCAAAATGGGTAACCCGCAATGGGACCGACTGTGCGGCAAATAAACACAAGTTGAGTTTGTTTCCTCTTCTGTTGCTCTTTGTTATTTTTTTACGCGCGCGCCTAAAAGGATGCACGCAATTTTTTCATTTGTAGCATAGTTGCCGCCATTTTGTACGTGCCCCTGTATATATATTGGGCTGCCGGCTGCGGGCTGCGGTTTGTTTGCATTCAACATTTGTACGTGGTATTTTCACGTTGCGCCCCCCTTTTGTGTGTATGTGTGTGTGTGTGTGTGTGTGTGTGCTCCATATAAGTTTTGTATATTTTATTCTGTGTTGCAAGCGGGGCAAAAGGAAGGCTGCAGCAGACAAGCCAAGCTCAACACCTGGGCAAAAAGTTTTCTGCGGTTTTACAGGTGTTAATGTTTGTTATTTAGCCAGACTGCGTGTCTGCTGTAGATAAAGTAAATATGAATTAAATGCCACGTACGAGAAACACCAGCCCCAAAACAAAATACAACTCAAATTTCGTTTCACATTTATATATATTATAAACACTCAAGAAAGAGAGGGGGGTGAGTGTGTCTGTGTCTGTATGTGTGTGTGTGTGTGTGTGTGTGTACGAGTGTTTGTTGTATGTGCGTGTCGTCACATCATAAATATTATATCTGCCCCGTTTGGCATATCGTAGCTTAATTTATGTACTAGAAATAAATTATTTGATTTTATATCGGAATGAATTGTACGGAACTCACACGACTACAAATAAAAACGCTTACAATCTAATTTTCTCATATACCATTAAATATTTGCATATACCTTACCTACACGCTGCCACAATGTCTGGGTGCCAAACCGATTTTTACATTATTACATTTTATTACAATTTATTATTCGAAAAAAAAAATATTCAATTATTTTGTATCATAAAAATATGATAATTTAGGGAAAACAAATGTACGGAAAATGAAATAAGTCCATCAGAGGTTTTCCTAATTGACGATTAACATTTCATGACCATAATAGACTTTGCGTATCTGACAGCATTTCGAGTTCTAAAATATATTTTACCAGAGTTTGATATTCATTTCATTCAATTATTTACACGTAAACTACACTCAATATGTTGGGAGGATACTCAGTTGATTTGCTGTCGAATTTCGTTTATTATTACTAATTGGAGTCTGCCCCAAAACATTTTACTATCTCCTTTCGTCAACTGTCTGTTAATTTGTCTATAAGTTAACAGTTAATAATAGGTATGGAATTGCACTCGCAATTACATAACTTTTGAGGGAGATGCGTTATTTCCACTAGATTTACCACATTATCTAAAGTTACAAACAACTCTGCTGTTTTCGAGAGTATTGTATGGGACTATAATGTATGTATGAGTGTCGTGTGTAAGTGTGTGTTCGCTTGCAAACTGTATTTGCAGTGCTTACCCTATGTTTATGCTAGAAACTCACACAAATACACAAACACGTATATGGTTTTTGATTGGGTCATCGCGTTGATGCCGGGAGATTTCCTATTTTTCGTTATTCGATTATCCCTTAGAAACTAAAGATATTACACTTAAAGTATACAAAATCACCATTTATGCTCTGCAATTGCAATTGAATTGAATTGAATTGAATCGTACGCTGCGCGCTGTGAAGTCCGCTTTAGGTCAGCTCCGGACTGAGCAGCCACTGTCCGATGCTCGCCAGGATGATGGTGATGGTCAGCAAGCGCAGTAGATTTCCTTGAGCCTGGTTGGCCGTGCTGCGTACTGTGGGCAAATAAAATAGAAAACAGCTGAAATTCTGGCTATGCCCAAGAAACGTGCCACAGATTCACCTACCCAGCAGCATGGTCTCGCGATTGTCTATGATGCCGGGACGACGTTGTAGCACACTTTCCTTGCCGCCCTTCCACAGAACCGGCGAAATGCTGGCCAAGCACTTGACGCGCATGTCGCCATCGTGAAAGTGCCGCGGCTCCAGTTCCAGCAGTAGACCCAGTGTCGAGGTGATTAGCCCGTGCTTGTGAACAATGTCGTTGTATTTGTGCAGGAAGTGCTCATCCAGTATCTGCAAGGTATGTCCAGACATGTGTATTGTTTAGTAAAGTAATATGTCTGACCCGTTCTCCTGCCTTTGCCTTCCCCTGATTCCGTCTCTCTTACTTCCCTTATTCATATACTCGATTGAGAGTGAACTAAACGATGTGCCGTGCCATACCCGCATTGCATTTTATTATTAAAACACACGGATGGCACACACGGCGTATGAGAAATGACAGTAAAGATGCGCTGGGGTGTGTCAGACACGTCTGGCAAACGCTCAAGGGCTGAGCTGGAAAGCAAATGGTTCTTTTGTCCGCCCGGGGCCCTGACCCACGAAAGGGGGCATGGCAAAGGGGGCGCAGTCTGAGCTGAAGGTTACAATTACCAGTTCAGGCAGCCGCTTTATAATTCCTCCCTTTTAATGTTGCTGCTGTCAGCGAATCGTCGGCAAGTGGGGGAACTGGGAGGACGGCCCCACATGTACACACACTTGCCACATTCTGCTCACACTCGTGGCATTATGAAGCGCCGTACGCCGTATGCCCGGAGAGAAATGGAGTCATTTGTGCAGCCCCCGTAGCCATAAATAAGAAAAATACGGTGCGCGCAGATACAAAATGTGAAATGTTCAAATAAATAGCTGAAACTTTTTTTTGCAGCTATATTGGATTTGAATTGAGTTCGGATTGAGCAGCAGTTTTCCACTTTGCGAGGCGAAATTGTTGCCATTTGTTATGCGATTGCTTCGCCATTCTTTATGGCGTCCATAAAAATTACAAAGCTCTTGAATTCCAAAGTTGCGAGAGCGAGTTTAAAGGCATAAATTAAACGAGCTGCTCTGCCAGCACTTCGGTATGCAATTGTGCCCCGTCTTCCGTCCGTCTCGGCTGGACTGACAAAGCAAACATGCCTGCAAACGCCAGCAGCTGTCCTATGTCTTCTGTCCCGGCTGTCCTGGCTGGCCTGTCACAGGGCACTGTACTGGCCAAGGATAAACAAAGCGGAGCAGGGCATGCCCTGCAAATCGAAAGCATTTAAAATGCCTATCGCATTCCAAGGCAAAGCCCAGAACTAGCAGCGAGAACGAATGTTAAATAAAAAGCATTTCAAGCATTTTGTGGCCAAAGCAGCACAATAAAAATATACACAAATTTCACTCAAATGCAAAATATTCATTCACCCTAATGGGGTCTTTGTTGCGGAAGAGAATAAAATGCAATGCTAGAGAAAAAAAGAAAAACAAAATGAATGTTTTATCAGTTTTCGATACTAGAAGTTTTCAACTTCCACGACAAATGTTGGTTTATTTTGCCGGGCACAAAAGTATCGTAACCACCGTCGTAGGGCAAATAAACCGGGAAACGTGCCTAATCGCACTTATTGATTTTTCTCGTATTTATTCAAAGTGGTCAGAGCCTGGCGGCCTACACAGGACGAGGGGAGGGAAACGAAGGGGCTCGGCAGCAACATGGTAGAACGAACTAACTCGTACCTTAACGCCTCGATTCACACAATTTGAGTAGCATGTAGTCGTTGACTATAAAATGCAGTAAGGGACCGGGACCAGGCTCAGGCACACTACCCAAGTTCCCCTTTCTCCCTCACTCTCTCTCTCATTCCACTGCTGTGCCTCCGGGTTAGGTACTAGTTCCTGTGCTTGTGCCTGTGCCTGCTCCTGCTCCAGGTCCTGCTGCGCATCGACAACCGTTTTGTGTTCCGGCTACAGCAGACGTGTGTAACGAGCTTTCAGCCAGATGGATGGCCCTGCTACACCTACAGACAACTAACAACGTGCCATAAACCATGCCAAGGCTTTGCCCATAGCCCTATTGCAGTAGAGGGCGAAGCCCAAAGTCTGCTCGGTTACATGATTTTTGCTCATGAAATAATTTCAGCCACCTTCACATCGGCAGCTGTGCCAGGGATCCGTTAGGGCAATACGCTCCTTCATTCACCCCCTTTCACACCCTCACCCCCACTAGCCCCCTACACAGTCCGCGGTCCATTGTTTGCTGCGTTGTTAGCAGCTTAAATATTTACTGTATGCATAATTTTAACATTTTTTGGTCGGCCCAACAAGGGCAGCCAGCCTGGGCTGGGCTTGGGCTGATTAGTGTCGACGCGTTTGAGCGCAAAAAGGCATAAAATGGTGGGGCAAAAAAAAAAAAGGTAGCACAAAAAAGGTGGCCAGAAAAAATTTGAATTTCACTTCTGGTTGATGGTGCTGGCTAACAGACTTACCGGTTGTTCATTGACGAACCACTGCAGATGCGAGGCTGGGTGTGACTTGCCCGACGTGCAGTTTAAGTTTAAATATTCACCGATCTGATACTGATACTGTTGACCCCTTATATGAGGGCCGTCACGTGGCAAAACTGCAAACGAAAGAGAATAAAATCAGTGCATTTATATACTCCATTTCAAGGTACTTGATGTTCAGTTTCAAGGGATAGTTTGGTCTGTGATTCTGCTGCAATTCCGAAGCGAATTATTGTACACGGACTACGTATTATTTTGCATGTCAAACGTATCTTGACATTGCCAAAAAATATGTGGGTCAAGTAATTAATTCTGGCTTTATTGGTGCTGGCAACAAGACTCTGAGTGTGTTCAAAAAAACCCGATTAAATAAATAGGTTCAATCCATTCAACGTTTTCAATACTTCTTGCAAAAAACGGGTAAAAATCTCACAAACTCGACAAAAAACACAGAGTGCATTGGAAGTGCATAAAATGGAAAAAAAAACCCTAACACTTTACAAAATCGAATGTTGCGCACGGTCAGGCTGCGGAAATATCCATTAAAATGGCGTTTCAACTTATAAATCGTTGGCTTGGACCAATGGTCATGGAACTCTGGACTACCCATGCCACAGTAGTGCAAATATTGCCAGAGAATTTCGCCGTGTAACTCTGACAACGCCCCCGAGCAAAAGCCGACTGCAAATTTCCGTATTCCCTTTGCCAGTTTGCAGATGTCCATTTGGATAAAAAAAATAAACATCCATACATCTGTACATCTGTTCATATGTGTGTCATAAAAAACCCGGGTGCGATAAATGATAAAAAATACACAGGCATGGAATTACTGAAAAATTCAGTTATAGAAGCAGCGCTTATAAATGGCTTTTTAAGAGTGTTCCAAACGCAACACAAACAGCTCGGGAAGCCGCATTAAGCAAACGACAAAAACAGAAACTGCAGCACATTGCTTAACCTTCTCCCTCTCTGTCTGTGTGTGTGTGAGTGTGTACTGTATAAAAAATGTAGAAGGGAAATGAATTTCATACACGGCACCTTGAGTAAGCGGAGCACGATTTAACCAACTTTATAAGTGTAAAAGGTACAAAAATGATATTGATATTTCATTATTATTTATTTCAGTAAAATAAAAAATGCATAATTAATTAAAGAAAAAATATGGAAATTATTTTACAATGCAAATAATTAACTGCTGTGTAAATAAAGTGTTATGTAGCCTTTCATTGAGTGGCATTTTGTATTCACAATGGAAATACGTTATTTACTTGCAATCAAATCAATATTTGCCTGTAACTGCACGGGTAATGTTTGCACTAAAGCCGGCAGTAAGTACCCCATAGGTAGTTAATGTTAACTGTTTAATGATGGTCCACAGTGGGCAATACTTACACACGATGTCCATGCGACCCTCGCCCTGTACAGATGAAAAGTTTGGCGCCTCAGCGGAGATTTCACAGCGATAGAGACCAGTTGAGTTGAGGGTCAGGCCCCGAAGCAGCACGCGACTCGCATCGGACAGTTCCTCCTGCAAAACAGGGAGGGGAAGAAGGGCGTGCCCTCAATATCTTCAATTGGTACTGGTCAGTCAGGTATCTACTTACAATCACGCGTACGCCATCGACGCGGTAACTGGTCTTGGGTGGTCGCGACTTGGGCACGTAGCGATAGAACTCCTCGTTGTCCTTGTACCATTTGATGGCGTACAGCGCTTCGCCCTCCTCTTGCGGTCGCTCCTCCTCTTCGCTCTCCTCATAACGATCCTCGTGATCGAAATCGGGTATATAGGCAACGGAACCGCTGGAGGAGCTGCCTGTCATACCACCACCACCACCGCCACTCGAGCCGCCATTGTGTATGCTGGCGCCTACACGACCGCCCAGATAACCAGATGCCGCACTGCCCCGATAGACACTGTGACCGTACGGGGACTTCTGCGGCAGCTGCGGACTCTGGCTGTCAGTCTGGCTCTGATATTGTCTCATTGCCATGGGCTGGTGCTGTTTGCGATGCTGCGAGTGTTGCCGCTGATTCTGATACATGCGCCGATAGGGCTGACGTTCGGAGTCTACATCCACATAGTGGACATCGCCTCCACCGCCATGCGAATGGCGATCCCTCTCCCGGTGACCCTCGCTGCTCATCTGAGGTCCATGCGTACGATTAAGTTCGTATTGGCATTCCAGAAAGGCCGATTCCCCGCGCATCTTGTAAGCGGGAATGGACACTTTGATCATACGCACTCCTAGTGCAATACCTACGGAATAAGGTAGGAGAAGAACAACAGCGAATAATTAATTAGAATATTTTAAAAACAACATACACACCAAATCAGATCAGATAGAGATACTTAAGTCTGGGCACCGTCTAGACCGGATATATGTTATTCAAGTGTTTACATACTGCATTTAAAGGGATAATTTATGAGGGGAAATTATAAAAAAATAACTGGTCTTAAATGAGACGCATGACAGCAGCTCTCTTTTGAATCGACCAACGGACTTCCCTTGTTTTATTATCCAATAGCAGCGCGCAGCTCGTAAATATTCATAAATGAGTGCGTAATCGGGTTTAATCCTTTGTAAAATTATGACGCCGGTTGCCACGTCGCACATCCTGGCCACAAATTACGGACAGAGCCAGAAACAGGATATTGGCGCCCCGCATCGCACCACAGAGCCGCCCACCCCCCTCTCTCTCTAACCATCGCTTCAGCAGCGCGGCTTAAACGAGGCCCTCTGCTCATACAGCGTTAAATTAGAAACGAACGGCTTTTTTTGCCTTTTCATTATAAATATTTTAATGACCATCAAAATTGGACTGGACTATTAAAAGGCACATTAAGTTGCAGTTAACTTTATTTCATTGGCATAAGCCGAAGCAATTTCTATCATGCTCGGCAAAAGTTTTGCGTTTTCCAAAATTTGTGTAAATTCCGCCAAAGTGAGCGGGGGTTGTGTGTGTGTGTGTGTGTGTGTGTGTTTTAAAAGCAGCTAAAACTCATTTGCCTCTAATTAGATTGGGCATTAATAAGCAACGTGCATATTTTACGACAACAATTAACAATATTTGCGTGGGAGCGACTTTTATTGCTCGAAATAGCTAATTAAATTGATAATTTGAATTGCGCTCCAAGGAGGAAAGCAGCTAGAATTGTCTTTTTATGAGCAACGACTTCAAAGTCGGTTGTGTAATTTTAATCAAATTATATAGCCAGTCCGTGCGAGAGAATGTGGCAAGCAACAGTGGCAGCTGCCTTGTATACTCCAAGAGAAAGCTACATATGTGTGTGTGTCTGTCTGTGTGTACAGTACACATACAGACAGTTGTACAGTTACACAAAGCAGCAAGGCTGACATTGCAAACACATGTCATTTTGGCTACATTACAATGTGTCTTAATATTAATTAAAAGCAGCAAAAGCAGCAGAGCTTGCACGCAACGGCAACGCCAAAAGCAACAGCAACAAAGCCAGTAAAAGCATAAACAAAAGCAACAGCAACAAAGTCGACGCTAAGGACACAAGAAAATGTCTGCAAAAACATCAAGCACAATAAGCATGAGACGTACAATGGGAGAGATCCGAGAATGGTTGATTAAAATGTGGCCTTAATAGAGCTCGTGTAGGGAGGAAACTAATATACATACTTGACATAATTCAAGTGTAATCAATTCCATTGTACACTATGCCAATGCCAGTATACAGCTTGCTAAAGTATCATATGTTGCTCGGAAGATACAATTGATTTTTTTCACTCTTAAATTTATGGAAATTGCGACCTATGCGGCGCACTTTAAGGGAATTGAATATGCATAGGCTGCAGCAGCACCTGAAAATGGGGATGGGACTGGTCTGTGAAGTAACATCATCAAGTATGCATGATAATTTCTTTCATTAACGCATATTTAAACAAGCCATTCCCAAAGGACTTCCTCTGCGCTGCTGTGCTGTGGCTGTGGCTTTGGCTGGCTACCTTGCTGTGGCTCAGCTCTTGAAAACGCTTTAAATTGGACGTTTTGCATAATTCGATAAAATTGGCAAACAAAGTGAACGAAGCGTGCGAGAGCCGAGCGAGGTGGGAAGTGGAAAGAGAATTAGAAAAGCAAACACAAAAGCAGCGAAAGGGAAGTAGATTACGAGTACCGTGAAATAGGTTAAATCGGTGAGACCACGAAAGAAAGGGATAGAGGCACAAACAGCAAGGGAGAGAGAGAGAGTGTGCGAGTGAGCATCTCTTTCCACGAGTTTGGAGGCATCCTGCAGTATGATATCAAACAGCGCATAATGAAGGCCGCTATTAGAAGATAAAACAGGCCGAATATCTATCGAAAAGGCCTTTGTGTTGGACGTTTTTCGATGTTCGCTGGCCGACACCAGTATCCGATATGGACAAGAGAGAGAGAGAGAGAGAGGGCGCACTCAACTTTAGACCACTAATGAGTGCTGCGCCTTTGCAGCAATTATGCCGCCCCAGACTGGAGCTGGGGAAACTTTGTTATCTGTGAAAACGTTTAGCATTTAATTCTGTTTCTGCGCCCAGACCTAGGCCAGCCTGCCAGTGACAATGGGCGGCGGGCCCTTTGCGTATCGGCAAAAAAGTTTCCGAAACTGTCAAAATATTCGGAAGGGCAAAGCAGCAACAACAGCAATAGCAACAGCAGCAGCAGCAGCTCATTAGAGTCTTTTGTTGTGCTCTGTTGTTCAGTCTAGACTTCATTAAAACAGTCACCACAGTCCGCAGTGACTTGGCTGCTGTCCATAATTGTGGGATATTGACATTTCTCATTGCGGTTCGCTTGGCACATTTAATGTGTTTAAGAAACAATTACGCTTATTTTTACCCTCTTGGTCAAGGTATTTAAATGAGTACAAACTTTTTGTGAACTTCATTACGCGCTTCTCTGGCCTTGTGCTAAATAAGCAAACAATTTTATTAAAAATATACTAGCAAAACAAGGTTCGAGTAGGAGGCAAGCGGAACGAACTGGAAGGCTGAGCGAGATTGTAATGAAAAAGCCTTTAGGTTAGTTTGCTCTGTAAGAGGAGAGCAACAAAGGCTATTCGAGAGACCGAGCAAATGCCACAGAAGCGGTGTGCGGTGGACCAGTGGGGGGAAACAAGAACAACAACAATAAGATTGAAACAAGAACAACAACAGCAACAGCAACAAAAACAAAAGAGTATTCAACAGTTTGGAGACGCGCGGATGGTTCACAGACAGCAGCACAATGTAGTCGCACATATACGATACTCATACGCCCCGTTGCAACGCGATTGCGTGTGCATTTTTGTTTAGAGCCACCACAAGCTACAATAGCAGCAACAACAGCAAAAACAACAGGAAGAATAACAGCAAAAACTACAGCAAGAGCGTGAAGAAGAGCAAAAACAACAAACAAGCAAATCTGTGCAAGCGCTTCTGATGTATTCAAGTTGACACAAATCTGGCGCAAATCCGCACACAAACAAAAAACGACAGCGACAATACAACTTTAAACGAGTCTGACATGACGCGCACGATGCAAATGTGTGTGCGAGAGTGTGTGTGTGTGGGTGTGAGTTTGTCTGAGTGTGGGTGTTCGTGTCCCTGAGAGTGCGAGTGTTTGAGTGTTCGCATACGCTGTAACACTGAGCAGAAGAACTCATGACTTCCAGCGAAACATTTATGAATAAAATAGCAACAGCGACAGCAACAGCAACGAGCGGCAACAAGCTGCAACAAGCGACGTCGTCGAGCGACGAAATTAAAAGCGAAATAACTAAAATAATATTTACGCAACGCAACGGGACGCGCTGGCGGTGGGGGGAGGTTGTACATTTCCATTGTGCTTAAGCTGACTCGTAATTGAAAAAATAATAACAATAAAGGCTGCTGCAACGCAGCACTCTGACGAGCTCTGACACCGAGCGTAGTGCGAGCACCACGGAGCGTATGTGTAATTTTGTGCTATGACGAGTCATTTGAAGCCCAACTAAATACGCTGTGCTACTTGAACACTGCAAATGAAATGCACAAGTTTCGAACTGAGCTGTGGACACGAACGTGCACGACGGCCACGTTCGACAAACAATTTGCTGACACAGCAGAAAAAAGCTAACGCGCTTGTTCCTAGTGTGGCGGCCCGTGGACTAACTGCCCCGCAGCTGCAGCACCCACTCCAACCCTGGCACCTTGATTTGACGGATTTGTATTGCGCCTGTGTATATGTGTGTGTATATGTTGTGCATGGGTTGGGTGTGTGTGTGTGTGTTGCGCGCAATTTAAGTACGATTACATATTTGCAAAATGAAATGGAATTTATGCCAATGCCACCAATCGGGAGGCAGTGGCAGCTGCAACTCCCAGCTGAGCTCGGTCTGTCACTGCCACAGAATATACACACTACATATGTGCATACATATGACTGATTTCCCCCGGGGGAGTGGAGACGAGAGTTGCAACGAATGTCAACTGCAGAAATGCCTAGCGCAGTACGTGGTCTACATATCTACATATACATGGATGTATGTACATATGTATGCATGTAAGTATGTATGTATGCATGTAAGTGTGTCTACAACAGACGTAGTTGGCTATATTTAGAGGGATCGGCTCTCAATTGAGCCGATTTTAAACACAAACTGACAGTTCGCTCAACAGGCGGCCAGAGGTAGAAGCAGAGGCAGTAACGCAATTCTATTAAAATTTATCATGTTTTATTTAAAATCCGAAACCGAAAAACGTCAGCCAGGTGAGGTGAGTCGTAGGTGGAGTCCTGGCTTATTTGTATGCACCCTGTGTGCCGACTACAGTAAAAATATCCGAAATAAGCGAAACGAGCGAACAGTTCGGGGAGGGGGGAGCAGAAGGGGGCAAATCCTGTCACTTGGAATGGGTTGCACGCACGCCGAGAAAAGTTTCACATGCCATAGAGACAGTTTGCTGTGTGTGTGTGTGTGTGTGTGTGCATGTGTGTATGTGTGCTTTGTGTGTATTAAGGTGTTAAAACGCCACAAGTGACTTTGTTCGGCAGTTACAATTTGCTTTTTATTGACTTGAAAGGTGCCGACACCCACCCGCATCAAGTGTGCGATTCCCCTTACTCCCCCTCCCCTCCTTCACTTCCCTCTCCCACTCATGTGCTCTCATAATCTGCGAATTTTGCACTCACCTTGTAGCAAACAGCAAATAAGTACTATGATGTATATATCGCTTATGTGTTTCATATTTGTTGCATAATAATCCCATACGCCGTGCTAATGATATGACGCCTTGCTGTGGGCGTGGCAGTGTATTGTGTGCAGCAGAAATTGGATTGTTGCGTTGTTCAGTTCAAGTTCTGTGCGTCCTTGTGATTCTTTTGTGCGCCGCTCAGTGCTGTGTGGCACAGTAGTGTTGCTTCTTCTTCCTGTTTCTGAGTCTACTTCTGAGCCGATTTAAGTGATTTTCTGTTTTGTGTTTTCCTTTTTGCTAGTTTCTTGGTTTAGTTGCGTCTTTTGTTTATTGCTTTTGTTGGCATTGCTCTTTACTTTGGTTTCGTTTTGTTTCGTTTTGTTTTGTTGCTTTCTGTTTGTTGTTTTCTTATTACTTGTGCAACTTTTCGCATAAATTTCGGCCTGTTGCCTCGTTCGCTCAGTAAAGCGTCTGATATAGTCGTAGGATACCGAGTCCCATGTGTAGGCACTGCAGATGCCTCATTAAATGCCGGTTCGAGTCTGGAAAAGAAAACCAAATGGATTTCAGTAAAATGCATGTGATTTAACTATTTCTTAAGCTATATATTATTTATGTTTAATCCACAGCGAATGTTTTCAGTTTTCTCAATGCTAAAATGAATGTATGGCAAGACAAAATGATAATAACTTCCACACATACATATAACATCAAAGGGTTGTCAGCTGTATAATTAAATCGATTTTTCCACACGTGCCGAGAAATTTTTATAAGCCCTTAAAAGACTTGCGGGAATTACTTCCTTGCCCACAAGCACTTCTGAATGACACTCTCCACGGCGAGCGTAACTCGTTATAACTCAAGTGCGCTTGCATGTCTGTCTGCAGTGTGTGTGTGTGTGAGGTTACATACCATTTAATAACAACGTAAAACGTAAGTATTTATGTAGTAAGTGTGCGGTTACGCTTGCCTTTGTGTTCTTTTCTCCACTGTTTGTCAATTATTCAATCGAAATAAAGTTGATTGACAGTGGCTTAGCTAAAAATAAACTAGTGAAAATCAAAGTTAAGTACAAAGCCGATTGTGCGTGGCTGTTGAACAGACTGTTGTTGAAATTACTCTGGTGGGCGACCGCTTGTGGCAAAGCTTAGATTAAGTATGTACATGTGTATGTATCAAATACGCTTTGCGCTTGCTCATGTGAACTTTGAGTGTGACATACATATTTCATAATGCATTAAAAAATCTTTAAACTTTTGGGATTTTCCAACGAAGTGGGCAGAAAAATCAAAGCGCAACAAAAACCGAAAATCGCCTTAAAACAGAAACAACATGAAGTAGTCCCCACACATAAACAAACATACAGCATACACAGCATACACACAAACTCTCTCCCGGTGGCCTTGTGTGGCTCCTGTCCCAGGGGCTCATGAAATGTGCATAAATCCACGACAGGAAACATTTGGTGCGGCTTTGCTTTTAATGAAATACGAATCACGAGCAATCATAAAAAACGTGGCACAGCAGGGTGAATGTAAACGCCACGTAAACTGTGACGATGTCGTCGTCAACGCAGTTTCCTCCCATGCCGCCTTGGCCTTGCCTCAGCTTTGCCTCATTCTTTTCGCATTTTGCAACTGAAACTTTCTGATACTTTTTGTCCACAGACGCAGATGAATTCGTCTCTACCTCGTCGTCCTCGTCTTCCTTGTCCTAACTCGACATTACGCGCAGCTCTGCCAAAGTTTGTAGAGTCTTGTAGAATTTATTTTTTCCTTCTCCTTCTGACTGTATTTCGATTGCTTTTGTTGCTATCCACGAACCGAAAGCGCTGCGCCTGCGATTATGCAGCAAAAACTTTGCCAGCGCCGCCATTTTGCATTGCAAAGCGCGGGCAACTCAAATTGGGTTGCTCGACTGGCGACACAAGGAAAGTTTGTGAATTGACGGCATGACTGAATGCAGCAGGGGCCAAGGCGACAAGAAAGACCCATGAGGGAGACGGACTCACGGGCTGAAAGGGAGACGAAGAGAGCTACATTTTCGCACTCGAACTCTAAGCTAATGCAGCTGGCAACATTTTTCCGCTGCATTTTGCCACAAAGTTGGCTAATTTTTAAGTTGCTTAAATATGTGCAAACATCGAGCGACAAATGTAATTCGTCTTTGGCATTCTGCTGAGGGTTGCAGTCGGATTCCATGCAGCGCAGCACTTCAGCGCCCGATTCCCATGCCACATGTTTGTGGGGGGCTTCGCAAACTTTTCTAGTTTTATCTGTCGTTTGGCCCCGACGACGATATTAGAATGCATCTCCAGTGCGACTGGGTTTGTTTTCAGTTAGTTTCCTCCTCTCTTTCTCTCTCTCTCTCTCTCTTCCTCGCACACTCTCTCTGTCTTTGTCGCCATATACAACTTTGTTGTGGCTGTTTGCTGCTGCAGAAGTTATTAAAGCTGCAGCCGCACTTTATTATTGTGAAACAAGCGGCAAAAGCAGCAAAAACAACTCGATCAACTTGTCCCTAGGCCAAACTAACGTTGAGTTTGCAGTTGTTTATCTTTCAGTTTGTTGATGCAACTTTTTTGGGGTCATGTGTTTGAGTTAAGCTTATCGCATCAGCCATTTAAACTATTTTTCGAGTCGAAAATACTCATTAATGCAGGCACTCTCAAATGCTCTGGACATTTCACGCAAATTATTGATAATTTGCTGCACAAACAGTCGTAGGTGTAGCTGTGTGTGTGGGTGTGTGTGTGAGTTGACAATTTAAAATTATACCATGACCCACGCAATCCCATTCGCCCTCTCTGACCACATGTCAAGCTGCTGCCTATTTGCGTAAAATATTGATTTTTGGTTTGACACACGACTGGGGATCCACACCGAAATTAACAAATTGACATACAAATACACACACCCACACATTCACGTATGCAGAACGCACACACAAGTAGCGCAACGGGTCGTGCGTGTTTGTGCCTGTTGTGGCCGCTGAACCTGCAAGCGGCAAGCGGCAAGCGGCTCTGCAAGCGAATTACCAGGCTGCATTGCCGAAAATCACATTAAAATTCAACGGCACAAATTGGTGTTGGCACAAGTCAAAATGTTTGACGCATAATCCAATTAAAAAATAAATTTTATATTAGCACTCAAAGGCAAATTAAAGAGATTACCCGAAATATTGTACTGTCAGCTGTCAGCTAAATGAATTGAAGAGGGTATACGCATAAATTAAACAAATTATTTCTATGTAACAAAACAGATTATAGAACATTGTCCCAGGTATTTTCATAGTTTTAAATATTGTAGATAATATAAAACAGGGCACATTTTCTACAAATCGTATGATAAGCGGAATGGAAAAGGATAAATTACCTATAGAAAAAAGACCGAGCGTACTATGAAAGTTATTTCTCAAAATATTACTATATTTTATGTATTTTTTAGATAATTTATTAATAAAAAAATATCGAATGTACTATGTAAGTTATTTTTGAAAATATTACTATATTTTATGTATTTTTTAGTTTTTTATTATTTAGTTATTTTTCAAATTATTACTTTATTTTATGTACTTTGCACATAAATAATTCATTGCCTCGCTTAGATATAAAGCAGCTGTTGCAATCCGCAGTCCATAAAAGTTTTGACGACCCATTGAATTATGCTCGGCAGTGCAAATAAAATCGAGATTTGTTGGCCCCATACAAATGTGTACTCTATTTCTATATGAATAGGGCAGATATTTCATTTTATAGTTGGTGCTCAAACCTGAAGGACTCTGCAACTGCGAACCTTAACGGCATTTGAATAGAGTGACAAACTTATAAAACGAACAAACACTCAGCTGGCACTGTGAGTATGTGTGTGAGTACCGCGGCAGTTGGGCCTAAAATAACCGTAAATGTGTACTGTGTGTGCACATATTTTTGCATTGGCGTTAAATATCACGCTTGGTAAATAAAACCAGTTTATGAGTACATAAAAAAATTTCTCATTCACTGTGTAGAGACTACTTATAGCACATGACATGGGTGCACATAGTGTTTATTGCTTTTTCATGGTGCGCCAACGCGAAGAATTAGCTGTCCTAAACTAACCGTTATAAATAAATTATCATAATATGCATGCACCTGCATGGCACCTAATGAGTCGGCGTTTAGGCACGCACAAAGGAAGCCTCGATTAGCGTTGTTTGTCTATTCAAAATTTTATGGTTTTTGGTGACATAAACACTAAAAATGTTAATTTCACCAGGATAATAACACAGAGAGATAAACAAAAATTTCATCAATGAGAAAATAAAATAAATGATTTCAAATTTAAATTTCCCCCCATAAGGAAGAGAGAGTAGGCAATTGAAAATAACAATATTCATTGACAAAGGGAAAACAACTTTAATTTTTAATGCCAACGTCGTCATATGAGTTTTCCTTTCATTGTGTGTGTTGCTCTGGCGTTTTCCAGGTGCAAGGCACATAAAAAATAAATGAGCACACACAGCCCAAACAGGGCGAAGTCACTCGCGTGAACAGCGCCGTGACAAAGTTGCGTAGAAGTCGACACTGCGGCAGTGGCTCGTTGAATATCCTACCACAATTGTGTGGTGGCCTGTGAGCTTGGAACAACCGCTACAATCTTAAGACTTCAGTTACGCGCCTGCGGAACTTAAATGTTGTTAGGTAATTTGTTATGCAAGATAACGAGACAAGTCGCTTTAATAGCTCAAATTTAGGGAATTGCTTAAGAATTCAGTGACAATAAACAGAACGAATTCATATAGAAATATTTAAAATATGAAAAATAAAATTCATATAACCAGAAACATCAAAACAAACATAAATTCACTTTAGCTTACGTCATCACTTGTAGCTAAAGTGAATCAGAAATTCTTTCAAAATATACGTTTAAAGACAACAGTCTTCTTTTGCGCATCCACAAGCGCATTGAGAGCATACCTTAAAATAAGCATAATACTGCTGTCCATGAATAGTTCCTCCACCATAACAGATACATTCACACTCACACAAAGGTACATACATATACAGACAAACACAAGCACACATATTTTCCAACATTGCAATGCCAGCAGATTTTGTGGCCGCGGCATAAGCTGCTCCTTAGCAACCGGAGGTACATTTTAGCACAACGTCAAAGCCAAAGCCAACGCCAAGGTAAACTCAGCGCGTGGGTGTCACGTGTAGTCAAAAAATTAACTGCTATACAGAAGATCTGTGTGTTATGAACAAAGTTGTAAAAAGAAGAACATAGCCACACCTCGAATGGAGCACCATGAGATATAGTAGCTCACATCTTTGGTCTGCCTGGCGTATGAGTTATGTAGGCGATTATTTTCTTTTAATGTTATTTTCCGAGAATATTTCAAATAAGCGCATAAGCTTTTCACTTGGGGTTTTTCATTACCCCAACTGTGTCTTTGTTGTATTTACAAAATAAAATGAATCCAGGCAACACAGTATTTCCTTCGTGGAGAAGCTTCAACAGAATACTTAGTGTATACACACCATCTAAGAAAATAAGACGAATATGACCGCTTGTCGCTTCACTCATCTACAAATTGTCTGAGCCGGAAATTAAGCCCACAATCAAAAGGAAGTTCCTCTTAATATCCTTAAGTGAAATAACGTGTAGTGCGAGTGTATACCGCAGTAACCCCAAGTGCGACGATGAAATTGCTAGAGATGAATACATAAATATTTATGAATAAACTTAAACATCCAAGAGTGGAAATAGAAGACTGAATGAAATAAAAAAGCAAAAATCAATGAAACTAATGAAATTAAAGTGATATTTATAGCATTTTATGAAAGAAGTTGGGGAAAAGCCAAACCATTAAATGCTCCATTGTTCCACTTTCTTTTCACTCTTAATTTTTGATATAACTTTTGAATTAGGGTTTCATCATATGAAACGCTCATGTCCGCATAATTTCGAACGATAAAAACTTTTTCCCCAGTAAAAAGTCGAACAAAAACGAAGGGTATAAAAATACATATAGAAAAAATGTGAACGTTCAAGTAAATTTTTTGAAAAATGAAGCGTTGGGAAGACTGACACATAATTTGAAAAGTTTCTACAAAGGAAAGTGTGAAAAAATACTATTTAAGTTTCGTTCAAGTGACGTCAACTTTATCGAATGCGACGAACTCAATGCGAACTAGAGCTGCCGCGCAGGACCCCAAAATATTTATGGAAACCTCCGAATATTATTTATGTGCCCCTGGTCTCCTTCTTTAATGATAATCATCATGAGAATCAGAGTAAAAAGCAACCCATGTAATCGTTTTCCGTGCCGTGCTTTTGTTTGCGTGTACATGAATACAAACGTTGGAATGATTGTGTGCCCACGTTACTCCGTACAAACATACATACATACATACAGAATTCGATTTTATGACTGACATTGCGCCATTGTTTACTTTACATATTGAGCACATATTTTATGGCACACCCCACGATTTATGCCATTGTTTCATTTACATAGATTTTCGATTGAATTTTAATTGAATTTATGACGAGGCGCTAAACTGTTTGGCTTTGTAGTGCTGACTACCGTCCATTATTTGTAACCCTTGGGGACAGAGAGGGCGTTAGAGCGTCAGGGCGGCTGCAAGAAGAAGCCTGCTAGAATATGCATTGTTTGCCCAATACTTTTAAACCTACTATATAAGCCCGCCTGCCCAACCCACAGGGTTTGCTGTAACAATGTTTGTTAATTGCCTAAGGGGGCAGTGGGTGACGGTACTCAGTTCCCTTGTGTATTTTGCATTTTAACTTCAACTATGGTTGAACAGTTTTAGCCTTAAAGAGCGAAGGGATATTTTAAAATTCCAAACAGCATCACGCTAACTTTTAGAAGAGTTTTCACGGTTATTTTTGTGAAATTCCATTTTCCATGAATTACATTTACCATGAAACAGATCTTTTTTGAAAAGATGTGTTACATATAAGTGATTATCTTTAATGTATTCCATTTGGTACTCTTAGGATACCATTGTCCGTGAACGTATTTAAGTATACTTGCCAGGTTATGATATTTCTTTGATTGTTGTAGTTGCTGTTGCTATTGCTCGTGCTTACGTAGACCAATGTAGCTCATTAAGTTCACTGCCGACTAGCTGCATATTTGTGTTATTAAACGTTGCTTTTGGTTTGGTATTTAACACTTTGTAACACATTTGGTCTCAGGCTTTAACCGTCACTTTCGCGCGCGTTTCGTGTCATGTAACAATACCGCGACATGCAATTTACGCCTCGACTTGCAACTCATGCGGCCAATCAACTAGGCCCCAGTCAGCCATCCATCAGACTTGCCTCGTCGAGGTGGTATCTGAAAATTAAATTGCCCGCGCACTTTGAAAACAATTTTGTACCGCACCTGCGCTGCGCTGCACTTGCCTGCCTGCTTGCCCGCTTGCCTCAGCACATGCCAGTCAAGTGACCAAGTCGGCTATACGGCATGCCACGTACTTGCTGGGGCACAACTAATTTCAGATTATTGTAGTATTCACACGCGGCAAGCGTTGACGTTGACCGACCCTTGCGAATATCGTTTCTGTTCTTTTCTCTAGTCAGCCGCTATCACGTCCGTGCTGCAGAACCAACCGAATTCGACTGAACAGTCCTTGGCATGGGCACAGTTCACTGGTTTGAAAGGCAGTCCGAGTAAGCAAAGTCACATCGGCAATCCAAAAACAGCGCTTCGTGTTCGGGTGCTTTGTCGATGGCGAGTTCGGCTGCCAGGAGTCTGTCGCTTCGTGAGCTTTTTTAGTACAATGACCGAAAGGGGAGACTCTCTTAACATAAGAACTTTAAGAGAGCACAGCGAAATACGATAAAAGAAATGCAATGAGATAAAGAGGTGAGGAGAGACTGTGATAATCAAGATGCGTGTATGTTCAGATCTCCATCTGCATAAAACTGAGTTCGTTTTTTTTTCTTTGCTTTGCGAATCTTGTCAGTTTTCGATTATTAGGGTAGCTCACCTTCTCACACACATCCAATGTTTATAAATTATATAGATATACGTAGACTAGATACGCGTTCATTTTCAATTTTTTACCTAGCCTAAATTCAACTGAGCACGCTTTTTCTAATGTAGCAGCCAGCAGATAAGTGGAAAATAAAACACAAACAAAAAGACAGGCACGAAACACCCGTGCACAAATACGATTTAACTGTGCGGCAATGCGACTTAGCGTGTGTTTTCATGGGTACTTTCTATGCTGTGGTGTCATTTGGTAAAGCGAACAAATTCTGAAAAAGAACCGAAAACGCAACTCGAAACTAAACTAAACCAAAGCGGGAACAGCAGCCGAAATTGCCAACCTTTTGGGAATATCAAACATTTACGATTCTCGTGCAGGCACCTTCCACTAGCGACCCGCCCGGAGGCAGCTGCTGCATTTAAGTTTTTATCAACAGAATAAAGTTTTTCGAGCATAGATTGAGCAACGGAAAAAGAATAACGGCAAACACCAAAAACTGAAGCCACAAGTGCGCGCTGTGCCCACAGGTCGCCGAAGGACTTAAAGCTCAACTTGTTTCCTTTTTTCACTTCAAAAACTTTTATAGGATTCTTTCTGAGGATTAAAGCGGTCAAAGCAACTATTTTTCGTACAGGTAAGACTCTTAACATGACGGAAGAAGCCGTCTAGACTGCTTTCAATCTATTTCCGGAGCAATTAAATTGAAATCACATACCAAATACACAATTTATCATACGTGATATTGGTTAATTCATTTGGTTTTCAATTTGATTTGCATTGATTCGACAAGTCACATGACCCATCCTTTCTCCTAGCCCAAAATGAGCAACAAAAAGAATCGCGTAACTCCGAAGGTAAAAAATCAAACTATGTTACCCACCGGGACAAACCTAATACGCAAAGTTGGTTACACTGCTAAAACAGAAAGTCCCAGTTGTACCACCGACATTAAAGATGTTCTGGCTGACAATGAAGGAATGCCATTTATTTTGGTAGACGCTGCTAACATGAGAAATCGACATCAGCTGCAGGTCGCGTTGGCCAAGATTGAAAGAAAACGCATGGAAACGATTGAGAAGGAATGTAGTCTTCTTCCCTTGTTAACATACACTCGAGAACCAAAAAATATTGAGTCGATCAGTGAATCTGAAAAGGAAATTCAGGATAAATTGGACTTTGAGGCTGATCTTAAAATGTTGTCCTTGGACATACTTTCAGGGGATGAAACGAAAGATAATTTGTATGGCGCACGAAGTACTACACCAATTCCATACGCCACCAGTGCTGAGAGTCTGCACAAAAATCAGAAGAGAATGGAGGAGATTCGCCAAAAGTTGGAAATGTTACGACGCTCGCAGCAATCTGAAACAGCAATTCACTCGTCGGGTAACGCTGCCCCTGCAGCATACCAGACGGTATCAGAACCAAAACTTACAAGACAAGGCACATTTGAGGTTCCGCCTGAGCAGCAGTTGACGAATTCAAAACAATGGGTAAAGAACTCAGCAAGCAGCACTGTGTGTTTAAAGCCCAGCAATGTTAAGGCATATCTTCCTGCTCCGCAAAAGCTAACGCGGTCCGCAACGACTCATTCTCCCGCTGAATGTCCGAATGGGTATCCGTTAAAAAAAAGTAGTACGACTTACTTATTCAAAAACAAATCTTACAATGAGATGCAGACAAAGAACAATAAGGCGAGCAAAAACCAAAGTTCCACTGAATTGCCTAAGATCATTAACCAAATTGGTGATTTGCTATTGCAGCTTCCCAATCAGGAACAGGAAATAAAGAAGCTGGAGCCTAAGAAAGGACCTCTATCATATCTGGTAACCATTTCACCCACAGCAAATGTAAGCATGGAGTCAGTAAAGTCACAGGCAGATATTAAAAATGATTCTCAAGTTATAATTCCCAAGAATGGGGCCTGTGCGCCTGACCGCTTATCATACACAGGGTGTTCTTTGTCCCTGCCAAGAAATCCGGTCATTACAATATTCACTCCAGTACCATCACATACCGACACCAATGCAATTTTAAAAAGTACTCAGCAACATGATGAAGAAAAGTTCCAATCGCTGTGCAATAATCCAATGACAATCGATAAACATCTGGGCACTTCTTTAGCCGATGACCAGCAACCGCGGCGCGGTAGATCGTTTCTAGAAGTACCATCGAAACTGTCGACCAAAGCAAGGAAGTAAAAAAAATCGAAAAGTTCAGTTTTTCCATTATATTTTTCTGATTAAAATTTTATTTTCAAATAGGTCTAACCTCTCTTTACATCAGTCTACCTCTCTTAAGTTGCGAATCACACCAACCCACTCCGAACTGAAGCCTTATCTAATTTTTAGTATATTCCCTTTAATAGTACACTTTGGTCGATTGTCGAATTGTGCACAGCAAGAGCAACTTCAGCCGAGTTTCTTAGTGGGTTGAGTAATTGGGGTACCTAATTGCGGCTTGCGCTCCACCTGCCACGCAATTGTCGCACTTTCAGTGCTCATTTCCGAAAGAGTAGAGCAGGGCGTAGAACGTGGCGACGTTTGCGTATTTGTGGCAAAAGTGCTTTAAACTTTTGCCAACTCTGAGTTTGGCTTAGCCCGATCTTAAAGAGTCATCTCAGTGTCGAGCCACTTCACATAGCTGGGCAGCGAACGACATTGCAGGCTCTCACACTTCCGGAGAGTGCTATCAACTTTTGCCAGATTTGCCAAAATGTCAGCCTAGTAGTGCTTGGCATCTCTGTTTCTGTTGTCTCGCTGGGAGTGAAGCAAGCCTCTTGGGACAGAAGCCACTGTTCTCCGCCACTGGGCAAAAATCATTTCTGGCCCTTCTCGTTGTCGCCTAAATTGCAAGATTGACTGCTGCTCGACAGCTTCAGTGGCCGGCGGCAGAGCGACAGAGCGGCAGTGCTGACAGACAAACAACGCGACGGCAAGACAAAAGTTTCAATTAGTTTTAATGAAATCACAAACACAAAATTTCTTTGTGGCTTCTGTGTTCTTTGAGGCTTTGTCAATGAGTTTAGCCAACAAAACCAAATTAAAAACAACATCTAAATGAATGTCCACGCTCACTCCCAAAGGTCTTCAACATTTGCAAATTATTTAACTTTTTTTGGCTAAATAAATTCCATGATTTTCAGTGGCAGAATAGAAATAGTTGCGCACTCCGGACGCATTTCGGCAACAACACAAAGCAAAGCTGAGCATAAACCATCCAACTGCCAGCACAGCATTGTGTATCCACTTGGCCAGTGGGCGTTACATAAAATTTGCAATTAGATTTAGTAAAAAGCAGCCACAGCATTTGGCCAGCCATATCCTGGTGCCTCCCTGCTTGGCTGGCCCAAATTTTTAATGCAGAAAGTTTAATCGCAGCGACGACAACGGCGGCGCATTTGCGACGTTTGTTGGTTTTGGACTGCATTTCCTGCGGCACCAACAGTTGCAGCAGACGGCGGCAAAGGCAGCAGCAGACGGCAGACAGCAGACAGCGGCTTATGCACAAGAGCTGTTACTGTCGGCATCATCAAATTTGCTGCTTAACATGGCTGAAGGACGCGAGGTCGAGGGTCGAGGGACGCGTGACGCGGCACGACGCAGTGAGCAGACCACACGCCGCACAGCAGAAGCTAACCAAACGACAGAAAATCCGTTGGCCTGCAGGTTTAATTGCAACCACATCTGGGGAATTCTGTTTGACCCGCACTGGACCGGGGCATGCACTTTCACTCCGCACGCCTTTGAGTGCTCCACAGATTAAATAAATTTTTGATTAGCTCATTTTGTATATGTTTCTGAGGCCATATTGCGGCGGCGGCGTCCACTTGCAAATTCAGACTGGCCTGAGCACCAGCTGAGTGCCTGACTGGAATGCCAAAGAGCGATCGTAGACTGTCAACCGCATTTCTATTGCATGCATATCCTATTTCACTATTTTATCCCAGACGCTTTGCTAATTAAAAGATGGTCTCGCAATTAGAAAATGCCCAATAATAATTAGGCAGTAAATTCCGACTCAATGGATAAGTGAACTTAAGGTGCATCTCTCTTTAGCTTTGTAATATGAAAATAAATTGCAGTTTCTTTGAGGTTCCTTCGTGGCCAACGCTAATGGGGTATCTGGGCACTGGGCCACGTTTGAGCACTCCTGCGTAAGCACTTGATCAGTGAATGCAATGCCAAAGGCAAGTGGGCTAAAACTGTGTCTCTGTTTGTGTGTGTGTTTGTGACAGTACGATTAATAAAATTTATTATTATTGCGATAGAGCAACCGACAAGGCAAACAAACAAACAAACAAACAAAGCGCCCCTCACACATCTAAGTACATTGGAGATATATTTATGTGCCCGGTACTAAAACCAGCTGGGAAAACATATCAAAATGAAGTAAAATTCATTTTACAACACACTGCGAACTCAAACCCAAATTGCACTGCTGCAGGATTGCCTTGAGATCCGACTCCGACTCCGACTGTGAGCTCCGAGCTGCGAGCTGTGAGCTGTGAACTGCAGGCGAACGGAAGTTCGACGCCCAAGTGGCAGCCACGATAATAGCGCTCGGCATGTGCGCTAAAATATTAGCATATAAACATACACACACACACACACGCACACACACACATGCACACACATATAAAGGTACTGTTTGCATGTGTTGCAAGTGTGAACGTAGAACTTTTGACTAGTGCGGCGCTATCTGGAGACACATAAATATGAAAATGCAGGCGGGACTCGAGAGCGCACTGTGAGCACAGGAGTGCAAGCGTGAGTGCTCGTATAAGCATGCATGGACTGGCGAAAAGTGAACACCTAGGCGCTGACTGCTGCTGAGTGAAAAAGCGTCATGCCCCGCCCACATTTAGACATTTACACACACAAACAGACACACACATGCTGCTGCTGCAACAGAGTCAAGCTATGCCGGAGCATTTGAATATTATTGTCGCGCCCGCACACACACACACACACACACACGCATACGAACACACACGCGAACTGCGGAGCTTACGTTCTGGACATGCCCCGACCTAAAGACAGCAACAACAATAAACACATTAGAAGCGGCACTCAGTATTTAATGGTGTTTGTGCGAAATAATAGCCGAGCAGGACCCGTGGCAGCTGCAGCAGGACCCAGAAGCAGAACGAGCCGCTCCTCATGGCGCCGTAAATTCAAATTAAGTCGCCCAACTTGCTGACAGTTAAAATCTTCGTAACAAAAATGTGGAGCGCAGCCAGAAAGCCGAGCAGGGCACGGGCGAGTAGTGTGCAGGGCGCAGCTGCAGTGGCAAAAGCAGCGGGAACAGCAGCAGCAGCGGATGATCAGCTGCAGGCGGTACTCAGTGTGGTACCGAGTGTGTCACTCTGTGTAGTATTTGCTCATGTGTGTGTGTTGTGTGTGTGTTGTGTGTGTGCGAGTGTGGCAACGTTAGTTAGGAGTAGTTTGTTTGAAGAGTGAACACAGTTGGTTGTGAATTTATTGGCCCAAAGTGCAGCACCAAGCTGCAGATGGATTAAGTGCGATTTGCAAGGGAGCTACTATATGCTCCCTATTCATACACATGTATGATTGTATACAAGTACATATGTGCTGACATCATTTGATCTAAATTTAATTTGGGGAGAACAAGCTATAAAATTACAACAATTAATATTTGCGTATCTGTTACATTATAACGTTATCAACTGGAAATTAGTAATGATCTACCAATATCAAGCAGAATGTAGTAAAGGAGAAAAGGGAGGGAAATCACTAAGATGTTCACCTTGCTTGAATACCTTCTTGTTATTGAATATCTTAATGTAATATAAACAATTGCAATGGTTTTATTTGATATTACTTAGAATAAAAGAACTGCAGCTAAGCATCCCGATCCTTGCAAAAGATGAGCTGGTGATTCACTGAAGTAATCGTAAGTTAGATAATAATAAAAATGCCGTTATATACTTTAGTGCAATGACGTGCTCTATAATAATAGAATTCAATTTCATTCCTTTGCCGATGCTTCGGTTTTCCCGGCACGGCCGGAAATTTGAAGCCAATTAAAAATGCATTCTGAGCCAGAGACAGGAAATAAGTGGGAAGGAAAAAAAGAGAATAGACAAATTGACAGCTGAGCGCCAGCATCAAATCACAACGGAACGGAAAAGCGCTACCAAGGACGACACAGGCGCAGCATAGGCTACGACTAACAAGCTCGCAAATGACAAACTTCACAGCTTTATCTCGGCGCAAAGCTGAGATGTGGGTAGGGCTGGGGGGTAGGTGGAATTTGCATAGAAATAAATAGGATTGCTGGGCAAACAATGAAACTGTTCAATCAAATAAATGGCAAGAGCAAGAGCGAAAGCGCAACGAGCGGAACGAGAGCATGGAAATTTTAACAGACTTATAGGTAACGAATAGGTAACGATCGGGCGGGCATTACACTCAATGCAGCTCCGGCTGGCACTTGACAGGACACGGAAAAAGGCTTGCCGACTCAAATGCTCTTGCAAAGCTTATGTCGTTTGCGGGGTGTGGGTGATTCTGACAACGTCGTCTCTAGATGAATGTATATATAGGTGTGTGCGTGTGTTGATGTGTGTGTGAGTACAAACAAAAGCCCAAGAGGCTTTTAAAACGTACAACTAAACGCCGCACGAGAAGGCGGAACGGAAAAGCGCACAAGAAATGCCACTTTACATACCGAATCGTAAATATTTTGCCATAAAACAACAGTCGGTTTTAACTGTTTGCCAGGAAGGCAAAACTGTCATCCTCCCATCGCTGGCACAAATCCCCTCGACGTCCGCTCGTGAAAACACATAGAGTGTGAATGAAGTGTGCACTTGGGCGTTTTGCGGCATTTTGGAGTTGACGCAAAAGGCAAAAGCAGCACAAAAACAAAAAAAAAAAAAACAGAGAAACACGAATGTCACTCGAAATGTTTTTACATTTCACTGTGACACTTTGTGGCGACCATGTGATGGTCGTCTGGTTATGCCGGTTTCAGGACCAGGTGCCGTAAAGGTTTGCGAGAAGTCTGCGAGAGAGCGAGAGAGAAAGAGAGACTGTTGGCGTTGCCCTTAACGTTTGCCGAATGGCAACCCGTAATTATGTTATGCCATTTTCAGCAGCTAAATGGCGACTCCGATGTTGATGTTGTTGCTGCTGCTGCTGCTGTTACTGTTGCAGTCAAGTGCAGTTGCATGCAACAACTTTTCAAGGCAAGCGCACTAAAGCCGCAGCTGCAAACTTGAAGAGGCTGTTGTTGCGGTGCTTCAGAAATGCTTAGGCTTTAGCGCATTTAAAACTTTGCCCACCGGCAAGTCGGGGGTTCTTATGGCCTTTTGCTGAAAGCCACTTATAGAACGGTGACATTAAAAGCCTTTGCCCGGATTTTCTTTATTCCCCGTCTTCCACAACTTTTGTGTTTGCCTGTGCAACCAATTCGCCCGGATCAAATTCTGTGGGTCTACCCTCTGGTGTGGCATCTATAAACACCAGTGTCGGATAACTTCTTTGTCCGACAGTTGCACTGCTCCTAAGGCTTACACGTGAACACCTGCCCTGCCCATCACGGGCACTAAAGGATATGGAGCCATAAAAAAACAGTTCAACAATCAATTTAATTTAATTTAATAACTTATTTACCCATTGAAAACGAGCAAACACACTCGAAGCTCTTCTCGGTTCAATAGCAAATAGCCCCTGCGTAAATAGACCCTAGTCGTATTGCCCTAACACATATTAAATTTTATGGCTCGCTCAATAGTAGCGCCTGCACAAGGTAAGGACCGTTGCTGCGCTGCTCATAATCAATTTAGATGATTCCCGGGCGCAATACCCGCAACAGCAGCCTTTAGAATTATGTGAAGTATGTGTACGATGCACATTTTCCTTTCTGTGTTTGCCCTGAAATATCACACAGGCTCAGACTGTGCTGCACTTTCTTGGAACAAAGAGCACAGCAGGCCGGGCCAGGCCAAGCTGCCTAGGGTCTGAATCATAGCCGCCTGCTTGGCTGCCTGTCGAACTGGCCAGCTGGGCCTGTCTGTGGGTGGGGCAGGGGCAGCGTGGGGCAGCTGGCTCAGCTTTCTTGTGTTGTTCAGTTTCGACGTAAACATTATGATGCATTCGGTTCAGTAATTTTTATTGTATTTTTCTCATTTTTCTTAGCCTGCGCCCACAGGCGGGCAACACTGTAGTGCTGTGCTGTTTACTTGCTTGGCTCTCTCTTAGCTTGATTTCTGGGCCCTGCTTTAATATTGCAAACACTGTGCAGAGCAGAGCTCTGGCGTCCTCAAAGCTTTTATGGTCATTTTGCTGTTTATTTGCTTTTATTAAAAATACGAGCTGCCCCTGCATTCCTCCTCTGCCTCTGCCACGCATTCTTCGGCTTCTTGCCAGGGTCCTTAAGCTGCAGCATTGCATTCTCTGCTTATTTATTATATGCAAAAGTTCTTTTCAAGCAATTTTTTGTTATTATCTTTGCCACATATTATACGCACACAGATAAACAAATACATTTACCCGCTTAATATACCCGTTATACAATAAATACTGCACTTTGTGGCCCGGAGGTATTTGTGCAATTCACAATGTTTAGTTCGCCCAAAGCCAGATGGGGCAGAGCGCATCTATTCTTAATCAGTTAGTATTGTAATTACTTGATATTACCGAAAATTGTGGACTCGTAACCATTTTGTGGCTCAAGTAGAATTCCCTTTTACAAATTCATGCAGTGAGTTGGGCCGTTAGACGTTTTAGATATTAATATAGATTGACTTCAACTACTGCACAAGTATCTGTATCTGTGTGTGTGTGTGTGTTTTGATATCTTTCAGAACTGCTTCGTTTTCTGTTTCTGGTTCAGCTTCAGCTTTTGTTGTGCGTTCAGCTTTCGTTGCGTATGCAAATCCCCAGGAGATTTGGCCCAGCATATCCTTATGCAACGTGGAGACCAACATATAAGTGCATTTGTCAGTCATTCAATTTGTGAGCTACTCTCTTCAAGGGGCGTACCCCTGGGTAAAGTACCAATTGCTTTTATTGATTTTATGTCCAACTTTTCCGTTCTTTTTTTTTCCTTTTCAAGTGTCATTTTAAATGGGAATTCAGAATTGTGAAATTGTGAAAAGTATAATATTTGTCGTGGTAATATAAGCTTTCTTCGAGTATCATTTCTGCCAAGGGACATTGGTTTGACAAGTTTAAACAATAGATACAATATGCTTAGCTCTATCTGAGCTACAGAGCATACTTTTGAATACACTACATGTGGAGTTAGGGTCAATATTGTAGTAACTTTGCTTTGCTCTTCTTTGCCTCTACTGTTGCCCTATTTGCTGGCACATAATCAGTGTCAATTTCTATTGCATTACACAAATTATATTTAATGTTTTAGAAGGGACGTGCCGCCCTGCAGTCTGTCATTTACCACGCTTAAGCAGGAACTCTCTGTCACGGATGAGCGATGGAGCAGCACTGCCAGCCGCACTGAGTGAGTGACACTGCTCAACTCAACTGAGACACACACACACACACACAAGGATGCAATGCAGACACACACACGCATATTAACATGAACACGCACTCCCATTCTACATCTCTCTTTGAAGTTAGGACTAAGTGGAGAACTACTGCAAGGCATATTCGACATACATGTATCTGTGTGTGTGTGTACGTATGGCAGACAATCCCTTCATTCTGTTATACCCTATACGGACCATGAGTAAAGGGGTATATTACTAACTAGACATAATTTGCTCACTTGCTGTCTCATGCACTGGAAACTAACGACAATGTTCATCATTCATTAGATGTAGAAAATATTTGTGGAAAACAACAACTACTAAATGCCCTGGGAAACCGAACTACGCGAAATTTGCAATGGAATTCGTGAACCACATTACATCGTGCTCTATTTGGGCGTGGCTGCGCCCACCACAGTTAAAGCCATTCACTTGCATAACTTGGGGCGCGCTCCGAATATTTGCCACCTGAATATAATGATCCTTAGGACACCTGTGTGACTGTGCGTGTGTGTGTATGTGTAAGGGGGAGGATAGAGGGGGTGGCATAAGTCGTGTGCAGTTAAATTGTTTGCATATGTCAACCTGCGGTTAAGCGTGTTTATGATGTTCGCTGCACCCACACACACGCCCTCATGCTATGCGTTATTTATGCACGTGCAAATGCGCTCAAGTATGTAAACTGCTTCTTTTTTTTGCAAGTGTATTTTATTATTTTATTACATTTTTATTCGAGGAATATTTGCATTCCGGATAATAATATAATGACTGTTATTTGATATTTATACGTTATTTACCTTTTACGGAGCGCCAAACATTAAATATTAAAGCAACGCAGGATCCGCGGCTTCCGGTTCAGCGGCAGCAACAGCAGCAGCGGCAGCAGCAACTAATTGCCAGCCGGAGTCTGTTTGTGGCCTGCCGCAAGCTATTAAGGATGCGCTTGCGCCAGGATAACCCCGTTGAGCAGCATCTGGTACCTGGCAAAGTTTCGCCTGCCAAATTGAATCATTTCAAAACTTGGCAAAAACTTGCCAAAATTGTTTTTATAATGTGCAACTTTTCGCCTGCCTCGGCCCGCACTGACTAATAGAGCGAGGAAACATCATTTTCTGCTCTAAATTAAATTCCTTTTTATTTTGCTAGGCGGAATAAATTTCAATTGCAGCAACAGTAGCACAGCTACTGCTTTGTCGAAAACAATAGAGCAAAAACCTTACTGGCAAGCTGAGAGCAATGTATGTGGGTTAGCCACAGTTGAAATTACAAACAGACTTTTCACACATTTTTTCGCACATATTTTTCGATCAATTATTAAATAGTTGCTGGCTCTGGTATATCATCATCAACTAACCGAACAATCCTCTGATTGCAATTAACTTAATGTATGTAAACATTGACAGCGGATTTGTCTGTGTTTGCCCAGAGTGCTTTGCTGATTATTATACTATGTGCGCAAGGTCAGTTTACCGGACTTACTCAGATAATTTTGGCATTATTATTGCAATTAATTTTGCGGGACAAAAGGAAATTAGTGACCCAGAACCGAGGCAGAGCAGACAGCTTGGCCAATTTCCTTGCCGCAAGGCAATTAAATATGAAATATTGAAGTAAATTCCACTTGAAACATTTCCAAAATGTTTAAAACTTCGCCACACACTCCAGAGTAATTGGCAGTTGATGAGGAGCCTGTTTCCCAAGTCCCAAGTGTGCGGTCTACTGTGCTAGCTACATAAGTGAAATAGTTATTTATGCCTCGGAAATTAAAGCATAAATTATTTCGATGATATCTTTACAATACCAGGATAAGGCTTGCATTTCTATTCACTCCAATGAGATGCAGCAGTTTTAGCAGAACCGATGTAAACTGAGACCTGTTCAGCTGAGCTGAGCTGAGTTGGGTTGAATTAAGGCATCTGCTACAAGTTGAATGTTCAATTGAGCTGGTTCAGGCAGTTGCATGCACTCAGCTAAATGAAAACGTGCATGATGCTTCCAAACAGTTTGGAGTCATGCAACAAGATGCGCTTTATTTCGTAGACACACACACACACACACACACACACACTCACGCATACCCTTACATAAGATGCTGTTTCACTGCATCAGCCACACGACCGACCATGGAGGCCAAGCCCAAGCAAGTCGCCGCAAAACTAAGACAGCTCGCAGCTGCAGCAACAGCAACAGCGGCAGCGGCAGCGGCAAAAGTGCAAGACATGCAACGCATATAAAACAGGAGAGCCTTACTTGGAAGCCGGCCCAGTGCAACGGCAGCGCGGCAAGACAATACCGTGCAGCAGAAGCTGGCAGTATGCAGAAGATGCCGCCTGAAGCTACAGCATCGAGCAAGCAGCTGCAGCCAGTCGACGCAGCGTACAATGTGTACATGAATATATATATAAACTGTAGAATGTGGTGTACATATGCAAGTCGCCGCTTTCCCTGCCTAATTTGATCATTTATCAAGTGTAAAATGCATGAGCTGGCAACGCCAAACGACGGCCGACGCGTCTGTCTACGTCAACGTCGTCGTCGTCTCGGCAGGGAACTGAACCGCACGGCAGTCTCTCGGCCACGGTAGTAAATCAAAGCAGAAGCCGCTGCCGTCGACTGACAAATCTAAACAGGCATGTAATCATTTCAGCTGAGGTCTTAATACCGCAACGCTGCCACAGTCTATAGTCGTAAGCAGTTAGTTATGCAGGCAAATATTGCAACGTGCTTACGTTTGTGCAGCTGTGTGTGTGTACGCCACTAAGTGGCACATGGCAACGCGGCATATCAATGTGTGCTGGCATGTGGAGGAACACAAGTGTGTAACATGTGAACAGTAGTAGTTCAATAGTAGTTATAATAATATACGCTCTCAATTAGATTGTGTCAAGTTGATGTAATTCATCACATATCTAATAATCATAACTAATTCGATTCCTACTTTAAACAATTATCACCTCTGGAGAGGTAAGTGCTGTGCAACAGTGCAAAAGGTTGCACGACCTAACACATTTTAGCCACTCAGCCACTTTTACTTTGCATTCACTCTCTCTCTCATTGGTAGCACTTAACTCCAGTTTACAGTTTTCAGTTTCCACTTTCCTGGCACCTCGAAGCGACTGGCACGACTAGGAGCGACCAGGAGCAGCAGCGTGTAAACATAACATTTTCCGCTTTATAAATATTTGAACGCTTAAAAGCTGTAAGGGATCATTGCCAGGGTCCGAGCTGGAGCTGGAGCTGGAGTGGAGGACTGCTGCACCGTAGTTGCTCTTTTGGTTTTAGGAACTGCAATGCCGGCGGCTACTTAACGAAGCAAACTACGATAATCGCATGAAATTGAACGTTAAATTGATGAAAACCAAAAAAGATGAAAAACTTTGCTAAACATTTTCTATGCTCTAATCTGCTCTGCTGTGGTCTGATTTTCTATGGTCATTAGCTGTCTTTGCATGAAATTTTGATCATTTTATGCAGCCAATTTGAACTCGTTTCCGACAATTAAAAACTTGCTAACCAAAATAGACACACTGAGATGCACCGCAACTGACACATTCAAGCCGCCGGAGATCAAATTTGCATTTGCGGAGCGAGGCATTGCCGTATAACTGTAGTATAACAGCAACAACAACAACAACAAAGCGCGCCGCTGGGAGCAGTTGCCACAACCACCAAAGTGGCTGTTCCCGTTTCCCATTCCCGTTTCGGATTTTAGATTTTGATTCTAATTCTGATTCCGATTCAGATTCAGTCTCTTTCTGCCATCTAAGCCATCTGGCAGTGCTCAGCTTTCCTGTGGTGAATTTTGCATTAGTTTGCATTAGACTTGCGCCAGTTGAGCACAGACTCCATGCGGCTCTAGGCAGTCTCTCTCCGTTTCTATTGTTATGGCTATTGTTGTTGGTTCTGCTTCTGCTGTAGGGTAATCCTGCTGTTGCAACATGCATTATTGCTCTCAATGTGGCACAAAGTTAGCTGCTTTATTTACCAAAACTTTCCACTTTATACATAAATTGTAATTTCAGCTTCACAATTCACCCTTTCACCTCCTGCCATTGCCTACACGTATTCAGTTAAAGGTCACGATAGACATGACTATCTTATGTAGCCAAGGAAAAGCAGACGCCGAATTTGCCTTTAATTAATTAGTCTGACATCTGCCAGGTTCTTGCAGACAAGACAGAACGTGTTGGAATTGATGATAGAGTGCAAAAAAGAGTAGCATATTTATCATTTTTGGAAGAACTGTTTAATGTGAAAACAAATTTGCTGTTTACGCCGATAAAGAAAGAGAAATATTAATTACATTATCTAATACCCATTAGATACATTAAGTATGTAAATATACAATCACATTTACCACACGCAAAGAACATTCAGAGCAATTCAAGCAATACAAATCAAGAAACTGTTCAGCATATATTGCTTTCACTCAATTATATACCCAGACACATTGAGTATGAGAAGGGCAATAGAACGTTTCTCATTTCGAGGCAACCTTTTGCTTTCTGTTTCCACCACTCTCCCAGCTGTTGTCTTCATCAAATGGCAGCTTCGCTCGCATCCTTCTGACTCTGCACGTATCCCCCGCAGCAAAAGTAAAAGACAACTGCGGCTTTTATTGTTTCCTCTGTTGACATTATCAAGCTGGCGACACCTGCCGGCGCAAGTTGGCAAGCATTCTAATGGTTCGCGTTTTTAATGCAATGCGGCAACACCCTACTTACTACACCACAAGGCCCCCAGACCCGCAGACCTTAACACTCCAACGCCACAAACGCACCCAACGCCCCGTTGCCACTCAGAGGCACTCGTGAATAAGTCAGATTCGCACATTTACACTCTGTTCAAAGTCAATGTGGCACACACGCTTAGTTTGCCGCATTAGGATAATTAAAAGCGCTCTCCACGAGAGGCACCAACTCCGCTAGCACTCATGTTAGGCAATACACTGCTGTACACGTGTATATAAGCCTGCTATGTGAGGTCTCTCTCTCCCACGCCGAGCACTCCCAAAAATCCTTATAATTGGCATAGCCTTTTAGGATATCTTTGAAATTAGATCACCTGTTGCTGCTGCATAGCAATACGTGTATGTGTATATGTGTAGTTTCTGTTTTGCACACACAAAGCGTGTCGCCAAGCCAACTTTGCTTGTTTCACTCGAATTGATTTTGGTTAGCCGGCAGATTAAAGAGTACAAGCGCAACTTTTCATCAATCCATTAAAAGCACATCAATAATGCCAATTCAGGAGACCACATATTGGTCGATTCGTCATTTGCTGCAATTAATTATTTCTACTTTTGAATAATGCGTTAATTTCGAGCTGCAGTTGACATTTTAAATATCCGGTAAACTGTTCGCACTTAGTAAGCGATTACGGGTTTCGTACAATTTTCCCTGCTACTCTCACGGTTAGCGTAAATTGTGAATAAAAAATGATGACTGTATTTCATCTATGCAACTGGACACGTTGGGTAACAAAACAAAAAAAAAAGCAAAAAAAAAAAGAAATAACCAAATTGCGCACTACAATTTGATTACTCCGTCTGGCAGCCATCATTTTGCCGGCTAACGAAATTGCCGAGCCGTTTTACTGACAGCTGACGAGAGGCGTCAGCCGGCAGAAGGCAGCAGGCAGCAGGCGGGTAGACAGGCCCGGCTCTGCAGACGGGACGCATATCAGAAAATGTGGGGTCCATCAAATTGGCAATGCGAACTCACGCGTTTTATGAATATCGTTTATTTGGCATACGGCACGGCGTACAGACTGTGTCGAAATGCAACCCAGTTTCTGTTTCAGTTTCAGTTTCGGTCTCGATTACGGGCTCGTTTTCCAGTACAAATACTAAAGCAAAAAATAAGCGTCATAACTATTTTTTATGCACCGCTCTTGCGGTCACCCTTAACGCTGATTTATGGGTGTTAAGTTAATTTGAGCTGCAAGCGCGCGGCTGCAACAGCCATCTCCATCTCCCACTGCAGCAGCCGCTTCACTTTTTCCTCTGCCTGTGTTGCCTCTGTTCATGCGGCTCATGCAAGTTTAAGAGTAACCCCGCCGCATGCACTCACACATACACAGGCACACTAGCAACAGCGAGTTATTCAGACACCCTTTCGGCAACCTCCAGTCCGCTGCACTTTGAGTTATAGTCAAAATATAAAACGCACAGTTTCATTTATCATACATGCGTGTGAGTTGAATGAAAACAGATAGCCCTTTTCAGAAACAAACTCTTCTGTAGGCCATAAAGGTAATTACACCTCTAAAGTCCCGGATGCTGTTTTCAATCAAATCTGGGCTTTATTTACATTGAGTCTGCAATAATAGGACAAGAATTTCAAAAAAGAATGATATATATGAATCGCTTTCAACGTTCATAAGCTGTACATGCACGCGTATTATCTATTATCTATGATTGTCAGCTTATGAATTGATTGCGCAACTTTGGTTATATCATCCAGCAATTGTAAGGATATAAAGTACTTAAAGTAAAAAAAAACAGTTACAAACAAATTACCCCATGTAAACAAAGTGAATGCTGAAATGAAAAAAATTACCCTCTGTAACCTAACATATACCTTAAGCTTTAATTTACCCCCTGTTAAATTACCCAATGTTGCAGGATTCTCTGTTAATTAGCATGATGTCCTATTTCTTTGTAAGCAGTATAGAGGGAGCAGTCAAAATTCTACACAACTCTAAATCACCAAAGATGGCGCCAATATACAATACGCCGTGCTGAGAGCGGGACAGAAAAGTGAAACAAATATAGTTATGTGCAAGCAGGACAGCTAATAGATGTCCGAGTAGCTCAAACAGCGTATCAAACGCGCGCCAAGTTTAAATTCATTGAATTCAAAAATGTTTTTTACTCTACCTACCCAATTCAATCGAACAATATTGATTTTGTTGTTTTAATAATTATCACCTCTGATTTTTTAAACTTGTTGAATATATGCGATTGTTCACGAAGAGAGAGTTTGCTGTTGTCACTTATCTTGCGCAATTGATAAGATAACTGAAATTTGTAGCAGACCTGAAGTGCAAATTGAAATTCGAGTGGTTAGTTAGCCATCGGATATCGCAATGAACGGGCATATAGCAACATGAGAGTGGCGGGAATTGTCGTTGCAGTGTTGACGTTGGTATTGTGTATGCGCTTAGTTGAATCCGCAAACATATTGGCCATATTTACGTATACCTTCAGTACTCCATACCTGGTAGTTATACCATATATACAAGCCCTCATCGCTAATGGACATAATTTTACTATAATTTCCCCCGTTGAAAACTTGCCAGACATTAAGGATGTTCGACATATCCGTGTTCCGGCATTGGATAGACTGATATATGGTATGCAAGAGAATGAATTCATTTAAAAGAATTTTAAATTCAGTTCGTCTTAGTGCGTTTCGTGACAAAAGCAATTCAAGTATATAAACCTGAAAATCGTTAAGTTTATCGGTCTGTTTCAGTTCTTATCGGAGCTATTATCGCATACACGAGTACCTTTTGTTACTATTGATACTAGTCCCACAAGCTATTAAACAAAGCATTGTAAATGAGAGAATAACAACTATTTCACTCTTTTCATATAGAGATAATGAACAGCGTAGATCCCGAGTTTATCACAAACAAATGGAAAGAAACTTCATTAGCGGCACATTTTCACTACACCATCTCTCGGATTATTCTCAGCGATCCACGCGTAAGCTCTTTGGTTCGGGATGAAAATGAAAGCTTTGAAATGGTTCTCATGGAACCCGTGCACTCCGATGCTCTTTATGGCATTGCCGAACATTTTGGTGCCTCTCTTGTAGGATTATCAGCCTTTAGTTCTTCGTGGTTGATCGACTATACGGCTGGAAACCTGGCACCTAGCAGTTATCGACCTTATTCTCCAATAGGATATTCTCACGGTAGCAGCCTCATTGATAAGTGGAACAATTGGATATACATTGCAGAGGAATGGCTGACGGAGCAACTAATTTTCCTGCCTGGTCAAGTAAAATTGTTCACCGAATTCTTTCCATATCCAGCCTCCAAACTATATGAAAGACGTAGAAGTTTTTCGTTAATACTTATTAACCAGCACTTTAGTTTGGGTCGTGTCAGATCCAATGCGCCCAATGTTATAGAAGTGGCCGGAATCCATTTGGACTCACCCAGCCCACATCTTGATGAAAAGCTACAACGTTTTATGGATGAAGCTGAAAATGGCGTCATTTATTTCTCCTTGGGTTTGGATATTATAAATATATTACTTCCAAAAAACATGCAGGCAATGCTACTGGAAACTTTTTCTAAGCTGGACCAACGTATTATATGGAAACACGAAATGACAACGTATGCCAATAAATCAAAAAATATTTATGTAAGTCCAATAGTGCCGCAGCGCAAGATATTGGAGCACCACAACTTAAAGCTATTCATAACACACGGCGGATTGCTTAGTATCATTGAAGCGGTCAACTCCGGAGTCCCTATGCTTGGACTGCCAATGTATTACGATCAGTTTGACAACATGAAACGGATGAAACAAGCAGGACTTGCACAAACTCTGGATATCAATACGATGACCGTCGAGCAGCTCACACTCAGTATCAGAGATTTACTTCAAAATCCGTGCTACACTCTTCGGGCCCAGGAATTATCTAAACGATTTGGAGATCAGCCAGTAAAGCCCTTGGAAAAGGCTGTCTGGTGGACGGAGTACGTGTTACGGCATAAAGGCGCAGATCATTTGCGGCTATCTGATCAAGATGTACCCATCGCTTTATACTATAACCTTAATTTTATCTGTTTGCTTTCTGCACGAATTGGAATAACCGTACTTATTTTATTATTGTTCGGCTTTGTGCTTTTGAGTTTTCTATATTCGGAATTGCAAAGAAGTTTTGGCCATCGTTGACTGTATGTAAAGTTTTACATGGAAATAAGCAAGAGTGAGAGAGAAAAAAGACTATATTTGTTGTTATCAATATTAGAGAAAGTGAAATGTATAGTATCGGATTATTGTAATGTGATATTTCATGTCATTGTCGTATGGAAGTCAATAAAAACTACAATGCGATCTGCACAACACAATAATGTACTCATTTCTCGTAAGCATTATTACAAACTACAAGTATATAATATAAATAAATTTGATACTTTGAGAGAGAATCAGAGACTTTTGTTCTCACTTCAAATTACTAACAAACGAATTCCCCAAGAATTTGTTGAAATCTTAATACATTAAACGAAAACAAAACGACATTAAGAGAGAGAGGTTGGCTTTTTCCCTTATCTCGCTATGTGATAAGATTACGGCTCTTTAGGCAGGTGTAGTGCGCAAGGCTCGAATGGTTAGTTTGTCTTCGGATATCGCAATGAGCGGGCGTAGAGCAATATGAAGGTGGCAAGAAATGTCGTTGCTTTATTGACTCTAATTGTGTGTACGCGCTTAGCAGGATCTGCGAATATATTGGCCATATTCGCATATTCCTTCAGCACTTCTTTCTATGTGGTTGTGCCATACATAAAAGCCCTCATCAATAATGGACATAATATAACTATGATTACAACCGTTGGCAACTTGCCAGACATTGAAGGCGTTCGGCATATTCGTATTATGGCTTTGGATCGCCTGCTCGACGGTGAGCAAAAGATTATTTATATTAATTAAATTATATGATATGCTTGGTAAAAATTTAAATACGGTTATTCAAACTCGCTACGTTTATCAGTATGTTTAGTTTCTTATGGGTATAATCGTCCATTGGATCCATTGATAAGAGTTTTTAAAGAGCAATCGATTGAAAACAAAAGAAAAGCAATTAGAATTATATTTTATATTCTTTTAGATCTCATAAACAATTATGACACCGAATTTCTAACAAACAAATGGAAAGAAGCATCAGAATTGGCCGTTATCTTCTATAATATCTCAAGGATTATTCTCAGCGATCCAATGGTCGATTCTTTGATTCGTGATAATAATGAGAACTTCGACATTCTTCTTATGGAGCCCGTGCAATGTGATGCCCTTTTTGGCATAGCCGAACACTTTGATGCCACTCAAGTGGGTATAACAGCCTTCGGTTCCTCGTGGATGATCGACTATATGGCTGGGAACTCAGCGCCTAGTGGTTATAGGCCTATCTGGCCAATGGGATATTCTGCAGGAACTAGTCTTTTTGATAAGTGGAACAATTGGATATACATTGCAGAGGAATGGCTGACGGACCAATTAATTTTCCTGCCTGGTCAATTAAAGTTGTTCACCGAATTCTTTCCATATCCAGCCTCCAAACTATATGAAAGACGTAGAAGTTTTTCGTTAATACTTATTAACCAGCACTTTAGTTTGGGTCGAGTCAGATCCAATGCGCCCAATGTTATCGAAGTGGCAGGAATCCATTTGGAGTTTCCCAGTCAACCTCTTGATTCGGAACTTCAAAATTTCATGGATGAAGCTGAGAACGGTGTTATTTATTTCTCCTTGGGTTTGGAGATTGCCAATAGATTGCTACCAAAAGAGCTGCAAGAAATACTACTTGAAACTTTCTCCCAGCTGGATCAGCGTGTTATATGGAAACACGAAATGGAAACGTTTGCCAATAAATCAAAAAATATTTACGTACGCCCAATGGTGCCGCAACGCAAGATATTAGAGCACCATAACCTAAAACTATTCATAACACATGGCGGATTGCTTAGTATAATCGAGGCGGTGAACTCGGGGATCCCCATGCTCGGACTGCCTATGTATTACGATCAGTTCGACAACATGCAACGAATGCAAGAAGCAGGCGTTGCAATTAATCTGGATATCAACACAATGACCATCGAGCAGTTTACGCGCAGCATCAGGGATATGGTGCAAAATCCAATTTATACACTTAGGGCCAAGACTTTATCTGATCGTTTTCGAGATCAGCCAGTGAAGCCCATAGACAAGGCCATCTGGTGGACGGAGTACGTATTGCGACACAAAGGCGCACATCACATGCGGTTGTCCGATGAAGATGTGCCCATCATGTCATACTATAACCTTAGTTGTATCTTCTTGCTATGTGGACGTATTGGACTTACATTACTAATCTTAATCATTTTCGTCTTTGTGCTTGTGAATTTTGTATATTCTGAGCTAGTCAGGAACATGTGTCATCGTTAGGAACTCAAGAGAAAAGAGACGCATTACTTGTTATTAAACGAATGGCAAAGAACTCATAATATTTATAAATTAATCTTACTTTTATTCTCAATATGTGGGGTAAGCACTGAAATCTGTTAATTTAATCAAAAGTGATTTAAATTTAAAAACACCCCTTTAAGCTAATGTTTGTTACTAAAAACAAAAAATAAGTTAAATAAAAAATAAAAATATCACGATATACTCATCCGGGACACAAATGGAATCGTGTCTTGAGGGAAATGGAATCGTGTCTTGGGATTACACTGAAATGCAATGAGTTCGCACTTTATTTAACAGTCATTCGGGAATCGAGCTCTGTTAAAATTTAAGATTTATAACATTTTAAATTAAGCTGAAAACGCAGAAGTGCGCAACTTGAAGTTGGCTGCGATGTGGAGTCTTGCGCCCTCTTTTGTTTTTTATTTGTTTTTATAATTAAGCTAATACACACACCTATGATTGATGTGTTCAATGCGCCACCTATTGCGCGATTTAGAAATGATACTTGACGAAAGTGGTTTGAGACAAGGCTTTGTTTACGGTGCGTTTAGTGAAATGTTGCAGCGGTTTTTTCTCTACACACTGCGAGCTAGATAACTTGTGCACTGTTGAATGAAGAAAAAAACGGAATGATTTCGCTATCGTTTTTGGTTTGGCCATAATTTCGAATAGAAAATGGAAAGAAAGTGCCGTCATTCTAGATGAAAGACTGCTTGGTTTTTCACTTACAAAGTTCGTTACCCAAGACACGATCCTATTTAAGCCAAGACAGGATCACATGTGTGTCCTGGATATGAGTTTTTATTTATTTAATTCATTTTTTTTATTTTATTGTTTTTTTACTTTTATAAGAAAAATAAATAAAGTAAACAACAAAATAAGTTTAGTAAGCTGAGGGCCCGACTTGGTTAACGAGATAAGAAACAGATGTTGTAGGTAGGTACAGTTAATTGGGATTGCCACTTGACATTGACATTTTTAATGAAGTTGTTACTTTTTAAGGTAAAACGGGAATTATCGTGTCGTCGAGAACCTTTTGACGTCAGCTTAGTGCAGTACTGCAGTTGACCCTGAACAACGTTCAACGGGACTTCATAGTTCCCTGTGCATAGTTGAGCCTTTCTAGATCTCTCGTTGATGGCGCTCTCATCAATCTCGTTGCCCTTATTTTTATATGTACAGCATGCGTCAGTTTGTTTATAGCTTTTTAACTACCGGGTCGCTTTCGAAATTCTTGTTTGCCCAACCGATGCAGAGTCAGAGGGGACCCCTTCACCCCCCTTCAGGCGGGAAACAGCACATTTTATTTTGTGCGCATATTTTTTGTAATTTACGCTCGTCCAAATATTTGTATAGAACAATATGGTGACCCGCTTTCCAGCCAGCAGAACAAACAGCTTCGCGTTGAATGCACAAAATGTATTCATATATCTGGCAGTAATTTGAGTTTCGAATATTATTTTGGAGGCTTGTTTGCATTCTGGCGCTGCGAAGACTTAGCAAACCCCTTCCAAAGAGCGAGCTGTTTGCCCAGTCAAGTACAGATGTTGCGGGTACAATAAGGTCACATGAGGCGCTGCATGTGGATGCGATGCTGATTACCGTTAATTGACAGGTCAGGTGAGATGAATTGCTTGCACAACACGCAACGATTAGTGAAAACTTAATCACCACCATGGACCATTAATAAGTTATTTCCACACCTCGCAGGCCGCTGCCGCCGCCTCCTAATGCCATTTACAGCTGTCACTCAATTGTCATTTGTACATTCTGGCAATGTCAACTTGGGGGGATTTCGCAGACTTACATGACTATAATGTAATAAAGTCGTGTCGGGCTATATCACTGCATCCTTGATCTAAAACGAAGAGCGTCTAACAGTCGCAGGCAGCCGCATCTCGGTTCACGGCCAACCGCTTTTCCAGCCCCTTCCCTAGTTAATGCGCGTGCCCATAGTTTAACGAGCTGAAGAAGTGCTCGAAAGCGTCCAATCTTGGTCAAGAATACAAAGTTGTCGCTAGCTGCTGCCAGTTGCCAGTTGCCCGTTTGCTTTACATGCAAATTACCAAATGGAAAAAGAAAACAAAAAAAAAATAAAATAAGTTTTTGCATTATTTATGCGTGGCTCGTTGTCGTTTAGTTCGAGATTTGTTTTTGCCACCAGAAACAGAAACCGAACCGCCAACGAGCTGTTAGGCTGTTAGGCATTTAGGATGCCGCTCAATGCTGCCAACTCTCCCGCTCGCCCTCTCGCTCTGCGCGACGCCTCTCATCATCGACGAGACGAAGCGCCACAGCGCGTATGGAAAGAGCAATTTGACGCTTAAGCGCACCGCCGGCCAGCCGCAGACTCAGTTCGACGGCGACAGTCAGACGAGACACACACGAATCCATTTACGGTACGCGACATCAGAGGAGGGCAGCCAGTAATGCGCCTGCCGCCATACGAACGAAAGACTTAGGCGACAAACTTGAACTTGTGCAGTGCATTTTGTTTGTGTAACGTTTACTATACTTGTATGCATTGACCACATCGCGTGCTCTAAACAATATTCAGCAATCGGCTAACGGTTAACGGTAATCGGTAGGCGCTAAACGGTAATCGGTTTGTCGCTGTCATTGAACACAGTTGCGGGAAATGTTTGTTCGCACTTGACGAGTCCGTTGAGTCATAATCCCAATCCCAGAAATAATATAAAGCCATATGAATAGCAAACTATAAACTCTACACATGTGTGTCAAATTCGATTTCATTTGTCCGCCAACTGGCGCACTGTAATGTTTGCCCAGTTAGCTGCTCGTTCGGCAAGCGTAAACAACAACAACAACAACAATAACTACCGACTTCGACTCTTTTACGTGCCTAATCGGCCAGATCGCGTATATTAGTTCCGTTTTCAGCCTGCCGGCTTTATATAAGAGGTCAAGCGAAATTCGACGTTTAGTTTCAGTTTGTACGAATGAATAATTAAAATGGCTCGCAAACTGGCCAAAACTCTCTTGGTCACGTTATCATCTAAGCAGCTGTTTTATTGTTAGTGCCTCCACTCTCTCCCTCTCCCTCTCTCTCTCTAACTCTCTTTCTATCCATCTCTGTCAGTCTCTTCGGGTCTACAAAAGTATCACTCTCACTCATTGCAGCTTTTTCGCAGATCATTTTTGCTGCCGTTGTCGCTGGCGTTGCTGGCGTTTCTGTCGTTGCTCGGCTCGTTTTTGGGCCGCCTTCGGGTCTTCAACGTGTTTGACTTATTTATTTATTTTTTCTTCAATATTTACCTTTTTTGTTTTGATCGCTGCTTACGTAATGCCGCATTGCATAGCGGTATTCAGACGGTCTCAACTCTCATCGGGCACTCTGTAGTCGCAGTCGCAGTCGCAGCAGTCGCTGCCGCAGTCTGGCCGAGTTTTATCTGCCACCGCCCGCTCCAGCTAGAGTCCCGGTTTGTCCACACTGCATCTGTGTCTGTCTTCAGCCTGCAGTGCTCCTTGCTACAGTTGCTACGGCTGCACTCTCTCGCGCTGGTTGCCACCTGCCTTAAGCAGTTAATATCTCGTTTGATTGCAGCTAATTTGCCGCTCAGTTGGTTGGCTCATGGCTCTCCCCCTCCTTCGCATTGTCTCCTACTCTTCCCCACTTCTGCCCACTCTTTCACGCTCTTTCTCTCTCTCCTCTTACAACTGCTCATTGCAAAATCGGCGCATTCTGCTGGCCATTCGATCGTCGTGTTACCAATTTAAATGCAATGTTGCCCAAGCTAATCTGCATACGATTATAAGTATTTATGAGTGTTTTGATATGAATGTGAATACGTGTGAATGTAGCTTTTGAATGCATGCAAGTGTATCCATTGATGGGCCATAACCATGCTCACAGATACAGCTAACTTCACTTCGATGCTGGCTCTCTCCATCTGCCTCCCTTGCTTAGCCTCTCTCTCTCTCTCTCTCTCTATCTATGATAATATTTCGCTCTTCATATTTCTCTCTTTCTCTCTCTCTCTCTGGTGTTTGCAACTCGCCAAACAACTTTCCACGAAAGTGCAAGTGTTTCCTTAGCATTGTTAGCTTTGGCCACTATAAACACAACAACAACAACAACAACAGCAACAGCAACCACAAGAGCCCACAACAACGGCAATGTCGTCGCACTTGAGGCCGATCGTCGAGCGTTTGCCTCAAGTAGGAAGTGGGTTACTGGTTTAAGCGATGCCCACCTGCCGCACCTCACCTCCCCTGCACACACACACACACATGCCTGTTATGCAGTCTGCGCTTCAAGTTGCAGTGGTTGCTTGGCATTAAAGAGGGGGCGTGTCGGCAGCGTGGCGCGTTTTTGTTGTTGATGCTCAATGATGCGACGGCAAATTTATTCGCGCTACGAGTTGTTAATTCGAATATTATGTGATATATGTATGCATGGAATATGTATGTAATTTGATGAGCCTAAACAGGTTTGTTGCTCAAGTCTGTTTGGCTAATCTCTCCTAGTCCCAGAATGAACCCAATGGCAAAGTAATTCTAGACAAGTTTGACGAAGTTCCGCTATTCGGGCTAATTAGTTAACAATTAGCACGACCTACTACTGTGGACTAATTAGAAGTGTACTAAATTAGAGACGATGATGCGAATTGAAGCTGTCATCGTAACCTTCTGCAATGTTTTCCGGCTTTGCCATAGACTTTTCCGTTGCGCAGTTAATTAACCTCGTCTGCCATTGGGTCGACTAATGCTAATGGCAAATTCCATGGCTGACAATAGCACCACAAAAGGCACAATAGGCGAAGCCAGTGGCCGAAAACGACACCGTATGCATAACTTATTAATCATACGCCCAGTGAGCATGCAAATATTTAGTCAGAGCCACCAAGTGCGCTCAATGACCTCAAACTAGCGGCTAAAGCAAAATTGAATAATGTCTGTATTAGTTTCGTACTAAAACTGACCAGCACAAACAACAATAGCAACAGCTACAACAACAACAACAACAACAGTGACAATTGACGACCGGCTAAAGTCAACAAATGCGAAATTAATATGAGCCAATTAAATGTAAGACACCGCAGCTATAGTCGCCGGAAAACTGACTCGGCTTGTGGTGGTTCGCAGTGGTTCAAGCTCAGCGCAGCGCAGCGCTGTTCAGCTCAGTTGTGCAGCTGCTGCTGCCGCCGCCGCCACCGCCGCCGCTGCTGATGGCGCGAGCTGTTGACATTCGCAGCTTGGCCCTGACCAAGAAGTAGTCTGAGAAGCAACGCGTCGCAGTGGGCTCAGTTCAGTTCATTTTAGTTCAGTTCGGTTCGGTGCGGGTCGGTGCGGTGCGGTGTTTTGTGTTTTCTTGTGTGTTGTTGTGCGTTGGCAAACACATTATCGACTGTCGGTTCGAATTCGACTAATGCATTATTCGCTTTTCGTTTGCCCAGCCGCAGTCCAAGGGTCCCAAAAACACAAGATGATACGCAAGAGACTCTCCAGTCCGGTGATACTGCTCGCCTTCCTGCTGCTTCCCCTGCTGCTGTGCAATGAGAGCGCGTCCATTGCCATAGCGCCCTCAACTTTTGGCACGGCCATTGCGCGCGCTGGAAAGATTTCCAATACGTTAAAGGTAAGTGCAAAGAAAATACTACACCAGGTGTGTGTGCGTGTGTATGTGTGTGTGTGTAAGTGAGCGTGTGTGAGTGTTTAAACAAAGAAACCGTCGCAATTAACAGCACATGAAGCGTGCCAGAGCTGAAATTTGCTTACAACGCTTTTGGCATTAAATTAAAGCCTCAACTTCTGTCTGACAGTCTGTCTGTCAGTCAGTCTGTCTGTCTCTCTGTCCGACTGTCTGTCTGTCTGTCCGACTGTCTGCAGCGTTTGCTCTTTTGACAACATGTCGCAAATTTAGTTCCAGCACTCGCAGCTGCCTGAAATGAACATTGAGCCATTGTCGCTGGTCAGACGCTGTGAGTTATTGCCCACTGCCGCCTCGAGAGTGCATTTACGGGCGGCTGTTAATGGATTTTATGGACTGGCAAGGCACGTTACAGCAGCAGCTGAAAGATTCACCCAGACCCATTCTCAATGCGCCATTGCCGCGGCGGTTTATGATCCGCAGAAAACACAAATATTTTCTGAGCTATTCACTTGTTGTTCACTTATTCACTTATTCACTTGTTGTTCGATTCGATTGCTTGCATGGCCGTGGCTTTTCAGATTCTGTGCCCAATGCGCGTGAATGACAACCGACAATTGAGTGCGCGTATTTGGTATCTGATCTTGAATCTTGTGTCAGCATTAAACATTACATTGCCAAAGCCAATGATACTCAGCTTCGAGCTAAACCAAAATGAATAAATTACCGCACTAAGGCGGATAATGAATGAATATTTATGGAAGTCTTCAATTAATGAGAATTAAATTTCGTGGGTCAGGCAGAGGTTACAATGATATTCACATTGAATGTTCTTATGGAAATCGCATGTGTGCCTTATCTAAACTCTTGCTGATTGTAGGTATCTCACTCCATGAGAGGACAGTATAGTTATTCGACTCTGCAGCAGATTTTGTTTATGATAATTGAAGATTTGAGTCAGGTGAGCCCCGGTTCATAATATCATTATGTGTGTGTCTCTCTCTCTTCCCCTCTCTCTCTCTCTCTCTGTCCCTCTTTCTATTTCCCTCTGTGTATATGTAAAATAGAAGCCCTTTTGTGTGCTGACCTTGTAACCTAATCACTTCGTGTCATGTAAAGTCTAACATAACTTGTATAATAAATCCGCTAACACCTCCGATGCACAGCAACATTTGGTATCTAATTCGACTGCAATTGCAATTAAAGTAAATGACTTAATTACTATCGAAATACATTTCCGTTGGCTCTCCGATAACATTGAGAGATATATAAATATTAACTGCAGGCAATAACAAGCTAACAAGTGAACCAACTTTAACAACAACTACAGCAATGACGGCGTCTGCAGGCAGTTATGAGCTTGGGAGTGCTGAAGGGAGTGCTCGACTAGGAGATATTCTGCACATGTGTATCTTATATACTCTCTGGCAAACCATTGGCATTCCCCTTTAGATACATTTCACATTTACAGGGTAACTAAAACTGTAACAAACACTCGAAATATGTAGCTAAAATCCCAACAGTTCAAGCGATAACTAACTACAAGTGCAATTAAAACAATAGATTTGGCTTACTTTGCCGAGCCGAACTTTAAAATACACTTCAGAAGAGTTTGGCATAGTAAATGGTCGGCAAATGGTCAGATATGTTTAGTGTGTGGAAAAACATTTTGTTAATATTGTTTACAAATAACAAGTAAAGTTCAGTTAGAAAATACCAAAGATCTGTCAAATTTGTCTTGTCATTCATACTGTACTACAGATTAACAACCCCCGAAGGAGAGAGTATGTAGTCAGAGCAAAGCAAGCGCGAATTATATGCGCCGTGTAGTTGTGGCACGGCTCAAAAGTCCGTCGACTGTGGCCGCGAGTGCAACAGTAGCAGCAGCAACGGATGTACCCAGCAGGCAGCAGACAACAGGCAACGCAAGGCTAAGCTCGGTCCTAAGGTGTACGACGCTAGTCACAGTGTGCTGGGGTAGTGTGTCAGTTGCCCCACACAGCTGAGACTGTTCAATAAATCACAGTTTACAGTTTCGCATTGCGACGCGTGCCGTTGTTGCAACTGCAACTGCAACTGCAAAGGCAAAGGCAACCGCAACAAAGCCCGTAAAACATTTGCACAGTGTGCTGCGCCGCATGCAATTGTTGGCAATTGTCAACGCTGGTGTTGCATAAAAGAGACCCCAACAGCAACGCCCATACCGTCATGGCGTGCCACCCAGGTACCTCAGCTGCATTTGCTGCCCTGGCCCTTCTGCTGGCGATTGCTCTCATTGTCTTTGCCATTTGCGTGGAGCGTCCACCCGAGCCGAGCAGCCTCATGAAATTCGATCGATATGACAATGCGCTGCTGGATTCCTATAGCGATGAGTCGCAGTCAGAGCTAGAGGCAGAGGCTGTGCTGCCCGTGGCGGGTGCCGTTGCTGGCAACATGCAAGATTTGTTGGGCTTTGCGATGTTCCTAGTAGGCACCACAACAACAACCACAGCAGCACCAACAACAACATCTACCAGAATGCCAACCAGCACAGACAGATTAGAAGTATCTTCTTCCGGATCGTCACTCGATGAGGATATGGAACATTCTGCGAGCATAACTGAGGTTCGTTTTTGATCAACATCATTTGCCAATTCACTCGGCGCACTTACGCAATCTGCTTTTTGTTTGTATTTCTTGCTAATTTTTTTTGTTGTTGGCTTTTCATATTTCTGCTGCAACTTTCTACTTTGTTGCATGGGGCGCAGTCGGCGATCTGCCGGACTGCATTTGTTTTGTTGTATTTATTTTCATATTTCGAGCGTAGCGTGAAAGCGCTCTCTGCTATTGTTGCTTGTTGTTGCTGTTGTTGTCTCAGTGCTTACATAATGTATGCACAATAAGTGGCTTCTTTTTTGTGCGAAAGCCTCTGCCGATGGCCAGTTTTAACCTGTGGAGTGTACTATGTGTATAAAGTACAAGATTATCCAGAGAAGAAACTGTTAGGAATGGTATCTGTGTATGCTATGGCAGACTGACCCAGTTCGAACAAGCTGTGGGCCACTTCAATTGCCCCAATCAATTATCGCTAAAGCAGCCAACAAAGTAAACAATGCGAACAACAGTTATAAATATGTGTTTTATGGTCACACAGCTCCAAATTAAGCAAATCAATTTGAATTAAGCTCAAGCAAAACTGTTTTATATAACCGGCTACACCCACATTAGCATAACATCGCATTGTGCCGCATTGGAGAGGTTGAAGTCGACCCACGCAGCTGGCGGGTCAAGTGAGACAGAAAGAAATTAGCATCGAGTGTTATAAAATGTGAACTTGAAACCATTCAACGATGTTGATTTTGGTGCGCCAAGACATTGTCCAACTGTGTCATGATTCACTTCAAGTTACAAGCGAGCGAGATACAGATACAGATACATTTCGGCCTGGGGCACACGCCGGCTAATGTGACAGCTGACAGACGTTTGTCTGGCGTTTACCAGCTATAAGTATATATAGTATACTCATGTGTGTGTGTGTTTGTGGCTTCATCTAACTGTTAAGCGTTGGCTGCACGTGCTGCTGCCATTGTTGTTACTGTTGTTGTTGTTGTTGTTGTCTTTGCGCTTGCTTTGCCTCTTTCGTATGATGCAAATGGCATTTCAATTAAACGAAATTTGCCTGGCCGCAAGGTTGCCCGTTAACATCATTAAAAGCGGGCAAGTCCGGCCCGAGACACAGACGGAGACAATAACAAAACTGTCAACATTAATGCAACATTATGTGTGTGTGTGAGCGTAGCTGTGAATACCTACAGCGAATCAGTTAGTCAGTGAGTGAGTGAGTGAACTTGAGCAGTGCGTTTGCACAAGGCGCGCACACTGGGCACACTGGGCATGCTTGCAAATTGCAGTTAATTCAATTAAAAGCACACATGACCTTTGTAATTGCAGGAGACGACGGCATGGAAAACGCTGACCTCGCATCCCAATTCGCTGGTGCAATTGCTGCCCTCGCGGGCCATGCGAGTGGTGCAGGAGGTGGTGAGATCATTGCGGGTAAGCACAATCAACCTTGGCTATCGCCAAATGTCAAATATGCATGATTCTCTGCAAGAATCAATCGAGCTGACTGACAACGAGACAACGAGACAACGTCACTGGCAGCTGGCCATGTTTGCCGTGTTCACTGTGGACGAGGTCAAGTCTAAGTCGACAGATCTGGGCATACGTACATACGTTCGCCTGGCTTCAAGAACAAAGAAAGAGTTGCACGCCTCAATAATCGAAATCAATTACCTAATTTGGATAAGAACCGGCTCCATTGGCCATTGGCAGTTGGCCGAGACTGCAGTTGCGAAACATTTTTACCATGGCCTGCTTTTGGGTACTCCAACGCTGACCAAGATTAATTTTTGCAAATTCTTGCAGCGATTGCGCAAGCAAACACACAAGTAAATGCAATATCGCAGGTACTTGGCATGGCGCAAAAATTAGAACCATTTGAGAGCTGCCATGTGCGATACTTCGAAATGCTCTGCAAGTTCGCACGCTCGAATTCTTAGAGCGAGATTTACTTACGGTTATTTACCTCCATGTTGTTTGCAGAAGGAACGTGAGATAGTGGCCACCACCACGCTGGGCAAGGTGCGAGGTCGCTACCAAAAATATCGCTCCGGGGAGCGTGGCGGCTACTACAGCTTCAAGGGCATGCGCTATGGCGCGCCTCCAATTGGTGCAAGAAGGTGAGTGTGAGGAAAATTCCTTGAATACATTTCCAATATATGTTTATTCCTCAGATTCCGTGCTGCGGAACCAGAGAAACCTTGGTCCGGAGTCAGAGATGCCTCGCGGGAGGGACAGAGTTGTCCGCACAAGAACATGATATTGGATACATTTAAGGGCGACGAAGATTGCCTCTTTCTGAATGTATTTACCACCCGCATGCCTAAGGATGACGAGTAAGCATATAAAAGAAAAGAGAAAGAGCTATTCTCAGTGCATCTTCTGTTCTTATCTAGTTCGCAGACGAAGCTGCCCGTCATGGTCTGGCTACATGGAGGTGGCTTCTCCTTTGGCTCGGGAAACTCCTTCCTTTATGGACCAGACTATTTGGTGGCTGAGGACATCGTATTGGTCACTTTTAATTATCGACTTGGTCCGCTTGGCTTCCTCACTGCTGGACCAGATGCACCGGGCAATCAGGGGCTGAAGGATCAGTTACTTGCCCTTAAGTGGGTGCAGGACAACATTGCAGCCTTTGGCGGCGATCCAGGGCAGGTGACAATATTTGGTGAATCCGCTGGCGCATCGTCGGTGCAACTTCTGCTGCTGTCTCCCATGGCTAAGGGTCTTTTCCATCGCGCCATCTCACAGAGCGGTTCAGCACTGAATCCTTGGTCCATGGCAGCCAGTTCCAGCCAGAGAGCAGCTCGACTGGCAGCAAATCTTGGTTATGTAGGTGCTAATAATACCGAGGAAATCTTGGACTTTTTGCGCCGTGTACCCGCCATGAAGTTGGTCGAAGCAGCACCCACAACTCTAACGGCAGAGGATCAGAGAAACAACATTGGTCTGCCTTTCGTTCCCGTCGTGGAAGGCTACTGGAACAAAAACTCGCGAGAAGTGGAATATCTCGAAGAGCCCTTCCTCACGAAACATCCAAGCGAAATGTACGATGCGCACAACTTCAACAGCGATGTTCCCTACATGACGGGCTACAACACACACGAAGCTATGCTGTTCATTAGACGTGGGTAATCCTCAGGTATTGTTCAACTCAAAATATTTAATTATCTTTTATTTGTAGGGCTTCGCAAAAATCCACAGCTCTTGCAAATTATTGAGAACGACTTTGGACGCCTGGTGCCACACGATCTGAACGTGACAGACGCCCATGACAGGGTGACGCGCGATATACGCTCATTCTATCTGGGTAATAAGCACGTTGGGCTCGAGTCTGTGGACGAGATGATAGCGGTAAGCGAAAGCGATGTTAGTGATTGAAACTCAACTTAACCATCATACTCGTTCCATAGCTCCTCACCGATCTCATGTTTTTGCAAGGGATCCGCCGCACGGCACGCAACCACGCGAGATACGGCAATGCTCCAGTCTATTTGTACAGGTTCTCCTTCGATGGGGCTCTGGGACTGTACAAGCGGATGTTGGGTATTCCCAGGCCAGGTGTCTGTCATGGCGATGAGATGGGCTACCTATTCAAGTTTGGCTTCTTCAATTTGAGTCTAGACCCGAAGTCTATGGAAGTGCAGGTCAAGAATCGCATGGTTCGCATGTGGACAAACTTCGCTAAATACGGGTAAGTGCTTAGGTGCCTCACCTTTAACATGAAGCTGTATCAACTTTTAATCCTTTTTAGTACACCTACGCCGAACGTTGAGGATCCTGTTCTGACCACAAAGTGGACGCCCATTGATTCCACAAATGTAATGAACAGTCTTAATTATTTGGACATTTCCAACGAGTTGAACATGAAGACAAATCCGGAGCCAGAACGTCAACGGTTCTGGGATGAGATGTATCAACATTATAATGGTGCAGCTATGTAAGGCAGGATAGTTACATAGAGACATAGATACGTATAGGCATCATGCACATTGCTCACCCCACACACACACACACTCACACTCAAAGAGCCACACTTGATTCGTCCAGATTTCGCCATTTTGTGACAATGTGAGCAGAAGAATATTTAATGCAAATTTCATTATAAAATTATGGTAGATCTTAGTACTAGTTAGTAGGTACATACAAATTACTTAGCATTACCTTGTACATACGATAAGTGTTGCAGCATTTATACACATTTACTCACAGGCAAATCCACATTTACCACAACATAGCCACACAATTACGTAGTCTAAGCCTTGTACTTATATAGTCTATACCCAAAGCCAACAAACTTTTCCTTACTTCGTATGCAATATCAGGTGTAAATAGTCAAGTGTAATAAAGTTTCCCATGTTCACCCAAAAAACCCTACCGGGGCCGTTGACAGCCCGTAATAAAGTTGTTTACGTGTTTGCTGGATCAGTCTCACACGCACGTTTTGTATTGTAATAAAAATCGTAGTTTTTATTTAATTTGTATCATTTTATCATCATTTAAGCTTATTAAATATACTTCAAATGAAAGCTATAGTAGGTTTATCTTCGCCTAATCCTATTCCCGTGAAAAGTTAATTGCACAGCAAGCTCGCAACCTAATTATTAGCAATCATTTGCATCGACTCGGATATATGTTCTTCAAGTGGTTTGCCAATGCATCCTTCATCCGGTTATCACAAAGTTATAATACCCTTCTTCGCAATATCACTGAATGATAATAAAATGTCAGAAAGCTTATGTCAAACTCAGTTTGAACTGTACATTTTACAATAAATAATCAAAAAAAAAAAAAGAAGTAATAAAATTTTAGTAAAATAAAAAAATGCTTTTATTTAAATTGATTTTACCATGGATTGCATTGTCAACATCTACAGTAAGTTGTGTCGAATAACGACTCTTCTTTATCTAACTATTCAGATACTTTTTACTAAGTTTCCTGAAGCCTTGGCAGACTTCGCACATGATTGTATGAAAAGTCATAACCGGTATCGCAAAAAGCACAGGAGTCCAGCGCTCGAGTTGGACGATGCATTGAGCGCTGATTGTCAAAAGTATGCAGTGGTAAGGTTTGAGACAAACTTCCTAAGAAAAACATTAAAGTAAATGCATAATATGTCACTTTAGGAACTAGCTCAGAAAGGCGAACTTAAGCATGCTCAGGGTCCATTCGGTGAGAATCTCTGTTATACATCTTCTAAGCCAATTCAGTGCGTTAAAGATTGGTACAACGAAATTAAACACTACAACTTTAAAAAGCCTGGCTTTTCCATGCAAACCGGCCACTTCACCCAACTAGTCTGGAAAGCTTCACACATTTTGGGGGCTGGAGTGGCAAAAAGGTGAGTACCGAAAACTACTCATAATGTAAGCAAAGTATTGCTAAGCATCGATTCGATATTTCAGCGAAAAGGGACTAAACTTCGTGGTCTGCAGGTACAGACCCGCAGGTAATGTTAAGGGTCAATATGAGAAGAACGTCGTTGCGAGGTTAGTTTACTCTGACTTACGATCGAAAACGAAACTGGGATTATAAAGATTTGATTTTGTTGCAGTTTGTCTACTAGATTAACAAGTTGGAACTGTTTCAACATTTTTCTTTTGAATTTTCTTATATTCGTCGTGCCACATTTAACATCACACTTGAATTATGTATAAAGAAGAAAAATTTCTCATAATGGACGACGGTATCAGCTCTAATTGCCAAAAATATGCAGAGATCTTTACGTTGCAGAGATTATGTTGGATAAAACTGAGCATCTTTTTTAAATTTTTCGTTACGTCTTCTAGAATAAAGAGTCTTTTTGTTTTGAATTTTCTTATGATTGTCGCGTCTCATCTTAAATTGTGATATTCAATTGATCTGATTTTTTTTATTTTGAAATCGATCAGTATTCAGCTGCACTTCATGTTCGTTTTGCTTGAAAAACAATATACAATATATAAAAATAATGCCTCTCATTTTTGGTTTACAGAGCGTTAACAGAGTTATGTTTATCATAACTGGTTAGTATTAATAAGTATGCTACAGTATTTTTACAATGAAGAAAAGGTAATTATTTTGTTGAATACTTTTGAGATGATTTATTAAATCTAATTTAAGTGAAATGGCAAAGCGATTTTTGTGCGGAGTTCAGGCAGTAAGCTGTAAGCTGCTTGGGCTGCTTGGGCTGCTTGCATTTTTCAGTGCGATCCCATCAATTGACTGAAATCGAATTCGTATCAATGCACATATTGCATCTGAAAAAGTCTCAATAATATGATAATTGCAAAACCAAACTGAAAGCAAGCCTGGCTGCAGTTTAAAAATAATCACCAGCCGTCGCCGTACTATGCGTTAAAAGCGAATTAACAATAAAATGGCCAATGATTGCCTACAAATTTGCACTTGGACCGCGGAGGAATGAATGTATGCGTGCTTATATATTGTACTTACTAATGACATATATGTACATATGTACATATGTATGAATGTATGTTTATGTATGTCAGCACACTATGGCAGTGCACATCTTGGGGTCGCGTATTATCAAGCTGCGCAACTAAGCTGATTATTCAATTTTCACAGCTGCTTGGGCGCTCTTCATCAGCGTCGGTTGCCAGTCACCAGTCGTCAGTCACATTCACAATTGAGCGTGACATAATTTATGTAGTTATTATATTTTGAACCTTCCTCCCCTCGAGTCCATACCTTATATGACGCGGAACCATATTAAAAATTGACTGCCGCATGGAAACTGCATACCAACAGTTTTATTACAAATAAATGTACACTGTATTTAATTTTGCTAGTATTGTTCTATCCATCAAAATCTATTTTTCAGTAGCCTTGTCAATAAATGCTTATCAGACACAAGTCACAAAATACCTTAGAGAAATACACGTACATAACAAAGTATATTTATAATGCTACGAAGCTCGACCGTGGAAATACCGCAGAGAAAAGAGAGAACGCCTGTATTGAAACGTCAATATACTGAAATAACATTAACGAAACCTAAACAGCCAAAAGGAAATCCAAATAAAGCGCTACGTACCATTTTTTTACGCAACAAGGATGCACACTTTGAAGGAGTTTCGATGCCGGTTTTGAAGAAGCACTATAAGACACTGGATAGCCTTTTAGAGACACTTACCATGGCATTACGACGGTATGTGGTTCTCAACTCTGCAGTAACACGAATGTACCGCATCGATGGGGCTCCTATTTCGAAGCTAGATGACATCCTTGATGGAGATATAATTATTTGCTGCTGCCAGTATGAAGCTTTCGTAGATGTGGGCTATAGGGTCAACAGGAACTATACCTTGTTGCTGGGAAATATGATACATCTGCAAGGAAAATATCATATTGACCCTAAACGAAGAATTGAGAGAAGTTTGGTAGACTTTGATATCGTCGATCTACCACGGTCGATTACTTTATACATTGACGTGTCGAATTTCATATTTCGGAGTAGATCGTCGGTAATATTCGAGGGAATTGGTAAAGCCAATAGTAATAATCTGTATATAGTTAAAATGGTCGATAGAGATGCCATGTCCGAGTACAGTTCTGAGCTACCTAACGAAATTAAGATCTTGCGCAGTCTTCAAAGTCATCCCAATATTATCGAACTCATTTATTCGGTGGAGCGACCCAAACAATTTTTCATTGTGTTCGAGCGCATGAATTGTGATCTTTTTGAACTAATGATGGTTCGTGAAGTTTTTCCCGAACATTTAGCTAAACTTATCATGAGAAATGTTGCCAAAGGAATGCACTATATTCATACGAAAGGCATTATTCATCGGGATATTAAGATGGAGAATTTACTTGTTGGCTTAAAGCAGTGTCAAGATGAAGAGACCATCGATATTCAAACAGTGAAGATCGGCGACTTCGGATTGGCCACTTTCTACCATGATCGGGAATTGTTTCAATGGTGCGGCACACCTCACTACATGGCACCCGAGATTATCACTTATTCGGGCTATGCCTTAGGCGTTGATTGTTGGGCGTTCGGTATTACTTTATACCAATTGCTGTTTCGTCGTTATCCCTTTGCTCATGATGAAACTGATAGAGGAGACATTTGGAAAATCATTACAGGGACAAGTTTCGAAATGTCTGGTGAAACTGCTAAAATGGTCAGTCCAGAAGCTAAGCATCTCTTAACATCGCTTCTGTGTAAATCACAAACTAAAAGGTTATGCTCTGCAGAGATACGAAAACATCCGTTTTTTAACAACAAAGACTCATAAGACTCTTTTGATAACTTTATACCATAAACATTAATTTTTATTCAATAAACCAAATTCATAAATAATGAATTTATGCAGCGTAAATTCTTTTTATTGCCAGACTTCCGACATAAAGTATTGTGACTTTCTGGGAGATTTATGGATAGCTGCATGATAGGGAAATATTTATTTGCAGACTGCAAGAAACAGACAGATGAATCAACTGCAGTCAGCGATGCGTAAATATTACAGGTGCACATCCGAAACAGTAGCGAGTGTAAATAGATTGTTCATATTGCTATCTATTGTAAATAATCTACCGGGCTCACGAATCTTTTTTGAAGGTGCCTGATAAATATTGCGTATGCGAAACCCTTGAGAAAGCAGACATTGAGAGTGAAGGTCGTACGCGGCTACTTTATAATTTCACTTGTCCATGTAAGCATCGTATATAGATAAGCTGTATTTATCGCGCTTATCTTCCGCCTCATTTTCAATTTAAAAATCATTTCAATTGAACTTTTCTCGTATCAAAGTGGCTGTTTTATCTTCTGCCTCTGCTTATGCCAGCTCGTCTGCCTCTGAATCCGTATCTGTAAGTGTATCTGTATCAGAGAGAGAGAGAGAAAGAGAGCATCAATCTGCTGTACTATATGAGTGCGAACTGTCATTGTGCATGTGTGCGTAACCGAGCTCATTTACAGCGAGCCGCCTTTTGTTCACAACTTTTGTTTAGTTTGATATTTTCTTTCTGTCGCTGGCGGTGTCGCTTGTCGCCGCTGCCGTCGGTCGGTCCTCATTTAATCCATTGCGCTGCCTTAGTAGCTTCTGCTTCTACTTCTGTGGCATCGTGTGTCGCAGTCTGCTAATGTTAGTTTGAGCTTCGACTGTGGCTTCTGTTTATTCTGCCTGCAGTTGCCCTGTGATCTCTCTCACTCAGATCATTCCTGGTCCGACGCGCGTGGATACAATACAAAGTAAATTTTAGCGGTTTTCAACAACAAAAAAGTGACTAAACTGTTAAAGATGTGTTAAAGTCTTTTGCATAACAAAAAACGCCAAATGCTCGTTTTAAAGGTGCCAATTAATTGAAAATTGTATGCTCGTAAAAAGGTGCTAAAAAAATATCTAATCCCCCCAGCAGCGAGCCAGAAAGAAAATAATTTCTGTCGACTCGAAAAGGTGTGTTCGTATTCACAAATTTTATGTATTTTTAACTGGTCGAACATTTTTAAGTGCCCAAATAGGATTAGAGAAACAGTGGCTGTTGTGAAAATAAAGTCGGAAGCTGCGAACATTAATGCAAACACACATACGTATATATATTGTGTTAAGTGTGTTGTCCAAAAGTTCTTTCTGCCTTATTCCCAGGCTTGTTGATGATAGACATCGTTTTACAGCTTCTCTCTTGCATCAGCCGGGAGTCAACAAAGTGATACAAGAGCGACAAATTCCACACACATGTAACTTGTCATAAATGATATTGTGCAGCAAATATTATTTTTTTGACTGATAACAGTTTTGCTGTTGTTTTGCACACGTTCATCTGTAAAGTTTGCAAACATGAATCTCTTACGTGTATTCTACTACAATATAAGCTCATTTTTCGCACCTTGCCTGCTCGCCTCACAAGTTTCTATTTGCGCCCCGATTGCAACAAGTGCAGTTGCCTGACAACACTATCGAGATGCGAATATATACTTGCTATAAATACAAGATATCAACGAGATTCATGTGGCTTTACAGATGCGCTTCAATTTTTCGAGCCACTCGACTGCAGCAGCGGCAACAAATGACTCCTCTACCACAACGACGGCAGGCCTCAAGGAGAAGTCAGCCAAGCCGCCGAAGAGACCAGTCACCATCGAAGAGGATCCTGATACGCTGGACAGTGTGATTAGTAACCCAGAGTCGTATCCAATAACTATAGTACCGAATCGTCCGACCAGCTTCTATGGACTCTCCACAAATGGGAAATCTTTTCAGCGACAGCCGAGTTGCAGGTAAGTTTATGGCAGGGTATCTGCTCGGTGGATAAGGTGGATGGGGGCTTGAGGCCATTAGGAAACTGTTTGTTCATATTTTGGCAGCTGTCTAAGTTATTAGGTCAATAGATGATTATTTGTTACGACTGCTCTAATTCGCAATTCAAATATTGTCGGGCTCTGGACGCTTGAATGTTGGCCTGCGATTAGATATGATAGCGCTACTTCAGTTGAGTTTTGTTCGCGCGCGGGCTTAGAACTTATACGCGTTAACATGCAGGTGCCTTTGACCGATGTGCAGGTGCTGCAGGAAGCTGCCGAAGTGGAGACCGTAGTTGGGGAAAAGGATGAAACCTTTGCACACATGAAGGAGTGGAAACGGCAGTACATGAGAGGCATTTCGCACACGCCCTCACAAGCGGGAGTCTACTACGAAGCGCTTAAAGGATCCAGTCATTCTCTGGCCAAGGGGTGCGCTACAAATGTCACTACATCTTATATAAATCCCTCGACTGCAGTACGACATTCAACTTGAACTTGCTCGACAATCAAAGGGGGCAGCCCGCAATCTTGTGTGTATCTCAGAAACACATAGAAAAGTCTTCGAGTACGATTTGTTTTGCTGATTAGCAGTGCGACGCTCATTTGGTTTTAAGTGCTCCGTGCGCTGTTTGCGGTCGTAATTTATACTGTACTGTCTGTCGCCCACGCTGAGCTGCGACTTGCTGCATTTTTGCATGAGTTACGAGCATTATCTAAACGAGAAGTCGTTCAAAAGTTTTCCTGGCTCCGCTGCCTTGCACACTATTGCAGACTCATTAGTCGGTCCATTGAATTGGACGCCACTTAAAAGGGACAGACACATTGTTTGACTGTCAAAAAAATGTACACGCGTCGTCACATATCTCATTCTATAGTTAAACGATTCGTTTGCTGTGTTTAGCTTATCTTTATCACTTCCACGTTTTATCAATCAGCTGTCGCACGAATTTTCCCACACGTGAAGCCGTATGAAATCATTTCCGCTCCTCAACTGATTTCAAGTCTTACTGGGGGTTGATGTTGGGCCTAGTGTGGTCTGCGTTGGCGGCGAAAATAGAATAAAAACAATTAACAATTAAGAAGCTGCGGCTATACTACAAAGAGACGTGAATCATCTGATGGCCCCGCTCTCATTTGTCCCCCCATACGATGTATACTATATTAGAGTAGAGTTGTGCGTTAAATTCGATTAACCGTTATTTATGGAACCAGTACAGTGTCAATTAATCGCCCCAGTGCAAGCGCTGTCAGTGCCACATTGGGTACAAATTGAGTCATTCCCGGCACATGTCGGGGATGTGCATAAAACGGAAATCTTGTGGTGACAATTTGCTGCAATTATCAGCTGAGAGTGTGAATCAATTCGATGAATTCAATTAAGAGTATCGCGGGTGTGCCTAACGCGGGTGTTTGCACTGCATTTAGCCATCGGCAGTTAAGCGTTATTGACATTGGCTTAACTGATGCACTTCATAGCGGTGACAAGAAATGTGAACAACTAATTTAGGCAATTAGCCGCTTACCGAGACACGCGAATAAGTGGCGCAAGTCAGTGTCTGGACAGGCAATTCAAGAGTAAACAGACCAAACGGCAGTCAAGTGCACAGACAGTAAATATGCATATGCATATGAGTGCAATGTCAGAGCGCAAATTGAACATATGATTTAGCAAGAATTTAACATTCTTCCGCCAGCAATTGCATTGAACGAGTAATAGAATACTAACGAAAGAAATAGGTTGCATTTATGTTGATCATTTCTACATTTTTAAATCATTTCTTACTGTCCTAAAATCTCCCAAATTTTAGCTGCACATTGTTCTCCAACTTGTTCTCTTTCATTGTGTACAAAAACTTTAGCATACTTTTGGGCGGCAACAGAAATTCATTGAACATCAGGAAATTTACTGCTTATCTTATTAGAAATAATTTAAATACTTTCATTCAATTCTCGTTTACTCAGATCACGCAACTTTAGGCCGGGCAGCATGCGACGCGTGCGTCGACGTGCGGTATTCAAAAATGGCGACTGCAATGTGGTGCAGAAGCATCTGCAGCGTCGGCGCGTGCGTTTTTTGCAGGACATGTACACAACCATGGTGGACTGGCAATGGCGCTGGACACTGCTTGCCTTTGCACTAAGTTTCATATTATCTTGGCTGTTCTTTGCGCTGATCTGGTGGCTCATCATGTACACTCACGGTGACCTGGAGGAGCTGCACTTACCACACAATCAGGGTGGGTTAAAGAGCGTAATTATTATCACTGATAAACTGATAGTCTGGTAATCTTCTAGAGGAATCTGGTTGGGCGCCATGTGTGTCGGCAATCGATGGTTTCACCTCCTGCTTTCTGTTCTCCATCGAGACACAGCACACCATCGGCTATGGAGTGCGCACCACCTCGCCCGAGTGCCCCGAAGCCATCTTCATGATGTGCTTCCAGTCCATCTTTGGCGTGATGTCATCCGCATTCATGGCCGGCATTGTGTTTGCCAAAATGACACGCGCCAAGCAGCGGGCACAGACACTGCTCTTCTCCAAGCACGCGGTAATCTGCCAGCGGGATGGCAACCTCTCGTTGATGTTCCGTGTGGGCGATATGCGCAAGTCGCACATTATTGGCGCCGGTGTGCGAGCACAACTGATTAGGACGCGCAGCACGAAGGAGGGCGAGGTCATGACACAGTATTTCACTGAGCTACAAATAGGCACAGACGACTCTGGTTCCGATTTGTTCTTTATTTGGCCCATGGTCATTGAGCACAGAATCGACGAGAACTCACCTCTGTATAATATGAACGCAACCGACATGTTGCAAGACAAGTTCGAGATTGTGGTTCTACTCGAAGGTACTGTCGAGTCCACAGGCCAATCAACGCAGGCCCGCTCGAGCTACATCAACACAGAGATTCTTTGGGGTCATCGCTTCGATCCCGTGGTGCTCTACAACAAGGATCTGCAGGCATACGAGATCGACTACTCCCGCTTCAACGAGACAACGCAAGTGGACACGCCGCTCTGCAGTGCACGCGAGCTGAACGAGATCTACAAGATTCAAGAGGGTTTCCGCACTCCGGGTAAGAGTAATAAGTTAGCTATAATTTCTGTCACATTTTTAACGCTTCTTGTCCACTGTTACTGCAGAGACAACCTTCACAATGCGTCAGCTGTCCACCAATCATTCAGATCAGGCTTCATAAGCTTCTGTTTCTCGTCCATGTGTTGTCTATTCCTATTTGTTGCTTTACCACTATAGTTCGTAGTTCTCCGTTTGTCCAAGTAAGTAGCTAAGAGCAGCCTTTATATTCTCTGGATATTTTATCTAAAGCATTTAGCTGTCTTTGCAGTTGTTCACTTGTGCTGTTCTCCGAATCCCTCAACGACGTCAACGCACTCCAACAGCTCCGGCTACAATTCCTGCAGTTGCAGCAAGAGTCGCCAGCAGCCGCCGCGTCGGCAGCGCTGGAAGCTGTCGGTGCCCTTGCGCAGAGGCTGTTCTATCGACCCGAAACAAAGCTTACAAGCACATGCTCACCTGCTCCCTCTTACGAAATTAAGTTAATAAATGTTTGAGCTTTTAGTTTACACACAAATTACACAGTCGGCGAACCATATAAATGACACATAATTGCCACTCTGCATGCAGTTGCAACTGCAGCAGCAGCGACGCGACGCGACGCGACGCGGCCTAGCCCACTCATTAGGCATCATTAATAATCTGCATTCGGACTCGAAATTCGGACTTATCAATGCGAAGGTGCCAAAAAACAAAAACCGACATGACTCGAGCAGCGAGCAACGGCGTAACGAGCGAGTTTGTTTTCTCAGTCATTTGATGTAGGAGAGTGGATTGATGGGGCTGGGGAGCGGTGCTAACGCAAAACATTCATATCCTTTTAATTGAAATTGAATCAATAACTCTTATTTGCGCAAACTAATCAACACTAAATTATAACACTCACAAACAACTGGAATATTTATTATCACATTTATCACAGCGCCCAGCGACGGGCGCAGACTGTGCTGCTAATGAAATGTGGGTGTGGGTCAGACATCTGTGTGCTCTGTGTGCTCTGTGTGCTGCCCCACCGTGGTCGTAAATACAATGCCGAATTTCAGCAACTCTATTTGCAACTGCACCGAATACCCCGAAAAAGAAACGAAACGAAAACAAAATGAACGCTGCCTGCCAACGGCAAACGGCAAACGGCAAATGGCAAAACGGAAAGGGGCGGGGCGACCACTGCTGAGTGCTGAGTGCGTCCTTAACCCACTTTTGGCAACAGCACCACCGCCTCTGTCCAGGCTGAAACTGAAACTGTCGCTGGCTCTGTGCAAATATGTTTAATTACTTGTTAAATGTTTGTCGTGCTTATCAGCGCGAATGGTTAAAAGCTTCAGCCGCAGGCCATTAGGTACGGCCGGTGCAAGCTGCCTGTCGAGGCGGGCAGCTCAGCTTCTGCTTCTGCCTCGGCTTCAGGTGACATGCGTTTAAGTGGGCTGGGGAGGGGGAGGGGGACATGTGCCGTCGCTCGGATCGAGTGATTGTAGCCGAGCTAAACGTGCCTGGTCTGGTCCGGCTACGTGGCCCGCCGCCGAGCATGACATGCTGCATGGAAAAATTAAAATATTATTGGCGCTTGCAACGTTGCTGGCAGCATGCACGCTGCATGTGGCACGCTGCTGCACGGGCACGTTTCAGCAGCGACAAAGACAAAGGCGCCACCCAAATAGTCGCTGACTCTGACTCCAGCCTCCGCACAGCTCATAATTCTACGAAAAATCTGCATAAGAGTGTGTGTGTGTGTGTGGTTGTGTGTGTGTGTGTGTGGCATGTAATTGTTTGTGTTATTTTAATGTGCCACATACAAATTCGGCAATTGAAAATACGAGTCTTCGATGCTCGTAAGCACTCGTATACGAGTACTCCGTGATCGACATTTGGCTTCCCATGGCTTGCTAAGTGCCCGAACACGCCTTAAATCTCAGCTGTCGGCATATTCAGAGTCCCCTTGCCGGTCTCAGTCGGAGTCAGAGTCGTTTACTAGCTGGCATTTTATTGTTGCAGGCAGAAATATTGAGCACGCTTTATATTTAGCAGCCTCGGCTGGCGGGTAGCCTAATAAAGACATCAATTGCCCTGGCCGATGACTCAAGCTAAAGCCCTGTCTCAGGCTCTGGCTCTGGCTCTGGCTCTGGTTGTGGCTCTGCTTGTGGCTCAGGGGCCGGCAACACTGACCAAGTTCCTGCAAAACAAGCTTAAAATTAACTGCGCTCGCAGCTCGAGCAAAATGGAAACGGCAACAAAAGGGTAGAACACGCTACATAACTCATCCATAATCAACACTGTTTACATAAATTTCAAAAATTATTACACGGCAACAGATGAGAGATGAGAGTCAGCAGCAGCCGCAGCAGCAGCCAGGCCCAAGCTGAGGCTCCCAGACGAAGGCGACGGTAACTGCGACGGCGACTGCGACTGCGACTGGGACGCAGCTCGTGATGAATGCTTAAATAATGCGCTTAACCCTGTGCGAACATAATTTATGGTGTGCAGATATACATGAGTACCCGAGCACCCGAGTGCCTCCGAGTGCCCAGTGCCGAGTACCAAGTACCACTTGGCTGGCCAAGTATATGCGGCGCGTATGGCGCGTCTGGCAGCCGTGTTCCATGGCCCAACACACGCTGTTTTCATTGTTATTACACGGACATTGCCGTTGACCGAACGCCCTACTCCAGGTCCCGCGCTGCTGCCACTTTACTTAAATTGATTAATTACGGTCATTTCGGAACGCAGCAGAAGCAACCGCAGCAGCTGCAGCAGCAGAGGTAGCAGTCGCCGCCGCGGCAGCAGCAGCAGCAGCGGCAGTTGGCGACGCTGCATAAGTAGCATAAATGCCATAAAAGCTTGCAAGGAAGCCGAGTCCAAAGATGCGAGTCATTTGCCAGTAAGGACAAAGCCGCCAAAAATGAAATTACTCAAGCGTAGCGAACGAGCCACAGGTAGACTGAGTAAGAGGGGAGGGGAGAAAGAGAGACCACAACGGGTCGCAGCATCAGCATCCGCAACGGCATCAGCTGCAGCTTCATCATTGGACATGGCTGCAAGACGCTTGACGGTTTTGCCGCTATGCGCCGCAATTGATTTAAGTTACCCCCAAAAACCAACTAAATGAGCAGAGTAGGAGGGAAAGAGAGGGAACGAATGGGTATTCACATATGTATGTAAATCGCCGTTGGGCCCGCTGCAAAGTAATAAGCATTTCTGGGTTGCAAACCAGTGAAAACCATCTTCAAAGCGCAATGTCGGCCTCAAAGGGTTAAGTGCAAGACAGTATGCTTAACACACCGATGCCGTTGAACTTGCAGCTCCCTTTACTGTTCCCCTTAAAGGTTCCCCCCTTGCAGTTTTCAGTGCCGTCGTTCGTTGCAAGTTGCCCCGCGGCTGCTTTTGCTTGCCAGCCTGAATAATATTGAAATTAATTAGTTTTGATGGAAATTATTAAGTAATTTTTATGTGGCTGCGTGTGTGTGTCTGTGTGTGTGTGGCTGCAACTTTGCTTCATTTTGTTTTGCTCGTTATTCATTAATTATATTTATTAAATAACATAATAAATTAGCGCTGCACTTGTTGCAATGCCTGCTCCAATTAAGGAAGTGCCACTCCAAAAGAGCAAAACAGAAAACATTAAGCTCATCAACTGCGACGGCGACTGAGAGACCTGACCAAATTGGCTATCGGCGAACCGGTTTTGTATTTTTCGTTGTTGATAACGCGCTTTAATTTAAAATCTGCATACATTTTTGGGCAGTTGCATTTCTGAAATGGCGGCCCAGGCACTGCAGTCTTGCCCGGGCCGTGCTCGCCCGTCATCCCAGCCCGTCAAAATCACAATCGCAATCACAATCAAGAGCGGCACAGGTCGCCTTTATGACAGATCTCACATTGGAGTGCATGTCGGAGCTGTCAGAAATCACACTTGAGCAGTGTGGAGAAGCAGCGAGTTTATTTTTTTGGGCTCTGCACATTTTCAGATGTTGTTTTTTGACCTGAAGTGAAGTTAATTTAGCGAACTCCAAGCGGCACAAAAGAAATTGCACAATGAGATACAGATAAACACAACAAGCAGAAATGTAAAGGGGGTGGAGGGGGGGGGATGGTGTAGGAGCTTGTCTGGCTTTGTAAGGCTTTGTGCAGATATCAATCAGATCGAGCTGGGATCGACTTAACTGTACAATTTTGAAAGAACTTGTGCAACATAAACTGGCTCTCAGTTGGCACAAGATAACTCAGCTAAACATCTCAATTAGTCATTGTATTTGTTGTATTTGTAGCAATCGATAATAATATAGTAATAAAACAAAAAGCAGCCGCCCTTTCATATGCAAATGAGTGGAGCCACTTGAACCTTTCACATTTACACATCATTTTTTTGGAAAGTTTTACGATCATGAAAATGATCTCTGAATCCATGGGATTTTTTCGACATTTTATCATTTTTCTTTGAGTTCTTCAAAGGCCATGAGCAATTTGCAAACGGCCGAAAAAGTGCGTTGTTATTTGGTGTATGGGGCATCGAGTTTATCGGCCTAATGATGCATAATAAAATGATGCCCGCAATCAGAAATCAATAACAGTCGTTGCCCCACTCAAGATGGAGAAAGTAATTATTGGCCGGTCAAGTGGCCATCAGAGCCATCAGGCAAGGCGGACTCTTATCGGATAAGAGAGTCGCGGCGGATAACACGTCGGCAGCGGCTCAGATGAAAGTAAATGGGGCGTGCGTTAGGCAGGGTCTCTGGGCCCCTGGAATCCATGCTCGTTTGCACCCATCGTCACTTGATTGAAGTCAGTAGTGAACGGCGGCTGAGGCAAATGCAGAAGCAGTCAACAAATCAACGCCAGGCTGAACAAGATGAACGGCATTTAAGGGCAGCCCAGTCCCAGTCCCAGTCCAGGGACAGGAATCACAAACTGACCTACAGCAGCAGTAGGCAGCGGCAACAACAGCGGCAGCAGCCGGAAGAGACGAAGCCAGGACGCGGGACAGGCTTCAAGTTTTATTGATGCAAATTGCATGCCTCGAGGCCTGTAATCAGCTTTCAGCTGAGCCGAGTGTGCGTGTAATTTGAGCGACAACTCGCCCCAACTCCGACTCCAACTCCAGGTCCGCTTCCCAGTTTAACTTCAGCTGCAACTCTGTTGTCGCTGCCTCCGGTTTGTTCTCTATATCAGCCGTGGGCCCGCAGTGGCGGCCACTTCGCAGAATTCCAGATGCCTGTGCCCTGAACTGGAAACTGCTTGTTGCATCTTGATAGGAAACTGGGTCAAGATGTGATGCAAAAATTCACTTAACTCTGATGAGCTGGCGAATCTGTTAGGGCAGCCTCCACTCGCACATTGGCGCCATCTAGCGCCGTCAAACACTATAAAGATATGAATCGCATACCACAAGAGGCCGTTGCATATTTTCATAGCCATCACTTTGATTGGCAGTCAGTCGAGAAGGAGTCAGCCTTGTGCACGCCCGGCTTGTCCTTGCTGTTTAACGAGCTTTAAATAGCTTCAATTAAAGCGCACTTCAGGCTTGACAAGCATTGCACATTGCATAACGCTGCAGATGAGACTTCCTCTCTATGCATGGCTTAGGGGGCAACGACTCAGCTGCATTGCATTGCGCTGCAGAACTCATCAAGTAGGCGGATTGACTGCGGCCATAACAACAGCACGCCAGGAGGTCATGTCAGAAAAATATCCATTAACACATCATAAAAATTAAAAATTAAGAAACCATACGATACGCAAACAACAACAACAACAACAACAACAGCAGCAGCTAAAATGCAACGGCAACGAAGGAGGGCAGTAAAAACCGCATTGGATGGGAAAAAAGGTAGAGAAAAAACGTCAAGAAATGCCACGATAATCACAGGCAGGCAAAAGTGAAACCGGTAATTATGTATTATGTATGCACGCCACCAACGCGGTGGATTAAAATAAGCTACTGCTGCAAGAGAGAAGCCGCTGCCAGGACAACTCAAGCTCAAGCGCAGCTTGACACAAGTAAGCCGAAGAGACACGCACACACACACATAAACAGAGACATGCACAGACATGGTAGAGTTGGGGCAGGGTGGGGGATGTTGTGGGGGGAAGCGCTGTGAGTAGCGGCAGCCCACGCAGCGGGACAAGACTAAGTAGGAAATATCTTTTTCGGCAATTTACGTGCCACGACGCAAGACGCGCAAACAAAAGACTTAAGCGACAAACTTGCAGTAACATAAATTTCACTTAATTGCAAAAACAAAGCAAGCGAACAGATTTAAAGCAGGCAACCAGACAACTACAAAATGCATTAAATCGATAACAAAAAAGAGAAATAAGCCAGCAGCAGAAATAAACGAGTTCAACACGCTGGCAAAATTTTAATGCAATCGCAGCGCAAATACGAGGGTCGTTTGATAAGTCCGTGACTTTTTGAATAAAATATATTTTTTTCGTCAAAGAAGCGTTTTATTTCTCAACATAATCTCCTTTTAGCTCTATACATTTAGTCCAGCGTTTTTCCAATTTTTTTATTCCTTCCAAATAATAGATTTTCTCAAGGCCCTCAAAATAGTCGTTTGTTTCTGTGATGACCTCTTCATTTGACCCGAATCTCTTACCGCCGAGCCATTTCTTCATGTTTGGAAACAAAAAATAGTCACAGGGGGCTAAATCTGGAGAATATGCTGGATGGGGTAGCAGTTCGTAGCCCAATTTATGAAATTTTGCCATGCTGACTACACACGTGTGCACCCGTGCATTGTCCTGATGGAACAGCACTTTTTTTTTCGCCAAATGCGGTCGTTTCTGCTTCAAATCAATATCGAATCTGTCCAAAAGCTCTGAATAATATTCGCCGGTGATCGTTTTACCCTTTTCAAGGTAATCGATGTGAATGATACCTTGTGCATCCCAAAAAACTGTGGCCATGACCTTGTTGGCCGACAGACCCACCTTGGCCTTCTTTGGTGCACGTTCACCCGGAGAAACCCACTGTCTTGATTGTTCTTTGGTCTCTGGTGTGGTGTGGTGGATCCATGTTTCGTCTACGGTAACGAAACGGCGCAAAAATTCGTTTGGATTGCGGTTGAACATCGCCAAACACTCCTTTGAAATGGTCACACGGTTGCGCTTATGGTCGTGTGTGAGCAATCGCGGCACCCATCGCGCGGAAAGCTTTTTCATGTCCAAATATTCATGTAAAATGTGATGTACCCGTTCAGTTGAGATGCCTACAGCCTCAGCTACCTCACGCACTTTCATTCTCCGATCATCCAATATCATTCCATGGATTTTGTCGACGATTTCTGGCATGACGACCTCTTTTGGGCGACCTGAACGTTCGGCATCACTTGTACTGGTACGACCACAACGGAACTCAGTAAACCATTTCTTAACCATTGAAATTGATGGTGCAGAGTCCCCATAATATTTATCAAGTCTTTCCTTGGTTTCGGTGATGGATTTTTTACGCAAAAAATAATGCTTAATTAGCACACGAAATTCACTTTTTTCCATTTTCGTTAAAATTCACGAGATCGTCTGCTTTCAATGCCTATAAAACGCAAACTAAGAAACGCAGCTTTCTCAAAATTTTACAGTCAGCTGTTAATCGATAACTGCTGACAGGAGCAGTGTTGTATTTAGAGCAGGTGCGCGGCAAATACAAAAAGTCACGGACTTATCAAACGACCCTCGTATGCAAAGCACATAAAATTAAGCAAAAATTGCAACGACCTGCCCCGATCCAAGAACATTTATCTTTAACTCTCTCTCTCTCTCTCTCTCTCTCTCTATGTGTCCCTCTCTCATTCTCTCTCTTGACTGCTCTCTCCTCCTCGTGATTCCATTGAAATGTACTTGCCACGAGTCTTCCTGGCTGGAAATTTGTCTCGTAAACGGTAGCTGGAGTATTTCCACTTGAGCTTGTTTATATTGTTGTTGTTTCTCTCTCGTATTTTTTTTTTTTGGGGGGAACTTGGGGCAAACTTTGTATATACGAGGGCATTTTATGCGGCCACGCTGTCAAGCTTAATTTCTGGTGGGGCACTGCAGGCAATGACAGTGAATATGGCTCGTAACTTTTCGACGCTGTAAGTGTTAAAGTCAACAATCGTGAGAAAAGAATTTTATTGTTTTTTTTACTCCTCGCTTGTGTGGTTGCCTGGTGTGTGTGTGTGTGTGTGTAGCAGTATTTTGTGGCCACTGAAGGTCACTTTGCCTTGATCGCTCTGAGCCGCAGTACCTCAATGCGGTGCGGTGCGGGCTCGCCTGAGTGGCTCCGATTTTATGTGCGCCTTTATTTTTGAATTTTGTTTTCGTATCATTTTGACTTTTTGGCTTTTCGGATTTTTTTTTTTTGTTCGCCTTTGCGATTTTTGCGATTTTTCGCCTTTGCCCGTTGCCCCGTTTGCCTCATATGATGCCGTCCGCGGCCGTTGTAGCCTTTGTTTGTGTGCTTTTTATTTAGTATTTTTGCCGTTTCGGCTGTGCCTCATGTTAAATTGTCCGTTTCATGTTTCTGTTTAAATGTCAGTTGTAATTTGTTGTATTAACCCGTACCACATGAATTATGTTTAGTTCGAATGTAATTGATTTGAATACAATTTGAATGAGTGGAGCAAGCACTGCGAGCACTGCAAGAACAACGACAACAAAGCCAAATAACAAACAGCCGCAACGGGTGCAGTAGCGTCAGCGTCAGCGTCAATAGATTGAAAATTGCCAAAGGCTTTGGCCAAGATTAAACAAAATTGTTCACTGCAGCACAGCATAGATTACTCCCAGTCTAAAGCAGAAATACGTGTGTACCCCATTAAAAGGGGTAAATATTTAATAATGTTTACGAAATCTTGCAATTATAATAACAAGCAGCAATCGGCAGCAATATCGTTTTTCGAGCTTAGTTGGCTCTTCCAGTGTCGATGTATTTGACAAACTTTTGACTTTACAAATTTCGGAGGCTAGGAAGCAAGTTCAATTCGATTGTCGAACTGTGTGCGATAATTAAGTTCGTGTGAACCATTCAGTATGATGAAGCGTATTGCTAACCCATGTGTATTCTGTTTAGATGAGCAGCGGCGACCTTGTTGCTTAGCGTGTGGCCATACTTTCTGCACGCTGTGCTTGGTTAACTATTTGCAGGTGAGGGACGACCGTCGGTGTCCGTTGTGTCGTCGCGTGTTTCAGGTGAGCGCTGGCGATTTACGTGAAGCATCCAATGTCAGCAGCACAGATCCAGATTCGTATGTTGTCTCAGCAGTCATGCAGCCGGCAACCACAACGGCCCCGCCACCATCAACGTTTCCACAGTCGACCATTTCTGCTAATCTCTTTGATATTGATATTGATATCGATATCGATATCGATATGTTGAATGATACTTTGCTGCTGACCCTCACGGAACAGGAGGTCAGACTCTTTACCGACCTGTACGAAGAAGTTCTGCGCGAGAATCGGCGACCGACATCTGCACAAGATGCTGCCCGTGATACGCGCAGTTTTAGAAACCTCATTGGAATATAAGTGTATTATTCACATTCCAGTTATCTGTAAACTATACTCAATTCTTCAGGCACTACACTCTGCTTTGTTCAATATACACATCTGATTCGTAGTGTTTGTTCTAAGGTGAGCTTAAAGCGTTAATTTAATATTGAATAATTGGTATTGTTAAGCCTTTTCACGAAAGAAACGGGAAAGTAAATAAATATTTAATAATTACAAGGCATTAAATAAATTAACAATATATATAATAACAACTAAGAGTATAAGTCTTACTATACCCAGTATTAATTAGTATTATTTCGAGGAGGTATTTACGATGTATGCATATGTAGCTTAGGAAGAGTAATTCCTTCTATTATTTTGTATATTGTAAGTTAAGTTATTTTCCCTTCAACTCGTATTGATCTTCCTCAGTTAACTACTGGGTATTTAATAGTTAATAGCACTCGACTGTTGGTTTCTTAGTTTGTTTTATTTGTTAAATGAAATACAGCAATCTGCCGGCATCCTCATCTGCATAGCCAAATTGGCGGCCGCCAAACACAGCAGCAGCAACACCATCATCGATCAGAACTCGACGTGTATGTGCGCAAATTGCCAACTGCTGGGGCAACTTAATTAGACGCTTAGCCTGGCTAATTGCCATCGATCTGGCCAGTGCAGATAATTGATAAGCCTCCGCTGCAGATGACCAGCTAACGATGGCAATTAACAACGGCAGCAGCAGCAGCACCACAGCAGCAGCAACAGCAGCAACATTTTCAGTTGCCGCATGCCTTAAAAATGGTGCAAAATTGTTTATTAAATGCGCTTGGCTCATGGCTCATGGCTGACCAGCGGGCAGCGGCCTAACCCAGCTCTCGGCGAGCACACACCGAGAGCAACGAAGCAACGAGTGTTCATTTGTTTGCGACTCTCATTGGTTTCGTTTGGCTGTTTGTGTGTTCACCCAGCTCTTTATCGCACGAATCATTTTTGCTTTGCCATTTTGACAGAGTTTTGAGTCAACAACATGGCTCGCTGGCTAGCTGACTTGCTGCCTTGCTGGCTAACTGACTTGCCGGCTGCTTGCTGCTTGCCGCATGCAAAAGATACAAATCTAAGCTGCGCATTATGCAATGCTGCCGACTGTCCAACTGGCTGAACTATCTCATGGATTTGCGCAATTTGTCATCCATCCTGCTGCCTTGGCGGCCGCACTCGCCACCAGGTTGGTTGCTCCCAGTGCGTGCGAGGGCGTGGCCGTTGAACAGTTTTTATTGATAACGCTTGCCAGCCAGCTTCGATATTGCGTTTAGTTTGCCAATTATTAATGCCTGTTGTCGCCGTGTTGCGTGTAATTTGTGGCAGTTGCTGCCGTTGCTGCTGCTGTTGCTGTAGCTGCTGCTGCTGTTGTTGAAATGCGATATGCTCGAATTTTTGAAAACACTCCTAATCGCTGCATTTATGAATGTCTCTGATCGGCTCGGCCGCATCGCCGACATCTGATTTAACATGCTGGCAAACATTTTTATCGCCGATTAGGCGCAGTCGATAACCCCAATCGACGCACAGGTAGCTGCAGTCGAAGGCTTGCTTACCTGCTGCAGCTCAGCTCAGCTGAGTTGAGTTGAGGTGAGTTGAGTTCTCATCGTGTTCCAGCTGAACGCAGCTTTCAACTTCGTTTTGTGCAATACTTGTTGTTGTTGTTCTTGTTGTTGCTGATGTTGCTGTTGCTGTTGCTATCTGCAGTCATTTGTCAAATTGCTAAACTGACATTAAAGCAGCTTTTTTGGTGGGTCGATAAACGCGCCGCCAATTTGACATTTCGCTTCGCGATGATCGATGCATATCCAGGGAGTGCAACCTGGTGACATTTTTGCGCCAATTTCGGTCGCTGGGGCATCAGTTAAGCAGCACTGCCGCAGCGGCAAGCTCTGTGCGCATTTTTCGCTTTCAGTTCGCTTTGCATGCGTGGGAGTTGCACGAATTGTGTCGTTAAATAATGCGCCATGTCGGCAAATCCTGGAGTGAACTAGGAGAAGGGGAGGGGGGGGGGAGGAGCAGCAGGAGAAGGTGCTTGCAACGGGCACAGGGCGAGCTGGAAACTGGTTGGTGCTGCGGAAGCGACAACGTTGCCTGCCGTTGATGCCACAAAAGGCAACTGGAGCAGCGCTGGCGGCGCACAGCAACCCGCAGCTTGCAGCGTTTTGGGTGGCCGTCATGCCGGCCTTGCATTTGATATTGCAGCAGCCGCTTTGTTTAATTGATAGACGACCCACGCCGGCGACAACGCTGCGCCAGCCATGCGGCACGCGATTTAACTGTTGCATATTGCTCTTGCGGTTGTTGTTGTTGTTGCTGTTGTTGTGGTTGCTGTTTTTGTTGCTGTTGCTGTTGGCTTTGCCTTTTGCCAGGCCGCCGCCAGTGGCACAAAACCCATCGAACTCAAACTGTGCGCACGCGCATGCAACAAACGCGACGGCGTTGACAGATTGATGCCCCCAACAGCCGCCCGCGTTGCCAGGCAACCTCGACCAACTGCAGCCTTTGCCTTGTTGCGCCTTCAGCCATCGCCTGCGAGAGAGTATGAGAGTCCAAGTCCACGTCCACGTCCATGTCCACGTCCACTTCCAAGTCGGAGGCCGAGGCCCCCGCTTCATTATTCAAATGCTCGTGTGTGTCTGTGCGGAATTTATCAAAGTCGCTCGCGCAGACTGCACCACCGCCAGCATCAGCACTTGGAGACGAGGCCAATGCGGAGGCACCCACTGGGGGCAGCAGCATGTGTGCCATTTGGTTTCGATTCGTGTCGCTTTAGCTGTTGCTCTGTTGCACTGTCGCGTGGGAGTCAAATGTTGCTCTTTTTTCTTGTTGTTGTTGTTGTTATTGCTGTTGTTGTATGCAAACAAAACTATCTGCAGGTCAGTTAAGATAAGTCGTCGCATGTCCAACAACTTTCCTTTTGGCTAAAGGGCCGCTCCAGCAGCTGAGCTGCGGCTGAGGCTGAGGCCGCATCGAGCTCTGGCGACTGCGAGCGCAACTGGGCGCGGCATAAATTCTCATAAATCTTTGGCCTCAAAATGCAGCAAATACTGTTGCACATATATACGATCGTAAAATCGCACAATCGTACAAATGTACAGTTGTACAGTGGTACAGTGGTAGACAGTTGTACTCTTCGAGCTCAGGCTGAGTAATTAAAGCAGTTTAACATGTCGCTGGAACTCGGCTGGAAGCTGGGCCCGAGCTGGCCAGTTTTTGAAGCTGTCACAACATCAACAAGCCTTCATTCATGCACTGCGACAGTCGGTCAGACAGACAGATAGACAGACAGACAGACAGACAGGCGAGCAGCCAGTTAGCAGACTCAGTCAGTCAGTCAGTCAGTCAGTCAGTCACTGCAAAGCCAAAATGTTGCCATAAATCAACTCATTTGAAATGCATCAACTGCAGCAATCAGAAATAGAAACAAACTAAAAACAAAATCAAAATGAAAATGAAAATGCAGAAAATAAAGAAAATCGAACTGAGTTACACAAATATTTTTACACGTCGCGGTTTCCAATTGGGAATTCGCAAAGAGTGACAATGCGCGGGCGGGGCAGCACTCACACACATACTCACTCATACATTTATACAAACATATGTGCATGTCATAGAAACGTCAGCTGTACACCAATACAAGTGTTCAGTGTCCAGACTTGGGCGTGTTGCACAATGTGTGAAAACAGGATCAAAGTCCTGCCTAAACATTTGTCAACCTCTCGACATTTATGTAATCTGCATTTTTTTGACTGCGCTCCGGGGCTTGTCATGAATATGCGCCAATTAAGCAGTTTGTCTGTATGCGCAGCGAACATGCATCAATCAAATGTCTGCAGGATAAACACACACACACACAACTGGCACACTCCGTCAGCTGGTCAGCCAGTCAGACTTCACATTCAGCGAGGGTGACTCGACAAAATACGAGTATGATCTATAGAACAGTGAGTCGATCTGGCAGATGAAATGGGCTAGTTAGACACGCCAAAAGTATGTTTCATAGTGCTGAGAATATCAAGATTATAGAACGCTCAAGCTGCCCTCGCACGAGCCCAATGCAAATGCCTGACCTATTCGGAATTCGCAGCTGAATGACGACTACCGCAGGTTCTCAATCGACGGGCGATGACTTGGGGGCGTGGCACAGTAATTATTAGCATCGCATGGCAATTGCTTAATTGATTTCGTTGCTGGCCACGTTAATTGAACGCAGCGAGTCGCAGTGCCGCGGATGTAACATGTCGATAGTCGCCTGCAACAAGTCGAACTCCAGACTCGAGCCAGTTGTCCACTTAGTTGTCAGTCATGCAGCCAGTCAGTCAGTCGATCAGTCAGTCAGGCAGTCAGTCAGTCTGTCGAACAGTCAGTCAGTCAGTCAGTACCAGCTGAGTTAGTTAGTTAGTCTGTTAACTTGCAAGAGATTTGGTAGACTGCAGCAGCAACAACAGCTTACCAGGCATTTTGGCCACCAGTCTTGGGGCCATTGCGAGTTTCACTTATCAGCAAACAATTAAATAAATATGCACGAGTTATAAATATGAATGTCAAGATGCCTTGCCTGAGATCCGACTCCGACTCCAACTCAGAGTCGCAGTTTCGTGTGCCTTGTGACCCACATGGAACGGCAACTGCCAGCAATTTGCCACCTAAGAGAAAATTATGAGCACCAGCATTTGCTCGACACATGGCTTAGACAATAAAAACAACAACAACAACAGCAACAACAACAGCAACGACATCAACAAGAGACAACGCGTCATTTCACGTATGCACAAATGGCAACTGAACCGCACTAAAGCGAAGTAAAGCGAGTGAATCTCAGCTGAAGTGGAGTGAACTCAAGTGTGCCGAAGGAAGTCCAACGAGCTGTGGAGGCTGCGGCAATGCCTACCTTCCCACAATTGCGACGACCGTTCGGCACACAAAGTCAACAGCATTTTCGTTATAATTTCTATTATTTTCCCTTTTGGCATAATTGCAGACAATTTACTTAACGATCAATAGCGGCAGGCAAACAGACAACAGTCGGCTAAAAATTTATTAGCTCCCGCAGCTCGAGCTGCTCCGGCAGAGCAGAGCACAAGGAACGGGCCTGCCTGCCTGCTTGCCTGCCATGTGTTGGCCCCACCGCCGTCATATAGCTTTGGCTACGGATACTGATAGCCGACAGATGCGGCAGTCGCATCCGTGAGAGTCGCACATCGTGTTGCTGCCGCTGCTGGTTTCTATCCTTGAGCTAATACGAGCCTAGTTTTTTCTCCTGCCACAAAACATTTATTTAAAATAGAGCAGCGTTTTTTATCCCCCCCAAGGCAATGGAGCACCAGAGCCATAGACAATTGCTGGGCCAACAGATGAACGCTGTTCATATTTTAATTACGCGACTTTATCACGTCATTTCACGGCGGCTCAGCCACAATATGACAGGCGGCCCGAATCCGTTGCAAGAACTGGATTGGGCCACCATATAATACAAAGTAGCCTTGCTGAAGTTGCTGGAAGAAAGTTGGAGTGGAAAATCTTTTGGCTTCCATGATTTCTTTGAGTTTTTCTCTTAGCCGTTTACAGCTAGAGAAATCAATCCCCATTATGCTCCTTAACCTTTGCTTAACCCCTGCCTATTAGTGGTCTATTAATGCAAATTGAGGTCAGACACATTAATCAGTTTAGTTTATAAATAGCAAGAAAAAAGTGTGCCTCGAATTGTAATTAACATAAAAGCACCGATAGCAGCCCAACAGAGCAATCAACTCTTTAACGAATCCAACGCATCCACAAGTTGTTCATTCATACTCACAGATATATCCCACTAATTTGCTATAATGTTGTGCAGACAGTCGCCCGCTGATTGCCGATAATGTCTGCTTAATGCACAATCCAAATGAAGGGAGGACTGAAGGGGCAGTTCGCAGAAGGCGTGGCACCTGTCAAGGTACAAAGTGCAGAGAATTGTTTTGAGTAACTTAAGATATGCAATAAATTTCCAAATCAAACGTAATGTACTGTTGTTTTCAAATATTTTTCTTTGCTTTAGGAGCTGTACTTGTTATCATGGCTATAGTATTTGTATAGTATGAGTATTGAGCTATGTATGCACAAGTCCATTCACTGCTGGACACCCACTTGCTGATTATGTTCGTTGCGGCCAATGTCTCTGTACTGACGGTGGCGTAGTGATCACACAGATCAACAATCAACAAGGTTTTCTTCAATTTTAACCAACTGGTATCTATGCAATATTATTCATATATCAGCCACTAATTTTATACTTTTTTACATGAAGTAACAAAATATTTTAAATAGAAGAATATTTCATATATATATTTAATTAAGTAAGAACATGTCTTCAGATCGTTTTTCGTATTGGTAGAAAATGATAAGCAACGTAGTCAGATTTAAAAAGATCTATCAGATCAAACACTTTAATATCCTAAATAAAGAAAACTTCAAAACTTTCTCTGCAAATTTTTAACTTGTAGACCTGTGTAGTGCTCGTTCACACACGTCTCTGTAATGCTGGGATAGTGAAAATCAACGATCGGCAATATTCGACCATTTTCGACCATCTTCGGCCATCAACAAGCGATCTGGCCCGCCTGATCGATGCGGTGGTCGGCAATGTTGTTGTTTATGTGCTGCTGATTATGAGCGGGCGTCACTGACAAACACATAATCGGCGTCTGCCCCGACTGCAACTGCAGCAGGACGGGGACAGGGACAGGGACAGGGACTCCTACTACTCCTACTACTCCTACTGCTGCTGCGATTGCGCCTCGGCTTGATGTTAACTTTTTGATGTTTCAACAACGTCGAACTCTGGGGTCATAGCCGGGTACGACGCATCGTAAATCATTCATAGAGGGATCAGCCGGCGATGCAGCGCACCGTAGTTGCATCGGCTGCCGCAGCAGCGGCAACAACGTGAAATTTGTTGCTGCGCCTGTAGACAACAAATTGATTTTAGTCACGATACTGTCAATTAGCCAGCCATGGGTCAGCCAGGCTCTGTTGGACTACGGTCTATGATGGTCTACCGGCTCTCGGCACTCGGCTCCATCTTCAACCTTAGTCGAGGTGTTGATGCCGGCGAACTTTGCCGGCTGCGCTCTGACCCGACCGGGAGAGAGAGAAGAGGGGGGGGGGAGCCATTCTCAGCTGCGGCAAAGCGTTTAGATGCGATTAAGGCTGCAAAATTATTGTTATAGTTGCCTGCCAGGGCTGCTGCCAATGTTGGCAATGGCTACTTTATTAAATCAAAGTATTTTCACATGATTATCACGTGAGTCGCTCGTTGACCTCACACGCTGTGTTGTTCATGCTTATGGCCAGTTTCTGGCCACATTTTAGCCTTTAGCCATTGTTTTTTTGCTCGTATGCACGTCAGCGAGCCCAACGACCAATTTAAGCCTGCAACTTATTGCCACATTTTGCTGGCAGCCTTTCGCCCGAGTTGATCTAATTGAGTGATTTCTTGATTGGACTTTGGACTTTGGGGGCAGTGCAGACGCCCGAAAAAACTACAAAAAAAAAGCTAAAACTAATTAACTTTTCTGTTTGGCACAAGTATTTTAAATTTATTTGCTTAGTTTGGCGGAAATCGTTGAAATGCCTGGCGATAATTAAAGCCAACTACGAGAAATACGAGCACCACCACAGTACTACAGTGTGCTGGGGCAGTCAGCGAGGGAGAGACAGACGGACAGACAGTGCCCCCTTTTGGGGCAACAGCATTGTCAGGCGTACCTGTTAAGAGATACTTTGAACCTGTTGTACAGTTAGAGTTACAATTTGCAACGGCCACAGGAGGAACTCGGGGCTGGCCTGGTACTCATTGTATATCGATGGCGATGCACTTGAAAATCGTGATTTCACCTTTTGTACAAGGTGGAACCGAGCAGGCAGGCAAACGGCAAGCCGGCAACTGCAAACTGCCAACTACCACCAACTATAACAACAACAACAACAGCAACAACAACACAAATGCTTCTAAATGGCAAAGTAAACTGATTTACAATCAAAGGCAACGAAGCGCGCAAAGAGTCGCAATGAAGTCTCGAGTCGAGCTCGGTTTAGTTCCGTTCAATTCGTTTGTAAGATCCCGTTGGCTTCTATTCCCTTGGCACTGATCTCCCTCCCCTATGCACCACCCCACCACCCCACCACCTTCTGGGCTACGGCCGTGGCAAAGCCATCAGCAGCGCAAAATCAATTGAAGTAATTACGAAATGAAGGCACGAACTAATAAACTTGGTCGTCGTCGTCGTCGTCGTCGTCGTCGTCGTCGTCGTCGACGTCTTTGGCCCTCGATTTGGTCGTCTTAACGAGCTTGTTGCCTGGATACTGCTGCTGCTGCTGCTGCGGCTGCTGCTGCCACTGGTCTGGCGAACGGCTATTGGTCTAGAGGTATGGACGACGCCACCGCGCCCAATTTACAGTTAGTTTAAATTAATTAAATGAAATGCACTTAATTAGAAGGCAATTTCCAATGGCATTACCCCCACAGACATCCCCGACTGTTATTCGCATTTTGAGTCGTATTTGGAATTGGAATTGGACTTGGATTTGGATTTGATTTGATTTGCTTTTGGTGTTGCCTTTGCATTTGGGTTTTCGGTTTTCGGTTTTGATTTCGGTTTTGTTTTTCGTACCCAGCAAGTGCATGACTTTTGCTGCCCAACCTAAAAATGAAATCAGGCCACGCCACGCGGCAGCGGTTGTAGCCGTAGCCGCAGCCAGAGACGCCGCCCAGAGAGAGAGACAGAAACAAATTTGCGCTGCTGCAGCACCCGGACAAGCGCAATCGATCGCACGTCAAAAACTGGGGCCAGCATCAAGAGAAATATGGTTTTTCATTTAAGCCAGGTCATGCCGCCCAGAAAGGTGACCGAACCGATGCCGCCACCGCCGTCGCTGCCAAAATGAAAACGAAAACGAAATCAAAAAGCGCCATTTGTAAGGGCATCAAGCATTTTGACCAGGCCATCAACAGTCCGAGGTCCATGGCATGGTTCATGGCTTGATTCGTGGCACGGTGGGGCAGGCAGACAATTTGCTTGTACGGGTTTTATTGTTTTCCGACGCGCAAAGATCAAAACAAAAATAAAAAAAAAAAAAACGAAAAACAAAAAAAAAATCACAGCAACCAAAATTTACAATAAATAACAACAAAAAGCCGTTAAGGTTGATGGGGGGGGAGGGAAGGAAGGTAAGAAAAAGATGCGCCACACCCGCGACGCAGATCAAAATGAAACTACAAATGGACAGCCAGAAATTAAAGCCATTGTCTGCCGCATTGGGTCAAGTGCTGACAGCCCCAACAGCAACAACATCTATGAGGATGGCGCGTGGCTCGTGCAACTTTTGATGATTTAACGTTATTTTCTATTGCTCATTCGGGTGGGTCCAAGTGATCTATGCGGTATATGTAAGTTACTCATTTTGGACTCTAAAAGTTCTTGGAAATCCAATGGAATATCAAAGGAAATTCAAGAATTCAATTCTATTAATTGTGTCTATTACGAAAATTGTTTTGAAATAGAGAAAATTTGTTCCATTTAAATTAGAGCATTCTGAAACGATCTTCAAACAATCTTCTGTGATTTCACTCGGCCCACAATTGAGTTTTCCCCAAACAATGCGAAGTGCCCTGGCGAAATGAGCTAATTTAATGAGCAGCGGCAACCGGCACAATCTGCTGCCCTAGCCAACGCCTACGAAATGGGTGAAAGTTGGTCCAAAAACGTGCGCTCATTTTGACACCCGAAAGCAAAGTGCACTCGCGCTCGCGCTCGCACTCGCAGTTGCCGTAGTCGGAGTTGCCACTCGCCGATCCGTGTAGTCGATCCGCACTCGGGCTGCGCTACAAATGGCGTCCGAAAATCGTTTTCAATTAAAGCCGAAACGTGCTGAAAATCAAATTAAATGCTACAAAGCGAGCGCTAAAAATTTTTTGATTATTTGTACAACTCAAATTAGAAGGAAAGTCGCCAATGCCAGTTCGCAATGCAAGTAATCAACCTCATCATCACCTTTTGTGGCTTCACTCTGGCTTGCTCACTGCTCACTGGCGTGCTGCCAAAGTAGGTTGACCAGGCGGCAGCACACGGCAGTGAACTGACCAGCCGTCCCGGTGGCTGCTTGCCTGCTTGTTGCCGCTGACCCACAGCCACATCAACCACCACGACGACAACAACTACAACTACAACTACAGCAACAACTACAACAACCACAAGCACATTCGGCTGCATTTGGTCGGCGTTGGATGCCAGCGAGATGAAAGCACGCCGAGTTACTTAGAAGTAAGTGCTCTCCGGTGCTGTTGGTGACTGAGTGCCAAAGTAATTAGTCTACTGGCGAAAATATTTGGGCACGCTTGCAGTTCCGCATTGCTGCTTATTAGGCCTAAATGCCTAACATGAGCCAAACAAATCGACTTAATTGATTAACATTCAAAATGTTTTGGGCCACAGCCGAGGATCGTCTCGGAAATGTTAAACGATTTTCAAAATGCACTTGAACATGCTTCATCATCTTCCCCAGCCGCGGCTTCGCTGCCGCTTCATCAAAGCGAATCAAAGTAAATAACAATACATGAGTTGGGCTAAAAATAAATCAAGCCAAATGGTCGGTTATCGTTGTTGTTGATGTCGACGCCATCAATCAGATTTCTAGATGGAGATGGAGATGGTGATAGAGCAGGAGATGAAGATGGAGATGGAGCTGAGCCAAAGGGGTCTTACAGTTTCACCTCACCTTATGTAGTCGGCTAAAAATAAACAAACAGTCAAGTGAATAAGCCACAAAAAAACAGCTGGCGTCCAAAATTGAAGTCAATTATAGAAACTAGCTGAAAACGAGATTTGCTCCACAATGGATCATCATAGAACACACTCACCCAGACGAACTGTGCTCAGAGTGCGCGGTATTCGTAATTGAATGGGACTCTTCGTTCTTGGGACTTTGACTGAGCTCAGTTTTTGACTGGGTTAAGGCTGTGGCGAATGTAATTAAATGCCACACGAGCATTAAGTGTGCCCCAGTCTCCAGACTGGGGAGCTGAGGCCCCGACTCCGGTTGCATCGAACTTTAATTGAACACCTCAAAATGATGCGCACGTAATGCAGATTTACAATGGCAATGAGCCAGCAGCAACAGCAACAGCAGCAGCAGCAGCAACAACAACAGCAGCAACAACAGCAGCAACAACAGCAGCAACAAGACAATGGCAGTCCTGGCCCATGTTCGCCGTGTCCTCTTGGCATCCTTGTCGAACTTAATGAGGGCAGCAGTTGCAACGCTGCATGCAACGCACAGGGCTTAACACGCCCCATCAAAAGGGGTCCGAAGTTTGCACAAGAAATTAAAGTCGAACGATGCGAACAGCTGAAGAAATACCCATAAAGGCGAAATCAAGTCCCATGTCCGTGTATCAGTTGGGCATCTCAGTGCCCTTAAGTAAAGTACAGTATCTTGTTGCAACTTCATTTCGTGGCATGGCCCCAAATATTTTCACTTCGTTTCGGTTTGCTTTGGCGACCACAACATAAGTAACAACAGCAACAACAACAGCAACAACAACATGCATCTTGCATATTTTGGTTTCGGCCTTGTTGCCTGCAGATCGCAGACCGCATCGGGCCCAGGCTTGTTGGACTCTCGGGATCTCGGGCCTGGCCGGGCCGGGCCTGCGTTCGACAGGCTGAAATTATTTTCTCTCCCTCGTGTATGTTTCGCTTACGTTTTCTGGCTTGGGTGTTTTTATGTTCTTATAATGCGACTTATCAGATTTTTGCCAAGCTGACAATGGCCGAAAAGTGCCCGGCCCAGGCCGGTGGCAACGCTCGCGAAGGTTATCGCAAGCAGAGCAGGGGCAGGGGTAAAACCATGCCGACTCTGTTGCGGTTTTAATGCGTGCGCCGCTGCCTCCTCGTGTTGTATTAAATTTTTGTTTTCCCTTTTTTTTCGCAAAAAAAAACCCAAAAGGTTCCCTCAGCTCTCGCCCGTCGCTCGCCACGCGCCTTTATATTTTATTTTTGTATACTTCTCTTCTCGACATGATCGTTTTTGATGATTTTCAATAAATTTAAATTGAAAATAAAAATAAAATAAAAATTTATGTTATTATTATGTTGACGCCGCATGAGCACATGCCCCGAGAAAGATAAAGCGATAGGAGCAGTAAAAACTGAAATACAACAAAAGTACGTGAACAAAATATAAATTATTACAATTCAATTAAGTTTGAAGAACTTATTAATGTATCTTCAGACATTCCCTTGCGAATACTTGGACGTTTACAACAGCTAATTACGCTATCCTAGAAGTATTCGTAATTTATTCATTCTCGTTTGAGTGAGTATTCTGCCTACTCGTTGTTGTTGTTGTTGTTGTTCTTGTCCTGCCCCCAGTCCATTTTTCGGTGTCGGTGTTTTGCGCTTGTCAAATATTTGCAAATCGCTTTGACATCTGGTTCGACAACTTGTTATCGTTCGTGTGTGTGCCCGTCGCGACTCGTCGCCCGGCTCAAGCGACTCACCCGACTCGCCCGACTCACCCAGCTCGCCCGGCTCGCACATATTTCGTTTTTAATAAATTGTAGCACAATTTGATATGGCAACGCCACGCCTGGCCTCCGGCTACAACTGCAGCTTCAGTTTCTGCGTCTGCTGCTGCCACTGCCGCTGCTGCTGCTTCAGGTTATTGCAGCTGTCATGAACGCAATGCAAAAAATGGCATAAAGTCTTTGATTAGGCGTGGAAAAATATTGTCGGAAAGCATTTTAATCGTTTTGATTAAAAGCCACCACGCCTAATTAGTTGAAAATCCTACTGTGGCAACCGGTTTGGATTCATGGATGAAGTACCGGCCATGCAGCAACTGGGGCTGCCTTTTGATTGGCCTGCCGAGCCTTTCGTCAATGGTCGCGCACATGTGCGCGGGCAGCCAATTTAACAAATAATTCATAGAAACATAAATCGCGATAGCGCCACGGCTGCCACAACGTCATGCCTGTCTGAGCATTGTGACTTTGACTGCGACGCTGACTTCGACTTCGATTTCGACTCCAGCTCCCGCTCCAGCTCCTACGCCCCAGCCAGACTGGCAGTTGTTGCCACAAATTGTTGCCAATTGTTTGGCTAAACAAATACACAAAATCTTACAGCCTGGGCACGCCCATTATTGTAAATATTTTCGCGTTTTGTATTTTGTTCTAATTAATTTTTTGCAACGGCTGCGCGCTCGGCTGGCGTTCAACACATTTGGCGATAAGCATCGATCGGGTGAAGCCGAGTGAACAAACGACATTGGTAAATATGGGCGATTAGCAATGAGGTCTATTGTCGGAACACGTGCTCGCCGCAGTTCGCCACAACACTTGCGGCAAAGTGAGAACTACAACATGGAGGAAGTTAAGCACTCTTCATACTCTTCATAGATCTTATGTCTCAATGGTCTCAATTTGTTCCCATCTTTACATCAATTTACTGTTGAAATCATTTATGCATTCGTTTCCTGAACAAGATTTTCTGAAACTGTCCAAGCAGCCCTCGAAACTGTCGAGGCACACACATAACAAAAACGTGCTAGTGCTCCAATGACTTGCGGAGCACAGCAACAACAATTACAACAACTGCTTTTAAATTGAAAATGTTGATTGAACTCAAGTTCGTTGCCTAAGTCTTTCGTTCGACTACTTATTTAGCAAATGCAACACAAGCGACGCGAGACTTCCCCACGTCGCTGCCTGCTGCTGCTGCCTGCCATTTGTTGTTGCTGCTGCTGTTGTTGCAGCGTGACACCAAACTGTTGTAGTAATTAATAATAGCAGGCAGCAACAACAAATTATGTTTTTAATAACTGTAAATTTGTAGTTGTAAAAATTTACGATTTAATTGCCGAGCGTTTGAATTTATTATAAGTGCTAAGTTATTTCATTATTTTCATATTTCGTGCTGCTCGTTGCATTGTGAGTGTGGCTGTGTCTGCATGTGATCGTGAGTGTATCCATTAATGAGTGCATGTGTGTGTATGAACTGTTTTATAACAGTTTTTGACCTTAACATGAGCAGCAGTAGACCACCTAAGCAGCTTCGGCAATAGCGCTGCCTGCATTGACCTAGACCTCCGCCGACCAAGCTGCCTTTTTCGATTGGCTTTGCCAAAAACCAACGGCACTGTTTTCCAGTGCTAGATAATTGATTTTCAAAAGTCAAGAGCATTCACAACATTGTCACTGTGCTTGGCATCTCGAACAACAACCGCTGCACTTATCGCAGTCAAAATCGGTTTGTGCCAATCGCCGCTTGCCGCTTGCTGCTTGCTGCTTGCAGTTGGCAGTTTGGCTTTGATTTCAGCTATTTTTTGCTGCAGCGTGCAGCGTGCAGCGCGCTCGTCGTCGTCGTCATCGTTGCTATCGCCGTTTTGTTTAACTACAATTACTTATTTAATCATAATTTTGTTCGCGTTTCAACAATCATCAATCATCAAATGCATCTCGCCGACAGCGGCCGACAGAATTCTGTGACTGGGCCAACTGTCAGCCTGACAGATTGGCCGCTTTCAGCGAGAGAGCAGCAAGCAGGAAACCGGAGAAGGAGATGGAGCTGCTTGCCGGCCTGGTCAGGCCGTGTGGAATGCGCTGCATGCCTCAGTCTCTGTCTCAGTCTCAGCCTCAGCTGCCTGCTCCAGCTGTTTAGCGCAAAAAAGTAGCGTCAGCGTCAGCGGCAGCAGAACGCCACAATTATCTAGTCAACAGTCAGTCAGTCAATCGGCTCGTTGAACTTGCAACCGGCGCTCCAGCTGTAGCTGTAGCTGTAGCTGTGCAGTTGTTGCACTGACTCTGACTTTGGCTTTGGCTGTGGCCGTATGAGCTGCCGCTGCCGTCGCTGCCGTCGCTGACTCCGCTGCGATCACACAAATCAATCGATCACGTTTTATAGTGCTGCAGCAGACTTGCTCGGCTAAGAAGAAGCAGAGGCAAACGCTGAGCAAAAAAAGAGCCAGAAAAACTGAAGCGCAACTGAATGAACTTTCCAAATGGGCAGCTCGCGCGTTGCAGCAGCAGCAGCGGCAGCAGCAGCAGCTCGCGAAATGCTGTCGGCGTCAACTGAGCAGCTGCGCAGCCGGCGCAGCATCGGCTAGATGGATTGATTGATTGCCTGAAACAGTTAGCAGACATTGTCTGGCCGGGCTTATTGCTATTTATGATCTTGATCTATGGATCGAGGGCAAAAGCACATGCGGCGACGTCGTCGTCGTCGTCACTGCCGTCGTCAGCGTCGTCGTCGTCGACGTCGTAGTCAGTCCGCAGCCAGTGCACATGCTGATAATCAGCACGAAGTCAATGCCGATGACGATAGCGACGATGTCGGTGCCAATGCCGAAGCTGTAGCTGAAACTGAAGCTGAACCTGAAGCCGATGTGGAAGTTGCAACTGAAGCTGATAATGATGCCAGCGCGCTGGCCTTGATTGCGGCTCTGACCGTGGTTGTTGTTGTTGTTGATTTTTTTTTTGTTTTTGAGGGGTTTCAATCATGTTCGAGTGCAGCGACGGGGAGCAATCAACGCTCCGTACACGCTGCAGTTACCGCCTAGTTTTTGATTGAAAATATTTTGAAAATTGTTACAGAAAAACCTTAAAGGGTAACACTGCCACAGCTTGGCCCGAAAACGGGGCACACAGGTTAAAGAGCTGCTTGGTGTTAAGTGCACGATAATCGATTCGATTCGTTGCAAACCTGCTCGCAATGTTGGGGCTGAGCCAACGCCAATTTTGGTGTTGGCGTTAAACGGCCAAGCCAAAATTGCCTATTTATGGGCTATAGCAGTTGTTGCTGTTTTTGTTGTTGTTGTTGTTGCAATTGATTCGGTTATAGCCGACAGGAAACCATACATTTGCATGAGCATAAAAACAGCCCATTAAATGTGTAGGAAAAAGAAAAAGAAGTAAAAAGCATAAATATTCATGCATTAAAATGCATTGCATCAGGCCGCATTGGGTGTCTGCAGGAGATCGACATGTCAGTGCACGCAAAAAATGACTAAAATCACTGCGACTGGTTAATATAATTCGCGAGGTTTTTTGCGGTCTTTTAATTACGCATGTGCCAAAAAGCCGGCAATTTTAAAAAGAATTTCGGCTTTTGGCGGTTTTTTTTCTTCTTTCTGCTTCGCGGACGCAATCAATGAAAAGTCAATAAAAATCGGCAGCCAGACGTTCACACGATCAGTCGCATGCACACGAGCCAAAGAGTTATCATTACCATTCGACTGAGGTGCCGACCGAGCAGCGACGACAACGACAACAACGACAACAACGACGTGTTAAGTAGCATTTTATGAGATCATTTGAGATGACGGTGACGTCGAACGAGCGAACGAGCGAACGGGCAGTGCGCTGAGAAGGAAGCGGCACCAGCTGCAGGTGCACCAGACGCTGAGTAACCTGGCCAGTTAGCATGCTAATTACACGCCAGCAACATGTCGCCAAATAGCCACTGCTGCCAGCCAACTGCCTGCTGCCTGCTGCCAGCGTTGCAATTGGTTCAGAGCGCATTTTTGGCGAACACGCATATCGAAAGACTTAGGCAACGAACTTAGCCAAGAGTGTAACGGAAAAGGAAAATGCATAGGCAACTTCAATCTCCGATCCAAAGTGTTGCACAACCTTAATGAACTAAAAATTCATTCACCTAATTAATGAATCTGAAGTATTCAATTTCAATTAATTGAACTATGCTTTTCTGTCTGGAATGCATTTAAAATCATTTAGTAATCTTTAGTATTCAATTAATATTCATCTCTCGTGGTGAATATTCGTCGGCGGTTCTGGCAACCGTTTTGTGGCATAAATATTGCGCTAATGATTTATTTAAAGCATGCGGCCAGGGCAGCAGCAGAGCAGCCCCCGACCCCGACCTTAACTGATTGCCCGCTGGGCAAGCTGGGTGGGCGTCATGAACCGGACTGGCCGCACCCCGCCACTGCGTGGCATTGGCAACGACCCAGCCAAAGCCAGACCCAACCCCACTCGCGGACGTCTATCGTTGGCTGCGTATCTGCGCCTTGGGTGCAAAATGAAATCGACATTGAATGCGCTACCACAAAATTGTGGATGCCTCGTGGATGCGTTGTGCGGGAGGGGGGCAGGCAGGCGGGCGGGCGGGGGTTGGCCATTTCCGTTCAATTGCGGCTAACATGATATCGCACATTTCAATCAATTTACTTATTATTGCCGACGTCGACGACCGACCAGGTTGCGCTCTTGGGGCATTCCCGTTAGTATAATAGACCATAAAGGTGCGCTCAAAAAACAACAAAAACAGCAAATCGAAAAACAGAAAAATAGAAGAAAATTTCACTGGCGCAACCGCAAAATGTATTCGAAATCTTTGGTGCCGAAGCGTGAGATGCGACCACATGCAAATTTCGTACACGACACGAGGCAGAGATAGACCTAAGAGAGATGCCAGCGACGAGAGCAGCCACGAATCGTTTGCCTGACTGACACTTGTCAACATTTTGGCGCTGCCATTTTGTTGCTGTTCTCCGCAGAAACTATGCAAATATGTGTCAAGCCCCCCGATGGCAATGGCAGAGGCAGAGGCAGAGTCAGAGGCAGAGTCATGTCAACTTCTTGACAACAACAAATGAAGATCAACGTTGGCTTATTTATTTTATATGCATCACATGAGTCTAAGTTTCGGCTGCGAGTTAAAGTACAAAAGCCGTTACGCCCCTGCAACTGCAAAGCACTTGGCAAACACTTGGCCGGGCCAACTTGCTGCAACATCAGCAACAGCAACAGCACCAGCAACATCTGCAACACGGCAACAGCATTGCCGGCAATGGCAACACATTTTTCGCGCCCAAAAGTGTTGGAGGCGTTTTGTTGTCCACTTAGAGACGAGGGGCTGTCTGTCTCGCTGTCTGCCCAGCACCAGTACCAGCAGTCAGCAGGCAGCAGTCTGTCTGGCAGTCTGTCTGGCAGGCAGGCAGGCAGCCACTAAGCGTCTTAGGCACACGTCAGACTGTCGCTTCTGTCGGTGGCGTGTGTTGCTGCAGTTGCAGTTGCCGCAGTTGCTGCTAGTTGCTGCCTTTGTTGCAAGTTGCTCTTGCTGTTGCTGTTGCAAGTTGCTGCTCTTGCTGTTGGTGTTGCTATTGTTGTTGATTGTGGCATTTTGATTGATTTCTTTTGACTTTTGGCAGCTATCGTAAATATTTGGTAATCCCGCCATCCAGCATCCAGTCAGTCAGTCAGTCATTCATTCAGTCAGTCAGTCAGTCAGCAAGTCGGCCAGACTACAAGACGCTTCATCAGCAATTTTAATGCATACGTTAGTATTTTAACACCTTCGAATTGGCAGTTGCATCGTTGCCGTTGACTATTTTTGGTATTTTAATGCCAGCTTAGTGCAACTTTCTATACACAAGCCAACGATAGCTGCGATAGCGTTCAAATCAAAAAGTTGGCTTCCAACTCTGCGGATTATGGGCTATATACTTGGTATGTGTGTGAGTGTATGTGTGCATTCGTGTGTGTGTGTGTGTGCGTGCGTGAATGTTTGCGTGTATTTTTTAAAAGTTGCTCAACCAAATTGACCATAAACTTGATTTTTCTGCGCGCAGTCAGCGACAATTTGTCAAAAATTCTGGCAGTCTTTTGCAGCGGCTCTCGAGTATTAAGGTCAACGTCAGTGTTTAATTGAACACCTGGACGCGAGCCACGATGACGACGCGACGTTGACCAGGCCACCGGTCACCAGTTGGGCGGTCACCAAATGAGTCTGACAGTGAGTCATCGTCGATTGGTTCCAAGGTAAAGGCGAACCTTTTGCATTTCAGTATTTCAGTTATTTAAGAGCTTTACCACATTCCTCCATAAAATTAAATGTAGCACTCGGCCAGAGTATGCAAATATTTTGTACGCACTTTTAACTCTTGAAAGATATTTTTCATGAAATCAAGATTACAAACAAACAAAGTTGATTACAAATAAAATAAATCCAAATAGATTCGAGTTAGGAAGTGCCAAAGACTCTGCCGCACAGGTGTTGCTTAGTACTGGCCCTTGATTCGGCATGATTTGGTTGTTTGGTTGTTTGGTTGTTTTCTTGTGGTTGCACCTTAATTCTCAATTCCCCCGCCGAACCGAAATGAGTCTTCGTGCAGTCCGTCGTGATGTTGTGGTGGCTTCCTGACAGCCAATTTGCATGTAGTTTCATATTCTGCAAAGAGACTTTCGCAGCTCTACAGCAAATCCAAGCAGACATTCACATAAAACCGCAGCAACTCCACAACAAATGCGGAGAGTGCGAGAACTAAGCCCGCACCATAGCAGCGCCAGGCTAGCTGAAAGTCCTCCATACTGAGAGGTTGAATGGGGTGAAGTGTGCTGTAATCCTTTAACTCGATGCGACCAGCTTTGACCATGTCGTACAGACTGTGTTGCATCCAGTGATGAAGTATACCAGATTGTCGCATCCGCAGAGTAAACACTTGCAACGCATTGTAATAAATTGAATCCTCACCCAAGAGAATGCTCTGGGGACGACTCTCAGAGAAGCAGAGATCTGAGTAGCGGAACAGCGGACGCTGGAAGTGACGCTGCTGTTCTTGGAGTATGACCCACTTGTTTGTTGCAACGCTGTAGGCCCAGCTGGTGTTGAAACTGTTGCGCATCCTGTAGAACTCGCTCAGATTACTTGTCAGCCTGAAGGCCTCTGCATATCGTGCTCGGAAGCCATTCTCAAGTATATCAAACTCGGCACGCAGTCCAAATATGTGAATATTGGATGCAATTAAATCATCAAAGCTCTCGATCGGAGCGAGCTGGGGTCGCTTCACTGTCAGATGAAACAGCTGAGCGAGGGACATGCATATTGTGAATTGAGTCAACAGTCTGGGAGTTAAACGAAGGCAGTGCCAGCAATTACTTATCCACTTTGGTATGCGGCAAATACTCAACCCGCCAAATAGGAAGGAACACACAAGAACCATTATCAGCAGAGTGAGTAAACTGACTTCCCAGACGTGGGCGAAGAACTCTTTTCTTGCAATGGAACGCTCCAACGGGAGCAAGACGCACCAACCTCCAAATAGTATTGGATACGAGTACTGGAGATAACTGTAATAATGATGATCATTCAATGGGAAGTCTATATGTGGACCACATTGTGCCTTACCTCTTGGAGAACTTGTCAGACATCTGCACTGTAATTAGCCCAAAGTCGACGGTTCCGTTTCTTGTCAAGTCCAGCATATGGGGCTCTGACAATAGGCGTCCTGGCAGCCAAGTGGGATGCATTGCATTAATCGTTGTATTATGTTTCCAAGCAAATGTCTCAATGAATCGCCACATGAATCCCGTGAGACGTTCGTGGCCACTCGAATCTTTGTAAAGAATCGTATTTGGTTCCGAAAAATCATGCATAACATTCAAAGCGTATCCGCTGAGATTGTTTATCTGATTGGGAAATAACTGTATATCTCTGGTAATACTTCGTTTGAGCAACTTAAAGCGGGGAAATGCCTTAAAAGTGTAGAGACTAAAGGACTCCAAAGTGGGATGAAAATACAGCGCTACATTTAGCATATTTTGTCGATGAAAATACTTCAGAATTTCTTTCGCCAGGAAGTCTCTTGTTGAATTCTCATAGCTTATCAGCTCAATCATTATGCGAGCCTGCTTTAAGCCATCTAAACTTTCCGTTAACCCGTTCAGTTGTGCCATGTTGGGTTCTTTTAGACATGTCAGCACATAAATCCCACTGTTGCTTTGCCTTCGCAGTAGAGCATAAGCCGCGTCGGTGTTCCACACAAATTGGGGTTGGTTTGTCAAATTACTCCGCAGACTATGCAAGTTGCATTCCACTTTGCCGGGACTATAGTATAATATGTCTGTTCCCTTTGCCACGAGCTGCAGTACCAGCGCCGAGTAGAGGTGGTAGATTTCTGTGGAGAAATTCCCATTATTTTTATGCCACATGACAGGGACCAACTGCTGACAAGAACTGCAGCAAGTATCAAGAATGTCAAAGCAATCGGGGCAGTGATTTTCAGTTTCCTATTGTTTACCAAAGTCTTTTATCGGTCAATTAATTGCCTGGGGAAACCCAATGTAATTACGTAAGGATTTCGAATAGCCAACTCAGCAATCCCTGATAGCTGGCGACCAAGTGAAGCGGAAGATATTTAACATTTTCCATTCAGCTGATACTTTTACAACGTGTGTTATTTACGCTTTGCTTACCACATGTCAGAGATCATATGGCATTTTTTATGTGTGCCATAAAGTTAAATTCGCGCCGTAGCGCTGCTGATCCTTAATGACAGCGTGCCAACACCCGCGCTTGCCCCTCTGGGTCAACCAGCAGCCAGGGAGTGAGAGAGAAAGTTATGCATGCGTTCGCGCTGGCAACGCTCCTCCCTCACGGCACACAATTTAATTTTGAGGTCAGCAGGCAGGCAAATCTTACTGAGATTTCTTCTGCGACCTCCCGTGACAGCGAGAAGAGTTTTTAAATAATTTGCGGCAAAATGATAAGCGAAGCTGGCCCAGAGAAATAGTGTCAGTCGGCGAGGAGTGACACCAAGAGCACGATTGCGATTCCAAATTGTCTCACATGTCGTGCGGTCTCTGGGTTAACTTTTTCACTGGCAATCCCCATGGTCACGGTCACATAATTTATGGATCGTGTTGTGAGAAATTTGTCAACAAATCGTGGCGCCATAAATTGTTTTTCTTCTCTATATTTCCCCAGCTTGCTTGTATGCCAATTGTCTAATAGCAGTCGATGATTTAGAAATATGTCTTCGCTCAATATTCTAAGAAGTTTCCAGACCACAATGCAATATATTATCATCTCACGAGACAATGGTTTTCCCCTTTGTGTCTTCATAATACTTTATTGTGGCAAAGGTGATGGCTTCTTTGTGGTGTTACCAAGTTGTTATGGAGAAACGAATGCAATTTTCAGTTGGTATTAATTGTCTGTGATATTGGCTCTTCAGATAGAGAAAATATGCTGATAGCTTCTATCTAGTATAGTACTTACTTAGGCTAAAATCGTGCCAAGTGGCTAAGTGCCTGTTTTTGAGGTGTACATTTCCTCGTTTTATGTTAATAGAGTCAAGTCCAAGCTGAGGCAGCTTCTCGAAGTCTCCTCAAGTCTCGCAAAGGTGACTAGGCCACACTTTGTTTGCAGCTACTTGAAGGCCTCTTCGCTGCGGTTTTACATAATTCGGTTGTTTTCCTTTGTGATTTCCATTCCTCATTTCTGAGGCTCAAATGAGTCGTGCCTCCGCGTTGACTTCTTGGCAGCTAATTTGCATATTTGGCAAACAAAGTTGAAAACTCAGAGAAGTATTCATGAATTCATTGAAAAATATTCACTTACCAAAGAAACGGCCAGAGCGGATGTCGCTTCTGATTCGCGACTAATTTAGTCAGCTTATGAAAAACCCGTAGAAGAGTTATCGGAACTACTGCCATCCACACGCAACACTTAATTGAGGTTTTATCGAGCACTATCGCGTGTTGTTGATCCCAAAAGTGCCCCCAGGATAGCAGGAGACCCCCGTCATTTATATCCCTGATACGCTTATCAAAGCAAACAGACATACGAGTAATAATCATGAGTTAGCAACAATTTTGACCCTTTCAATTTACACGAAATATTGCGTATGCGACATGGGGCACCCACCCTAAAGTGGACCCAACCCGATGTTGCACAACAGTTGACTTCGGTCAGCATATTTTATGGGGCTGCCTAAATTGTGGCATCAGCGTTTTTAAGGGCTGACTTGCAACTTCGTCGTGTTCATAATCTGCACACAATTAGGCAAAGAGCTCATCGTGGACAGGATACGAAAGTAAGAGTTTCGCCTAGGGGCAATTGCTGTTGGCTTCTTGGCTTGACCTGTCACCAGTGGACTGCCCCGAACACTTGCCTCTTGTTGGCGGAGCTTACTGACTGAGCTCACTGTTGGCTGCTGCCCACTTGACGGGGCGCACAAAGCAGGCGTGTTGACAATGGTCAAATGTGCAGGCCAAAGTGAAGATGCAGCTGGGATCGCAGATCGCAGACCCCGGGCCACGACCACGAGACACTTGCATACAATGAATTGTTTGTCTTCGCTTTGTGCTCCCACAAACACTCGCACACCAACACTCGCTCGCTCGCTGGCACACACACACAGAGATAAAGAGACACCCACATGGGTCTGACTGCGGCTGTGGCTTCTCTGGCTTCTCTGGCTAAAGCTTTGCCTCTGCACAAGACGGGCAGCAATGTCCATGTCCATGTCATCATCATCGTTGTCGTTGTCGTTGTGTCGTTGTCGTGTTTGTAGTCTCAATGGCTGCATCGGGCCCGTCTGTCCGCCCGTCTGTCCACTTGGCTGCCTGGCTGGCACTTGTTTTATCGTCATTTTACAAGCATTTTTCATAAATTACAGTTTATTGTTGTTTGATAAACGGCCAACGGTGGGCGCTACTTGTATTTTGTATTTTGTATTTTGTGTGTCCCGCCACGACACGCAAATAAAACTCAAACAAGAAATTATTGTAGTTTTATTGTATTAACGTCAGCATCGTTGGCGTCGCCATCTGCCACCGACCACCGCGTCCATCGTCCATCGTCTGCCTTCTGCTTTATGTCGTCTGTCGTCCGTCGTCTGTCGGTTACCTCACTTGCTTGATAAGTTAAGCGTTGACATCTTTATGTGCGTGTGTGGGCACTAAACAAGCAAACAAACCCAGCGTCGTCATCATCATCAACATCATCGGCAGTTGCCTGCCCGGCTGTCAGTCAACGGAGCTGACCACGGACCACAAAGGAGCCATCATAAAAACCAAATAAACAAATGCGTGTACAATTTGTGGCCGAGGCTCGCGTCGAGCGTTGATGACAATTAAAAAATTCATGATGCGCTTTTTATGATCATGAGAACTTTTTATGCAGCGCCTCCGCCAACGAGCAGTAAATGTAACGAGCCATCCAAAATGCCCAGACCACACTTTTTTTGTGTGTTTATGTGTGTGTTAAGATATTGTAGATTAAAAAGAAAATATAATTGAGGTACAAGGATTAAATACTTATCATGGCAAATGGGGAATTTGAAGAACTTCTGGTATTTACAACTTGTCATTCAAATTTCGATTGGATTATGGATTAACTTGATGGTAAATTGCAAAGAGAAGTTAAAAAATACTTAGTAAAAATGTTAAAGGTCTGTCGTAAGCATTTCTAATGTTTCTTGGCAAGTTTCGTTGCCTCCCTCGCACATGCTTGTGGATGCAACATACCCACTCCGTGATTTACGATTCCCGTTTCTCCCCCAGGGCAACAACGCGCAAATTACTAATGCAAATGTGTATATGTGTGTGTGTGTGTGAGTCTCAAGAGTGCAGCAACATTTGCATAATTTTATGGCTGCAAATTCCACTTAAACAACTTAATTAGCTTCAAAATACAGTAAAAAGGCTGATTCGAATGCACTTAAATAAACAAAACGGAAAATCAGAAAATCGGAAAATCAAAAATGGAGTGCAAGTCCCTTCGGGCGGGCAACGGATGATTTATTTGACTGGCGTTTACCAAACAGCGCCATTTTGGTAACGAACTGCGCCGTCGAGTGACGTATCTGGTCAGCCAGCCAATAAACTGGCTGCAAAAAAGCAACGCCCGCCGTTTAGTTTAACTGCCACGCGGGCCTCGAAAACGCGTTCGTCTCTAATGGCCGCTAATCTAGTTAACAGTTTTTCAATTATAGACGATTTTGTGTAGCTGATAATAAATGCGATAAAACATATTTCTGGCCAGCACCAGCGCCAGCGCTAAGCGGGCAAGCGAGCAGGCTAAGCAACCAACCAGCGATGCCAGGCTGCGATTACATCACTGCAGTCCAGTCTTGCACTGGATTAGGCGATCGGGCGATCGGGCGTATTGCGGTTGCAAATGTCAAAATAATTTGCTTTTGGCTTCGGCTTGTTATCTCGGCCTGTTCGCCTGCAGGCGTTAATTGATTTAGGGGCTCTGCTGCTGCCAGTACCAAACAAATCGTTAGAAACTTTATTAATGCTCCTTTGATTTCCCGGTCAACGGGGGGGCGGGTCCTGATATCATTAGAGAACCGCCCTTTGATGTTATATTGAAGGGTTCTCTGACTCATTCCCGATTCGATAAATGGACCTTAAAATTGCGTATTGAGAAATCACCACATCGCGATGCCTGCAGGCGGCAACATGCAGAATTGCAACAACTACAGCAACAGCAACCTTTCTTGGCAACAAATAAAATTAATGAGCTTAGAGCTGGACGTGCAGGAGGGGGGGAACGGGAAAGAACCGTCGCTGCTGCTGCTGCTGCTGCACCGCTAACCCAGTTCAAGTGGCTTGCAAATGTCAGTACGGCATTTTTTGATAAATGTGCCAAGCGGCGACGTTTCTATGCCAAACGAAAATGAAAATGTTTATGTAGCAGCCCCTCCCGAAAGGTTGCCGTCTCTCCGCACCGCACCGCACGGGCATCGCTGCTGCAGTCACAGTCACATCATAATGATGCCCTCAATCCGTTGGCAGTCGGAGACGCAGAGACGGCGGCCGTCCTTAACCAAGTCGTGCGCCGTCAACAAGGAATATGTCAGAGGCTGAGGCTGCAGCTCAAATGGAGATGGAGATGGAGACGAAGACGGAGACAACGACTGCGACTGCGACTGAGCAGCACTGAGAGCTCAACAACTGAGCTCGGTGGCTCGACGTGTGCCTGTTTAGCAAACATTGTCTGCGCTGCGGAAAGTCGCTTTTGACGAGAAGTCAAAATGTTGCAAATGTGTTGCTGCTTTACATTTTTCTCTAGCTGTCTCTCTCTCCTTCTCTCTCTTTCTCTCTTTGCCGTTGCGGCGTGACAGCTTTGGGCCATCAAATTGCAAACTAATGTCGAAAAATGCAGCTCCACTGTGGCTTTTCCAAAAACCATAGCAAACAGAGTCTCGAGTCGAGTCGAGTCGATACACAATCGCACATGTCAGCGCCAGTGGCGATTCTGCTGCGCCGGATTTCAAAACTGCGCCCCCAGAATCCGCCATCAATAGATTGTCGACAAGTAGTCTATAAAATTATAAATAACCCTCGTTAAATTGAACTATTTTCGCATTTGAGGAGCAGCGGCAAAGGGGGCTGGCAGCAACGCTTCACTGCATCGCCGGCGCGATGGCGATGGCGACGGTTGTGTGTGCCTGCAATGAAGCCCATTTTAAACTAATTAATATACCAACGGGCGTGGTGGGATTTCATGCAGTCGTAATTATATTAATTGCCGCTGACTGCCGATGGGGCAGGCTGCAGTTGCATAATTCAGTTAGCAGTTGCAATTGTTGCTATGGACCGCCTTAAATGAAGACAGACATTGGCTAATCACTGACTTTAGAACTAAGGTGAAAAGCTTGAAGAGATAGAGAAAGAAAGAGAGACAGAGAGAGAGAAAGTCTTTTTGCCTGTGTGTAGTCTGCACATTCAACAAAGGAAGACTTTATAACTAAGGTGAAGAGCATAAAGAGAGAGAGAGGGAGAGAGAGAGAGTTGTTTGCATGTGTGTATAGTCAAAGGAACAATTTACCACTTATCGTTCAGTACTTTGATTTTGCATTAACAATATTATCAATTATAATTATCAATCAATATTATTCTTCACTTAATAATAAAAAAAAAAAAAGGAAAAAAAATATTATCCTTGTAAGTATACTGTAAATTTCAACTATCTTCGTAAGGATGAACAGAAATATAAGTGGCATATTTACCTTATTTTACCATTATCAAAAATACAGAGTAAAAAACATTTGGCAACTTTTCTATCTTCTTCTCTTCTCATTTCTCTTCTCTTTTCTCTTCTCTCTTCTCTTCTCTCTAAAGTCTTGCAGCGAGTCAGTGCAATTCGCAATTAGGTTTCAGGCAACGTTTAGCGATTACTTGAACAAATTTACAATTAAAGAGCTAAACAGGCAATGCCCAAGTCGAGCTACTCCAAAATTAAAGCACACACACAGAGCTCGTGTGTGTTTGCTTTGGGCCAGGTCATGATGCCAGGCGGCTGCCAGGCGGTTGAAATGTATCTGCCATGTGCGATTACATGCACAATGAAGGCAAATGCAAATGCAAATGCGAATGCGAATGTGATTATGATTATGAGTGCACGAGGGCGAGTGCCAGTGCGAGTATGAGTATCTGAGTATCTGAGCTGATGCAGTTTGCATTGCTTTTCACTCGAGCAGTTTAAATAACAAAACCAGGAAGTCTATGACAATTATAAATCATCTTCGCCTTGGCAAATTTGCGGCTGTCATGATGAGCACTTCAGCTGGCCAACTTGAGACAGCCATAAACAGCCATAAAGAGTTGCTCATTACACAAACACCCACCCAAATAAATGGGGTAAGGGTAGGCTAAATGAGCATCAGCTCAGCAGCTCGGCAGCTCAGCACCTCAGCAGCAGTGCAAACATGTACAACAACTGACAACAGCAACAGCAACAACAGCAACTACAACCGACAACAGCAACCTACAGCAGCAACACTCGTCATCAGAGTCGGAGCCGCCGCCGTTGCAGGGCGTTGTTGCAAGTGCTATTTGCTTTGGAAGCCCAGAGGAAGCTAACTGGGTTTTATTCCCGCGGATGCGGCGCGCTAACATAAAACACAAAATAGAGATTTGTGTCCAACCCCGTTTGCACGGTCCCCCCCCCCCCCCTCGCGCAACCCACTGTCAAATTTCTGGACATGCAGCTAAAGGTTCTTAGATTAGAAAAGCGTGTGCTTGTAATTTCTTTGGCTCAAGTATTTTCACATGTTGCAGCGTCATAAAACCGGGGCCAGGTCGTCGTGTCGACTGTTGTTGCTGTGCAACTTGTTGTTGTTGCTGTTACTGTTCCTGTTGCTGCTGCGTCTATTAAAATGCTATTTTGACTGGAGTAGTTTAGCTGAACAAGGCGGCAGCGTCGTCATCGTTTCGAATACGTTTGCGCGAGTGCTGAAAAGCATTTTTATGTTTATGTTCTCGTGGCGTCAAGTGCCGCTGCCGCTGCTGCTGCTGCTGCTGCTGCCACCGCTGCTGCAGCAAAACGTTAGAAATTTGCGCACCAGCGGCCAAAGCCCAAACAAGAACAATGCTGATGATAATAGTAACAACAACAACAACAACAACTCAAACTGGCAGACAACTGCGCGGCGTGCAAATAATGCAATTTGTGCAATGCGCCTGAGCCCAAACGTGGGAGTCAGCGTCGACTCGCAGACCGAATCCAAGTTGGAGTCGGTGTCGGAGTTGGAGTTGGAGTCGCAGTCAGTGGCAGAGCTGTTGCCGGTGCCATGGGGCTCAGGCTGACTGGGCTGCCTCATTTTAGTAGCTTCCCCACTGCGCGGCCAAGTCGCAACTCCTAACTACTGTCAGTCAGTTAGTCGTCGTTGCTGTGTGGCCACCGCGCTGTTGATTGCATTCTTCGGCTGCTGCTGCCGCTGTTGCTGCTGCGGATGTGGATGCCACTGCCACTGCCACAAAACAAATAAGTGCATTTAGTGTTTAACAAATGTTCGCTTTTGCGCTGATGGCGCTGCTGATAAGCGCAGGCAAAATGAATTAACAGCAAATGCAACTGAGACAACAGCAGCAACAACAACAACAAGGAGGCTGACGATGACGATGACAATTACTGATGCTAAATTGCTGCTGCTGATGGGGCTGATGGGGCTGGCGACAAGCGCCGCCTCTAGTATTTATTTATCTAATTATTTTCGGATTAATAAAACCGTCACTGCTAGATAACGATGTAGAGTCTATATCCTCTGTTAGATAGATGCACTCTAGGCGATTCATCAAAAGCCTTGGCAACGTTTCACTTAAAGAAAGTTCTTGACTCGAAATCTTTTACTTTCGGCAATTTGCCTGCGCTCGAGTTGAGGAATTTGGAGCAACGAAATGATTCACATTTGAGTCGCAGCTTGAGCTGCTGCTGCAGGTACAACTTAATGGGTTAATGGCGATGCCAGTTTTCTGCAGTTTGGCAATGTTTGTCTGCGCCTGCGCCTGCGCCCGCCCGCGCCAGCGTTGAGCGACAGAAATTGAAGTGCATTGAAACGGGGGCCATAAAAACGAAAATATTGCAACGCCTACGTCTGCTTCAAAATTTCACCTAGATGAGGGGCAGCACACACACAAACACACTCACACAAACACACACACAGACAGTTGCTTGGACAGCCAAGTGGATGCGGAGTAAGATCCGCTTGTTGCCCAGTGCCAGTTGCAAGTCTCCGTCCTAGTCGCCGCTGGCAGATAAATGTGCAGCAAGCGGACATGGGTGCGCGGGTGTTTGTGGCCACATGCGGTTGCATTTAAATTAAATTAGAGCCGCCAACTCTCTAACTGTAACAATGAGTGATGCACGCACTAAAACCTGACAGTCAAATGGCCAATGGCGAAGACCAAGACGAAGACGAAGGCGATGACGATGGCGATGGCCAGTAGAATCATAGCACACATTGGCAATGATGCGTGGGCATCAATCAGGCGCAACGTTGCCGGCATTGCCAATGTCCTCGTTAAAGACGTCAGGCAATTGTAATTAGCAGCAGCGAAGCAGCAACGAATGCTGCTGCTAATGACGGACATAATCATTATGAATTGAGATTGCGGCAATCGAAGTTGCCAGCGACATTGCTGCGAACGCCCACACGATGGCAGTGTCAAGTAATTCGTCATGGCATGTGGCAGAGCAGGCAGAATCGAAGCCGGTCCGGCTTCAGTTCCGTTTGCATGCAAATTAGAACAAGCTGGAAAAACACACGCGGGGCCTGACAGCGCTGACAAACGGATTTGGCATGCACCTGCTACGATTGCTGCCGAGGCTGCTCCGGCTGCTGGATCTGACTGGGGCTGACCCCAAAGCTGACTTTCACAAGCTACTTCTACCAGCGGAGTGAGCACTTTCAAGTTCAAAGACAAATGGGCGCGCATTCGATTCGATTTACTTTTAATTTATAATTTGGAAAACCTTTTGAACTTGCCTAGCATTGAGAAAAATGAAATTGTCGATGGGCCGCGCGACGTTGGCAATTTGTGGTCGCAATTTCATTTCGAATTCAGTTCCGCATCATTGCCAGGGCAACCAACAGCAGCAGCAGCAGCAGCCCAGTCAGCACCCAGTCAGCAGCCCAGTCGGCAGTCAGCAGCCAGCAGCGTGCACAGTGAGTAATAAAAGTAAAATACTGCAAATAAAATCAGGTCAACTGGGGCACAATGGGCAGCACGTAGCCGCGGCGAGAGAGCATTAGGCCAAATCTGGTCAGCCACTTGAGCGACTCCTTTCTAGTCGCGCTGCAGTCGCGTTGCAGTCGCGGCATGACATTGACCCTGGCTGCATTTAAATCGCGCCTTAATTGACTTTTTCGCTGCGGCTGCGTATCCCCACAGGTAACGTGCAACCTGCAACCACAGCCAGCAGTGGCCCGCTGTGTGTACGTGTGTGTGCGTGTGTTGCTGTGTCAAGTGTGTCGTTGTCAAGGCAACGCGGACAAGACATCAATCATCACTAAATTAAAAAACATTTAAGATTCCTGCATGGGGCATGGAATGGGGGGCAAGAAGGGAATGTTGCTGCTGCTGCAGCAAGCTCATAAATAATGCAGCAGCAACATGCAGCTACGAAATGTCACATTAAACAGGCGATATTAAAGCTGAAAAGCAGATGACACCGAAATCATGTTAGGCGGCACTTGAATGAGTATCAAACGGCAGCTGCCATAAACACACAAACACGCCGTCAACGTGTCGACGAGGCGGCTGAAAGGAGTAGACCAGGCCAGGCTCCACTTGTGGCCAACAGTTGCTGATACGGTGGCTGATGCTGCTGCTGTTACTGATGCTGTTGCTGTCGCTGTTGCTGTTGCTGCTGCTGAGGCAGTTGTCGCCGCCGCCATCGATAGTCGTTTTACACTTGTCGCCGGCATTGACCAAAGTTGGCAATTGCCGCGCCACTTTTATGTGGCCTCCTCGCCTGGGGAGCTGCTGCTGCTGCTGCGGCTACAGCGGACGCATCAAAAACTTGGGAAGGTGCAAACGCCGCACGTCAATTGCTGCATTAGACGGCAGCAGCAGTCGCTGTTGCAGTCTCACTCGACGTCGCCAAGACTGAGTCGCAGTCCCCATCGCAGTCCCAATCCCAATCCCAAGCCCATTCCCAGTCCCAATTCGAGCAGCGATCCCAATCCCATCCAGCGACCAAACAAGTTGTCATTGGCGCGTTATTTATGACAATGTTCAAGATGTTTCTGCTGTTGCTGTTGCAGCTTCCCTTGTGGCGTCTCCTGTTGCTGCTGCCCAGCGCGGTTTATGTTAATGCTAAGTTCGAGACGTTCTCCCTCTTACTCCCCCTCTCTCTCTCTCTCTTCCTCTCTTTCTCTCTGTGTCCTCGCACTCCAACGCTGACAGCGTCGCTGCATTCAAGTGTCCGTCAATTGGCATCGTTAATAGAGTTCGAGCGCGCCGAGTTCGTGTGCCGCAGCTCCGACTGCGACTGCGATGGCGACTGCGTCTGTGGCTGCTGCGACTGCGAGTGCTGACCAAATGCGGCGGGCGTGTGACAATTAAATTGTCAAGCGCTGCCTTTGACATTGACGCGTGGCAAGTGTCAAACGTGTTGCCGTTGTTGTTGCCGCCGCTGTTGTTGCTGTTCGTGTTGTAGTTGTTTTGCTTGTGTTCCTGTTGTTGTTGTTGTCTCGTTGCCAGCAGCGCTGCAAGGCACCTTTCAGGCTGCCAGCGGAAGGGGAACTTTTCAATTATGATTTTAATCACACGAGTCCGCCAACAGCAACAGCTTCATTTTATTGTTGCTGTTAGTGTTGTTGTTGTTGCTTTTTTAGTTCTTGGCTTGTAGCTTGGCTTGGACAGCGACTAAATTTCTCACAAGAAAATTGCCAATTTTTTGTGTGCGCGCCGCGCTTTGCTGATAAATGAGCCTCGATATGATTCAAACTTGCGGCTTGTCGAGAGGCGTTGTGGCGTCGTGGCGTTACCACTGCGAAATTATGCCATAAAAAAGCTGAAAAAGACTTGACGCGTTCTGGCTAATAAAATTCATATAATTTTATTCAATTTCTTATCAGCCAAATTGCCACGAGGCTAAACGAGCTTGAGCCACCACAGCAGACTCTCTTAACGAATCTTGCGTGCTTCTCTTAGCTAAAGCCAAAGCTGGCACGCTCTCTGGGTCTCTTCGGGCGTCGCAGTCGCTGCGTAGCTTTCCAGTCGCGACGTCGACGAAACCTCTTTTTATTGGTCAAAAGCTGATCGGCAACTGATAGCGCAGCTGTGTTGGAAATGAACCGCTAGGTCAGCCAGCCAGGCAGCGGGCTGACTGGAAAATCACCAACGAAACTCAACAACGCCAACAGTGAGAGAGAGCGAGCGAGCGAGCAAGAGGGAGAGCGAAAGAGGGAGAGAGCAAACGAGTTAGAGAGCGGCGCTCAGCTGCAGCTGTTTTCGAGCTGAGCGTCGATCGGCGATAAACGAAGCAACGAACGACGCTGGCAGAGAGACCGAGACGTTGCCAGCTGAACAGGTTTTCTGCGTTTTAGCGGCTTTTTTGCCGTTGCTCCCAGGTTCGTATGGGGAGCTCGGCTCCTCAATCGTATCGTAAGTCGCGCAGTCGCCGAGCAGTCAGAGCTGCTGCTGCGCGCAGCCTGTTGCCTGTTTGGCTTTTGTTATTGTTGTTGCTGTTGTTGCTGCCGTTGCTGTTGCTGTTACTGTTGTAGTTGTAGTTGTTGCTGGACTGTATTACTCGGTCAGTCGGTCTTTGAGAGGTTGTTGCTATTTTGCCACTTTTTTGCTTAGCGATTTTTGCTCGCTGCGCTTCGTTGGTGTTTTGCAACTTGTTGTTGTTGTTTCTGCTGCTGCTGTCGCTCGCCGTTGCTCGTTGCTGCACCGGCAACAGCAACGGCAATTGCACTCAACTGCTGCCGCAGCGACTGCTGCGCTGCGCTGCACTGGGGAGCTCAAGCTCGAGCGTCGAGAGCTGCCTGCAATTTTCATCCTCTTGCAGTTTCTGTGCGACTTTCTTGCGGGACTGTTTAGACTTTTTGCGGTTGCGCGCAAGTTGCAAAAGCAAAAAGCCAAAAGCAAAAAAGCGAAAATCGAATCTCGTTTCTTTTCGATTTGTTCACGCGTTTCTCGCAGTCGCGTGCGCGCGTTTTACATGCGATTTGTGTGCGTCTTTTTAGCGCGTCGCGCGTATGCAAGACTTACATTTATTTTGGGCTGAAGTAAGCACACTTGCATGAGTGTGTGCGTGCGTGCGTCCGTTGCAACGAGAGATTCAAATGTTTTTATGCCTTGCCACCTGTGCTTGCTCCAAACTAAATCACTCATAAAAGCAGCCAAACAAGCCAAACAGTAAAAAGCAATTCAGTGCTGCCATAAAATCAAATTAATACACATTCATGCACACACACACAAACACACACACACACATGCATGTACAGATTTGTATGTAGTTAAGTATGTACATGGATATGCCCTTCGTGAAGCTGCCACATGACAAACACACACTCATACTATATACCTAGTATAGTATACGAGTATATATGCAGTGTATATACTTGTGTGGTATAATCAAAGAGACAAACTTGTTTCCATCAACGGCATCGAGCGTGCACGGCGACAGCAAATATAAAACAAATTAAATTAAATTAATTTTAATTGCCGCCAAAAGATCACATAAAAAGCGTGCAGTAAAAAGAAAAATATCAGCAAATTAATTATATTGTATATAGAAAAACATGAAGCGATAAAAAAGTTTACGATTTAAAAATAAAATAACACACAAACACACAAAAACAAATGTATTTGAATGGTAGTATATAGTATGGTACAAATAAACCCAAGAAATCCAACGACACAGAGGCGCGATAAGAAAACAAAACAGGCGCGCTAAACAAAAGACTTAGGCAACGAACTTGCTGCCGCTGCTGCTGCCGTTTTCATTTGCTCGCGCTCGTATTATGTGCGACTCTTGCGAGTGTTGAGTGCGCCAGATAACGGTGATTCGGTTGATAGCAGCAAAACCGCAACAACAACAACAACAACAGTAACAGTAACAACAGCAACAACAACTACGAAATGCAACAAGCAACAAACTAATTGACAAGTCAAATCCTGCCTGCCACAGCGAACAAACAGCTGGCAACAACAAACAACCAGCCAACCAGCCAGCAGCAGCCAAACAGAAAACAGCTAACAATAAAAAAAAGCGAAAAGAAACAACAGGTCGTCGACTGCCGGACAGGTGGCACTGCTGCTGGTGGCTTCAAACTCAAAATCAAATCGCAGCCCCAACGACAATTGCAAAGTGTGTCTCTTAATGTTTTCCAATGCATTTTAACTGCCACAAAAAAAAAAAAAAGCCAAATAAATTAACATAAATATTTCACGTGCTGCCTGTGAATGCCTGCCCGGCTTGTTGCATCGACAACGGTCACATCCGCGTTTCAAAGATTGAGATTGGCCAGTGTGGCCACAGTGCCTGACTGTGTATATTCTGTGTAAATCCCATATCCCCCACCCCTCCCCCTTCCACACTCAATGAATCCTCTCAACTGTTAAATACCAGTGCCAGATCAATTTTAAAAGATAATACCTACAAACGAGAACAACACCAACAACAACAACAACAACAGCACGAGGGACTTTGACGGCGGTAAGTGTAATTCGTAATTGTCTTCAATTGGATTTGGCTCTAGTTTTGTTATTATTTAGTTAGGGTCTGTTTTAGTTTTACGCGCCTTTAATTGCACTTTATGTGCAGCATCGAATGCAAAGACTCTTGCGGCAGAGCGACAGATTCATCAATTAACAGCAACAACGATTTCAATTACAATTAACAGACAAAGAAAAACAGCTGCCGCATTTGCTGCTGCTGTCGCTGCTGTGTCTGCTGCTGCTACTGCTGTCTGCTGCTGCTGCTGATAGTGTTCGGGTTAGTGCGTTCGGCCATAAAACCGTTAGTTAAAAGTTTGCCACAACAATTAATTGCAGTGATTTCGAATAGAGAGAAACGGGCCTCTTGGCTTTTACCGACTACAGTTTCAGCTACAGCTGGCATCTATTTCCTAGCTTTATGTAAAAAACGCCAAAGAGCAGCCGAAGTGGAGCCAATAGCAACGAGAGCAGCGGCAGTGCGCGCGCCATAATTACAAGTTCAGTTGAGCAATTTAAATAAAAACACTTCAACACTTTAACAATAGACGAATCAGTAGCTGCAGCCGACTGTCTGTCCGTCTAATTGTCAGTCTTAGTTTAATTGTTAAAGTCTGGTGATGCAATTTATCGGAAAAACGTTTTAACTGCAAACACAATTTAAATGTTGCCACACGCACAGCTTGACTTCTTTATGCTAATGTGGAGGAACCGATAATCATGTGAAATCAAAAGCTTTTCTATCATTTCACACAGTTAGCACAGCGATGATTTATTATAATATTTGATTAGAATTTATTTCCCTGAAACGCAATCGATCGCAACGCGTTCCCCTCTGTGCTTGCCATGGGGCACTCTCCGTGTCCATATATATCCATATACAATATAGAACCGTATTTGCTTTTTTGTCGCTTTCAAAGCAATTAAAATGCACTAATTAAAACAAAGTCGAACAAAAAAGTGGAAAGAATAAATGTACAGTAAGGAAATTACATAAAAAGGCAAACTTGCAAATAAATATGCAAAGAATTATTTAATTCTCACAATTGCGAAACGCGCCAAGTCACGAGATTCCAGTTGCAATTGGGCGTGTGCAAACGGCGAATTCAATTAAATTTATTGCCAGAAACAACAACAGTGACAACGGGCAGAGAGACAGTAGCAGCAGCAGCAGCAGCAGCATCTGTAGCAGTAAGCAGCAGCAGCAGCAGCAGACGCAACATTAATAAACAGCAACAGCAACAGCAGCAACATGAAAAGTCGGCAATTGTTTAATTGCAACGCTGACAAAGAAATTGCCGCTGAGCCGCTGTTGATACAAAACGCGGCAAATGAGTTCAAGAAATGTTGCCTGGCAGTTTTCTTGGTAGCTTGCTGGAGCTGCCCCTGAGTGTTGCCTGCTCTCGCGCTTGTCTCGCCTGTCTCGCTCGTCTGGGTTGTTAATTGTGGGCCGGCACAGCTTGGATGGATGAGTCAACAAGAAATTCTCTTAATAGCCGTCTGCTTGCATTTTTTTCTGCTGCTGTTGCTGATGCTGTGCTGTTGTTACCGTTGCAAGTTTTTCTCGCTGCGCTTTTTTAATTGAAACTTTTTTCTACTGCTGCCATAATTTATTAACTTTTTTGTCTGCCACCGCAATTATTGTGACTGATTCAAAGTGCTGCGCGCAAGTAACGCGTTGCGTTTGATTTGCTTTGTCTGTAATTGTGCTCATTATGCCTGCCATTGTTGTTGCTGTTGCTGTTGCTGTTGTTGCTGCTGCTGTTCTGATGCAGTTTTTGCATTGGCGCGCGTCATTACACATGTTGTCTGGGCAGCAGTCAGACTGTCTGTCTGTCTGTCAGTCTGTCTGTCAGTCTGTCTGTCTGTCTATCGTCATTTGCTGATCGTTTGCACGTCCGTCATTCCGTCAGTCAGTACGTCAAGCTGGCTGTCTGCCCATTTGGCTGCTGCTGCTTTTTAGCTGTTAGCACTTTGATTTTCCAGCTAAACGATGTTGCCCTTTGTTTTATGAGTTCAATCAATGACGCACTTGGCTGACATTTACTGATTGCTCTGATGTCATCTCCGCTATCGTCAGCAGCCCCGTCAGCCCCGTCAGCAATGTCAGCCAGCCTGGCCCGCACTTCAAATGTCACGCACTTCTGAGTAGTGAGCAATGAGCACTGCACTGCACAGCTAGCTGCATATTCTAAGCAGCTGCGCACGCGGGCAACCAGGTTTGTTGCCTAAGTCTTTTGTTTCGCCACTTGCGAGTCGGAATTCCCCGAATATTTCGCTTACACAGCAGCGTCTCTGCATCGATTACGGCAACCCAAACCAACTGTAATGAGCCATGCGCAAATATTTCGTCTATTACGCAACGCAACGGGCAAACTCAAGCCCAAACCGACAACAACAACAACAACAACAGCAACAACGGGCAAAATCGATGAGCTTGGTTGAGGCGCCAACACAATATGCATATACGCTTTGGCTGCTCGTCGCTCCTCTAAGCCAACTTCATGCCACAAATGTGAAGAGTTTTCACTAATTTCGAGTCGCTGCGAAACAAAACACGCGAATGAAACAACATAAACTCCAACAGCACAGCAACAACAACCACAACAACAACAATAGCAACGGCAACGTTGGCAACAACAGCGGCAAACAATCAGCACGGCTGCATAAATAAAAGTAAATTTAATGACAAGCAAAATATTTCTTGTCATGCCTATCAGATTACAAGATTTCTATATGAACTCGCAGATGACGCGCCTGTGTGTCTGCAACTGAGTGTTTATGTGCGTTGCCATGTGTGTGTGTGTGTGTGTGTGCGACTGTGTGAGTGAGTGTCGTTAAAACATGATTACTGGCGCTCGCGCAGACAGGCAGACGGACCTGACCGACAGACCGACAGACCGACAGACAGACAAACGGGCAAAGTGACAGAACCGTTAGTGTCATTTGAATGTGCCTGTTGTTTTTCTTGCCGTTGTTGTTGTTGTTTATAGTACATGGAGCCGTAATGCCTACGAGGTGTCCAGATGCAAGTCGCAGGCGCCGGCTTTGTCGAGGCAACTTTTGATAAAACCCACTTCAAAGAGAACGCCAGGCCAAGAGTCTCTCGATTTTGCTTTACAGATGTGCAAATTGCAAATCAGAAAACTCAGTCTACAAAAAGCTGCATGCTCCACACACACACACACACATACACACATACCAAGTACTTTATCACATTGTAATGCAGCCTTAGAAAATAATTAAAATAGTTTCCCATCATCGAGAGAGAAAAATGCGTGAGTTGCATGCACTGGTGGAGTGGGAAATCGCTGTCTGTCTGTCCGGCTGTCTGTTTATAAGACCCATTGCCAATCATAATCAATTTCACACATAACAAAACCGAAAAAATAGTCGAATGGAAAATAATAACTACGCATGAAATTGCTAATTGTAGCATTAGCGGAAGGGCCCAGCCCATGCCAATAGGCCTCAGATCGAACCGCTGCGATGCCGTAGGCCTCTTCACCATCGATCGACAATTAAAATCGTAGCGAATTCCCAAGCAACAAAGAAAATTTAATTACGCCGCATGTGGCATGTGGCGCAGCGACCCTTGGAAACAGATTCGAATCGAAAAAGGGCAAACCGTTGCGGGACCTTGGTCTATAATCAAGTGAGAAATTTGTGCGTTTTCAGGCCGCCTAATGAATTTTTCTAGCCATTTAAGGGCCGCACTTTTAATTTAGCCAACGACCAGAAAATGGGCGTAGTAATATTTTTTTGTATTTTTTTTTTGTATTAAAAACTCCAAATCGAAATCCACATCCATATCGAAATCAAAATCATAATCGAATCCCAAAATGCTTGTATTAGCTTATAATAGGAATCGCGTAATGATGATGCCACCGCATGAGATTCGAAAGGAGGTCGCAGGCAGTTGGGAAATACGCGCAGAGAATATGGTAACCTAGATTGATGAATTAAACATTATACATTAAACATATGGCTCCCATAATTATCGATAAGTATACTGATAAGGCGCGCATGATTAATCGAAAACTGCTGAGCATGTCAGCACACACGCTAAATCGCTGCATTTACGGATGTGTTTGTGTCAATGACTGCGACAGCTCTTAATTGTCAGCCGTGAAAAATACGCGCAAATCGGCTTCTTTATGTTCATTAGCCGTTTTTGGCTTGAACCCGACGGCGGCAAGATTCATCTTATGTTGTTTGTCATTCGATTGGATACATCGCTGAATTTACTCAATTTAAAACACATTTACTTTGCATTCATAATTTGGACAAAGTTTTGAAGGCAGGCCGAAAGATGTTTTTAATTTAGTTATAAATAATTTATACACCTACCAAATACACGTGCTGATCTGTACAAAAATCGATAGACTGAATTTTAAGCAAATACTTTAATATACTGCCTGACTCTTGCGTAGGGTCTGGCACATAAATCTTCACGTCAACAACACCAGAAATTCCTCTGCATATTTTTTGGTGACATCAATTAATTTAGCTTGATGTGCTGCAGTAGCAGAAACCCAAAGGCAAACTGCTGCAGTACTTAACTGAGAGATACCCTATAAGAGAGATTTATATATACAATTTTAATTAGTTCTATTGTACTTCACAAGGTGAAACCATGATCTTATTTCTATATGTACTGTACTTCCCTGTATAACTAACATATATCCCCAATAGGTTGCATACTTCTTCATCGAATGGTTTAGGGTATAAAATCGCTCGCCAAATTCATGCATACAAATATCAGCAACGATAGACAAAGGCTATGAAAATTAAATCAAAAATTAGTTTTCTTTTCGTTTCGCTCATTGTTTTTATTTTTTATTTATTTCTGTTTTTTTTTGCAACTCGCGATTTGCATATTTCTCGTAGGTGGTTCAATGAACTTGTTGCTCCACAGTGGAGCGAGCAGTCTCGCAGTGCGGCTGTGGTGGGGGCGTCGTTTGATGGCGACGGCGTGACAGTGACAGCGACACTTCCAGCTCTCTCGGCTCTATTCGCCTACACGTAATTTGACAAATTTGCAAAAATTTGCATAGACTCGCGAGGCAAACAAAAGCGGGCCCAATCAGTTGATACAGTAAGCAATTATGCTGCGAGCTGATAGCAGTTCCGATCGATATACCACTATAAAGAGTAGCATCCCATTAAAATGATATACAATTTATTTGATTTATCTCCGCAGTATACTGTTATTTTCGTTCCAAATTGAAGCTGCAATTAAGTTTATAGAGTCATGAATATACACCAAAATAACAGCTGAACATTTTTACGAATAGCTTTTTGATAATGCCAATTGCGACATCAGCTGCGGCTGCAACTGTTGCTGCTGCTGCTGCTGGTGCTGCTGCTGCTGCAGTTGGCAATTTCTATTAAAGCATTTAAAGTTGCTAACGAGCCAAGTCAATTGACTCGCTTTTCTTTGACTTTTAATTGCAATTGAGTTTCAACATGAGCTGCGTGCATTTGCGCAATGATTTGCCGATAGCAAAAACCATGGGAAGCGCATCGTCTTGCGGATGGGACTGGCAATGCTTAGGCTGTACGGCCAGGGAAGCCTTGGCTGCCTGGGCTGGCTGCGTAGCCTGGGCAGACGGGTTGGCTAATTGATAACGCCTCTTTAATTAATGTATTTGAGAAGCTGCTGCAAGCCAACTTCCAGCATAGCTAAGCTCTCTGGCATTCCCTGTCGAGTACTGTTGAGCACTTGATGGGGGGAGGTTTTCAACGCCAGGGGGGATAGAGATATTGACAAACGGGAAATGCATCGATGGCAGTCCATAATTAGCATAGTCCAGGCGGAGCTAGTCGCTTATTAAACTGATTTAAATGCACTTTAGTTGCAACCTTCGGTGTAACCTCATAAACCAAGTATCTCTCGGATCGGTTCTTTCTACGCACTACGCGGCCGAGTAATCTAGAATGCTAATTAAGCTGCCGGCAATATTTGCAGTTGTTGTTGCTGTTGCTTTTGTTGTTGTTGTTGCTGTCTTGTCTGTTGTTGTTCTCGCTGTTCTTGTTGTTATTAACGCATGCAAAACTCATGTTACGTATACGCACCGCAACCGCAGTCGCTCGATTAGCTCGATTTTGTATTCGAATTCGAGTTCGAGCTGCAGCTCCGTCTCTGCGTTGCACTGCGTTGCGTCCCATTGCGTTGAGTTGTGCGCTGCGTGCATTAATTAATAAATGTCGTGATGTCGCTTTTGAAGTGTCTGTCATTATGAGATCAATTAATAGGAAAAAATTCTAGATCAAGGCGAAAATGTACAAAAATGTCGCACACATGGGACAAGCGTGCGTTGTTGCAGTTGCTGTTGTTGTTGCTGTTGCTGTTATTGATCGACACGCAGTAGAAGTAGAAGTCGACGCATACGTTTCGCATGTCTGACCCCTTTTAAGCAAGGCACATTTTTATATAGTTTCCACTAAGTCTGAGCACATTTTGCACATTTTATTTACTATTGACCTGACATCAGCATAGGAATTACATCAGACGCATAAATGCCCAGCAAAAAAAAAATCTTGCGATGCTGCGAAAATAAATCAACAAAATCTTTTTAAAAAAATAATTAATAAAATATCACTGAAATAAAATATTTACATTCACACTAAGTTAAGACATAAGATTATCATAACAATGCTAGTGTAGATAAACACTGAGGACTTAAGAGGGATTTTGTAAAGAAAAATGAGTATTTGATAAGTTTTTAACCTACACTTAAATTGAAATTGCATATTAAAAGTTTTAATAGATAATTTAATATCATCATAATTCATTGCTGTAAAGTTTTAATGCTCACATACAGAAATATTACAATCGTAATTATATGTAATCATCATAAATGAATATTTAAACTTTATTGATCCTCATAAAAACATAATTCAGATTTGTAAAAACAACAAGACGAACACCACAAATTTCTCGCAGTGTAATTGATTATTTATTTTCATTTTGCGAACAAAAACGCACTTTTTTAGTTGGCTCGTGTTTTCGACGTTGTTTATTTTGTTGTTGTTGCTGTGAGTGGTGTTACTGGTATGGGTGTTGGTGTTGGTGCTGTTACTGTTGCTGGTGTTGCTGGCTAGCATGCATGGCTATTATAATTAATGTTGCTGATACGAGACCCGCCTTTGCTTCGGTGTTTGAGGCGCATTTGCTTTGATTTTTCGTGTTACAAAGTTCCCGTTTGTGTTGGCTGCACTTGTTCTGCTTGTTGCAGTTGTTGCTGTTGCTATCGCTGTTGCTATTGCTGTTGTTGGCGGTTTTATGTTACACAAATATTTGCGCTATTGACAAACACGGCTAAGGCAGCTAAAACTTAGCTTGAAATAAATTTGCCTTGCAAATCGAGTCGCAACTAAGGCGACTTATTTTATTTTGAACTTGATTTTGGTGGCGGTATAACAAAAGTCACGGGCTTACGTCAGGGGAAGGGGCAGATGATAGGAGCGGGGAGGGGGAGGCATGCGGCGTGCGGGTTGGGTCGGCAGCCGGGGTCAACGTTAAACCTGACGCTGTCCGAATGCAGCTGCGCGCTCAACGGCTGTGCGTGAGAACCAGCCTGCCATTAACAATAACAACAGCAACAACAGCAACAACAACAACAACAACTGCTGCTGCTGCTGCCTTATATATATCAAGATTTCAATTTTGCATTTGTGTACTTGAAAATTGACGCCGCACGGCACGCACGCATTTATTGTAGTTGCCTTTGTTGCTGTTGTTGTTGCTGTTGTTGTTATATGCTTCGTCTAGCTGGTTAATAAATTTCGAGATACTTATCAATTAGCATACGAATTACATGCCTTGCAATCATAAATAATGCGTAAATTTTGCGCTGTTTGTTTATGAAAACGCAACAAAAATGTAGAAGAAAACGATATACGAAAAATACCAATTGATGCATAGGCCAAGCCGGGGCAGGCCGGGGCAGGTTGGGCTGCTAGAGGCCACTTCTGAGAATTGTAATTTATATGCACTTCTACACATTGGGACTGTAGGTGCGTGTTTGATTTGTCTTTGATTAGAAACGACAAATAAACAACAAATCATGCAGCACGAAATGGATGGATGGATGGATGGATGGAAAACCAAGTTGAATTGAAATCGATTCGATTCGAATTGAATTGAAACGAAACGACGACTCGAACTCGAAAGACTAAGGGAACGAACTTGATGGGGCATGCTCAAGAAGTTACAGGCAGCAGCTCATTGTTATGCTCGACACTTTTGCGCTATATTTACAAATTGGGCCAATAAAATGAACACCATGAGACGGTGGTACACACACACAGTCGCACAACCATCGACAGCAAGAATTGTAAGACTATAAAAGCCAAGCAAAACGGAAAACGGGCACATAACTAAAATCAACTCACAACTGCTGATGAATTTTTATGCATGTTTATATGGTGGTCATAAAAGCTGAGCGTTCCCCAGCCAGGCCCGTCGCGGCTAGAAGTCAACGATTGTTTAATGAACGAAGCTACGCTCGTCCCTCTTGTCTAGCCATTAAATGGCCAGGCAAATAAATCAAACGCGACTCTCACGATCGCATGAACAGCTACACTTGATTATAGGCTGATTCGGCCAAGCTTACAAATCCGCCCGCTTCGTTAGCCATCACAACTACAACAACACATCACCTGCTGTGCGTCCGCTAGAGACGAGAAAATGTCAATGGTGCGTTAATCCCTGCGCTACAAATGTATCTCTTTCTGTCCGTCTCTCTCTCTGTCTCTGCCATCCGATACTATGCAAAATGAATACGTTGCCCAAGGGATTAGTGCTTAGCGAGGGATACATAAGCAATATAGATGGCTAAGCTGACGGCGTGAGGCACGCGCTAAAACATTTAGAAATTGTAAACGTTGATAAATCGACGGGGTGGGGGACAGCGACTGAGAGAGTGACAAACGAACAACGGCCAAAAAGGCAACAATAACAACTTTGATGAAGTGCGGGAGAAAAAGAAACACAACAATAAGTCGCGCGTTGGTCAACCTCAGTTACAGTTACCCGAGCCCCTTCCCCACCCCCCTCAAGGTTCTCCCACATTGTTTATTAAATACGAGTCATACTCGCATATTTTTCATTTATCTACTGCTCCAGATCTGTAGCCGAAACCGAAACAAAATTGAAATCGCTGTATCGCCATCGTATCGCATCGCATCGGATCGGCATCGGCATCGGCATCGGCATCTGGCAGCCGATATTGTAACTCCGCTGTCAGCCTAGTGACACTTTGGGCCCATGATTTATGCCTGTAGAGCGTTTCTTGGCCGCCACTCGGCGCAGCGCGGCGCACTGTGTGTGTGCGTAGAGTCGCCCCAGCCTCAACAACGTGTTGAGGCAATTACGCCCACTCGCTGACGCTAATGCCGAGTACAGATTGTACTTACACTTGCACACACACACACACCAACAAGTGTGATGTTTGTAATACGAGGGATTTGTCATTGTGGCGAGTGGAATTTCCCATATTTTTGGGCTCTGACTCAAAGACACACGAAACCGAAATGTGCCAAAGCTTTTAATACGCTGCTAATTAAAAATCAATAAAGCAAAAGCAACGCGAAACGAGTTGGGGCAACTCATCAGCGACGGACGGACGACAAAACAAGATTCGCAACGCCTCTCGTTGTCGGCAGTTGTGCTATGCCTGGCTCCTAAGTGCTCCTAATTGGCCACCTAAGCCAGTCCTAAAGCGCAGTTTTTTTTTCATTAATTTGCGAAACTGACAAACCGCTTAGCATCCGTCTATCCTTATCTGGTGGCTATCGCTGCGCTGGTCTCGTGGCTTTTATGATTTTTTAAATGTAAGTCACGCTTTTGGCAATTAAGTGCCCCCAACACCGACACCGACACCAACAACGACACCAAAGACAGCCAGAGCAGCAGCAGCAGCAGTGGCTGTGGCAGCAATGGTAACAGTGGCAGCGGCAGCCAAACCTCATCGACTGTGGCCTGTGGCCGCCCTCGACAGGTGGCTCTGGCTCGAGCACAGCCTCAAGCTCAGTTGCAGTTGCAGTGCCAGTGGCAGTCTCCTTTCCGGGCACTACTCTGTTGTACTGGGGGTGTTGGCCATCCGTTGCGAGTTGCAACGCTCGCTCTTTCTTTCTTTGGGCTGCCTTCCTGACTGCCTCCGTGCTACGTTTTGGCGACATGCGCCGCATTTGCAATTATTTTGCGGCTCATTAAACTTTTAAACACGTCGCTCACGTAGTGACGCGTCTGTCAGACGGCTGCCATGTAGTCAGAGCCAGTGCCAGTACCAGAGCCAGAGCCACAGACCGTCGCATCCCTCCGCCGGCGTTGCTCCCCCGCGCAGCTACCGCAGCTCTCTCGGGCTGCCTGTGAAAATGTCATAAAAATCTCTGGGGAGTTTGCAGTCGGTTTAACTGTTGCCTGCTTTGATTTCTGTGCCGTGTTGCTTTTTCCCAACGCTTTTTGAGCTTGCGAAATCACAAAGATTTCTTTTTTATCGCGCAACTGGTGTAGTTGTTGCTGCCGCTGCCGCTGCTGCTGCTGTTGCTGCTGCTGTTATTGTTGCTGCTGCCGAAGCCGTTTGATTGTTGCCAGCTTTTTATTTTATGATTATTATATTTTTTGAAAATTACCCCGGCCACCCTGTCACAGTCACAGTTATCACGCACACACACACACAGACGTGCACACGCTGTGCCTTGTGTGTTGACAAAAGACTTAGGCAACAAACTCGCCACAAATTCTGCGCTGCAATTTCGCCTGCGTGTGTCGCTGTCAAATGCAATTAGCTGCGAGCTTAATTGAAAAGCGGCCAATCGCCGCATGCCATTGTCCAAAAATTGAAAAATCAAAAATTGAAAAAGTGCAAAATTGAAAAATTGAAAAATCCTTTTGCTGCATGCCGCATTCCTCGAAACATTTCAATTAATTTTACTACTTGGCCGGCACTCTTTCGCTTTCCTTTACGCATTGTTCGCCAGTGTGTGCCACTTTCTGGCCATGACAGGCAACAACGAGCAACGGGCAACGAGCAACGGGCAACGAGCAACAGGCAACATGGGGCAACAAGCAACGCCACAACAACCACAATGACAACGTTTCAATGTCGGCTCGCATTAAAGTGTCGTTCGTTTTCTGGTTCAAGTACGTTTGTCGCAGATAAGTCGACATCCCCCCTGCGCCTGCGCTCTTGCGCTCCTGCGTCTCCGACCGGTCCAGAGGCAAACGAGCAGATTCCATTTCATGGCCATTTGCATGGAAATCGCTCAGCTGATTCGGGCTCCGGCTCGGTCTCTTGCTCCGCCGTCTGCTGCCGTTGTCAATAACGATTTTCATCATCATCATCCGCATCATCCTGGCAACGTTGAAAGCAGAATGTGAACCAGTTTGCAGCAGCGCCATCTAGCGTGCAGTTTTCACCAATCGCATATGCGCCACTAATGAAATATATGCGAAAGCCACCAGACGATGCTCTGCGCTATCAGCAAACGGCTTCGGTTTCATCGTCTCGCCTTCTTTTATTATTGTAATTTTGCTGCTGCTCCCGCTGCTGTTCCCGCTGCTGCTGCTGCTGCTGCTGCCGCTGCTAGCATCGCAGTCGAACGGCCGCAACGGTTTCGTTTTGTCCAAAAACGATGCATAATTTATGAGCATCGTTTGGGTGCATCGTTTTATTATGCTAATGCCCGAGGTAATTTGTACGTTTCGGGTCTGTGCCAGCTTGGGCTTAGTGTCACTATTAAGCGACTAATTAATTTGTTGCAGACGCTCGATATGTCTATTTCCGTGTGTGTCTGTGTGTGTGTGTGTGTCTGTGTGTGTGTGCTTACAGATCGGTTCGCATTGATTAGCATTAGCGGGCTAAGCATGAAGGTGCCAACAGTTCCATCAATCAATTAGTCGAGCAAAGCTGAGGCGACCAACGCAACTGAGCCCCCAAAAGCATTGCAATTATTTTGCAATCGTTGCAGCAGCAGCAATATAAATGCCACAGAAATGCAACAGAAATTGCAGTGTACAGGGGATACACAAAACGTACGAAAAGAGAGCAACAACACGACGACAACTGCAGCAGCAACAACAACAACAACAACAGACTGTGTAGTGACCACGTCGCCGTGTCTGGTCTGGTCTGGTCGGGGCAGCGTGTGTGCCCCCACGAGAGGTCGTCCAGCCGTCGTCAGATCCGGCTTGGCGGTCGTTCTGTCGCTCCGACCGAACGCGTCGGTCGATCGGACGGACGTTCGGTTCGCTTGGTCGCTGAGTCGTTCGTCGTTTGGTCGATCGGTCGCTCTGTCGCTCGGTCGGAGGCCTTTGAGTTACAAGCAAACCGTCGCACGTTGGAAATACTTTAAAGCGCTTAATAATATGCAGTTTATTATTGTTATTGGCGTCGTTGTGGCACATAAAACTTGCAATTGGCATTATTAACGCCATAGGCTGTGGCCATTTAGTATATTTCGCTTTCCTAACTTCGCTTGCGAAGTTTTTGGGCGTGTGTGGGAATGCTGCGATTGCAATAGCAATTTTGGCACAACAAATGACGCTGATTGATTATGCTCACAAGCAATGGTAACAACAACAACAACAAAGCGAACAGTCAAGCCAGCTTGTTGTGTTGCTGGTGCTGGTGCTGGTGCTGTTCACACCTGGCCACAACACATTAATGAACATTCAAATTAACTGCACTCTAATTAACAAAATATATACTCAGCTCTAGTCGCATTTCGCACGCAAAACGACGCAGCGCGATGCGGGCGGGCGGGCGCAGCTAAATTTTGTCAATGAGTCGATCCAGTCCAGTCATAAGCTAATTAAGCGCAAAGCAAAGCAAAGCGAGGCGAGGCGGGGCGAAGCGAGGCGAGGGGAAGTGAAGATAATAAAATATACTTTTATATAATGGCTTAATAAAGTGCGTGAGCTTCGAGCGAAACGTGAAGTGAATATAATGAAATCCATAGAGCGCTCCATTCATTGCGAATTACGTATGCGCGAATACGATTTATTAGTCTAATGAGTGCAGCAGTGGATTCGCGTGACTCGCATGGAGCGAAATTAAATTCATTTGTTTTGCATTTGAATTCGCCCGAGGGTCGAGGCAAAACATATTTTCAAATTCTATAAATCATTTATAATTAAGGGAAATTAATACTAAATTAATACCATAAATAATTATAATATAAATAATACTAGACAGTAAAAACATTAATACAGTAATCTTCTCATTCTTACAAAATGTACTTTGTCATACCTGACGACACCTTGACAAATGTTTGGCTGCACTTTGAGTTGCCTCCCCCGCTGCACTGAAATATTTCTAGAAATCAAAATGGAAATGAGTTTATGTTGCCAGATGATGCCTGCCGTTTCTGCCGTTAGTTTCCGCGTTGTCAAGCGCTCACTTTAAACTACGCCGCCGCCATCAAAAAAAAAAAAAAAAAGCGAGCCGACGCGGCGGCTGACAACGCGGCGTATGCGCATTTTTAATTGCCCACAACGACACGATTGCAGCGAAGATTGGCAACAGATTTTCGACAGATTTTTTCTGTTTTTTTTTTTTATCACAGCGCTTGCAGCGCAACAAATTGAAGTTGACATTTCAACAGGCTACGTGGACTGTCGTCGATTGCCGGCTCCGTTGGCGCGTTAATTTCAGCGAATTTCAGCGAATTTCAGATTTCAAATGGCTCACCAAAAATGGTCGCGTTATGAATTATCAATATGGAACCGCCGCCCCTGGTGACATCGTCGTCGGTTGCCGGTTGCAGTGCGACCAGAATGCGACGGTTTTGTTGCCGCAACGCAGGAAATTGTTGCCATTGCTTGACCAGTGGACACAGCGGCAGCGGGTGCTCCATATACGGTCTAAATATTTGCTAAATCACACGCGCTGTGCAGACTCAGACAATACAGTGCCGTCTGCATAGTTGTTGTTGCTTTTGTGGCTGCTGTAGTTGTAGCTGGGAGCTCTTGCTCCAGCTCCAGCTCCAGCTTCAGCTTCAGCTTCAGCTTTGGCTCTGCTGTGGTCACGATTTTAACATTTTTGCGCATGCGCAGCGAGCACCCCAAAATTTTCGGCGTTGCCCATTAATTTTCATTGAAAACGTTTTCATATTTTCGCCATAGTTGCTGCCGCTGCTGCTGCTGCTGCTGCTGCAGTGGATGCGGTTGCTGTCGCTGTTGTTATTGTTGTTACTGTTGTTGTTGCCACATTTTCGTATAGCACAATATTTTCATTGTAGTGTTTTGGCATATATTTATGTGCCGTAAAAAATGCGATCAAGATTGGCTAGGACTACAAACTGCTGCACACCAGACAAGGCGAGGTTCGCGACTTATTCCGCATCCAAGTCGCAGCAGCAGCCGCAGCAGCAACAGCAGCTGCGGCAGCGGCAGCGACCCAACTCGGCATTGTTGTTCAACTTTGCACTTCAATTGCAGTTGCCTTAGCTGTTGTTGTTGTTGTTGTTATTATTACTGTTTGTGGGCGCAGGCGTAAATTAATGGAATCATCGAACCCAACTCAATCCAATACTGCCAGTGTTGCCAATGTTGCCCAGGCGGACTGAAGTTCAATGCTTGTGTTAACAACTTTACACCTATGCGACGGGGCCGCGTATTTAATTGTGTTTTATGTTTAACTTATCAATTAGAGAGCTGCGGCTCTTAATTGCGGCATGTGGCGCTGGCTGGCCAAATTAGTGGCCCCCACTAAGGTGGCCGTTATAGAGATGCCGAAACAAAAGAACACCACAAATTGACTCTGACTCTTTTCGGGGTGTGTGCGGCCGAACTGGGCGAGTCTCGCGCGCCGGACTGCGCAAAACAAATGCTAATTATATGCTTACCGGGTACGTCTTGGGTACTCGTACTCGGGTACTCGTACTTCGAACGAAGCTCTCATTGATTCCCTCGCCAGAGCTGGGGCCAGGGCAAGGTTATGTTTGGAGCAAGAATACAAGAAGCTGTTGCGCTCCAGCTGTAGTCAGTCTATCTGTGTGTGTGTGTGTGTGTGTGTGTCTGTGGCCAGTCAGCCACGCCCATTTAATTGCCACCTAGCATTTGAGTTAACTAACTGTTCATAAATAGTTATGGCATACACGGACAGCGGCTGCGCCCACAAAGTTGCCACTGCCACCAGTGCAAGCGTATTGCAGATCGCGGGCCATGCCCTGCTTCAGTTTGAGCTCACCTCAGCTTCGACTTCGACTTCGACTTGGACAGCCAAGTCCAACTGCGAGTCCAACTCGGAGTCCGCGTCCCAGCCAAGTTTTCTACTTTGTGCCATTGTCAGAGCGGCAGCTCACTTATTTTCCCACTCATGGCGCGGCTTTGTTTTTGCTGCCGCGCGGCTGCTGCGGCAGTCGTTGCTTAAAACTTAGTTAATTTAGCTCATTTTGTTTAATTTTGGTGCTGCTTTGGACTGCTACCAATTTGATTTGCAGGCCCCGGTCGCATTGATTGCTTTATTAAGCGTTAATTTGGCCAGCGTCCTTGGGCGAGTTGCCGCTGCTGCTGCGCAGTGTTGCAAGCAAAGTCTTCCGCATGAGGCCGCCACAAGATGTGAGACAAATACGACAAGCAACGCAATGTGATGACTCAGTTTTCATCATAATTGAATCATTAACTCTGCGTTAAACTATCTTTATTATTATGGAAAAGATAAGTTTACAAAATTGAAAACATTTAGGAAAATTCAACTCGAATTTCGTATGGAAATCTATTCGAGTTTAAGTCATGGGACTCTTTCTTCTTACCTTTCAATCTAGAGTTTCCCATCGCTTCGCTTCGTTTAGCATATTCGATTGTGTCTAATTAAATTATGCGTTCTCCGCCTCCTCCTTCTCCTCCGCCTCCTCCTGCGAAGCTATCCGAAAAAGTGTTTCCCACTTTAATAAATTTGATATGCAACAACGGCGACGCAGCAGCGCAGGCTCCCAGGCATAAATCACAACGCTAGAAAGAGAGAGACCCCACACTCTGTGCTGCAAAGTGTGGCTGTGTGTGTGTGTGTGTGTGTGTGTGTTTATAGCGGTGCCATTCATGCGTGGTCACAGCGGCTCATTCAGAGGTGTCGCTGCTTGGATCGTTTATGCAAATATGCAATGCGAAACACAAAAGCCAAGTACGCCCAACATGTCAGTCAGTCCGTCTGTCAGTCAGTCCGTCAGTCAGCAGTTGGGAAGTCAGTCAGGCACTCAGTCAGTTAGTCAGCTCAGTCACTGCGAGGCAGCGGGCAGAGGGCGTTCATAATCATACGTCTAATTGCCCGCGTCGGTCCGTGAGATTCTTATGGGGCCATTCAAATGCAAAAGGCAAAAGAGGCAGAGCCAGAGCCAGAGCCACGGGCACAGGCAGCGATCTTATTGTTATGCAGAGTACACACTAATTCAGCATTTGGCTCACTCAAATGCAGCCACTTCACTCCACGAGTGGCAAGGTGGCAGAGTGGCAGAGTGCAGAGCGACGACGATCTGCAACGATCTGCTCAAGTGGCATTTGCATACATTAAGCCACTTGTTTGCGAACCAATCAGGCGCTTGGGCAGCGTTTTCAGCCATTCGTCAAACTCGGCTTGGACAGCTGACCAATATTTATGACCCAACAACGGCAATAACAATAGCAACAACAACAACAACAACAAGAGCCGCCAGCAGCAGCCTACGTATTTGTTGTCGTTGTTGTCGTTGTTGTTATTGACTTTGCATTACGCTGAATGGCAACGTTAAAGATGCGTTAAACTTATTAGCTAACACACACACACACACAGCATACACACACACGCACGCACACTCAAGTTTATGGCCTTTGAGTGAAATCATCACAACAAAAAGTGAATGGGTTTTATGCTGTACTTATAGACATAATCCGTCAATATACTAACAAGCTGGTTCCGTTGTAGCTTATGGGCTTAAAAGGCGCAGAAATGATGGGGGGTTTATAAGTTTAAGTTCCTCTTTCACTCCCTCTTTCTCTTTCGCTGCCTTCTTTGCCTCTCTCTTTCTTTCTCTCGCTGTCTCTCTAATCTCTTATGCACATAGTTTTATAGCCTACACGCATTAACAATCGCATTTATCGTACTATAATGGCAGCTATAGTTCAGAAAAGTGTTGACACTTTTTCGGATCAATAAACGATCGTAAAACGTCGAAGAACCCTTTGCAAATGGGTGTGTCATTTCCGCTTGCTTGCTTGCTGCTGGCAGGCAGCAACTTGTTAATGTGTGAAGAACCATAAAACGATCCATAAGCCACACACAAAGGAGCACGGCGACAAAGTGCCGGAGCTATTGTTAGGGGGCTTAAGTAGTCGAGGGGATTCTCCAAGCGACGATTCGCAATAAACTGAACAATCTGTTGCTGCTGCCAAAGTGAAATCGTCCATGAACTTTAGGGCAATAAAAACTCATGCAAATTATACAGATATAAAACTATCTTTAGACATTTAAAAAATCTATTTTGATTTATTTAATATTAATAGATAAGTTACTTAAAATGAAATTGGTCGATTTATGATTCTCACTTTCAAATCTACAAAGACTTATCACACTTTGCAGAAGGCATTAAGAATTCTGCCCCTATACAATCCCCGCCCCCAAAACGCACTGACCTATTTAACCGTACAAACCGTAAACTTGGAGACCATTCCGTTGACTAACAAATTAAAAATCGCACTAAAACTCAGTATTGCCTGGCCGAGAGACCAATCCCCCACCCGAATTCGAATTCGAATCCGATTCCGTTTGGCAGAGCAGAGCAAAAACGCTTTGCCATTTTGGTAATTTGGTGCAATGCGGCGAGCAACGGAAAATGTTGAAATACTTTGCAAAACACATGCAGCAAATACGCGAGCAGAAACGCAACAATAAATAAACGAGTGTTTTTATAGCTTTTCAATTGATTTCGGAGCACGGCGCAGCAGATCGCTGGTGCGCAGTGCTTGGCGTGCGTCGCAATAAATAAAACAGCGTACGAGCTATTATACAATATAATAAATCTCAAAAAAAAAGAGTCTTTGAGCCGTTGAGTCTGGGCAAAAAGTGGGCGTGCACTGCTCTTGATGTTGTTGATGTGGTTGTTGTTGGTGCTGCACTTTGCACATTAAAATGCCGCGCGCATGCGTGCCGCAGTCTTGCCGTGCCCAGGCAGCAGCGCAGGATGTGGGCAGCAGCGAGTGGCAGAGGCAGTGACTGTGTGCGACATGTTGAGCAATTCCCTGTGCGACAAATTTCTGCACATGCTGCCTCATTCTGTGCCTTGTGCCTGTGCCAATCGGCTTCATAATTGACCCCCGCTTCTTGCCCCTCCTTGATTGGCTATCAACGGTACCGACGCCCGTTTGGGCGCACCTTTTGTCTCTGTCGCACGCTTAATTAACATTCGATTTTCATTCATAATAAATGCACTTTAAATGCATGTTTCCCCGCACATTAAAAGCGCATAAATTAAAAATTAACACCCAAGTGGGAATGACGAGGCGACGCGACGGCAACGGCGGCTTTCTTCCTCTCCACGCATGCGCGTATGCGGAGCTGCCTCATCACTCATACGCAATGAAGACATTTATATGGCAAAACCGTTTAGCGCCAGCATTGGAGCAACGCATCTTCGCCTGCGTCGCAGTCGGCGTCGGAGTTGATGCGGGCAGGCAGGCAGGCAGACGTGGACACGGGGCAGCTAGTTGCAAAGTAGTTTCAATAGCTCGACTCCAGTGACGTAGCGAGGGGAATAAGCTAGAGTGGGCTGGCAGTTGTGTACCCTGTTAGCGACGCCTCTGTGGCTGCTACTGCTGCCGCTGCCTCGTCTCGGCTTGCAACTTATCGTCAACTTTTTCTAGCCGCCGCGGCACGCAATGGGCGTTGCCAGGCACCTGTTGCAGTGGCTGCTGAAATCAGAGCAAGGCAAGGCTCACTGTGTGCGTGCGTGCGTGCGTGCAGCGTGTGTGTGTGTGTGTCTTGTGGCCAAGTCTGATGACAGCATCTTGGGCAGCGAGTTGTGCGCGCTGCTTTTTGCTGCTGTTGAACATGTTAATTCGCCGTGCGTCGCGTTGCATAAAGAGCAAAACAAGCGGCCCCCGATCGAGCATGGCCGTTACATGGCAGCCAAGTTGCTGCTGCTCCTTATTTTATGTAATTGCCAACTAAACACTTTCAGCCCGATCGTCGTCGTCGTCATCATCATCTCGGCATCGGCATCGGCATTGGCATCGTTGCTCTTGTTGTTGCTGCTGCTGTTGTTGTGCGTATTTATGTCTAATTAAAATAGCGCTGCATGCCGGCCATACCAGTACCTGGCCCCCATCGGGGATTGTACTCAGTTCCCATGTGTGTGTGCGTGTGTGTGCGCGCATATGTTAAGTATGTGCTTTGTGTTAATTATAACGTTTTAATGCTTTTGCCTTAAACGTCGCACAGTTCAGCTGGCATTTCCTGCGCGCCCGCTCCCTCTCGCACACTCATTCTTCCTGCTCGGGGCCATAGTACCTGAAAGTCAATAAATCTATGCAAAACCGATTAAAAATCATATGACAAACTGTCCGCTGGGCGTTTAATTGCAACTTGAGCCATTTCTGGCTGCCGTTACTCGCACTCTTTGCTTATTGTTATTGTTATTGTTATGGTTAGTGTGTTTTTTTGTTTTTGTTTTTGTTTTCTTAATAAGCCGCCTCAATTTGCTTTAATTTGCGGGCGGCCACAGGGTCGTATGAGTAACATTTAATTGCAGTAGCATACGGCGCAGAGCTTAACAGGGGCAACACTTGAAAGAATTTCAGCTGAAATTGCTCATTACGTGGTCATTACGCAGAAGTACAACGCGACGGCAACAACAGCGATAACTATAACAACATACCAAAAATGGTGGCCATAACAATAACAATAATAATAATTAAAAACCAATTTTTCGAGCCAAGTGGCTGCACACTAAAACAACAGTAACAGCAACAGCAAACTGGGCTATAATCACACATTAACACAGCCACAGGTACATACCACATGTATTCACGTATGCATGTGTGTGTGTGTGCGCTTAGTTAGTTCACAAATTTGCTTAGTCAAGCGGCAATAAACGCGCCGTAAAATGGGCGCAGCAATTTGGCCCACGGCTGCCACGGCAAAGTGCCACAAAAATGCACCAGAAAATATTATTGCGATTAATAATTTGGCAATAAAATTGTGTATGTACGAAAGCACAATAAGAGCATTTATTATTAACAATTAGAGGCAGTGCAGTGCAGTGCACTTGAGCAGATGCCAAAACAGAAATTGTCCGCAAGCCCCAAAAGCCAAATAGGCTCACCAATCCTGCGCGCATTTGCCCCGCTGCGGCACCACACAAATGCACTTTGCTGCAAAAACACAAAACACAGAAAACAGTAATAAAATAAAAAAAAATATATATATTGTGCTGTTGTTACCTGTGCCTGCTGCTGCTGTTGTTGCTGCTGTTGCTGCTGCCACCACTGTTAAGCAACAATTAAGCAATTTTCATAATTACGAACAATGACCAATTTTTTGACACGCTCGCAAAGCGCGCAAAATTTTTTAACCAGCGGCAAATAGCGCCGCTGCTGCTGACGTGAACGCCAGCGGCGAGCAGCTGCTGCGGCGGCGGCGTTTAACATGAACGTAGTTTTGTGCATTGCCAGTTGATGCATGCTTAATCAGAAATTCAAACACTGAATTAAATGCAACAAGCAGGGAATTTGTGCATGCGGAAACTTGGCGCACTACGAATACACTTTCTTCTCACATAGCAGCTGTGACGTCACAAACTACGATCGCATTGTAAATGAAAGCTGGCAAATATCGATGCGACGATTTATCGATATTGCAGTGTCGGATGTTAATGTGAATGGCAGAAAAGTAGAAGAAGTGCGAAGAATTTGTTTTGTAGTTTGATTTCGAGTTAACTCTGTCGCGCATTTACAGCATGCACACATAAATCTCCTCTCGCACTTGACAATAATCACGTGCTGCCGCATTTTGCACCCAGTCGAGTCCAGGCAGGCACTTGGCATTAAATCTGCACCACACACCACACAATTGACCAGGGGCTGCTCCCGACGCGTCGCGTCGTGTCGTGGTCGTCGTGCTGCAACTGCTCTCTCGGATGGTGGCGGCTGATTTTGCTGGCAATTTCTGCACCGATTTATATAATCAGCGGCGACACAAAACGTGGCAACATACTACATGTAATTTGCCATTGCCCCAGCCACCACACAGCACTGCAGCCCCATGCTCCCCTGCTGCCTGCCAGCTTGGGGCAATCTAAAACAATTTGCGTTTCGGTTTTTTTTCGGCAACAGAAATTGGCCAAAGTTGAGGCGCTGCTTGCACTGGCGCTGTCGCTAACGCTGTTATATCTTGGTGTTGCAATTGGTAAGTCGCACTGTGCCAGACGCGCAGATGCAAAGCCGGGCGACATCCGAGACATCCCACCCACAATTAACGTATAATAATTGCAAATTAAAACCGCTGGAAAAACCTGCGCGACTCAAATTGCAAAAGCCGAGCACACAAAAACTGCTGCGACGAGAGTGTTGCAAATGCAAGCCGAGTGCGGTTTTGTTTTCAGTTTTTCTATTTTCTGCTAGTGTACTCGGTTGCATTTGTTAAGAGTCGAGTCAAGATATTAAACAATAATTGTAACTGTAAAGTGAGCTTAACGTGAGTGCATCAAAGCATAATTTTCTTGCAACAGAGACGGGCAGCAGTGCAGCTCACCAGCCCCGCCGCGGCGCAGACAGACGGTAACAATTCATTGAAGAAAAAAGCACAGACAGAGCCACTGCGACTGACTGACTGACTGACTGACTGAGTGACTGACTAGCAGACTCAGTCCAGTCGGGGGGACGGACAAGCGGATAGAGAAGTCAAGAAACTCAGCTAGTACGTAAAACATACCGCCTTATAATTAGAGCAGAAATTCTGACGTTTCTATTTCAATTTTCCAACAAACGCCACGCAAAACTGCCACGCCAAGTGACGTTTTGATTGAGTGATTGGCAACAAGTCAAGAGAGCCAGCCCGAACCGAGTCGAGTTGAGCTGAGCTGAGCCGGCAGACGTGGTAGCCAACCAGGCAGCAAGTGTTGCCCACCGATGTGGTTGCTATATTGCCCGACTGCTGGTGGTGGCTCTCTGCTGCTGCTGTTGCTGCTGCTGCTGGTTGTGGTTACAAATATCTGCATACCAAGCACAAGGCATGGCAATAACTGAATGAAAATCACTTTTTTGCTGCGCCTCCTCTTGTGAAAGAAGGTATCCAGTTACCAGTACTACGGCTGAGACTCCATGTGCAAGCCCCAGCACCAGATCACCAGCAGCGACCATTGTCTTGTGTACTTCAAATCCGGCAAATGGCAGGTAATTTAAGCACTAGAGAAATTTCAGTGCACATTGCTGGCTAAATGTGGTCGGGTCCACTTGTAGCAACATTTATAATTATCACAACACAATTCGCAAAAATGTTGCTAGTATCTCGTATCTATCGTAGTTGCTATGATTACGTGCCTGCTGCTGCTGCTGCTGTTGATGTTGTAGTTGCTGTTGTTGCTGTTGCTGGGGCGGCACACCCACTTTTATGCCATACAAGTTTCAAGTGGTAATTGCTCCAATTTGAATACGTAATAAAAATCGAATGAGCAGCAAATCGATTAGCAATCTAACGCGCCCATTGTGTGGTCGGACTCACAACCCCAGCCCCGGCTTGGTTTGGTTTGGTTCCATGTTCATATGGTATGTACGAGTGTATGCACGAGCCAGACGCGACGCGACTTTTGTCTACCGGATCGATCGGTTTGCGGATACTGCTGCTGCTGTCCATACGGCGCAGCGACGGCTACTGCGGTCGCTCAATGTGAAGGTCAGTAGGTGGCGGCCAGCAACTACAACAATCAATTAGACCCCTGAAACGGTAATAAGTACTAACATACTATTAGAGGTTTCACATGACTCAGGATCGAAGAGAAAGGCGTGCGCCAGTCAGTGTATCGAAAACGGTTTAACGTACGGTGTAACACTGAATTTGGGCGGGAAGTGGTTGTCAGGGTAGCAAAATAATAACTGTCAGCCTCTTAACGGTTAACAACGAAGAAGGAACTGCCATTCAATTAGTTTCCGTTTCAAATTTCAGATAGATTTTTGTTTTATTACTCATTTCTGAGCATTTTCGCAATCTCAATTGCTGGATTAATGTCGTCTTAGCTAATGGCGCGCCTAGTCTTCGATTCGATCGAATTGTAATTGTAATTCCTAATTGCTTTCTTTTATATTCAAGCAGACTGCGACTCTCTCTCCCACGCAAGCTGCCAGCAGCTGCTTCAATCAGTCGTTGCAAATGCTCCAATTTGATTTGTTCGTGCCTCAGTCAAGCCTCAAGCTGAAGCTGAAGCTGACCAAAAATGTTTTGACAGTTTGCAGTTATTGTTTGATGCGCTGTCATGTGATGAGTTCATTAAGTGTACACAATAATTGAGCGTTAAATGTAAAACTCAACTTATGAATGGGCGTGCGTTTTGACAGACAGCCCCAAAGCCGAGACCAAGAGACCAAGATGGGTGATCATAGAGCGTAGATCGTAGATTGACTGACTGAATGAATGACTGCTTGCTTGCTGGCCTGGCCTGGCTTGGCCTGCCTGACTGGCTGGCTGGCTGGCTAGCTGCCTATCTGACTGATAGACTGACACTGATGGGCTACGCCAGCGCATTGGCCAAGTGAAATTGATACGAACGAAAGTTGGGGGTGACCACTTCCTGCTTGACCGGGTAAGTCGTCGGCTTAAGTGTATTGTATTTTATGTGCCGCTATCTAATTAAAACACAGCGGCCTGCCTGACTAACTGCCCTGCCCTGTTCGGCCTAAGTTGCCTGTGCCTCTGCTGGCCTTGATAAGAACCTGATAGGCAAACGGCCGCAAAGGCTTTTACACAGTCAACGCTGTCGGTCGCTCCTTTTTCGCCGTGGCCGTTGGGCAATCTGAGTCCGAAGTGGAGCGCATTTGTTGTATTGAATTGCCAAGTGAAATTACTGATATTTGATGCTATTAACACAAATCTGCAGTGCTGCACTGCACAAGGTTGCTTTGATGCCAGCGACTTGCGGGTGTCGCTTATTGTCGTAACAGTGCCCGTTTACAGTGGGCTCCCTCGACAGCCTTTTCCTCTACTTCAGCTACAGGTTCGGTTCGGTTCGGTTCGGGGTAAGAGCATCTCTGGCAACCGTCAGCTTGGCGCCCATAAAGATTGTTTTTCTGTTTTTTTGGTCTCGGGGAGCGCGCGTGGCAGCAGATCGAAACGAATTCAGAGGCAAGAGAGTCTCTCTATCTCGAGGTAACCCAAACCCGACCAGCTAGATGAAATAGATCCGCTTTAATATCGGTAATTAGGACCACACCTATGCGATACTCAAAGTGATTTTTATTACAATCTATGCACCGTTGGTTTGTTCTGTTTTATAGCTGCCTGCTGGCCAAAACTCGATTAGTTTCAATTTGCTGTTATTGTTATTGTTCTTGCTGTTGTTGTTACTGTTGCTGTGGCTGTGGCTGGTGTTGCTGCGAATGTGGTATTGTATTATATGGTTGTTTGTCTTTTATTGTCTGGCTTTTGCATATTTATTCGAGTAGTATGTATAGTTTATATTTCCATGCTGTCTGATCGAACCGCAGCGGCAGCTGTCGCAGTCGCCGCCGTCAGCCACAGATCCGCAGCCGCAACGCCGCGTCAACATCGGCAACCTCAGCAATGCCGCAATTACATGAAATTTCAAACTGAGTCTCGGTCGCATATCACACGACAAACTGACCTTAAACTTGCCGTGCCGGGGCTTTTGTTATGGCAAATAACAAATTCAAATAAACTATGCAGCGGTCAGCTTTAGCTTCTATGTGCAATTAGTTTTTACTATATAAGTCCAGTATGTGTGTGTGTGCGTTTTTGTGTGCGTGTGTGTCTGTTTGTGTATGTGTTTTTCTATTTCCAACTGTATTTTGTTTTTTTTTTTATTTTTTATTTTTTGTAGGTTTCGCGTCGTGTGTTGAAAGTTTTTATATTTTGATTTCATAGCCAAGCAGGCGAACGAGCAGCAGGTGGTCCCCTGTTGCACCGCCGCCAAAAGCTAATTGTGTTTTTCTCACATTTGCAGTCAGGCACCGTTTCTATAGTTATTGCTGGAGCTGTTGCCTGGTGCCTGGTGCTGGTATCTGGGAGATACATGGGAGCACATGTGCTCATATGTGCGCCCAAAACAAACACACAATAAATTGCCTGTGCACAGCGTGCGTCCTGAGCTGAGAATGCTCCGCTGTGATGCTGTGCTGCTCAGCTGGGGCAGTGCTGGTGCTGCTGCAACGACGAGGAGGTGCTTGAGAGAGTCGGTTCTATTTTCGTGTTGCGCCTGGGCCTGCATTTTGCATGTAGTAAATTAAAGCAGGCTTTAAATGTGGTTCCTATCCGAGCGGGGCTTTCACTAAGCATGGAGAAATTCGCTGGGACTGAACTATAAAATAGTTATAATTGCTTGTGTGCTGCACTTGCCTGGCCCATAAAGAAGTCAGCAAGGTTATCAATACAGAATTTAAGACCAATTAATGCTGAGTATGCTCAAAAAGATCCGTGGGTTCCGTGGGATCTTTTGATGGCTTGGGGGAAAACTCGTTTCTGTAATTGACATTTGATTTTTCATGTTTTCCATCAATTTCTTCACAATTCTGATGAGTTGCTCGAAAAGAACGTTTCACGAGAGAGACAGGGGGAGATAACCCAGGTAAAACCGCGCTAAGCGTTCTGTTGACAGGCGGCAAACTGACTACCTGTGTTTGGCCCGCTGTCAACATATCCCGGCAGTTATATCACATATTCATATCAGAGAACTTATCGCCTTACGACAACCGCAACGCAGTCGAATGAAGTTCTTGCCCGAAAACCAGTTTGGATCTCTCTTTCTCTGCCTCTGCTTGCTGCGTGACAACTTTAAATTTAGCCGACGTCAGGCATCATTAGACATCCCATTTGTGAGCCAAATGGGGACTGACTGAGAAATGAAAATGTCATATTACATGATACCCCTATGCGGGCACATTGAGAGAGAGACAATCGGAGTTGCCCAAGAGAGATTCACAGATTTTCACTTTGTATGCAAATGCGAGCAGAGTCGAAAACTAATGAAAGCAAAATTAATTTGCAACACAAAACCGCCGCAGAGCAGGAGGGGGAGGAGAAGGCAGCTTTGAGGCAGCCAACAGGTGCATGGCATGGAAAACTCATCAGGGAGCATAGTCGGGGCGCTCATGCAGATAAACAGTTAGAAAAGCCATAGCAGTGTGCCCAGTTACCTGCCTCAGCCTGCCTGTCTGACTGTCCGTCCGTCCCTCTTGCCCGACTGCCTGACAAGTGGATCACATGTGGACCGAGATGACCGAGTTGTTGTTCATGCTGTTGTTTTTGTAGTCATTGCATCCGCAATTTCGTATCAGGTGCCTGTCCGTGTCTGCAGCGAGTAGGAGTATCAACTGCCCCGGTGTGGTGCGGGTGCCCATCGGTGGGGGGGGCACAGAAATATGAACATGCAACGCCAGCTAACGTTCCGCCTCTACACTGTAAGTTACATACATCACACATACACACTCACTTAGCACTACTGTGGGCTCCCGGACACGTGGAGGAATTTTCGGTTGTCTTCGGCTCGTTTGCTTCCGAGTCAATTGTATTTGCCCAATGCAAACAACCAACTGCGACTGGCTTACTGTGTGTGTGTGTGTGTGTGTGTGTGCCGCCAAGCAGTCTGGAGTCTGTCCAATGTTTACTATTGACTGTTTTCAATACCATATTGGTGGCACAGGCAGACACAACTGCCGGCCAAGTAGCCAAGTAACCAACCCGAGCCAGAGTAAACGCTGCTGCTGTCGTTCGTATTAGTTTTAAATGCCACATTAGCATTGGGCAAACACTTTGAACTCCAAGCCAGAGCCAAAGCTGAAACAAAAACAAACACTGTTGGTCAATACGACACGCCGAAGCTTTGATGCACTATCAAAAAGAGAGAGAGGGGGAGGGAAAGTAATCAAAAGTGTGTGTTGCTGATGCAAATGCTTAAAAGAAGTGTACATACACGTATATCTGTTCTGAACTTTATAGAATAATTCTACGATTCAATCTTATTATCGTAGCGATGGTCACAATCATTGTATATAAATATGATGCGTAAACTGATCTTAGGTCTCACAACTAATGAGAATATCACAGTAGGAACCACGTGGACGACAAGGCCATTTGCTGCCCTTCCCCGGCATGTGTAAATGCAAACGGTTAAATGCCTACTGCAAATACGGCCACTGTACGGACCTCACACACACACATAGTCAGGCAGTGGCAGGCAAGTGGGAGATTTAGTACTTGACCAACGTGACCATTGCTAATTGCGCGGAAAGCAAACAGTGAACAACGGCAGCTACAGCAGCACCTATTCGTGGGGCAATGTAAATTGATGTTTGAAAATATTTTTGTTTTTTGTTTTGCCAGAAATTCCCAAGCACTTATGAGTTTTTCACTTTTGCGCAAACAAAAAGAGAAGTTGAAATTAAATAAAAACAACTTGCGAAGTAGAAACAAAAAGTCAACGTTACTTTTTTTTGGCGACACTGCCAATTTTGGCCACCTCGAGTTATTTGGGCAGTTTCTGGCATGCTGTAAATTTGTAGGTGAAAATACGTGATGTTTTCGAAATACACACACACACACACATGGAGAACTGTGCAGAGTGATACGTTTTGACAATCAGTTAACGCCCATTGCGGGACTTTCGGTCGGAACTGGGCCGAAAATGGCGGCCGTAAATTGGCCCAGAGTCGGGCGTACATTAAATGTGACTTTTTTCATGGCCTGGCGGCACTTACAAAACAATAAACATTTATTTTACTATTTGACAGTGATTTGTTGTACTAACATTAACAACTATAACAACAACAAGACATCAACGACTGACAACTACAGCAAAAACAACAGCTGCCGCTGCTGCTGCTGTTGCTGCTGACAATTGGCGCTGGAAATTTATGCAGTCACAGTCGAAATGGCAATCGAGAACACTCTACGACGGGACGGACGGACACAGGACGACCGCAACTGGGCGCGACAATGCGGCAGTCAATTTTAATTATGTGTCCAAAAAATAATGACGACGTCAGGGGTTGCCCAAACATGGTGCTGGCTCGGGCCAGTTTTTGTTGTGTGTTGTATGTTGTGTTGTGCGGCAGGCACAGTCAGCATGTCGCGCCTGCCGCCAGCCGCTTGTCGTTTGTCAGTGTTGCCTTTAACAGACTTGAACCGAAACTGAATCTGAATCTGAATCCGCATCTGAATCTCAATCCGCATGTGCCTGACTGGGATTGATTTCGTGTGTGTTGTGCGCTTGTTTGGCTTGTTGTTTGTTTGTTTGGTTTTGTTGCCTGCACTTGCTTTGCATTTACTTGACGCCCGCGCCCAGTCACTGTTACAGTCCCAGTCCCAGTCCCAGCCCAGTTCCAGCTTCAGTCCCATTTCGAGCTGCAGTTGCAGTCCGTGCGGCCGTTACAAAGGGGCACGGCTGCCATTTTGGCTTGTCGCTACATTTGGGTGGGTGTCGGATTCAACACTTTCGCCAACGCCGCCGCCGCCGTCGACGATGCTGATGCTGATGCAGATGCAGTGCAGCAATTGGGTTATGGACAGGTAGGCGCAGGCAACACCGCAAATTGCATTGATTTGTGTGGGAATGTGGCGTTAATTTGATTTGATTAATCAAGCTGCATGCACAGATTTCACCCCGATCGCAGGCACAGTGTATCGGTATCGGTATCGATATCAGTTCGACTTACACTCGCTCTATCTCTGTCTCTGGCTATGACAGCAGCATGCGCCGACGGGTCGTGCCCAGGCGCTGACTTATGTGTTCGCGCACACACACATACACCCGGATTAAGGAGTGTGTGTGTGTGTGTGTGTGTTTGTATGGACAATAATTCACTCAGGCGGCCTAACGGTTTATTAGCATAAATAAAAATAAAATTGATATGTTTGAACTATTTCCTGCAGCAATGCGCGCTACAATTTTCGTACATGACAACCAACAAGCGACTGCAACAAGAACAACCTGCAGCCAAACGAGCTACAACTAATGCCAGGCTGCTGCTGCTGCTGCTGCTGCTGCTGCTGCAACTACAACCTAACTAAGTGCAGCACACACAGTGCAACAGCAGCAGCACCTTGTTGCCTGCCGCTGCTGCTGCCCATGCAACGCGACGGCAACATCGACGACTTCAACTGCGGAATTGGTAGCCGGGCAACAAAATGTTGCGCTGTCAGCAGCGCATGCAAATGGCGTGGCCAGTCAGCAGATAAGGAACGTTGGATGGTGGTCCGCAAGAGGTTGACAGAAAGAGAGAGCGAGCTGCAGTGACTAGAGAGGCAGGAGGGTAGCGGCGTGTGTGTGTGTGTTAAGCATTGCAAGAAACAACCATCGTATCTAATGGTTATATACTCGTACATACCAACAACATTTGGCACTTCATATAAGTTGATTGTTGTTGTTGTTAGTGCGATTGCAATAGTTGCTGCTGTTGTGCGATTTTATATTGAGTGATTGAAATCGATATAGCCGAAAGGAAATCGGCTTATAAAAATACTTAACTTTAACAGCGTTTCTAAGAAGCTAAACAAATTAATTCGGAATCCGCTTTAATCTCGAGAGAGATAAGAAACAATAATGGAATAATGATGGAGTGTTATAACTCTATACCTTATACCTTAATCAACATAAACGGAGGCGTTTCCCAAGAGAGCTGAAGTAAATCAATTTGTAATTAGCTCAGGAACTCAGCAAGCGATTAAAAATTATATTGATTTTATAATTGTTAAGATTATTTAATGCTTCGAGCTGAAATTCCAGTTATGCGCGATGTTAGCCCGCCTTGAGTATTTCATTCTTACGCCACGCCCCAGCACAGCCAAAGCACACCACGTAAGACCGATCGATCGATCCATTTCGGCATAGTCACCAGCATCGAGTGACTGACATGTCAATTTTACAAGCCCACGGACTGTGTGTAAAGAGTGAGACAACATGTGAAAACAAGCTAAATAAAAACGAAAAACACGATACGAGATACGATACGACACGCACGTTCGCTAGTCATACAGACACACCACGCCCCCTGCTCGTACGCAACTCTAGACGATTGGGCTATTTCGATAAAGAAATCATTTATGCAAATTCTCTCGACAGTTTCTCAAAACTTGAGTGACGATCGTCTACAGCAGCAGGGGCAGTAAATCGCAGCTAAGAGACGTCAGCTCATTTTGATTAAAGCACTTCATTTCGATGCGATACACAAATATTTCATGCATGACATTTGCATAATCAGCTGAGAGTGATCGCCAGATCGCAACGTTGTTGTTACAATGAGTGACTTAAGTGGGTTAAAATGCAGGCGTTAACTGGACTAAACGGTAAAGCGGGCAGACTAACTATAACTAGTGTGGGGGTCTTGGCTTTTCATATGCTAAAGTTGAAACTGTTAATGGGTATCAATGGGTCTTAGGCTAATAACACACACGTCCAAGTCCGGCGTGCTGCCTCAAACTCTCATTACAAGTTCGGCTCTTGGTCGTGGTCTTGGCTCTTGGCGTGTGTGTGGCCCGTGCGGGCAAAGCAAACAGTAACTAATATGCAGTTAACCCACAAATGCCAGTGCAAAACAACGTGTGCTATTATTAACATTTTTTTTTCTTTTCGAAAAACTATCAAAGCTAACGGCAATTCGGCGTAACGTAGCGTTGCCTCTACCCTGTACGCGCGCACTATACATACAATAAGCTGCCGCGGCTGGCCATAAGCCATTCAAAGTGTAATTGATGATGAAAAAAGAGATCGATCATATTAAGCGAGCGCATATCAATCATGACCACGACAAACTGTGAGCAGCAGCACCGCGTGCCTTGTGCGATCATTTCAGCGAGCGGACCAATGCGGCGTATGCGTAACGTGTCGCAACGGAGGCATCGCAGCTACCTGCCCCAAAGCCACAAAAGTCAACATAAATATTAACCAGAGCCAAAGCCAAGCCAAAGCCATATAGACAGAGGCACACTCGCACAGGCAGTGGCGGACTTGACAGAGCCGCGTTAAATCTTTAGCCTGGCGCTCATGGTGCGTATGAGTAATGTTTGGGGCTCAACGAAGCTGCAAAACTGTAATAAGCCGCAACATTCCAACATCGAAACGAGTTATTCATATTAATTGGCCTTTTCATAGCTCAATATCTTTGTGGCCTCTTGGTCAATTGTTGCTGTGGGGGCTCAGTGTGGATTGTTCTACTTTCCAGACCCGATCCGCCTCTGAATCGTGTCGATCGCCGTCCGCATCTAAAATTGCCATAAGATTACGCAGCAAAATAGTTGACGCCCTTACGCAGCACAGCATAAAGGGCAACAGGTAGAGAGAGAGGGAGGGAGAGAGTGCAGAGTGGGTCTGCTGCTGGCCCACTCTTCGGTCACTCTTCGAATTTGCAAATTAGCCGGGGGCAACACAGACGCGCTGTGCAGCACATCTAGACCCAATTTCATGCTGTCTATCGTGGCACGGCAAACTTTTTATTTGCTTTAAGATTTCTTTGTTGCTTATTTTGATTAATTTTTTGTTGTTCATTCCCCCTCGTCTTATATATTTTTTCGATTTTTTTCTCTTCGTTGTGAGACCCGCTCATGATGATGGTGGTGGTGGTGGTAACCCAAAGCTTCCGTTGTTAAGCGATTTGATTTAAGACCGCTTTCTTATCGTTTATTGTGAGCGAAACGCAGGCATAACAAATTGGAGCAATGGCATGTGTTGCTCGATCTTGAGAAGGCGGAAATAAATAAAGAGACGTGTTGGGTCAGCTTTCTTTTGGCTTCTTCGATTATTTACGGCGCCAACTGGCGTCAGATCTTCTTAAGTATTAAGTATGCCAATCAATAAAATGTATATCTATGGATTTAAGTAGTTCGTTGCCTTTCGATCTGCATAAATAAATCTTTAAAAAGACATAATTAAAACTGAATAGCTGGGAAAATAAAAGAATCTCAGTCAATAAGCATTATTGAGCATAGATAAGCGAGAAGTTGAGAATACAACTAAAGAAAGTCACAGTGGACTATTATATATTCTAGCAAAGTATAAGCCATAAAGGTATTCATGTAAACATGAGAAAAATAATAAAACCTTAAAGATTTTTGTTGAAGCTCTGGAGTCAAAACTGATCGATAGAAGTCACACTGCATTCTATTTGTTTTATATATTTGAATAGACCCAAATGGATATAAAACTAGAACTAGAGCAACTGCGCATCCATATTGCTTAATTAATTTTATGTTCATCATAAAAAGAATACCATAGAAAACGTAAGGCCAAAAGTGGCTGCACACATGTCGACCCAGAAGCCTCAAACCATAAATCTTCATCGTTTATGTCGCTTAATTGCAATGCGAATCATCCGAATAGATGTATCTAAAGTAGACCCAGTTGAAAAAACACTTGTTAATTCTCGAAAATTGAAAACTAAAACTGTCTATGTTATTTTTTGCGGCTTGCGGCTTGCGACCTTTAAGTCATCGAAGACATCGCCGACGCTGAGCTTGGCGATGTCTGCATTTAGCCAACTGCAAATGCGGGAGAGAGAAAAGAACCAGTTGGCCCCGTCTGAGCTCCCAGCCGGCCACGTTGTTGTTGCTGTTGTTGTCGCTGTTACCAATGCAATGCAATGCAATGCAAAAAAAAAACAGAAAAAAATGCCGTTAAAGTTATTTTGCATCATTAGTATGATATGTGTGGCTGTCTTGGTGTTGATTTCTGTGCGCCGGCTGTGAGAATTACAAATGTGTACGACTCTGTGCATGTGTGCGTGTGTGTGTATTAGCAGCTGAGCTCACATATTTTTCAACATTTAATATCCACCTTGACTTTGATAGGCCATAATGCCATAATGCCGCCACATGCACACACGGCAATCTGCACCGCACCACAGCTGAAGGCTCCCGCTCCGGACCCGGCAATGACCATTGCCGCCTGCACGGGCAGCACCAACGCAGCCGGCACAGCGGTGCTGTAAATTATCCGCAGTTAGTGACCCGGCGTGGCTGCATTGGCATATTTCAAGCGCTAAATGCATCATTAGGCAATTTGATTTACAACCACAGCCATAGCCAAAGCCAGAGTCGAAACCGATGCAAAACACACGTGTTCCTATCGCCTGGATGTGACTCTAAATCTACGGTTACTGCATGCACTCGAGATATGAATACGAATATAAATGTGATTGCGATTACGTATTCGACTGTGAGCAGCGCATGCACAATATTCATATTCAATTTGCACTCGTTATTGATAACTTGCGCAAATTAATTCGCAACGTTTGCGGTCGGCAAGCCAAACAATTTAATTAAACAATTTCGCCATTGCCATTAAAAAAATATATAATCAAAATGTGTTGGCAATCTGTAACGGCAGCTGAGGCAGCCAATGCTGCTGCTGCGGCTGCTGCTGCCGCCAATTGGTTTTTGGCCAGCAGCGCTCTTTTCGGTCAAAACAAGATCGCAGCAAGTGGCACGCAATGGTTTGCCTCAGTTGCACGTTGCAGTTGCAGCTGCTTCTGCGTCCGCTGACGCTGCCGGCTGCCGGCTGTGATGGTGGCTACCTGATGCGTATCGAGCGGCATTTTAAATGAAGCGATTAAAATCGAACGCCTGCACAGTTACACATTTCGCCAGGCTTGCCCCTTCCTCGCTCACTCTCTCACTCGCGTTGTATCTTTTAATTCAATCATTTTTCTCACAGCCAAAGCTCTGGCACACACATGAATCATGTGAATTGAGTTACATGAGATCATTTGCCGCATTGCGCAAAAGTAAACACACACACACGGAGCGAGAGAGATGGCGAGAGCGAGAACGAGTGTGAGAAGTTGCGCATGCGCCGTGTGGGCTGCCTCTGCGTTGGCTCATTAGAATAAGCAAACATACCGAAAAAATTTCATATATTCCAATAGCGGTCAACAAGCGTGCGGAACACCCACAGCTTGGTAAACATTGACGCGCAGCAATTAGAGCCAAGCAGACGACGGCGACAAGTGTGCAGACCCGATGGAAGACCTCAAGCTGGAGCCAAAGTCAAATCTCTTGGACAGACAGATATGTAGCCATTGGCTGCGTTAGTTATTTATGCGCTTATTTGCCTTTTGAGACACTCGTCGATGCTCGATAGCCGATTGTCATTGATTTATGCCACTAATTGTTATTCATCACGCCGTAGGTGGCCCTGCCATCACCAGTTGTGGTCCGAGTGGACGTCGCACCTGTCCCTGCATCAAGTCCTTCGCTGCGCAGTAACTCAGCTCTAGATATCGCGTGCAGACGTCACATTAATCAGCCCAAAATCGAAATCAAATCAAATCAAACTAAAGTCGTATGCCAAACAGGAATGTTTTGCTCTGAAACAGCGTCTAATGATTTGTTTATGCCCTGGTAATGGGCTACCAGCTCGTCGTCGCATCTTGTAGTTCGTTTCATTCCTCGTTCGCATTTTTTATGGCCGCCTACGCAAACTGTGCGTCGTTGCCTCAGATTTGTCTCATGTCAGCATAAATTTGGCTTAATTGATTTTAAATTTGAGCATTTTTAATAGCCTGCAGCCCAATTTCCGACATAGCAGCGTCATCGGGCCGAATACCGAAACAAGATATATACTATATATTATATTTGTTTTTTACTTAATGGCGGCGAATACCAAATAAGCCAGAAATTCTGTTAGGGTCGCCATCATTTTGATTGAGCATGAATATGCATGCTAAAAATGCTAATGTTAATTAAATTAACCAGCCTTAAAGATTTTATATAATTTATTTTTTACTTTTTTCTTATATGTATTTTTCTGTTTCAGTCGCTTTATGTTAATGGGAACATTTAAATATTCCCCCCCTCCCCCCACCACATTTTTAATCATGTAAAGTTTGATAAATGTTTTGCACTCAGCAGCGGTCCAAATTTAACAACTAATTGACTGAAACTTCTTTGATAACTTGTCCATTTGTTGAAAAGCCGCCGAAAACGTAACCTTCTATGATTTCCAATTAGTCTTCCATCAAAATCGATGATAAGATAATCGAGAGTGAAAACGATAAATTAAAAGTGTTGTGAAGCGAGCAGAAATACCCCATTGATCAAGTGAAACATTCCTATTTCCCACACAAAAGCCTGTGCCGATTACAGGGTATAAGAGTGGAAAAGTTCAAGCCGAAATATGTATACACATTTTCACAGTAGTTTAATTATTTACATATACTTAATCCATATATCTTTATGCATGTTGTATTCAAATGTCGTCGGCATTGTTCACATTTTAAGCAGCAAATTATCGGTCAAATTGCGCCATAAATAAGCTGACCGAAAATTGTTGTAAATTATTAACAAGAGATCGGACAACAACACTAAATAAATAAATAAATAATCAAACAACTTGAGATCGCATTTCTGGGCGCATTTATAAAGGCGGCTAATGGAGCTGCTGTCGATCGTACGGTGATCGCTCGCTTAATGGCGCGAATTATTTACAGATTTTAATGTCAAGCCAATATTCGGAATCGGTATATATTGAAATATCGCTTGCCGAGAGAGACATTGCTGCGCCTTTGTGATTATGTACTGCTGCTGCTGCCGCTGCTGCTGCTGCAATACAGCTAATACTTTTTGGCGGTATGCGATTGCTTTTATTTAAAACAAATCGTAAATGTTTAAATGCCGCATAGTTGCGGGGCCCCCAAAAAGAAGCCGACGCGTCGGCGTTGCCATCTATCTTTGTATTGGTATCTGTTTCGGATTTGAGATTGGGGAAGTCGGGAGTTGGTGTCGGTGTCGGTGTCGAAGTTGGAGTCGGTGGCTATCAGTGGCAGTCGTTGTTGTTTTGTTGCTTTTTGAGGTGTGTCCCAGGCCCGATTCGGGTAGACATTATGAAAATAAACACAAAAAGCTCGTGAGGAAAAAACACACACACACACACACATACGGACACACAACATCAAGCCATGTGTAGCATTGAATGCGTTCCAATATTGAATGTGGAGCAGTTTGATTTGAAAAGCCCAGCAAAGAAAACAACAATGAAACAACAAGCGCGGCCCAAAAAACCAACAATAAATTTCTGAGGTGGCTGCTGCTGCTGCTGCTGGCACTGGCTACTTAAACAAACAGCCACAGCGCGCATAATGAAAAATATAGCGGCATCGGGGGTTAAGATAAAAAAAAAATAAACTTTTCTAAGATATTTTAATCATAATAATAGACAACTGGCAGCAAAGCTGACAAAAGCCTTTGTTCAAATGTCAGAGTTAATAAAAGCGCAAAAATTTATTTTAAACGTTTTTTAATGACATCGCTAGGTATGGGTGCTCATGAGTGTATGTGTGTGTGTGTTAGTGTGTAAGTGTGTGTGACTTGAGCAATTTGAATGAGCCACGCATTTCATGTACCCCCGAATGACGACGACCAAAATCTCTGGCTTAGTTACATGCCCCATTGCCGCAAGCCTCTGCTCAGCCTTTGTTTCCACACAGTTCTCTTTCGACGGCCAAAACTTCAAATTGGACGCTCTGAAGTCGCTTGAGTCGATGCCGAAACTGAAACCCAAAACCGACACCTACAACATGGCATCACGTACAAATTTCGTATGCACGATTTTGCACTATTTTGATATTTATCCAACACCTGCGCTTTAAATGAAGTTGAAGTTGCAGTTGCAGATGGAGATGGAGATGGAGATGGAGATGCACACAGAGCAAACAGATCTGCGTCTCTGGGTGAGATGAGGCTATGTTGCCATTGAATGATCACGCTGAACATGAAAAGCATGAAAGAAGTCAACGACGGCGACGACGTCTTCTAGACCTCTCCAAGCATATTCAAATCTCCTGCCAGAATTGACATCGTCAGCCCAGCTGTGGCCTGCAGGCCTGAGAAACTGATAGACAGGCAGACAGACAGGTAGACAAACCGAGAGGCTGACAGTCTCAGGCTCCAGCTGAAGATGCCTTCAATGCCTCCGTCACATTACAACAGTTGCATCGATATTTACGACTGGCAGTCAGCATAAGAAAGAAAAAAAAACAGTTCAAAGCATTGCCAAAATAAATATGATGTAATTAATGAGCAACGAGTCGCGTTCCGACATTGACTTAAGCCTTTTTTCAGCCTTCCTGCCAGACAGCAGTTGCCAATGCTGCCAAAGTTGCCAATGTTGCCAAAGTTTCCACAATGCTGCCAGTTGCCTAATGACATTTTTGGGTACCTTCAAAAATGTGAGTTGTATTTGTTAAAGCATGCAAATAGTTTTGCCACTTCTCGAGCCGAGCTTAAACATTTTGGGGGCTGTCAGAAAACAAGTCGTGAAACATTATTAAGCCAAATGCATAGCATTTCCGTTATAATCAAGCACCCGCTAGCAGCAAAAATAACTTAATCTCGCGGAGTGGCAAAACGGAAAAACAACCAAAAAAAAGCAACGATCTGTCAGAATAGAGAACTGCGAGTGTTTTGTGAGCGACCTATGAATACTCTAACTTGCAGATGTACTTAGATGAGTTATGAAACTAGTTAGAGATATTACAGTGTTGCCATAACAACATCTAGTTCACAGTCTTCCAGGGTAGGGTATGCAACACCAGTTTAGTTTAGAAACGGCATTTCATGGCTCAGCGAAGAACTAATAAACTTGGACGCGGCGACCACAACAACTGACCACGAGGCAGGCAGGCAACTCTGGCTACTCGTAAGCACTATGATTGCCTTCAATAAATTGCAAATAATTTCGACCTCATTTCGCTAGGCGTCGTCGTCGTCGACGACGAGTCATTGTTGCTTGGTCCGCCACACGGTCACGGACGGCGTTCATATGCCACTGGCCCCCCGTTTCGCCACTCCCCGCCCACGCTCACCCCCCGCTGGCGTATAATAACGCTGCGTGAAATAATTTTTGAGATATGGACACAAGTCAAAGCGAGGCAATTCTTTTTCTTTCTCAGCATTGGACCACGCACTGACAATTTTCGCGCAGCGCAATAAATTTAATCTGCTCTTTATGCGAATGTTCGATCACTTTTTAATTAAAATACAATCAAATGTCAAGTTTAACCCGCTGGAGCGCCAGCTGCAATCGGCAGGAGGGAGGTGGCAGCCTGCAAGCTGCAAGTTGCATGTGCTGCATGCCGCAGACGCCGCGCCGTCCAAAGCAAACACTTGTCATCTTGACAGGCCAAACAAAGCGTGACTGACGTGCGGCGAGCAGACGGCGGGAACGGACAGACAGATAGACGACAGACAGACAGCTAAACGGGCGAACTCACGCAGTAGGCCTAACGAGGGTCATTCAATGAGTTGAGCTGCATTTGCATAGACCCCCACACACGCACACTCCACAGCTCCACTGCCAGCCTCAGCCTCTGCTCCAGTTGCAGTCTGCAGGCTGCAGACTCGGCATGGCAGTGGGCACAGTTTGGACTCCGTTTGAAACTCGAGCTCGGATTTGGTTTTAAGCAAATGCGCGCGTGCGTGGTGGCGGCTAACAATTGGGAAACACTGTACACTGACTGAGTGTAGCCGCATTGCTGGTGCCTTTTGTCAGAGTTTGGCTTTGTTTTCTGTTTTGTGCTTTGTTTGTTGTGTGTTTGTCTCTTATGTGTTTGTCTGTTGATAGTTTTGCGGCGATAAGCGCGACATGTCAGCGTCAGCTGCGCCAGCCTGGCTATGGGTCTATGGGGCCAGCTTTAGATTCGAGCACAATATATTTTGTCAGCTCAAATGGTGTACATAATAGCCTAGAGATAAGATAGTAATGGGCCGGTTAAGCGGCTCATAAATCATTGGCATGGAAATTGCTTTTCTATGATAGACAACTTGTTAGCGTTGTTAGCGGCCACTTCCGCAAGGCGAAACCTGCAAACTAAGCCATTTTAAGCAGTACTTTTCACTTTCCGCTAAACACTCGACATCCGCCCAGCACAAACAGCAGCAGCAGCAGCAGCGACAGCCAGCAGCCAACAGCAACAGCAACGGTAACAGCAATAGAAACGACAGCAGCAACAGCACGACAACAACAACAACAACAGCAACAACATCAACAGTAAACAGCAAACAGCAAACAGCAACGACAACGAGAGCAAGATCGGAGCATGGGGAAAAGTTCATTTTCAAAGTAAACAAACAAAAATAAACTCATTTTCATACTCACCGCCGGTCAGTCGGTAATGAATGTGCAAGTTTTTTCGTGGTATGCGCTTCCTGCGCTGATTTCTGTTTTCTATATACTACTCGTACTCGTACTCGTCCAAGTACTAAGAAATATGCTGAGAAAATAACAAGGCAACGTTCAACATGAAATATCTCCATACTCAGGGCGAAAATATTTGAGTTAACGGAACTGACCTCAGCGATTGGGCACAGGAATCGGAAGCCCACGAATACAAATGTAATGCGATGTTGCGATCTCGCATACTTGCTACATGTGTTTGAAATTATTTACAAATTATCGGAATAACAACATGATTACAGATCGTAATTCCGATTTATTGGGCAGCTGAGTAATGCACACGATTGATTTAGCTGTGATCTGAAACAACACAATAACAGCATTCCTCGAGCTCGCTCTTATATTGCATACAATTTTGAATTATATTGAAATTATATTTAAATATTTGCATAATCCTTAAAAATTCCCAGAAGAAATATGATACAAAACAATTGGGCAAAAGAGGCGCGTGCTGTTAATGTTTTACTGATTCGTATTGTAATTAATACTGTATATTTAAGGGCAGATAAAGAATAAATTACAGATTTGAATTTTTAAATGATATACAATAATATTTGTTGAGAGGCACAGGGTGTTTGCCAGTCGAGTACTTCCTGACTGAGAATTCTCGCTCGTTTATTGATACATTTTATGTGCGTCGTGTGGCGGCAGTGGTATACAAATTTCTTACACTGTAATATGATTGATTGCCCCGTTGACCTGGAAACGCAGTACACAGCGCTCGAACTAATAGTTACACTTAACAATGAGCCCCAGAAGATTGGAGACCAGGAAAGTGGCAGAGCAGCCCAAGCAGCCCAACAACCAAACCAAATAGGTCAAGCGGGGCGGCGGACCAGCCCAGAAAAAAAGTAGTTCGAGAACGGCGGTTGAGTGGGCGCTGCATGCCACAGATGGACTTGCAAGGGGCAAGTGTTTTCCAGGTAGCAAGCTGGCTTAAAGAGACCAGAGAGAGAGAAAGAGATATGTGGTTGCAGGGCAGTGTCCATGACGTGGCGCTATTTGGCATTTCGGCAGTCGCACAGTTGACGAAAGCGGCAAGTTAATGAGCTGCCTCCATTGTTATTCTTATTATTATTACTCGAGTTTTCAATTTCACTTTTCTACATATACCCAGGCATATATACATGTGTATGTGTGTGCGTATGATCAAGACAGCTTGTCATGCTAGCTGGACCTGGCGAGACAAAAGACTCTCGTCGCCAACAAAGTCGAGAAGCAGAACCAATGGGGCGCATAGGTAATTAAAACACCGTTAATATTGGAAACGCTCGTCGCTAGGTGTCAAATCAAACATAAAAGATATTATTAGGAATTCATAAAAAGTGCTCAAAATTGAAAAACACAGAGAAATGTGAGAAAAACGCAGCATGCGGGAATTGGACGCATAAATGCGCTGTAAAATGCAAATGAGAAGTGGTTAAGGAGGGAGAGAGTGACGCGAGATAAAGGGACAGAGAGAGAGAGAGAGAGAGAAGGAGAGATAGAGTGAGAGAGAAGGAGAAAGAGAGAGAGAGATGACCACAGATAGCCATAGATATGACAACTAATAAGCCGGGTAATGGCAATACTGAGAGTGGAGCTAGGGAAACACAATGGGACCCCCCGTCAAATGTAGCGTTAAGTGATCAAAGCCCAGAAAACGGCATTAAGCCATAAAACTAGATATGGCCAAAACGAACGAAAGCCTCTGCTTGAAATCAAAATCCAAAACCGAAGATTGAGCTCAAAATGCATATTGATTGACGTTGAAATGTTTTAAATGGAGCAAAACTCTAAGAGCCAGGTGCAAGTGGTTTTCGTTTTCACTGTTGTTGTTGTTGTCTCTGCTGCTGCTGCTGTCTGTGTTGTTGTTGCTTTTGCTGTTGTAGATGTTGTAGCTAATAAGTGGAAGTGAAATGAATTAGTGAACGCTTATGGGGGTCGCGACGTTGCGGCACTCAAAGAACTGTTTACCGGAGCGACTCAAAGGCTTTTAAGCGACGACCCAAGAGACCCCGAGAGAGGCCCCCGGTGCCAGTTCCAGATCAATGGGCCATTGAAGCAACTCGTCACACAACGAGCCCCAGTCGAAATCGTAAATTCGAAATCATTGACTAAAAGCTTTTGATAAATTATACGAAAAAGACAGTTGGCTAAGGCGAACAAGTGGTGAAAGACTGCAGGAGCGAAAGAGAGGGCAAGCGACTACTACATCAATGAACGCTAAATTGTATGGTAAAAACTATCAATGGGGCAGCATAATTGTGTGAGAAAATATCGTGCATATTGGAAAGTTTGGAGAGCTGGGCGTGTCCATTATTTGGGGCCTTTCGAAATTCTAGAGGTCAAAAGGTACAAAACGTATTTTTAGTTATTTTTAGCGAACTCTGAAATTTGCACAGGCCTCTTTCATTGATAGACACATCTAAAGGCACTCATAAAATGTTCAGTTTATGAGGCGCAACGTTACAAATGCTGACAGTTTTATAAATTCAGCAACGTGTGGATGATATATATGTGTTGAATGCAGGGTATGCCGGCAATCTATGCAAATCCTCTATACAGAAATAGTTTCAAAAGCGTCTCTAAAAATAAACCATATAACAATAATAACAATACGCACTACAAATCAAAGAAATAAATGCTCACAATGAAAACTGCTACAGCCGAAAATGATTTTGGCCCCAAACAAAAGACTTGAGAAACGAACAAACATAAAAATAATTGACAAATATATTATACATATATAAATCAGAATAGCTAATAGAGCGCGAAGAGCGCACAGTTTACTCTTAGCTCGAAATCCCCGCACACAATAACAACAACGAAGGCGGCAGCGGCGACTGCGGACTGCGACTGCGCAGCAGCAGCGGCAACAACAATTTCGACAAGAAAGATCGAAACGTTTTCATTGATTTTTCGCTGACTGCGACGTTGACTGCGACGTCGGCGTCTACCGAAAATAAAACCTAGGCAGCTTTTATTATCATTTACCGCTTGTCCACCGTACAAAACAACAACAGAAAAAGCACAAAAAAATCTTTCAAGTCTCGCTCTTCCAGTGTTGCCGTCATGCTCTCAGCAGCAGCAGCAGCAGCACCAACGCCAACAGCAACAGCAACAGCAACACCAATAGCAACAACAACTGAAACAACACCAGCACCAGCCCCAGCTCCGACTTAGACTGCGAAGCAAGCAGCGCGGCGCTGCTGCGGACCAGCAACTTCTTGGACTTGCTGGCCCGGGTCCGAGCCCGGCGAGATTTAGTTCAGTTTCAAGTGTTTGTGCGTTGCGTGCGCCACGAAGCGGAGAGCGGAGACTTTGTAGCGTTTCGTTGTCGTCGTCGTCGTCGTTGTGGTTGTCGTTGTCGTTTCTTTCGGCTTCGTCGAATCGACTTCCGTAGAGTTTTGTTGCCGTCGGCCGCCGACCACTGCCAAAAATTTCAATCACGATCGTCGTCGTCGTCGTCTTCGTGGGCGTCGCGACTCCTGTCGCCAACTTACCGCGCAAACGCAAGTCCAAAACGCAACGGAAACCAAACAAAACTAAAAAAAACCGAACCGAAACCGCGAACGGAAGTCGGGGCCAGCGATAACGAGCGACGATTATTGCAGTATTTTTAATTAACGAGCCTCGTTGGAGTAAAATTAGTTTTCCAGAATTTTTAATGAGCCAAGCGCACAACGCAGGAATGGAAATGAAAAGTGCAAAATATATATGTATTGTATGATAAGTTGATAATACTTATAGTGATTTGTGTGTGAGTTGAGTGTTGCCAACAATTGAGAGTCATAAATAATGCCCATAATGGGTTGAAATTCGTTGAGAATCCATGTGAGAAACTAAGGCAAAGTGTGAAGCACAAAGAGAGAAACAACAACATCAACAACAACAACAACAGAATTGTCTTCGTTATCAATTTCAACATCTATATTTATATACACTCATGAAAAAAGTCGCGATCACCTTTATATGGATTTATTAAGATATTCAAATTGGATAAAATTTCCTACGTCTTGAAACTGGTGAGTGCAAGTTTCTTGAGAGAAGTTCGTTGCCCAAGTCTTTTGTTTGACGCAATCATGACTTTTTTGTTGATCATGCCAAACTCGAGCAAAAAACAAATCTATAAAATTTCTATAGGTCGAAAATAAAAATATTTTATAAGTATATAGAAAAAAATTGATTTCAATACACAAAGCAGCGTCGGAAACTAGCGTCTTATCGTGAGCATAAATTTGTTGTTTATCTTTATCGTTTGCATGGGGCAAACACCACGAACATCGCATGGAGTCGACTGAAACTATTCACCTGTGTTCAGCTAGTTTCATTAATTTTAAATGCTCTTCTTTGTTTCAGTTTTTGGCTTACTCTTGAATGCTTATGTTCCTGTTGTCAACCAAAACTAGTTAGAAATAAATAAGTTTATAAAAGCAGACGCAAAGAGCGTAGAAATCACTGGATATCATAAGAGGCTAGACAAATAAAGAGAAATCATGGTGGGAACTGCATAAGCTCTTCGCGAAACTGGCTCTAAGAAAATCCAAAATATGCAAACACTTTGGGGCATTAAAATCATTCGAAAAATGCCACTGATCGTGGCAGAAATTAGTCACTCGCTGTGCTCACGCGCCTAGCTCACAATAATTATACACTAATTTAGCGTATAATTAGCTAATTAGAACTGCGCAGCAAAACCACCACAAAAACGAAAAACTGAAAAGCCAAAAAGCTTCAAAATCTTCCGGCTACACCTTCTGTGCAAAAATATTTGCGAAAATAGAAAAGAGCGAGAGCTTGCATGACTAAACCCTTGACAAGCTGAAAAAGCTATTAATCAAATTTGTTTGCTTGTGTTAGGGGTCTCTGTAAATATTAATGGCTTCATAATTGAAAATTTCAGTTTGCCATGGAACATGTTCAAAATTCTCTAGATATTTTTGTAGTGCTAGTCATACCACTCTTAATCCCATCCTTCTCATAAAATAAAAACAAGACACATGTGGGAAATTATTAGATATAATAGATAAGGTTGTACATTTGTTAATGAGATGTAGAAAAAATAATATATTTATTCTTTTTCAATGCAACAAATTATCTCTTATAGTTCAAGCAGCTAATGGAACAAAAAGAATTGATCGCAGTAATCAAGCCTGTTCATGGCGAAAACATTATTCATATGACAAGTAAATCTAGCGATAGAGATGAAGTATAACAGCAGCAAAGCTTAATGCAAAACTAATAAATAAGCAATCAATGAATACTAAGCAGATTCAATTATTTAAATTAAATTAATGTTGAATACTAAAAACTGACAGCAGAAACATACCCAGCAGAATTTCTATCGACTTGCGATAATAAGCTGTAAATATGTATTATGATGCGCAATAGAAGAACCAGGAAAATATTTTGAAATTGAGAGTAACATTAGATTAGAAAGTGTGTCGTGTGACTTCAAGATAAAGTCAAGCAATGCAATTTTTGATTAATGTTTGACAAAAGCTGGCAAGTTCATTATAACCATATTGATATGGAACAATCAGTTAATCTATTGCCCTTGTGGACGGTACGTCAAAAGCAACAGCTTTCTTCATTGGCGATTTCTTTTCCCTGTTGCGGTTTTTTTTACGAATCTCATCGAATTCATGATCATCTCAATTATCCATTGGACATGACGAAACAGAATGATCATTCTCAGTTCGTGGCTAATATTCGTCGAGAACAATCAAAGATAATGCCTAAATTAAAAGCTGTTAAGCTACGCGTTGAAGCTTAGAAAATCAAACTGATTAATTTGTTTGGCTTTTATGGATTTTTCCAAATTTTTAATATTAATAATTAATGCACGACGGCTGTCCAACGACAACAACAACAACAGCAGCAACTACCACAACAAAAACTTAATATGTGTTAAAGCGCCAAAGGCGTCATATGCAAATGATGTGTGTTTGTTCGGTTTCGTTCATAATTTTCTATGAAAAATGTGGCCGCTGTTAGTTTCGGCGGCGTTGTTGTTGTTGATGTTGCTGGAATGTCGGTTGTTTTCTCACATAAATTTGCCGCAGGCGCAAAATTTCACTCAAATGAAACCGGAAGCGCGCTCGTCAAGTGGCATGGACTCAAACTGCTGCTCTGTAGGTCGACTGTCCGACGGGGAAGTGTGTGTTTAGTTTATCAGCAGTAGAAGCAGCAACAGTAGCAAAAGAAATTTTAATATTTATACACAACGCACGAAGCACACAAACATTTTGCACTCAGTTTTTCTCACTTTCGCGTTTTCATATCCCATGAGTGTGTGTGCATGTGTGTGTGTCCGGTGCTCGGTGCTCTCTGCTTGTTTGTGTTGCCTTTTTTTTCCACGCTCCTCATGTCAGACACTTTGTCAAAATAGCATTTGTTACGCTGCCAGTGCCAGCCACCAACGCACCGGACAACAACAACAACAGCAGCAACAGAAGCAGCAGCAACAACAACAACAACAACATCGTCCCGAGTCTCAGGCAAAGTAATAACGAGCGTTATCCAAGCATCATCATTATCAACTTTTAACCATCGGTTTATGTTGTGTGCCACCGAAATGATTTAATTTTGACAGACCTTTTTTCAAGTTTCTTTCTCGACTTTTATGTGTGGGAGTTTTTGGCTTTTAATTTAAATTTTTCTTTTTTTTTTTTTCATTTTGTCTATTTTGGTCATAATTTTTGTCGTCTCTTTGGCACGCATTGTTGCTGCTCCATTGCTGGTGCTCGCATTGCTGCTGCTGTTGTTGTCGTTGTTGTACGTGTTGCTGTTGTTGTTGCTGCTTTAATTTTATTTGATATGCATTACCAGCTTGGCTTTCGTCTTTGTTTATTTCTTCTACAACTTCTCCTTTTTGGCATTAAGTGCTTGTAAATTGGGTCAGTGGGAAGTTACACTTCAGTCATCATCGTCGCCGTCGCCGTCGCCGTCGCCGTCGCATTTGTCGTCTCTTTGCTTGTTGTTGCTGTTGGAGTAGCTGCCGATGTTGCTGTTGTTGCCGGCGTATACTACAACTTCATGTGTCATAAATTATTTGTTGCTCTTGCTCTTGCCAGGCAGGCTGAGAACTTTTGTCGGAGCAACTTTTGCCTGCTTGATTTTCGTTGTTTCATTTATTTATTTACCTCAGACTACCATAAATAAACACAGTCTTCTGTATGAACTGCAACACTCACTATGATGTGCTTTATTTTATCGATTCCCTGGTATCTTAAGTGCAATTGTTGGCAAATGACAAATAGTATTATGAAATGATAAATGCACAGTGGCATCTTACTCTGGCCGATGTTCATTGTCTTGCTCTTTTGATTTGGCAAAGTTCGTTGCCTAAGTCTTTTGTTTTAAAAAACAGTTAAAGATAAACCGGAGTCCTATCAAATCTGTAGTTCCTATTCTAGCACATTTCTGCCACTATTTATAGACCTTGCCTGGCACTATATTCGATCTGTCCATATCCACATCCACATATCCACATAGGCACACATCCACCGTCAACGCTCGTCCGTTAGTAGAGCCAGTCAGGAAGCAATGTGCAATCTGAAGTGACTTTGGCTGTCTGCTGTCTAGACATTCTTCGATTTTTCCTGCCAGCTGCAACAACATCAACACCACAACAGCGGCAACAGATGAGTAGAACAAGTGCATCGCAGGCAGCTCTAAGCTGGAGAATATGTACATACATACTTACGAGTACATCCACGAAAGCAATGGATTTCAGTGCTGCGCTTGATTTTTATTGACACAAGTCGTTAGCGGACTGCTCACTGCAGGCTGGCTGGCTGGCTGCACGGCCTGGCACACATTTTGCATATTTTACGAGTTCGTGTTGTTGTCGTTGTCATCGCTGCCGTTGCCATTGCTGTTGCTGCTAATGTTGTTGTTGCTGCTGACAGTGGATGGGCCTAAACTGTAGCCGTTACCCAAAGTCATGTCTAAGCTTGTGCAATGGAACTTTTTGTTGTAGTTGTTGTTGTTGTTGTTGCTTTGAAAATCTTTTGCATAATTACTGTGGAACGTTTCGATTTGAATTCTTGCAGCTACTGCAAGCTGAAGATTGTTTTATGTGCGCGTTAAGTTGCCAGTTTTCGTCAATACCTGACCCAGGGGACAGGTGACCCACTTGCTGGCACCTTAGCGATGTGCTCCGTTGCGCTGCGCTTCGCCTCGCCTCGCCTCGTCTCGCTCTGCTGTGCTGTGCTTATTCTTGATGTAATAAATCAAGAACAGACATCATGTACAACAACGCATACATATAAAGATGAATATATACGCAGATGTACAAAAACACATATATCCAAAGTATAAAAAATAAATCATGAAGACCCCCTGCCAAATGAGTTTTCACATAAGTACACGGCGATTTCGCTTGTTAACATTAATAATAACTTGTAATTTGCAGTTGTTTCAAAGCCCCCGTTGTTGAAAATCACTGAGAGAGGGCGACGCGGTCGGTGTCGGTCAGAGTAGGGCAGCAGAGAAGGGAACAGAAGAGCAGGAGAGAAGGAAAAACTAATTACAACATTTTTCACATATGTAAACATTCATTCATAATATTAAACCACACAATCCACAGCAAGCCAGCATAATGTAAACGACGAGAAACTAAGAAACACAAATTCGAAAACTTACTTTGAAGATCTTCCGCGTGGCCGGCTGGGCACAGCTGTTGGTTTCTCTCTCGCTCTCTCGCTCAGTGTGTTGTTAATTTTTGTTCATTAAGTCAGAAAATGGCCAAGTTTAATGTTTGACTGAGGCACAAAATTAATTAAACATTTATCAAAATCAAAGCCGCATCGCAAGGCAATAAACGAGCATCTCCCCGAAAAAAAGCAAAACGAATAACGCAAAATAAAACAAAAACCCAGTAAATGATGCCTGAGATCTGGCGCACTGTTGACATTTCAACATTGAAATATACTTATTTTGCTAGTCATTGTTTTGGTCAGATCTCTGTACTAACTACGATTTCTGTTTTCGTTTTCCTCTTGACATTGTCTCGCCTTTATTACGTTAGTTACTTTGCTGGTTGAAATTGAAATTAAAGTTGAAATTGAGATGAGTCTCCCGCATAAAGCTTGAAAAGGTGAACCGAACCGAAAAAAAAAAACTATTCACATACCCCACATACAGCAACACATACAGATCTCGGTCATCAGAGACTCCAATTCGGTTTTCGGCTGGCAATGGAAGTGGACATCGACATCAGTTGGCTGTCGCTTTTAAATGAAAAATGCTCAAAATACGAAATAAAGAAGAAACACTCTGTATCGTTCTTCGTTATGTGGGCGCCTTCGTTTTTGCCTGCCTTATTGCCTGACGGCCTGACTGCCTGACGGTCTGACGGCCTGTGAGATGGAGTCGCAGTCTCAGTCAGTGCCGGAGTCGGACGCTGGACATCGCGTCGGGCATATCGTTGACTTGGCCCAGCACTTGAACTGTACTTGAGTGTTGTAAATATTTTTTAAAGCTGCCTTATTGTGTCAGGCGCTAAAGTTGAAACGAATCTCAAATGCTCTGACGTGTGCAGCGATGGGCATGGTTTATGTGCCAGGTGAATTATAAGCAAAGCTTATTAATAGTCGACGGTCGCTTTGAAGATATCAAGCGTGATCTCAAGCGCTTGTCAGGGTGGTCCATGAAATCATTATAAAAGTTTTTATGAAGCATTGGATTTCCAATTGATTTGAAAATTTTTACCCCACTTCATTTCCATTTTCAAAGTTTATATAATATGTGTTACAAGTCCTGCTAGAAAAGGAGATTTCGCTTTTTTCAATAAAGAGCATATTCCGCCAAAAATGTTGTTTCTTCTTTTTCACTTTTTTTCTCCTTGCAATCTTGGGGCCACAGTTGGGATTGCTTTTATTGCTGTAACTTTTATTTGCTTTATTTTTTGTTTCTTTTTTTCGGGTTGTATTTTTTTTTTTTTTTGGCAATTTGGGTTACATTGGCTGCTGTCTGAAAAATTATCTGGCACTTATATTCACGCTTAATTGGCATTTTTTATGAAACCCGAGCGTGCCGAAAACGAAAACGAAGAGAAAAACAACAACAACAGCAAGAGCAACAAGATTGAGAGACATTCGTGCTTCTGGGTTCCCGGATTGTGTTGGTTTCTCCACTCTGCTCTGCACAGTTGCCGGCATTGACACTCGCACTCAAAATCGCAGGAAAAATCAATTTAATGAGCAAAACATGCAATAAATTACAACGGCACAAGGCGAGGGCCATTTCGAGGAGAATTTCTTTTGTTAGTCCTGTTATTTATTTTTTACAAATTCATTTTAATAATTTGTCCAGAAAATTGGGTCACAACTTGGTGGGTTTTTCTCTTCTTCTGTGTGTGTGTTCTTTTATGGCAGGATAGGAATTGCAAATAAAATTAATTTTATTAAAATATTTCTTCTTCGCATCTCTTCTTATTCATTTGCCGCTACTGACGTCGAAAAAAAAGAGTTAATTTCTGTGTTTTTGCTAAATTGTCAAACCGGTTTTTTATTTGTGATTTGACCTTTTGTTTATTATCATTGCTTCTTCCCTTTGGTTTGTTGTTCTTAATCTTTTTAATTATTTATTTATTTTTGTGCTGAAAATATTGTATACTTTTTGCCCGCCGTCTGTCTAATCTCTGATATGTGTGTTCTGTTTCAGTGCGCATCATATATGCAGCAATATGTCAGACTCATAGTCAGCACCTTAAGCTGGATCCGGCGAGAGCAAAGCGCAGCTTAAAAATGTAAGTTCAGCCGACACTAAAGCTTGTCTTAGTCGTAGTCCAATTCATTATCAATTAACGACAAACCATATTAAATCCGTTGGCAAATCCGATTCTAATTCCGGCTTCGTTTCGCGCTATCAAAATGAGTGATGAGTCTGGTCGACAAACTGGTTGACCTGCGTGTGGGGGTGTCTAATACATTTTATGTGTTTTATTTGATTTTTAGTTGGCCACTTTGAAATTTTTGAATCGATTTTAAATGCAAATCGAATTTGCTCGTATATTTTAATTAGCCTAATGCGTGTGTGTGTGTGGCTCGCATTTTACATTTGTCTCTTCTAGTTTCGAGTTTGGTGTTATTGATTTCTATTTTCTGGTGACGCGGTGCACCGCTGTGCTTGAAACAAGTTTCCACACGACGGATATTAATCGATGACTTGGGATACTGAATTGTGGGTAGTACAGATGCTTAACTTACGATTATATCCGTGCATTATTGACAAATTGCTAGACAAAAGGCATTCGCTGTGCTTTAAGCTTAAGTCGCTCAAATGATAAATGGCTTTTGAATATGACGTGGATTATGCTGTGCGTACATCTGTTAGGAGTCAACACATCTTGCTTGATGTGTGTGAGCTGCTTCCGTCATGAGATGCTCAATGAAAAAGTTTGACAAACTGCAAAAAAAAAAAAAACAAAACCAATGAATGAAAAGCGTAAGATAAACGAAATGAATACACATCGGTAGTCGGTAGTGTGAACCCATCTCCATGTGGCTGAGTGAGTGTGAGTGCGAGTTTCACTTGAGTTGGCTTAAGCTTAAGCTTGTTGATTTACCGTGGAAATAAGAAGCTTGAAACACCTGTTAGCTTGAACCCCGATGCCCCAATGGGGTTCGTCGTTGGTGCGACGCGTCGCAAGTGTTCAATAAATTTCCGCGAGTGGTACATAAAAATTTGTCACATAAATTACAATTTGCACGGTTGTAGCATGTCCAACAACGAGCACACTTGTCGCACACACGCACACACACGCACAGCAGAACCGAGGAGCGACACGACCCTAATTGCCTTTGAGTGTTGTCCCGGGCTAAGCGCTGCCAAGCATTAATTGTGCGTACATCTGCAACTGCAACATCTCAATTTGCATGCCAACAGCTAGAGAGGATGACACAGTGTTGGCTGAAGAAGAGAAGGAGACAACTACGCAGATACCGTTAGAGAGCTGGAGCTGGAGCTAGAGAGCATCTCGCATTCTGAGCAATTAGCCGGGCAGCCAATTCAATTGGCAGCCTTACAAATCCGTAAAATGGAGCGCGCGCATAAATGTCAGATCCGATTGGAGTGTGCAATTAAAAGAGCATCGAAGCAACGGGGATGGGGATGAGGATGAGGACGAGGACATCGGCTGACAGATTGACAGAGCAGCAGCTTTATTTACAGCTTAATCTGTTTTACTGCCTCGACGCGACAAGACGAATGACTCTCTGCAGCCTGCAGCCTGGGGCGATAGGTGAATTGTGATAAAAAATAACACACAGACACAGGTAGAAAGTAATCCGAATGACTTTCTTTTTGCAGCGAGTCAACAGCCTCTTAAAAAATGAAATCATTGCCAACTAAACGTTCCTTTAGAATATTGCAAATGAAGCTTGAAGAGTCTTCGAGGTTCTGCAAAGAGTTTCAAAGTCATTTCTTAGACTGGTGAGAGAGAGAGAGAAATGAGTCGAGTATAATCATTAAATATGCATATAATAACTAAGACATTAGCTCTTTAGCTATGGTAAACCTTTTGGCCAGTGTTTATGCAAATGAGCCCATCGATTTCCATTTGGCACGAGCTTCATGTTTCATAATTAAAATGCACGGCTAAGCGGGAAATGTTGCGGTCCGTTCGAGCTACCGCAAACATTATGCAAGAAGGCAGAAATCGAAGAGACCTGGAGCTGAAGCTGATGTTGCAGATGCAAAACAAAACAATAATACAAAAGAAATAGCCAAATACTCATATTGCCTAGCGAACGTGGGCATTGTTGCTGCTTTTGTTGTTGTTGTTGTTTCTGCTGTTGCTGTAGCTGATGTTGTTTTGAATATTAGTCAAGCTGCGCGGCGATTGGTCCACCGAATGTTGGCTCATTAGCATGTTTGGCACACGCCCCACCGCACAACGCACGCCCCAATTGGTTGAGCCTGATTTCGGCCAAGTTTTAGCTGATAATAGCCATAGCCATCAGCCGGTGTTGGCTGAATTGAGTTATCTAGCTCAGATTGTTGTTGCTAACTTAGTTGGTAACTAAGCAGTGAGCTTGCACTAGTCGTCGTCGTCGTCGTCGTCGTCGTGGCCGGGTCGCTTTAGCAATAAATCAAAATTATTATCCACACATTTGACTGTTTAAGGCAACGTCCATTTACGGTGTGCGTTTGTGTGTCTGTGTCTCACTGTGTGTTGGTGTGTGTTGGCTTCGCCTTGGTTCCTGGTTGAATCCGTTAGCCTGTTCGCCTGCTGCCGGCTGCCTGTGGCCGGACAAACGAACGGCCTTTGAAAGAATGCCACAGACGCTTTAGCCAGCAGAGAAACAGTGGCGCTGGCTTATCTACCGAACGCAATCTACAGACTCTTGGCCAGACTCCCGACATCAACTCCACATTTGAATATGACGCACGAGTGCGCCGCATGGCCAACTAGGGTGTGTGCCCGTGTCCGTGTCCGTGTCCGTGCCCGTGTCCGTGTCCGTGTCCAGGTTCGAGACGACGACTGCAACTGCCGGCGGCCACGTTCGGTTTTGACTTGTAGGGGCAAGCTTGATTTTCGATGTGCGATAAGAAATTTATAGTTTCGGTTTAAAAGACATTAGAGTGTAATATATTTAGAGTTTGGCTTCGTTTGCTCTGGCTCTGGCTGTGGCTCAGGCTCTGGCTCTGGCTTGGTATATCGCAGTGGTATCTCAAAAGAGGCTCGTTTGCCGCACAACTGTTACTAAGGCCTGTCTGCGGTTGCAGTGGGTGTGTGTAGCCGGGCTGGCACTCAAGTGCTCAATATATGCAAATATTTGCATGCGCAGAACCAGATATAGATACACCACATACACACATACAAATTCATGTGAGTATGCGAAAGACTTAGGCAACGAACTCGCTCAGTCATCGGCCTGTCATAAAGCCATGCCTCAGGGCAGCAACATCGGACAGCGGACCGTGGACAGCGAACAACGGATTATTATTAGGGCCCAGTTATATATTAGCATGTTGGAATTCTTTATGGCATCAGCACATGCAATTACAATGCAATAAGAATCACTTAAACGATGATAAAAACCCGAAATTATATTGTATATTTATTTAAGCAGATCTCAGCGATTATCATGTGCTCGATTTGTTCACATGCAAAGTTCCCAGGCCCCAACAAAATGCAATAGATCATTATGACTGCGCTAATGCAGTGCTCGTTTAAAGCAAGTACTGCGAATCGTGTGGTGCGACAACTCTTGCAAATTCATTTCTATGCAAATTTCTAGTTTCCATTTCGGTTCTCTTGAGTTTCACTTTCAATTTACGTTTTTGGGCTTTTGGCTTTGATGCTCCTTTTGTCTGTCTGTGGCCCCCGTGTGCCATATGCATCGGCAGTAGGCAGTTTCTTTTTGTTGTTGTTGTTGTAGTTGGTGTTTTCTTGGTTTTCGGTTTTGTTTTCTTTTCTTTTGTCTTCAGTTGAAATTGTGTTTTATATGGCAAAATGCAATTTGTGCAACTTGCAAACGCGACAAACAGCAGCAGCAGCAGCAGCAACAACAAATAGCATCCTTTGCTATACATTGAAAGTGAAGTCTCTTAGCATATTTGTTGATGTCGTTGTTGTTGTTGTTGCTGTTGTTTAACTTTGTAAAATTTGCATTTTTGTGCACAGCTGCTTTTTGTGCTTTTCTTCACTTGCTGCTGCGATTGTTGCTGTTGTTGTTGTTGTTGTTGTTCCTGTTGCTGCTGTTGTTGTTGTCTTCTATTGCATTAATTTTGGCTTCTTGTCGCCGCTGTCGTCGTGGCTTATATGGCCGCTCTCGGCAGCCGTTTCCCGCTGTCACCGCTTGGGCTTTGGGCTCATGCTGTAGGCTCATGCACAGCGTTTGTCGTTAGGCAGGCAGGCAGGCACAGGTAGTAGGCACTGTTGTTGCCACATTCTGCCATTCAGGCGCTTTGTAATTAATGGTTAATTAATTGAAACGAAGTAGCTGACAATCTTAATGATCCGTAATTTGTTATTATGGTAATTTATACAAGCAGCAGCAGCGGCAGCAGCAGCCGCTAATGCCCACAACAGACAACACCAACACATTGAAGACTGTTGCTGCTGCTGTTACTACTCTGCTGCTGCTGTTGCTGCTGCCGTTGTCTTGTACAACATATGCGAGCACAAATAAAAATTCATTAGCTTCTGAGCCATGGCTGGGCTTGACGACAGCCGACAATTGTCTAATTGCAGTCACGAGCAATTTATGTAGTTTGTCTAAGCATGAGTTATATATACCCAACGATACTATATGCATACTATATATAGTCGAACGATTGCCAATACAGCTACGGGGAGTACGCCCACAAATGGCCCTTAGAGTCGGCTTAACGGCTTAGGCACAAGCTGAGACAGGTTTAGGCACACAGCGAAGTGCAACGACGACTGGAAGCAATCTGTCCCCCTTCCTGGAAGATGCGCACGACCTGCAACAACAACAGCAACAGCAACAACAACAAAACAAACAGCCTGTCGCGCAGAGAAACAAAAAAACGGCAAGAAATTTGCATCTTGACGAATTTAATGATGATGATGAAAACGACGCCACAAAAATTTTGATCGACCCACAAGACGAGGCTGCCTCAAGGAGCCCACAGACACAACACACAACACACGATATTGCCATGAAGACTTTGGGGAGATGTGGGAGTGTAACTGCTGCTGCTGCTGCTGCTGCTGCTGCTGTAGATGTTGCCGTTGCAGTTGCTGTTGTTGCTGCAGTTGGCTGCAACGGCAACAGCATCAAATTTATGAAGATGCCTTTTGGGTGGCATTGCGGAATGTTTGACGTTGCTGTCTTATGTCAAGCATGGTGTGTGTGTGTGTGTGTGTGTGTGTGTGTGTGTGTGTGTGTGTGTGAGTGTGTCTTGCTTGTCTGCAGAGCAAGTGAAAATATTTTCATTGCACTTTGACATGACAGCAAACAAATTGCCAGGCAGAAACACACACAGACACACACACACACGAGAATCACAATGTGCACACACCTGCACACACCTACAATACGAGCGGTTAAATGGCTTTAATGACTGGCAGCCTTCAAAACTATTGTCGAATACTACATGGGATCGTCGTCGTCGTTAGGCGCCCACCCTTTTGTCTGGCTTGAGGTTTGCAGTCAGCGCTGATTAGCCAGAATTCCTGGCTTGCTTTGCTCTGCCCCGACCTGCTCTTTTGTTCGACTGCCAAGTGGCGCCTGCAGCGATCACGTCACAGACAGCAGTACACAAGGCACAACTCATTGTTACTATTTGCTTTTGATTGTCTTGCCCGGACTCACGATTCGGTTTCAATGTCGCTTCGGCTCGCTTGCCAAAAATCAATAGAGTTATCATGGCTCATCGCCCTGCTTATTATACTATATATAATATATACTCGAATGTGTAAGTGTGTGTGTGTGTGTGCGTTATGCATTGCACTGGCATTTGAAAGCAGCAAATTAAGTTAGTGTGCCTAGACAGCTGTCAAAACTGTGACTCGCTGGGTTAACGCCCACCCGAAAAAACTCAATTAACATGTCACGTTTGGGCAATGAATGCAGTTTTCGTTTCTCATTATTATGTCGCCAGTCAAAAGCAATTGAAAGTAAAAACAGCAACAGCAACAACAACAAATACACAAGCAACATTAACAGCAGCAGCAGCAACCGCAACCACAGCAGATCTTGCCCAAAATTCGTGCGCTACCGTTTTGCAATGCTTTAGAACAGTTACAAGAAGGACAACAAAGACAACAATAACAGCATCGACAGCAACATCGACAACAACAACAAATTAACTTGTTAAAATGCAAATTTTTTGACTTGGGGGCCTTTGCTCGCCTTTCCGTTTGGCATTGAGACAAGCAACAGCAGCAGCAGCAACAGCAGCAGCAGCAACAGCAGCAGCCTTTATTGATTTTGATTAATGTCCACCGATTTCTATAGCCACGAATTTGGGGCTGGGTATTGAAAAGTTCCCGCTAACTGGCTTTAATTAATACATTAATCACAGCGTGAAGAATTTGCTCCTGCTGCTGCTGCTGCTCGTTACTGTGTGTTGTTGTCGGAGTTGTTGTTGCTGCTGTGAAAGTGAGCTGCCTGAATTTTCACCTGGATACCAATGTGATGTCCTCCTGTGTGCGAGTGTGGGGGCTACCAAGATGGACATGTTCTGATACAAGTTTCAGAGCAAATTCGAAATTTATTACAGTTGTTGCCATGTTGCTGCTGCTGCATCACTCAGAGACAGCGCAGCAGCAGCACCCACAAACAAGGCCAGCATTGCTCTCCAGCTATGCTAGGCCTGGCCTGGCCTAGTCGGGCCTGGCCTTATTTGGCGGCCAGTCTTTATGCAGATTTCGTGGCATTTCGTGTGGGTGGCAAAAACGACACTTTCTACTTTGCATTTAATCAAGTCAAAAGGAAAATCATAAAGAGCTTTTTATGATGGCCCGAAGAGCGATCAAGGAGAGTCTGGTTAGCTGAGCAAATGGTTTTTATAGTGCATCGTAAACGGGCACAAGTGCAGCTAACTAAGATGTTGCACCTACGACAGTAGCTGGCAGCAGCAACACAGGCAGCAGCAACACAGGCAGCAGCAACACAGGCAGCAGCAGCCACTGCAATTGGCAGTTGACAACAGCAACAGACTACGGGCCAATCAGCAACATCTTCGTTTGCTTCGTTTTGTTGGAGTTGCTTTTAAGGCTTTGTCATTAATCAAATGGAATTGAAATGCGCCGCGTGTACATCACACGATGTTGCTGTTGTTGTTGTTGCTGATGTTGTTGCTCTTGTTGTTGCCTGTGTTTGGCGCTACCAACATGTAGCGCCCATTTGGAGTTTGCCATTTTTGCGCATTTTAATCATGCTTGTCTCGCCTGAAGTTATTTGGCTTTTTACGTTTTTACGTTTCGTTATGCCAAAGATCTGTGCAGACTGATAAAGCAACGGAGCCGTCTTCTTCTTCTTTTTCTTCTTCTTCTTCGGCACTGCCACCGCCAACGCCGCACAGTGGTCGAAATGATTAATACATCTTGATGCGATTTGCTTTGTAACGCAGACCAATAAAAACGTTGCTTTTGATTGACAATGCCAGGCAAACGTCGTAGATGATGTCCGTTGATTACTTCATTAGGTGTGCGTTGCTCTTCGAAAGTTGCCGCTGCAGTTGCCGTTGCACAGTTGCCTGCTGCTGCTGCTGTTGCTGCTTGGGGGCAAACGTAGAAGTCCATTTGATTCAATTATACATTTGCATGCAATTGAAACATAAGTCCGCTTCCAAGCACAGCTGCAATCCGAGTGCCATCCGCTGCTTATCAGGCTGCCATGGCAGGCGGCTCAATTGGTCAATTGGTCAACGGCGGAGCGAGTGACTTGTTCGGCCGTTACGCGCATTTGGCCGGTTTTCGGGGCAGCAGTAGTAGTAGTAGTAGTAGTTGCCTTTCGTTCGGTTGGTGGGCGATAATTATCTGCTTGAAAAATGATCGACTGGCTTATGGCATGCTGCGGCGCGATCTCACTTCGCTAACGATGCACATTTGCATATGGTTGGCAGCAACAGCAGCAGCAGGGAAAAAAAAACAAGCTAAAACTTAAATAAATCAATAAAACTGGCTAAAATCGCGCAGCTGCAGCGGATTTGACTTACGATGCGTTAATGTCACAGTGTGTAACAGTATGTTCAGTAATAATTTATATTGTTATTCAATTGTGATTTAATTCTCAATCAATTTCTTTATTTTTCCCGGAAGTTTCGGTTTAGGTTTCTCTGCATAACTTATCTCCTCCGATATACTATATTATCCTTATATGGCGCAAATGAACTACTTTTAAGAGAGTTATTTATTTGGCGTATCTTGATCTACGTTTAATATGTCAATAAATTTTGTATTATCGATATTAGCGATAAGCGTTTTCACTGACGACTCCATTTTGGCCAATGCGAATTGGCAATCGATTGCAGTACGTGAGTCAACCTGTTCTCATGCTTTGCCTGCCTGCAGCTCTCTTCGCGCATTGTCTTCCTTATCTTTCTCTGTCTGCCTTTTCGCTCGCTCTTCTTTTTGTTTTCCTTTTATCTTTGTATGCTTGGCAGTTTCGCTGCAATTGTTGAATTATTTTAATTGATTGCGCTGGGGATGGGGACTGGTTTTCATTGGATCATGCCTGCAAACGGCATCTGCACGCATTTTGCCCCATCGTACGGGGCTATTGGTAATTGAAACTTGTTAGTGAAGACATTAAAAAATCGTTTAGCACGGAATTTAGGTTAAAAATGCGTGGAAAATCGTGAAAAAATCAACGCAACAAACATAGAAAAAAACAGAGAGATACAAGACAGAAAATTGATCGAAAAAAAAAGAAACATTTGAAACAAGAAAATGCGGCCAAAGCAAAGACAGAAGCAACAACCAGGCCTAAGCAGAAGAGCTAAAGCGTGTGATTTTTAAAGCAAACCAACTAAAGTGGGGGTGTGGGGGGCGTTGAGGGCGGGGGGAAGTTGTCGGTCGATGTTAAAGAAAATTGTGTAACCGCAATATAAAAATTCCTGCACATAAACTAATCTCGGCAACGGCGATGGCTTTTGACTACCGCGTTTTATTTTCTTCTCCTTTGTATTTGACGCCCGCTTCGACGGGTCACAAGGCAGAGGAAGGTGGAGAGAGAGGGGGTGCGGGGAGGAGAATGAGGTATGGCAGATGAGGGATGCTAATCATGCCCGACCATGCACACCAAAGGAATTGTGCCGAAAATTTCATAATATTATTCACCCTCTCTCACTCTTTCTCGCTTTCTCTATCTGTCTCCCTCCTTCTCTTTTCTTTTTTTACGTACTCGCTGCATACTTCAATAAATTTTCCTGGCAATTTTCGTCTGCAATTTGCATGCCAAACACAGCGCGCACAGAGTCCACACAGACCACAACAATACAACAATAAATATGTTTCCCCGAGAGAGCTGCGAGCGAAAACTTGACTACATGTCAAATAGCACACGACTGACTAGCAGGCCAGTTCACCTGGCTATGTGGCTATGTGGCTTCCAATGTGCAAATAAATATGCCAAAATTTCGTTTAATTAAAAAAATTATTGGCACATTTTTATTTATGGCCCATAATCGATAGATATCCCCATTCCCCACGCCTTGCCAACTAACAAAATCGAAAGCAGCGAAAACAAGTTACTCGGAGGGGGTAAACAACTAACCTCAACGCACCGAATAGTGCATACCCTTAGGTGCAATTGTTATTTACTAACTATTTTCCATTCCATTGCAAATATATTTATTTTGTTTTTAGTTTTATTTGCTATATAATAATAAAGTGCAATTTGAGGTAATTCGATAAGTAGCGCCGTAGTAAACATACCCCTAGAAGAGTAGGTAACATCTAGCATGCTTTTTAAATGATGCCGCCGCCGGCTGTTTGCATTGGCCAAAATGCGCTAACAATTTCTACGATTACAATTGCAATAAAGGAATAAAACTGCAGTCAGCATTGGCAACGGCATCGACGTCGGCGTCTCTCTTGGCCACATGCATCTTCATTTTGGCCACATGATGCATGTGCTGGGCACATGCACAGCCATGATTGGCCGCCAGGCAGCTGCTGATCCGCCCGTTATGTACGATGCGATACTATGCGATACATCTGTAAAAATATCTGCCTAAGTTTGTCTTGCATGTTTCTTGCACGTCGTCGTCGTCGTCGTCGTCGTCGTCGTCGTCGTCGTCGTCGGCCACGCGGCAACTTTCTTTTGGTGGGGGCTTTTCGGGGCCGCAACCAAATCACAATAATCGTGGCCAAATTAGTCAATATTTGCGCCCCAAAACGTTCAAACAAAAGCTTATTATTTCCGTTTAATACTTTTTTTTATGCAGTTTATGTTTTATATTTGCTGTTACTGTAAAAAAAAAATTATGATATTTTTTAGTAGTGAGTTGCCGTCCCACTCTCCCTCTCTGTCTCTTTCCCTCTGTCTCGCGCTGTCTGTAAAATATGTATAAAGTAATTTTTGGACTTAAACATCATGATTAACTAAACTACCGAGCGGCAGTCAGAGTCAGAGTCAGAGTCAGCCGGGCAAATGACTACAAATGATTACGCATTTGACCAAAGCCGCAGAAAAGTTTTTTGGTGAAATTTGCGAGGCTGCCTTTGCCTTCTATGGCCAGCCGGGCCAGATAGATGAGCGATAAGCCATGGAAAACAGCACTGGAAACGAGCTCAGTTCAAGTGCTTAAGATGCGAACTGGCCAGGCCAGTGGACTGTGGCCTGCACTTGTTGTAGTTGCATCTGCTGTTGCCGTTGTTGTTGCTGCTGCCGCTCTATGCAGGCTCTAATGGGTCGTGTCTTTGGCTGCCACTGCCGCATTTTAATGTATTTGGAGATCAGGTGTTGATGCTGCTGCCGCTGCTGCTGCTGCTGCTGCCTCTGCAGCGGTCTCCACTCGTACTCGTACCATGTATCACATTGAGTTGGTCCGCGGCTTGGACTGTGCACATTGCAGTTGATTTCTGCGTAGATTGCACTTAAATGTTCCTAGGCAACACAGCATCTGAAATATTTATACCAAGGCATTTTCTCTTCGCTTTGCCCTTATCTAAAGTATGCGCTATGCGCAGTGCGCTCTGCTTGTCTCGACTCGAGACTGCGCTCTGCTGCTCTCTCTCTCTCTCTCTCTGCGGAGTTGTATGCAAATTTGTTAAGTCATTTTTATTTGTGGTTCTCACGCTGCCACACCAGAGACCGCCGAATGGCGTCCATTTTTCCCAAAAACTTATACGCAGACGCCGAAAAAAAAAATCAATTGACAATTTGAACATTTAGTACTTGCTGCACGATTTGAGTGGGACAGACATGCAGACAAAACAAAAGTAAACAAACGAAGCACATGAACAACAGATCAAAATCTTATTCGCAATCGCAATCGCTGCAACTGCACGCAAGCTGTCAGTTCGATTTCGATTTCGATTTCGATTACCCTAACTTGCACTGACCGCACTGGGTCTTGCTCTAATCAAGACGGCCAAAAAGGCCAGAGCCAGCACCAGCACCAGCACCAGCACACCCAACGCTCTCAGTCTTGTGACGATATATTTTTGGGCCAAGGTGCTAGGGGGGGGAAGGGAAGAGAGTACGGGGGGGGACTGTATGACTGTCCGGCTGTTCTAAATGCCCGGCTTGTTGCGTTGGACTGGACAAAATCTATGCAAATGAAACAAAAACAACATGTCACAGCGTCAGAGCGCTGACTTTAGCCAAAGTCCAATTGCGGCGTCAAGAGATTTACGAGCCGAGCACGCCAAATGTGTTTACACTTTGTCACCCTTCTGTCAGTTTGATTTATTTATTTGCAGATAGCCAGCAAAAAGCAAACAAGCCGAGAAGGCTAAAGTAGCTGGCCAAATTAAAATGCAAGTATTGCTGGAATGCACAAACTCCATGGCGAATCGCCGTGGGGCAAGGCAAGGTTAGGGGGTAGAGCAACGGAGCGAACTGAAACTGAACTGCGCCAAGTGCAAGAAATGGGCGAATGAATGAGTGATTGACTTATGCAGCCAGCTGACAAGTGGCTTAAATAAATTAATGTGAATGTGCCAATCAGACCGACAATCTCAGCCATTGGATGGTGCACTCAAATCTGGTTTCCTGGGGGCATTAGTGGCTACTAAAACAGTTCTACAACTATAAAAGTTTACTATAAAAATAATTAATACTACAAGTAGTACTGCTCACTTTACTGCTATTTTTACGATCATGTTTACTGCCACCTTCATTACTTGCTCTAAATACATTTTTTTTCTCTCTCTCATTTATCTGTTGCAGTTTATCAACGAGGAATACACAAGTCAACACTTTGTCCAGCATTGAGCACAGTTATTCGCACTGGAAATCCACACACAACCAATGATTGGCACCGAGGATATGTCCACAGCGGCTGGCATGGATATAAGTGAATCCTTTCGTGCCGAGGATCTCTCGAAGACGGACTTCTTCGACTTTGTCACAGCGCCCGACATGGGCATTGGCATTGGCGTCGGTGTCGATGTGGGTGTCGGTGTTGGCATCAGCCTGCAGCAGCAACAGCAACAACAGCAGCAGCAGCAACACCATCAGCAGCACACACAACACACGCAGCACACGCACACGCAACACACACACAGCCACAACCATCAGTCGCAAACGTCACAAACGCCACAGCAGGCGGTCTGTGGCGGCGGTGCGAGAACCAGCAGCGGCAACAGCGGCGGCAGCATGACACACAGTGGCAGTGCAGCTGTTGCCGGTAGTGGTATTGTCCCCGTGAGCAATCGCAATGGCACCAACACCAGCAACGGCGGTGATCCCACGTTACAGGGCTACGAGGTGAGTTTCAGCGATTGTTTCCCGCTTTTTCAGCCTGTGGCCAATATGATTTGCAGTCATCAACTTGAGCTTTTCTCTCTCTGCTTTCTGTCTGTTGCAGTTCTGGCACCAGGATAAGGACAACAGCCGGCTTGACTCTAGTTCCATCTTTGAAGACCTCGATCGCTATTGCTGGCAACAGCAGACGGTCACCGCCAGCGCCACGACCAGCGTCAACACCAACAACAACAACAACGTGAGATGTAGCAATCAGCCCAGTCCCACATCGCCTCAGTCGCATGTGCATCAGCAGCAGCAGCAGCATCAACACCAGCAACACCAACACCAGCAGCAGCAGCAACAGCAGCCCAATCCCAGCAGCTCGTCAAGCGCTGCGGGAAGCAGCAGCGACACCATTAGCAGCCTGGACACAACCGACGGCCAGATCTACACACTGACAGTATTAAATGGAGGCGAACCATGGCTGAAACGCGAGACGGAGCAATTGCCCAGCACGCTGGATCTGGACAGTTTGCTGGGCAGTTTTCCGGGCTACATCAAATCGGAATATCCCTACGACGACAGTGGTTTCAGCACGGATGGCAAGGATGTCATTGTGAGCGGTGCCGATGGCAATGGTCTCAGCAGTATTTCGTCGCAGTCGCAGCCTCATGGACAGACGCTACCATCCCTGGTGACAGCCATCTCCATAGCAGGCGGCGGCGGCGGAGGCGGGGGTGGTATCAATGAGCTGGGTCAGCAGTTGGCACAATTTCAGAACAACAACAACGACTGGCACATGGCGGATCACAATGCAGAGGCGGAACAGAACTCGGCGGAGTCGCTGTTGCGCAGTGCACTGCAGGGCAAAGGCTACGCGAAGGGACTGCACATGCAGAACGGACTATCGCTGCCGGTGGTGAAGGACGATGAGATGCGACGATTGCTCTTTACGCCAGATGATGCTGCCGATGCCTTGGGATTTGCGGACTCCACGCTGAATGCAGCTCAAATGTTCGACGATGGGCAGGCGATGAATCATGCAGCCGGTGGTGGAGGCGGTGCACACATGTCGTCCGCTAATCATGGCCAGCATGGCGGCAATGCCAGCATCATTGTCGATGATATGTTCCTGTCTCTGGAGAATGCCTTCAGTGATGACTTTGAGAAGATTAAGCGGCTGGCAAACGAGGTGCAGCAGTTCTGCAGCGCAGGCACGCCTACCCCGGGCGATTATGGCGGCAGCGATGTGCTCATGCAAATCTCACCCAGCGCCACAGCCACTGCAACGACAACAACACCGCAACTGCAACCCTTAACCAATGCACAGCAATCCCAGCAGCAACAGCAGCAGCAGCCGCCACCCCCGCCGCAACCGCTCAAGCCGGAGGTGTCCACATCGACAGCAACAACCACGGTGGGGAATTCAGGGACAAGTGGTCGACTGGGAGGCGTCAGCAAGCCCAAAAAGCAGTACAAGCGCAGCAACAGCAGTGCCAACAACAACAACAACAATCCCAATGTGGCCAACAACAACAACAGCAGCGGTGGCGGCGGCGGCAACGGCAATGGTGTCCTCGGCGTGGTCATCGGCAACGGCGGCAGTTCCTCCTCCAGCGGCAGTGCCAGCAGCAGCAGCAACAGTCCCCCGGCCAATTGCAGTGCCAGCGGCAGTTCGGCCAGCTCGGGCGGCGGAAGCCAGAGGAAGGAGCGTTCGCTGCACTACTGTTCGATCTGCTCGAAGGGTTTCAAGGACAAATACTCGGTAAATGTGCACATACGCACGCACACGGGCGAGAAACCATTCGCGTGCTCACTATGCGGTAAAAGTTTCCGCCAGAAGGCGCATCTGGCCAAGCATTATCAGACGCACATGACGCAGAAGAACAACGGCAGCTTGATCAAAGGCAGCTCGGCTAAGCATCAGCGTGGCGGCGGCGGTGGCGGCGGCGGTGGCGGCTCAAGCAACTCTGCTGCAAGTCTTGCCCAGCAGCAGCGACAACTCAGCAGCGCTGTCGCCTCCGCCGTGGGGAGTCCCAGTTTGATGAGCGCTGGCGTTGTGCTCAGTGGGCCAAATACATCGAGCAGCGTGCTACCGCCCGCTAATGGCCTCCTCGCGAACCGGTAGTGCACGGTGCCGGATAGAGACCCAAACAGCAAACAGCAAACTATTTCTTGTTCCTTACTTGCAAAATGTAAAAGAAAACTAGAAACTACTCGAATACTCTTAGGGAAGTACTCGCCCCCAGCGCTGAGGAAGTGTTTCCCTTTTGAATCAACGTCATTGATGAATTCCTATCTCAGCTTTCTGTGCAATTCCTATACTATATCACAAACACATCGAAATAAACATGCACACAAACAAACACACTCACACACACACACACACACACACACACAGCATCACAGCAACACAGACTTAACTCACTAGAAGCACTTCCAAATGAAATACTCGATTTTATTCTATACCTAATGCTAAAGTAAGCAAACTCACACACACGTACACACACAAATTAATTTTAAATGTGCCAAATGGAAAAGAATATAGAACAAAACGCAATCTTAACTAATAACTAAGTGTATGGAATACTTACCAAGTAAAGATTAAAATGAAGCTAACAAAAGCAATTCTACGAGAGGTGATATTAAAATGAGGCCAAACGCTTCCGGAACACAACTTACAAAATAAAAAATACTTTGAACATTTGTTTCTCTCATGAGTTTTATGCAGCGTATTCATAGATTATATGCCGATCACTGTTTCCTGTAAATTAAAAGTATTGAGATTTAGTTGCTTTGTTCAAATAAGCACAAAGTCGTCGATTTTATTAAACTAACAAATTGGAACACTACAAATAAGATTAATCGAATTTATAGCATCAGCTCGAAAGCTCAGTTGGTGATGTAGACTCCACGAGAAAAATACAATACTCACGCTTTCAGCTTTCCGAAAAGTGTTCAAGGTACCTAAAGATCACAAAATGCAGTTGTTCAATTTTTTTTTTCTTATGCAACGCATTGCACTTGCCATTATTTTGTATTTGCGTTACATGAAGAGAGAGAGAGAGAGAGAGGGGGAGAAATCGTATAAGAATAAATACCATATGTAGTACCTTATAAATATTTCAATTCGGATTTCGTAGTACGCACATATTTCTTAACTCGCCGCAAAATGTATGTAGAACTACTCGTAAGTGTATGCTAAGTAAAACAAATATCAATTGAATCACAACTAAAAAATAGTTAATTATTTACAGTTAACAATTAACGATCGATTAAACTGCCAATTATTATGTGATAGTTTTAATACAAATTTCGACTTTCCGGTGTTTGGGCTATATGTTATATGTTGTTATATACCTATGTATGTGTACTTGTATTTGTAGTGAGTAAATATATTACTGTGAACTCTGCAATATTCTCTAATTTATTAAATTTACTTTATGTACATAATAATGATAATGATAATGACAAAACACGAAGATACTCTAATTGCTATGCCTAAGCCCCCCTTGTTTATATGTGCATACATACATACATATACATAAATATACATCTTCTTGTAGACCTATGTTTAGTTAAATGTTTGTTAGTTATTTAGTTTATTTATGTTAACTGAATACAGCTACCCACTAGCAGTTGGCTCTTGCGAGTTCTCGTAAATTAAATACTTTAGTATTGCAAGCATTCAAAATAAAGAAGAATAAAAAGTTTTATTGCCAATTTAATCGACAAAGTGCAAAGTATCTATCAAATTCAAGGCCGCAACGCAAAGGGGTCCATTGTCGCTAGTCGAGCAGTTGCGTTAATTAGTTTTAACGGCGACCGCCCGTTACGGGACGGGTCTTGCTGGGGTGAGCAGCCTGGCCGAGATCATCAGGGGCATATAAATAATTTTCTCCAATAAAGGAAGCGCATGAAAGCGCATGCAGCTGCGCATGTCAACAACAACTGCAACAGCAACAGCAACACGACAACAACAACATCAGTGGCAGCAACGGCCCAGGAGCAGCAATAGCAACAACTGCAACGGCTGCAACATTACACAGGCGGCACTTGTCAGTCAAAATCAAAGTGCGCAGCTACTGCTGCATTAACAGCATCATCAACGGACTAGTTGTGAAGCAGCGGGTCTGGCGGGATTGGAGGTAGCAAATGCGGCACGCATGCGCCAACTGCCGGCAGACATCAGTGCAGATTAGAGAAAATGTTTTACTCGCTGCCACTTGGCAAGATCAACCAATGGCAACGGCAGCCGCAGCCGACGAAACAGCTCCGGCGCCGAGTGGCGCAGTGAGCGGCAAAGTCATTTGAGATCGAAACATGTCGATTAGGGAATTTTAAGAGGCGCCAGTTACTGGCGCAGGTGGCACACATCATCCTCATCCGCGTCGTCGTGCCACCTTGGGGGAGCGAGTACAGCGAGCAAGCATCTTAATTGCATTTGATGAACTTTGAGCTTAGCCTGCTGCCAAATGAATATTTGCACAATGGTATGGTGTATGGGGAGTTGACGTGGAAGGCGGGGGGTGTCACTTTTATTAACTCTGCATAATTGTGTTAACTAACTTTTTTTAAGTAGCCAGCGTTTTTGAAAATGCCCCCCACAGTCAATGAAACTAAGTACTTATTGAATCCAAGTATACAAAACTGTATTTAAAACACTTGACAATTCAAATCTAACATTTCTTATGAAATCGAATACAGACAATTTTTACATCTGAATCACTGAGTACCTCCGATATGTTGTGCTGAAACAGACAGAACTAACAATTCTAAAAGTCGGAGTAAGCACAAAACATAAAAAAACAAAAAAATACTAAATGTATCTACAGACATTCGCATAGGCGAGTGCAGATGCGATCTTTTAAGTTCTGTAGTGCAGGACAGTTATTGGGAGCCACAAGTTTCATCAGTTCCTGCAAAGCATTAAGACATTCACAGTATTCGCCCAATTTTGGATTACTACAGAAGCATGAGCTACAGTCAATATTGTCACATTTTCGAAGTGGAGCGCGATACTCTGGCCCACAAGTCTTGATATACTCGCGATAGCACATTATTTTAAGGTATTCTTTGAGTTTCCGACGCTTCTCTTCGCGTTTTAAATTGGTAATAAGCGGCGTGTCTGGCTCCAGTCTACGCTTCTTCTTGAATTTGCAGAGTTCACAAGGACATTCAGGCACTTTGACGGGTTTATCTTGAGGATTCTCTTTTATCCGTAATTTTTTTTTTCTTTTCCCCTTTTCTTTCCTTTTTTTCCCTTTACCACTGTCACCATCTTTACCACCTTCATTCCCACCGGCATGACCACCTTCACCGCCTTCAACGCCTTCGCCGTGTTTATCATCCTCATCTTCAAATTGCAGCCAGTCTCCTGTATAGCCTTTATCGCCTTGACCATCTTTACCGTCTTTGCCATCTTCTTCATTCGGTAGATCGCCTTTACCACCTTTATCGCCTTTACCACCTTTATCGCCTTTATCACCTTTATCGCCTTTACCACCTTTATCGCCTGTACCGCCTTTATCTCCTTTATCATCTTTATCGCCTTTATCATCTTTATCGCCTTTACCACCTTTATCGCCTTTACCACCTTTATCGCCTTTATCACCTTTATCGCCTTTACCACCTTTTTTGCCTTTACCACCTTCATCGCCTTTGCCAAATTCATCTCCTTTACCACCTTCATGTCCTTTACCAGCTTCATCTCCTTTACCACCTTTACCGTCTTTACCACCTTTATCATCCAGACCGTCACCTTTACCACCTTTACCACCTTTATCGCCTTTATCGTCTTTACCGCCTTTATCATCTTTACCGTCTTTATCGTCTTTACCGCCTTTATCGTCTTTTCCGCCTTTATCTTCTTTGCCGCCCTTATCGCCTTTACCGCCTTTATCATCCTTACCGCCTTTATCGTCTTTACCGCCTTTATCGTCTTTGCCGCCTTTACCGCCTTTATCGTCTATTCCGCCTTTACCGCCTTTATCGTCCTTACCGCCTTTATCGTCTTTAGCGTCTTTACCGCCTTTTCCGCCTTTACCACCTTTACCGCCTTTACCACCCTTGCCACCTTCGTCTCCTTCATCTCCTTTACCATCTTTACCATCCTTAACATCCTTACCGTCCTTTCCACCTTTACCATCCTTATCACCTTTACCATCCTTATCACCTTTGCCATCCTTATCACCTTTACCATCCTTATCACCTTTACCATCCTTATCACCTTTGCCATCCTTATCACCTTTACCATCCGTATCACCTTTACCATCCTTATCACCTTTACCATCCTTATCGCCTTTACCATCCTTGCCATCTTTATCATCTATACCATCTTTACCATCTTTAGTACCTTTACCACCTCTACCACCTTTACCGTCTTCATCGTCTTTACCGTATTTACCATCTTTACCGCCATCCTTACCACGTTTATCACCTTTTCCATCTTCATCGTCATAACTCCCGTCTCCTTTGCCTCCGTCGCCTTCTTTACCACCTTCACCCCCATATTCACCACCATTCCCATCTGGCCAACCGCCATCGATAACAAAGTCAGGGCAACATTCAATAAGGGCGGTCAAAAGCGGATCGCTACTTTTTTTTTCAAAGCAAGTTATTAGTTCGTCATAAAGCTCTTCATAGTTCTTTGGCTCAGACTTAGCAACCTTTATCTGTTGCTGCATTTCCTCTCTAAAAGCTTCATTATATACTGCGGGATCGTTCATGTATTTCTTCCACTCGTATTCTGTGCACGCATTCACTGGTATGCCGCACTGCAGCTCACAGTACATGTGTTTGTCTGTACTGGGTAACTTCTCTGTAACTTCTTTTTCTATAACTTTTGAAGGGATATCAACGAAAGGTGGTTTATTTTTCCTACATCTTCTACAGTACTTCCAACTAATGGCGCTCTGTGAATTGGTGTACTTCTGGACAGTAGGCATATTTTGGACCTTTCCTGCTAAGCATTCCTGATTAAGTACGTGAGGAGCATGAGAAGCTCGCCGAGGTCTTGTAGGAAGGTTTAAAAGAATTGGCGAAAGCAAGGGTTCTATAGGTTTTACAGGTCTTGTGGGGTATGTGTCGATATTTGATGGTCTCTTAGGTTTAGGTTTGTTGGCTATTTTTAAACATTTGGAAACCACTCGATTGAATGCGACCGCCTCCGGTGTTTTCTTAGAACCAATGCCGTAAAAGCCCAGTGTTTTCTTTCTGGGACTACGTTTCCATATCTCGAGGATATCAGCATTTTCCATATCAAAGAAATCACAACCGACATCTTCAGCTGCATCATATAGCCAATCGGCTGTTATTTCTGGACTGCACTTAGAATGGGGCGGTCTTATGTTTGGGTATGATTCACATTCGTTAAAATCATATAACTTGCAGTTTTGCAACCGTACCAAATCGTAGGGTGTAAGGTTGTTCCAGTCGTGTGCCGGTCTTTTTCTACTCCGTCTCCGTTTTCCGTATATCTTTCGATTTTTACAGTAGTTATCAGCATTATGATTAGTTGTTTTATACAAAGACGTAGTTAACGGTTTAGAATATGGATTTTCTAAAGATTCTTCTATCCAATCTTTATCCACCTTACGACAACCAGCTCGCTCCATTGCTTCAGACATCCACTCAGCCGTTTTTCGGGGGCGACAAACACTTATAGGAGGTCTGACGGAGGGGTACACTTCATTGCATTGAAATGGGAATGTCTTGCAGTTCTGCACTCTCATAACTCTGTAGGGCGTAGGCACTTGTCCCCCTCTTAAACGTTTGCCCGGATCGCCTTGCATTACATAAAGTACTTACAAAGACACAAAATATATAAAAATTAAATATACTTTAAAATTTGTAATCCTAAATCATTTCTCTAACAAAAACTATTATTTGAGTGACTATATAGTATGTTTGGATATTAAAATGTTGATGAAAGCCTGCTGTGCCCCAATAAAGGTTTGCTTTAAACACAATTATTCTATGAGGCAGAACCTTGAGGAGTTACATAATGCCTACGTCTTTTGTCTTGCCAATAACAAATGAGTTCCAGAAGCCAAACAACTGTAGATAGCGATACCATAAATGCGAATCCATACCAAACATATTGCAGATCCTGCAAGTGCATTGCACGGAACTCTCTGCGTGGGCTTGGATCCACAAAATTCAATTCGCCTGCCTCAACTAATTCCGAAAAACATTTCGAAGTCCAGTGTGCGATGAGACCCATATCAGTAAGATCCAAAATCAGTGAATTAAGTGGTTCCATATAAATAGAGTTTTCGTGTATGGGGAAAACAAAGGGAACCGTATTAAAGAAACATAGGTCGTTGCGGATGCGGAATAGCGGCTTCGAGAATACTTTTTGCTGGGCATTTATAACAATCCATTTGATGCTCGTCATCATGTATCCGTATTCGGTGTTGAATGAGTCTCTCATGGCGATATATTTAGTAAAATTCGGCTCTAAATAAAACATGGGTTTGTACTTTTGGAAAGCCTTTATGCGTCCAACAAGCTCCTCATGCTCCGGTTCCCATGCTACCACTTTCATTTTCGATGCCATCAGCTCGTCATAATTGCGATATGGTAACTCTTTGGGGGCACTGGTGACATAGGCAGAAAAATACGAATTGTACCAGGCGGTAAGAAGAAATCCTAATACACAAATCTGCAAATAAATTCCACGAACCAAAACAGGTGCTCGAAATACTTCGTAAAACGTTTGTCCCAGAGCTCCTCTGAGGCAGCTCTCATGGAGCAGAAACTCGTGCCACTGCACCTGATAGTCAAAGTGCCTTAAAGCAATTGCCAAAGTCAATGAAATAGTCATCAGTACTGCCAGAGTTAACAGAAAAGCCTGTAGCTCAAATACTTTAACATAATACTCCGATTGAGGTATATCCGGTTCAATAGGCAGCATCAGGCACCAATTCATTTGCTCAATCGGATAGGAATAGCCCCGCAGTGGTATGCTGGGGAACGTAAGAGCCATCGATATGTCCACACTTCCATTTCTTACATATTTTATGACATGAGTAGATGGTTTGAACGCAATTGGATTCGCTGGGAATGGCTCAATAAATGTACAATTATGTTTTTGCTGAAAGACCTCCATGAAGTGGCCCACAGTGCCTTTGTATATGACCTTGCCATGTTTATCATAGTAGCCAATGATACGTGGTGCTGACCCGCCAATTACAATCGGTAGGCGATACCCATGTAGGTTCCTTAGGCGATTTGGAAAAATTGTTGTACTATGATCGTAAGTGCGTTCCTCCAACTTAAAGCTCGGAAAGTGAGTGTAGCTATAAAACATCTTTGTTGTCTACGTAGAAAATGTATAACCATCACGTAAAATACAATATATAAATCTTGTTATAAGTTTTGCTTACCTCAAAGTTCTCAAACAACACCAACACATTTAAGAGATTATTTTTCCAGCAATAGATAAACAAATCAAATAAAAACAATTGATTGGCTTCAGAGGATTGCTCCAAAAACACTATTCGCGTTGTTGTCATGAGGTGTAAATTGGCAACCAATCTTTGAAGTAAGACCATATTATTTGCCAACTGAGTTCCATTTAAATACACCACAGACATTATGAGATTTGATTGTTTTCCGAAAATAAAAAATGAAACTTGTTCATCGAGCTGCATAAGAGGAACTTGTAACTCTTCCATAATACTTCTTTCCAAATCACGATCCTCTTGTTCTGGGTCAATTCTAGTCGATATATTTGCATTATGGTGTTTCATTAACAGTAAAAATTTAAAATTGTTTTCTTTTTTTATTGTCCTTAGGAACTCAATCAATGCCGAATTATTCTCCTGAACTGTAGGGCCAACAATCCAAAGCAAGTACCAAAAGCTCAACCAAGAATATCCCATCCTAGCAAGTGAGTCGCAACTATTAGTTTGTGCGTTGTGTGGCCTCCTTTTAAAGGGTTGCTTATTTTTTCTGTATTCAGCTCGAATGTACAACGTGTTGGACAACAATACGACCCACGAGATTACAAGAAAATATTGGTAATTATACCCAGTGGGCTAATTGAGAAGCGTTAAGAAAGCTCAGAGACTTGAAAGAAATATTACATGAGTAAATAAGTAAGTTAATTGGTTTAAATACAATACTCTGTTTATTTAAAGTGATTTCTGAATTATAAACAGTTTAATAGGAAAAACATTAATTCCTTAACATATTCAAACGAAACCAGAGATGCTCCAATAAAAATACAATAATTGCCAGAGTTATCATCAATGCTCCTGCCAGTAAAACGTTCTTCAAATCCTCAAGTTTCATTGCCCGGAACTCATTGGGTTTACCGAGGTCTAATAATTTTAGTTTTCCGGCCTGTATCATTTCAATGATGGCATTATCGCGCCAGTGACCCATTAACCCCGTGGCAGTTACCTCTCCAATCAGCCGCTCCAGTGGCTCCCTAAATACCGAGTTATTGACAATCGCAAACGCAACAGGAACACTTCGAAAAATGCATAAATCATCACGAAATGTAAACAAAGGTGAACTGAAGAACTTCTGCTGCTGGTTGACAAGGTTCCACTTCTCTAGAGGCATGACATAGCCATAACGGGTGTCGAAAGAGTCGCGCATCTGTAGAAATTTACTATAGCTTGGTTCAATCTTAAAAATAGCTTCATACTGCTTTATATCGTCTATGTATGAAACGAGTATTTGATACTCTGGTGACCAAACAACTATTTTGAAATTTGCCTTCAGAATAGTCTCAAAGCTAGTATATGGTTTTTGATAGAGTCCACTGGTGATATAGGCAGAGAAGTACGAGTTATACCAGGCAGTACAAAGAAATCCCAGTATACAAATCTCTAAGTACATTCCACGGACTAGAGTGGGCGCTTGAATAACCTCATTAAAGCATTGTCCCAGAACTCCGCGCAGACAATTATCATGCATCAGGAAATTGTACGGCTGAACGTCATATCCATGAATACGCAAAGTAAGCGAAAGAAGAATAGAAATCATTATCAAAGCTCCGATTACGATTATCAAAGTGTTCAGATCAAGTACGCGACTGTAAAGCTGGCTATGTGGCACCAACTCCGGCACAGGCATCATGAAACACCAATTGAGTAACTCAAAGGGATAGATGTATCCATCTATTGGAGGTTCTGTGAAGGTGGCTGCCATGGCAAACTGCACACTGCCATTGCGAACTGCACCCAATAGTTGCAGGGCCGGCACAAGAGAAGACTCATTCAACGGAAAAGGCTCAACCAACTGGCAATTGTACTTCACCTCGAAACAGTGTTTCAAATGACCCACAAATCCTGCGTAGAACAAATCTCCAGCTGGACGACGATAAATTATAAGACGTGGCGTAGACCCGCCTACCATAATAGGAAGTTTGTAGCCATTCAAATTTCCAAGCCGTAATTTAATAATCGGACTCGTGCTCTTACTAATGCGTCGCTCCTCTATGCGGAAGTCCGGAAAGGGTGAGTAATCATAAATTAGACCAGTTTTCTTGAAAATAAAATTAAATAAAATCGTGTTAACCTTTTGTGTCTAATCACCATACTTAACAATTTCTAAACATAAATATTGTTATAATTCAGAACTTATTATGTACGATTTCTAAATTAATAATGTTACTTTATCTTTTCTGCCTGTTGAGTTTACAAATTGGTGCCCTAGCGGAGTCTCCAATTCGAGATGGTAAGTTTTATATTTGATTTAGAGAATGAATATTGCGACAAAATAATTGCAGATAGATGCGTATTTATTGTTAACCCGGGGCCATGCCGACAACTAATCAAGATGTACGCTTATGATTTGTACGAAGATCAATGTAAGACATTTTTTTATAGTGGATGTGGAGGAAACCCAAATCGGTTTAAGTCATTTACGGAATGTCGTGTCGCATGTAATGCGTCAAATATTATTGAAGAAGAATCAATTGAAGATATTTTGGAAGCAACAGAAATCCCAACTGTGTGAACTAACAGTATAAGTTCTACTAAATTCTCACCTCAAAGTCTTCGAATATCGCCAATACGTTTAGCAGCTGGTTACTTCGCCAGCAGCTTTCCAGTAGTCCAATCTTTGTGTGTTTTTTCATGATTAGAAGTAATGGTTCGGTATTCCATAATTGTAAATTAAGATTATAAAATTTAAGTAATCGTTTTATCGATTCGTCGACAAAGGCAATACTGAGCAAATTTCTTGAATAATGTTTATCTAAGTTATAACTGTTGTTGGAGTTTTCCTCAAGCAGGATTACAGGTATGGATAGCTCTGAAAATAAACGCGGTAAATTTCCTTTCGTTTCACCTATAATCAGAACATAATCAAAACAGTTTTCTCTTTGCAGCTGCTGAATTAGCTGTGAAATGGAGTAACTGCGAATAACTCTTGATGTCACCGAAATAAAACCAAACCAAATAAGCCACTGCCTCATTTTGAGGGAAACTAATGACGACCGAATATCGTCAAGTCTATTTATACCCTATGCATACCATATATACTCCAAGCGGTCACACGCACATCGAACATTAAAAAATCCATAGGGAGTAGAAGTTAAAAAAAAGTATTTTAATTAAGCTTAAGAATTGGTCTGAAGGTTTGAGTTCTCGAGTAGCACGACATGGTTATATGGGTGGATGTTATTGTATTTTTCGCGCACCCACTTCCAGGCTTAGCGGTCGGTAATACTGGTGTATTAATCATGTTGTTAGTTGCGAAGGTGCCATTAGGATGTTGTTAACAGATTGATCGACAAAGCTTATTGCACTGCAGCCCCATATTTGAATTGCGATTGCTCATAATAAGGAGCACCTCATACAGTGATCTGCAACATAGAAATTTATTAATACATAAGTTTAAATGTTTGGGTATGACGGTCTCTATGGAATAAATGCTTTCAGTTCCATTGTCATGTCTCTTGTTACAAGACATGCATATTCGTACCAATTTGTTATTAGTCCATGTTCTGGGAATAAGAACTCATGAGCTGTAAAAAGTTTTAGTTTTAGTGCCTTATGCAAATCCATCGAACAAGGAATGAGTTTATTAACAGTAAATACCACAATCGTCTCGTTCATCGAAAATTTCACAAGCATAATTTTATGAAATGGAAATACAAACTCATAATGAGCTGTCCAAAAGCGACGTCGCCACAGAAACCCAAAAAGAAAAACTCAAATGGAGCGAAGATCGCGCTCATGTTCCATGCCGCCTGACAGATGATCACTCTTAATGATGCTGCGAGCAACAACAACAAGATTAACAACAACAAGTACTGAAACAACTCTCATTATAAGTATTTCAAGCATTTTTTATTTTGGTTACTACAAGTTTGGATGCACTTCACTCGATTTGGCAGATGCGTCAGCACTTGACCCGCGCTCGGTCTGGGACTTTTGGGCTTAGCGACTTGGGATCGGACTTGGTCGCGGCGTCCATCTTTGACTCTGTCCCAGGCTTGTTAGCCGCCAAATTAAGTTGACGTTGACGTAATGCTGCGCCACTCGACATGGTCTCACTCTTTTGATGAAGTGCAGCAAACTGAGGCCTCTGTTGTCGGTCAATTAGCTGCGCGTATCACAACAGCAACAACAACATACAACTGGCGGAATGGAAAGCCAACCGTCCGCATGACAGACCATCTTGGGCCGGGGGTCATCTGGAGTCTTTAATTGGCATGGTTGCGTATGCAGCGATGACAATTTGTTGCATGCTTCAAAGTTCACAAGTGCAGTCTCGAATGAATCTGTCGAGTTGTAGAGAAATTCGTTGAGTACTGTGGAAATGATTTTTAAATATAAGTGATGGGTGTGGTAAGACAGAGAATGAATAATTTTTATTATTATTTTTTTTGTCAGAAAGAGCCATTCAAATATATCCGGGACATGTGAGAGGCTGTGCTCCCATTTCCCAGTGTCATCCGAACTTGTGAGTGCTCTGATTCGCGCGACTTATAAATAAGTGTAAACGACGCGGCTGCCTCGAGTCATTGTCACTGGTATTGTTAGAGGCCACGAGACATAGACTGAGTTTGGCTGAATTAAGCCCCTCGTCCCCACTGGGAGTCGCCACGCAGCTCGGTCACTGGATACGTGGCGCAGTAAGTGGCGCAGCGACAACGCGAGCAAACAGTAGCCCATTTATCGGACCAGAGTAGTCAGTCGTCGTACGCCTTGCAACAATGGAATTGTTGCACATTGAAAAGCGAAAGAAATGGTGAAAATAGCAAAAGGCCAAATGTGGACAAAGCTGACAAAATGTGTATATCGGTCGATATGTGTATGATAAATGGCATAGTTTGCAGCAAGTCAAGCGCTGGCGATTGTCCACTGCGGCGGCACAATGTAAATTTCAATGGACCATTTTGGACTGTGTTTGCTGTCTTTTGGCCCATACTATAAGAAGTAGTCCTTCTGTATTGACCGAAAACAAAGTCAGCGAAGAAAGACTGCAACTTGCAACTGGGTATACGAGGTGGCGGTTGTCGGCGAGGCTGCAGCTGCCCCCAGTGCATATTTATGAAAGGGTCTGATAATTTACCACAAATATGGTCATAATTTTCGGCTTTTACTTTTTCCACCAGGCCACCAGTGCAACAGCAGTCGCTGGACTGCTGAGTCCAGCAGTCCGTCCGGCTATACGCTAATGAAGCAGCCAATGCTGCCGCTGAAACCGAAAATGCTGGTAAATACGAGACCCTTGAGCCCGGTGCTAATTTAACTGACCGCCCGATGGCCACTTGTTGCCATCGTTTCCTAGCAATCAGCGGCAAACGTGTCATTCGCAGTCGGCAGTCGCCAAGAGTCGGAGCAGAGCAGACCGACGATGGCAGTCTATAATCAACATCAGCATTACCAGCCAGTCAAGCGGCTAGCTAAAGTACCCAGCACCTAGTCTGCAACAGGCAGCAATGTGGAGCGTGTTATGTGAGCAATCACGTCCGGGGCTGCATCCTGGCCAGGCCGTCGTCGGGCCCGGCGGGCTCAGCGTTTTAGCCACGCTTCAATAAATGTCACTCCTCGAGCTTTGCATCTAAAAATTGATGACAATAATTTGTTGCATTTGCCCAGGGGGGTGTGGCCAGCCAGCCAGGCAGTCAACCAGCCAACCAGCCAGTCAGTCGGTGCGATAGACCAACAAATTGTCTTGGCAGACAGTTGCCTCTTAGCTGTCCCTGCCAGCGTTGGCGTTGTTCGATTTGGTTCAACTTGGACGCGCCGCTCGACGCGCGACTCCCGATGCGATTGGCCGCTGCCGTTTTCGACACAATTTATACAAAGTGTCGCAGTTTTTGGCGCTTTGCATTTGTTGCTGACAGCATCGTGCCCCGTGCCCCGTGGCCCGTTCCCGCTGTGTCCCTGGCCCCGCGCACTGCATTGCACTGTGGCACGCCCCTATTGCTGCCACAAGACAACAACAAGCGGCTGCACTTTGCTGCAACAAAACTAAGGCATAAATTTCGACATTTTGTCGCAAGTTTATGCATTTTGTAAAGTTTGTGGCGCGTGTAGATACCCTAACCGCAGCGCAGGGTTAGGTGGGGCCTGCCTGCCGCTGATTGCGAAGCTCTCGTCGAATTGTTTTCACAATTCCATGAAAATCAACACACGCTCTAGCATACGTATTTATTTATTTACACACACATGTGTTGCTGCTGCAACAGTTGGCGTTGTTGTTGGAGACACGCTTTGATTTGATTTCGATTGCGCATTTTTCAATTTGATAAATTTATCGCGTTTCTCACCACACACTTTCCGCCCCAAAAACAAATTGCTAGCGATGCGCGATAAGAGAAACGAAATTCAATACAAATTATAATGGCTCGTACGATGCCACTGCCACTGCCACTGCAACTGCAACTGCGGCAAGTGGTCTCCTTGTGGCCATCGTCTTGTAAATGGCATCAATTGCGACCTTTGGCATTCTTACGGAAACATTTCGCTAATGAAACCGATACCTCAAGTGTCAGTTGCCGGACCAGTTGCCAGTTGCCAGTCGCAAGTGGCAAATTGCCAGTGGGCAGTTGCCGGTTGCCAGATCGTTGTTCCGCAGCTCCTGGTTCAGTGGCCGTTAGCAGATGCGGCATGCCACATTTACCACATTCTAAGGCGACTTATGGCGGTCATAAAAATGTTAAGCGCACCACATTTGCCACATTGCCACCTTTTGGCCACAAGGAAATGGAGCACGCACGTGCCCGAGGTCTATGCCCGGAGAGACCCACGTTGAAATTGGATGCCCACAGCAAGTCCTGTGTCATCTCAGCTGGGGCCAATGATAATTTGAAGTGCTTCCAACTTATCTAAATGAAAATGAATAAGGAAATATGGAAAGCAAAAAATACATTTAATATGGTTCTTAAATTCCTTTATAATTTATTTATTTATATTTATTTATTTTGTAGCATTATATCTATATTATTGTATTTATATTACACTCAAAAAGGCTTTATCGCAGTTAACGATTAATCGATGTTAGAAAATAAGTTAAGAAGTTCCGATAGTTGTTCATATATTTTGGAATCATCGTGTAATTAGAACAATCGTTAGCGTAATCGTTATCGAAGATCGGAACACAGAAAGACGAGAGCTTGTGAAATTAAAAGACGCACATATAAGAAATAAGTTAAAAAGTGAATAAAAACTATTGCAACAATTGAAAAAGCAAATAAGACTTTTAAGCAACAATTTATAAAGACATTTCTAATTTATTTATTTATTAAAAACGCTACCTCATATGTACATTAACTACTGCAATTAAATCTTAACTGATTCGTTCATTAATTGATTTTACTGCGAGACAGACTTCTGTCTGAAAACCTAAATAAATATGTTAATAATTAAATCCAACTGATTGATTGTCTATTTAATTATTTCATTACAAAATACAAACAAATCAAATAATACACATAAATAATAATAATTTGTGAACATCGCCAAAAGGCACTTGAAAAGCAACAGCAACAACAACAACAAAAGCAACAGCAGCAAAAACCAAACCACAGCAAGCAATCATTCAAAGTGTTTCCAATGGACAATCGCTAAACTTCTCTTCAAGCCGTTGCTCAGAGTGGAGTGGAGTGTTTGCGTGGGCGTGCAACGTCTGAATTACAACAACAAGCCACAGCAACAACAACAACAGCAGCAACAATAAAAGCACATTGTGCACATGCGACGTGCGCTGGCCTGATGCCAATTTCGTGGATCCCAGTCAGATATCTCCGGCCAAGGCACAACCAATACACGTGAGTGTGTGTGTGTGTGTGTGTGTGTGCATGCCTGTGCATGTGCCATGTGCTAGTGCTGTATGTGAACGTGTTTAAACAAATACAATTTGCAATTATATGGCAAGCAAATCAAGTAGAAATCAGCATGCGATTTCCACCTGTGACCGGCGTCATAATTCGTGGCTGTGTTTTCGGTCATAAATCTAACGATTTACAATTATTTTCGTTGGCTTTTTGCTTTTATTTGTGATATAGCAAAAGAGTGCTAGACGAAGAGAGAGCAAGAGAGAGGGAATGGTGCATGGGGGAGGGGCTGGTTGAGAGGGAGAAAGGGAAAGAAGTCTAGTTGAATGCATTTCGTGGCACAGCGGGCAGCTGCAATAACATGCACATGCACAACGTATGTTACAACAACAACAAGATCGGGCAACAGGCAACCCCAACAACAACAACAGCAACTGCTCCTAATGGCCATTATGGTCATTTTGTTATCACTGGGGTGAACACCACCAGCAAACAACAAGGAAACGCCGATCGGGCGAGTGCAACGATGTGAATCGTCATAAATTTCCATAGATTTCGCAATATAAAACTGCTAAAATTATTTATGATGACGCTAACGAGCGTCGACAGGTGACGCGGTCCAACAAGTTGGCGCTACGCACAGTCTACCCCGGTCTAGCTAACATCTATCGTCGTACATCTCTCTCCTTGTACTCACTCTCCCTCTCTCTCTCGCTTGCACACGCACTGATAACGCAGTGCGTGGCTGTAAATTGATTTTGTGGCGCCGCCCGTGCCAAAGCCTTCAGGCAATGCGAATCTTGGCTGGGGATCTCATCCAGCTTGCGTCGCCGGGTTGTTCACATTATGCAAAAGACAAGTGAAAATTTACTTTAAGCGGCGACGTCTGCGCTTTGTATTAAACACGATACAAATACATATAACCATATATGTGCATAGCCAGGGGGATTAGCGAAGACACACACAAACACACACACGCACACACACACTCAGACAGGCTCAGCATGTAAGTTAATATTCACCAGTGAGTAATTAAAAGTGAAATTATTTGGCCAAGGGGTCCTAACGAGTTTCTAACTCCGACTGCGACTCCAACTGCGAGTGCAATTCGCTCTTTGATTGATGGATGAGTTTGAGTTTGTCATGCAAATTTCAACAGGCTGCTTTATGTAGCACGCCGCCTGCTGCTGCTGCTGTTGTTGCTGCTGCACGTTGCACGTTGTTGCGCTGATGATGTTGTCTCGGTCTCGAGCGGATCGAGCTAACGAGCGGCGCGTGGTCGTCGTTGTCGTTGCAAATGTTGTTGTTGTTGTCGTCGTTGTCGATGGCAATGTCGGTTTTGTTTCGTCTCGGGGGTTTATCTCTCTCTCTCTCTCTCTCTCTCTCTCTCTCTCCCTCTCTCTTGTTGTTTTTTGTTTTGCTCTCTGCTAACTGTGTTTCGTGTTGTTGTTGCTGTTGTTGTGGCCATATTCTGATATCATAAATATAAAGCTGTTTTTATTAAAAATTGAACGCGCGAGCGAGGCCTCCTAGACGCGCTGCACTGTGTGGCATGTGTGTGGCATATAAATTGCAGCCCGCTGGAATTTTAATGACAGCCTTTGGAAATTAATCTAACGCGGCACTGGCACTTGGCACTGGGAACGACGCAGTGCGAGGGGTCGGGCTCAGATTGGGAGTGAGACTGGGCTGGAACTGTGGCTGAGACTGGGACTAGGACTGGCACTGGGACTGGGTCTCTACATTGGCGTTGGCAGCAACGATCGCCTCGTAACATCGCTGTCAAACGAGTTTTAAAAGTGTCGCAGCTGTAGTTATTGTTGTTGTTGCTGTTGTTGTTGCTGTTATTACAGTTGATTGTTAAGTGATTTGGCGTACGCTGGGCTGGCTATCAGCCCAGCAGATTGAATATCGATCAACGGCAGCAACTGTTCATCAAGTGCAGCAGCAGCGGCAGCACCAATCGATGCTTATCAGTGCTGCTGCAACAGCTGCCCCTGCTACACCCTGGAAAATAAAGATGCCACCGGCAACTGCTGCTGCCGCTTTCACTTGCCTCGCGCATTTGCATGAAAATGCCGCGCCAATTTTGCGCAATTAATCGCATAGCAAGAGTCCGATCTAAGCCGCCTCCCACCCCCTACGCCCCCAAAGAGTTGCGACTCATTTGCATTTCGACTTAATTAAAACAGTGGGTGGTGATAGCAATTGCACTGCTACCGTATGTGTATGTGTGTGTGTGTTGTCCCGACTGCCGACAGATGCCTCGCTTTCTTTGCCAATTTCTCTGCGTGGAGGCAGGCAAATTGAAATTTATGTGGAAATTTCATGGCACATCTGCCTCAACTGCCTGAGTGAATCTATCGAGGCCAAAACGGTGGCAAGTGGGCGGGGCAGTAGCAACAGCAATCTAATAAAAAAAACCAAATTAAAACCGACAACTCGAAAATGGAACATCACACGACAAACAAAAAAAAAAAAAAAAAAAAAAATAAGCAGCACGTTGTGATGTAAGTGAAATTATCGATTTCTCATTAAGTGTCGCCCCTAAGCTGACAGTGAGTAATGAAGTACTTCGCACTGCAATTTGATGTCGTGCCATGGCTAATAGATTGGCCATCCATAATGTGCGACAATTGGCGTTGCTTTCAACCAGGCCAGAACGAATCCGGGCCCTCGACGGTTTCTATTGTGCGGCGAAACCACAAAAAGTTGTCAATTGATTTTATGCACTATTTCAATTGACCTCAAGTTGATGTAGCGATTGTAGTTGTTTCTGTAGTTGTTGTTATTGTTGTTGTTGGAGTGCTTAAAGCAACGGTAGCGCTACAAGAGTTGACTCTGATAACTGGAGAGTCGGTGCAAAATGAAACGAATTAACAATTTGATGTAACTGTGATTTTTGTTGCTTTTTTTTGTTTGTGTCTCTTTTTGCAGCGCACACGCCCTCAACAAAACGAATTCAAAAGAAATGCTTATCGTGCTTCACAGAAACCCGACAACAACAACAATAACAACAACAACAGTAAGAGCAACAAAACATGAAATTGAAAATGCCAAACGCTAAAAGACAACAACTAGACGACCAGCCCGAATCGCAGTGCGGTTGTTCGGCAATGTTGCCCATAGTAAAACTGTAACGAAACCCGATTGAACCCGCCATGGGTGGCTCGCGTTGCCAGAGCGCCCAGAGCGGCGAGCAGCGAGCGAGACGGCAACACTGGACTGGGGACATGGACAATAACATGTACGAAAAATTTCATTGCTTGGCAAAAGTTTTTGCCCCGGCTCTGCTCTGCGCTGCACTGCGGCCACGATTCGCCAGGCCAGGACCGGGAAGGGGCCACAAGGCCCACTTGGCTGAAATCTCAGCCGAAAAATCACTGGCGGGCGTTTTGACCATGGCGCATGGAGCAACAGCATCGGCAGCAGCAGCTGCAGGCCAAGACCAAGCCCAGGCCCCGGATACATCCTCAGTGGCGTTGGTAAGCGGCAGCCGGCTGAAGCGGAAAACGGGTAACAACAACGGCAGTAACAGCAGCAACGACAAAAGGCCGAAAAAATAATTAATATGCCTCAAAAAAGAAACCGGGCAGCCTTTATGACAGGCGACAAGGGCAGGGTTCGAGGCAGCAGCAGCAACAGCAACAACAGCAACAGCAACAGCAGCGATCGGGATGCAGCTGCACTTGGACGCTGGCCGCCGGCAGCGGCAACAGTTTAACTAACGGCTTCTGTGCTTGTTGTGCTGCCGTTTCCGCATCTCGGTGTCGCCTCAGAATGTGCACGATTTTCCTTCAGATTCAATTTCAAGTGCAGCAGCAGCAACAGCAGCAGCAGTAGCAGCAACAGCAGCAGCAGCCAAGCGCCGCTATTAAGTCGACGACAACAACAAGCAATAACCCTAACCGACAGAGCCGCCAGCGCCGTGTGTCTGTTTGCCACTGTCTGCCGCTTCTTGCCGAGATTTCTATCTTTGATCTCTTACTCCACATGCAGCAACAGCAACAGCAGCAGCAGCAGCGACTGCAACTGTTGCAGCCGCTTGCTGCTCAAGCGCTGCTGTCTGCTTGTTAAATTGCTCATTTAAACCATAACGAAACGACTCGCTGGCTGGCTGGATGGCTGCTTGGCTTGGGCATGGTCGGTCGGTCTGTCTGTCGGTCTAGCCGGGCGCGCAGCATGTGCCGCCGGCTGCACTTCCTAGAACTGCAATCCGGGGCACTTGTCTCTGGCTCCCTTTCCTACACAGCAGATACTCTCGGCAATTTGCCCAATGGCATTCATGCCGTTAGCACGTTTAATTAGCATACGGCGGAAATTAGTTAGCCGACTTTATGTGACATCCAGCGGTGGCAGTGCCACACCAGATGTCTATGTGCGCCTCCTCCTCATTTCCTCTCCCTCCTCCCTTTCTTCTACAATAGCTACGCCCGGCCTCATCAAATGATCTGCGTCATTCGCGTAAGCTTCATGTCCACATAAATTATGGTCTTTGGAATTTATCCCTGACACCGCGTTAACGAGCATTGTCCGAATGGGGCCGCCAGCTTATCGAGCATCGATTCCATGTTTTTATGACACTTTTTTTCTGCTGCAAAACGACTGGAAAACTGTACATGAAGTGTCTATATAAAAAAAGGAATTAGGTAACATTATATTAGCTCATATTATGTTGAATACAAATCGGAAATTGCAAAAATAATACGCCACTAACATAAAGCTTAAATGGTGACTTAGATCATTGCTAAAAGGAATTTGATTATATCATATGATGTGGCAATCAAATAAAGAACTGGCAGTTCTTTAATCTTCGTAATATCGTATCTGAATTAGGAGTTTACTGTGGTCATACTGTATATATGAGTAAAAGTATGAATGAAGTGGGCAATCCTGTGTCATCATTATCAATTGGACACATTGTCAATGATACCGTATTCTCATTACAGGTTCAGTTCCTACATTACCTTAACTGGCTCTGATGAAGACCTTTAGTTCTTTGGCGGCCCCCAACACGCCTAATTGATGTCACAAAATCGAATCATAAATCAGGCAAATTATAGTTATTATTGCAATTCCACATGAATAAGCATAAAGAAGATACCACATGGACACATGTACAGCACACACTTACACACACATACGTGCACAGATAGAGAGAGATATCTGCGAACTGCAGCTACATAGTAGAACAAGCGCCGCCGCCGCTGTAGATGCTGCTGCTGCTGCTGCTGAATCTGGCTAGGAAAAGGCCATAAATCATATACGATACTTTTGCCAGCAGCAATCGGCATAGGCATTGGCATCGTCCATGCTTGACTGGACAATCATAATAATCACAGTCACAACGGCTGCTCGCTTGCTGCAACAGCAACAGCAGCAACAAAAACGACAGCAACAACAACAACAGCAAGCAGCAACAGCCACTGACAACAGGCAACAAAAGCTACTTACTATGTCTATGTCATGCCGATATGCGACTGATAAAAACCTGTGCAGAAAACAATCAGAGATAGGAAATACCCTAACAGAAGAGGGTAGACAAGCTACGCGATAAATTTGATTTTATGGACTGAATCTGCAATTATATTAAGTATACGCAGGTTAAACAATTAAAATTTGATTACAAAAAGAAGTGAAAATATAATAATAAAATGAACAAATGCATCATTGGGATATATTGTAGAGCAATTTAAGTGTATTTCAGCTTCGTTTGTGGTACTGGCAAAATTTCCTCTTGTTATTCATTGTTTTTGTTCCCTCTCTGTCTTTCTTGCTGTCTGTCTCTTTCTACTTCTCTTGCAGCCAGCAAGAAAATTGACAATTGCGCACCTGCTTCATTTTCTTCTTCTCTTAGAAAGCGGCATTGCGGCAACAGCAACAGCAACAATGCCAATGCCACTGCCACAGTTGCAGCCGCAGCCGCAGCCACAGTCATCGTCGTCGCCGTCGTCGCCTGTTTAATGGCACTTAACGGTCAACATGCTCTCCGCGTAGCAGTAAACTTTGTGCTCAAAGCAAAAACTTTCCAAAAACTGTGGAGAGTCGTCGAGTCTAGTCGAATCTACTTGGTCATATAATCGATGCCTATATTTAGCTTGCCTGCAAATCTGAGGCACCTTGCACATTTGCATAATGCAAGGAAAATATCAATGCATACAACTTAAATCATATTCATATTTATATTCGATCAAATGCAGATCTGCTCTAATTGTATGTTAATCGCGCGGGCCCAAAATAAATCTCTGCACCCAAATGAATTATAGCCAGGATCGACAAAGGGTACAGTCAGCCGGATTCGTTTTAGTTTGTGCTGTGGTTTTCATTAAAAACTACTTAGCCATCACTGCATGGGCCAATTAAACCGGCCAAGAGACAGACCAACTGACTGACCTGGCCAGGAGATCAACAAGAGCTGCTGCAAATGATGAAGTTGTTTTGATAAAGGCCCTGCCTTGCCTTAGAAAACGTGCTCAATTTATCGAAATCGGTGCAGAGTAGGACAGAGAGAAGGCGAGAGAGAGAGAGAGCGCAGGCACTTTGCATGGCCTGTGGGGCAAGATAAACATCATAAATGCATTGAAATGTCATTGCCAACTGTTGCTATCGGCTTTTGTCGCTGCTGCCTGAGCTATTAAACTGCCCAAAAACGATGCCAGCGATGGCGATAATAACGATTGTTGGGCTCGTTCTTGGGCTTGGGCTTGGGCTTGGGCTTGCAAGATTGCGATTGCGGGCCCATTCAGTTGAGACAGGAGCAACAAGTGCCGTTACTCCTTATGCAATTACGGATACGTGCAATTGCTGCCGAGGCTTAATTAGACACATATAGAGGGCAACTGAGAACTCTAGACTTGTTCTGATCCTACCAAAGACTCCAGCTTGCCCAGTCAGCCAGTCAGTCTGATGATTATTTATCACCGTCGTGAGTCGTGCGACAATGACGAGACGACCAACAACGATCTGCACAGTGGGATGTTGTAAATACAAAACATAATGAAACTCACTACAAAAGAGAAATTTACAGAATGAAGAAGCCATGATTTAATTAATACAATTTAATAACATAAGTAAATAGACAATTAATTAATTTTCTATACTCAAGTAAAATATTGCTAAAATTCACAATACCCACTGTGCATCGTTAGCAACATTTTGTCTGGCAAACATGTTGGCAAGCGACAGCTCCCTGCCTGCCTGCCTAACCGGGCACTCAATCTTTCAGGGTCTGTGTAGATTTAAGAGCAGCTCACGTCAAGTGCACATCATCGCAGCCTCATGACATTCTGTGAGAACAAAATTAGCTCAAGTAATCAACTGGAAATTATTGAAAATTCATACATAATACTCGCAACTGGAAGTAATGTACCCTTCCACCCTTGGACATGCTCAAGTTGAATCAAACGGTGTATGCAGTTCAAATAATGTGCCAGATTTTACTGAAGTTTTTCGTTAAAAGGGACCCACCTTCAGGCATTGGGTTTAGTTGCTAATTAGGTCGATAGCCATGCAGTTCGAACTGTTGTACGTGATTGCGAGTTCGCTGGGAATATTCGCATACGATGGTTCATTTAAAAAATTCGTTTTCGTCCGAGATCGTAAGTTGCGAGTTACACGTTTGATTCAATCTATTTCAAAAATATTTACAACATAGAGATGTGCCAATTTATGGCCGACCCTGGACCGTGTCGTCAATGGCAAAGTGCCTATGGCTATGATCCATTCCTGAATACCTGTAACTATTTCATTTATGGTGGTTGTGGGGGGAACCCGAATCGATTCCCCTCCTATTCAGAATGTCATAAGTCTTGTATCATGACAAAAAATATATTTGAAAACGAAGATAACAAAGGGACCTCAACTGACCCAAGTTTCGATTACTATGGTGAGACGGAGGCACCCGATACGCCCGAGTACCCTGAGGAAAAGCCAGACGGCGGGGAATACGTGGACGAAGTAGACCAATATGGTGATAGTAGTGATAGTGATGATAATCAGGAGGAAATACCCGAACCAGATCCTGATATGGCAAATGTATATGACGATGAAAGTAATGTTGATTCTGAAGAAGAAAACATAGAAAACCATAAAGAGGAAATGGAAGAGAAGGGGACGGAAGGAATGCAAAATGCACATGCCGATGGAAGTAGTGTTGAAGAAGAAAATATAAAAAACCATAAAGATGAAATGGAAGAGAAGGAGACGGAAGGAATGGAAGATGCATATGCCGATGATAGTAGTGAAGAAGAAAATACAAAAAATCATAAAGATGAAATGGAAGAGAAGGAGACGGAAGGAATGGAAGATGCATATGCCGATGATAGTAGTGAAGAAGGAAATACAAAAAATCATAAAGATGAAATGGAAGAGAAGGAGACGGAAGGAATGGAAGATGCATATGCCGATGATAGTAGTGTTGATTCTGAAGAAGAAAATATAAAAAACCATAAAGAGGAAATGGAAGAGAAGGGGACGGAAGGAATGGAAGATGCTTATGCCGATGAAAGTAGTGAAGAAGAAAATACAAAAAATCATAAAGATGAAATGGAAGAGAAGGACATGGAATATGTCGAAAAATAAAAGGAAAAGGAAGATTATGAAAATTTAGAGGACGAAAGCGATAGCAAAGAACTAGAAAATGCTGAAAACGAGAAAGGTAACGTTGAACTTAAAACATTTTAATGCACACAGAAAATCGAGTGAAAATTATTGCTCTACAATATAAAATATATATAAACCAATAAGCTACATTTGTACATGGGTGCAGTAGCGCAATGCATAACATATACGTATCTATTAACTGCGACACACATTTCGTATTTTAGGAGAAAATATTAATATTGTACAATATTGCTGCTATACAATATACAATACATACATTTAGAATTAATATCCTCCTATGTTTACATGTTACATTAATCTCAATAAATAAAGAACATGTCTGATTATCACGGAAGTGGTTTTCACTGTACACACACGCCCAGGCCAAGTTGCGTGGCTAATGCTGCGGAACTAAAGCATTAACGCCCCGAACCCGATGTGAGATAATGCGGACTTATGAGCCAGAATATTTTGCACATATTCGTATCGCACATTCTAATGACTTTATTATGAGCAATGCAGGGCAAAGGCAATAATGTTTTGCTCTTGCTCTTATTGTTGTTGTTTATTTCTGGTTTGCTCTGCTGCTGTTGTGGCTTTGACTGCGACTGCGGCTGCGGCTGCGGCTGCACCCACCAAAAATGACGTCAGGGGTGTGCCCGACGACGACGGCGGCTTGCAGCCTTTTAAGTGTGCCGTAAACCGAAATGAATACGAGAGTGTACCAGCATGAGTACCCGGCCAGGCCAGGCCAGGCCAGGGAGGGCAGCCCATGCTGGGCCAATCCATGCGACTGTATATCAGTTGACTTTTCTGGCTTTGACAATTATTTATGGTAATAAATAGAATCGCAAGCATTAGACTGGATGCTAAAGCCAATGCATATGTATATAGTATGTGTGTGAGTATAGATATCGCTGGTACTAAATCTGGCACCCCCAAGTCGAGCCCACATAATGCGTCTCTAATTGCGGCACTCTGCGGCAGAACAGCAGAGAACAATTTCTACAAAATAACATTGTGCTGATTCCGCTCATTCATTCATGGTGCATGCAAATTTGCGATTGGCCATTAGCACTTTGGCTTGTCTATTGAAATGTTCAGGCGTCATTGAGTGCAACTGGCAATTTAAGACGTGCAATTTAACCGGCCGACCAACGGTCACTCAGTCAGCCAGTGCCAGTCCGTGTCCATGCTCCGTGCTCCGTGCTCCGTGCAGCTTGCTGGCTCATTGTCAGGCCAAACAAATGGTCAATGTCTCATTAATGCCACACAATGGAGTCAACCGCCGACGGCGACGGCAACGGCAACTTCCCGCTGCGTCCAAAATATGCAACATTCATCAATCACACAGCACAGCACAGTCCAGCACAGAGCGCGCTGGCCAGGAATGAGAATGAGTTCACGCGCTGCACTTGAGAGGTCGAATTCGTTTCGTATTCGCGTATTCGCGTACTCGCATTCGTATTCATGTACTCGTACTCGTATTCATTTTCAGAGCCAACTGCGGGCTCTAGCTGTGCCTGTGGCGCTCTGTTTTTGGGGCTCGGATTGATTTGCTTGGCGCATTTTCAAGTCAATTACACATATTTGTGGCATTTGCGGCACTCAAATATGAAAATCGATGTGGTGGGTCGCCGCAGTGCCACTGCAGAGTCGTAGGTGTTAGCAGTGTGTCTGTTTCGCTATGTTTCCCCTGTATCAACTCTTCTGGGAGCTTGTCTATGTGTGTGCATGTGTGTGTGTGTGCGCCGCATGCCACAACAAAACGGCATGTGTCCGCCCACTGTGAGGTTGGTCAACGCCACAAGTGAGTCACGTTTGCCAGTCAACCCAGCAATATTTCATGTCCAATTTCGTTAGCCAACAACAACAAGAATGACAACAATAGCACAACAATTTTGACAGCAGCATTTAAAGGGCCAACTAAGGGTTAACAAACGACTGTTATCAAAACAGCTGTTGCCTCAAAAGCTTAACACGTTCCTCCCAGAAAGCTCAGCCCTACACTGTCAAGCTGATAAGAAAGCTTTCCAACGCGGCGCATGTGTAGTGAGCGCAGACCGCAAAGAGAGAGAGACAGAGAAAGAGAAAGAGAGAGTGTGCGGGTGAGAGCGCAAGCGCAGTGATAAGCTTTGAGCAATCTCATCAACGGAGCACCCACAACACAGTAACAAACTGCAGAGAATCGAAAAGAAGCGCAACGAAAACAAATAACAATAACTAGGATTATGGAACAGGGGTTCGACTGACTTATACTGTGTAATTTTGGTAATTCAACTAGATTTAAAATACTCAAATAATAATAATAATAATAATAATAATATTTCAGATAATTATGAAACAAGCTTATTTTTTTTAAATATGCCCCAGATTTTTAATAATTTATGTAAAGTAAGTATTATAAGTATTAGTATTAGTACTAGCATTTCACTACCTTCATTATACAACTGAAGTTAAACGAATAATGACGAATGATTTCGTAAGTTCACGTGAACAAATAGAACCGAAGCTTTGTCAGGTTTGTTTTTCGCATTTGCTCGTTAAAGCAAAGTTTTTTATGTTTAGTCATTTCAGTTAACTTTAATTATTGAGATATTTCATTACCTAGCACGTAGACAACATTACTATTGAACTTACTATAAATGGAAACTTACAACACTTACTCATAAATGCGATCAAATATATTTATTGTCACTTGACAACTTTTGTGCTGCTTTAATTTCTGTTTTAATCATTCCTACAAAAATGCGAATATATCACATTTTATTCTTTATTCTTGAGTTAGCCATGAATCACATAGCAGATGTGGCAATGTATCTTTAGCATGTCGATGCACTTGCGTTGACGATCGGGGCGTTCCCTGTGCCACATTCTTAATCCATGATGACAACTATGTATAAAAACTGATACTATTTTTACGCGCTGCACGCAGTTACAACACTTTCCACGACAGTGCGTAGCTCTCTCTCCCTTTCTCTCTCTCTTTCTCTCTCTCAACATTCCTCTGTTGCTCTCTGCATGTGCTTCTCTAACTCTGTCAGTTTTGCACAAGAAAATACGTAAACAAAACCGTACTATCGTGTAAATAAACACAAACGAAACATTTATTCTCACAGCGTGGCGCTTTGCTCGACCGACCCATCTCTCTGGCGCTCTCTCTCTCTCTCTCTCTCTCACTTGCTCTCTTTCTCTGCAGCCCGCATGGCAAACAATCAAGTGAAAGCGCTGCGCCGAGCAGAGCAGAGTCGAGCATAGCCGAAACTTATTGTGTTGTATTGTGTGCGAGTATCTACAACTTTCGTTTGCTCAGCAGCAGATACAGATACAGATACAGATACGAGCACTACGCTTGCATCGAACAAGAGCAAAGTGCACGGCGCACGGAGAGCAAATTTTGTGCGTGTGTGCGTGCGTGAAAAATGTGGCAGAAATTCTTGGGGAACTGACAGCGACAGCGTCAGCCCAGACCCAGACACTGACAGAGTCAGAGTCAGACTCGCTGCCACAGCCGTAGTCATCGTAGTCGTAGTCGTAGTCAGAGTCGACGTCAACCAGGCTGAGTCGTCGTCGTCGCCGTCGTCGTAGTCGTTGTCAGTGTCGTCAGTTCGCGGTCGGAGCCAAACGCGGGCGTAACAAACTCATTTCGTAAATGGAAATGTGCTCGAGACGCAGAAGGCGCGCGCGGCAGGCAAATGAAATTTATTAAATTAAAGAAGACGTGAACGATACGTGCAACGAGCGGAAGTGAAAATTTACACAGCACATTTAGATACTACAAATACACAAATCTATATACAGATACTGAGATATCTACACAAACGTCGAGTTACACTTGCCACAAAAGGTAGCTAAACAAATTGTTCACTTGGGCTTAGTGCAGTCAGAAAATGTATCTGTGAAGTGTGTGAGTGTGTGTGTGAGTGTGTAGTGGTGTTCCCAGAGTTCCCAATGTATAAGTATGCCTGTGTGTGTGTATATGTGTACACGCCTCTTGAATGCAGCAGCAGCAGCAGCAGAAAATGCCAATAACAAAACTTGCATTGAAATTTCGTTTTCCACACAATTTTCACAAGTAATTTTCACTACTCCCGCTCCCAGCTGAAATTACCCTGTAAATGGTTAAGCAAGCAGGAAGTTTGTGCATCTGATGTGCCAGACAAACTGTCGTCTATGGGAAAATGGAACCGATTTTCTGGCCATACGTACACAAGCTACAACTGGCCATTTGCCAACAGTGCCATAGATCCGCCTGGGGAGGTCAATATCCTTTGACCCAATTATGGGAGCCAGACTAAAAACTCAAAAGCGAAGCGACAAGAAGCCAATTGACATTATTATTGCTTGTTGTTGCTACTGCTGCTTGTGCTGCTGCTGCTGGTGCTGCTCCTCGTGTTGTTGTTGTTGATACTCTGACAGCGCCAACTCGTTTATAATGTGCTTCAATTTCCGCTGCTTTGTATTTGGATTTCTTTGCATAGACAAACAGCTCCCCCGACTCGGTGGCCACCTACCCCGCCCCTCTCTCTCTGGACACGCCTCAACGTTTGCATGCAAAAAATGTCACAGTTGCGTTCTGGGATTGAGATTGGGGGTTGAAGTCAGTTGGAGTCGCTGGTGGGCGCGGCAGGAGCAAACTCGCATACTGAGCAGGAGCAGGAGTTGTGCTCTCTCTCTCTCTCTCGCCCTCTCTCTCGCTCTTTTGGAGTCGTGCGCTCTTAATGGCTCTCTCTCGCAACTCTCGACGAGTGACGAAAGGACGTGCCTAACCTACCTTTTGTTGAATTCTGTAGTAGCACAATAAATGTGCGGGTGTGTTCGCTTCTCAGTATGTGTGTGAGTGTGTGTGCTGTAGTACGAGCGCGTGTGTAAGCAGGTGATTATCTGTTGCAGTCTTGTATTTATCTCATTGAAGCCGAAGTGACAGAAGTGACAGAGTGACAGACAGCTCGCTTTCAATTTCAGCGCCCCCTATGGGCAGATATCATACGACAGACAGGCCGCAGATTAACGGTACAATGGATAGATGACAGAAAGATTAAGAAATAAAGTAATAAACAACAAGAAACGTTAATTTCTTTATTGAAAAAAATGAATAAATAAAACTTTTCTGAAGACTTACTTAAATAAAATATCTTCTTTAATAACTTAAGAAGTAAATCACGAAATATAACTTATTGAACGACAAAGTTACAATAATTTTAACTTTTCTTTTGACAGTATGAATCGATTGTTAAACTTTAAAAAATCCCTGACTGTTTTTATTATTTGTAAATGTTATATTTTTTTTTTATTGATTTATTTATTTCATTAGGGATCAAAATACATATATTTCTATAACCTAATGAGGAGCATCTATGGTTGTTACTTCTCCAAGACTACTTAGGATAATTATAAGTAGTTTCTGTGAAATGTTTTATAAATGTTTTTTTCACTTTGTGCCCGAAAGTATGCAATTCCAAGAAGTTAAGGTTTTAAATAAACAAAAAGAAATCACATCTAAATAAATAAAAATAATTTGGCTCTGAACCGCCAACCAGGATAATATTTGCTAACAGATACTTCCCTTTGCGACCATTGTAACGTGACAGATACTTTAAGATTATTTCAGCACACACAAAGAGCACTTCATCGGCAGTAAAGCAGGCGACAGCTCAGAGTCATGAGTGCTGCAGCCCTTGTCTGCTGCTAGACTTGCCGAGGGAGTTGGAGGTGGGTGGAGATTAGGGACTAGGGGTTAGAGGAACGCGCAATTCAAAGGCAAAAGAAAAGTCATTAAGGCTAAAAGGCGACCCGAGCCGTCGGTACAAAGCCCCAAAGCTAACGGCGTTTTAATGAAGTACACTTCACAGTTATAATTCGTTTTAGGGCACCGATTTCAGAAAGCGATTCGAGAATGTGTGAAAACACTCAAGGGAATGGGAGAGGGCTGGAAGTATAAGAGACTTGATTAATGAACATTTACTTGCAGCACGGGAAATGGGCAAGGATCAAGAGTTTCTGGAGGCCGCGCGGAATGGCAACATCAGCCACATCGAGAAGGTGCTCTCGCAGAAGGGGAAACGTGCTGGGCCCCTCGCGAGTTTGCGTCGCACTGGCGTCAATGTCCAGGACAGCGGTGGCTACTCTGCACTACACCACGCGTGTCTCAATGGACACGAGGATATTGTGCGATTACTGCTGGCCCATGAGGCATCAACCAATCTACCCGATTCAAGAGGCTCCTCCCCATTGCATCTGGCTGCCTGGGCAGGCGAAACGGACATTGTGCGTTTGCTGTTAACGCAACCTTATCGACCGGCCAGTGCCAATCTGCAGACCATCGAGCAGGAGACGCCACTGCATTGTGCTGCCCAGCATGGACATACAGGCGCACTGGCGCTGCTCCTGTCGCACGATGCGGATCCCAATATGCGCAACTCTCGCGGCGAGACGCCACTGGACTTGGCCGCCCAATATGGTCGCCTACAGGCTGTGCAAATGCTGATTCGTGCGCATCCGGAACTGATTTCACATCTGAGTACAGCAGCCGTGGAGAGTCATGCGGCAGCAGCGTCGCCCTCATCGCCGTCTTCCCCAACACGCCGTCAAATATTTCCGCACACCTGCCTGCATCTGGCCAGTCGCAATGGGCACAAGAGCGTCGTGGATGTCCTCCTCGCAGCTGGTGTCTGTGTGAATCTGTTGACGCCATCGGGCAGTGCGTTGCATGAGGCAGCCCTCTGCGGCAAGGAGAATGTGGTACGCACACTGCTGCGTGCCGGCATTGATCTATCGGCTACAGACAACGAGGGACGCACCGCACTCGATATACTGCGCGAGTTTCCGCCTCATGTGACCAAACACATAATTGCCGTGATCAACAGTACGTATACGTAATCTGACAGGAGTCAAGCTATGTTAGCTGTCTTTAAAAGCATATTCTTACTGTGTGGCAACTACTACTCAGTGTAATCTCTTATCTTAACCCCTTTGATCTTCTTGCAGACTTTCGCCACCAAATGGACACCGATGAGGGCGACGAGGTCATCTATCGCCAGCGTGGCCAGAGCTCTAACCAGCCACAGCCGCAGCAGCATAACAGCTACAACCACTATCACTTCAACTCGAACAATCACTTGCTGAACCACTCGCACTCCATGCAGCAGTCCGGCTACAGCAAGCAACGCCTTAGTGCCGGCAATGGCGGCCATTACAACGGGGGCAAGTCGCTGGACAGCGCGCTGCAGCCCGAGGATAGATTCTACCAGGAGCTGAACGCACATTCTCCACTGCACATACAAAAGTGAGTCGCAATTTGGGCAAATCTTTAACTAGGCTAAGACTTCAATTTACTTGCAGCGACATGGGCGTTGGCGGCTATAGCGTAAGTCCTTCTTCCTCGTTGAGCAGCTTCGAGCCAGCTTCGGTCTCGCCACGTTCTCGCTGCTCCACTGGCGGCGGTGGCACACAGCCACTGCAGATGAGCACCTTTGCACCAAGTGGGCCACCCAAGAAGCCACCACGTCGCAATCTCTCCGTATCACCAACGCACGCAGGCCCGGGTCAACAGTTTAGCTATAGCTCACCCTCAAGTCAGGGCGGCCAGAGGCAACCAGGAGCCGGTCAGGGGCGGCGTCGTCCACCACCCGCAGACAGTCCGTACTCGCATCAAAGCCACGGCAGCGTGGGCGGCATGAGCTTTGATGAGACACAACTCCGAGAGCGGCAACGCGGTGATCGTCTCTACGCCAGCGACAGGCAGAGCACACGCTCCGCTGTGACCGGCGGCGGTGGCATGAATCTCAGTTCCAGCAGTGAGTAATGCTTAGTGATTGTATATAGCCCTATTATTATGTATGTTTCCAACTTAGATGACATGCTGGATCGACAGTGCAGTAGCTCTGAGCTTAACAGTGAGACCAGTGTAGCAAATTCCAGCGGTGAGTCGCCCGCTCCAGCTGGCACACATGCCACAAACTCAATGAAACGACCCATTCCAGCACAGCGCAGTGCTTCCACTAAACTCTCGAAGGAACTTCTCAAGTCCTGCGAGAGTGCCACACTCAAGTCATACAATCCCAATCGCAAACTGAAACGCAATCGGAATAGCTGGTGAGTACCAGGTGGAAGATGAAACTTTAATATATCCCTTTATTCAAATGCACAATAAACTAAGAATATTAACAATATTTAACTGACTTTTTTAATTTTACTTTTAACTACTTTTTATTTATTTATTTATATTTTATACTTTATATTTCATTTTATCCATCTGAAATTACTAATGATGGTAAACAATTTTTAATTAAGCTCGCTTAACGTTGCCGACAAATCCGATGCTGTGGATCAGAACTGTGATCCAAAGCAGCAGATACCAAGCAGTCCCACACACTACAAGCAACCACCGACACCGGATCATCCGCCGCCCAGCTCCAGTCAAGCAGAGCGGACCATACACGAACGCATTCGACCACTGAGCCAGGAGTACAAACGTCGCTCGGCCTTGCTGCAGTTGCAGGCGGCGCAACAGCTGATGATCGAGACGGGCTCGTCGCCATCAAAGCTACTGCCTACGCTGGGTACGCCAGGCTATGATTACGACGATACCGTCACGGTGGTGCCTCGCTGTCCCGCTCCGTCGTCGGGATCGCTCAGCTCGAGCATCTCTTGCTCGGATCACAGTCTGTCACTATCCACCGATTATGTGGAGGAGTTTGTTAGCGATGTGCCCTTTGCTGGGCTGCTCAAGGGCTCCACCCAGCACAAGGAGCAAAAGGGACAAGTGCAGGAGCAGGAGACAGTTCAGCAACAACAGCAGCAACCACCGGCACCACGTGCTCGTCCACCGATTGCAACGAAGCCGTTAGTACCCGAGCGAAAGTTCGTCAAGCCGCCGACGACGCCAACCCAACAGATTGCCGAGGTGAAGCTGGAGACAAATGGAAATGGAGAGGCAGAAAACTGTACTCGAAAGGGAGACAAGTCACCAGCCAAGTCACCAGCGAAGTCACCAGGCAAATCGTCATCAGGTAAATCCCCAGCAAAGTCACCGGCGAAATCCCCAGGCAGTGGACAATCAATCGCTCGCAACTCACTGAACCTACTCAGTCCCTTCAATGCGGAGGAGGCGCGCAAGAAAATCTCCGAAATCATTGAGAACTTCGGCAGTGGCATCCTGAATACCAACATAACACCCACCCATGACATTGAATTGGACTTTGAGGATCTTGAAGTGCTGCCCGAACGCCGGGAATTGGCTGTAAGACTACGCAACGCAGGCTTGCTACATCTGGAGCGGATTCTCTTCGAGAATGGCTATGATAACTACAAATTTGTGGTAAGTACTTTTGGAATTCTCTGAAGAGGGTAACCTTAACTCTTCATGACCATCTTTGCAGCGCAATGTCTTCGAGGAGCCGGACATTCCGCTGCTTCACATACAGGAACGGGATGCGGCTAAGTTGCTGCGCTTTGTGGAGACTTTACCGCCAGCAGAGTTTCTGCCACAAGTGCCCTTCAAGACGCAACAGGAGAACAAGCAGCAGGGCGTGGCTAGTCTACAACAGTGGCTGCAAAGCATCGCACTGCCTGAATATCTGGAATTTTTCAAGTGAGTTTGTCAATTTCCTTCAAGGTTATCAATTTCTCAGTTTATTCATACCTCAGCAAGCACCTTTACAACACCATCGAGAGCGTTTGCGGGGTGTGGGATGTGGAGCTGCAAACTGTGCTGGAGATCAATAAGTTGGGACACCGCAGACGCATCCTGCAATCCTTGGCATATATAAGGCAAATGCGTGAGTCGAAATCACTGAAAACGCCACTAGCTGAGAACAACGAAACCAATAAAATGACAACGAATGGAAACAAGGAGGCAACACCGTCGTCGGCGACAACAACAACATCCGCAACAGTTGCAGGCACTGCACAGCCAAACAGCAATGCATCGCTGCCGCACCGCAACTCCATCACGGGTTATCGAAAGAATCGGTGAGTTGCAAATGTTGCAGGGGAAAGGAATCAAAAATTATTCAACTAATATATTTCTCCAGCCCCGCACCTCCGCCACCTACAGCCGCAATGCAGAAAGCAGCTGCACCACTGCAAATACGCGCTCCCTCCGAGCTGCTGCTGGGCCTGCCAGCCAATCTACGCACCACCCAATGGCGTCACTCGGCGCAAACCCTACTCAAGGAGCACATCAAATACGAGGTTCAGGTAAGTGCAACCCAAAGGGGAACTGCACGAACACACTATATAGTTTATTGGCTAATCCCTGCAGTACCTCGGCTCAACGGTTGTGAAAGAACTACGTGGCACCGAGTCCACAAAGAAGTCTATACAAAAGCTGAAAGCCTCCGCCGGTCAGGCAAATGAGCAAGTGCTCAAACAGGGCGCAGCGCTGACCTTGGCCATTTGCCATCGCGGCGTGGAGTTTATTGATGCGAGCAGTAAGGTGAGTAGTGGCAGCAAGGCACTTCCATAATTTTATATAAACTGATATTAACCCATCGCTGACAGCGTATCATCTGCGAGCATGAGATACAGAACATCAACTGCGCCTGCCAAGACTCTGAAGATCTGCGTCATTTCGCTTACATCACCAAGGAGCTGGACATGCACTATTGCCATGTGTTCCTAGTGCCAAGCACGGTGAGTAGTTACTCCATTACTCCACTATTAGCATCTATGAAATGACTATCTTTTCCCTGCAGGACTTGGCCAGCGAGATTATACTCACTCTGGGCCAGGCCTTTGAGGTTGCCTATCAGCTGGCGCTGCGAGACGGAATTGCCACGACGCCTTCGCTGCTACTCGACAATGGCTCCATGCTTCAGGGTGAATATTGCGGTGCCGGCGGTGGCAGCAAATAGAGCCAGGAGCTGGCCACCGCCCGGGCCCAGACACAATCTTTGGCAAGCCGATCGAATCGCACGCGCAGCCTGTGCGCAAAACTACTTTGCTTGACCAACTACGGGGCGCTCTTCAAGCTGTAGACGGACACTACGCTGCGATCCTAGTCCCCATTTGTCTTTTTATACGATTCTCCTTTTTTAATGGCCAACAACAGAAAAACAAAAACAACAACAACAACAAACAGATGATAAGTACACTGAACAAAAAGACTTGTATGAGATGGCACAATTTTTTTACACGAAATGCACCCACAAATTAAGAGAACAGCTTTTTTCGAGCTTCGTACTTCCAAGAACAAAACTGAAACAGAACGCACAAATTCCATTACAAAATCTAGGAATATATAGATTCATAATTCTCGTATGATAAATATTGCATTTAAAATTCTTCAAATTACAAACAGAAAAACATACATATATTAACGCAATTGCATTTAATTACATCAAACTTGTGTGTAATAATGTTTTAGACAATTTTAGCTATATCTTATAATCAAAAACCAAATTGAAAGTTTAAACTATTACTACAATATTGGCATATAAACAATTTTATTGATGTTGAAATGGAAAAACAAAAGAACAAAAAAAAAAAAACAAAAATTTAATGAGAAATTGCGTATGAGAGCAATGTAAATTCATATCCCGCGAACAAATTTATTGTGGTAATATCCACACATACATACATACATATATTACCAATTGGCTATATACAAGCGATTGAAAGATATATACACAAGTAATACCATGATCGTGCGTGTTGTTATATAATTTTAATAAGCACTAAATCGAATGCTAATCGACTCTAATCAAATTGAATACAACGCAAAGTTATAAGCGAATTCGCTTACAAAAACAAAAACTATACGAAAAAATAATAACAACAAGAAGAATTAAGAATAATTGTGAAATGTTTGTGAATTGTTTTAAGATTTTGAGAAACTTTTTTAACTAGTCTTTTAGTTGTTAATCGGGACATCTAGGTAAAAAAATCATTTCAAATTTTTTTTACATTTTTCTATTAATTTGGGGCAAAGCCCTTTTGTTACCATTTGTTTATAATACTTTTTTAGTTAATTACAGAATTTTAGAAAACTACTTGTAATATTTTTAATGGAGTTTCTCTCTCGAATATGTGCAATGCTTTAAATGTTAGCCTGCTTTACGGTACAACAATGTTTATAAGAAGTACCTATTCATAAGAATGAATGTAATACCTATGTATTTGTGCATTTTCTGTACGCAGTTTTAAAGTTTGTTATGCCACTTGCACTACAATTCGTAAAACTATATATACAATATATACATACATCTTTATATATACAAAAACATACATACTTATTCTCAACAACAACAAGCTAGCGCATAACTAATGAAATTTAATAGCGATCTATGCATAAATAAATATATAGCAAAAGAAACATGTTTATCGAAAGAAAGAAAGAAACAAAACGAACCTAAATGCAAACCTGTAAACCTGATTTGTCTTCGTCAAATTGCATAAACAAGTTTATCCAAATAACCTAATGAAATAAATCTATTGAGCGAATGTACAACTAACAGGAGAAATGGAAGAAGAAAAACCCTATACAAATCAATATACTAAACAAAAAAAAAAAATAACATAAATATATACAATACATACATGAAGCCACCATCAACTGGAGTTATTTATACCCTAATGTGCTGCACGCGGGTTAAACGCGCCTCACGTCAATTATGCCGCACTTTCCCACAGGCCTCATCCACAAGTTCCCGCCCGGTCGCCTCCGTCTCCGACTCCGACTGCGCACAGCTCATTGCAGAACGCAGATCATTTACACAAATTGACCGCCAGCCGGTTTTGCAGTACGTACGTATGTACGATATGTACGTCTTGTTGGTTTTTATAAGGCTAAATGCGTTAAGCATTTGATCATACGAATATTAATTGGCAAACACCAAAGCGCAGCTCTCGGGCCCCGACACTGACTACAAACTCTACAGCTCTGACTCGCAGGCAGAGACCAGAAGAGGCACACAGACACACACACACACGTGCTAGCGCTAATGTTGCCAGCAATAAGTTGCGGCGTGCGTCAAATGTTGCCAAGCAACACGATAGCAAGCTCCAGCCCCAGCTACGGGAACGGGTATGGGAATGGGATGCTGGGAACCAAGGGGGATTGCTTTTGATGCGACGCCAGCCAGAATGACGACGAAGACGACGACGTCGACAACGACAGCGACGATTCGTGGTCCTGGTTGGTGCAGCAGCGCGGCATGGTCTTCTTGATGCTGCCGCAACTCGAAGCTTAACGGTTTAAATTATTTCTCGTCGAATCGCGCTAGCGTGCAATTTGTGGCGCACAGCTTATCACAATTTCATTATTACAAGTATTATTATTATTATTACTATTGCCATAGTAAATTCACAGTATGCAGAGATAGCGAAAGAGAGAGGAAAGCAGCTGCCATCATTCAGTGATTGCGATTGCTGTGCGTTTATTTGTAATTGAAATTGCGTGACTTTATTCTTTGATTTCGCCATTCGCGTTGTGTGTTTGCGCTTTTGCATTGGCATTGGCCATTGCCATTCACAGGAAACAGACGACGGCGAACTTGCACATGCACGCGCAGCTGCGTACAGCACACACACACATGCAAGCACTTGCAAGCACATGCGAGCACATGTACAAATGACACACAAACACAAAACTTTTCAGAGCTTTCGCCAAACAATAACACGTGTGTCGGTAATGCTGTTCGCCTGTTCCAAATGCGAGCAAGCAGCGCAATGTTTGCCCAGCCCTTGTGCAAGCAAACAGGTGGGCGAGTACAAGTGAGTGTGCAGCTAGTGTATATGTGTGTGTATGTGTGTGTATGAGTGCAAATGTATTTGGGCCAATTGCTTATTGTCGCAGCCAATGTGCGAAAGTTTTCGCGCTGTTCGTTTGCTGTGCGCCTGCTCTGGGTTGTACCAAAAAATCGCCGTTCGTTAATAAAACGCGCATCTGGCGAGTGCCCGAAACGCTAGCGTTTCCCGAAGCGTTTTTTACGTGCCATAGTAGCACTTACATACACGTACATACGGTACAGTCACAGAGAACTGTGTCCATAAGTTTGTCAACAAATTGAATTGGCTGAAATAAATATACATATTTTAAATTTATTTCTCTATATGGCAAGCCTTAAAGGAATGTTCTTTAAGTCAAGAATGAATATATTCCATACTTTTTAAACATACGAGGGTCGTTTGATAAGTCCGTGACTTTTTGTATTTGCCGCGCACCTGCTCTAAATACAACACTGCTCCTGTCAGCAGTTATCGATTAACAGCTGACTGTAAAATTTTGAGAAAGCTGCGTTTCTTAGTTTGCGTTTTATAGGCATTGAAAGCAGACGATCTCGTGAATTTTAACGAAAATGGAAAAAAGTGAATTTCGTGTGCTAATTAAGCATTATTTTTTGCGTAAAAAATCCATCACCGAAACCAAGGAAAGACTTGATAAATATTATGGGGACTCTGCACCATCAATTTCAATGGTTAAGAAATGGTTTACTGAGTTCGGTTGTGGTCGTACCAGTACAAGTGATGCCGAACGTTCAGGTCGCCCAAAAGAGGTCGTCATGCCAGAAATCGTCGACAAAATCCATGGAATGATATTGGATGATCGGAGAATGAAAGTGCGTGAGGTAGCTGAGGCTGTAGGCATCTCAACTGAACGGGTACATCACATTTTACATGAATATTTGGACATGAAAAAGCTTTCCGCGCGATGGGTGCCGCGATTGCTCACACACGACCATAAGCGCAACCGTGTGACCATTTCAAAGGAGTGTTTGGCGATGTTCAACCGCAATCCAAACGAATTTTTGCGCCGTTTCGTTACCGTAGACGAAACATGGATCCACCACACCACACCAGAGACCAAAGAACAATCAAGACAGTGGGTTTCTCCGGGTGAACGTGCACCAAAGAAGGCCAAGGTGGGTCTGTCGGCCAACAAGGTCATGGCCACAGTTTTTTGGGATGCACAAGGTATCATTCACATCGATTACCTTGAAAAGGGTAAAACGATCACCGGCGAATATTATTCAGAGCTTTTGGACAGATTCGATATTGATTTGAAGCAGAAACGACCGCATTTGGCGAAAAAAAAAGTGCTGTTCCATCAGGACAATGCACGGGTGCACACGTGTATAGTCAGCATGGCAAAATTTCATAAATTGGGCTACGAACTGCTACCCCATCCAGCATATTCTCCAGATTTAGCCCCCTGTGACTATTTTTTGTTTCCAAACATGAAGAAATGGCTCGGCGGTAAGAGATTCGGGTCAAATGAAGAGGTCATCACAGAAACAAACGACTATTTTAAGGGCCTTGAGAAAACCTATTATTTGGAAGGAATAAAAAAATTGGAAAAACGCTGGACTAAATGTATAGAGCTAAAAGGAGATTATGTTGAGAAATAAAACGCTTCTTTGACGAAAAAAATATATTTTATTCAAAAAGTCACGGACTTATCAAACGACCCTCGTAATAACAGTAGTACGTAAGCCAACGTTTACCATAACGTTTTCGCATAAAAGAAAATTGTTTTTTTTGGACTTCGTAAAAGACTACAAGGAACTTAATATTGTTTTATTTTTAAAAAAGATAAACATGATAATGTTAGTAGTCCAAATTAGTAAATATTATTATTTTTTTAGTTAGTATTTATTCTTATTTGTATTTATATATTGTATTTAATCTAATTAATGTACGATGCTTTTGAAACTACACCTCCTCTATCTTCGATGGGGACTTGAGAGTGGACTCAGCTTTGCAGTATTCTATCTTTTCCATTTCGACATACAAATATCATAGCAGTCCTCTTTGGTGTAGAAACGATTCGGATTTCCGCCACAGTTTGAATACACAAATTTCTGGCATTTTCGCTGAAGAAAGTTGAAGAACCACATAGTACGGTGGCCCTGGCATTTGCCACAGATAGGCTTTTTGTGGTAAATAACTACGGAGTTCAAAAAGTCTAATAAAATGTGCCGCAATTAGGTTTGAGGTGGACAAACTTTTATTGATTTCATCCAAATCCCAGGGGTAAGGCAAAGGATTATTTTTAATTTCAATCCGATCCATTGTGTGGTGGACGGCGATGAAGAATCCAGTAAATATTACAACATACAACTTCATCCACAACATTCTGTGTAAGTGACAATATTACGAATCATGGAAGTAGCAAGAGGACTACTTATTTTATACTTCGATTCATGCAAAATATACTCAAATGTTTTGACAACTGTTTCGAGCAGAACTCTGTAATCTTTAAGTAGTGGAAGCAGGTATATTCATGTATCTATTGTCACTCGACTCTACCAAGCACTAGTCAGCAATTGCTCAATCTGCAAAATAATACGACCAGTTTGTACTAGTCGACCAGTTGTCCAGTTAACTAACTGAGCAAGCGAATTCAATTAAATTTCTCAATAAATTATAAGTGCAAAAACGCACGCGTTTCTCTAGCCTACACAGCACAACATAGTTTCGCCTCAGCTAAGCCCAGTTGGTTACTACTCAGATGCACATGAGTGTAAACTGTGAACTGGTCCAGACTCGATGCTGGAGTTGAAACCGGTGCTAGAGTACTCGCAAGTCGAGATTACGCAATTGCCACCGCACATCACATACCGCATCGCACATACGCCGCGTGGTACACAGTACGTTTATCGTCTGGCCAGCCAGTCCGCGCGTTTTACTTCATCTCTTTGCAAACGAAATCGAAAACATCGGAAAATCGAAATTCTAGATCAAGGCCAATACGCAAGTTAAACACGCAACATGCGTAGAGCGCTAAAGATGAAGAGATGAAGAGAGAGTGTGTGTGAGAGAGAGAGCGAGAGGGAACACTAAACTAGTTTGCCCGTTTGAAGGAGGATGCCTAGGCAGACCGGGCCTGTTGGCCGGGCCGTACGCACACTAACTGGGCCAAAAGGAAGCACACTGTCAATGCGTTTTATAAATTGCGCTGTAAATCAATTTGGTCATTTAACAATTTGCATTCGTAAATTACAAGACAAAACACTTAGCAGCACTTAGCCGACTGACAGGGCCACAGGCTCCGTCCGACTCCAGTTCCAGCTCCGATTGCAACTGCAAGCGGTTCGGGGCGGCAACCCCAATTACACAAAATATACAAATATATTTTATGATCGTCGTTTGCGAATGCCAAAATGTCATTGATCGACTGTTTATTTATAACACAAGCGCGTGGAAGGTTGCACAGTAGCGCAAATGAGCGAGAATGTATGAACAATATAAAATATTGTATGAATTATATTTTCAAACCTAAGGCGTAACTTTTTTTCCCAACCTAAGTAATTTAATTGGTTGTTTATTTCCAGGAGTCGCACTTGAAAACTTTGCTCTCACAAACAACATTTGTTTTCTTTTGGATATCATATATATATATATAACGCTGTATATACTATGGTTAGCCTTCAGTCAGTAAAACAAAAGTAAGCAAATTGTATTATAATTCCGTCAAATTACCCCGGCTTGGGGCTACTTAGACCCATTTGAGCTTAAGATTAACATTTTCGAGGTGTTTGTGTTTCCAGCTAGTTGAACTATTACTGAAATTATTAGATATAAGTTTATTAATCTAAATGCTATATTTAATGTGCTGCCAGAACTGGTGAATTTAATTTAATTTTCATAATTATTATTGTTATTATAATGGACAATCGCGTGTTTAGGGCTGCCTTGGGCTTCCGACTGTCTGTGATTGTCGCGGTGGCCTCGATGGCAGCAGCATGTCAAGGCCAACAGAGCGAATAAAATCGACTAGATCGAATATTTGTCAGGCTATAAAATAATCATAATGTTCTCGTATTGGCGACGCGGAAAATTTTGCAATTATTGCTAATAATAAAATATTTTTAAAGATTACCGATGCCCATTGGCCGATGACTTCTGCTGGGGCGACTCATAAATCATCATAAATCTAAGTGCAGTATAAATATTTATCGTGATTTTATAATCATGGCAGAGGCACCAAACCAACTGGCATTGCACGCTCCACAACGCACACAACTGCAACAACAACAACAACAACAACAACAGCAATAGCAACGAGAAGGCAACCACATTTGGCATGCGTGAGAATCGCACACAGAACTGACCACATTTTCTTTTTTATGGCAGGCAAATTTTGCCACATAGCAGCAGCGCAATGTTGGCTCCGTGATTCGAATGGCGCAGATAAAAAAGGTCGCGCGCGGTCTTAGAAAGTGGGTTAATTAGCTGCCGGCCATGCTGCACAGGCATCCGGCATGCTAGAGTGAGGATCGAGTGAGGATCGAGAAGGTGGAATGTGCAACCATTGCTCCAATAAAACATAACGCAATGGAATGCCCAAATGTTGACCTCAAACGCCGTTGACTGGCGACGACCGGCGACTGTCCAGCAGCAGCAATTGGGGAGCAGCCAAAGCCAAAGTCGAAGCCAAGGATGAGGACGCGGCGCGCACACGTCACGGTTAATTGGCCATTCAAATGTCAAGTTCAATTTTGGGCTACATTAGCGTTACCTATAAAAGGGCCTGTTGCGCCGTCTGCGCCGCATAAAATGAGATTTATTGTTGCATTTTCCTGCCGCCGGCCGCCTGCAGTGCATAAATTTTTGGCTGAGACTGCGCTGCAACTGCTGCAACTGCGCCTTCTGGTGGCAATCGGTGGTCGGTCGAGTGATCATCCAGCCAAAAAAAAACAAAAAAAAAAAAAACAATTGCAGCCAAGCGACTTTCCGGTTCTCTTTGAATAATTTGGCCAGCCCAAAAGCAAGCATAAATTGGAATATCATTATTAATGTCAGGCAACCCCTTCACCTCCCCCAACCTTCACACTCCTCCTAGAACCATCCACCTACATGCATGCATTGGCAATCTGTTCTGTGCAATTCTGCAATCTGCCTAATGCATTTTTATGACATTGACGCGCAGCTTCCGATTTATGTCGAACTCGAATTCGAGTTCGCAAACAAAAAGGAGCTCAAGTTAAACGGCTTTTTCGTTATCAATCGCGTCGCGTCGCGTCGCTTGTCAGCGAAATAAAAAACCCACAATTAGTTTATTTAAATTGCGCTGCTTTTAAATGCGCTTAAGTATCAATTAAATCGCACAGATTTTAAATATTTTAAGTGGAGTCGCTGCTCAAAGTTGCTCGCAAAAAACCACCAAGCATGGCTGATGCCGTTGTTGTTGCTGCTGCGGTTGTTGTTGCTGCTGTTATTGCTGCTGCTGTTGTTGTGGTGTTACTTTTTGGTAGCATAAATCAACGATAAGAAAATTAAAAGCCATAAATTTGCAATTAATTTTTAATTTGTGCAAATTGATTAACATCAGCACCGCCGAAAACGCCAATAAAAATGTTATGAAATAAATCAATAGCTGAATTATTTTTTGTTTACTTGAGATATAGCTGCATTTCCTGCCGAAATCTGCAGACAAGATAAGACGTCGAATAATAAAAACTGAAAATGTTTCAAATCTTTTGAATTTATTGTAAATAGTGACTTTATTATTTGAATTTTGTTAATAGTGACTTTATTATTATTATTATTATTATAACAGCAAGATTGTTGTTGAATAAACCAAACATACAGTTAAAATAGATCGTAGAGTTGTCAGCTACTATAAACAATAATCTGAATATACATATGTATGTATGTAAGTTTCCTCAATAAGTTTCTACTAAATCTCCATCATATACCTAATTCACTCTACATTGGTCAATGAGATAATTCCCCACTGTACTGAATACCCTCAAGGGTTTACTTTATTAATATTCCAGATATTTTTCCGCTCATTCCGCCACTTTCGAAAACATCTCTCCCATCTTTTTCTTCTCATGATCAGCCCCTGTTTGCTGTTGCACGAACCCGTCAGCGTTGTCCGCTTAGCAAATACGTCTTGTTGCCCCAACGGATCGTTATAGGACTCTATCCAAATACAAAATGCCTCCAGCTACAACCTACGCAGTGTGGTCAATAAATTAGCCATGGAGTCCCAGTTAGCAAAGTGTGAAGGTCTCGAACTGGCCAATCTCTCAGACGAGTCTAAAGTAGGCAAAGAAAAAAAGGTAAAAAAAACAGAAAAACTAAGCAAAAACCAATAACATAAGACGAACTTTTGACCCTGCTGCTGTCGCGGTCGTTGTTGCTGTAGCTGTTGCTGTCGTTGTTGCTGATGTTGCTGATGTTGTCCAATGAGCATTATAAGATGTGATTAATTACGCTGACATTAAATCGGCTAATAGAAATATATCTCGTTGCGATGAAAATAATGTTGACGTGATTGTAATTGAAGTTGTTGTTGCTGTCGTTGTAGTGCCTTAAGTTGTTGTTGTTGTTGTTGTTGTTGCTGTTGTTGCTGTTAGAATGAGTGTTGCCTTTAACCCTGTGGAAAATTGCCTTTTCACCGAGTGCGCAGTTTATTGCAAATTTGTTTGTTTGCATTTTATGGATAACTGATGGGGAAAATTTGTGAAAAGCGCTTAGGAAAACGCATTTTGACAGAGTGCATAAATCACACTGATAATTGGCAACTGTTGCCCGCCGCAGCCACTTGCCATTTGTCCGTCTCTCTCTCTCTCCCTGTCTCTGTCTTCTTTGGCTGCTTTCACGCCAAGCGCACAAATTGGCCCGTTGGGAAAGTTCTCAAGTGCAGCGAATTGAGCAACAATTAAACAAAAATGTGTGGCAATATAATTAACTGTTGCTGCCAGCCAAGTTGCTGTTGCAATTGGAGTTTGGCCTGTTGCTGGACAAGTTATTTGCCACGCATCATCAACGTATTTAAATCAATTACAATCGGCAATTTGCTGGCTCGTTTTCCCTTCCCCCTCTCTCTCCCCCCTCTCGCTGGTTGCTCCTTAATCAAGGCATGCGTTTGTATTACAGATAGATGACACTGTTGTTGCTGTTCAGGTTAGTGTTGCTGCTGCTGCTGTTGCTGCTGCTGCTGCCGTGGTCGTGTTAAGTACGCGCGAATTAATGTGTTGCTGGAGTCAGTAGATCTTGAAAGTCGTCTGCACCGCTTGCCGTTGTCGCTGCTGCTGCTGCTGCGGCTGCGGCTGCAACTGTTGCTGTTGCTGTTGCTAAATTGCAAGTCAAGACAAGTCAAGAATTTAACAGCTAAAGCGCCGCCTGCCTGCAACTCTGGCCAGGCTAGGCCAGGCCAGGCGGCGCGTAATTTACGTCGATTTGATGTTTCCAACATAAATTTATAGCGCGCACATTTTTGCCAGCGATTTGTTGCCAGCGCCGCCTGCATGTTGTTGAATTGATGATGCTGCTGCTACCGCTGCTGCTGTTGCTGGCGTGCTTTGATTTCGCAGAGCAGCAGGCACACAAAAATGTCGCAATAGCACAATAATGAAAAAGCAAGAAAAATCATGTTGGCATGTGGCTGTGGTCGCACTGTGTTGTTGTTGCTGCTGCTGCTGCTGCTGCTGCTGTTGCTGCGGCCTTTTCGTAAGCAACATTTTTGCCAGCGTTTCGGTTTTTATTGACTGAAGAGGCCGCTGCTGCCAGGTGGAGGAGGCAGCAGCCGTGTGTCTTTGAAGAGGCGCCTGCGTGTATGAAATATGGTGTTGCTGCTGCAGCAGCCTATGTTGTTGCTGTTGCTGCTATGGCTGTGGCAGCGCATGCTGCATGTTTGTTGCCCGACATGACATGTTCGAGGAGCAGGAAGTCGTTTTGCGTTTGCCACATTTATGAGTTACGCTTTGGCCGCGTGTTGCAAGCAACCTCGCATGCAATGTGCCACTTATGGCTGCCGCTGCAGCAGTTGTTGCTGTTTAATTATGTGCAGCTTGTTTGCAGTCTAAGCCAGCAAATGATGTCATTACAGCGAGTGCTGACTGACTGGCCCCACAGTGCAAAGGTAAGGCCAAGTCACGCACAATGAAATTAAGAAATTAAGTGGCAACATTTAGCGCTAGAGCTGTGCAACATGTTGCTGCTGTCGCTGCTGTTGCTAGTGCTGCTTATAGTCGACAAATTGCCGTTGCTGGCCCGGGGACAACACGCCGATCTAATTGCAAGTGGAGCAGCAGCAGGGAAAATTGTTTCTGTTGCCAAATTCGCCCAAGGGCGGAAGCATGTTGCACTCAAAATGATGCATGCTACAGCTACTGCTGCCATGTTGGTGGGTGATGTTGCTGCTGCTGCTGCTGCTGCTGCTGCTGCTGTTAGCCCAATTATAAGGCACCTGCAATTGACAATGCTATACCAAGTGGAACCGCATGATTTATGCGGCAAACCATTTAAAGTCCACGGCGGTTCCATAAACAAATTGTCGCCATGCGCTCTAAATGGACTGCTCCGGCTCTGCCTGTTGCTGCCGCTGCGAAATTGAGCTGTAATTGAATGGCACACAGGATACGAAATTCGAATTCGAATTGTGAACCAATTTTTGGCCATCTTGCAATTTATTGCGCTGCATTTAAATTTCACAATTAAAACACACACACACACACACGGGCCAAGCTTGAGCCACATCATTAGTTTTTGGCCAAGCAAATATGGTCATTGTCTTGCTGTATGCGTGTGTCTGTTTCTGTCTCTCTCTCTCTCTCTCTCTCTCTCTGTGTTTGTGTGTGTGTGTGTGTGTGAGTTTGTCATGGATATTGCCACATACATATATCGCATGCGAGTTTGTTACAATTTCAAACATTTAACATTTGTTTTAGTCCAACAAGCGAATCGAGCTACACTGCATGTTTGCCCAGCCCGAGGCCTTGCTTGGCTGTTGATAATTTGTAAGCAGCAACATTGTTGCTGTTGTCGTTGCCGTACCCGCTGCTGCTGCTGTGTCGAGTGCCTGTTGCTGTCCGAATTGCCAATGCGAGCAATATGTATCTTAATCAATGTTGCAGCAACATGTAATAAGTGGAAATGAAATCTCAAGCGCAAAATTGTCTCAAATTTTCATTTAAATGTTTTAATAGTATTTACCATTATTGTAGTTCTTCTTCTGTAATGAAATTAAAACTTAGATATTTATACAGATATTTTGATTTGGAAAAACTTTCTGCGCCAATTTGCAACTTCTCGGGTTGCTTTTTCTTTTGTCTTCACGTTGCAGTAATAACGCAGTCAGGTTCGCTTTGACTTTGCCCAATTTGGAATCATTTGAAGTGATCAGCGATCGGTGATCAGTGATCTGGCTTGCCACCCGGCACCGTGCAAGGCAAATATCATTGTCAAATGCGCTTTTAATTGATGTAGACAGCGCCCGTACAGATTGGACAGCACGGCTGGACACTCGAGCCGGGCCGGGGCTCGACCACATCTGACAAGCGCACATTAGCAATAAAATATCTAATTGGCGTCTCTTGAGCAACAACAACAACAGCAACAACAACAACAACAAATAGCAACAACAATAATGGGAGCCGAGGCAAGTCAAGAAATGAAATTTCATTATAGCGACTCGTGTTTGGCGGGGAGTCGAAAACGTAATCGAGACTTTTGTTTGGAGATTTGCTTTGCCAATTGTCCGTTTTGTCTGCAGCTCTGCACACACAGTTATGGTATCATATAGTGTGTGTCTGTGTGTGTGTCTTGTTACAGTTTATAGGCTGTGATTTATGCCGGCAACTTAAATTTATTTCATTTTTAATGAGTAATTTACACAAAATTGCATTAATTTGCGCGCGCTCGCGCCCAAAGCGAAATACACATGCCACAGAGACAGGCAACACGCCACGGCGACAAGTCATGGCAAATTTCTGACATTTCCTTGATTTATTTGTGGTCTTTTCCCCCCAAATTGAATTCTCAGTAAGATCAGCGACTAAACGATCTTGGCGTTAAGCTCACGCGATTGACAATTAATGCAATTATTAATGAATTTCATGTGTTTTTCCCCCCGGTTAAAATTTCCAAATGCCGCGACATTCCGCACAAACGGAAAAAGAGGTGAAACTAAGGTGATATGTGGTGTGGTGATTGAGGTGAGTTGTGGTTGGTGCCTCAGTAAAGTTGGCTCAAGTGTTGCCAATTAAGCGCCGCATGTTGTAACGATTTCCATATGTGCAGCAGATGCCGGCCAAAATGGTTGCTGACAAGCGCAGATCAAACGACGCCTCCTCCCCCTCCTCCTCGTCCTCCCCCGTTGCTGATTGGGAGGATTGAGATGATTTAGTGCCGCCTAGGCCGCTCAGGCTGACCATAAATGCAACGTTTAAATTAATATGTACGAGCGTCACCTAATGAAGCTGCATATCGGACAACGTGACCAACACGGTGCGGCGGTATTTTTGGAATTTTTACAACACCTCAGTCCTCCGAGAGAGCCAGAGGCCTCTCTTCTCTCTCGTCCAGTCCAAGCCGTGGCGGCCCACTTGCCATTTTCTATTAGCAATAAAATACGTGGCGAAGAAGACGAAGCGAAAATGTTGGAAAATAGTAGTGTGAATGCGAGTAGTTTTTAGTTATGGTAAAACACCTAGGCCGTGATTTATAGTTGTTATAAATAAAGAAATTAAAATGCTTTTATGGCCAGCACTAGAGCAAGATCTGTCTGTCTCTCCCGTCGGGCTACTGTTTAACCAAAGACCACAAATATATTTGCCTGGAAAATGAGAAGTCGAAATTAATTGCCAATATATATATATATATTAATACTGATAAGATTATTTTGTGCGCAATGCTGGGCTGCACTGACTGCAGGCAACTCCCCCGCGCAGGCAAAGTGTCCTTAATTAAAATCTGTTGCATGCCAGCCAATTTTGTTGCAGCACCATGTTGCCAATATTAATGTGGCTCTGTAATTGGTTTCTCAAGTCCAAGTCACGTTAAGTCTATTACGAGAAATGCATTTTGGCAGTATGTACTCAATCGTGTGTGCCAGTGTGTGTCTGTGTGTGTGTTTGTGTATGTGCTGTACACTTGAGCGGGTGACGCGACTGTTGTGTGTTGCATAACGCCCGTTGTTGCTGTTGTTGTTGCTGCCACGAGTGTGTTTGACAAGCAGGTTTACGCTCGCTGATTGGAAAGAAAGACGCCATTTGTAATTCGCTGGCGCAATAAATTAACACTAAAAGCTCATCGTAAACTACTGGGCCAATGTCCAGGGGGCATGCGACAAATTTACACATAACTACATGCACGCAAGCACACACATACACTCGCACACACACTCGTTTGTATATGAAAAGTGCACCTGTAATTGGTTTCTGCATTTGCAGCAGCATTTAAAGCCAAACGCTGCAACGATGCAACATCGCATCGCTGCACACACTTGTTTGCCCGCCGACCGTCCGACGTCGGCTGCTGCTGCCGCAGTCCGAATTTGGATAGTTAGTGCCACTAAAAGCTTAGAACAAGCTCGTTAAACGTTTTCAGATTGCATTGCGCTATAAATTCTGACAAAAATGTAGCTAATGATGTGTTATGAAAGGTGCTCATAAATCGTTGCATTCCATTGCAACACCAACACCAGCCCCAGCGCCAGGAGGCCTCAAGAAATGCGATTCTAGTACTACTGGATCAACTCGTATGGCGTGCATGATTATGTTACGCTTGTATGGGTAAATGATCCGTGTAGGTTGCAACTCGTCTTACCTACCCCTTTTACGTTCAAGTTCAAGAATTTACATACCCAGTCTATACTAAATATACAGCCTAAGTTTCATTTGTTTCTTATCTTCCCCTCTTACGATCAAGTTTAAGAATGTATATATGTATATACCCAGTCTATAGTAGACTCCAGACTGCCACACCTTCATTTGTCTAAGCTCAACAGAATAATTTTATTGGAAAAACAAAACTACTATGTTCACATGCGGATATGGTCACAAGTCTGCCGCAAGCGAGTGCAACTGTGGCAAGCTCCTTCGACTCGTCGTGCCGTTGCATGTGACGTGCGCGCGTGCCTCTGGCCACAAGCTACAACAATTACGCCGACGCGGCGCCAAAGGTGCCTGACACTGAACTATGATGTGAACCATCGCATACTGAACTAAACAACTTTGGTCGAACGCCGATAGCTCTCTGATAACTACCCTGCCAGCGTGAGGTGGCGCAAGGGATCAGTTGGTGACCCCCTGAGAGCAACTACTACTTTGTTGTGGTAAAAGTGCTCCACATGAGATGGACAATCACTGAGCTAAATTAATTGAAAGTGACTTCAATCCAGCTTTAGCTGTAGATTTGCTCAACTTTTGGCCCCATTTGGAACAGATGGAGCATATGTATCCAGCCAGGAGCTCAACAATTTGTGCTCTCGCAGTGCCAGCAATGATGATGACTGCCAGCAGCAGCAGTCGGCAGGCAGAGGCAGCATCATCATCAGCAACAGCAGCATCAGCAGCAGCAACTGATGATGATAAATGTGTCGCCCGATCTCTGGCAGTTCACATGAAAAACACATTACGCGCCAGAGAGTTTCTTAATGTTCAATAATGATGGAAAAATCATGACACAAGACTCACAATAATGTGGATAAATCAAAGCAAATACGACTGACTCTATACTTAGAGGGTGCACACGAAGGGGCTATGAGAAATGTACGCTTACAGTTACGTCGCATTGTTATACCCTAACTGAAAGTCCATTCGGTTTTACGAGTGGGCTACAGGACACACACCATAAAAGCTCTCTAAGAGGGCATACAATGTTCGAGCTTATCCGCGCTGCTCCGCTGACATGGCCAGAACCAAAGCAGGCTGCCAAGTTATGAACCTGCGAAACCACCGCCGCCACAATGCCGCTGCATATGCATGTGGCACGTAGGACACAGCAAAAACGACTGGCAACACGTTGCCAGCCACCGCCGCAGACTTGTTGACGGCAGCTTTTGTCTTGGCTGGCTTATTATACCCTGTGGAGTTTTTAGAAGGGGTATGTACTTTGGTTTGCCTGCCCTTCAGATAACCTTTTGTAAGTATAATTCTTAAAAAATACAAATAATTTAAACACTAACCGACTATATACCGAGCACCAAGACAAAACTAATGAGCATCAGCTGGTCGACCATTCAGTAAACATAACTTTGTGCATGTTTTGCCCGCTGTTGTTATTGCTGTTGTGCTGTTTAAGCCATTAAAATATATAGTTAGTGTTATTGCTGTCAATATGCGATCACAATGTAGGCAAGGAGAGCGTGAGGAGGCAGCGGGCAGCAAACAACAACACATGTCAGAGCCAGTCAGAGTCGGCTTGTTAATAATGTTGCTGATGCTCGTCGCCGATGGATGATATTGATGTTACCATAATCACGATCTAATTTATTTACAAATTGTGTTGAAATCATACGTTCGAAGTCGTGTTTAAAAAGGTTCTTTATGATTTATGCGCGCGTTGAAATGCCAAGATGTGTTGAGGAAATTTCTCACAGTCCTGCTGCAGATAAACTAGATGCACTCAACCTAATTGATTGGCATTGTCCAAGCGAGAAACGCAACTGCCAATCGAGAGTCGTCTGCCCACGCCAGTGTTGCCACGTTAGCTCTTCTCCGGATAGATCTAACCTCTAGCTGGAAAAATCGCGTAATGTTGCTGTACAGAAATCTGACCTGTTTTTCTTACCTCAAATACAATGTTTTCCCGATTTTAATTTTTGTTTACAGTTCTAAAAATCGACGTACCACCACATAATTAGTTTTCAAATCGTTATCTTTATTTATCGATTCGCCTATCGAGCTGTAATCAGTTATATTTCCCTTCATATATCCTGTTTTTGTGGAGGGTTGTTGCCAACACTGGTCCTTACCTTCGCGTCTAACACCCGCTCCCCCGTCAACGATCTTTTGCCAGCTGATCCCAAGCACTGTCTAGCCTTTGAATTATGTCCAGGAACCGCTTTGGCGCGCTAATTTAGATTTATGGTGCAAATCGCAACTTGGCTGATGCGTGATGCCAACACCGCTGCCGCCTCCGCCACCGCCGTTTCTAGTCAACTAGCCACCACCAGCGATGCAACTGGGCATCGCCTGTTGCTGCATGTGGCCCATTTGTCATGCAGGCGATCGTGTGCCGGCTGGATGCAGCTGTGATTTTCGTGTGCTGCACGAGGTGAGATGCGATACAATGTGACTAAGGAAAAAGCTAAATCTCTACATTAATCTCTCGCTGCTCTCTCACTGGCCTCACATAATAATGTTGATAAATTAGTTGATTGTTGATTTCCAGGTCTGCAATTGATGCAGTCGCTCTCTGGCACTTATACCATGTCACTCTGTGCCAAGGAGAACCCAAATAAACATATCAACATGATAAATATGCGGTCCATAAGCGATCGTGGTTATCGGACAGTGTCCGGGCGCTACACGCAAAGCGAAGGACAAGCGCATAAATCAGTTTGCCTCGTTTTAATCGCTGATTTCCGCTTCATTGGAAATGAAAACGGAGACATGCCGCAACGCAATGCAACGAACCAAACTGGTTTGCCGCCGGTCAGGGATCAGTGTGGCAATCTCTCCCGTTGGTATGCAACGTTGGAATTCGCACAACTGCTGGGCCAACCCTCGCACACACTTTCAAATTGCACTGCACAAAACTGGGACTGTGTTGTTAGTTTACGGTTTACAATTTACTAAAAATTACATTTGTTTATTAGCTCCTCACATCGTAAATCAATTTGCTGCATTTGTTTTTGTTTGTTGTTGTTGTATTTAGCGCGACATTTGCGGTCTTCTTGCAATTGTTGTTGTTGCTCTTTTAGTTAAACAGTAAAACTTAAGTTTACAAAACCTTAGCCTCGGACAAATCGTCCAGGGGCTTGCTGGGTGGTGGAATCTTGTACTCCGTCTCTGGGGTCTCGTAGATCTTCTCCTCCTTGGGCTCGACAACAGACACATTGTCGGGCAGTGGCTTCTTGGGGCCAATCTTGTTCTTGGGATCGTAGGGCAACATGATCTTGACCTTGATACCAAGCACACCCTGGCGCAGCAGGACGTGACGAGTGGCGGTCTCGACGTAGTCGTTGCATGGATCACCAGAGTGAATCATGAGTCCATCGACGAACTTCATAGACTTGGCACGCTGACCACGAAGCTTGCCAGAAACGACGACTTCACAGCCCTTAGCGCCAGACTCCATGATAAAGCGCAGCACACCGTAGCAAGCACGACGGACGGCAAGTCCACCAGTCAGCTTGTAACGCAGAGACTCGGCCTGGGCGATGGCGCACAGACCACGAGTGGCAACCTTCTCGGCGTACAGCTCGATGCGGCCAGTCTCGAAGTTGAAACGCTTCTGCACCATAGCGGTCAGCTCACGGATGCGACGGCCCTTCTCGCCCAGAACTTGCTGGGTCTTGGTGGCCATAATGATGATCTCAGTGCGGGATGGGGTCACACGCACCTCAACACCGGAGTAACCATCCTCAGCGAGCTCACGAGTCAGGAACTCGTTCAACTCAGCCTTGAAGATACCGTCCGAGACGAACTGAAAACATTATAAAATTACAAATTGTTAGACAAAAATTCACTATATCACTACATCTTATTATTATTATTGTGTGCAATTAAGAGCATGACACGGGTGCTCCACGCCGCCGTCGACGCCCGCGATTTGAGGTTAACTTCATATTGTTATAGTTTTTCGAGCCAACAGCGCAGATTTTTCACACAACTTAAGTCACAAATTATACAGATAGGTGCAGTCCACTTTGCTTATCCATTCTTTATGCAATTTTCGTTTATTTACCTTGCGTTTCTTTGAAATCGTCAGGTTCATGTTCATTTCATACGACTCGCACGGAACGTGGTCAAAAAGAAAGAAAGACAGCAACCTGCATTACCGATAACATGGCCGTCGCGCGCACTGCTTTACCGTTAACACGGTTGCTATGAGAATTATCGATAGCTCCAAAAAATTCAGTTATCAGTTTGCCTATTTTATATTTTGTTTAATTGCTGACGTTGTTATCTTAAATTTATTTTTTCATGTTTGTATATTTGTAGTAATAATACCACGCATATTTTAATATCTAAATTAATTTTTAAAGTGTTTTTATTATTTTACAGTAAAACGATAACCGATATCAAAAATCAACCCTGACAATTACATTCATTACCAAAATGTCCTAAATTTCTCCATATTAGAACTACTAGCGTCCCAGCTGTTTGTAAACAATTCTTCAGGTGTGTTGAAATAGTGATTTACAAAATTATAAAAATATGAATGACGAACTGTTAAACTTTAATATCATTTATTGCTCATGAAAATTAAATATATTTTTTTTACAAAAATTAATATATCGTAAAATTTAATTTTGCGGTAGAGCCACTAAACATCATTTAAAACAGCCGCTCATTCCTCAAAAGAAATCGCGAGCCTCCACAAACAATCGAACTGTTAAGATAAGTAGTTGATTTTAATACTGCTATCGATACATTTACAGCTGTAGGACAAAGCAGCTAGCAATTGCGCATCACAATAATAAAAAACGAAAAGAATTCATTAGAATAATGTCTGAAATAAAGGCATTGGAGCATGCCACATTAAAGGTGCCCTACGAGATTCTAAACAAACGTTTTAGATCTGCTCAAAAGATAATTGACCGTGAAGTTGACCAAGTAATGAATGTTTCGCGACAAGTGGAAAAGGCCTTGGACGCTGACCAGGCACCAATCCTCTCTGATGTGACCAAACTAATGGGCAATGTGGCCCAGAAACTGCAGGTGCTCAAACGCAAGGCTGATGAGAGCATCACTGATGAGCTGAGCGTCACACAGATCTGCAAACGTAAGTTGGACCATCTAAAGGGAATTATGCCCCAAAGTCGCAACACTGGCGAGGTTGGCCAGGGTTCAGTTGACCAATGGAAGCGTATTCGCTTGGACCGGTTGGTCATTGAACACTTACTACGCATGGGTTACTATGAAACAGCCGAGGAGCTGGCAGCTCGTTCTGATGTACGACACCTGACCAATCTTGAGATCTTCCAAACGTCTCGTGAAGTAGAGGACGACTTGGCCAATCATAGCACAACTAAATGCGTTCATTGGTGCATCGACAACAAATCTAAGTTGCGAAAAATCAATTCAACCATTGAATTTAGTCTACGTGTGCAGGAGTTTATCGAACTGGTACGTCACAATCAACGCTTTGAGGCTGTCAAGCATTCTCGACGTTATTTTCCGGCATATAAGGAAACTCAATTGGACGAGATTTGTCACGTAATGGGGCTACTGGGCTACTCAGCCGATGCGGATAATGAGATTTGCAAAAAATACATGGATCCAAAGCGCTGGGATCAGCTAGTTTTAGACTTTCGTCATGAGAACTATCGCCTGTTCCAGCTCTCAAATACATCAGTATTTTCAGCGGCCGTCCAGGCCGGTCTATCAGCGTTGAAGACGCCACAATGCTACTCACAGACCTGCCGCAATCTTAATTGTCCTGTCTGCCAGGAGGATCTCAATCGGATTGCGCTCAAGTTGCCATACTCTCATTGTGTCCAGAGTCGGCTCATCTGCCGTGTGACTGGACTGCCCCTGAACGAGCACAATCAGCCCATGATGTTGCCAAACGGACAGATCTATGGTCGGCTGGCTCTGCCGAAAATAACCAAAGAAGACGGAACCATGACATGTCCGGTGACACATGTAAAGTTTACGCAACCCAAAATCGACAAAGTGTTTATCATGTAAACCAACCAACGACCAGATCAGGCCGGGACCCGACGTTTTGTTGAATTAACCCTCATATAATTATGTTAAGCGAAAATCGACTATATTTTATATAACTCTATTTCTATCATATATACACGTATTACCTATCCCATATTGTGAACAATCTGTGTAACGTCTCTGCGTAATTGCGCATTTGAATTTCGATTACGATTGGTTCTCATTTACATTCGGTTTCTATTTGATTGTCGACGCTGCGCCGTCGCAGTTCTATTGATTTTTCGTGCAGCCCAGTCAGCAGTAGCAAAACCGAACGACAGCGACAGTATGTCGATGTTGATTCAACGTTGAGTGATAAGCGGGCGACGTTATTTAATTCATCATAAGTGAAAACTATTCAATATATCAATATAAATAAAGAGAATTCATATAAATAAGCAAACAGAAGAAGTTTTCCACTCGAATTTCATTTGTTCTGTGTGCGTTTGGTCTGTTTTATCATGCTCCTCATACTGTTGATCAAATTCAGAGGGTAAAATGCGACGGAAACTGTGAATATTATTATTTCGCTGACGCGCATTGTGTGCTGCAACAATAAGTGCAGCATCAGCCTTTGCTTAAGCTGGAAATCAGCTGCGTGAAACAACAACAACAACAAACAGATACATAAACATCACAGATACTTGTTTCAACCCCCACGGCCAAACCTTCATACCACCACCACCACCAACGTTGCCACCAACTTCTTGACTTTTACTCTGCTCTACTGACACCACCAAAAACAATACAAAAAGTCCATCTGTAACACAAAACCCGCTAACTGCATTTCGCAATATGGCTTTGGATTTTGTGGCAACATACAAGGTGCTCGTGCTGGGTGACTCCAATGTGGGCAAAACCTGCATTGTGCATAGATATTGCGATGAAAAATACTACGACACATACATCTCCACCATCGGTAAGTGACACATCCACACATATTCACATACATTGGCATCCTTTGTCTGGCTTTAATTGACGACAGCATCTTCTTCTATCTCCACATAGGTATTGATTTCAAACAGAAACTAATCAATTTGGATGGTGTGCCCATAAAATTGCAAATCTGGGACACAGCTGGCCAGGAACGTTTTCGCACACTAACCACAGCTTATTATCGCGGCGCAATGGGTATTCTATTGATGTACGATGTAACCAATCTGGAAAGCTACAACAATTTATCCTACTGGTTGCGCAACATACAGGAGAACGCATCACCCGATGTGGTTAAGGTGCTCGCTGGCAACAAATGCGAATGCTCTGCGACACAGCGTATGGTAGACAAGGATAGAGGAGAAAAGGTTCGATAGAAATTCAAATATAATTATACCAAAAGTTTATATAAAATAGAAGTAGTTAATATTTAATTGTTAAGCATCTTTATATAACCTTAAACTATTATATTCATTAAAAAGCACTTTATTGCTTGCAGATTGCTGAAAACTTTGATATGCCATTCTTCGAAGTTTCGTGCAAGTCGAACATTAACATAGAGGACGCATTTTTATCGCTAGCTCGTAAAATACGCGAACAGCGCGAGCGACGCGTAAGTGAAAAAAACGAATTACCTTGATATATATATATATATAAAACTTAAATAAATCTTTAACATTCGTCTATAGGGTGACAACTTTGATAACGACGACAAGCAAGACAAGAAATCGCCTGGTTCCAATGGCTTGGGCACCTTCAGCTTGGGTAGTTTTTCCGGTGATAATCGCTGCACCTGTTAAGCATGGATGCGTTTTCTGTGGAGGCATTGTACAGCTTATAGCAACAGTAATTGAATGTAGTCAAGTTTGTGCATCTTAATGCCAACGATAATAATATGGGATGAAATTAAAGAAAACGAAGTGAATCGAATGAGAACCAATTTGGAAATGCATAATACTTGTAGTCGAAAGTCAAGCCGAAGCGTACAGATTGTGCATTTTTAAAAATAGTCCAAGAATAGTATAATATTTTAGCATACTCCTGCAGATATATAAATCCATAATAGTCGGGTCTTGATTTCTTAAAATAACTAACACATGTACTCCATAAGCTAAATAAGTCTATATAATTAAATATAAATATATTGTAAAATAGCTATAACGTTTAATGCGAAATCCAATTGTAAGCCGCCTGTAACAATAGTTACAATTACAAACTTTTAAAGTAAAGCAAAGTCAATAATGTCTACATCGACTGGTTTACTTAGATCTGATCAATTATACATACAATACGTAAATCCACTTTGATTGTCCAATATTCATTACAGAAATGTTTATTTGAAAATTGACCGGAAAGCCAATCGATATCAATTATCCTGTCACTTAAGGCTTCTCAGATGAAAGTCTCGATTAGGCCAATACGTATTATAAACAGTATGGCCTAATCGGTACTTGCCTTAGCGGTGCCTAGCAACCAGACTGACCACAACGATGAGGAGTCCGTGACAAGATTAGAGACAACATATATGGTTAGTTCGATTTTTAAACTCGCATCGATGACATGAAACAATTTCGTAATAAAGCGAGCTCGTTGCCAATCTTCAATGGACGCATTACAGATGCCACCACATTGACTACAACATCGTTGCAACTGCCACTAGTTGTGGCACATAACCAGAACAATAATCGTAAACTCAGTTCACGTAAAAAGCCAACAGTTTTCACCATAACTGACGGCAATACAGGGGCACCAAGCACCTCACTGGCTGAGGCGATGTCCACAAGCCACATACCACCACAACCCCCAGGGCAACCTTACCCGCAGCCGTTGCAACAGTTGGCAGTGCCAAAGGAGACACTCAATATAGCTGGCACTGAGTTGGCCAATTATGAAAAGATACGCGTTGTGGGTCAGGGTTCCTTTGGCATTGCCATTCTCTATAGACGTAAATTCGATGGTCATCACATCGTCTTCAAGCAAATCAATTTGACTGAGCTAACACCGCCAGGTCGTGACTTGGCCATGAACGAGGTAGAGGTATTCTCGAAGCTGCATCATCCTAACATAGTCAGTTATCTGGGTAGCTTTATCAAGGATAACACGTTGATGATTGAAATGGAGTACGCCGATGGTGGCACCCTGGCACAAATCATAGCCGAACGACAGGGTAAACAACACTTTCCGGAGCGCTATATAATTGCTGTCTTTGAACAAATCTCCAGTGCAATCAATTACATGCACTCGGAAAACATCTTACATCGGTAGCATCGGACTATTCCCCATATTATATTCCTAAACTTTATCTAAAGTACTTCTACATTATACAGCGATCTGAAGACAGCCAATGTGTTTCTTAACAAACGAGGTATCGTCAAAATCGGCGACTTTGGTATATCCAAGATAATGAATGCTAAGATTCATGCACAGACCGTGCTGGGAACACCTTACTACTTCAGTCCTGAGATGGTAGCAACAGTATTATGTCTGGAAATTTTATATCTCATTATTATTGCCCCATTCTCATTCAGTGCGAAGGCAAGGAGTACGACAACAAAAGCGACATTTGGGCCTTGGGCTGCATTCTGGGTGAGCTTTGCTGCCTGAAGAAGACCTTTGCCGCCTCCAATTTGTCCGAGTTAGTAACAAAAATCATGGCCGGTGCATACACTCCAGTGCCGGTTGGCTACACTTCCGGGCTGCGTAGTCTCATGGCGAATTTACTGCAAGTAGACCCCGCACTTCGTCCCACTGCATCTGAAGTTTTAGTTTATTGGATACCATTGATATTTCGCAGCCTGGGCAAGAACAAGGGGTGAGATAGCAGTGCAATTACCCCAAAGGGTTAGATTTAAGAAGACCTTCGAGCTAATACTTTCCAGGTACACCTATGAGAACAGCTTGACCAGCAATGGCAGTGCGATTGTTGCTCCCACTTCGCTCTTCGCCAGCTGCAGCAATTTGGCCATGGAGCTGCCCACGGCACAGACGGAGACAAGGAAATTAATGAGCGCCGAAACTGTGGCGCCCAATGAGATTATAGAAAAACGGTTCGTTTGTCCCTGATACAGTTTAACTCTTCGTTTATCTGATTTGTATTTTCAATAGCTCCGTCTTGTACCAACTGAAGTCCTTTGGCAACAGCTTCAGTATGAGTCCCATACAGCTGCCGCCCAAGGCTGTCATTGTCTGTGTTGCTATGAGCGAATCACACTTTGTGGTTATCAATGATGATGGCTCTGCCTACTCCTGGGGTGAGGGTACAAATGGTCAACTGGGCCTGACTTCACTTGAGACATGGAAACACTATCCGGGTCTGGTGCAAAGTGTACGCAATTATCACTTGGTCAGCGCTTGTGCCGGCGAAGGCTTTACCATATTTCTTACTCAGTCCGGCAATTTGCTTAGCTGCGGCAACAATAGCAAATTTTCACTTGGTCACGACGAGCAGAAGACATACTACAATCCCAAACTTATAGCAAAGCTCGCTGATGTTCGCATCGATCAGATTGCAGCTGGTCAACATCATGTTGTGGCACTGAGTCGCGAAGGCGCTGTCTACGTATGGGGCACAAGCACAGCTGGTGCCTTGGGACTGGGAAATCATCAACAGCAACAGTAAGTGAATTGCACAACTTGAACTCTTTCTCAATAAAAACTCTGTCGCTAGGAAGTATCCACAAAAGATTCTGTTGTCACATATTAAGAGCAAACCTTCTCGGATCTATTGCGGTCCAGATACCACTGCTGTGCTATTCATGAATGGGGATATGCATGTTTGTGGCAGCAACAACTACAACAAGCTCGGTTTCAATCGTCCGGGAAAGATAACGGCCTTTGTAAGTTTCCTAGTGTTCTCAGGATTAAGAGGGATTTACTATATCTGTCTTTATATTTTTTTAGAAAAAAATCCAACTGCCCCACAAGATACTGAAGGCGTGCTTTTCGTTCACCCATTCGGTATTCCTTATTGAAGGCGGCTATGTCTACACCATGGGACGTAACAAGGAGGGACAGCGCGGCATACGCCACTGTAATCCCGTGGATCAGCCTACTCTAGTCGAGACAATACGTGCACGTTACATTGTGGTTGGTTGTCATTCTTATCAACAAGGGTTCAACATTAGCATAAACGTTAATTTATTTTTTCATAGAATGCCAACTGCAATGATCAGTGCACCATAGTATCCTCGGAAGATAACATCATCTCTGTGTGGGGTACACGGAATGGACTGCCCGAAATAGGCTCCAGTAACAGTGGCTTGGGACTGGAGGTTTGTACTCCCAATGGGGATCTAGAACTGGGAAATAACACGGCAGCGTTCACTAATTTCTTAGCTTCTGTCTATAAATCTGAGTTGATAACAGAACCTGTAGATATATTAGCGTAAGTAAGAAGTATATATGTTGTCAATGGGTGAGCTTTAATCTCTTCCACGAACAGCTTGTACTCATCAAAGGAGCAGTGTGAACGTGGCTACTATGTACAAGTGACCGGCATTTTTCCACTGGATCATAGCGTACTCGTTATGGTAGACACCACCACACCGCTTATTTCCTCCTATGAGGGTTAAGATAATGCTTTCTTGGCATCAAAATCAAAAACAACCAGAATCGAAGGTTTTCAAAGCCATATACTTTCTAAATTTACCATAAAACATTATAAAACTTTACTTTTGAAACAATTATAAATGTTTTTTCTTCACTGATAATATCCACGCTTGCGAGATTCCTCTATAATAGTTTGCACTGCTGCGAAAGCCTCACGAGCTGTCGGCTCGATTTCCTTTGCTGGCAGAATGAACATTTCTCTGGCATCGGGTGGTCCACGGAGCTCAAAGGAAAATGTAATTGGTACCTTGAGCTTGCCATGGGCGTAGTCCTTGGAGCCACCACTTGAGGGATATATGGTCTCATAGATGCTACCACTTTTATAGTCCCGCCCGCTGATCTCTTTAATTCGACCCGCAGCCAATTGGCCAATCTCCTTGAGGTCATCGTAGTTTTCAACGCGCTCAGCCGAATGACCATAGGGAAACATAATCAACTGCGAATAGCTGTGCAGGGCAAGGAATGTGCGAATGCGATCCGGAAGAACGTGTGCTTCTAGAAATTGTATTAAACGCTGTGTTTCCACTTCGCTGGCAGGAGCGGGGCCAGAGAAATCATAATGACAGGGATTGCCACTGGCACCTGTGGTATTCCAATGAAGTGGAAAGTTACGATTCAGATCGACGCCGCGACAAATGCCAAAGAGCTGTCGATTCTTGCGCCACATACGATCTCCAGTGAAAGTATAGCGATATCCGTCCGGGTTGACAACAGGAAAAATTATCCAGTCGTGAGCACGAGCCAAGGCCTGCACAGAGGCGTCATTGGAGTGTAGCAACTGGTTGATGAAATAGGTGGCCGTGGCTGGTGCAATCCATTCACGTGCATGTATGCCGCCCTCCACGAATACACTGGTAAGATTCTCGCCACCAAAGGCAATGCGCACTCCCTTAATAGGCAATCCCTGCGTGCTTGCACCAAGGTCCAAAAGTGTTACCACTCCTGGATGATCTTTTGACAATTTTTCCAGCCAAGCATAGATGTTCTCTAAACGAAAGAATCGTGTCCAATTGTACTGATCCGCAGGAGTATTCTCCGGCGCCACCTCCTGATAACTGACATCGATCAGATCCTGAAAGTTACTGTGCAGAAGGCGATAGCTGACGTTGTAGCTTTGCAGCAGATCCTCAAAGTCTGCGACCTTCTGAGCACCAACTAGAATTGTTAGTTTCTGTCCTGGGTTACGCGCATGTCCCATGAAGATGCACGAATCGCTCGCCGCTTCTAGAGACTGAAAGATTTGCACTTGTAAGGTTGTGTTCAGGTCCACATTGTAAATGCGCGTGTAGTCATAACGTGCCAGTACAGGAGCAGCTGTTGTTGAGTCAGGTTCAGTTCCCAAGGAACATTTGTCCAAATTTGTGCAGAAGTTGGCGCCTTGTGATATGGTCACCACAAGGGACAGGAGTAGCCATTTGAAGAACATCTTCACAGTAAGGCAGACTGAAACACTTTATTTTCGGATTATCAGCATCAACCTTTCACTGCGCGACTATAAATGTGTATATATGTATGTACATTCACATGTGTGCTTGTCTGAAACAAAGAAGAAGAGAAACAGTGATAATAAAGAAAATAGAAGACATTAATTGTTGTTAAATTAATCTATATATTCCAAGTACACACATATGTATTCAATATTCTTTTATGTATTTCAATATTTAAATAATAATAAGCTGATTAGTTCTCATTTTAGTGCTTTAGATTATCAAAAGTGCGATCAATTAAGAGTCAATGGCCTAATTTAACTTGAAATTTTATAGTTCGATTCAGATGACAACATTATAAAACCAAATGAATAAACGAATTCAGTATAAATAAATAATATAATAATATAAATAATATAATATATAGTTACATTTATTTAAGAATTATTATTAAGATATAAAACTCTTTGAAAATGGCGCGCATTGATGTTTATGGTACGATGCATCCCTGGTTGCTTTTAATTATTTGGGCATGGTCACACTGGCTGCTCAGCTGTTTTCATTTATAAAACAAATGGAATCACAATTTGATAATGCTGAGTGAGTGCATTGGAAAAAAAAATGTACAAGGATTAAACAAATTTTATTTAAAGCGAAAACTATTGGACCCGCTCCTCCAGAGCTGCATTCAGCTTTGATGACGAGGACGACATAGATGGTGGAGATGGCGTCTTCAGAGGAGCCGGAGGGCAAGCCAGTTTGGGCAACAAATGGGACAACAATGCAATATTCAACGATGACACCATCTCTGAAGCCAGTTTTGACAACAGTTCCGCCCTGGGAGCACTTAACCATCTCTCCATCAAGGCAATACTGAGCGATGAGCAACTAAAACTAGTGCTACAGGAACAAACACTAGACGATCATGTTCTACCGAAGGGCGTTACACCTGAGGAAGAATTAAAGCTACTCCGACGCCAAATTCAGAGTACTCTCTACAGCCCTAATCTCGAGCTGACGGTACAAAAGTTGCTTCATGGTAAAGTGGCTCCACTAGAAATGTTTAAGTCTATGCAAGAGAAGCAACAGCTCTTGGACATGCTACTGAGCCACGGTGGCGATGGGGTTATTGGAGTGTTGCTTTTTTTGAAACGTACCTTAAACACATCTCAGTTTCATGGAATATTACAGACACGACCCAAAGCATTGGAGCATTATCTCAGCTATTTGCGTCAAAGTGGCGACGTAAGCAATTACATTGACGCACTTCAACATTTTGGACGTCACCAAGAAGCCGCACTTCGGCAGTTTCAGGCCGCTATAGCTTGCAGTGAAATACCGACGCGTAAGCAGCAGCTGCAGCGTCTTGTCGATGCCTATTCAAATGCCGGCGTGGGAATAATTCCACTCTACGAACAAGTTTTCCATGCGGCGCATAAGCTCCAGTTTGTACTGGAAAAGGAAACCACAACAGCTTTGAGTCATCGAATTGGTGAACAACCGAGTCCTATCGAGCTGCTCTATTTGTTTTGTACACAGAACAAAAATTGGAAGGAACAAGACATGCTTAAACCTACTTCACCCCAACGATTTGTAGCTGATCAAGAAATCTCATCCGCACAATACGAATGGACAGCGCTTAATGAACGGGCACAGGCCCAAGCCTACGCGGACTTGGAATGCATATTCGAGCGTGTCTCCACATGGCACCCGCTTAAGTCAAGACAATTTCACATAAGCTTTGACCTAGCTTTGGCTGTGCAGCGTCTTTTCGAACTGAAGGCTCCGTCTACGGTCTTACAGTTGTTCCTCTCGAAAATGAGCAATAGCAGCGAAAAGCTGGCACTAGCTCAGAGAGTCAAGTGCATCAAGGCTGTAATTGATGCTATGGTGAGCCTTAAACAACAGCAAGAGCTGCAGAAACTCAAAGAAACGCTACCAGACAGATCCGAGGAACAATTCTACTGTGAGAATGCTCTAAAAGCGCTGCAGAGTAAGCGCTGGACTACAGACAATATAAAACTGAAACTGTAGAAAGCAGCACAAATTTTGTATAAATGAATATTTATTTGTATTATTCTTGATAATCATATGTATTTGTTGTATACATATGATAAATAAAAGTAAAAATTTTTTATTAAATAACTGCAAATCACAAGCTGAATATCAATAAAAAAATGTTTATGTTTCTATGGCTGCGGTTAAGGATAATCTGTTCAGATCTCTTCCGATCTGCGAGCTATCTGTTCCCCTTTTAGTGAGTGTGTAGGTGTATGTGTATAAACATTATTATATGTGTATCTTTTTATTGAGTGAACAAAAAGCGTTTAAAGCCAATAGCAAACAAAGCACAACAAAAATTAAATTCTTTAAACAAATCGTATGCCTTAAATATTTTTCTTAAATAACATCGCTATAAAAGCTATTTGCATAAATATGCGCAGAAAACCGCAAACAACAATTATGTAATTAAGTATAAACATGTGTGGGCGGGTAAATAGACAATATATAATAATATGTATGTATGTAATATTTACTTATGCATGGTGACAAAAAGGACTGAGGCAAATGACACCATTATTGATCTTTGGTTTCCTGCTTGAACTGACAACAAATTACGTAAACACTTCTGAAGACAACCAAAAGCAAACAACAAACATACAAACTTTTAACTTAGAAATGTTAGTAGAGGATTAACCATGAAAATTCAAACCGAACGTCCTTTTCAAGACTAAAGCCAGCGCCCACAATATTATTTCCAATGTTAATTGCCAGAATTATTGGCATCAGAATCACAATAGCTGAGCAGACGCTGACACAGAATCGTCTTGAACTTGACCGTAAAACTATCAAAAATGGCATCAGTATCCTGGAGAACATTCGCCGACGATTGATTACTATCTGCCGCTGCAATCAGCAACTTGAATTTCTGGTTGAGATTCTGTTCAAGTGCCGAATTATTATTGTTAAAGTAAAATACATATGCCAGTTCCAGCAAATAATAATCTAGATCGCCCATGAAGTAGCGCTCACATTCTAGCATATCGAACTTGCGCTCCATGAAGTGTATACACATATGATAGATAAGATGTTTGAGATCGGAGCGATGTAATGGTACATAGCCCGTGTCCTTGCTGAAGTATTCAAATAGCTTAAGTGTTCGCTGAGCGCTATCGCAGCTGTGAAGGCAGAGCCGAAAAGCCTCCACAAATCTGAAATTGAGCATGCAAATTCTAATGCGATACTCATTACGTTGTGGACGTGCGCATTCTCCTATTTTATCCGGATTGTATAGCCCATGGAAGGCATACAGGCAGTAGTGTATATAATGGCGCAGTGGCTGTAACGCAACCACGTCTCCATCCTCTGAGGTGGGTGTACATGTGCTAACATCTTCCCCATTCCGAAGAAGACCGGTAGCGCTGCATGTCAAACCCGTTGCTGCCTGATTAGGCAATGGCAAATAGCTTTGCTCTTCTGGCGAATAATCCATATCCAACGAGCTATTGCCATCGGGCATTTGAGCTGCATTAAACGAACAGCTAGCATCATTATGGCTTAAATTTTCTAAGCTGCTCAGCATATCGTCAGAGTCCTGACCGGTACCCGCTTGTTCAGTACTGGACTTATAGTTATTCGTACCCTCCGAATTACGATGCTCAAAGCTTATATTAGCTTGTTGCAGAAAGTGAGGCTGATAAGGTGGTATCACCTTTAAATAACGCACTGGTTCCTGATCAAGACGTATACGTGGACGAGGCAAATTGATTTCAACAGGTGCCTCAACGCATTGACTCTCAAATCGCATAAGTCGTTTTGTGGTTGGCAAGCACACCACTCTCTGTCGCATTCGATCCAAACTTGCGCCTAAATCACGTCCACACTGACCATTCGAGTTGCCACCAAAAGCCTTAACGATGTGATCGGTAGTCATGACAAGTGTGAAATCAGCTCCACAGTCGACATACATAGGTTTTTCGATACTATCTATGGGCATTGGCTTGAGCACGGCACGACGATCCTTGTCCTCAGTTCCTAGCTGATGCTCTAGGTTCTTTCCCCAAGTATATAGCGTGCATGTTGACGATATCAACGCAAAATGAAACAATCCACTGGAGATCTGTAGTATTTTTCCAGCGACTTCACTGGTATCCACAAAGTGAGGTGTCATATGCTCCGTTGGATCCGGTTCGATAGAAGCTTGTGAAGTTGAAGGGCCAGCTAAAGTCGGTGCAGTTGCTGTTGATGGTTCCGTGCTGGCAGTCAATGTTGAGCTAATATTTTCACTTGCATTCGATGCCATAGCCTCATCTTCTTTAGACTCTTTGGTTTCAGTTTTCTGTTTGGGAACGCTGCCCCCAACTACCGCTGCGTAGGACGTGGTAGGTTCCACTAGTGCGCTACGTGCATTAGATGCCGACAATAACGTTTCCTCGAGTCGCTTGCTCAACATTTCACGCTGCTGATTTTCCTCTTGCTTTTGCTTGGCATTAGCACGCCGCTTGATTTGATTGGCCAGGCGTAACGCTTGGGGTGAACTGCCCCATGTGTACATTCGTTCCTCCGTATCTACAGCTAACTATCGAAGCAAATTCAATTATTAAAATAATTACAATTGGGATGATGCTCTCAACTTACATTTGTAAAAAATTTTGTGTGTATCAGTCTTATGCTGCAGTCCCCCAAATTCAGACGTATTGGCAGACTCGTCTTTGTCTCCGGCTGTTCACTACCGCCAATGCCAAGTTGGCCAAAATGATTAGATCCAAACACAAATAGTTCATTCTCGATTTCATTAGCCTCTAGATAATTGTTATGGAACTTTCTACACAGCACCAAAGTATGTGCATGTCCCAGCGAAATTTGTAAAACATTCTATCATACAAACCAAGAAATTAGATTAATCGGTTTCTTTCTTGCCAATGTATATACAAAACATGTAACTTACCTTGTACTTAAAGAAACTGACTAGTGTTGGTGTTGCGATATTTTCGCAGTTGCCATTGCCTAGCTGTCCGTAAATTCCCCAGCTAAATTGCACAATGAAGAAAGTATTTATCTAAATTCATCTCAACATATAATGAATATTACTTACCCCCACATATAAAGCTTTCCATCTGCAACAGCTGCATTATGATATTGACCTGCCTCAAGCAATGTAATGTTCATTCCATCCAAAGCCGTAACCAGCATCGGCTGCAGGGCCATTTGCATATGTGTTCCGATTCCCAGTTGGCAGAGGCTGTTGTTACCCATGGCGTACAGCTGCGAAAGGCAAGTGTAAATTTTAAAATATAAAAATCTATCATTTCTTCAATAAACCTACGCCATTATTAGTTAAAATAAGTGTATGTTGACGTCCACATTTCAGTGCATGCACTTCCAAGTTTAGTTGGGATAGTAGCTCTAACGTTTTTACAGCATGCGCAGGTTCCGGAGGTTCTAAAAATTAAGCAAAGAACATTAATGTTTAAATTTATTAATAATCAAGCTAAACTGAGGCTCACCTGTTGACTTTTGGGCACTGAAGCAGCAGGGAACTCCGCTGGAACCCCAGAAATAAGCGACGCCATCTACAACGCAGGCGCAGTAAGCACACCCCGCAGAGATTGGCTTAAAACGAGATGATTCAATAGCGAACTGCAATTCAATAAAGTACATTAAAGTTTCTGTTTTGCATACTCAGTACTATTTGCACTTACCTGATTGTCCTCGTAGTTGATGCGAAAATTGGACAGAGCATTCACAATGGAATCATGCTTGACACGCTGAGATTCCATATGGATAAGCACAGCCAAATAAGTTTCAATTAGGCATTTACTGAACTCAAAGAGATGTGCATTATTGTCGTTGCCGTTCGAATCGTTGCTGCAGCTGTGCGATACAATAGGACGCATTGAAGGTGCAAAAGGATTCAATTGCTCAGATAGACGCTAAATAAAAGAGATACACTGAAGTGGAAGTGAACTTATATATTTAAAGGATTGCATACCTGCAGCACACAAGGCCTTAGATATTCCAGTTTATCCTGAATGAAATTAAAGTAATCCATTGACACCATTGGTAAATATGTGATTGTCTCCATGAAGATATTTTGGCTTAGATTATACAAACAGACGTTGAGCTCGTTGTACCAGCCGAATTCCTGGGCCACAACGCTAACCAGTGCATTGAAGGTGTCCAGACAAACACCACGAACTTTCGCTAATATTATTGCGGCAGAAAAAAGTCCACTCTGGCACAGGACAATGCTGGTCATATTGGTGTGATATTTGGTATTAGTAACCAAAAAGTTCCTTCAATTTGTAAACCCCATTTACATTAATCATAAAAGTTTATAAATTATGCCAAAACAAAACAAACTTACCACAAAGGCAAATAATTTTTATCGTTTACCGCCTTCTCAGCTAGCGTTATCAAAAGCAAATTTGCCAAATGAAATTGCGAAGAGGGTGACATTTGAAGTGCACTGATTGATTCATCGACACCGTAGTGATAGTCGCTGCAAGAGACACCACAGTTGACTTCCACATTTGGATCCTTCTTATTCAATGGCAAGATGTCACGCACATCCTCAGAATGGCGGTAGGTAACATCTGATATAATGCTCTTGAGCAGCTGATGGCATAAGTGCCTTGACCGTAATAGATAAGATGACTTCAGTGCCATAGCTGACAACTGCATTAACGCATAGGTATGTCCGTACATGGCCAACTTCAGGGCTGTTCGTATAGGTTTCACTCGTGCGACATTATACGTGATTAACGCCTGTGTAATTTTTTTGCGGCGCAACAGATAATCACCAGCAAACTCAATGCAATGTTCAAAGGACAGATCAAACGTATTGCAGAATTCACGGCACTGACTCCAATTGCTAGCTAGAGCTGCGTCTAAAAATATTTCAAATGGTTCCTTCCTGAAGAACAGGAAATACAAATAAATTTAGTACAGGGAGAAATTAAAGGTTAATTAAAAACTTACTTGAGCTGTATGGTGTATACATTCTTGTTGGTTATGACATAGCATGGATCATAATTAATTTTTGGAAACTCTCCTTGCATAATCTCCATTTGGCGCAACGAAAATTCACTGCTAACATCGGCTGTTTCATAAAACTGTACATAGTCCATTGGTGTTTGTATATCCTTAATCTCGAACGCCTTTGCCTTTTCCTCTTTCGTTAAAGTTTCAGATTGGTTGTTGCTATTGCGAAATTGCGCCATTTGGTAGAGATGAAGCACAGTTTCATGTTCGAAGCGAAATAATGCAAGCTGTGCCTGTTGATTAAAGCGCTGCAAAATATATATAGTAAGTAATTTCTAATGAAATAATGAAACTCAATTGTAAAAAACATACATCATTATCGGTGGTGTGCAGCGAGGCCATCGCGCTGCTGATGACGCTCACCGCATTGATTGCGTTGGTGGGCATTTCACTTTGATCGAGGCTTGACGCACTTGTAGTAGTTGCACTTGTATCATCGCTCTTGCTCGTCGTTAAGTTGCCCGGCTCCATTTGTTCCATTTTTTCAGTGTCCGCATCCAGACTCTCTTTCTCGGTATTTGTCACCAGTGGCTCATCCAAAGAAGATGCTGCAGTCAAACTAGCTCCATCACTGTTACTATTCAGGTCCACATATTGTACACCATACAGAATATTAGAACTAATGAGTATATCCACACAGTGCTTAGGTATCTTGTACAAGAACAATGGCTTCAAATTTATGTTAATGCTGTGCACCGTGAGACTGCAGCTGTTGCTATGTAGAGCACTAAGCAGGTAAGTGCTACGCAGATTTTGTAAGTTGTAGAATGATCCTTGCGGGTTTCCCAGCGGCTCTGGTGTAACGGATGGTGAGTCCATGATTGCAAATGTGCTCGAATTCGCTTCAGGCATAACTAAGAGTAAACAATAAATGAATTAGTGTTGAAATAGTTTGAGATACTATGATGTGTATTTACATACATTCATCATTCTTTTGTCGCTGATCGGATAATCTCATTTTAATAGCCTGAAGCTTCTTGGAGCCAAGACTTTTAAGTGAAGCAAGACGTGCGCGTGTGGCAGGTAGGATACCATCAAAGCTATTCATAGGCAGTTGCTGTTGTTGGTAACGTGTTGCGCATTCGTTGTATGATGGTGGACCCGAAGCCAGAGGTGGTGACGGTGGTGTGGGAGTGATGTTATCACTGGATTCCGGCACGGAGTTCGCAATTGGAACTGTTTGAGTGCTAGGAGCAATTTCCTCACTATCAGGTGGTGCAAACACATCCTCCTCTAATTGGCTGCTATCAGAAGCCGGATCGGAACTGTTGCTTTGCCGTGCGTCGTTTCCGGTTGCAGCCTTTTGCCTTGAATGCACATTCATAACGATCTGCCAAGCATCCTCGCGAGTTGTAGGTGAACTATCTCCTGGATAGACATACATGATAGCCTTCTGCTCCAGCAAGAGCTTGTATTGTTCCTTAAGCGATGAAGTTACCTGCACATCATAGATAAATCCGTAAGTTTGCTTATCTACATGAACTTATCATCAACTTACCAATAACATGACCCCATCAAATGTGTTGTCCTTACAAATTGTCAAACGGACGACAGAACCATTTTCAATGGATGTACTAGCTATCATTGGACAGTTGGGACTGAGACCCACAAAGCAAATGGAACCATCTGAGTAACCAATTATGGCACGATTCAATCCGTAGTATGTTTTCCACCAAACCACTGACAATGGATAAGGACAGGTCTTGGAAGCCATGAATGAAGTGGCCATCATTTGGCTGTTGCCTGTGGCATCAAACGTAGGTGCTTGCTGTTGGACGGATTGATCCGTAGATGGTTCGATCGAAGGACCGTTGGCTAGCATATGATCAGGTAATTCATGTCCTAATGGTTCCTCATCCTCATTGTCAGCCTCCTTATCTAGCTTAATATTTTCTAAGTTGTCCACCAATTGCTCCACTGGCTGCTGTTGTTGCTCAAACGCCTCATTCTGGGCCGTGGAATGGTTCGGACATTTCTTTGAATTGGGGCATTCGTGTGGACCTACGAACGGTATTATATAGGATGTCACTTGGGTGGTGCTGTATAAAGAACAGGCGGCCAGATTGTGCGATTTGTCCACCAGAGCTAGAGCCGGCACAATATGGAGTGTATTGTCGAAACCTGTTGATTTATGAAGGTATATGTTTTTTTTTCAATATAATAAGTTTAAAAACAAACTGAGTTCAGTAACACTATAATAGACTTTTCCCATTCCCTGGCAACTGCCAGTTGAAGAAGCAGCAAATCAAAACAAAATACGAACTAAAGAAAATCAATAATGTAAATCGCATGCACACACACATACACACACTAATGCCCACACATTTCTACCCACAAAAGGAGAGTAATTTTAGGCTTTACTATGTAGTGCCCATTTTCACACCCCTCCTGTCAAAAGCCTGCACATACATGAACGTACACACGCACTAATACTTACACAAAACCAAAAGCCAAATGCCCGCAGGATCGAAACATACGTCATGTATGACACGGTTCGTGCGACGGAACCAAGAGATCATCTTCAGCACTTCCTGGGCCCCATCAGCACTGATATAACGCAGCACAATCTCATTTTCCTCGCTGACCAGGCACAGGAATTGTTTCTCATCGAAAGGTGTAACTGTCACGGCGGATAGCTTGCAGTTGAAATTTGTAACAAGCGGACGTAGCTCAAATATTTGCAAGTCTTTGAGCTCGGCATTCTCATGCGCCGCCATCACTGAAGCTTTTTGGTCGCTGGTCGCTCGTTGACCTGCCTAAAGTTGTTTTTATTTGTTGCACAAATCAAATTTTAATTTTTTACAATTGCTATGTTTCCATAGCGAACATTATGTTATCGAATTTACTAAAAATCGAATAAATGCGATAGAATGTTATCATAGATGCATCGAAAACTGATTGTCAAACTATTGATTTTCAGTGTTATCCCATTTGTCGACTTAATGGCACGGTTTCCAACGATTGACAAGTACTTAAGTTGACGAAATAAAACGAAAATGTGAAATAAATATTTTTCAATTCCGGCTTAGCTTAGCAGATATAGCCTTCGATAAATCTCAATTAACCGTACAATTTGTCAGCTGAAATGATCAGTGTGACCAAATTACGGAAAGTAAAATCATCTATATTTTTACTTTATATTTTAGTTTTATCTGATCGAGCTCTACAAGGATAAATTGTCACTTGGCCCCTCAGAAACAGCAAACTCCCCAAAGTATTTAATTATCAAATGCTATATATTTACAGAAATAATTTTAATTATAATCAATTATTTCTATTTTCAATATATTTACAGAAATACTAGGTCAATTGATAAGTCCTTCCATATAGTCCTAGAATTAAATTCATATGAATTTAGTAAGCCCTAACCTTTAAAAAGCACGTGTATAAATTTGTCAGCTGTCGGTTCATTAGTTTGTGAGTTATAGCGTTTTGAGTGAAGCTACTTTTGTTATTGTGAAAAATAAATGAATGAAATGAAATGAATACATATATGATAAATTAACACCGAAGACGGTGAACTCACTGGACGACCAAAAGACGTTGTTACCGACGAAAACATCAAAAAAATCCACTAAATGATATTGAATGCGCGAGCTCACTTTTTATAAAAAAACAACGACGAGTTGATGGTTCGGAGCAGTGTTTGAAGATGTTTAAGCGTAATGAACTAGAGTTTTTTAGTCGATATGTGACAATGGATGAAATATGGCCCCATCCTTTGACTCCAAAGTCCAATCGACAGTCATCAGATCATGCACAAAACGAGCCCGCTCCAAAGCGAGCAAAAACGCAACAGTCGGCTGGCAAGGTTTTGGCGTCTGTATTTTGGGATGCGTGAGAAATAATTTTCATTGATGATGACCTTGAAAAAGGAAGGACCATCAACAGTGACTAGAGTTATTAGACCAAAATCGCCAAGAAACGGCCGCAAAAAAAGAATGTACTGTTTCACCAAGATAATGCACTGTGTCCCAAGTCGGTGAAAACGATGGCAAAAATCCATGAATTGGGCTTCGAATTGTTTCCGCATCCAGAATAGCGACTATTTCCTGTTCTCAGATCTCAAAAGAATTCTCGCTGAGAAAAAGTATTCGTCGAATGAAGACGTAATCGCCGAAATTGAGGTCTATTTTGATACAAAAGAGGAATCTTACTACAAAAATGATATAGAAAATTGGAGGGTTGCTGTACTCGGTGTGTTACCCTTCAAGGGAACTATGTTAAATAAAAAAAAAAACCAATTTGCCAAAAAAATATTTTTTACTATGGTAGGCCAGGGACTTTTTAATTTTTCGGAAACCCTATTTGTTTTTTTTTATCTTAAATACAAATCCATAAAAGACAGTTTTAAGTAGATATGGCTGCATACTTATGTAGGTAAATCATCCATAAATAACTTTGCTGTTCTTAGAACTGTTGCATTTACGAGTGTAAGTGTTATTTAAATAATGACCTCCGATTCCATTTCGCAACCTTTAAGTGCTGCCAGAATATTTCTGGCAGTGATGCGGGACATCTCTTTGCGGGTCTCAATATCTGCACTCCCGATATGTGGCAGCACAACAATGTTATCCAGTTTTAGCAGTGAATCATCTAAAGGCAGTGGTTCTGGTGTGGTCACATCCAATCCTGCGGCGAGGATCCTTCTCGACTTGAGTGCCTCATAGAGAGCCTTTTGATCGACAACTCCACCACGTGCTGTGTTTATGAAAATGCAGTTGGACTTCATTTTATTAAAGGCTTCCGCATTGAAGATCTCCTTAGTCTCGGGAGTTAAAGCACAGCAGACAATAATGAAGTCTGATAAGGTTATCATTTCAGCGAAGTCAACATGCTTGGCATTGACCTTGGCGGCCTCCTCTGGCCTCGCCGAGCGGGTTGTATACGTTATCAACGATGGCTTAAAGGGCAAAATGCGTGCAGCAATCTCCTGCCCGATGCGACCAAAGCCAAAGAATCCAACGCGTGAGTTCTTCAGACCCTGCCCGCACATCCACATGGGGGACCACGACTTCCAGCCGCCGTTGTACACTTCTTTATTGGCCTCGAAGAGCCGCCGATTGGTGGCCAACAACAAGGCCACCGTTAGCTCAGCTGTAGCATCGGTCAGCACGTCCGGCGTGTATCCGACGCGAATGCCACGTTTCTTGCACTCTTTAACATCAATGTGCTCAAAGCCCACGGATATTGTGGACACACACTTTAGTTGAGATCCAGCAGCGTCCAGCACCTCGGCGTCTATTTTGTCCGTCAGTGCACAGTAGAGCGCATCCTTGCCTTTGATTTCACGCAGCAGTTCCTCTCGTGGCACCGGCAAAGGCTTTGACCAAGTGCTTACTTCGCAGCTAAGGTAACAGAATAATTATTATGCTGCAAGATCAACAAAAAAAATTAGAAGAAGAACCTTTCGCTGAGTAATTTTAATCCACTGGCATCGACATCTGGTCTGGTTACATAGACAAATGGCTTCGTGGTGCTCATTGTTGCTGCTTTTACCAGCTGTGGAAGTCTTTTGAAATGCTGGATAAACTGAGCTTGTATTTTATACATGCTGTTATATGAGTACACTCCGGCTCATAGGAATAGTACAGCTACAACAGCATAGTCTGTTTCATATTTCTCTAATAATTGTGTGACACCAAAAATGGTTAGCGGTTTAATATTTTATTACTGTTTTTATTAATATAATTCATATTTACTATTATATAAATTCCTAAAACTACAAGTAAAATAAAAAAATTTTTAGTGTGTTTTTAAGGAAACTAGTTTTTTTCCCATGTTAAATATGTTAACAACTTTTTGTCGCTAACTTTTAATTAACTTTAATTATGCAGGTATATAATATTGTCTGCTTTCTCGCATATTATCTGTATTAACAAATACATATATATTTTTTCTATTTTGTTTAATTTTGAAACACGAAGTTAGTCGTAAGTGGTCACATTGCTGTTTGCCGACAGCTGACAGCAGAGAGAGTTGTTTAACACTGCCATTTGAGCAGTGATTAACAGTGATGCGTGCGAAATTCGCGTTAGACTGACAAGGAATTGTCAACATTAAAACTAATATTTTCGCGAATTTTTTAAAAAATTTTGAAATTTAGCTATGGAGTGGTACGTTGGTAATGAATGGAAGGACTCCACTCGGGGCTTGTACAAAAAAGTGCTGAGCATACAGTTTCAAGTTATGGAGAAACCTTTTGCGGAAAGTACAGTGGTCTTCACTATAAAGAAATCCTGTAAAGACTTGGGAGGACGGCCTAGCAAATACTTGGATAATGAACCGGAGATTGCACAGACCATGCAAATAGGAACGGCAGTGACTCCCATTGATTGCTACTTGGAAATATTGTTGCAACAGTTTCTGCCGGGTGAAACATCCGCGTGCAGCATTAAGATCAAAACTGGCGAACAACTTGATTTTGAATTAAGGCTAGAACATATCACTAGCAATACGCAGGTGGATAAGCTAAATGCCGCGGATCTATACAAGTTGGCATTGCGTTACAAAGAGAACGGCGTGGCAATGTTCAAGGCATATCCTAAGTTTGCCTTTGATTACTTTGCACGTGCAGCGAAATTGTTAATAACATATAAGCCCTTTGATCAACTAGACAAGAAGACACAGGGGATCGAGGGCAGTGAACTGGAGACGCTGTTTGTGCAGATCCAAACTAATCTAGCTGCTTGTTTGCTGCAGGAGAAGCGCTATGAGCATGTCGTCTATCACACCGAGTTCGTTGAGACTATGGAGAATCCCAGCGAGAAGAGCATTTACCGGCGTGCCCTAGCATACTATAATCTTAAGGAGTTCGAGAAGGCGCAGCAGACGATCGAGCGTGTGCAAAACTACGAGGAAAAACGCGAGTTTAGCAAATTACGTGATATGATTGCGTCCAGCTGGAAAGATAGCAATGCCAGCTACAAACAAGTGGTGCAGCGCATGTTTAGCTAGACAGATAGATGAAATAATAATAACAAATATATGTATGTATAATTTAGTTCTATTTCGATTTTGACTTCGATTTGGGGTTAAATTTGGAACTCGACTTAGTGTTCGTTTTGTAGTTCGACTTGGAGTTCTTCGCTGCTTTTGAGTCCAGTTTAGGTTTCTTATTCTTGTACTTCATGCCGCCCGGCAATTTGTGTCTCTTACGGGTCGTTGTATTGTCGTGTTTAAATAGTTCTGAAAGTAAGTTAAACATATATGAATCTTCTAATACACATATAGTAATCTCAATGCTAACCTTCGTCAGGTTCCTCGCCCACTTCCTCCTTGTAATATTGTGCATCATCGTCAGCATCACTAACATTGTCTTCATCTCCATCGGCATCTTCCCTATTTGCATTTTTATTTTCTTCCTTTTTCAGTTTCAAATTGCGCGCCCGGTTCTCTGTCTGTTGCTTCTTACGTTGCTCCTTGAGTTTACGTTTCTTCTCGATTAGTTTACGTAACGTCTCTTTCTCGTCCTCTGTCTTCACAACGTGATCGTGGTAGAGTACTTCGCCGGTTAGCAAACCTTCCTCTATCTTAATCAGCTGCATAGTCAGACGAGGTCCGATCTCGTGTAACTTTACCGAACTCTTGCAATCTTCCAGGTTGCCTTTGCTCTTTAGTGTCTGCGCCAATACCACATGCGATTGTTCATCGTCCTCGGCTTCTGATTCCGATGCATAACCATCTCTGAAATGGCCAAACAGTTAGTTAAGAACCTTTCATAGTCATAGCAGTATGTTACCTAGTCACAAAGTCCACCACCTCATTGCATTTGTTTAAATTCGGCACAGTGCCACTGACAATCTTCTGTACCGCTTTCTTTAGTCCCACCGGCACCACCTGCACAGAATAGTGTCGCATCTCCACCAACTTGGTTTCGGGATTGTAGGAGAAGAGCACACAGCGGCGTATGGTATCAATGTGCACTTGAGCCAAATTAATCGATGGGAACATGTTCTGGAACGTTGTGGCCATCAGTTTCAAGTGCTTCCCATCCCCGCTAAAGTTGTTCATGATCACCAGCGGTGGTTGCTTGAAATCATCCACATCCACCATTTGTCGTTTACTGCACGAGATGACATCACGTGCCAAAGTAAACTGATGCACCTGCACAACCAACTCAACAGTTAGAAGAATAACTATTCAAAATTCAATCAAGACAAACCTTGAACGTTAGCGAGGGTCCCCGCGGCAGGCGCACTACTTTAAATGACAGTTGGGTGGAGGCTTTGTTGAAGATGCCCATGTGCGAAACATGAAAGAAGCTGCTGAGGCTGACGAAATCCTTAATCCGGTTCATTTTCTTCTCACGCAATTGTGTCGCCGTGAAGGGCTCCATTATGCGACGAAAGTCGAGCGTCAAATCGTTTATGTACGGACAGGAAAGACCGCGATGTATTATGAACGAATGTGGCGCCTCAACTAATTCGCTGGGCTCGCTAGCCTTAAACGCTGCTGTACGCGTTTTTGGGTGGACTTTCTTTTTAATCTTTCCCATGTTTGACTAAAAACTATATTATTAAAATATCCAATTCAGAGCCCGCAACCGCACGTGTTTGTACGGTTTTGTTACAGCATTCACACCATGCGCCGACACGATAATTCGATAGGTTTGTTTACAAAATGTGTGATAGACTTCTGTTAGGTTAACAGCTGTTAACTTAACTGCCTACAATATTTTACGTTGGTCAACACTAATAAGTACCAGGCAATTTCAATTTCATCCGTTTTAAAAAAAATTCCAATACATTAAGTTCGATAACCAAAACAAAGAAGTTTCAGAAAAGTATAAGCTTGATTTATTTAAATTATATTTATTCAATCACACTCAACATAGCAAACGAAAATGATGCTGTATTTAGTTATTTTTCCTTCTGATGATATACCATTATTGTTGTTGTTTCTGATTCTGCATTTAAAGTTTTACAACTATTTTCTTTTTTCATAATTTTTTATCAACTAGTTTTTAAGAAATCGTCTGATAGCCAATATAATTAAATCAAATGCAAATTTTCTATAGAGGATATTTAATTTAACACTATAACTATTGCAATTTTAAAGTTAAAGTTTCACTTTTATTTCATAAGTAAAAAATTGATTAAATTAACCGAAAGATTTCGCAACGACGCTCATAAAACAAAGAGGAGTGTGTGTTGGTGGTGAAATTAAAGAAAATAAATTGATAGGCAATTTTAAAAGGGCCTGGCCGTAAAGTCGTTCCTCTTCAATTTAAATATGTATTTAAGTTAAATATGCCTAATATGCTGGAAAACAATGCGGCGGTGGCGGCTGATAGAACGTTTGTTTTTTCTTTGAAAATTACAACTATGTATTTATGTTGTGAAAATTAATAATATTAATATTTTTAATATTAGCATTTATGTATATTTATATAAATTATAGTTACAGCTACAGCTTAAACTGAATTTGGAGTGTTTTAGTGTTATTTGCTTTTCATTCATCATCATCATCACATTCATACTATAATGCGAGATACGATATATTATTTATATGTATGTATATATAAAACTTCAGTTTAAACTGCAGTTAACTACAGCCGGATGTTGATGTTGCGGTTGTTGTTCTTGGTGTTTGTAGTGGTGTTGGTGTTCTACTCCTTCTTCTTGTTGTTTTCTAGAAATTTCTTTATTCTTTTTTATTACTTTTGTAGTTGTTGATTTCATGCGTATATGACGAATTGCTTGTGGCTGTGGTTTAAAAAATAACATCTTATGCCCTTCATGCACTTGTTGTTGTAACTGTTGTTGTTGCTGCTGATCTTACTGCAGTTCTGGCTGTTGTTGCGGGGGGCTGCTGCTGCTGCTTGGGGCGGTCACTGACAGCACTGCTTGCGTACATCGGCTGTAACAGTCGGCTTCACATCGATGGGCTCCACATTTGAGGGACGAATCACATCACCTTCGGGCGGGTCTCTGATTTGTTTCTGCGACACAATGCGATAGATCTCTGCAAAGTACACATTCCATTTCAAATATTATATTCAATATAATTATGTGACTTATCAGTCTTACCTGTGAGTATATTTTGGAATGCGGTTTCAACGTTCGTCGAGTCGAGGGCCGATGTTTCTATGAAACTTAAACCGTTGCGCTCCGCAAACAATTTTGCCTCATCCGTCGGCACCGAACGCAAGTGCCTCAAATCGGACTTATTGCCCACCAACATAATGACAATGTTCTGATCGGCATGATCGCGCAGCTCTCGCAACCATCGCTCCACATTCTCGTACGTCAAATGCTTGGCAATATCGTAGACGAGCAGTGCGCCGACAGCACCACGATAATATGCAGAGGTAATGGCCCGATAACGCTCCTGTCCGGCCGTATCCCATATTTGCGCCTTAATTGTTTTACCATCGACCTAGGGAGGGAGGAGGAAATAGATTATTAATTTCAAATCTGGAACTAGTCATATTCAAATTCCAGAAACAGCTTGGTTACATCTACATGATACGCTCAGAGCCGTTTTGCCGCATAAGCAGAAACACTATCACTAAGATCAGAAGAGACAAAGATCCGAATCAAGAGACCTATGGAGGTATGGAGCTAAGCCCAGCAGGGCGTACAATACATCTGTCCCCCCGAATAAAATACATTTTAACAATTTGCCAACCTAAACTCTTTTAACAGATTCAAGATAAAGTAAAATTCTTGTTCGATTTACTCATTTCTATTATTACAACCAATCCCCGAGGGTGGGACTTCAGACTCACCTCTATGCTACGCGTTGCGAACTCAACGCCAATTGTCGACTTAGACTCCAAATTGAATTCATTGCGCGTGAAACGTGACAGCAGATTACTTTTACCTACGCCAGAGTCACCGATAAGCACAACTGCAAAGAAAACATTTCAAGAAGGCATTAGTAGCTATATCTGAATGTATAAATATATGGATGTATTAATATGTATATGTATATATCCTTGTGTTTGTGTGTGTGTGGGTTTGGTTGACTCCTGTCTAGCAGTTGCATAATTGAGAAATAGCTACGACTGAATGAAGAAGGCTTTCTGGCTTGGGTCGAGTGTTCTCTCACCCACTTATTGGCAAAATGAGCGGAGCAGAGCGTGCATGAAGGTCAGCGGGCGCAATAAATTGCTCTATGCTCTTTTGGGGGAAATTTCGTGCGTTGACGGCCATAAAATCAAGCGTTTTATGGACGTCGTCTGGGAAGCACCCACATATTAAATTCAAGAGCAATTTTAATATATTTAATGTGAATGCAATGTTTGAGCAATAATGTTGTCAAATACATGCATAATTTTAATTAATTATGTTTATTGTGGCACCTTTACTTTCAAACTGAATGCAAGGCAAAATCTAATACATTCATGCAGTATCAGATGGCTGTTATATTATCGCCTCTGTTAGTTTTATTTTTTGACACCTTTTCGGCTTTGGTTATCAGCCATGCGACAATATTACGATAGCTCTCACTCTCACTTTGCGGTCGCTCTCTCTCTCTCTTGCAGTTATCAGCTTTGCGTTTGATTGCTTGACAGCAGCTCACGTATAACGTGTTAGCCATGATTCATTACGTAGTTGTGCCTAACTCTCTTTTTTTGAGTTCATTACCGATCTTCTTGATGTTCCAATAACAAATTACAACTTATTCTATTTAAGTCTTATGCTCATTATTATATACAGGCAAAAAATGTACTTAAACATTAGCTATGGAGAAGTGAAGTGAACGACTTAAATCTTTATCACTCTAACAATTAGTGATTAAGCGCTTATCGTGTTGATACATGAGTCACACTTTTCACTTAATATACATACATATTTTTAGTTTAATTATGTCGGAATTCTATGACAAAAATAAAACTTCCGCAGCTAAACAGTCTGAGATTCAATCGTCTTACATACATACCGAATACAATGAATCGACGGAGCAGAGCTTGGGTGGAAATCTTAAAGCGCAATAATTTATACGGCATGCAAACGAGAGAACAAAGAGAAAATTGAGAATTGGTGACCCCAAAAATATCTAAACTCAACTACAAATGCAAAGTACTCGAGAGTGACAAACAAAGAAACTATGTAAAGACCTCAAAGTGGGGCTATGAAATGGGAAGTTACTGTGCCCGCATACAGCACAAGTCAATTTGGGGTTGGAAAAAATATTTTATTTTCTGATCATTTGAAACAAATAAATTTAATTGATATTGATGCACTGTGCAAACGTCCGCTTAGCGCAGCTGAAGTTTCTGTAATCACAACAACAAGTTGTAGTGCTTATTGAGAGCGAGTGAGCGGGAGACAGTGAGAGTAAATGAGTGTGGGCAGAGAGCAACAACAACTGAACGAAATAAACATATGCAAAAGAAATTTAAAAACTTCAATTTATACGTTATTGTAAAGACACAAATAAATGAGTGTACAAATGACGACTAGAGTAAAGTAAATCTTGCCAATAACAATAATAATATTAATGACTGTAAATCTAATCAACCAACAACAACAGCCGTTTGCTTATATCATGAATTATTACGATTTATGCAACGTGTCACGCTGGCTGCTGTTGCTGGCAAAAGAAAGAACGGCAATGGGAACGCAATGACAAAACTGAAGGCAGTTAACGGCAAAGTAGTTACGCGTAAGATGTGGAACAGGGAGGGGAGGTGAAAGGCGGGCGGGAGTACGCCTAACCAGAGAGAGAGTGAGAGAGCGAGAACCAGAGTGAAAAGGGCAAACAGCAACAATAACAACAATGCAAATGCAGCAATACAGCGCCAGGGGGCGTATTTGCTGATATTTAAAATACTTAAAAATCATATGGGGTTTTTCGTGAAAACATATGTGCATAATTACAAATGTTTATGAGTGTGTTTGTGTGTGTGTCACCACTAAGTCTGCATTTGTTATTCCAATTAGTTTCAATTAGTGGCATTGAACCACTGCGTCATTATCATCATCAGCAGTGAAATTGAAATACCAGTCAACTCTGCTCCTGCTACACCAAAGTTCCCATGTTGCACAAGGTACCGTTACTCCGTCGTCACCGGCGGCGGCTAGCCCATTATTAATTGCTACGCACACACAAATTCTAAAAGTCATGTTCATAATTTACCTTTGAAAAGATAATCGTATTCGTCTTCCCTTGCACCCATTTTTTGTGTTATTTTTTAATGTTGTGCTCCTCCTGCTACTTCTTCAACCGATTGGGAGTCCTGTATGTTTGTCCGTGTAATGTAAAATCCAATAATCCTTGCGCGCCGCCGTTTCTTTATGCGTTTTCTTTTTTTCGTGTATTTTGCTCTCACACTTTGTACACTTTTATTTGTAGTTGTAATCGAGGAACAATATAAAGAAAAGAAGAATTTTATCAATTTAATGGCAAAAAGGCGTTAATTCAACACTTTTAGATGCTCCACATAAGGAAAGCTTGCAGCGACAATTAGTGTCAGAAAAATTTGCCACTTTCTGTGGCTTTTTATTGCATTTATTTATAATTTTCTTTCTCGCGACACACACTCACTTAGACTTAGTCACTCCCAATATATTCAACGAAACGAAGTTGGCTGCGGCATGTAAGGCAATTCGAGTGACAGCCCCAAAAAGTATCGATACCTCGGGCTACACTCATGAACGCCATGTTGATGACGTCAACTTTGACCAGCGCCGTTATAATTCAAAAACCGATGAGCTGAAATATATTACCCAGTTAACAAAACATATATTATTAATAAATGAGTATAAAAGTAATTTCATTTTAATTTAATATAAAAAAAATGTATAAAATCAATAGTTTAAGTATAGAGTGCAATTAATACTAACGGTAGATAAACTATATAAAACTTTTGATCTTCATGTACTCATAGCACTTTGAAATACGTTTTAAAGTTGTGCTCGCTGCAATGCTATCGCCGGATAGATAAGTAATAGTCCTCCAGTGATATATGTGATTTTTGAGCCCACACACCAAAAGGCTGAAAATAAAAGAATAAATTCTACAATGGAACTTGAAGTATTATTGTTTAACATACCTATAGATCCCACAACGGGACCTAGAGCACGTGCTAGGGCACCTAATGAACGAAAGATGCCTAATACTGAACCCTTTTGATCATCATTGCCATACTTGGAGACCAAGGTCGTCAGACAGGTGACGGCAAACGCGGTGGATATTGCGAATAATATCATGCCTGCATAAAGCATCGTACTACTCTCTGCTAGGCCAACGAGTATAAATGCTGGTACTATTAAATATAGACTAAAGATAGCATAGTTTTTGATCTTGGCTTCGGGAAGACGACGAACCACCGAACCCTGCAGTACTGTCATCACCAGACCCGTTGTGAGAAACATTTTGGCCTGGTCCATGGAATTGTAACCAAATTTATGATACATAAGAAATGTTACGGTGAATTCCAAGCCCGAGTAAAGGAATAAATAGAGAAAGTAAATACTTCCAATAGTCCGCAGAGCTTGAATATCCTTTTTCGCTACATTTTTGATGGCAGAAAATCTGTAAGATAAATATAAAACTGAAGTTAAAGATTGTCTTAACTGAGATTAGTTATAATTACAATTTAAAGGCAATAGGAAGGTAACATATTTGTTTTGAAGTTAACAATAAATTTTACAGTAGTAAAGTTTCCAGGAAATTTGAAAATTTCCTTTACAACTTTATTGTCTACCCTTTATCATAGTCAAAATCATTTCAACTTTGATTGCGCGATATCTATCAAACATGACATGAATTAGACGAAAGATACAATGAGAGATGTACGATATATCAGCATAATTGTAACCTTTAACCCTTTATTGTAACCTACAATAAACCGGCACATATAGAGGGTATAGCAAATTAGGACCACATGTATTTTGTTTCAATGAAGGTCGCTCTGATTAATACTAGTTAGATTATGTTAACGCTCATGTGTTACTATTAGTCATAACAGCATATTACTATGAATTGTCAATTGAGCAAAACGAATGATCATGCTTATTGATAACACACTATCAAATGAATCCACAACAGGAACGTGCCAACATGCCGGCAAGATAGCGGCATAAGCAAATACTGATACAACAATAATAATAAAAGAATATTAACAACAACATTGCTTTCAAACCTGTTAAGAGCTTGAGCGTAAACAAGAACTTACAAAGTCACATGACTGGTTTACCGGATACGCTAATTAAATCAAATACGAGACTCACCTAAATATGGACGAGACGTTGAGCAGTTGCAGCCCGTAAGACAGTGCTGAAGAGATTTCACGAGCGCGTTTCTCCTGAAAAAATGAAAGGGTATTCGATTTAAGAGATACATAGGGAAGTATAAATGGGGCGGGGACTCACCTTGGGCAGGGTTTCGCGCAAACAGAAGATGAGCAGCAGGACATCGCCCAGCGCCAGTCCCAGGGCCAGCAGGGATGGTAGCACAAACCAGGCACCACCGCTGGCGCTTTTATTCGAGAATATGGCAAACATGGCACCAATCATGGGACCCACAATGAAGCCCAGTGAGAAGGCAACGCCCACCAGGGCCATGCCGCGTCCACGGGTCCGCACACTGGACACATCCGTGATGACGCTCATGCAAAGCGATATGTTTCCTTTACTGATGCCTCCCACCACGCGGGCAAGCACAAACAAGGCAAAGTTACTCGAACACGCCCAGATCAGATATGAAAGCGCAATTCCCGACTAAAAGCAGGACAAGTTAAAAGGAGGAATCAAGATAATAAATATATAACTCCTACTTACTGCGCACAGCAACAAGATGGGCTTGCGTCCATAGTAATCCGAGAGACTGCCAACTATGGGACTTGCAAGGAATTGCAGAAAACTGAACAAGGATCCCAGGAATCCACCGAAGAGCACTGATAGATAACGATCTGGTGCTCCCAGCAGTTGCTGAAACCAGCGTACGCGGAGCGTAAGGGATGCATACAGACCAGAACTATCGTTGACTCGATAATATTCCAACAGCGATGGCAATAGTGGCAAGATAATGGTAAACGCCAGGAGATCAAAGAGGAGCGATAGAAATATTATATAGATCATTGGGTCACTTTTCTCTTTTCCCTCAGCAGCTTTCCCATTGCTATTGTTGTTGCTGCCGCTCCGCAGTTCTTTTTCCGGTGTGCTTGTTGTTGTTGTGTTTGGGCGATTCCGTATAGAGGCCATATTGATAAACGTTTCTGTTGGTAAGTCGCTGAACTGCGTGCGTGTACATAAATTGTTGCTTCTTATTTCTTATTGGATCTGGAGCTGACGATGTGACGGTGACCACATTACTGCTTATACGCCCGCCCAACCACTTGGCCCAAAACAAAAAGCAGTCTGTGCGCCAAGTAACCGCTTCCCAAGCAACAGAAGTGAAAGTCGAATGTAGTCTACAACGATGGGTTTGCATGATAGCAAAGCTTTGCACAGTTGTCTATCAAAACAATATGGTATATTCTCATAAAATAAGGCAATATTTACTCAACATATTACAATATAATTATACCTTTATAGTTAACTTCAATTTAGAATAAACGAAGAGTCAAAATTTAACTTAAACCGTAATTCAACAGGTTGTGGTGAGTTTGTGTCGTGTGTGGGCTCTCAATGCAAAAATACAAACAGCTGACCGGCTATGGTTTAAGTGTTGTAAGACGCTCTTTGCAAACAGCTGATTGCACTCAGTTTGCAATACTTTGTAGAACCACCGCAAATAACTTCGATTTCAGCTTCGGTGTTTTTTAGAATAAAGTGCAATAAACAAAGCCCAAGGGGAATATTAAAATGTCCAAAGTGACGGTACAAGACATTGAGGCCGTAGATGATTATTGGGGGCCAACATTCCGATCGATACTCGAAGGTAAGCTCCGCCCTTGCTTCGTCATCAATTCAACAACTAACGCCCTCCCACAAATGAAAATAATATAGGAAACAATACAAAGTCGATCAGTGAGCAGTTGGATCAGCGCATTCGCAGCCATGACAAGGAGATTGAGCGTATATGCAATTTATATTATCAGGGCTTCATTGATTCCATACAGGAGCTGCTGCAGGTGCGGACGCAGGCGAAGCAACTGCACGACGAGGTTCATTCACTGGACACATCGCTGCGTACCATAAGTGCGTCCCTGATACAGCAGGGAAATGAACTGGTTCGTGCGCGTCAAATCGAATCGAATTTGGCCAAGGCCATTGAGGCGCTGAAATCCTGTTTGCCCGCATTGGAATGCTATATGAAATTTACGCAGCAAGCGAAGAATAAGCAATACTACCAGGCATTGCGAACGCTGGAAACTCTGGAAACGGAGCATTTGTCGCGGCTACAGCGTCATAATTACCGCTTCGCCACGCAAATGCAGACTCAGATTCCCATCATTAAGGAGAATATTCGTCACTCGGCTGCTGCTGATTTCCGTGAGTTTCTCGAGAACATACGGAAGTTCTCGCCACGCATTGGTGAACTGGCCATTACGCACACCAAGGAACTGCAGAAACGGGACATCAATGCCATCATACAAGAACACAAGCAGCAGCAAGGAAACAACGGTGCAGGCGACGATGATGGCAGCAATGTCAGCGCGCAGGATTTGCTTGATTTCTCCCCCATTTATCGCTGCTTGCACATCTACATGGTGCTGGGTCAGCGAGAATACTTTGAGAAAGACTATCGCCAGCAGCGCAGAGATCAGTCCAAACTGGTGCTACAACCACCGCCAAATATGCATGATAATCTGGAAGCGTATAAGACATATATATGCGCTATTGTTGGATTTTTTGTGGTTGAGGATCATGTAAAGAACACGGCAGGCGATGTGGTCACCAGCAGTTATCTGGAAGAGCTCTGGTCCAGTTCGCTGACCAAATTTGTCAATGAAATCAGCATGAGCTCCTCCTCCTGCACCGATCCCAATATTCTGTTGCGCATCAAAAACCTCATTATGCTATCGATCAACACATTCAAATGCTATGGCTACACGGTGCAGATCCTGTGGGAACTTCTGCACGACATGCGAGATCACTACAACGAGGTAAGTGCAGTCCTCCTTTTTTTATTCACACACTGTTACTGACCAATGGTTTTAATAGGTGCTTCTACAACGATGGGTTCATGTGTTCCGCGAGATTCTGGATAAGGAACAGTTTGTGCCAATGGTTGTGGAGAACGCGGAGGAATATGAATGCATCATCGAGCGTTTTCCTTTCCACTCGGAGCAGCTAGAGAACGCACCGTTTCCCAAGCATTTTCCATTCTCTCGCATGGTGCCCGAGGTATATCACCAGGCCAAGGAGTTTATGTATGCCTGCATGAAGTTTGCTGAGGAGTTGACTCTCTCCCCCAACGAGGTGGCGGCTATGGTGCGCAAGGCAGCCAACTTACTGCTTACCCGCAGCTTTAGCGGTTGCCTCTCGGTAGTCTTTCGTCAGCCCAGCATAACGTTGGTTCAACTCATACAGATCATCATTGATACACAGTATCTGGACAAGGCGGGACCATTCCTTGATGAGTTTGTCTGCCACATGACCAATACAGACCGTAGCATTTCACAAACTCCCTCGGCCATGTTCCATGTGGCACGACAGGATGCCGAGAAGCAGGTAGCAGTACGAATATGCTTTAAGATCGATGAATTCTTCGAGCTAAGCGCCTATGATTGGCTACTGGTGGAGCCGCCGGGCATTGCGTCCGCCTTTATTACGGACATGATCTCCTACTTGAAGAGCACTTTCGATAACTTTTCGTACAAACTGCCCAACATTGCACAGGCCGCATGCCGTCGCACCTGCGAGCATATTGCCGATAAGATCTATTCCATATTGTACGATGAGGAGGTCAAGCAGATCTCAACCGGGGCCCTTACCCAAATCAATTTGGATCTAATGCAGTGCGAGTTTTTTGCTGCCTCAGAGCCAGTGCCAGGTCTGCGTGAAGGTGAACTAAGCAAATACTTTCAACGAAATCGTCAATTGCTCGATCTGCTGATACTTGAGGAGTGGAGCACGTATTTTCATGATTATGGCAAGCAGGAGAATCGCTACCATCTTGTGCAGCCGCAGTCTATAATTGTCATTCTAGAGAAGATACGTGAGGCAGATAAGAAACCCATTTTCTCACTTGTTCGTAAAAACGATAAGAAGAAACTGTTGGAAACAGTTCTCAAGCAGCTCAAGCATATCGCCGAGCGTCAGAGTTAGGATTAGAATGTTATATGATACGATAGGACACACTACTGTAGCATATACATATAACATCATTATGTTGTAAGACTTAGCTTATTAGCAGTACCTTTTATTCATTTCTGATTAATTTTAGAGTATTGTGAAAGTATTTATGAAATAAAATAAATGAAATAACACCCTAACCAGTTAAATGTCCATCTGTTTGTCATTTTGAATGTCGTTATCTTAGCTATTAAATAAGCTAGGGACACTATATTTGGCAATAAGACTCGATCACGTTCATTTAACATTTTTAAAAACACCCAACGCCCAAGAAGTTCAGTAATTTGTGATTCTATATTTAGCAGAGTATTTTAATCACAACTATTCACAGTTGTAAATGTGATAATTTGTAATTGTTTTCAAAAATTGATCAAAAGGTATCTTGCTATAGGGGCGCTCGACTGTAGTTTTCCTTTGGTTATATATGAGAGTTATGCTTCGTTTATTATGTATAGCTGTCAAGTATCAAATTATTAAATTTTTATTATTTGAAATGTAAACTTTCCTTAAAGATTGTATTTTATTTTATTGCATTATCGAACAACAGACTATCATTTCTATATTGTAATATCTCTATTGCACTCGTTTAGAATCATGTTCATTGTGTGTGTTCGGGAGTTATTTTTATTGCTTCAATAGGACTCTTTGCATTCCGGAGTCCCTTTGGAAGTAATTGTAGCTTTAATTATAATCTGTTATATCTGGTTTGAATGCATATAAAATCGTTATCGTATTTGGAATTTTGAATTGTATCTATATGTACATAAAAAGCGTATTATTTTTAACGACCAGCTTCAAAACAAATGAAAGAAAACAAACACACTAACATAAGAGAACGGAAAAAGAGCTAATAACAAATTGTATATATAATATATATATGTATATGTATGTTTCATTACGTGTTTGTGGTGTTTGTGTGTATGTGTAATTAGATTCCGTAAGGTAGTAAGCTAATTTCTATGTTACGTATCGTATATGCATCATTTCGGTTTGCGTTTTGTGTCAACTTTTCGTCTCCAGATGTTTGGGAGCGTCCGCATATGTGAACTTTAAGCGAAACGCCTCAGCAAGCAGCACATTTATTTGGCGATCGGACCAATTATGGGTTGGCAGATTTTGTAGCAACAACATGAGACCCTAGAGAAATAAAAAACAAGAGTATTAGAAAGTATATAAGAAAATTATATGGTCCTTATTTATAGTATTCTATAGTTCAGTGATATGTGAAAGGTACCTGAAAATCAGTCTGTTGCATCAGCTGTTCTTTCCAGTGCAACAGAAATGCTGCACACACATACAGATGAAAGAGTGCAAAGCCATCGGATTCGGCTAGATATGTGTCCCACAGACGAATTGTGCAGTGCAGGGGCAGTTCGCGTGTCAGCAGATTGTTCATCCAACGAAATGAGAATTGCAAATAGTCGACGCCATGCGCCTGTAAATGACGATGCAGATTTACTGAAAAAAAAAAACAGAATAAAAACGAAAGCTATGTATTTATAAATTTCAAACATGGAAAAATTGGATCACTAAAATCAATTAAGATGACCTGCACAAAACTTGACATGCAAATAAATTTTCTAACTTCTGATGTTGATGTAACTTTACAGACATATGTAGTATATAGAAATTGGCGACGTTATTATTTTCTCTAACAAGATAACCCAGGTATATAGGTAACAGTGCCTACCGTCTATGCGTTGTATAAGATCCTTGAGTTGGTTCACCTTCTCCTGTATGCCCAGCTGTGCGAATATGTAATTATCTTGTATGCAGTCAAGAAATTTGGACAGACACCAAAACGAATCAGCTTCGATGATGTTGCGCGTCTCCTCCGGCAGCTGTGACATCTCGTATTTCTCTAGATCGGTCTCCGGGGAGAGAACCTCCTGCAGAAAGACAATGAAAAAGGGCGTAACTAGATCATTGATGCCCTGCACATAGCCAGAGGCGGGATGACGTATAGCCCAGATGAAGAGCACACGTTCAAACATCTCCTGCACGAGCTTCTGCTGGAAGAGAGGTATCTGTGGATTCATGCGCGGCACATCGATATGTATCTGACGATAAGTGTCTTGCTGCGTTTCATCCTGACTGTCTACGCGGAAATAGTTGTGCCGCAGATCCTGATAACCCTGTCGTTTACTCTGCAGCACCGCACTACGTCGCTCACCCGATGGCGGCAAATATTTTGATAGCAAACGCCAGCTGACAGCACGCATCTATAGGAAGAGGTTGTAAAAGATTGTGATTACAACGTGTGCGTGTCCGGGGCGTGTCTACGATCGCTCACCTTGCGCGGCACACCCGACCAACTGAGTTTCTTAAGTGCCACCAAATCGAGCTGCGCTGAGTTGAGCAACAGTTGAAATTTCTCTATTTTTGTCTCATACTCCCCATCCTGTGAGTTCGAACTGATCTTCTGTAGCTGCGGTCGCCCTGGATAGTTACGCAGTCGAGATCTGATAGTAAAAAAAAAACAAAACGGTTTAGTGAAGGGTTTGAGCAGAGTGCAATGGCCTTCGAAGAGGAAAATCTCTTGTATAGAGGGTCAGATAAAGTTAAATTAAAACACAAGAAAAGAATTCTTAAGTATGCTTGAAATGCTGGCAATGTTTACACAACTGCGAAGGCACGCAAGGCATGCAATCGAGGCTCGCACCTGTTTTCGTTGCTGTCGTGCGAAGATCTGCGCTCTTCCTTGATATCTTCCGTGGGTAGATCCGCATTCTGACTGTGGTTCTGTCGCTCTGATTGACCCTCGCAAGTTGTGACGTGGTTTTGATTGCTACGTGAATGGGTTTCGATGACATTAAGGGCCACCGTTTGAGACACCTGACGTGAAATGCGTGCAGCATCTGCAAGTTATGGATCAATGGATGTGGATATATGTAAACTAGATAATTATAAATTTGTTATTCTTTCTCTGTTTACCACCAACTGCCGCCGCCGCTGCAGCTTCTGTACTGTTTATAATGCAGAACTCATCATCGCCCGTATCCCAGGCATCGCTCACCGACTGCTGATAATCACGAAAGGTGGATACCATGCCGCCGCTACCGTTGCCACGATCGCGCTGCGGATCTGCTGCTCCGCTCGTCGATTTTGGGACGTGAAAATCGCGTTTCGGACTCGGCCGTCCGGGCACTGCGCGGCCGCTGTTCTTCCAAAATGACGTTGAATTCGTTATTATGCTCGATGGTGATTTTGCTTCGTTAGCTGCACAATGTGTTGCCGCAATTAATTCGGTTGGGCTTGTGGTTATTGCAGCTACTTTGGTTTTTTCTTCGGTTTGTCCTACATTATTGTCCATAATAAATATCGAAGTCCGATGTCAGTGTCAGCGTCATTGCATCTGCGACAGTGTGACCGATCACTGTGATTGATAAATAACCAAAGTTAGCGCATATTGTCATCTCTATTTCACGTTGTGCGGTGGTCACACTGCTCACAAACCACTGACCAGTGTCAGTGTTATGCAGTACTCTCATACAGCTGTTAGGTTTTCGGAAAGCAGTGACTGCTGGTTCTCTTAAATATTGTGTTTCTTGGATTAGCAATTAGAAATTGCATAAAGTAAATAAAATATTTATAAGATAAAGTATTTCATACTTTTCTAGATGTACTGTAATGTTTTTCATTATTCCGGTAAATAGTTATTATGATTTTGTCGACTCATTGCGATGATTGTGATCAGCAGTCCGTGATAAACAAAATTAACACATTTCGACACTTTTGCTACACATTGGTCACACTGCACACATGAATGCAGTGTTCGTCTGATATTGATAAGAAGGCCAATTTCATTATTTTTTTATTAAATTGCGCATTAAACTATGCGCCTAAAGAATTTGCAACCGGAATAGTGCCAGCAATAAAAAGATGCAAAAGCAAGAGGAGATCACAACGCGTCTGAAGACGATCTTCGACTTATTTTTGCGCGACAGTTTTAGAACGACCGACAATGTTTACTTTGAAAAGCTCCTATCACACCTGCAGGCTAAAGGTAAGTATTAGTGTGCATCTGTGTGTGGGTGTGTGTGCAACAGGCGGCATTTTCCAACTGTTTTTGTTAATCTCTCCATACACAGAAAACGACTTTGTGCTGCAGCCACCGTTTGTTATAGAATGGGTGGACAAGTGTCTCACACTGGTCAGCGAGGACATCAATAAGGTGCATCCAAAGGTGATATCGTTCATGTTAAACCTGATAAGTTTTATGACCTGTAATGAATGGATGATTATACGACTGCGTGAGATGGACATCATGCACAGGTGAGCGTCAGTTTGGACTTTACTTTACAAAATATATTAACATATTCTTTCAGAGTTGTCTACTTTCTGCAGGCTCATGAGAGTAAACTGAGTCCATCGATTAAACTCAGTGGAATACGTGTGATGAAGGCGACAACCATTTATAGCATGGGTCTATTCTTTCAGCGCATGAAACGCACCTGGACACTTCTCATCCAGTACAGCAACAATGAGCACACCTTGTATGTGGTGCGTGAGGCCCGTCAATTGCTCTACGAAATGCTCTACAAGTTCTGTGACAAGATGCAGGATGAGGCAGTTACTCTAGAGATTCTTGCTGAGATTATGAAACCGATACACGATAATGTCTATATAACAGAACATAGGAACGATGACAGTAATATGAATGGCGAAGAAGGAGGAGGAGAGGAGCACATACATGTTAGCGTGGATGACAATGAGCTATTGCATAAGATATCATCCACAGTGGATCTACTTTGTTATATACTACAACAGACACTGGTGCTGAAGGAGCGCACGCGTATTGTTGCTCTTTTGCGAGATCATCATAATATAGAATTAAACCTTTGGAAACTGGTTGAGATGACGCACAACACTTACTTCACTGAGAAAATGATGAACACGCTGTGCAGTTTTCACTTTGCACTGTTGGTTCATGAGAAAATCCTCAATCCCGCCTGTACAGAGCCACCAGAACAGTTCACCGAATTCGGACTCTCGTTCTTTAATCTCATGAAGTTCTGTATACAACGTGTGGATGGCATTAATTTTGTCAAAATGGCCGAATTGCATCATATACTCTGGAAGAAGCTGGGCACGCATGCCCCGAAGGAAATTATCATACAGGACGAGCGTGTCGTCTTCGAAAATCAATTGATTTGCTTTCATCTACTGCCGCTGCTCTTTTCAATGAAGTTTGCCATGAAAATGGCCGATGAGAGCAAGAGTGAACTGTTTGATACGTATATAATGAAGTTATTGGTCATGTCCTGTGAACAGACACTCCGCTTGTGCTATAGCTTACGTGATGCCTTCATCACGCCTGAGGGTACCGCCAACGGCAATTTGTTTACCCCAGAATTGGCCCGGAAATGTGTACACAGCATTCTCTCATTGGTGCACGTCATGGATCGCGAACAGGCAATCACAGTTTGTCAGGCGCTGCTCTATGCCCTGCGTGAGGTTGTCGCTCTTAGTGGCGCCAACAAGACAATGGATCCGGAGGATTGCCATGGGGCTAGCACATCGAGCAATAACTACTTTGATATCTATCCACGCGGCGCTGAGGCCATTGTCAATGATCCTCGTGTGCTGCATTCGGTTATTGTGGGTTTGCGCACCTTAATCGAGCGTTTCAAGATCACGTGGAAGGAGTCCGTGGAGACTATTGGTCTGGTCAACTGTTTGGCCTATGTGTTAGAGAACTGCAACATGGATGCGACTGTAGGTTGACCTAATAACTAGTAATTATTATAAAATATTATTATATTTTTACTTCTAGTGCACAGTGCAGGCACTGAAGCTTGTCCAGCTGGCTGTGGAGCACTTTTTGTCCCCCAATATGGCTTTGCTGGTGGATAATCTGCAGGGTTCGGCTTTGGTTTGTCTTGGTCCCATCATTGTCTCACGCATGCACGATACTGCATGGGAGGTGCGTGACTCCGCACTGGAATTGGCCACATCCATTGCCTGCATCTCGAGAATAAGTGGGTATTCATAGAAACTTTCCCGTATACAATTTCAAAAACTTCTTTCTTTTCAGAATTCCCTGCATTCCAACGTTTTCTTATTGATATGAAAATCCCGCCGATTGTCTATGAAATGGCCAAGCATGATAGCGAGCCATATGTGCGTGCCTCTGCCTACAAATGCCTCACCAAGATGGTTTCCATTAATACGTTGTGGGAGCACAGCCTTAGTCAACTGGATCTAGTGGTACATTATGCAAAATTACAAGCGAAGAATAGCTGATAACTTTTAGTATCTTATTCCTTACAGGATCATCTTCTCTACGTGCTATATCGCGAGAATGAAGATATTGTACGTTCCGAGGCGATACTGACTCTGAGCAAGATATACGATCATCGCAAGATACCAAGTAAATATAAGAACACCCTTTTCTCAACCCTCAACTATTGCGTCGTTGGCGATCACCACTGGGAAGTTAAAGTGAATGCGTTGTGCTTTTGGAAAATGGAATTTCAGCGTCAATTGAAAAATCAGGGCATGATCGATGGTGTGTTCCCCAGCGTCACATTCTCCAAGGAGCACAAAAAGATTGTCACCCTAACGGAACGAGAAATTAAGCTGCGTCTAGCCAAAGTTCTGGCGGAGGTTCAGCGATACGGTTACTATGGAGTAGTCCTGAGGTGTCTGAGAGATGAATACGCCATTGAGGTACTTAAGTTGATTGTCACAGGCATTAAAACGATGAATAAGAAACTAAATGAATGTGATTTCGAGATCATACTCAGTGATATTGAGACGCTATCGCCTTCGATCAATAATGATCATCCAAACTTTTCCCATTCATCCCTAACGGAACCAATTGTGGTAGATGCAGATGATGATGTGGCGACGCCAGATATTAATCAAAGTCAGGCAGAGGTAGTCATTGAGTCCATTTTGGACTCCCAGGATCTGCAGTTGTTGGAAAAGACGTTCGAGTCGCAGATGCAGATCAATGAAGAAAACACGCAGAAACGACATATAGATGAATTTTATTACAAACAATTCGCTGTTCCCCTTCGACAATGGCGAGAGGAGGTCGCCAAATTCGATTTGGAGAAATTGGTGGTGCAACAGGAGGAGTGGTTCGATTGCAAAGATAACCTGGTCTGCCTTCTGGATGACATTCTTAATGCTATCAAACGCGATTCCGATAATGTTATTTCCGATTGCTATTGATGTAATTTCGTATCTGTAAGCTACACATATATTTTCTTATGAATTAAAACCCATTTTTCGCAAACATGTCTGATTAACGAAGGTTTATTTATTTAACGTCAACTAAGATAGTCGACTTGAAATCAAAATTATATATATTTTTAAATTTAGGCTATGGAATATAAAATTTACGATCCAACAATTGCTGCAAATGATTGGGGAAAACCAAGTAAAACCCAATCAGATCGGTAGATTAGTGTTAGTTGTTAGGATGTTAGAGTTAATTGATTAAGGATAGACAGTTTAACAGAGTAAAGAAAGAGCAAAGAGTAGAAACTGTTTTTGAACCGACTCAATTCTATCTTGGTGAATATGGTATTGCGGCGACCACATGTCTCTGATGGTACTGAGAAATATTGAGAAATATGCGTTTCATTTTTACAATCACCCATTTGCAATTTAATATCATAATAACATTAAAATACCAAAGTAAACAACCTACTCGTACACTGAAAAATGTAGAAAAACTGCTGAATTCTGTGAATGTTAACAAACAACAGAACTAATTGCGAATAACAGAATACTAACAGAACTGTTAATGAATTCCGGTGAAATAACAGCGTAAATCAGTTAGTATCGTGCCTTGCACGCGCCCATCTCTAATTTACGTATTTTTTTCCTAGGTTTATACGGCCACACTGTTTGACGGCTCGTTAGTCATGGTGGAAAATTCGAGTAGAGCGTACCTATGCGCAAGAATAAGCAAGGAAGAAAAAAGTTGAATATTGATTAAAATTTCTGCAAAAAATAATATATAGTAATTATATATTGTAAATGTCTTTAATTTAAGTGATATAAATCAAATATTTGTGTAACGTTTAATATTTTAATACACGTCAAAGTACAACGAGTGAAGCAAATCGCACACAGAAAAACAAGAAGCAAAAGCACCAACAACTACAATACAAAAAAAAAAATAAACGCAAAGCAAAATTTTTCTTGTGTGTGGCACATCGAGAGTAGACTGTGCCCATGGTCGTCGTCGTGTACTTTGCGAGAAAACAAAAAAATCGTAAAACAAAACAACGTTAAACAAAAAAGAATCAGAATCAGTTAATAGTGTGATTTTTTTGAGCCTTTGTCTGTAATTGAGAGGAGAAAGCTTTAAGCGGAATCCCTTTAAGCAAACATCCCGTCGCCATTTTGAAAGTGATTTTACATACATACAAATACAAATATATACGTACACATACATAACCACATCAAAGAAAATCAACAACAAACAATCCCTATAGTATAACAACACACAATTGCTAAAAATTTAATTGTACTGGCAACAGTGAAAACAAGGCAACTCTTAAATATAAATGCAAATAAATTGTAATAATCAGTATATCAAAGTGGCAAAGAAAAACCCCCCGCAGCTGCAGAGCAATCAATAACTGCGACATATATACAGTCGTCTTCTTTACTCCCATACCACGCAGTACTAAAAAACCAGCGTGTGTGCGAGCGAGTAAGACTGCAGAAAGCAGCAGCAACACCAACACAACATTGGTGTGAAAAGGTTTACAACTCAAAGTAAGTCGCAATTGTATTAGTACTGTGCTTGTTTGTGCATGCTTTCATGTGTGTGTGTGCTGTATTTTAATGTGTTTGTGTATGTGTGTTAATTCATTAATTCAGGTATACACGTTTTGACGTCGTTAAAGACGCGTCTCAGTAACGTTGTTATAGATAAACGGCAACAGGGTATAAATAACATGTCTGTGCGAGAATGTGTTGGTCTGTGGGAGGGTGTGTGTATGATTCTGTATATATAACGAATAAGAAAGCTAAAGTACCGAACTTATTTGTATAGAAGTATAAGTAGTTCTGGGTTTCAAACTCATTTACAGACTATATACAATGAATTTGGAGTTAAATCAAAAATGATATGAGCATATAAAATAGTCTGATTCCTATTGCTAATGCAATTGGAGCGTGCACAGTACAAAAAACAAACATTCGTGCTCACTTATACATACATAAATATAATTGCATGTGGTTTGGATTTGTTTTTTTTTCGCACACTAGAAATAAATATTCAGTTACGTTATATGAACTGTACGTTTGACTCTCTTTGCCCCTATTTGCTAAGCGCTTTTTGTTTGTTTTCTTTCTTTCTATATTCACCTACACCAATAAACAACAACAAATAGGACCCGGGCCCGGCTTGGATGACAGCTACAACAGAAAATAAGGCAAGAGAAAAGGAACAAAAAGTAAGAAGAAAACTTTGGAATTTAGAGCGAAGGAGGAAGGAAGAGAATAGCCTAACAAAAAGAAGAAGAGATAAATCAACAGACTGATAAACAATACATAAAGTTTAACTATATAAACGTACATATAAATATATAACTAAATCTGTACATAAAAACGAGACACAAACCGAACCAGCTACACGAGAGAGAGAGGGAGGAAAGATCACACTACGTGAGCAGCAGCCCGATCGTCGTCGTCGTCGATAGTGAGACGGAAAGAGGAACCGAGACGAAGAGAAGAGCAGCGACGCGCGTAGAAGCAAGTTCGGTTTGTTATCGATAAATAACAAAAAAATATAAACAATTTGATTTTAAGTGCGTGTGATATTTAACGTTAAGCATTAATTTAGCGAATAACCAAAAACAAAAAAGGCAAAAAGCAGAAATTTTATCAAATCAGAGTTTGAAGAAGATCGAGGTCGAGATCGAAAGAGAGAATATCAAAGAGGAGAGACAAATTGAGAGAGAACGCGCATTGGGTAAAGCTCAGTAGAGAAAGCGACGAAAGCAAAGAAATTACTATGACATACTCGCACAATAGCGTTAGAAACAACATTAAAATGACAACAGCATCAGCAACAAAGTCCATACGGTTAAAAAAGGGCGCAACTACCCCACCCCCAGCAAGCCCCGCAACAGCATCAGCGTCGGCTCCAACAACACCAACATCATCAATAGAACCTACAACAACAATAGCTACAACGCCACCACCCTTGGTAACTGCACATTCCAACAGTATTGCCAGCAGTACAAACTTCAACAACACGAACAACAATCAGCACTTCCAAGCTTTAAGCACCTCGCCCACGCACTGTGCCACCCCCAGCACCCCCAACAATCGAATTCAGCGATTGCAGCAATCCCAATCGGCTGGTGCCAATCAACAGCAGCGCAGTCGCCAGCAGCGACAGTCGCCCCAGCAGATGGGCGGCGGCGGTTTCTTTTTTGCCAACAATTCGCGGCGAAATGGCGGCAACGGTGGTGGTCGCTCGCCGCAGGCAACGGCAGCAGCAGTAGGAGGAGGAGCAGCGATTCGCCAATCGCCGGCAACTATTTTGGGCGGTGGGTTCTCACCAGTGGCAGTGGCAGCATCAGGTGGAGCTGGAGGTTCGGCTCGCAAGCATCGTAGAAGTCCAACAATTGTCGGAACAGCTGTGGCAGCCGGAACAGGAGGAGCGGTAGCTGCGGCAAGTTTAACCAGTTTTGGTGTGAGTGGCAAGATTTCGCCACAGCACCCACTCATACCCACCGCATTGACGCATTTTGCGGGAAGCAAGTGCTTTGACGCACCGGCACCGACGGCATTACCCAAGCCGCCACAGCATTGGACATCGCTGACCAAGTCCGAGGAGAAGCTTGTGGCCAGCAGCGCTGGCCCAGCTCTGCAGAGTCTATTGCGAGGCGGCGGCGTTGATCGATGCAGTGCATCCAAATTGTATCATCATGGCGGACCTGGCGCCGGCTATGTGGTCAAGTCATCCAAGCGAAATCTCCTGGATGACTTCGATACGCACAATCTCAAGTTGTTGCTCAATGTGCACTCGTAACGCAGGCGATGAATAAACAAACGACAGCAACAGTAGCCGATGCTGACAGATGGAGGACCCAAAAAAATAAATTATGACCTTGTCAATGACTTGCAAAAAGGAAAAACAAAAAACAAGTATACAAAAAATCAAAAATATAAAAATTGTAAAAACTACAAACAAAAAAAAAACGAAAAAAAATAACTTAAAAACAACAAATCATTTAAACTGGAAATTTGAACTTTTTTAACAAAAAAAAGAAAAACAATAATTTAAAAAAAAAATGAGTAAATGTTTGTGATCTCAAATGTATCATAAAACAGCGACGAAATTGAGAAGCTAAAAAACAAAAAAAAACGAAACGAAAAAAAATGCAAAACTCTAAAGAAAAGTAAACAAATGGAAACAACATCAAAAAACACCACAGTCCTACAACAACAACGACACAGATGCACAACCAAAAAGATGCAAAATTCCCCGAACAACAAGAAGATGAGAGAGAGTATTCTGCTGTTAACTTCAATATGCAAACTTTGAAAGGCCAATCGACTAATCAACACTGAGAGAAGAAGAAACAAATCAGAAAATCTTAAGCTAAACTGGGTAGAGAAGAAGGAGGAGGAGGCAGAGACGGACGCTTGGCTAGAAAGAATTGAGAACAGAAAACGCTCTATATGTATGTATAACGGATACTTCACAACTGAACATTGTTTTATAAACGTGATACGCAAATAGACTTGAAAATGTAATTAATAAGTAAAATTATAAATTATATAAATATGTATGATGTATTTATGAGTAATTACAAAAGTAAAACAAGACGCTAGAAGCGCTACATAAGTACAGCTTATGTTTACTTATATATTCCCCGAGCGGACAAAATGTGCAACGTACCTTAAAACACAAAACAAAAATATAAAACTTAAAAACAAAAAAAACTGTTGAGATGATACAAAAAGAAAGCACAGAAATGAAGGATGGGAGAGAGGAGAATTAAATTTAAAACAAAAACTTGAAATAATAAAAAAGATAATAATAATAATAACAATAATAATACCACCCACCAAATCACAAAAGACTAATTCAACTAACAAAAAGAAAGAAAGAGAACTCAACGACAAACTCAACGCTGCGAAAAAAGAAGAATAAGAGAAAAGAGAGAGAGAAAAAGCAGCGCAAAATGCATTCAACTTGCCTAAAAAGAAAGAGAAAAACCTTAAAATATTTAACTAAACTCAACGGCCTCTCTACCTTAAGATATCACATAATACCATAAATACAAGAAACACACACACCCATAGAGTACATAAATACATGCATCATACATACGAAACTTAATACATAGCATAACTTCCATTATTTTTAGTTTTTAAAACTTTTGTAAAAAATGAGTTAAATTACAAATTACAACAAAAATGGCTTTAAATTCGAACTAAAAGAAAATACATTCTTGAATTGTAAATACTATAATGGTAAACAAAAAAATAAAATATTTCAAAAAATATACGAAGAACAAAAACAATTCTTTGTAACGATTCCATCTGCGAAGACGGGCGCAAACATTTTGTTTAATAATCACAAATAAACATGAAGTTTTTGCGCCCTCCTAGCGGGAATCCAAAACTGAAAAGCAAATTCTAAAACTACTTGTAAAAAAAAAACACAATTGTGAAACTTTGTTGCAATTTTTTCCCCCCAACCGAATCCAAAAACCCAAATGAAAACGCTTTAATATGTGTACGATAACGGTACGAGATGATGGTGATGATAATAAGGATAGAGTTAGAGAGAAAGAAAGAGATAGAGATAGAGAGGAGGGTTAAAGTAAATGAAAACGAAAAGGAGGGGAAAACCTACTACTACTTTTTATGTGAAACTATTCGTTGATGCTCATATATTAAAAATAATAACAAACTAAAAAAAAAACACAAAAACAAACTAAAAAAAACACTTGAACCCAGTACCTTATTTTCATTATTAGCATTTAATATTAATTGTTAATGATTAATATGTATGTAAATTATTTAAGCAAGTTATCCGATCCCAATCTATCCTACCTTATACCCCTTATATCCCCACCCTATCCAAAGTTATTGTATTTTGCGTAAGAACAACAACAATCATATGCGCAGCGTGAGTTTTGTTGTTATTTGTTGTCTATTATTTCTTTTTAGCCATGTGAATTGGCCTCTCGCGTGATAAGCCAAAAATGATAAAAGATAAAGAGATATAGAGAAGAAAAAGAGAAAGGAAACCCAAGCACAATTTGAGTTTATATTGTTTAACTTCCTGCTACAGCTAAATTATACAAACTTACAATTGAAACAGATCACGATCATAATCATGATGAAAATTAAGATGATGATGTTAGTTTTTAATGTTGAAAAGCCAAAAAAGTCATGTACTACTGTTTAGGTTTACTTGAGAGCAAGTTGTCATATATTGGTAGCTTTAAAGCTTGTGTCCTTCAAGTTACTACACACACACACACACACACACATACACATACACAAACACACACATATACCCCATGTAACATACACACACACATTTGTACACTATACTACTAAGAGTATTTTACGATGATACAGTTCGAGCAGTGCTCGACACTAGCCAACAAATGATACAGAAAGGGAAAAGAAGGGAGTGAGAGAATGGGGAAAAGAAGCTTATCCCGTACACACAGAAGAACTCGAGAGTACTTGTCGCGCAGAATTTTGCATTTTTTTAAGAGTGTAAGCTAACAATAATAAACAATACATTTGTTACTGGACGTCAATTTAAGTAAAATAGAGAGAGAGAGAATAATACGATCCGATCTTAATCGAATCGAGAAAACCAAAAGCAAAACCTTATAAAAATGATACAAATACAAATAATATAATACTGTACCCCGAACCAAAATAGCGCACATAATAAGAACTATTATAATAATGATCATTCTACTCCTTTTTCGCTTACCTTCGAGTCAAACAAGCTACGCGTTTGGCTTTGATAACTTTTTAACAACAACAAAAATACACCAATCAGTACAAATTAATTTCCATTTTAAAGTTTATAGTCTCGGGGCCAATCGAGAGATCGAGACAGTGCCCCAGCACAAGGTCCGTGCAGCCCTCTTGATTCGAAGATAAATGAAAAAGCAAAATATGAAAAAATACAATACAAAAAGTAAAATAGAAGAAGAAGAAACAAAGCGCTTTTATTCAGATATTCTCTATTAGTTTATTTTCTTTGTTGTTTCTCATTTAATGACGATTTCAATTGTATAACAGAAATGATAATATTGTATTGGAGTTCGAATATTATTTTTATCACTTTTAAGCAGAGATTTATCGGTCTTACTATATATATGTATATATAAATATATATATGTGTATGCATATTTGTATTTTTTTAATTTCCTCCATTGATCTAATTTACAATTTAATTTGCAATCTTTTGTGATACTTTGCTATATAATTTTAAATCCGGTTTAAACATATATTTTTACAAATTGAAAATCGAACCTAACTAAAGATAAACCCCATCCAACCAACACAATTTACCGCTAATGGACCACAACAACATGCAATTTGAACATTGTAAAAACCGAATTGAAGTTCGTGAATACGAAACGAAAAATGAAAATTTGTAAAAGCAATATTGAAATTGTGTTATAGAATCAAGTCAACTTGTAACAATTTGAGATAAAAAAAAAAAGATAATACAAAAAGAGGAAAACGACAAACCCAACAACAACAACCATCAAAACAATAGAAAAAAATAAACAATTGTACATGGCTTTCGTAAAGAAATTTATTGAAGCTTTGTATAATTAACCAAAAAAAAAACAACTGATTGCGTTTTTATTTCTGTCCACATTCTTAGCCCCCCCCTGTGGCCCACACCCCGCTCGGCCTTTCACACACACACACACGGCTTATCGGTGTACACAGCTCGCGAGAGCGACCGCATGGCATCCACATGTGTTCCACATATAGTCGTCGCGCACGTTCCAGGCATCGGCTTGGAACGCCGCTTCCAAGAGCACATGGATACACAATAAACGACAACCACAGAGCCATGTGCATGCATGCATGTGTATAGGCGTATTTACATCAACTTTGTGGGTGTGTGTGTGTAAGCGCTGCAAGAAACGTTTATTTACGGCGAACAGATTATACCCTTGCAGAGATGAACAACGCGTAGCTCCCATGTGCTTGCCCACACACAGACACATGCATATGTACATAACAATGTATGCAATTTTGTACTACAAAAATCGCAAAATTGTCATGATAAGCAGAAATTTGTAAAATTCAGATAAACTAATCGAAGCATTTTCCAAGTGTCACACACACACACACACACACTCTCGTTCTCCTACATCCGCTCTTAATTCAAACACCCCCAACTCAAACCCCAAAAATTATATGAACAAAGAGACTGATTTCAGTGTATGCGTAAACGCGGATACGGTATGAAACAACGGAGGTTATGCAAACATCATTGAGTGTTTCGTCTTGAACGGGGTACAATGGGCACAGTGGGTAATACCCCCGGAGCAGCTCAGTGTCATCCAATACAAAGAGAAACACTGCGTTGCAAAAGATATAAAAACACATTCGATAGAAAACCATACAGTGGTATATAAATATTTATTAGGAATGAGTCACTTCACACGGTTTCTACGAAACTAGTATTATCTGGCACAGTTGGACTTAAATGTATGCGCACACATGCCTGGAAACTGGTAGACGCTTGTGGTGATTTCTCGTCGTTGTCGCACCAAAAATCACAGAAGGTAAAGAAAAAAACTGTAAACGTGCCTCGCATCACCTTCGCCATCCTCACCCCACTGTTCCATCGTTGTCGTCAAGCTGGAAAGAGACCACAGCAAAGAAGAAGAAAGAGAAGTGATCGGTTTAGAGTTGTTTATTAAATGCTGTCGCGAAATAAAACTGGATTTACGCAGAGGAGACGCGAACAAAGCGAAGTTTTGCAACACACACACAAACACATATTGGCGTGTTAGAGTGTGCATAGATTTCCAGTCAAACTTCTCTTACGAACACTACACTTCGTATACAAACTTATAAAAAAAGCTGATATTTTGCCAATTTGTAGAGTAAATGTGTATGTATGTATGTACATATACACGTACAATTTGGCTTTACGAAATTTGGCTGTGCCTAACCTGTGTTTGTTTACGTACTAAAAGGCCCACAATACATAGTATATATATATATATATATGTATGTATATTTGTATTCAGATACATGTGTCAAATTTATTTATTTCAAGTTGCTGAATCATTCCAGGCAAAAAAAAGACGCCGAGCAACAAGCGAATTTCATGCCTTTTGCAAACGAGCATACAAATGTACGTATGTATTACATATTCATAGATATGTACATTGCGTTGTACTATTGTATTTATGATAACGCGTATAGTCACGCATACCTCAGCACCATTATAAGTACAGACATATTTTCATACAGACTTACATATGTATATGTATGTATAACTACATATGTATCTATGATTACACATATATATGTACACATTTGACGCGAAATTGATTTGTAAATATGTTTCTATATATACATGATGGTGCGACATATCTATGTACATAGTTCATATATATATATATAATATATGTATACGTATATATGTATATATATATATAATATGTATATGTATATATAAATATGTTTGTACGAATTATTGTTTTCTAGTCTATGTCCATGTTGAGATATTTTTGGCAAAAATAAAACAAAACAAATGTACACTCACGTAAAAAACAATAGGTATGCAAAGTGTTGTACTGAAAAGTTCTTTGTATGTTTCGCGGATGGACATTGTTTTGTGATCTTTTTTATATGTCTTCTTCTATTTATGGTATATTCCAGAAACTTAGAGAGTTTTCTTAAATTCCATTGAAACATTCGTACTCTGCGTTCGAGCTCCAAAAGAAGAACAACTTAACATAGTGTACAGGGATCGTACAATATACTTTGGGTACGGCCATAGACTGCTTAATGTTATAGTGTTTTTTATGTTTTTTTTTTATATCATTTCGAAATTTGTAAATAAATAATCGAATCTTTTTTTTAAAGCTGCAAAAAGATTTTTTTTTTAATCAATTATCTTTAAATACTCTGATAAATCAGTAGTTATGGCAACTGTACATAGTAGCATATTGAGGTATTTTTACTGTGGTATTAACAGGTAATATAAGGACCGTTATTTATACTCTTGTTGCCTAGTGTATGCATTACATATGTATGTATGTACTTATGTAGGTACATACATATAATAATATAAAGCTGCCTGTAAATACACAAATGAATGGACGACCACCCTCTCGTTTAAAAAAGCTAAATTACTCACAAACATACATATGTATGCATGTATGTATGTATGTAGATTTGCACATACAAGGCACACACTCTCGCAACATTATGTAGGCTATTTCAAAGCAAACGCGTAAACAATTTAATTTCTGTTTTGTTTTTCTGCCATTCTTCTTTTATGGTGCTGTGCTTGCGATAATTGCAATCAACAAGCAACCGTGCAGACTGTGACGGGGGAATGGGGTGTGTAGGCGACGCAAGAAAACACTACTGTACGTATGAATGTGTGTACATGCATACATATATGTATATGTACATGTTATGCATGTGTGTTTGTACTTGTTCAAAGCATAGACAACTCGTCGTTGACGCTGACTCGGCAAATGTTTGCGTATCGCTTGAGCTCTTTCCAACTAATGCGGTCTTCCTAGCCCCTCTTCTCCACCACCAAAGAAGGGGCATTGCGATAGCGAATACGACTTCGCGTTGTTATTGTTGAAAAAGAAAAAGAGGCAAAAAAAATAACACTACAGCAGAAAACAACACACGCGACGAGAGCTTATGCGTGTTATATACACATATGTATGTATGTACGAGTGTATACACATGTGTGTATACTAACTTACGCACTTACGTTTATTTCTGTAAGTGCGTAAGCTTGTGCGTAAGTTTGTATGTACATATATAGTACCATACACGCGCGCACACACATACTGCCGTTGATTTTGACCTGACACGGAGGGTATTATCATTGTATGCACATACACATGCGAACTTATTTACATTATGCGCATACACACACACATTTGTATCTACGTAGGCTTGTGCGACATACGCAAAAAGCTGAAAAATATAAAAATAATTTTGAATACAAAATGGAAATACACACAAACACACATACATGCGTACCTCAGTTTATGCGTGTGCATGTGTTTGTGTGTTTATGCCAGCGGCTTTTCAAGCTATGGAATAATTTATTTTTACTGCGCAATTTCTACTATTGATTCCCAGTTGCTGTTATTTTTGCGTCTTGTTGTTGTTTTATTATACTTTTCGTTGTGACTGCGCTGCAAGCGGCGCAGTCGACGACAACGCTTGGGTTTGATACACAGCTACAAATAAACTCGGTGTATATGCACAAATGTGTGTATATGTACATACATACATACATGTCAACGGCAGAAGTTGTTTATGGAACAGCTAGGCTCTATGTAACTGTGTGTTTGGTATAGAAAGTTTTGATCGAGTTTCACGTGCATCCATGGAGTACATCTATGTATGTGTAGATGTGTTACTTTTATTTGAAACGTTATTATTGCACACCTTCACGTTTCTGTTGTAATCAGCACACGTACTCGAAACAGCAGACTAATCGAAACGAATATAATAGACACGAGCAGATGGGAACACACTGTGAGAAATTGAATTTGACAAAGCAATTTAGACGGGGTAGCAAAAAGTGCTCTTGAAAACAAGCCCCAAAATTGATTTATGCGGGTTCATATTGATGAAAACACACATAAACACATATATACATATTTACAGTTATGCAAATATATGTATGTAGCATGGTATATTATCGACATTTGTGTATTTATATATACATATACATATGTACATATATATTTATGTAAATATTCAAATACATGAGAACGAACACTTCTTGTGGCCTACGTGACTGTCGACAGCTTAAACAAAGCTTCATAATTGCAATCAAAATACATACATACACGTATGTACTTGCACTTTTACTTGTTCTTTTATTTATATATGGACCCACATACTCATACAAACCTATATATGTAATTGCATGTGTACATTTACATACATACATGTATGGCACGTTGAAATAGCTGATAGTGCAGCCACTCTTGCTTAAAACTATCGAAACTTTATCATCAGGCCAATTTTAGCAAGAAGTTAATCGACAAGGAGTAAGTTGTCAGATAAAAACTTAATTATGTACATTCAAGTATATTTAATATACTTAGATTGCCTATATTATTTATTTACAATAAAAAACATTATTTTTTTTTAATAAATAAATATCCATATAATATTAATGAATAAATAAAATTGTACATATGTTAATAAAGACACGATGTTAAATAGGTAACTTTTGAGGTCAGGTGGCGAAACTCATTTGTAATTATAAAGTACAACTATGCTCGTTGATAATAAAATAGAAGAAATTAAAAGTAAGTTAAACGGAAGTCTATAAACAATTTGTGAAAACACTTTCTTCACAGACTGTATACAAACAAATGCACAGATAAATAAAGATAGTTAAATATTTTATATTCATAGGTATACAATACGTACGATGAACGTAAGTATATATGTACTTAAGTGCAATATAGTAAGTAAGTACAGATGTTCTAGAGTATTGCATTTGATAACGCTTTGGCGTAATCTCTTATTATTTTTAAATAATATAAAAAAACAAGTGTAATTACGTTTGTTAGTGTGAGTGTGTATTGTAGTGACGCTTGTGCATATGTTTACTCACAAACAAATGCGTATTATGCGAGTCACTTGAATAAGTTTACTAAGGATCTACATTTATAAGTTCAGTTATATTGAAAGCCTAAAAAATACAATGTAAATTGATAGAGCTTAATATTGCATTTACGCTTTTTTGGAAAATAACCGTTTTGGCCTTTTTCTTAAGATATTTTAAAGAGTAAATACTTATCATACAACGTTTTATCTGGAACACCGATTTAAAACCGGCTAAGCTCAAGACCATTTTTTAGCCTTAGGCCTTAGGTAAAATACCGGTTTATATTATTAATTTAGAACAGTTGCGGGAGAAGTGGATCCATTAGTATTGAGTACAGATTTTTAAATTGACAAATTGATGGCGAAATACGAAAATCAATTGATGATGATTTCAAGAACTGCATTTACTTGTTACAAAAACATTTATACTCATACTTATGTTTACTATATACCATATGGTATACTATGCCGAGACGACCCACGTGACTTGCCGATTGTCTGGGAGAGTTCACAATCCCAACGAACAGCCGCCTGCCGCCTGTCATTCATTGAGTAGTAGAAATGACTTATCAATTCGCCTGATAAGCCCCAAGATGCTGAGTATGGTGTGATCGATCTCCCTGCCACGGGCCTAGAGCTCGATAGAGATCAGTTCAATTTTTTCCAGCTACACTGCAAGATGGTTTCAGCTTTGCTAGTAATAGTCATTGTCGGGATAACGCTAGGCACACTGTGCCAGGTAAGCTATACAGAGTAGTATACTATATATAGGGTAACTTTACTAACTTTCCCTTTCGCCGTCCAGGCCAACGTTATCTTCCATTTCTCGTTGGATTTCAATGTGAAGCAACCGTCAAACTCAAGTGACTCCAGCGATGGGATGAATCAGACCATTACTATAGCCAATAATCGGGTGTATGTGGAGGATAACAACAACTTGTCGAACTTGACCAATTGGCCAGAGCGGGCGCAGTACAACGAGGCGGCATTGGAGCACCTGATGGCCACCAGGCGTGCAGTTCAACAACTCAATCAGGAGCTGTCTCCGCTGGCGGGACGCAGCAATGAGTTAGCCAAGCTGCTGAAACGCACACTGCGCTACACGAACGAGGTGGACGCACAGCTCGAGAGGAGTTCATGGGAGTTCGCTGAACTGATCGAACAGTTGCGCAAATATGTGAAACTGGTGCAAGATCTGAGCACACCATCAACCCTCCAAGGAGGCTCGCGTACTCTGGAGTTTGTACTGCTCAAACTGGCGATGGAAAAGCATCGATTGCTCTCCACACAGCAGGAGATCTCCGCTTGGCTGAAGCAGGCGGACGAGGCATGGACGCGGTACCAGAACACACAGGTTGTCCTCACCGAGAGTTGAACCGATAGATATGCACAGATTTAGATTAAGTGCTAAATACTACGTATAGATACTAAGTCCTGCCAAAGTGAATACAATAAGATGAATTTTGAAAAAGAGAAAAGGATTTCCTGTCCTGGCAATGCACTGCCAGGCACGCCATCGATACAGGTATAGCAGGCGGGGTGCGAGGCAAGCCTAGGCCTTCATCTGACCCAAATCTCCCTAGGGTCGGTGGTTGTTGTTGGGAAAATACGTTATGCACGCTGTGAATACGTTACGAGTGGATTCAGGTAGCCGCCAGACAAAGCAAGCGATGCGTGAACCGATCGAAAGAACGATCGAGTAGAGCAGCAGCTGCTACAGCCGTCGCTAATGTGCAACCCGACAGGGTCCCAGTCTGTTCCCCCAACCACTTTGATGGTCCTGAAATTCCTGAAACTCGAAACTACCACAAAAACGTGCATACAATATAAATGCTTATAAGGCCATGAATATGTATTGTATATTTATGTGTGTGTGTGTGTTATGCGGGTACATATGTATGCTGTATATAGGACCGCTCTTCTATCTGAAATATGTGCCAGCACGGGCACTTGGTTTGTGAGCCTGTTCACGGTTTCCTCTTACCTTCAAATATGCTGTCAATAAGAACCACTACCATAAAAGTATGCACATATGTATGCATATACACACACACGCACATGAATGTAAGAAGAATGAACTATCCCTTTTTTTTGTGAAAATCGATGCGGAACCTATCTTACAAGTTGCAGAAACACATAAGCAATAAAGAAAACAATATGTTAAGTGATTATACGAGTATATACATTTTTGGAACCAGTGATCGTGGGATTTATTCTATAGGGGTGGAAAAAGCAATAACTATATTTGATCAACGTGCCACAAAATATGAGGGCAACGGAAATTTAAAAAATGGGGTTGTAAATTAAGAACCCAACAAAAACAAAAGTAATATTAACTAATTTGAATTTAGTCAGTTTAAGTTTTAGTTTTTTTTTTGGTATCAAATTGAACACAACAAAAATTAAATTTATTTAAATTAAGCTAGGTGAAATATTTGGCTTAAATTTAGTCTTTTTTTTTCAAATTGCGATTACAGCGCCACATTAATCGATATACGTGAATAATAATTTTTAGCGCTAGTCGGTGTTGTTTCGATAGTGCTATCGATGTTTTGAAAGATTGCAACTATATTTTTTCTTTTTGTGTTTAAAATATCAGCTTACAATAATCAATAAAAACCCGAACGAACTTTTTACTTAACCATTTGCAACCAGGGCTGCCAGCTGCCGTTTATATTGCCGTTTTGTATTTCCAAAAATTCACATTACGTAAAGTGGAACACCAATTTATATTACGAGGGTCGTTTGATAAGTCCGTGACTTTTTGTATTTGCCGCGCACCTGCTCTAAATACAACACTGCTCCTGTCAGCAGTTATCGATTAACAGCTGACTGTAAAATTTTGAGAAAGCTGCGTTTCTTAGTAGAACTGGAAATACATCGTAGTTTTTCTTTACGATGGTAAAGCCTAAACATCGAACATCGATGTTTAAAAATCTCGATGTCTCCGATGTTTTGAAAACATCGATGTATCGATACATCGCCGATGTTCTTTCCAGCTCTATTTCTTAGTTTGCGTTTTATAGGCATTGAAAGCAGACGATCTCGTGAATTTTAACGAAAATGGAAAAAAGTGAATTTCGTGTGCTAATTAAGCATTATTTTTTGCGTAAAAAATCCATCACCAAAACCAAGGAAAGACTTGATAAATATTATGGGGACTCTGCACCATCAATTTCAATGGTTAAGAAATGGTTTACTGAGTTCCGTTGTGGTCGTACCAGTACAAGTGATGCCGAACGTTCAGGTCGCCCAAAAGAGGTCGTCATGCCAGAAATCGTCGACAAAATCCATGGAATGATATTGGATGATCGGAGAATGACAGTGCGTGAGGTAGCTGAGGCTGTAGGCATCTCAACTGAACGGGTACATCACATTTTACATGAATATTTGGACATGAAAAATCTTTCCGCGCGATGGGTGCCGCGATTGCTTACACACGACCATAAGCGCAACCGTGTGACCATTTCAAAGGAGTGTTTGGCGATGTTCAACCGCAATCCAAACGAATTTTTGCGCCGTTTCGTTACCGTAGACGGAACATGGATCCACCACACCACACCAGAGACCAAAGAACAATCAAGACAGTGGGTTTCTCCGGGTGAACGTGCACCAAAGAAGGCCAAGGTGGGTCTGTCGGCCAACAAGGTCATGGCCACAGTTTTTTGGGATGCACAAGGTATCATTCACATCGATTACCTTGAAAAGGGTAAAACGATCACCGGCGAATATTATTCAGAGCTTTTGGACAGATTCGATATTGATTTGAAGCAGAAACGACCGCATTTGGCGAAAAAAAAAGTGCTGTTCCATCAGGACAATGCACGGGTGCACACGTGTGTAGTCAGCATGGCAAAATTTCATAAATTGGGCTACGAACTGCTACCCCATCCAGCATATTCTCCAGATTTAGCCCCCTGTGACTATTTTTTGTTTCCAAACATGAAGAAATGGCTCGGCGGTAAGAGATTCGGGTCAAATGAAGAGGTCATCACAGAAACAAACGACTATTTTGAGGGCCTTGAGAAAACCTATTATTTGGAAGGAATAAAAAAATTGGAAAAACGCTGGACTAAATGTATAGAGCTAAAAGGAGATTATGTTGAGAAATAAAACGCTTCTTTGACGAAAAAAATATATTTTATTCAAATTTAAAGCTGTTTTATTTATAACAAATGCTAATTCACTTGAAATTGCGAAGTATTTTCAAGACCTCGATTTTGAATTCGAGCTTTTGATCGCTGCTCATCCGCTGCATATCGGGCTTGATGCTGTCGAAGAATGCCTGATCAGGATCTGGAGGATCTGTGCTGCCGGTGGCCAAGGCGGAGGAGGAGGATGCAGAAACTGCTGCGCTTGCGTTGAGGTCTGGCGTAAAACTGGTTGAGTTGGCATCGCTCTTCGGGTGAAATGTGGAGGCATTTGTAGTTGTGCTGCTGCTGCAATTCAGTGTGTCCAGTATTGTGTGCAGACCGTCCTCCTGTTGCTGCTCTGGCTCGGGATCTGGCACCGTGTTCAATTCCCTGTACTGCCGCTTAGCTGGCGATCGTAGTGTGCGAAATTGTTTGCGTTTTGCCGGACTCTTTCCGGGGGCCTCCATAGATTCCTCCGTCTGGTCCTCCACATCCTCTGCTTTGACTTCCAAGAGAAAACCAAGTTCCTTTTCGTATATATATGATGCACGTGCAATCTCATCGCCACTCTGACGTAGCCTATTGACCCGCAAATAACTATCGCGAGTGTTTTTCCATCGTTTCAGCAATGTCTTTGCTGCAGGCGGGGGACAGAGGAATATAGTAAGGAAACTCTTTTTAAAGATTTCGAAACTTACTTATCTCCTGCTTTTCTGCGCTGTTTGCATGCTCGAAATTCTTGCACAGCTGTTGTCCAATTTGCTGCCAAGCCTGATCGCGCAGCTCACGATTGTGGAAGTTCTTGTGCTCCCGATCCCAGATGATGTGATGCTTCTTGACGGCATCAATAAAATCATACATGGAGTAGCGCAGGTTTATTCCGGCTGTTTTAAGCACTTTGTGGTTGCCCATTTTGCCGCGTTTCTTGTATTGTTGTTGTTTCTCACGCTGTTTTGCTTGTGTGTGCGTGTACGTGGGAAAAACGCGCGCAGAAACAACGTGCTGACTACTAAAACAGCTATGAACTGACGCGTGCCGCGTGCGAAAAACGCTAGCAAAGCGCACGACAGTCGCTAACAAGGCTGCCAGATCGATACAATAAGGAAATGCATACTTGACACCCAAATATATGCAGAATTTCAACAGGTGGGGGAATTTATGTTGGGGATAATTGTTTGAAAGTGATTTATGCTTTATTATAAGCACATTTAATATTGAAAAAATTTAATTTTATAATTATAATTATTATGGTTTATCTTTGGCAATGTGTCTTAGCAATGTTTTCGAATGATTTCCTCTTTAGCTTCCTTATTTTCATTATATTATTGAGATTGCTCTTTAAAAACCATGTATATAACCCTTATAACCTGCTATTTATTGACTATTTACAACAGATTTTTGCCGCCTTTTGCTCGCTGTGCATCTGAAATTAACAGCAAGAACAGCTAAGGCTACCAGACAACTGAAATTAAACACGCTTGCTTGTGTTATGAAAATGTTTTCTTTTATTTTTAGACATAGGCATAGGTCAGTTATTGTATAAGTTGAAGAAGAAAGCCTGCGTTTTATGACCAGTAATACATGTGAGAACTCGTGTGGATGTGTGTTAAGCTAAAGAGAAAGAAATGCAAGTGAAATGTTCACGAAACGCAATGAGTGTGTGTGTATTTTTGTGTATTTTGTTGATGTTTAGGGTTGTGTGTGTTACTTTACACTTGTAGTAAATGTAGTATAAGTATTTTTTACATGGGCCTGCCCATACCGCGACCCATTCCCATACCACCACCTGCCATGGGCGGCTCGCCAGCCTTGGGGCTCTTTATTGTCTCGTCCACAGACAGAATCATACAAGCAGCCTCAGCGGCGGCTGTCAGGGCATTGATCTTGATAATCGAAGGCTCCCAGACACACTGCTCAAAGTTATCGGAAATGTCCTCCTTGGTAATATCAACGCCATACCATTGACCACCTAGGAAAAAGAGAAGAATAAAATATTTAATATAGAATAATGATAATTATTTTTTGTTCAGGGGATCTCTATTATCCATCCATGAATTCTAAGATTTTTATTTGACTAATTCATTGAGTATCTATTTACTTTATTTTTAGTATTGCATAATTAAAAAAAAAACTTGAATAAAAAGGCAGATGAATTTAACAATCAGTATTCAGTATTTTTTTCGAATATTTCGTGTAGCATTGTGCGCGCGCAAAGCACGCACATCTCTAGCCAACACAAGCAACTTCGAACGTGATGGCAATTCCATGAAAAAGTGCCCGCGCATAAGACAAAGCAACAACTATGGTCGCACCGCACAATGGGTGCGAAAGAGCACACTCTATGGCACAGCCGTTGGCGAATGAAAGAGCTGCCAAGACAAACACGCGCTAGTGCCGAAGAAGAGAGTCAGTTTAGTTCAGAACAGCAGTTTTTCTTTGCACTTGCTTAAGAAAATAATCAAAAATAAAATAAGAATATTTATTCGCACAAATTTTAAATTTCAACTGCGAATAAGAATGTCCTCGTCAGGACGCAAACGAAAGCAACAACTGCGACCGCGTCAGGATGTGCACAGGTCGCCAGTGAAGCGGCAAAGTCTCGATAACAAAACGGACCCTCTGCTTTTAAGCAGTTACCCACTGGCCGACTACGACTGTATGGACATTAAACCCGATCTAACCGAGCTGCAGCTTCAACAGGCGGTGAACAAGCAGAATAAAGGCAGTGCAACTACCAGTCAAGAGGACAACATTAAATGTGAACTGGAGGTGGAGTTGCAGCAAAGTGATTCGGATGAGGATGGCTACTCCGAGATTAACCTAACACCACGTGAGCTCTTCTGCGAGGGTGAGTAAGGTCTCTCTAATATGAATACCCCCATTCATTACGTTCTTCTTCCCTCCTCCCTCTGCAGATGATGAGGATGACTACGATGCCGAGTGGACTGTACATCAGGCATCGCCACGCCTCATCTTCAAATTCAACACACCCACACACCAGATGGGACTGAAGACAGTCCGCAAGTTCGTCTGTCCCTTGTATTACTTCAACACATTGCTTGGGGCACGCACCGATTTCTTTGCCCAATTGGCACGTGGTTGCAATCAACGCAATGTGACATTGCGTGCAAGCCCGGAAGAGTTGGAAACCTTTCTGGGGCTCTGCCTGCTGCTGAGCGATGTGAAGCTAGCGGAATTGAGTGACTATTGGAGCGACAATGTTTTTCATGGATTTGTGGGATTCGCACAGAAAATGCCACTGGAAAGGTTCCTTCAGCTGTTGCAGTGGCTGAGCTTCGATGAGCTCGATTCAAATGCAGGCACTGTACACAATGCTGGCGGGGATGCTGGCAAATTGGTCAACTTCTTCAATTTACGAATGGCTGAGCTATATGTCTGTGGGCAGCCACTAGTGCTGAACGATCCAATCATACAGTGGAAGGGGAAGTTTAGTTTTCACAACGAGTTGCCGCAGAGACATCGCTGCAATGCAGTCATGCTGCACTTGCTCAGTGAACAGAGCGGCTTGATAGTACGCATACTGCCGGAGATTGTGGATCAACAGCAGCTGGCGCGGAATTCCCGGCAACTGGTGGTACAGCGCACCGAGCTGGCACTGCAGTTGCTGCAGGAGCATCAGCATCGGGGACACAGCGTCTATGTATGCAAATACTATGGCAGCTATGGTCTGGCGAATGTGCTCGCCCAGCGTCGCACCTATTGCAGTGGACTGTTAGACAGGAACCGCTATGGGAACAGCAAGGCCTTAGTTCATCATCAAATGGCACCGAACAGCATTGCCACCCGTTATGCCACGCCCCTAATGATGGCCAAGTGGCGGCGGCGCGAAAAGTGTGTCTATTTTTACAGCTCCGATTGCTTGGCAATCTACTCGAAGGAAATGTCCATGCAAAAGATTAATGCCAGGCCCAAGTTGATACAACAATTGGATTTCCATTTGCGCTCCACGCAATCCACACGCCACCAGCTCATCAGCTATCAGCCCAGCTGTGGTGGCATGCAACGGCAGCAGCAGTTGATTGTCTATTTGCTCAATATGCTCGTCTTCAACGCTCATCTGCTTTATCTGGCCAATGCGCAGCCGACACGCGGTTTCCCTAACACTGATGTCAAGCTGAAGACCTATGCGGAGTTTCGTGTGGCCATCATCAAGTCGCTGCTCAAGGAGGATGTTGTGCCGGCGGCAGTTGTGGTTGCAGCACCCACACAGCAAGCGGAGGCAGTGTCACCTACAGCCACAGTTAGTGGCAAACGGCAGGAAACGAAATCTAGGGTATCTACTGCAGGCGAAGGTATTCGACCCATTCCTGAGTCAATGCTTAAGGATCCTATACATGAACTGATTACCATTCAGCAGGACAAGACAGCGAAGCCAATGCGTAAGAATTGCCAGCATTGCAACAAGGTTGGTATGTTGCAGTTCACCAAATACATGTGCAACCTGTGCCCTAATAATCCAGGACTCTGCCAGGATCCATGCTTCAAATTGTGGCACGAACGACTCAAGGATGACAATATGACATGAATATTCAACTAAACGTGAAGCTTACCAATAAAACTATTTCAAAATCAAGAAAGAAAGGCTACAATCTTCGAGATCTATACCTCTATTAGGATCTATATCTTTCTAACGATTTTTCATGTACTAGTTCTGCATATGTAATGGTGCAGAGGTTTTTAACCTGAGCCGTGAATTTGTAATTTCAAATCTGTTTCGTGAAAATCTTAGTTTCTGACTGATTGTTCCAATCTTTTCGATAGATCTTTTCGTCCCGACTTGTGCACAGCATTCAGCGTTCAATAAATGATAGATAGACAGACGAAAGTTTCTAGTTCGAATCGCCTGGTTATGCTCATCACGAACTTTCAGGATGCCTATTCTGTGTGTAGCTAAAATTAATGTACCCCCTGCAGAGATACCTTAGATATTTCTTAAGGAGGAATGTATACAAGGCACAGGCAAAGAGACTCACCTTGGGCATGCTTCTGGCGCAGCTTATTGAGAATGTTCGTTGCATCAAAACCGGCATTGTCGCACAGCTGACGCGGTATGATCTCAAGTCCCTTGGCAATCGAAGCAATCAGCAGCTGCTCCTTGCCGGCAATGGTGCGCGAATAGTCGCGCAGCACTTTGGATAGTTCCATTTCGATGGCACCACCGCCAGCAACAACAGAATCATGTTTAATTGTGCGACGCACAATCATAATAGCATCGTGCAGTGAACGCTCCGTCTCCTCCAGGAACTGCTCTGCACCGCCGCGCAGAATCAGTGTACTGGTCTTGGCATTCGGACACCCTGTAGAGGGAATGTTATTAGCATAATGATGATATAGTAAAGACATAAACAAACGTACCTTGGAAAAGGTTGAAGCGCTCGCCTCCTACTTGGGTCTCCTCGAAGCGGTCGCACTTGCCCAGCACGTTGACATTAATGTCATTGGCTGTGGTCATGACAGCGCCACCACAGGCCTTCATTGTGCGCTTGAGATCCTCCTCGGGAACACGGCCAGCGCAGAAGATGTCACGATCAGCGAAATACTGTGTGGCCACATCCCCAATGGGCAGCTTGGATAGCACCACATTGGCGCCGGACTCGTGAATTTTGGCCAATTTGTTGTACAGGATTTGCCATTCGGCATCCACGACCTTCTGATACTCTTTCACATTGTCCACACGAATCTCGGCGTTATCGCGTTCGGCCTTCAATTCCAATTCAATGTTTAACAAGGCAATTTTGCAGTTCTCATAGGATTTGGGTGCCATCTCGAAACCGGCATAGGAGAAGGTCTTCTTGAATGCGACGCCAGAGATCAATTGGGATTCCTCTAACGAACCGCCGGCAACCTTCTTGATACCAATCATGTTCAACGGCAAGAGTTCATCTAGCGAGAGAACAGCTTCGACAACAATCTTTGAAAAGAAATCACGCTGTTGATGTATCAGCTTGGAGGACATGGCTGTGGCTGCGCATTTCTCGAGTAGAGAACGCTGTTCTTCCTTGGATTGCTTTTCAATGCGCACAGCCATCTCATTGATCTTATCCATGCAGAGTTGCAGGGCCTTACGTATGGCCTTAATCACAATACGCGGATGCACGCCCTCCTCGATGAAAGGTTTAACCTGCTTGAGGAATTCACCAGCCAGTAGTACGACCGAAGTGGTGCCATCGCCCACCTATGTTAAGAAATAGGTGAATTAAAACCGGAGAGGGAGGGATTACGCATCGGGACTTACCTCGGCGTCCTGTGACTTGGCTATGTCTACCAATGTTTTAGCTGCCGGATGTATAATCTCCAACAGTTTCATGATTGTAGCACCATCATTGGATATGGTCGCCTTGCCTTGCGAATCTACAATCAGTTTATCCATGCCGCGCGGACCAAGAGTGGTACGCACTGCATCAACAATCGATTGACAGGCATTGATGTTCGATACCAGCTGAGGCTTGCCCTGCGACGTATCGGTGCCTTCCTTGAGGAGCACAATTTGTGGCTGCTGCAATGGTACGAAATGGGTATGGATACCCAAGAAATTAGTCAGTCATATAGCGGTTTGACAGCTCTAATGTCGGGGTTTTGCGAGAAGCTTCTTTGAAGGTTATGTTTGGATGCCGCATGATGCACAGTTGCAATGCATTCCAGTGCATTGTGTGATGATTTGTTGCAAATGCTTTAAAATTGCTGATCACTTGATATATTTTCTTAATTATTTAAATAAATTATCTGATCACGAGGTGCACATGGTGTATAAAATAACACCCATATCGCATTTACTGGAATTACTCAGTATTAACCTTTCCTTTAGTGTTTATTATTTAATTTACACATGAACTAACCATATTTAAGTGATGGTATTTGCCGTTAGACGTTAATATTAGCTAAAACAATCAATTTTGGTAGCAGACAGGCGGCAATATGATTTTCTTTCACGTTTTCCGCAATGAGTAAGCGGCAGGCTGTAAATTATCGATGACGCTATCGTTAATATCGCAGGGTTGCATTACTATCGATGTAAGCTCAAATATCGTATTCTGCATTGCGATAGTGTTCAACTCAAATTTCGTATTAATTGCGATGTTTAAAATAATCGCCGCGAAAAGCTTATTTTTAAAATATGGTTTGGGACAATATAATTGGCTCGATAGCATAAACCAATGCACAATTAGATGAAATTATCTTGCTGCACCATTATGGAAGTCTTACTATGCTTGAATTTATATTTAACTTATATATTCCTATAACTTGCCTTTGAATTAAACTGCCCGTTATGTGATTATTATATACTATTTTTATTGCAGTTTAATTATCGAAATCATCATTTGAAATAAAGTCTCACACAAAAACGTATAAAAAAGTCCGTTACAAAAACTGCATAACAGTGAAAGTGAATTGTGATTCGCAGAAAATTAGCATTATGTAGTTTTAAAACTCCTAGTTAAGTCGCCGCTCATTTCAGCCATTTATAGAAAATAGTATTGAAAGTAGATCTACATACATTTGTCCCCTTTTATTTGAAACTTCAAATATAGATATATTATTCTATCTATTTATATAAATTTGGCGATGTTCCACTCGCTGCACACGCATAGGCTGTATGTAAATTCCATTTTCGAATTTCTTGTGTGTTGTTTCAGTTTGTTCCGATCGCTCAACTTGAGTGAGTTGTTTTGTTCGAGCAGCAGGGCTATATAGCTAATATAGCCAATTTAAAGCTAATTATCACAACATGCACAAATAGTTTCATCTGAATCTAATTCGGTAATGTGGAATCGGAACTCTGGCAAAAGAAAAGATGTCAAATGAGTTTCGAGAGGCAAGAGTAAAGTGATTACGAAACTACGAACTGTGCACGACTTGGATAACGATATGAATAAATATTCATACTGCATATTATACGTAAAAGGAGTAAGTATATGTATTGTACATTGGGAATGGGAGTATTTTGTGAATATAGTTGGGCTCGGCTATGTTTAGAAATATTCATATGAAATCTTAGGCCGTGCTAATTGTGTCCATCATTCATCGTGTCGTTAAGTCATTGTCATAAATTTGTGTATCATTTGTAAAGCTTCAGCTGTCGGCAACTCGCTTCTCCTGGTCCCCTCCACCCATTCAGTCTTCCGTCTTCGGGCTATGGGAGTGCGGGAGACGGTTTGTTTTTGTTATGAATGCAGTCAAAACAAATGCTCAAGATTCATTCAATTTGCCGCCGCCGCTTCCGGCAAAGGCAACGGTAGCGTCTTTTCCCGGTCAGAAATTTCTTTCGAGCACGCAAAGCTTTCCACCCTCCTCGGTGCGGTCGGCAATTGACCCCAACCCGAGCGAGAATGCATCAATAAAATGCCAAAGCTTTCTTCAATTAAGTGGAGCAAGCGAATCGGGAAAAGCACAAGAAAGCTCACGACGTTGGGTTAGTCAATCGGTGTCCGACCGAAACGAAAGATCTCCTCTCCGCTAAACGAAACCGCATAGTAGTAGTAAATAGTTTAATTTATATTAAATTGAAATCATAATTATTAATTAACTTCGCTAACGATATTCACATATTACTCGTCGAACTTTAGCAGTAGCCGAAATATTTGCCGCGCAAATATTGAAAAGCTACGTGTTACGATTGCGAAAATAACGTGTTGAAATCGAAGAGAAATATTCTAAAATATTTGTGGAAACAATTACTGTATGTATATAGAATTGGAAACAGTTCTTAAGTGATACTACAAAAAATGAACATAGTACACACAAATTGACGTCACTGCAGAGAGTACACTGCAAGAACTGAAATAGTTAAAACAAACAAGCAAACCGAAATTAAGTAAACTGTTTACATTACGAAATCGAGTGTGGAGTGAGAGAAGAAGATATAAAAAGAAGAAAAACAAATTTCTCATGTAAATTACGACGCATGCCAAACTTTGTTCTAGTTATAGCAAAGTATATCCAAGGTTTTTAATGTTAATGGTGCGTATACATAGTATTTAGGAAAAGATCTTGCACCATGAATCACTGCATACCAGCACATTATAGACAAACTTTAACGACTCATCGTTTCTACATCATTTTTCTTGCTGAAAACCGAAAACTGTTTCAAATGTTTCGAGAAATGTGGCAAATATCTCATTATTTATTTTTTGCTTTTTTTCATTTTTTGGTTGTGGTTGTGCCAGAGATGTTGTGGGCGGGAAGTAGCGAAAGGCAAGCCTCGTGATGTCACCATGCCGTGCTACTACAACACTTTATTGAAAGTCGACTCGGGCGGGGGCCCCAAAACACTTTGTTTAATTTAATTAAATGGTGCAACACGAGCTCTATAAATTTACTTATACGCGTTATCTGCTAGTCCGCAATAATATATTAAGTCCTACAAATCAAATTCCAATCGTAGCCGCTATATAAAGTGCATGCCTATCTCATGTATATAAATATGATCATGTATATATAGAGATCGGCGGCCTTGATAAAGATGCTGATGATGCTTTTGCGGAAATTCGAGAGAGCGACCGATTTATATGAACTCGCGAGGCCCTCGTCGAGCTGTTGCTGTCTGCACTGTGCTCTCTCAGCATGTTGTACAGTGTATGCTCCATAAATGAGATTAGAAATTAAAAACATAGAGATCAGAAAAAGTAAAGTAATGATCTGCAAGTAATAAAAATGATCAGATGTACCCTTTTGTTTCTATTATTTTCGTTTATAAGAAATTGGAATACAATATAATAATAATATTTCCAAATAAATCTGCATGATGTCACTTTATTCCATACTAGCATAACATATTTTAAACCATAAATGAATTGATACTTGCAATTGATATGAGTGCATAGCGGTAACAGAATAAATATTTTTCATCCGATATTCACTTTAGGTATATCAAAGTCTCTTTGTTAACGTTGAGCGGATGCCCGAACAATGTAAAGAATTTTTTTTAGTGCTTGGGTAGCCCATCATAAAATACGGTTCTCATGCGTGCACACCACAATCCACGCTAAATGGTATATGGTATACATGGTACATGGTACACCCCCAGTGGGGAGTGTTATGAATGGGTATTAGTGTGAGTAAAATAATATTATTGCAAAGGCGCGCCGCTTGACGTCATGTTAAAATTAAACTTACAAAGTAACACTAACTAAATATGTAGATGATGTATTGCACACTACGTGTATGTGTGCTTGTGCGTGCTTATGTGCCACATATTTGTGGCAAAGAAAAGCTCGCACTTTCTGTACAAATCAATAAAAGGGGGAAGAACTTGTTGATAGAATGCAACGAGAAGTAGCGGAAGCCAGTCAAATGCCAAAACAAAAAATAAACAAAATGTACTATTTGCAAATAATTTCGTCTGCTCAACTTATTGCTAAAGCTTCAAGAACTTATGATCTACATTCCATATTTTCTCCATTCTTTCAGATAAACCCTGAATGAACTCAGTGGCTGCGAGATTGATATTTCCAATGAATAAAATGAGATATAGCGAGACTTTCAATTAGGTCGGACCACACCGTATATGCAGATTTATTAAGAATAAATAAAAAACAAAAAATAAATATAACGACGGCTATATTTTTATATAAAACATATATGAAAATCATATAAAAATGGCTGAAAAAATAAAAACGACCTCTAGCAAAGGATTCAATGAGAAAATCGCACACACACAAATTTTGACCTCCCACAATGGGGCATCAGTGCGTAAAATTATGGAACACGATTCGGTGTCCAAGACGAAACAAAGCTTCCAGACAGAGCGAGAAGACTGGCAGACGCTGGTCCAGAGTAAAAATCAATTGAAACGTAAAAAGAAACTGAGCGCATCGCTCACATCGGTTGGGGATACCGTTAATCAAGAGAAGCGCACACGCATCGAGGGTATTCACCTCAATATAAAGTCGCGCAGCAAGGACAATAACGGTACTAATGAAATTGTAATTACAAAAGCTGCTGCCAAGCATCAGCAACAAACGCAATCGCAGCAACAACAATTACATCAACAACAAACGCCCAATAAAGTCGAACGCCCCGTTCTAATTGGAGGCGTTAATGTACTTTCAACGGCGCCGCAGCGCTTTAAGCGAAAGCTCCAGGAGAATGTGGACACCATACAGAAGCTTAACGCACTCGCCGAGCAGTTGCGTTTGGAAGTTAATGAGGTAAATAATTACAATTTGTTATATTTGTGCTATATTTAATCTATTTTATATATTAATTTAACTCCATTAATAGCTCAAATCCAGCTTAATAACTGAACGCAGTGCAGTGCGAGCTTTAAGGTAAGCAACGTGTTTATTTATTTGTTATAATTATAAGTTTCATTTTGAATTATTTGAATTTATAGTGGATATAGGATTTTAGGGCGTACTTATTTAGGGTACTTAAATAAAATCTTTAAAGTGAGCTTAGTGCTGAGCTTGAGTCGAGCTTATAAACTAATAGCTTCTTAGCGAGCTGAACTTCTTATTTTCTGCTGACTCATAGGGCATGCTGGGCTTATCAGCTTCTGACAAAAACATTCTTAATCGATTAAACAAAGCGGAGCATAGCTTTAATCTGATGCGCTAATGTTTGGGATTATAATACTTGAGTAAAAGCACATTGGAATCTGAACTTTAACTTCAGTTAATTTTAGCTTTTACTGTTCACGCTAGTGCCGCTGGTGTCGCACGCACACTTAGTGATATTTAATTTCCCATTTCTATCTTAGAAGTGTACAAGTGCCGATAACATAACATTTGCATTGTTATTAATTATATTATCGATTGTTTTAATGGCGTCAAGGAACTTTGTTTTGATTTCCTTGCAGAGCACAAAACGATGCAGATAGCCGCAAATGGCGCAACGACGTGAAAAAACTGCAGCAGACGCTGGAGACGACAAAGAAATCGAATCTGAATGCAAAGAAATCCAACGAACTGGCCGTGGAGGCCAGTAATAGTCACGTGGCCGTCGATGGCCTAATCAACCATGAAATCCAAAGACTGACAAATGAAATTGCCGTGCTGAAGGAAGCGAATAGAACCAAAGAAGAGAAAACCCAGGTAATTAGTAGAAGATACAGTGAAGGGAGGCTGATTATGATGCATGTGCGTTAATTTATATACATGTATGTTTATAATATGGGTGTATTATGTACAGTGGAAGCTCGCTATACACCAGACCCTGCATGCGTGAATAAGGTAGCTTCTTCAGTAGAAGGGTGCCCTCATTAGTATAGTGGGAAAGTGATTTAACACTATTAATAATCGAACGAAGGAGCACTTTATGCATTGCATAACTCACTGTATGCAGGTCTTAACTATACACCTAGATTAGTGTAGGTGTCTTTAGCGAAGTTCCCCTGTACATGGTTTTGTTTGCATGCTCGCCCGCTTGCTTAGCGTTTGCGCTTTGTTATGGCCCAGTTATTTGCCAGCAGCTCCCAGCAGAACGTCACGGCAGCCAGGGCAACTCCAATGGCCCACAGAACGAAGACGGCGTGAAAGTGCTCCAGTTTAAGCACGACCGGGTCGTCATTATTGCTGCGCCGATTGTGATGCACCTTGGTGCCGGACTTGATAAACGCCACGTTCATAATGCGATCCCAATAGCGCTCGAAGCCGTATTCGTAGGCGTCCCGAATCAGCCGATTGAGGAAACCCAAATATGGCGAACCATATGGAACCGTGTAGACTGCATGGAACGGTACCAGGCAGCTTTTCATCAGGTGGAACAGTGGTCGTCCCCGGCACATGTGCTGGCGTGCGTTCACCTGAAACGAAGCAATGTGAAACTTCTCCAGGTACGAGAACTTGCGATCGTTTTTCTCTAAATAATCGGCAAGCACTACATCAGGCACCTCGTGCATGAGTTGTCGTATGCGTGCCTCGTGTTGTTGCCCAATGCTCAGGAAGTGCTGTATGTATCGGATGTGACGAGGCCGTATGAGTATCTTATATGGGGAATTGGCCAATTCATGTAGATAATTGATGTCTGGTAGTGATTTACGGTAGACCAACATGCTGGTCAGATTGCACTTGAAGGCATTGCCGATGAGCATGCCGAAGTACAGCCAAAAGACCAGGAACATGCGGAACGAGCTGCGTCGCGGTATGTGCCACAAGGGTTGCGAGAAGCTGCCCGCGATCAGATTGAGAGTCAGTCCGCCACGCTGACCGTGCAACAGCAGCTGGCTGAAGAGATTCGCCAGCAACATACTCAGCAGGATGAGGTACCAAACCCATTGGCCAAACGAGCGGAATAGGTTCCAGAATAGGGTCTCCGATTCGGCCTTGGGCACAATTACACAGAGATCGTCACGCTTATGTGATATGGTTGGCTCGACAAGTTTACCAAAGGTTTCCGGCGACAGGAAGCGGATGTTCATGGCCATGTCATCGAACTCATTGGCGATCTCCTGGGCGCATATGTCAGTGGAGTGATTGTGCATGTTGTAGGACAGTGGCTGCGTGATTACCCGTGTGGCATTCAACCGTTCCGCTACATAACCGGAGAGCAAACCATCTGTGCCCATGATCTGGCCATTTGGACCATAGAAGGCACGCACATCGTCCATATAGAGGCACATTCGCAGAGGCTTTCGCTGCATATTCGGAATTGTCTTTGGAAAGAGTTGCGCCAGTGTTGGTAACTCATCCGGCTCCGGTGGCATGGGCAAGGGTAGCAGAAAGTCGTTCGTAAAGGGATTATAACGATACACATTCAAGCGATTGTCTCGCCAAAAGATTATGACAATATTCAGTAACCAAATGGTCCAGAACTGTCTAAAGCTAGCCCGCATCCAGTCTAGAGAAATGTTCCTTGCATCACGAACGAGAAGAATCACGTGCGATAAATGCTTCGCAGCGGACTTTTTGTTGATCAGCGACAACTTCAGAGGTTCCGAAATATCTCGTATTATCATCACCATGTACATTAGAATGCCGTCATCTCGAACCGATTCCAGCGGACGAGCTTTCTTTCTAGAAGAGATAATCAAAGGGAAAGTGGAAACAACAGTAAACCCTTACGAGAAAGAACTAAACAATTCGTTAGGAAGCTTTAGACTAATGGAACTAAACCGTCAAGTACAGCGAAGATAACGATGGTTATACCTTTGTTTAACTGACCTGAGGGATATATAGGATATATCGCACTTGGTGACGAGTCGAAGTATTTCGCCCGAATGATCGTGGGTTGGACGATTCTCAAAGTATACGAAAAGTACCTTGATGCGAGCACGACACAAGATCTTGCTAACCTCGATCATAAGATCGGAATCGCGACTGTTCTCCACCGGTACTGGGACACCATTTTCAGCACATGGTAGAATGGCCAGCAAAACAAGACCCAAAGAGAACATAGAGATGAAAATACAACTCGACATGTTGTTCGAAAGACTTTCGTCAACTATATGGCAGTACGGCGCAAAGCTTTGTTTTTATACTGGTTGGTAATACCATACTAATTCCATTAATGTTGGCCCCATCTCCGTCATCTGACAGGGAGTAAATATTGTTTTTGCGATTGTTTTGTTATGTGTCTCGTTTGCCTAATGGAAATGCAGCTAAGTGCAACACTAACGCCACCACGCTTTTGCCCCATTCCCCACTGATGACGATTGTCATTTAGTTGGATACCTGAACATATCCATATGTATCTTATATATCGTATGCTGAATGCGTGATGTGTGATTTCTTGCAGATCATTGGGCAGGCTGACAGACAGAAGGCAGCTGATATGCGCCAATTGAAAACTGCATATGAAAACCGATTGACTCAGATACAAAAGTCAGCCAAAATTGAAATAACACGTTTGGTAAGTTACGCACAATTCGGTTCAGTGAGGAACCCCACAACCTGTACGCGTTGTCGTAGAAGCGGACGGGCAACTTTTTATCATACAAGACGTACACACAAGATTATACTTATATACAGAGAGATATAACAAGTATATTTAACTGGGTCTTGAGAGATGACAAAACTTTGCAGAGCTAAACCTAATTTGTTTTACTTGCTTTTTTGCAGCTAGAGGAAATTAAAACCAAAGAACGTAATATAGGACAACTCAAGAAGGATTTGCAGACATTGCAAAATGGCAGAAGAACAAGTGAAGCCAAAACGAAACCCAAAACGAACGAATCAAGCCAAAAGCTTGCAAAGAAGCCCAATACGAAAGATACTACAACACAAACTACAACAACAGTACCAACAATAACAATAGCAACAAAAGCTAAAAACGAAACAGACAAAACTGAAGAAGATATACCACCAAATCCCCTATACCAGGCTCAAGTTACAAGTGAGGTGAGTTGTAAACAGTAATTTCTCCACCCTTTACCTCAAACTATGCTCTAAGCACACAAGCTTAAAGGGTTCGGTTGGATTAATCCATGATTTTGGAGTTGGATTAAGTGATAGGAATAATTTAGGACATTTATTGGACAAACAGCGTATAATATAAGTATAAAATCTTAAATGATAGATTGAATTAATCCGTTAACTGTGTTAGGTTGATAATTTGAAAGGTTGGCTGAGATGGATTAATCTAAAGACATGTCGTAGAATTCAGTGATTTGATTCACTGATCACAATTGATTGAATAAATCAATACTTCATTTAAATATGCTATATATTAATATATTTGATTAATCCTTAAATTCACTTATTACCTCTTCAATCTGAAACCATTTTGATCTGAGTATTTAAAGTCAAGGAAATTGGATTATTAAATGAATATGGTATAAATGGAATTAATCCACGAACTTAGCATAGGGTGTTTGGGATGGATTGTATTAGAATCCTTGAACAAGCTATAGGGTGTTTGGCATTGTATACCTGCTAAGTGATGCTCAGCCCTAAACAAATATGTCCACTGTATAACCTTAAATAATGTATTCTGCTAATAAATGTTACTCACTTAAAGTGATGACTAGACCAGCTCATTGGCGAAGTAGTCGACTCTCAAGCCTCTAGATGAAGCAATGTTTATCTTTGATTAGCGTGAGTAAGAAACAGTGAAACAGAAGTTCGGTACTAACTATCAACAAACATTGCTCAAAGCTTGTACAAACATGCTGATGCTACATTAGCAATACTAGATATATAATGAATGCCATAGGAGTACTTGGTTTTATCTCAATTTACTTCATTATAATTAGTTGGAAGATCTCTTATTACTGATGCTACTTCTACTTCATTTCCACTTCCCGTTGAGCATACGACTTGAAGAAACCCATTCCATTCCCCCTTTCCAATTTCCGTTTTAAGCTCGTGTCATTTTGGCCAGGCCAGGGACTTGAACTTGTCCAATGTACAGAGCGGTTTAAAGGCAGACAGGTTAAATCACAGGTTAACCGCTCATAAAGATCACATCTACTGTAGATATACACATACATTTGTCTTGTCTTTGTATAGCTCTGTATGTAACTGAAATTGTACCATTGTATCGCTGCTGCTGCGGTTATGCACTATTGGTATGATCTATGATATAATTTTGCGTTAGTTATGAGAACGGCGAAGACAACAATCGCCATCGACATCGACATCGCGCGATAAAAACCTGCTGCGAAACGTGAGACAGATAACGAATGAACAAAAGCAGCAAAAGCAACAAAAAGCAGACGAAAGCTACAGTCGGGCGTGCCCAACAGTAAGATACCCTTCGCCCAGTTTTGAAAAACTAATACAAATACACTTTGAATACAAGTACACATAGTGTTTATTGATTTAAGGTGGCTACGGTGACTTCTCTGTTCATAGTTCTATCGGATTGAAGTTTGGAAAAGAGATAGATACCATAGTTTTCTATCTAAATTTTAGTCCGTGTTTTACACGTGGCTGACAAATATAATTGACAAATTTTAATTTTGGGCAAGAATAAACTTGGTCTGCGTGTTGTACACGAACTTTCATGACGTCCAACCACACAGACAGACTGATTGATTACGCCTCCTTCTGCCTGTTCCATATATTTGCACAAAGTATACTCTTTTTGAGCATTTTCAATGGTCGTAGGGTATAAAACACACCACAATGCATGCGAACTGCAGCGCAAGTGTTGCATGGAGCGATCGAACGAGAGAGAGAGAGGGAGAGATAGTGAGAAAGAGCGTACAGGTAGAGAGAGAGAGAGAGAGAGCGCGCGCCTTCTAAAGCCGGTTTTGCAAAGGCAGAGGCAGACAAGCACTTGCACGCATGCAAGCATAAACCACCACCACCACCAACAACACAACACACTCACTCACTCACACTCACTTTCTCTTACCTGCGATGAGAGTGAAGAGCGCAGACGCCGCTGTCGCTGTCGCCGTCGCAGCTGGAGTCGCAGCTCACACCGTGCGCATGAATGAGGCCTAAGCGACGCGTCGCAGCCGCTGCCGTCGGCGACGTTGGTTGAGTTGAGTTTTAGTTTGGTTTCAGTTCGCGGGCATCGCAGGTGCGCATGGCCCCCGTTCGTTTTGAGTGCGTCGTTGTCGCTGTCATCGTCGTCTGCCGCCGCGCAGCAGCCAAGTGTCAAGTGTATACGAGAGTTTTATTTCTGTTCTGTCTAAATATATAATTGAAAAAAACTCTCACATGCAAAGCAAATGCGAAAATGCAATCAAAAGTGTCGCATGCCAAATGTCAAATGGGTTCAAAAATGTGTCATAATTAGGTGAAAATTGTTGTTGTTGTTGTTGTTGTGAAAAGTAAACCAACCTCCATAGACAAGTGCATGCCGAAATCGAGCACAAACAAAAAAAAAAACAACAAAATAGAGTTGCCTTTGTATAATGCACATCAATGGATACATACAACAATCGCTCGAGTTATTGTTGTTGTTGTTGTTGCTATTGTTGCTGCCTTTGATTCAAAGACAGCAGCCATAGATACAAACATATTTACAGTTTGTCTTTCACTTTTCCTATTGTTTTGCAAAACTGTTAAGTTTAACGCACCGTGGGCAGAAAGCTACTACATACATTGGGCCACAATGGGCTGGGGCTGGGGCCGGGTTCCGAAAGGGGCGGAAAAGGTACTCATAATTTCACCAAATTTGCAGTACAGATAAGCAAAGCGGGCTAAAAGAAATTTGTTTAGGCGACTGCTCGCTAAGGGATACCCTGTGCTTATACTTTACTGATTGAGAATTTTGTCTGCAACGGAACGTTGTAAAAAGACTTTTAGTAAATATTTAACTCTTCCAAGTCTAACTCCAATTAGAGATCTGTAATTTAGTATACTATAGAGGAACACCCTGTGAATATTACAGTTCTAGAACTTGCGATATTAAGATATACTTAATACGGCTCTTTCAAGTCTAACTTCTATTTCGTCTAGGGTATATTCAAATCAAATAAACATTGCAAATTAATTGTCTGTGGATCGTTCCGTTCCGTTTCGTTCCACTGATTGAATTCAATTTTACAGTTCATTAATCTCACCCGCTCGTAATTGTTTTTGTTGCTTATCGATATACAGAGTAATCCGATTGTTATCGAAGCATGACACATGCCTTTAGATTGCAGCAGCTTAACTGTTTCACACAGTTCTGCTCAAGTAGTCAAGCCCGACTTATCGATGAGATGTTCGATGCGCGGCATCGTTTGCATAGCTCGAGTACAGCATCAGCAACAACAACAACAACAACAACAACTGCGGAACCATGTCATCTAACAACAAACACAACAAGCAATGGCATCAATAAATAAGTGTGTGTGTGTGTGTGGGGAGTGTGTGCACCTCCAATTGGGGTCAGTGAAAAGCGTTTTTAAATGTTAACGCTATTTTAAATACGATTTGTTGTTGTTACACACCAACATCCACACACACATACGCACTCACATACACGCACTGACTAGCCACATACTGCAAAATTTGTGGCCATCTTCATCGTCATCGTCATCGTCAAACGACAGTAAAAGCGAAGCCCCCAAACGAAGCTTCAGCCGAAGAAGATCATCGCGAGGCTCATCGTAATGACGATGCTGATGATGATGCTGAGATGATGTTGCTAAAAACAAGATGGTCCAAGTTTCCAATATGCAAAGTAACCACAACACACTCTAGACACAACAAAAAAACAAAACGGGGTGTGTGAAATGTGAACCATATGCAAATTTGCTGGGAATCGCGTTTTTCACTCTTAACTTCTTTTCATTTTTGCGCCAAAAATGTTAGTGTGTGTGTGTGTGTCCATAAATTTCAATGTTTTATTACGATCATATAGTGAAAATATATTACGGTGAAACCTATGCAAGAAAGTAGAAAAAACTTGTGCAAAACACACATCAAATTTCTTGATGAATGAATGAATAAATGAATAATGAAATAGTTTTCGATTCGAAACAGAGGATCTACAGAGGATTAACAATGGATTACTATTACGAGCTGGGAGATGTTAAGGTAAAATAACACAGCAATTAAGAAATAACATTCTGATTTAAAAATGATTGTAGTTACCGCCTTAGGCCGAGAACAATCCTTCACACTCATTCTATTGTTGACTCTCATTACTCACGGCACGCATTACACATGGCCCACCAATACAATAGCTATAGCTTTAGATCTGAACAACTTGTCGAGTCCCATTCACACCGACTGCAGGCAGAATGAAGTTTTCTCAGCAGATTAAGTTCGTATAACTTATTAAAGATTCTAATTCGATTCGGGTATTTATTTACGACGCTTTAGATAATACAGTTCAATTGTATTATAGTTGACACCAATGATTTCTATCACTTGAATGAAGTGAAGCATTTTTTCTTATTATTGATTGTATTCGAAGATTTTTGCATTAAGTTTCCAAACTGTTTATGTTCCAAAATTCTTCTTTTATTGTCACTTAATTTAAAAGATTATTTCCACTCGCAACCTATTCTTCTAGCTTTAATTTAACTATTGTTCCAACTAAGTTTACTTTCACCTATACTACTATTGCTTCCTTCACCATGGTCACTTTATTGTGTGTGCCCAAATCAAGTTCCCGCCATCCCCCCCCCTCTGAAGCCAAGTTGGATTCAACTTGGTCGTAAACATTTTTTGCCTTGTAATCGGCAAACTAATGTTGACTTTGCTCAATGAACTTTCCTGCTCTGCTGCGAGGCAAAAAGCACTATCTCAATATCTCTATTATACTACAGTATAAATAGAGTGTTTGTTTAGTTTTTATTTGAACAAAACTGTGAACAAAAACTTGGGCAATAAGCTTCTGCTTTTTCGTATACCCCCAACCAGGGTTGACGTATGATTATGTGATTAATAACATTTTGGCGCGCAGTTGACAGGTGAAAGAAAGAGAGAGAGAGTAGCAGATGAGGTTAGAGGGAGACGAGGAGAAATTAACGCTGTTGTTTTTTGGAAAGGAAAGGCAGACAAACTGGCAGACAGACCACAGACAGACCACTGCATTAACCACACACTCACACACTCACACTCATTTACACAACCACACGCACGCACATCGCCGGCAAAGAGATACCCGATATCAATGCGAATTAATGACCATCGTGTCAACAATATACCTTGTCCATTCATTAGTTCAATTAGCCTGTTTAAGCCGCGATGGCTGATGGCTTCGGCTGTCAGCCGATCCACCGATTGGGTTGGGTTCCGACCGATAAACAATATAATTCATTAGCGCACATACATGAAAAATAAAACTTTCGCTTTTCGCAAGATCAAATCGAATCGGCAATGCACAAGAGCACCAGAGCACAAGAGCACAGACTCTGTCTGGCCAAAGAGCAAACCAGTATTACAATGCCAAATGCAAATACATACAGTTATGGTATAAATACATATATAGACAGACAGACAGATAGATATATATATTATATATAGAGTTTACTGTACGTGTTTGGCCGTAAAGCATCGCTGTCTGCTGCGGCTGCTGCAGATCGCGACACGTAATCGTGCAACGGGAGGGAGTCGAACCCGGAACGTGGCACGTTGCTGTTGCCGTTGCAGAGCCCAAAAACTGCAGCCGACTGGGCCGAGTCGATCGAGTGAAACCTGTCCGCTGTGTGGCAGAAAGGAAAATCATTTCACACAAACAATCACTGCGGCCTGTGGCTTGTGCAAACAAACCGATGTTGAGACAACATAAATACACACAAACACACACACACACACTAAGACAAACACTACACACAAAACCAAACACTTGTCCGTCTATGCGATATGGATAGACCTGCCTGCCAGACTTTGACTGTAGTCTGTCTCATTGTCTGTCTGTACCCGTGTCCGCTATAGCACTGCGGAGTTGGAAGTTGTCGACAGATTTACACACAATCGCCTGAAACTTATCTCGCGGCTTTGCCAGCCAACGATGCGACGCTCACTACACTGTAGTCGGCAGAAAACCTCAAATCATGACTATGCCAGGGAAATCAAGGAATACAATTTGAAAATTTATTCTAATTGAGATTTTCAGCTTTGATGTCAGGTGAAGTAATGAAGTTTCACAAGTTTATAAATGTAGTTTTTGCTTTTGTTTTTTTACAATGTCTTCCTCAAAGGTTAAGGTTCTGGAGCAGTAGTAAATTTAATGTTTACGAGTTAAATAAACTTAATCTCGACTATATGACTTTCAATTTACTCAAATTTGTATATTTTATATGAAATTACTATCTATATTATGCTGCGTAGGTTTTCTAGGTCGCAGGTTTGAAGACTAAAGTTCCGAATGAATACGTTACCTCCAGCATTTGCTCCACTGTGCCTTGAGGTATTAGGCACAATTTGCATGAGGCCATCGAAGCCGTTTTGGTGCATCACTTGCTGGGAGATAAAGTCATCAAATCCGACTAGAGCTAGAGCCCCAGTCTGAGTGGGCACTTGCTTAATTTGCCAGGCACGTTGATCTGCTGGGGATTGTGGGGTTCGTTAACTTGCTGCGCCGTTACGCAAAATGTTCTCTTTGAATTTATTGAAGAAATTACCATAACGGTTACCCGACGCCGATCGCCACAAATCAGAGACGAGTACGCGAGTAGACGCCAATATGATGATACGGCGATACGATACGACGTGCAGGCATTCAAGCAAGACACCAACTCCATTTGAGGTTTGGTACTTGGGTGAATTGCTGGATTTGGAACCCGGGTAGGGGCTAGGGCCACCCGGCCTGCTTAGGTATTCATAGCTCTCTTGTGAAACGATACGAAACGCAACGAAACCGAACGAAGCTATATAAGAGTCGATTGGTCATTGCACTAGGCGTATTTGCATACCCTTGCAGAGGGTATATTCATTTGGATATTACTTTTACTATGTAGTATGTATATAGCACTTCACCAAATCTTATAGCTGGCATAGACATTATTGGAAAAATTTAAAGTTCTTTGTTTAGTTTTTAAAAACTGAACCACTAAGAGGAGGCTATAGTCTTCCATGCCCACGTCAAGTGTTTAATCAAACTGAATATTATGCTGTATAATAAATACAAGGGTATTACACCTTCGGTATGTCGAATGTAATATTTGTTTTTTGCCTTTTTTTTATTTTTTTTTTGGGTGTACCCCACCTCATTTCACAATTGATTAATGATTTCACTGCGCATTCCCATTTTCATTATGTTGGAACGTCAAACGTCGCAAATTAGCATAATGCCTTCAATATGCGTATAACACGACTATTATGGGTGTTATATAAAAAACCGACAAGGGGTGGGGAAAATTGAAGGAAATTGAAATTGACATGAAAGTGAAGGAAAGAGAGACAGACCGATATCTACTTGGAGACTTATAGAAATGGGCGTGCTTGATTGGAAAGTGATTTGAGTTTTGATTTGTCTGCGCTGCACGGGTCAATTAGGCCCGATAGCCAGCTCTAACTATGATATTTATGCGGGAAAGAGGAGAATGAAATAAACCGGACAAAGAGGTGGGGAGAGTGCGGCATGGACAAGAGAGAGACACGCTCGTGACCGTGAAATTCGTGACATGCTCCCAAAGATAAACAGCGAATGGGGGAATGGCGTGAATGTACCGAAATGTTTGAGTATTTATGTGTAGCTAAACTTGCGTGTAGCTGGTGATTTAAAGGAATCACGATATACGATATATGATATGCACATATGTATGTACACTACTCGTGGTACAACTGTAAAACATGATATTTCTCTAGTCGCTAGTCTCTAGTCAAGCAACAGTGGTCTAAATGCATAATAAAGTGAAACAGATCACATTATAACAGTATAATGGGTTTCTTTATGTTCAAAGTTTTCATGACTAGTTAATTTGTTATGAATACTTGTAAAGCGATTAAGTTGCGTCTAAAGTGGATAGTTAAGAGCTTTGTATGTTCCCTTAAAAGACTTTTCTTTACCGAAAATAAATTCCAAAAAACTTAGTCATGCTTAAAATATACCAACTTACTATAATATAAAAAAAGACCAAGTATCTATTAAACAAACATTTTGTTTAAATCTCGAAGCATTTTTAAGATTTGTTATACTAACTTATAATATTTTCAATGAAAATTAAAAAAGATCTATTAAGTGACTGCAAATTGGTAATAAAAAAGTGATCTATAATGGAAATTGGTTCCATGTTGACACAGTTTAGATGAAAAGCAAAATAATTTCAAGAAATGTTTGTCATACACTCCAAAGATCGTTGGTTACAATATTCGCCACAGAACAATGCTGTCCATAACAATAAGTTCAGTCTATGTATAGAACCATCTCGAGCGGGTCAATAACCTGTTCACATATCAACCGGCCAGTTAACCAGCCAGTCTTTAACAATGAATTGGCAATTTTCTATGGCTCTTTGGGGCATTTTGGGGCAAGAAATCAAGTCATAACTGTGCATTGCCGACAGCGGAACGTGTGTTCGCTGCCGCACTTGTTGCACGCTTCTAGATCGGCATCAATCTCGATGTGGAGAGAGTCTTTTGTTGTGTAGCCAAACTGACCGAAACCGCAATTTTCTCATCCATCTCTCTTAGATAACCCAACTCAAGAATATTGAGCTAATCAACAATACGAAGAATGTGCATAAATCAACGCTTGAAATGCGTACAACAACAAAAGCAAAGCAACACGAGGAGAAGAACGATGGACATGAAGAAATCATAAGGAGAGAAGAGGGAACTGTAGCAACAACAACAGCATGGATGGAAACACTGCTCGCAAGCAGTACACCAACAGCAAAGTCAACCACAGTGGAATACAGAACAAAGGTGAGTGGACAATGAATCGAATATGTATTCGAATAAAAACGTTTCTAGTATCTATTCGGGTTTCTCAAGTGTTAAGTAGCATATGGTAGCATTCACATATATCTTCGAAATGTTTCCATAGTCAATAAAATTACAATTTTAGTGCTTTGGCAGCTGCTTTAACTTTAATCTCCTAAGCCGCACAATCTGAAAACTTGTTTGTTTTCCAGTTTCAGTTTTGCAATAACTTATGCAACTTATTTTGAAAAGTGTCAATCGAGAGTTGTGCGTTTTCAAAAGGCTTGACATTTTTAATAGGATTTTCTCACGCTAAAAAATAGTTTGGTTCTCTAATACAGTTTCTCACGGCTTAAGATTTATTTGATGTAGGTTTAACATAGTATTGAAGGAACTAACTCGATGTAATGCGAAACTACAATATTTTTGAAAAGACGAAGAAGGAGTGTACAATGTCAATTTATCAAATTACTATTTATCAATCTATCAATCTATCAATCTATCAATCTATCAATCTATCAATCTATCAATCTATCAATCTATCAATCTATCAATCTATCAATCTATCAATCTATCAATCTATCAATCTATCAATCTATCAATCTATCAATCTATCAATCTATCAATCTATCAATCTATCAATCTATCAATCTATCAATCTATCAATCTATCAATCTATCAATCTATCAATCTATCAATCTATCAATCTATCAATCTATCAATCTATCAATCTATCAATCTATCAATCTATCAATCTATCAATCTATCAATCTATCAATCTATCAATCTATCAATCTATCAATCTATCAATCTATCAATCTATCAATCTATCAATCTATCAATCTATCAATCTATCAATCTATCAATCTATCAATCTATCAATCTATCAATCTATCAATCTATCAATCTATCAATCTATCAATCTATCAATCTATCAATCTATCAATCTATCAATCTATCAATCTATCAATCTATCAATCTATATCTACACAATCTATTATCTACAATACATATATCAATTTATCAATATACATATATTGTATTAATGCTACTTAACATTACAGGACAACCATTCAGACACGGACTCAGCGCTATCCTCCGCCCCGCCATCGATCAGTCCGCAGCCGCCATCAAGTGGTGCGGACAGCGGTGTCATGTGGCAAGCGGTAAGTGCTTCAGCTGCAGTACAACAACAACAATATTAATTGAACTCGACTCTATTACTCTCTCTTTCTCTCTCTATTGCAGCTGCAGGATCTAGACAAGTTGCAGAAGGAAGTAGAAATCTACCACAAGGAGAACGAACGGCTGCAGAACGAGCTGCAGCTGATGAAACAGGAACTTCTCAGCACGGAGAAGGCAGCGCTATCGGCAAGCGGCAGCAGCAAGTCACATATCAACGAGCTTCTGCAACGCATCAAAGAACTAGAGGAACAGCAGCTGCAGCTGAGCGGCGAGGCCGATGAGCTGCGCGAGCAGAATGAACTGCTCGAGTTTCGCATACTCGAGCTAGAGGATGATAAGGTAAACTCACTCACTCATACAGAGACATTAAGGTACACAAACACTGAAAGTCACTCAAAGCCAGTTTGCATTGCACTCAAAAAGACACTCAAACAAAACGCGCGCTCGCTGTGAGTTTATGAATGAATCGTGTGTTGAGTAGAGTATCTAAGTCCGTAGGTGTGTGTTTGTGGATCTATGTGAGTGCAAATGTGCATGAGTATGAGTGTTTGTATTTTGTGCCTGTGGCACACAGCTGCTCGAGTCGTTCCGAAGACAATGCTTCAGTTTTGTTTGGCGTCTTCGACAGTGCGGAAATTGTTTTGATTGTTGAACGGCAAACGGTAATTTCAATTTCCATATCAATTTCCAACTGGATGTGTTTTACTGGAGCAGCAGCAACAAATTATTTGTATTATTTGTGTGATTATGATTGTGATTACCCCCGCCGTATACCCGTACAAAGTGCAAGTAATTATATGCTGGCTGGCAATTACAATATGTTGACCAAGTAAGCCGACCATTTCGACATCATTTCCAGTTGATCACTCGATCAGACCTGCAGAAAATCAATCACAGTGATCTCAAGGCGAATCTATTTCCAAGAGTTCAAAGTTGTTTTTGCCAAATTTGTAGAATATGTTTTGTTCACAACATATAAGGGCCTTTGCCTCTTTTAGATCCACTTCTAACTCGAATCATATTGACAGAAAATATTACTCATACGTCTCTTTGTTGACTCCCCACACCTTTTTCGTGTGTGGCATTTGTTGTTGCTGGTGTTGTTGCTGTTGTTGTGGTGGTATTTGCTTGATTTTCAGAGCCGAACGAGCCTGGTAAAGTCGTTCAGCTTGAAAATCCAATTCGTTCGCTTAATTGCAATGGCCCAAAGTAATTACAATCTATGCACGAGCACGAGTAGATACAATGTTCAATGTATGCCTGAGCATACTCTATGCGCTATGTACTATATTACGAGGAGGGGGTGTGCGGCATGCAAGCTGACTGAGGTAAAGTGAAAATGGAGCCCAAGAAGCATCGTTAGCCAGCGGTGCATTAAGCAAATGCTAATCAAAGCGGCGGCTTGTGTTAATATTAACACAATATCGCGCTGCAACAATAACTGTAATTTATAAACAAATGCTTAAGTTGCGATTGTACACATGTGTTGCATCTGCTTAGTAGTATATTTCTACAGGTTTAATGCTGGAAATCAAGATCTTGATTTCTGTTTGTTCTGTATTATGAAACGAAATGTGGGTTGATGTTTATATAAAAAAAAAATACTTTGTTTAACTAAATTTAATTGGCAATGAATGAAAGACGAAGTATTTACATATAATATGTATATTGGATATATGTGGATCTACCACATTAATAGCCCAATCGATTAAGCATTTCTCTTACTTCGCGCCTCTATGAACGCACCAATCTTAAGTATTTGATGTGTATAAGAGTTAGAAGGCGATAAAGGGCACGTTATTAAAAACGCAAAGGGTCTCTTACTGATTCTTTATTTATTAGATTATAGAACACATAAACACAAACAGTATTATGTACCAGACAAGTATCATGACTTATAAAATATCTTCTTTGTGAATTCGTCTAATAACAAATGTAACCTTATCAAATTCACACAGATGGACGGCACATGCGAGGATCATTGTCAGCGCTTGGAAAATCTACTACGGAAAAGCACAATTGGAGGACAATTGGAGGACAAAGACAAACGGTGCCTGCAACAACTGTTGCAGTGCGTGCAACAGCTCGATCTGGACGCCATGGCAGATTATGATAGCTGGCAGTCGGCGGTGCGTATAAACTGCAGGCACAGGATTTATCATAGTCACGCTGAAGTAGTATTAGAACTAAATAACTAGATATATATACGATTTATTGTATTTTGTAGATTTACAAATAATTTTCACGAGAGACCTTCACAGATAAATATTATTTAATGCAGAACATGCGTCGAAATCATAACGTGATTCGGTCAAAGGTTCCGTTTGATCTAAACATAAGTATGTAGCTCACCTGGAGCCCTGTCAATCATTCAGTCAGATAGCTAAAATTGTAACTAAACAATTTTAATTCCAATTTTAATTGCGTTAGGAAAAAGGCATTTTGATTCCCTTAGAGGAAAGAAAAGCATAAGAAAAGCCTCAAAATCAATTTAAGTTTTTTCATTTTTACTTTATTGCCTTGATTCTTACAGACCAAGTCGGAGCCACGAGTTAGACAAAGCAGTCACAGTCGAATCGTAGCTACTGTGCAGCCGTATACTAACAGTACTACTCCCAGTGTGCCCACAACACCCAGCAAGCGAGCGTGCCACAGTTCGTGGCAGAACACAAGCCTTAGTGAGAGCGGTGTCTTTGTCGAGTGCGATTTGCTGTCGACGCACACGGACACCGAAACTGAAACGGAAAGGTTACCCCAGTCGTTGCCATCGTCGCCTTCTCATCCGCATTTGCATCAGCAACCGCATCCCCACCTACAATTCTATCAGGAACGTCTGGTGCAGCTGGAGGGGAAGCTGCTTGTGTACGAGAGCAGCGGCGAGACGCAAGCAAAGCATTTGGCAGAACGCCTGCAGCGCGAACTGCAACTGAACAAACAGGTGAAGGAGCTGATCGAGCGTGTCGAGCTTCTGGTCGAGCAGAACGCACTGTTGGATGAAGCCAAATGCGAGTTTGAGGAGGCCGAAAACGATACACGCCTCCATCTGCAGCGTAACGAGGAGGAGCTTGAGATACTGCGACAGCGGAACGTTGAATTGGAGTTCAGCAAGGACGCATTGGGAGCGAAATATCGAGATTGCCGGGCAGAGTGTCTCATCTTGCGCGAGGATTTAGGCGCTGCCGAAACACAATTGGAGCATCTGCAGTCTGAACGACAACGCGCCAAGCAACAGTTGGAGAGCTTGCGTCGTTCCCTGCCTCTTCTACTCATTTTTCGCCTGCTGGCATTGGCCAAAACGAGATCCGGCCAAACAATCATGGGTAATGAGCAGTCCACTTATGTGGATAGGGGTCGTGTAGTCGGCGGTTCTCGGATTGTCGCGGGAGCGCGATGCTCATGTTGCGCCAACGTAGAGCATGTCAAAGGAGGTTCATGTTGCGGCAATAAAGAGCAAAGATGTTCCGCTAACAATGAGCTTGCTCAAGGTGGTCCATGTGGCGCTAACAAAGAGCAAAGAAACAAAGAGCTTGCCCAAGGATGTTGTAATCCGCGAGAGGTTGCCTACCTCAAGGAGGAAGTGAAGAATTTACGCTGCTCGCTGCAGGATCTGAACACGCGGCATTATGAGGCCATGGAAACCGCCGACTCACACTGGGTAGAACTGGAGCGCGAGTACAAAGCACGTGAGGAAGCATATCGCGCCAAGGAGGTGAGTCTCAAGCAAAAGATCTGCAAGTTGCAAGAATGCTTGCGCGAGGATTCGCGTGCTGCGGCCGAGAAGATTCAGCAGTTGGAGGACACTGAGCAAGGCCTTAAATGTTGTCTGGTGCGAATCACAAAGGAGCATCGCGACCTCATTGATAGGAATCGGTGCATGGAAAGGGAATCGGAGGCACGATCGGCGCAGGAGAAGTTGGCGCACGAGCGATTGGGTCCTCTCTGTGAGGAGCTGGAGTCGGAGAAGCGACGTTGTCAGGCTCTAATTGATGATCTCGCATTTACCAAGAAGCTGCAGCAGAGCATGGAGGAACAACTGCAGGCAGAAACCGATTGCCTGCGCCAACAGATTTATGACCTCAAAAAGGAACTGATGCACATCGAGGTGACCAATGGTGAGTTACGCGAGGAAGTGTGCACACTGGAAGCCAAAATATGTGAGCTAGAGGGAAAGCTCAAGGAGAGCTTGGACCGTGCCTGCTGCCTCGAGGATGAGCTGCGCACCAAGGACGAACAGATTGAGTTAATGGAGCGCAAGCTGGGAGTCTGCCCCGAAGGACACTCTCTGGCCGATGAGCTCTTCGACAGTCCGGAGAAACGTGCTAAACTTGAAGAGATTGCCGATTTAGAATCTGCCAGTCAGGGTCTTGGCTGTGCCTTGCGGGATCTGGAGGTGAGTTGTAATGTGTTTATTAACTCAGACTGTAATGAAAATAAAGAGACCTTTAAGCAGGTTATTTGCGTAATAGGTCATTCGATTTCAATGTTTGGTTAACATTACTTTTGCTTCTCCATTTTCAGAAACGCGATCGAGAGCTGCCAACGCACAAGGACTTCCAGACGATCGCGTGCAGCGTGAAGCAATTGGCGGATGCGATACTATCGACACAGAAGCCAGAGGTAAGTAGGAATCAGCGTGTTGAATCAAGAAGTAGTGGTGGGAAATCGAAGGATTCAACGAGTGAATTTGCACCAACTGATCGGGAGCCCGAGGCAATAAATAATGTGGAGGAGGTTGATCCGTGCTCTTGTGAAAATCCTAGTGGTCAGGACGATTTAACTGTTAACAAGCCAGAATCTGAGGACCGTTTCAAAGGCGGCTCTGTCGCTCCGAGCGTGTCACTGGTGGAGGGCATGTACATGCTGGGACAAAAGCTGCGCAAACAGCTCAAGTTACTCACTCGTTTGGTCTACCGAGAGCAGTTGAGCGACTCTAAACAGTTGCCACCCAAGCAGTCAAGTCCTAGGATTTCCTCGAAGTCCAATCCGAAAATCAGCTGCGCCACCAAGCGTAGTCCGAGGCGAAGATTAACTAGGAGGAAGCACTTCAAGACTATCCCGGAGCGAAGCTCAGCGATGCGCAGCTTGCACCAGGAATCCAACGATGTAACTATGGCTCCCTGCTGCAGTTCCCTGAAGCAGCAGGTGCCCCAGTTGCATCGACGTCGTCACCAGTGCAAGCGTTTCATCACTCGTCGCATCTATCGTACTCGGGTGCGCCGAAGTGGCGCCACCAATCGGCCCATGGAGTTGATGCGTTTGAAACGTCGGAAGATAGACGCTGCTAGCTTCCATTCGATGTTGTCCTTGCACACGATACACACGGATCGTTCGTTGGCATCAACGCAAACGCAATATGCAAGTGTTGTCGATGTGCAATGGGAGAAGGCGTCTTTTAAAGATGTGATCCAGTCGCATAACCAGTTGGTGCAGGCGTCGGTCTTGACGCAAGACGAACAACAGCAGACAGATGTGCTTTTGGCCACACAGGACTGTGCCATTCAGGCTGATAATGTGGGTGTCGAGCAGCGTCTTCTGATGTTGCCGGCGCGAACACGGGGCTTCATCATGATGTTGCAGGAAAAGATTGTCGATGACGGTAGCTTCAATGTGGACGTCTTTCGGTCTCGCGTTCTCCAGCTGTGGGAGGAAAGCGAAGAGTTTCGCGAACATATTGAACTACTGCAGGATCTCAATGCCACTACCTCTTCCAATATGACAGTCAGCTACGATATATTTGTTGCGGTGCTTGGCTGTGTGCGCGCCTTGAAGTTGGCATTGAAGCCCTGCTCATCTAGCTTGCTGCTGCTGCTCGAGGAGCGGATCAATGAGCGACTTATTAACTTTCATCATCGTAAAGTCGAGTCGGAATTCTATTGTACTATCTACTTGCCAGTGGAGCGGCGAAACTCACTTAAGCTAACTGACGGAAAGGAGCAAGGGGCGTAACAGGCGATGCGTTTCTGATTACCCCAAACATGTTGTCGTTTACCTTTACATTAGAGTCATTTCAGTTGGATTACACTTTCCTATTCCATCATAATATTTATTTCCAAATTGTGTGTAAATAAAGAAAATAATAGTTCAACAACAACGGTAGAATGGAGAGTAAATTCGATGATGTGTTCTACGATTGTCGCAGCGACGGCGAAGCCGATGTTGAAGCGGCATACCCTTATGACATCGAGGCTGTATACCCTACGTATATAGAAACAGGGTCCTTTTCGCGCATCTCAGCAGGTGCCCCTTCGTTTTCTAAGGCTGTACGTTTCCTTAGAACTAGGTTCCGCAGTAATCGACCGCCGAAAGCTAACCCATTGTTCAAGAAGATTGAATCTCCTTCTTTAACTAGGAACATGGAAAGTCATACCTTACCCAGGAATGTTAAAGCTGTATCGTTGTCCAGCGATATTGAAACTGTAACCTTAACTAGGGATATTGAACCTGCAACCATATCGACGGGCATTAAAACTGCCACTTTATTCACGAAAAATGAACGTGCTATTTTACCGAGCGAATCTAAAACTGATACCTTGCGCTGGGACTTTGAAGCTGGTACCTCGCATAGGGACATTGAAGCAACCACCTTATCGAGGGACACCAAAACTGCCACTTTATCCAGGGACATTAAAATTGACACCTTTCCCAGGGACATTGAAGCTGGTACGTTGCCCATGGACATTGAAGCTGGTATCATATCCAGGAATATTGAAGCTACAACCTTATTTGGGGACATGAAAGCTGCCACATTATCCAGGGACTTTGAAGCTGTTACCTTATCTAGGGACATCAAAACTGACACCTTTCCTAGGGACATTGAAGCTGCTACCTTTCCCAGGGACATTGAAGCTGGGACTTTTTCCAGGGACATGGAAACTGCCACCTTATCTAGGGACATTAAAAGCGACACTGTATCCAAAGATTTTAAAAGTGTCACCTTATCAAGGGACACAACAACTCATTCCTTTCCGAAAGCCATTGAAGCTTTCCCCTTATACAGGGACGTTGAATCTGCTACCATATCTAGGGACATCGGGGCTACCTTCCCTGCAGCACCACTTTCACCTAGTAATAGTAACAGAGTCGTAAAGGCATCCAGGAGCGATGCCAACGAACTGCAACCAGGCGTAATGGATGTGTGGAAGCTACGCGAGACCCTGGAGCGGGTTGCAATTAATGCCCACCAGTTGCTGCGAAATGTGGGCGGCAAGTGCAACGTTTGTGGCGGACTTAAGCAAGATTCGTTTGCGTCAAGCACTTACTGCTGTCCGGCCACTTTGGAGATTTCTACTCGTCTATACACGGATAAAGATAGGATGTGTGGCGGTCTGCAAAACCACCAATGGTCGGTGCGCGGCGAACCGGTTACGCTTAAACTGCCAATAGAATTGAGGGCTTATGGCGGGCAGGTTCAAGGGAATCTCTTCCAGCCCCGACCGTGCGCAGGTGAAGGTGACAGGCGTGTTGCGAGTCCTGCACCCGTCGTGGGATGCGTGGCTGGAAATAAGTCAACGATGCAACGTTGTTCGCAGCGACAAGACCTAAGGGTGCCGAAGTGTGTGAGGAGAGTGTGTTGGACGGATATTAACAATGCGCGTGGACAATTTGGAGACTTTACATTCCATTGAATTTAAATTTATTGACATTTTTAAACGAGTTTTAAATTTGAGTAATTAAATTGAGCATACAGCAAAATGGTTTAAGAATTTACTTAAATGTTAATTACAATAGTAGTAAATTAAAATGCTTTACGCAGCCGCACCTTGTACATTTGATCAGTTGCCACAATAGGAATATAGGAATTTACATCATGCTCCCAATCTCTACAAACTATATAGGATTTGCAGCCTTTTATAGAGATCAGGTTTAGACATATTATGTATAACCCAATGCAAAATAGTTTAAGGTCGGTATGGTGTGGAGATTTGGCAACAAAAGAATAATTATCTTTGATTGCAATTCAAATACTGATTCTAATTTCAAAAAATTTTGTTGACTTCTCAATAGATCGTACATAACATATATTTTGACACCATCCATAAGTACTTTCAGTAGGCACTGTATTTGTAGTTGACCTGCTTAGGTCGTTCTGGAATATGCTCAGTTCGTACTAGTATTTTTAGTTGAACACATTAAATTTAAAATTTCATGTAAATTCTGAAAGCTTAGCTGAACACACACATTTTCGTGCCACTATCCGTTTACAGCTTGCTTTATAAACGGATGCATCCAGATAACTACATACATCTTCGCAGCATGCGTCAAAAGCAAATCGGTAGTTGTGCCAACAATCCTACCAATTCTATTGGCAAGAATGAGAAGTCCGCTCATGTTCTGTACCGCGGAGCTAATTTTCAAGCACATCGCAGCGATGAGGACATTTTTTATGATTGCCACAGCGTTGGCGATGGTGAATGTACACAGGCGGTTGGCACGAAAAGTTGCCATAAAAACGTTGGCACCGAAGATAAACATTCTTTGGATAAACTAACGTCGAAAAAAAATATGTTGGGCGGCTCGGATAGCTGTCATTTTAAAAATGACAGACATGAAACTAAGACGTCAGATACCTCTGGACATTACCTGAAGAACGACATCGTACACGCAAGCAAGCCAATTGCCTCGATAGATTTCGTACAGGAAAGTAAGCCGAAGCTCGTCTCGAAAGAATGCCAGAAGGACTACATAGAGGGAACAACGCCGATGGTCGCCTTAAAAGATTACCTGAAGGACGTAGGCCTGGTGGAGAGAATGCCGATGGTCGCCGGGAGCGCAGGTCAGAGGGACAAAGTTGTAACGGAAAAAACGCCGCCGGTCGCCTCGGTAGTTACCAATAAGGAATTTTGCGAATATGAGAAAAGTGAGAAAAAACCAGTCGGCAAAGAGTCAAAAACCAGCTGTACTTCCAGGTTCGATGATGTGGCAACAGTGCGCGTCACGTTGGCTCGTGCCGCACAGGCCACTCATATGCTGATGCAGAACTTCGAGCAGTCTTCGGGCTGCCGTAAGCCGTGCACAGCCACTCTGGAGATAACCGCACGCCTTATTCCAGATGAGAAAAACAGCAACACCAATTGTCGCCTGCAAGGTCGGCCGATAACGGTGCAAATGCCATTGGAGTTTGATCCGAAGACGGGACACTTGGCTACAAAGTCTACTCGTTCAATATGCCAACATTCTTGTCCGGAAAGCCAGATGCCAATTCCAACAGGTAGGGATAAAGTATATCAATGCCCCTATCATCAGCAGCTGCATATGGCTGAACCCGTGGTGGTACCATCAATAGTAACGGAACCTCCCGCTGAAAAGCCAGAGATCAAGCAAGAGATTATTCCTGAGATCAAGTCTGTGATCAAGCCTGAGAGCAAGCATGAGATCAAGTCTAGGATCATGCCTGAAATTAAAAGGGAACCGGAGCCGGAGCCAGAGCTAGAGAAGAAACAAGAGGAATCTGAGACGGAGGAGGTTGAAATTATGAATGAAAAGTTCGAAGCCATACCAGAGCCGGAACCCGTACCGAAAGCGATTGCCCCCACTGGAAAAAAATACTTTTTGGCATTGCCGCAGCACAAGGACTTCTCGAACTGTGCTCCCTGTCGCTTCACGCCCAGCCCCATTATGGACGAGGAAGGTAATGTCTTCTGTCCCGGCAATTGCGGATGCTGCCAGTGCCCCTGGAAGGGTCGTGTCTTCGATAAGAACGAGAATCACGTCAATGTCAAAGTGTGCCGTTGCGTGCAGCGTGGCACCATCTTTACCAGTTTTGATGAGCGCGAGAATTGCAGTCAGACATCCTACTTTGACTTCTGCCCATGCCGCGAAAAAGCTGAGGCCAAGTTCCTGCAACTGTACAACCGTGAGATGTGGGCCACGCCAAATTCGACACGCGGTCGTGAAATCTCGCTTAGCGAGATTGATGAGATAACGGATATTGAATCGGATTAATCATCACGATTCGCCTCTTCATCAAACAACTCGGCTGCCTTTGTCACAAAGTGTTCAGTTCAGTTCAGTTTGAAACCATTTGGTTTCCCCCTTTTGGCTTACACGTTTTCGCATACTTCATTCTATTGTATTTATCATCGTTTTTTCACGCAAAAACAATGATAACATATTGTTTGACTTTTTTTTCTTTCTCTTTTTAGAATAAAATGTGCGAACCTATCAAACAACGTTCTAATGTGGTCTCTTCTCTTTCTGTCTTTTTCATTTCTTGTGTAGGCTTCCCAGCTCTGATGTTTATGCAGGACGAGCGACATTTTCAAGATAAAGCAGACGTAGAACCAGAAACCTGCTGTCAGAATATTCAGGCCGGCAAATCCTATATGCAAAAAATGTTGCTACCAGTCAAAGATAAACAAGTGTCCACATTGAATACAAACGACTGTACCGTTTGCTCCCAAACAGATAAAGATCAACAATTCACATTGCACAAAGAAGAATCGTCATGCCACGAAAAATTACCATGCCACGAAGAATCTCCATGCCAAGAAGAATCCCCATGCCAAGAAGAATCCCCATGTCAAGAAGAATCCCCATGCCAAGAAGAATCCCCATGCCAAGAAGAATCCCCATGCCTAGCAGGGCTCCAGGATCTGGAATACTTTCAGTGTGAATACAAAATACCCCCGAGATGGGATGGCATCCGTTATCCTACACAATTTGGTTCGAGACTGAACCCCTGCGGAACCGGCAGTTGTAAGCGACATTTTAATCCATCGATGAAAGCCGCCTTTTCTGCATCACTTCCAAAACCCTTTCGTAAGTCCTATATCTGTGTTTGTGCCCCGAAATGTCCTGAAGTGGCAAGTCTTATGTCGTTCGAGCAACTGGCGTGCATGTGCAATGCACCTCCGCCAACACCTCAATCTGCCAACAACTTAGCTCGCTCGATCTCTTTGCCTAACGTCGATTCGTGTAAGTGCAGCGCCAAAACAGAGTGGCATTCTACGCTTTCGGATGACGATCCATGCTCTGCCCAAGCCGTGTGCAGTTGCGCTGTTAAAACCAAAAAGAAAACTCCCTGTCGCTTGCCATCGATGGTTAGTCTCAAATCCTCGTGCAGGGTATCCAAACATGCCGTCGACCGCCCAATGAGGCCTACTCTGCTTCTCAGGGACGGCAAGCCTCCCATGCCTCTGATGCGTTCCAAGCCTCCGTGTCAAGTTCCATCTAAAACATTCAAAACCTGCCCGTGCTGCAAACAGAAGGTTCCGCAGTGGTCTTGTACCTGTGGAGTTTCATCTAGATCAACCATGAAAAGCGTGTGCACTGAAAAAAGAAACAATGATAAATCGTGTACTTGTGGAATGGAATGTAAATCGAACTATCAGAGTTTATACTCCGAAGAGAAACCGTGTATTTGTGGAACAAACTATCACAGTTTCATATCCGACAGGGTAGACGAGAAATCGTGTACTTGTGGAGCTCTATCTAAAACAACCTACCACAGTTTTGACTCTGACGAGGACGACGAGAAAATCTGTACTTGTGGAGCTCTACCTAAAAGAAACAATAAAAGCGCTTCCCGCAACAAAGACAAGGAGAATCCGTGTGCTTCTAAAGCTAAATCTAAACTTAAATCTAAAGGCCTTTGCAAGGTATGCTCCGATATTAAATTGTGTACTTATGGAGTTGTATCTAAGGCAATTTTCAAAAGTATTGATGATGATGGATCGTGTGCTTGTGGAGCTCTATCTCAAACACACTATGCAAGTGTATGCTCCGATAAGGATATGGATAAATCGTGTACTTGTGGAACCTTATCGAAAATGTATACCGAGGAGGACGATGCTAAATCGTGTACTTGTGGAGCTCTTTCTCAAACAAACTATACAAGTATATGCTCCGACAAGGATAAGGATAAATCGTGTACTTGTAGAAGCTTATCGAAAATGTATTCCGAGAAGGACGATGCTAAATCGTGTACCTCTGGAGCTCTATCTAAACCAAACTATACAAGTATATGCTCCGACAAGGATAAGGATAAATCGTGTACTTGTAGAAGCTTATCGAAAACGTATTCCGAGAACGATGATGCTAAATCGTGTACTTGTGGAGCTCTATCTCAAACAAACTATACAAGTATATGCTACGACGAGGATAAGGATAAATCGTGTACTTGTGGAACCTTATCGAAAATGTATTCCGACAAGGGCGAAGATAAATCATGTGTTTGTGGAACTGTGTCTAAAACAAATTATAAAAGCGTTTACTCCAACAAGGACGACTCTAGTCCTTGTGGAACTGAATCTAAAGGAAACTTTAAGAGCGTAACCGATATAAAATCTGGTACTTGTGGACCTGCATCCAAGACAATCTTGAAGAGTGTGTGCTCCGACAAGGACGAATATAAATCGTATACTTGTGGAACTGCATCTAAAACAATTTATAAAAGCAACAAGGATGAATGGCTTTCTCATGGAACTGGATCTAAAGGAAACTTTAAGAGTGTAACCGACTTGAAATCTGGTACCTATGGACCTACATCCAAGACAATCTTGAAGAGTGTGTGCTCCGACAAGGACGAAGATAAATCGTATCCTTGTAGAACTGCATCTAAAACAAATTATAAAAGCATGTTATCCAACAAAGACGACCCTTGTCCTGGTGGACCCGCATCTAAAGTAATCTGGAACAGTGTATGCTTCGAGCAGACGTCGTGTATTTCACGGGCACCCAGTTTTGCTAATAAAAGTGCTTCCGCTGGGAAAACTCGGATGTTATCAGTATGTTCTGACGTTTCTGGAGTGTCGGATACATTTAAAAACTGCCAGGGCGTTGAAACATCATTCAAAGAGGAGAAAAGTGCCTCTCTATATGAAAGTGCGGAAAATTTAAGTACAGACTGTTGCATAGAGAAGAAGGTAACTCCATCGAAAGCCTCCGATGTGTGTACATCGTTGCATCCAGAAGTCAAGAGTTTTTACATCTGTAAAGAAAATGGCTCGCGAAAGCAGTCCCCTTTTTCAATCAAAAAGAAATCTACTTACAATGATGTCCGTAGCTCCATCACCAAGAAAAGGAAACAAAGTGGTTCGTCGTGTAACCCGCGTAAAAGCAAAACTCGAAAGTCGATGCTATGTTCCACACGAACATCGTCAAGATCGCAATCAGTAATGGCTGAGGTCACATGCCTGTGCACGTCCACAGATCGCGCTAAATTGGGTGCAACGAATCGAAAGGGTCCGCCCTTTGCAAGAGTACTGAATAGTGGCCTCACTGTCACACCAATGAATCCTTGTATGCTCGCTTTGGCTGACGAACGCAATCCGAACGCCAGTGTTATCTGGAAGGGCGATAATTTTTGCGATTGCATTTCAGTCTCTTCTGATTCCGATCAGGAAAGTAATGAAGGGAAGCAACAAAAATCTAAAAAGTCTTTGGTTAAGATGATCAGCTCTTTGCCCAAACCCATGGTAATTAGTAGTAAAATTACTGAAGCGAATGTGGCTGATGAAACCGATATGCCAAAGAACGTAGCCGACGGAAGGCTTTCAGCTATGAGAATTTTGAGCTCTTTGAAACCTCCCAGGATAAGTCAACCCTGCTTCAAAAATAACGAGACGCTCGAAGAAGAAAGCGATGAAGGTTGTACATGTGAACCACAAGTTGGATATGAATGTGAACAAATAGATAGCTTTAAAGTTGAAATACAAGGTGGATGTCAATGTCCCACAGAGCAAAGCGACAAGGTATGTACTTGTAAAACTTCGATTTCACAATGCGGTCGTCAACTTAGCGTCGGAAAGAGTTGTTTAAGCAAATCCAGCAAGCCCACACTCAATCGCAGTCGTTCTTGCATAGTTTCGGTATCACAATCCGCTACTCAACGTAGCGTCGGGAAGGAAGTATTTAAGAGTTGCATTTTCGACGGCATAGCAGAGCCAAGTTATCCTAGCAAGGCTATCGTTTCACAGCCTGGTAATCAACGCAGCATCGTAATAGATGCGTTTAAGAGTTTTGCCACCAACGTCAAATCGGTGGCATCATGGAAAAGCTGCTGTGTATGTCCCATGGAAACAAACTCGTTGCGAAATAACAAATCAAATGCTGAATGTGTATGCAAATCACAAGTTACATGTACAAGTGAACCACATATTCAAGTATATGATTGTATATCACAAGAAAAATGTAAAAGTGAAGTAAAAGTCACTTGTAAAAGTGATGCACAAGTCACATATAAAAGCGATCCACAAGTCACTTGTAAAAGTGAATCACAGTTAGACTATGACTGTAAACCACAAGTTAAATGTAGTGAACCACAGTTAGACTATGACTGTAAACCACAAGTTAAATGTAGTGAACCACATTTTGTCTGTGACTGTAAACCACAAGTTGAATGTAGTGAATCACAGTTTGTCTGTGACTGTAAACCAAAAGTTGAATGTAAAAGTGAACCACAGCTCGACTTTGACTGTAAACCAAAAGTTGAATGTAGTGAACCACAGTTTGACTGCGACTGTAAACCACAAGTTGAATGTAAAAGTGAACCACAGTTTGACTGCGACTGTAAACCACAAGTTGAATGTAAAAGTGAACCACGGTTTGACTGCGACTGTAAACCACAAGTTGAATGTAAACCTGAGCCACAATATGGCCACACCAATAAGGATGGTTGTGATTGCAGCGCCAAGCAGCGCATAGTAGACATGTTGGATATTATCTCGGATAAATGCGATACCAAGACCGATCGTACTGTGGTCATGCAGAAAATAATAAAGGAATTAACTGATATGATGCGTAAGGCAGGGGAAAATGCGGATTGTCCCTGCTTTTCTGTTGAGGAGTGCATGGAGGCTGTTGCAGCTGGGAGAAGTCCTGCCAAGGAGGCCAAAGCCAGAAATGAATCGCCGAATCAAGGATTAACCAAGGAATATCTGGACCGCATGGAAAAATGCCTGAATGAATGTTTTCCTTCTAAGAAGTCTGGACTGGGTTACGAAATCGTCGCCTTTGAATTCGATCCGAGCTTGTTAGCTCAACGAGCTGCTGCTGAAGCTGCGGAAATAGCTGCTCGTGAAGCTGCTGAAATTGCTGCTCGTGAAGCTGCTGATAAAGCTGCTCGTGAAGCTGAAGCTGCTTGTGCATGCACCGCAATTGAGGAAAAGAAACAGGATCCTCCTCACGAATTTATTGGCGACTGTGACTGTGGCGTTCAGCCCATTGATTCTGCAGTCTTCCTAGACTGCGAGTGTTGTCATGAAGAACTCGATAAGTACGTTAGCTTCGAATGTGTTCAAGAGCCCAATATGCAACCCTGCCTCCCATGTGTTAAAGAACCCGAAATCCAACCCTGTCCGCCAAGTGTTAAAAAACCCGATAGCCAACCCTGTCTCCCATGTGTTAAACCCGATAACCAAGTCTGTCTCCCATGTGTTGAAGGCTGTGAAAAGGATTTCCAAGACATGTGTGGTCCGCTGACTGATCGAGAGCGTCAACTGTGCGATTATTTAATATGTCGAATGTGTCAAATTTGCCAGGGGCAGGCGGATCAGGACGAATGCCCAGGCGCTAGCAATAACACCGATGCTGAGAAAGAGGCTCATCAGTGTTGCCTCTGTTGTCACTGTCTTGCCATGCAGTGCGATAATCAATGCAAAACTGTGAAGAAGGTCCTGGACCCGATAGTATGCGACCCCGTTGACGAAATGGTAAGTAATTTGTGTTGCATATTTATCGTATGAAATCACTTACACAATCTCCGCAGCAATATTTCGTCGATTCTATGATATGCGATCTACAGGCAGTGGATCATGTGGTCAACAAAAATAAACTTTATCCCAAGGTACAACTGCGTATTATTTTCCGTTGAATGAAACTAACTTTTAGTTTGCCTTTCAGACCAAAACTTCGAAATGCATGGGCTCTGCGCCGGGAGATAGTTTCCCAGTGGTCATTACCGAAGTCTCAAGTTTGGGATGTAGAGCACTCTACTTACGCTGGGAGCTGCTCGACTGCGCCGGCGTCGGTGGTTATGAGGTGCGTCCCCATTGGTGTTGTGTGTGGTAAAAATGTAGATTTTCTGTTAAAAACGGTAAAAGACGATTTGGTAATAGGACTGGACCTATTCTGAAGCATAGGCATGAATACTATCAAAAAATTTCTACGGGTACTGTAGGTGGGGAGGGCCTAGGCACCTAGGAATAAGTACCAATACGTTATGCAGATTCCATGATGTCTGTTATTGTACCGTAGGTATATAACCCAGCACTTTCTCGACATTTACAAGAAAAGGTCAATAAGACCTAAGAAGACTTGGCTGGAAAAGAAACTCTAGGCTTAGCAATAAAAATAATATTTATGGGGGGTTGCAGTTAATTCAGCTTATTAGCCGCTTGAATAGTCTTGACTAACAGATTTATTTTCTTTCCTTTCGCCAGATTTATGTGGATGGACATCTGACAAACCGTTTCTATAATTACCGTCACGAGGCTGGCGTCATAAGCAATGTTGATGTGACAAAACCACATCAGATTATTTTGCGGACTCAGGCGTTGGGTCAAGAATTTCCCGAAGATAATGACTGTGGCTGCCCCAACGCTATGGTCAATGCCCATCCGGAATTGCTGGTAGGCGCTACGGAGCCCTGGAGGCCCAGTGTCTATATGTATGAGCCGTGAATATATGCACGATGCTAGTCAACCGAATTGTCGCTTTTCTTCCCGCCAAATTACCCCAAACCCCTCATTAACCTTGGAATTTGTGTTGCATCTGTTTGGAGTTGTAGCCAGTGATGACAATTGGAAAATTGTTTTACGATAATATCGAAAAACATATGTAAATGTACTATATGGAATTGAAGGTTAGCACGCTGCGTGCCCACCACAAAATTGTGCCTTAAAATGCACTCGATTTGATGTTGCACATGTTATAAACATACTCTCTATACAGAATTATATAGATAGATATAAAGCTATATATATTTGATATCTGTTCAACAAAACAAATTAAATGAGATTAGAGATGGGCGAAAATAAGAAACTAACCGATTTTCAGAAAACAGAAATGATATAAAATAAATAAATAAAACTGAAACTTCTGTTTGATAAATAACACTAGCTGTGTTGCAGAGAATCAAGAGTTAGTGCTGAAAAGTCTTAATTGCATTTAGGAGCACTTAACGGAATATTTGTTCTCAGTGTTAGTTTGGAAAAGAAGTGATCTTAATTACGCCAATCGTATCTATCACAAAATCTTGAGAATAAATCTCATATCACGAAAAACAATCGGAATAAAAGAAATGAAAACGATTGTATAGCATGTAAAGATCCATTAATTCGAATGTTCAAATAAAAACTATCTATTTAAGAGCCTCTGAACGCCCATCTCTATAAGCATTAAGAAGTTACATATATATTTAGTCTGCCGTTTTAGGCAAGAAAGAGCAGAAGATGAAGATGAGTTGTAGCTATTGTTAAAACCAGTTGGGATACCATGTAGATCCGGCAAAGATACCGTGTAGAGATCTTAATACTTACCACCTGGAACGTAGACGATTGTGACGACTGCGCACGATTCGCTAAGAAATTACATAGTTTTTACACACTATTTAATGCGCATTATTTTTACTGTGAATATACAATAAAGTTAACATTTAAATGCATGAAAGATGCACCACGCTCTTCACTCTCTCTCTATTTGGGGTAGGAAGAGGACTGGACGGGAGTAGAAGGATGGGGGGAAGGAGGAGCATGAGCAGGTTACAGGTTGGGCTAGATTGAATGTCGATTAATACTAGGCGTAGCTGCTACACGGAACATATATAAAACTTAGAGCTAAACTATCTACGAAGACACGGCTCGCAGGTGCCAGGGAGCACAAACGATGGATGGCACTCGGGGCACTTGGGATTCTCGCCAAACCATCTACCTTTCCCTGTTGCCGTCGCCGAGCTTCCGCTGTTGCTGTTGCTGCTGCGACGTTCAGGAATCTTTAGCTGAAATGAATTGTATAGATCACCTCCAGGTGCATAGCCAGTGCGTCCGATTGTCTCCAGTGGGAAGGCGTATTCCGGTATCAGCAGCTGCTTTCGGAGTTGTGTAATGTCTGTCGATGTTGACGTGGAGCTGGCGGTGACCAAATCCGAGCGACGTTGCGCCTTCTCTGTGGCTGCTGGCGGCGCGACAGGTAACTCGTTGGTTTTGATGGAACGTGAAATGGGCAGCCGCTTGCTAGTGGCACCATGGCTGGTAATGTCGTTCAGCTTGGAGTCCTGTTTATAGTCGCCGGTTGTCTCTGGGTACTCGCGTCCATCCACGCCGATTGGAGGATCCAACTTGGGAGGTTCTAGGCCATTAGCGGGCACTTTCCATTCGTAGTAAATAGGCGGTCCCTGTGTGGTGGCAATGTCATGTGGCACAAAGTCCACAAAAGGTGGCAGCAGATCGTTGAAGGGCACATCTGATTTTGACGGCGATCTTGGCGAGGCTGTTGTTGAGGTGGGCGTGGCCAGGCGGAAGCTCTGCGCAGGCGTTGGCGTGCGATTCTCCACAATATTGAAGGAGGCAGCGGCAGCAGGACGATAACTGCTAGTGCTGCTCACCGCAGGTGCCTGAGTGGTAAAGGAGAAGGGCAAGCCGGCAAAGGTTGTGGGTCGATTTACGGGACGAGCGGTGGTGCTGGGTGGTGATGCATTGGCCACTGCTCCAGCTGTCTGGCTAGCTCCTGCTCCTAGTCCTGAAAAGCGTACCGTACTGGAGGCAGTGCTGAAAGGAGCCGCCGACGAGGTACGCAGCGTCTCCGTTGACTGCTGCACTTCGTCCTGATTGTAGATGGGATACACAAAGGGAGGTTCGTAGATTTTCGAAGGCGTCTTGATAAACTGCACCAGCTTCGTGCTGTTCCGCTTGGCATTTTCGAACGTCGCCTGTTCCACAGAGTTGAAGTCCGCCGAGGTGTTGTAGCGCGTGCTGTGGCTGGTGCCCAAATCATCCGAGTCCAGGTCGGAGACGAAATTCGTTGACTTGCGTTGGTGCAGTGCCTCTGTGCGCTTCGTCACTGGCGGCACAGTGGGTACGGGGCGACGTGTGGTGGTGGTGGTGGTGCTAATGCGGGTGGTGCCACGGCTGCTCGTGCTGCTCGAGGCGATAATGGGCCGCGGTCTGGCCGTACTGCTGGACAGTTCGATCTGCGGCTCATAGGCGGGTGGCAGTATGGTGCGACTGGGCGGCGGAGGAATACGCCAACGGGTTTGGCCACTTTGTGCTGCCAGTTGTGGGTCTAGTTTGCCCGATCCCTTAGAGCTTTCGTCACGTATTTGATTCTGGCTGGGCGTCAGTTGCTGCAGCAGAGGAATAAGCAATATAAAGAGGATATTGGATAGAAGCAGGCAACACAAATTGTCCCAACTTGGCACTCACCTTGTATTGACTTCTAAACGATTCACCCGCATAGTCGGGTGCATAAGGTCGATCCAAAAGATCGGGACGTGGCGTGCGTAGATTGTTCTCCTCATCGTTGACAAAGGGCTTGTCGCGCTGACCTGAGCAGTTAACACACATATAAAGAGAGTTCTATAGATAGATATATATGATATACCATATAGTAACATACCTATCAGCAGGTTGGCTGCATAGTTGCTCTCTGCCTTGGAACAGTTGACCATGTACCAATGATCACAGATGAGCATGCGCTGTTGGAAGAGAGTCGTGTTGGGGCAAGTGTAGCTGAACTGGCGACCCAGGCCATCGCACATGTGGTAGACCTGCAAGAGAGTTTAAAGCACAACACCCTAATTGGTTGTGGGCATGTTTGGTTCGGCACTTACCTGGCAGCCTGTCTCCACGTCCGCGTAGTAGCCCGCGGGTCGTCCTGCGCAAGAGAAGGAGGTCTTTGGCATCGGCTTCGGCACGCTGGCATTTTGGCACTAGGAAGAGCACAAAGAGAGTGATAGATAATACCAGGTAAGGCAGGAATATGACTGTATTGTTCGGTATTATTCGGAGGGAGAAGGTGGCAACTCTAAAGGTTTCCCATGCGAAAAGCTATTAGTGGCATCCTAACAAATGATACCCCGAGAGAGATCGATATCTGCATATGAGTATGGGTACTCGAGCGGGTACTCAAACGGGCACTCGAACGGCAGCTGCAGGTGCTGTGCTGTGCTCTGATGAATTGACGTGATGTCATAACTTGGCACATGCTGCCCCAAGATGTTGGATTGCAACAGACGAGGTGCCGAGGGACCGACAGACCTCAGCCCGCGACTTGCTGCCGCTGCTGTTGCTGTGAGAAATGTCAATTTCGTATATGAACAGACAAACATACTTTTTAAACGTATATACTGTCTTCTCTGTATCTTCACTGTCTTCTCTTTAGTTTTTCAGTTTAATTATATAGAAAAAGTCTTCAGATGTATGCACAATGTACATGTGTTTCTCGCTGGCAGTGGCAAATTGTAGCCCAATGACTTATCGAAATCTGCCACTGGGTTGCGACACGTGTGAAGCTTCCGTGCCGTGTTGCCGAGTCCGTGAAAAATATTTTCCCAGCACTCGAAAACAATATAACATACCAACAACAACAGCAAAAACCACATATGAACTCCATCTTCATCTCTTTAAGACCCGCCCAACTGCTGGCCCTACAGCTTGCCCAAGCTTATATAATAAAATTCGATAAAAACTATTATTAATATATAGATATAAATATATAAGTATATATGTCTATACGACAAATAAATTTACTTTTATATTTTTTTCGCTGGACACCCGTTTTTGTGCAGAGACCCTTCGAATTCCTCAGCCATTTGCAATTTGCTGCGAATGGAATCTTTGGATGGCCCAAAACACATTCACAAATACATAAGTCGAAAGAGACAAGACAAGGCAACATTTTGTTGGAATTTTCAAATGATGACATCTCACATTTTGCAATTTACTATGGGCCGGACGGATTACAGACATTAGCATTTAAAGTATCCATCGATGTTGCGCTTGTTCTACTTATACCCCGCATTTGGACGAACTAGTTTGTATTTTTGGTATTTGTGAGATTCAGTTGAGATCTTCAGTTTAATAGATGAAAACTTGTTATTAACTGAGATGCATTCCTATATCACTTAAACTTTTTATGTTGTGCTAGAACTGTAAAAATATCATTAAAATCGGAGAAGATGATTTTTGCATTAAATTATACCGTGGCTTTCAAAGAAACTATTCCTTATAATTTAAGATTTACACATAAAATTCTTGTGTGCCATAATATTAGTATTCCGACAAATTTTTATACGAGTATATCTAATATTTTTACATATTATAAAATAATAATTTAATATACCATAATACATACAATACAGTCAAAGTATAATACTGTCAGTATGCTTTTGTGAATCTTTTTTTTGTTTTATTATATTTGTATTCTTTAATAATATATGAATATTTTTATAACATGATATAATATCAAAAATTCAATAATTTCTATATTATGCTTATAATGAGCATAGAAAATTTCCAACTACTCTATATAACCTTGTACAGGGTATGTAACACTTTACCCCCACCTAACTGGAGCACTACGATTTGTCTTTTCAACAGTTCTGTCAGCACTTTTACATGTCAACTAACCTACATATTTGGGATGGTTTCCCCGGTTGACTTATAAGGCAAGATGATTAGCATTCATGGGAGACTCTGTGGGCTGTTTAAATGATTTTGCATGCGCCTTAAAAGGGGCTTAAAAGACAACAACAACAACTACAAGAGAAACATTGTCTAACGAGCCGAAACTCGGGAAGCTGCTGACTCGAGATCACTTCAGATCGAGGCGAATTGACATTCCGAAATGTTGTTCCCAACTTTGACGTGACATATTGCCAGTAATTTGCGGCTAATGTAATTCGATCTCAAGCTGTGAGTACGTTTATACGTACCTTATATCATAGTTAATAGCTTTCAAGTTGTTGTTGTTGCTGCTTGTTGCCAAAGAGTTTGTGAAAATTTGGCCGGGACTCTTTGCAGCGCTTCTTGCGTTAGGGCCGAGTCGAATTGTCTGTTACCCAACTTCATAAACTTCAGTTTAGCAGCAGCTTCAACATTGCCTCATTTTGTTTTCGTTTTCTTTTCGCTTTTTTTTTCTGGTTTTTTTGTTTAATTTTTCTGGCCAAGAAACTTTTTTGTTCCATTTTTTTTGTTTTCTATCTTTCGTTGGAGCTGCAAAAGTGTCAGTAAAAAGGTCACTTGGTCAGCTTCAGCTTCAGCTTCAACTTCAGCTTTGTCTTTGTTTTAATATGCCCCAAGACCTTTGCCCATGTTGTTGTTGTTGTGCACTGTGGCATGTGTGCGAACGAGTGGCACTCACACACGAAGAGTGGGTGCACTCACATCGAGCCAGCCATAGAATAAATTAAATATGAAACAAAGCGTAAAGAGCGCAAAATTACAACATTTTCCGTTGTGTTGCTCAAAAACGGCAAAAAAAAAAGCAATTCAAGAAGAAGTAGAAGAAGAAGACAGCAAAGTAGAAGCTGTCAAAGTTGAGGGCGGCACATTACCACACACACACTTTGCATGCCACATGCCACAGATGCGGCACATTTGGCAAGTTTTCAAAATCATAAACAGCTTTTTATGCCGCACTTTAACCAGACAATTATCGTAAAGTCGGTCCTAATTGAAACAGATGAAGATGCCAATGGGCGTCTAAATCAATTGATTCTCTAAAGACCGAAGACTATAGTACTATATCAGTGCCAGTAATTGCCAGGCAAATTGTTTTCGACTGATTCAATGACATCCCATGTAGCTTCATGGAGCACAGTGGGCTTATGCTCGTAAAACTAGCTTTTTGCATCATAATTCTATCGTATAATGAGCTCAAGTTGTAAAAAGGTGTCCATAAGAATTCTGCAACAAATAGTTAAGTAATTGTATTCTTTACAACTTTGCTTAATTCCAATTTTCATAATGAGCAAAAACGAAAAGAATTTCAATGTTAATTTCAAGACAAGAATTTTTGAGTTTTTGCTTACATATGATTAGTATATGTGATAGTGATATGTAGTTAAAAACAAACTTTATGCATTTTGTTAAGTATTGTGAAAATATGTAAAATATGCCAATAAAGTTATTTCCTTGGATCATTAAGAATCATTAAGTACAGACAATATTTCCTTTTATAAAGCATTTATACTAAAAACCAGAAAGAGAGGCTAGCTTCGGCCGAGATTTTATACCCTTGCAGGCTCTTATTTTTTCTGATCGTTCCTCTAATACATAGCTATAATAACTCCAATCAGGATGAACAGACAGACATTGCTAATTCGACTCTTTATATTCATACGTATGTTATATACTTATATGGAAACTTTTGGCAAAACTAAATATATCATCTGCAAGTGTATAATATTGTAGTTATTCGAACTAATTGAATTTTATATATTAAATATTCTACTCATTATTAAAGTCTTATTATATTTATAGATCTGATATCAATAGCACACAGACGTTTCGATGATAACAAAACAAAAATGCAAATGCAATAAAAAAAATCAATTAGTTTGAGCAAATTTAAATAGAAAGAAAGATGGGAAATATTTTGATTAATAAATTGCGTATTATTAGAAATTAATTTGTCACGAAATACTCGTATGCTAAATATAATTATGTGTTGTAAAACAGCTAACTTATCAGATCTAAGTGGAACTGGTCAGGCATGGAACTTTTCCCATATACACGTATGCATATGTATATTGTATGCTTGTGAAAACCAGATGGAATCGGAGTGCAACTAATGCTGCTGAGGAAGTCAAAGGTTGAGAATGTAATACTACATATTGTTAGTGTTATAAGTTACTAAAATAGTATATTTTGTATAGAATTAACATCATTTTGTCAATAATATTATCGAAAATCTTATTGACTTAAAATAATCAATAATTAGCAATAATCTATTAAGAAATAACATTAATCGAGTGTAATATAGGAGAAACTAATGGAACTCAGTTATTATGTGACATTTGAGAAATGAGCCTGTCACTTCTAGACGGTAGCGGGTGTAAGTAGGGTGCTAATCGATGCTAGGCGATCTTTAATTTCTACTACATTCTTCAGATCTGAATACTCATTGGATAAATCAATTGAGCAGGCGTTTTACATAGATGTAATTGAATTGAGTTAGACAAGTATTTTGTATATTATTTAAACAATTAATTATTGCCATTATTGGCACGCTAATCGGCACATACACTGCGCAAAATAGGTATTGTTTTTAGATAAAATTCAATTTGCATTTCAATGCTCACGTGCCAGTAGCACATCATCATCTTCGCCTTTGGCATTGCTTACACATTCCCAAGATAAAGATAGATCTGCCAGATACGAGTTAGGGGGTGACAGCGCGATGGTCTGTCAGGGAGCTGGAGATGCTAGTCGGAGTCAGCGGAACTTACCTCACAGGCCAGAAATAGCGTCGAACAGAATAATGCGATGGTAAAGAGTCGAAAATCTCTCGAATTCGAGCTCGAATTCGCTGGCATTTTCGTCATTTCGTTGTGGTGTCTTTGTTTTCTTTCGATTAAGTTGTTGCTGTTGTTGTTGTCTTCCTTATTGTTATGCTCTTTGATTCGCCTTCTCTCTCCAGTTTCCGAATCAATTGTCGACGTCGTCTTCGCTGCGTTTTATAACTGAAAGTGTTAAGTAAACTCGATGTAAGTACAATTGTTGGAAAGCGCCTGCTAATTGCCCTATAGACCTATGGACTTTATATATAGCTGACCATTGTGGTCGAACTTTGCGTAATGCGATTTACTTTAGACACACAACTTTCCACTAAAATAAAAATAAAATACCAAACGAAACCTTAATAACTGCTATCACGCCCCCAACGCCCTGATGAGCTCCATGGTGAAAACAATTTTCGATTCGTGAAGTTCGTAATTAATTGTAATTTAGAGACTTAAAAAAACATTTACAATCGTCTCCTAAGAGTGAGGAGCAGGGGGTAAGTAGTAAATTGTTGCTTGTTTATGGCTCGCGGAATTTGCAACGCATTTCAAATGACGCCGCTGCCGACGTTGCTGCTGCTGCTGCTGCTGCTGCCGCCACGACCTCCACCTACAATTCAATTTTACAACCTTGCAACAGACACACTCACACTATCACACACAAACACACATACATACGATCGGTTGCTGCAATTGTTGCTGCTTTCTGCGCTTTCCAAATAAGTCGCTCTGAACTTTGAACTATATTGGCATACCCTGTGCGTGCGAATGCGTGAGTGGGGTATGCCAAGCAAAGGTAAGATAATAACGAGGGAAGAATTTTATTTGTCACCTTGTAGGGTATATGCAAATCATGCAGACTCACTTCGACTGGCTTCCCTTGGTTGACAAATTGAATTTTTTAATATTGTGTTTATTATCGATTTAATGCAGTCAAAATTCATCAAATTAGTGGAATATTTTAGCTGTTGTTTTGAATTTAAATTTCCAATTTGAATTCTGATCTTTGGTTTCCGAATTCGCTGCGCAGTCTTCGATTAATCAGTTAACAAGATCATTTGTGCGTGACGAACTGCTTTGCTGGATCCCCCAGCAAACCAAGGCTTGAATAATTGAGATACCCCCCTAGTTCCAGTTGCTTCGCTTTGGTTTCTCCTTTTGTTGACCTTTTTGACAACGACGACCAGCAACGGCAACTTCAACTGCAACGGGCTGCAAATATTTGCAACTTTATCCTCAGCTCGTGATGCTGGTTTCGTTTTTTATTGCCGTTTTGTGCCTGCCAGCCAAAAACAACAACAACAGCAGCAACAACAACAAGAAAAGCTAACCCGATGGAGAAGCCTATTTGACATTTTTGCCAACAATTTCCACAGAAAGAGCAGTGCGAACTTAACCCGAAGATGCTTGACTGGAGGAACAACAACAACAACCCCAACAACAACAAGAAGAAGAACAATTACTGTACCAATTAGCTGGCATTACAGGTTGATTACGATTACGAGTTGGGCCCGAGCCCAATTCATAGTTGGCATTCTTGCAATTGTCGAGAGGAAGTTATTAAGCTGCTCTTGGAGCTCAGCTTGTGGCCTTACCTTCAGTTGAACGAGTAGGTGGGGCTGCCAGCGATGATAATATTCCATATGGTCTTGTTAGTTCTGTCACACATCGAATAGTTTCGACTCAACAGACTCGCGACAGAGCCGATCTTGTTCAAAGATCAAATGTCACTTGTAGCCGAGAGCAGAACCGAATCGAGAAACAGAAATAGCAGCACAAACCGTATCTGAATCCGAATCAGAATCAGAAATCGAGCTAGAGATGCGATTTGAGAGACAGTAACAGAAACAAAGTCAAGATCACACGCGCCAAATTCGAATTCGAATTCGTTTCGATCACGTCGATGCTGTTAAAGATCCGCGGCAGATCCAATGGCATAAATTATATATTTATGATTACAGTTTGCCATTAACACTTAATGCCTATCGCGATGCATTTTCAACTATATTCTCACTTTGCCGTCTGCGTCTATCTCGAACGTATCTGTATCTCAAGTTGTTGTATCTTTTATTTTTCGAATTTGTGTAGCCGCTACGGCAACCGCGTCGAGCGAAGTCTCGCACAGAACTGATGCCTGCGAATGCATCCGACTTGGCTTAAAATTCACATTAGGCCGCTGGCGAAGTCCGCCCGCTAGACGCAGCACGAAAGCACAAAAGAAGCGCCAAACGATAGTCGCGTCATCGTCATTGTCGTTGCTGTGTGCACAGTGGGTCGCGTGCTTACAAAATTGTGATAAAATTCCAATTTTTATACTGTTGATGCAAATACCGCTAACTACAAAGTTATGCAACAACCTAAATTTTTAATGTTTTAATTTCAATTCCAAAAAAAAAACCAATAACTATATCTTATATAAAAATTGTTTTTAAATAGAGACCTAAAAAAGTACTTTTATCAATTAAACTTCTTAGCAATCGATAAAAATATTTGTTTTAATCAATTGTATATAAGAATAAGTAACTGACAATTGACGGTACTTTCTTTTAAATGATTGCTTTTTTATTTAGATCTTGTGGTAAATGTTTAATAATTGTAGCCTATTTTTATAGTTACTTATCTATTCAGTGGTAATTTAAGCCATTTGAAGCACAATTAATGGACATATAATAAAGTTTGAATTAAAATACAGATTTAATAAATTTTATTTTTAAAATTTTTAAATAATGAAAGACTTAAAATTTTTTAATTTATTTATATATTATAAATTATAAGCTTATATTATATATGAATTATATATCAGTGGAATGTATTAAATATAATTGTGTATATCAGCGCAAGTCAAAATGTTTTTAATTTACAAGGTAAACATAATTTTGACTGCTCGTGCACTGTTTGCAACCACTGTGCGACAAACATCGTCGTTAATAGCCGAAGGCGAAGCTGCTGCAAAGTTCGTCTTGACGCAGCCGAGTGGGCAGCACAGCAAGAGCCACATTCACAGTCGGAGGCCGAGTCAGAGCCCGAGCTTGAGCCCGTGTCCGAGCTGAGAGCTGGAGAGGAAGAGGGCGGCGTTAACATTGCAGCTACAATTTTCATTTCGATTTTCATTCGCGCAGCTAGATTGGGGGCTATTAGCGTGGGGCCTGCCACCGTTTAGGGTGAACCCTTCACCGCACTGTGTGCTGTGTGTTGTGTGTTTATTTTCCTAATTTATTGGATCACCCGCCACATAGTTGGCTAAATAGAGCGATCGAGAAGAGTGGCAGGCAGTCAGGGAGGCGGAGATCTAAGTCAGATTAGGCGCGCGGATTACGAAAGTTAAACTGGTACTTCTTCAGCTACTCGGAGTACTTGGAGTGTTGGCGTTGGCTTCGCAGTCGGCAACGTCTTCAGATTTCAGTGAGTTTTGTAAGATGAGACGCGATTTCCATTTTCGATTCATGCCGCTTTGTTTACTCGCCTTACCGCCTTTCCAAGACGAAGCCCTTTTGTCGTGCGGCACCACCGAGAATCGCCACATCTTGCCAGGGAGTAGGTAGACCCAGTAAAAAGAGAGATAGAGAGAGAGAGAGGACAGGGGGAGGGAGGTTGTAGGTTAGTGGCATGGATCAACCGTTAGTTGTTGCCTCATTGCATTTCTAGGTTCATATTCATATGCAGCAACTCGCGAGCGTCTATGATTATTTTGTTTGGGTCGTGACGCTGCTGCGCCGAACCGGCCAGGAAGTTGGAAAACTACTGCGGGAAAAACAACAATATGAAACCGAAAAGAGACAACATAATATACGAGAGCAGAGAGGGGTAAGGTTGATAGAAAACGGTGGTTTTTCGGCAGTATTTATAACAAACAAGAAAAGTGCAACATGAAATTTTGTTTGACGTTCTACGTATAGGAAAATGGGGAAAACCAAAAATGCAAATGGCAAAATGGAAATGTTAAAAAAATCTGGAAACTTATTAACACTAAACATGGGTGGTTTCCTTCACATTCTGTGAGCGCATACCCAATGAATGCTGTTGGAAATCGGCTAGGATGCGGCTCTCCGGAATGTCTGTCTCCACGCGGCTGCCGATGATGTCCAGCTCGCTTTCCTGCTTATCAAAGAATATGTCAATAATGATGCGCACACCTGCAGTAGAAGTATACCAGATTTAAAACATTTAACAAACGATACAGTCGAGCTTGCCCGACAGTTAAATACCCTTCACCCCACAGTATAACCTTTTGTGTATTTATAATATTCATATTCGAATAATTTCAAATGATCGACTTTCGGAGGCTTTGCGTGTGTTAAATAAGATTTGAAAATAACTTAATCTGCGCATAATATACAAGAGTTTTCATGCCAAAGTTGATGGTTCTAGCTTTCGTAATTGCTGTGAATAGAGTGTTCACACAGACGGACATGGCGTGGATTCTTGATCAATAATATATACACTCTGAGCAGTCTGACACGCCTTTTCAAAATTTTCATAGGTCTCATAGGGTATTTATGTGAACATATATCGAGCATCGAGACTCGCATACATACCCTGCTCGGTGCGTCTGATGGTGGTCTTGCTCTGGTATGATTTCTCGATCGATTCACCCTCACCGGACTTGCCATCAGCACAGCCGGAATGCATCGACTGTTGCAGTGATGTCTTATCATCCATGGTGGTCAAACGAAAGGTACTCGCCATGTTGCTACATAGTTTTATTATAGTCTGATCAGAATCAAAGTAAACAGTTGAGGAGTCAAGCACTTTACCTGCTTCCGCCTTCGGCCTGACTGTGCTGCATGTTGGACATATTGTGGCAGAATTCTTCTCCTGTTTGCTGTTGATTTGACGCCTTCGGATTGTTGCCAAAGTATGCTGACTTGGCAAATTCTAGTTCTTGATTCTTTTGAGTCGCATAATTGTACAGTTTTATCATATCACGAACTCGTATCGGCTGCTCCTTTAGCTCTTGGGAAACCGCATCCGGCCTTGCGCTCACCTGCGATTCTCCCGAATAGTTACTGCAGTTGTCCTCCTCATAACTGTGGTTTGTCAGATTTGTGCCCGAATTGTTCTCCTTGCTGTTCATATTGGAATTTGAATAGTGTATCTATATTGCTATATCTAACTCTAATGCAGTTAAACTATTTGTGTTTCCGTTAAAATGTGAGAACCAAAAAAAATCAGGAACAAATCTGCTTTCCAAAGTAAATGCTATGCACGGAATGTTATCAATAATTAGAATAATATATATTTTTGAGAGCTGTTGAATACTTAGCAATGCTTGCTGTGTCTCTCAAATCGAAAGACATATACCGAGAACTCTTGGACAAACTTGATAAAAATGGTATCACAAGTTTCAAAGGAGGATGAATACCTGATCAATCATTTCGATATCAATAAATCTGTCTCTCTCAGCCAAGTTCAAATAGGCTCATTTATCATTCGGAAGCAACAGTTTACATGCATAAGCAACAAAAGAGGAGAATAACCTCGAGAGAACCGAGAGACTGCCTCATGTAATTGTAATTGTAATATGTATGGTATGTGGGTACTATGGAGACTCTGGGGTCTCATCTTCAATCTTCCAATACGCTGGTAATTACTTGGCCCAACAAATGTAAATGCAATTCATATTTGAGATGAATTTACAGCTACAGCCGACGACCTTCAAAGTCCAACTCAACTCAAAATCGAAACCCAAATCGAAATCGAAACTGAAGCTGAAATCGAAATCGGAATCGAAGCGCCTCGACGTTTTTTTTTTTGGTGGTTATTAGTGAAATTTGAAACGTAAACTGAATGCCACAAGAAAACAATTTGAATTGTCTTAGCACGGATTTGGCTGGCAATGGAAAGGCGTGGCCTGCCCCTCGTCCTCTGCATGAGTGTGTGTGTGTGTGTGGGTTAATATGTTTTGAAATTGGGTGAGCGATGACTTGCAGCGGCTACACGAGCTCAACCCAACAACGACCCCCATCAGGCCCACCAGCGCACTAACCTGATCATCATCATCAGCAGCAGCAGCAGCAACAACTACTACAACGGCATTTCAGTTCCATTTGGCAAACGATCCCGAAAAGCCGCGTTTAAGGTCGCCTAATTGCTGGTGACATGTGGCAACTTCATTGCAAAAAGCTTTTGCTAATTTTGCTTGTGTTTTTACGAGAAAAAAGAAAAGTTACCTTCGGTTTGCTCAAGGGTAAGACTCTTCACGAGTTAAAAAAAAAAAGAAAAATATTATGAATATCAACACTTCTATGTGACGCAGTTATCTGATTGTGGTGAAATAAGTTTTCATTCAAAAAACCATCTAGTTATCTTGATAAATTCTATGATTCGATTTAGAGAGGCGCATGTTTTAGGACACGAAGTTGGACTCACTTGTTGACATTTATTTTATGGAGAAGTCTTATTACTAACTTGTCATGGGTACTAAATAAAACCATATATCAAGTCCACAATGCTAAAGTCGAAGCATGTTTATAATATTTTTAAGCCTTACAGTTAACTTTGATGAAACTTGCGTAAACTTTTCTTATTTTTCTTCTACAATCAGTTAAAGTTTCTTATGAATTTAAGAGTTCTCATTTTGATTTTATTGCGAATTTTTTATTTTCAACAAGTTCTTATAGTAACTGAAAGCGATGAATTCATCTGGACAGATTAGCTCAAATAAACAAGCAAGCTCAGTATCTCTTTATAAGGCCCTACATAATCACCTCTTCATGGCTGTCCCACGATCAGGTGTAAACATTTAATGCTCAAAATATGTTTATAGATATAATAAATACATGAGCAATAAATAAGTGTTGTACCTTGGAGATGATATCTACGTTTCCTACATTGGTTTTCAACGTTTATAAAGTTTGTCACTTCGATATTGTTTTTAGATTCTTCAGCGAACACTAACTATCTTACAGATACATCTGCATCGCTCGACCTGCAGCTACGTTTATTCATTTACTGGCTAATGTGACTGAGCCACAAACGAATAAAACGAATATTCATGAATGCTCTTAAAGAGCTTAGTCTCTCTATATATCTGTCTGTCTCTCTGTCTGTCTGTCTGTCTGTTTCTCTGTCTGCTTCTCTGACTGTCTGTCTGTCGGCGGACAGAGTCTTTAGTATTCAATATTCTTGCGGCTAATTCTTCACATGTCTGACATTCTTGGCTATACGTGTTGCAGCCCGAAGTTGATGCTGCTCGAGTCGCGTCGAGTGGAGTCGAGTGAATGCCAAGCTTTGGTTCTAACGAGTGTCTGTTTTGAACTGAACTTGTTGCTTGCGCATCTTTTTGGCAATTAGCGTGCGATGTCAACGGGTTCAATGATGGCCCACAGTAGGTGTGGGCATACTGTGAGTATGGTGGCTTTTTGTGTGAGTGTTAGTGTGAATGAGTGGCAGTAGAATGCTTCTCCCAGTGATTCGTTTGCCGGCGAGGTGTGTCATCGACATCTCTCTGTTCTTGTTGCTCTCACGGGGGAGGCGAAGGCGTGTGATTCTATTGAAGGTCACAGCAATAAAAGCAAAAGAAGCAGCAACAGCAGCAACAACAAGAACAATAACAACAGCAGCAACAGCAATAGCAACAATTGTTGCCATTTATGTTAGCTCATTTGTTCTGCCTCTTTCTCGCTCTGTCGCAATGGGGCAACATATGTTTAATTGCCAAATTGGTGCAATTCGGCATAATTCATGTTGATAGCCCGCCAAGTCGCCGCACGGCGCAGCTCAGCTCAGCTCAGCTCAGCTCGTATTTCGCAAGGTCTTATTGAAGCAACAACAATACACAAAGATTCACACGTTGATTAAAACCCATTTGAGGCGACACAAAGCCGCAGGCAAAGGTGCAAAGCATGAAAAATGAAAGTACATGTGGAGGCGAAGATATGGCAGCATTATCTGTGTCTGCCACAACGATACATCGCTGATAAGAGCCGAACAGTCAGACAGTCAAACAGTTGTTAGCAAAGTGTCAATTATTGCGTATACGCCACATGTGAATGGCCAATTGTGAGTAACGAATGTACGCATTGAAGTGCGTCCGACTGTACTCCCAGCTCAACAAGCCAAAAGTCAAACAAACGTTGCGAGTGAGCTAACTGTGCAAACAGTTTCGCCTTTGCCCTTGCCAGCTGCCAGCTCCAGTTGCAAGTCCAAGTTCGCAGCTTGAGCAGCGCTAAGCCGCGCGCATCCGGTCCCACCATCGAGGCAGCAAGCGAGCGACATTAAGTGGCAATTTTTCTAGCCGCAATGCGATGCTACAAATTTGTCAAAGCCAACAGCGCTGCAAGGTCAGCGGGCACAATGATCATGACGAGCGTCATCCGGAGCTCGGTCCGGCATATCATTGACCTTAAGTGACGATACTCCAGTTAAGCGACAAGAGCGCAGCCATATCGAGATCACTGAATAAGCCAAGATTATCACCTTTGGAAACGTTTTATTGCACTTACAACGGCCATTAGTTGAAGTTCAATTGTGCAGCATCTTCAGCATCAGCGGCATCTTCAGCATCTTCAGCCCCTGGCGCAATGTATAACACGACTATTAAAGGTCATTCAATGAAAAGCGAAAACCCGCGAAGAAATAGATGTATCTTAGTGTGTGAGTGTGTGTGTTTGTGTGAATGTGTGTGTTTGTGTGAGTGTGTGTGTGTACGTTAAGTAAATCAAATGAGTAAACAAATAAACAAACGGCAAGCGGCCAACGACGGCGCACACTCCGTTAATTGTTGTCTATTTGTTGCCAGAGAATGCTCCACAAACGAAAGACTTAAGACACGAACTAGCGAGACAATGCCCACAGCAGCAGCAGCGGCAGCATCACCGGCAAAGGCAATATTTGTCTACCCTCGAGGATGATATTGTTGCTTTTGTCATCGAGTTGGCAACGCTACATAAAATTGGACACCCTCTTGAACCGACATAGAAAATAATAAAACGAGGAACAACAACAACTGACGAAAATAAACAACAATAACACTCGCATTGTTATTGCTGTACTATTGTTTTTTATGAGGCAGTCTGAAATTTTTATCATCGCTTTATTCCCCATGTCGAATCTTTAATGTTTTGTCCGTAATTAAAACAAAGTAGTGTGTTATATAAGCAGTTAGATCCGTTATCTGTTTGCCGTTTTCTCGCTCTTATTGTTAATCAATTTTCGGTGAGGTTCGGCACAAGTTCTGAAATGACAAAACATTCATTGTTCAAGAAAGGTGTGCTGCAGAAGGGTGGGGACGGGGTAACAACTATGTTTCAAATGAAATGACCTTCAAATGGCAATGAGGCAGGAGGAGCAAGTGCCGTTGCTTCTCTGCTGCTAGGCCCAGAAGGCATCGCTACCCATGGCAAGTGGCTCCACTTCAACAATGAAGCCATCAAACTGCGCGAGTGTTTTCAATGCTAATGCCGATTCCACAACAATTCGGTTCAATGATGTATGGCATACAGAAATTAGAGTATATGATTAATTGGTCTGCCACAAAGAGCTATACATTCATACATACATTTGTATATGTATGCATGTGTACTAGTGCATATGCTGTGTATGATGTACGCATTGTGTACTTGGCATAATGATGATCGTGTCTTGTTTGCCTATGGCAAGCATTTAATATTGATCAGCAACAGCAGCAGCAACAAAAATAACTTAACCCACATATGATTGCCGAGTCTTGGGGTGTCTTGAGGTGTGCTCCATTGTGGCGCCCCTTGAATGATTAAACCTTTATAAATAAGTCTTCATTCGGCAGCTATTGATGAGCGTTTTCTATTATCCACTCGCTCAAAGCTGAAGCAGCTTCTGTGGAAAGATTATGAGAAGAAAAGAAACGGACAACAAAAAAGAACAAATATCCCCGGGGCGCCGAATGAGAGATACACTTGATGTGAAACTATATCACGAGCTTAGCCAAGGTAAGTGACGTGGTCCTCAAAGTGAACTATGCAACCAACTGGTTCTATTTCAGGCAGTATGGCAAAAGGAATGGCATATTAATAATGCCCTAGGCAAGGGTATGCAACATGTTGCTGTAAGGTGTCAATCAAGGTGTTTTGTATGCTGTCAATTAATACAGCAAAGTCTCCAATTAAGCTGCAACAAAATGCAGACTGCTCTTACTGTTGCAGTTGCAGTTGCTGTTGCTGTCAGCTGTTTGCGGCTTGCGGTTGAATTGCCCATGAAAGTGGCAGACAAAAGTTGCAGCTGGGATGATTACTCACTAATATAAATATTTAGGCATGTAAATAAATCTATTTTGTAAGGTATTGTTGGAGGAGGATTAATTATAATTATGAGTGCATATAATTTAAGTACATCGTTTTAAAACATATGTTTATAAAATCTTAATGACTATCCGTGATTTAATTATATTCAACATAATACTTTTATTTATTTTCGATCCTTTATTTACAGTTTCCATTGAAATTTTGATTAATTTATTTGCCTAACTGCGTACTTGCTTAACTTTTATTGCACCTTTAATAAGTGAACAGTTTGAAAATATTTAAAAAAGGGCAAGTTCTAGATAGTTCTTGTTGTTGTCACTAATTAAACTAAAATTATTGTCATGTTTAGAATCTTATGTATATTATCAGGCAACCGATATATAATTGCGCATTAAATGCCCATTAAAAACGATTTAATTTTTGATGATACATTCAATCAATAAATATCCATTTCAATTATATTATAAAATGTAAAATTTTATAAATTCTCCACAAACGTAAAGTATACATTTGTTGCGAAAGTAATTTTATGATGTAAGCTCCATGTGATAAGAAGCAAATAGTCCCCAGTTGGTAATGGGATATGTAGTCTTTCGACCATCGGATAAAAATCTTTCAAAAGCTGTTGTCCCTATGGAAAAAGTGTTTTTTTTATATATTGTAGCAAAGTTATCGATTAAAAAACTTACCATATAGGGACATGAATGGTTGAATGTTGAAAAGTCTTGAAAAAATCCGAGTATCAATTTGGCGATCAAATTGTTTTTATTTTTGCTCCGCAAAAAATTGCACGCATCAAATGTGGTGTCAATAATCCAAGGCTTATATCCATTTGCCTTTCTGAGAACTTGTAGCCGCATGGTTATCGATTTGACGGGCTGCAGCAAAGTCAGATCGATATTTAAAACTGTTTTGTTCCGTTGCACAGCGCGCAGACGGCAAGTTGCGATGGTGACCCACGACTGATTATACGATTCACAAATAGCATTTGTCATTTTAAAAACAAGTCCCCTCTGTAATTTAAGATATTTTTAATAACATTCGTAGAATAGTTTTTCGTTCCCATACGTTTATATGAAATATGCACAGTAAACACAGAGCGCTCACGAAAACAGAAGGTCCAGTTCGCATTTTGCTGTTCATTGACTGATGATTTTATTTTGATTGTGAGTTTTCGGAGTTAATATTTCGATTTTGTTTTTTACCATTATGATTTTAATCTTTAATAGGTTTCGCTCATTTATTTCCAAACAAAACAATTATTTATAAATTTTTTGTGCTTGAACCATTCAGAGGACAGTGTTCGGGTTGTAATAAATTGTATTCCATTGTGGCTGATACTAAACTCCGGATCTACCTTAAAATACTGAATCTTTCTTCTTTTCCTCGTTTAACTGCATGCTCACGTATTCCACTTATTGCCGATTTTTTTTGTTTCGTTGCAAAACACTAAATCACCCAATCTGATTTAGGTTGCTAAACTATCGGAGGTAGTGTAATAGTAACCTATAAACCAAAACAAACGAGTTAATTTTTTTTGTTACCAATGAACTGAGAATTAATAAAAATATGTTTATGCTTCGAAAGTTTTTAGATATTATAGACGTATATAGTATATTTTATTTATTTTTATTCGACGAATGTAAAGTAAACATTTGTAACAAATTGTATTCTTTCATAAAAGCTCCATGTCAAAAGCAATACATATTCTCCAGTTGGTAGTATTAGTGGAAGCAATCCGGCATCTGGATAAAAACCTTTTACATATTGTTTGCCCTGAAATCAATAATTAATAATGTTTTTAACTTATGGTAAAAAAGGTTAATAATGTGAAGTTTTTAGAACATTTTTGTAAATTGAATACATGGCTCTATATATACGGATGATCGCCAAGGGTATATTAGATTCCTATTGAGATTGATATGTTTTTTTGGAACTCACCACATAAGGACACTGGTGATTAACGGTTGAGTAATTCTTGAAAAGATTCCAGATCATTTTTGCGATCTTATTACTGTTTGGAGACTTCATGAATTTGCAGGCATCTATGGTAACGTCTACTAGCCATGGCTTGTAGCCATTGAACTTTTTCTGAACTTGAATTCGAAGGGAAATCGAGTTAGTGGAATGCAGAAATGTTGCGAAAATATTCGCGATGGTTTTGTTCCTCTGTAATGCACGCAGTCGACAGGTTTCAATGGTAACCCATGATTTGTTGCGTGATTCGCAGACCATATTCGTCATTTTTATCCCAAGTCCATTCTAAAAATTATAAACATACACATGTAAACACTTTATATATACCATATAAATCGAAACGTACATTCATATTAAATTCTAGCTGAAGCAGCGCAATGCAAACAAAAATCGCCAACCTGTTCTCCATTGCGTCTCGATTAGACTAAAATATTTTTTTGTCACATATTTTTTTAGTAGTTTTGAACTCGTAAATTCCTAATTGTTTTTAAATACCTTATCTGCATAACATAAAATGAAAATTTAAAATTAATTGCTTTACAAGAAGATAAATATATAAAATTAATAACAGTCTGCCATAACTGACTATTTCCTAATGGATAATTAATAAAGTCAGTCGATTTTTCGGGCAATTACTTCACAAATGAATTGGAACATTTATGTTAATTTGATTTCATTTCATTTTGTTTTAAAAAATAATATACGTAGAGTAATCAAATGAACTTTAACCACCTAAGAAGTTTGCATATCGCACAGACGGCAAGTTGCGATAGTAACCCAGGGTTATACGATTATTTTATATTTTGCGAATCAAATGCTCCATCTAGAATTTTATGTTGATTGATCGGCTCTTTAATTTAAAGTGCGTATTTTGACTTTTGGATGTTTTTTGCTTAAACATTATGATTGTCATCTTAGCTTCACTCATTTAATTTCAAACAATCGGAACGTTTATGTACATCATGGTTATGATAAATACGTATTGTATTAAATCTGAACCGTAATCCGTATCTCTTATTTTTTGTAAAAACTAAAATAGAGAAAACAAATTCATGCGAGACATTCAAAAGTTTGACAATTTTAGAGTTCGTGTACGTAATGAAAACAGTTGGGAATTTTAAACCATAGATTTTATTCATCCAAAATTCTTTTTTACATTTTTAGAATATCTTCAACGAAGTTAAAGTATACATTTGTTACAAATTGTATTCTTTCATAAAAGCTCCATGTCAGAAGAATAACATAGTCTCCAGTTGGAAATATTAGTGGAAGATTTCTGGCGTCTGGATAAAAACCATCAACATATTGTTTGCCCTGAAAATTGATATCAATAGGGAGTATAGTTTCTAATAATTGTTTTTCAAAACTTACGACATAAGGACATGGATGGTTGACAGTGGAGAAATTCTTAAAAAGATCCCAGACCATTTTTGCAACCTTATTGCTATTTGGAGACTTCATGAATTTGCAGGCATCTATGGTAACGTCGATAACCCATGGTTTATAGCCGTTGAACTTTTTCTGAACTTGAATTCGAAGGGAAATCGAGTTAGTGGAATGCAGAAATGTTGCGAAAACATTTGCGATGGTTTTGTTCCTTTGTATTGCGCGCAGACGACAGGTTTCAAAGGTAACCCATGATTTGTTGCGCGATTCGCAGACTATATTCGTCATTTTCATCCCAAGTCCATTCTGAAATTATGTATAAAAACTATAAACTTTATATATACCATAAGCTATATTCTCTGGATCTTACATTGATACTGAATTTGAGCAAAGGAAGCAACAAGCACACAAAAATCGCCAATCTGCTCGCCATTACGTCGTTTTTGTATTAAACTTAAAAAATGGACTGAATCATTTTTCTGTTGTTCAAGTTGGAAATTTCAATAATCGTTTTTTAATACCTTTTCCACAAACAATATAAATAATAATTGAAAAGTAATTGCTTTGGAAAAAGAGGAAAAAATAGTTAAAAACAATGTGCTAAAAATGCATTGGTAATTAAATAAGTCGTTGATATATTAAAACCGGTCCTGTTAAATATACTTTGATATAAAGTTTTGAAATATTTTGAATTAATTAAACGTTTTGACCCCATAACATTTTATATATTATGGTTTTGTAAGTAGTTCGATAATGAAAAAAGTTGAACATATTTGTAATAACATACATGTACATACTAATAAATGTGTTTACATTTCGGGTATTCAATTTGTTTAAATTTTGTATTCAATTGGTAAATAAAAAACCACCACAAGCACTACTATAGTGACATATGTTTGTTCTGTGATTCTATAAATCCTCAACAAAGGCAAAATAAATATTTGTTTCAGCTTGCGGCCTTTTATCGAATATCCACGTTAAAAACAATGCATATTCTCCAGTTGGGATGGCAGTGGGCAGTTGTTCATATTGCAAGTAGAAATCCTTGACCATTTGCAAGCCCTGTGGGGTATATAGAATAAAAGCATAGTATTTTTAGGAATTGCTTCGCCTCACCTCATAGGGACACGTATGGTTAATTGTTGAATATTCTTTAAAGAGTTCCCATACAAAACGAATGAGGGGATTATTTCTACGACGAATAAACTGGCAACCATCAAAGGTAGCGCTATAGAGCCAGGGCTTGTAGCCGTTGGCCTTCTTCATCAGCTGCCCTTTTACGAAAACATCGTTAACCGGATGCAGAATTGTAGCGTTTATATTAAGGAACACCTTCGTTCGGCTAACGGCCCGTAGACGGCAATATCCGAAGTCCACCCACGATTTGTTGTACGATTCACAGACAGCATTTGTCATTTTAAATACAATTGCATTCTGTAAGGAATTATGAACTTTAATAACTTTTCAGATTTCAATTGTTTCACATCTTATTTATACACAGTAAAAGAATCCATGCAATTGGAGAAGCATTAATATCAATGCAGCGCGTCTGCTCATTGCGAAACGGTTCTCTCACGATTGAGTTCGAATTAGTTCTGAATATTAAATTAGCTCCTGTACTGCTTTTGTCGCAATTTGTTTTCAATCAAGTTCAATTAAATTTTCCGACAGTCATTAGCGCAGTCAATATGATATCTTGATAGACACACGAACCTAATCGGTCTGCGGCGGTTTCCAGTCCAATTGGGTACAAATTTGTGATTTTTAGCTATGTATGTACATACGTGTTTTAAAGAAATGCTGAAATGTCAATAAATTATTCATTAATATAACTTTGTGTCGTAAAATCGGGGAACCTATGATACGATACCTTTTTTTTTGTAGCTCGGTCATGTTAATTTTTATAATATAATAACGATAAGCAAGCGATATACCGGAATACCAATTTCAATTTTAGAACAATTAAATAAAAAAATTAGAAATGTAATGCCTAAAAGTATGCAACGTTATATTCTGGCTTTTGTCATAAAAACGAGATTAAAAAAAGAAAAACTTTTGTGGCCCCCATCTGAGCTCGTTTTCCAAGACACAATCCCATTTGTGTCCCGGATGACAACATTAGGTAAGCAGTGCACTGCTTTGCCCTGCTTGTATTTCGAGCCCATTTCACTTAAGACACGCTCCATTTGTGTCCCGGATTTATTGGAGCACTCGCGTTTTTTTAAGTTTTATTTTATTTTTTTGTTTTTTTTTTTTTTATAAAATGAATACCCCTTGCCCCAGAAAGAACCTGCAGTTTTGCATTTTTGTCTCATCGTTGTTTTTTTTCCATTTAATAAACGTAAAGCGTGCATGAAGCTAATAAGAGGTTTTTAAAATGCGAAAATTGCGACAATATATTTTTGAAAAGTAGCTACAAGGCCAGGTATTTGTTATTTAACAATTAATCCCGAAAAAAATATGACCTTAAAGATTAATCTCGGGGAAAAGCTAAATTGGCATCACTCTTTAAATGGCACCTTGGAAGAAGCTAGAGTTGATGGGAAAATATTGAGCTGCCAACACTGGTCTGCAGATTATATCTTATTTAGTTTCCTGGCGTTACGATATAATAAAATTTTGTAGCTAAATTTATGTTTGATATTAACTTAAGCTTGAGTTTTTAATTCCCTGCTCAATGCTGTTTGATACTCTTAAAATATTCTCTAAACTACTGGATGACCTCTTCATTTGTCCATAAAAACTAGAGTATAATAATAATTTTAATACGTTTTTAGTTTTGGCAGACATAAAATTGTCTATTATACCGGATTTCTTCTCATTACGAAAATATATAAATACTATTTTTTATTATTGCAAAGCGGATGCAATTCGAGTCTTTTAAATTTTGTTGCAAATTATTTGAGAAATTTCTGTTTGCTGTCGGAAAGCGAATTCATTTTTCCATAGAGAGCCAGGCAAACACACTTATATATTAAGGTAATTAGCATGCACACGAATTCTTAATAGAAAGTCAAATATAAATACGGTAGACGTAGACAAAATGAAGTGCATTTATTCCCTGCGTTACGTTTCATTTGCGCAAAACAAGTATTAGAAAAACGAAAGAAAACACTTCCACTAGTTCCACTGTTTGTCCACAGGTCAAAGATACAAATAGACATGCACACAGAACCTTTTTACAATCGTTTTTAATGGGCAAACAGATGATTTCAGAATTTCCCATGAAGAGAATTTTCCATACTCCCACTTATACTTGAGTTTGATTCATTTGCAAATGATAATTCGCATAACAGGAAAAGGGAACGGCCCCTTGGAATATAAATGCTGTAGTTAATTGGTCCGCAATTACTGAATCGCCTGCACTCTAGTTCGATTGAAAGTTTTGTTGGATAATCAACTTGTGACCGCTTAATTGCACTTGAAATACACATGTTTACTCGCTAAAATGAATAGTTATCGCGATATTTACACCTACCCCGAAGCCGTGTGCGGCAATACCTTAATATGTCTGCATGTGTGTATACACTTACGAGCGCACACATACCTCCACCTTCAGCTTCACCTACACCCACACATATCCGTTCAATAAATAAAACTCTCGAATGCATTTAGAAAAATCGCATTTGGGACTTTATTGGTTCTCTCAACGCCGGCGACGGCGGAGGTGGGAGCTTAACTCGGATCTGGGCGCCCCGGTTGAAAGATGGCAAAGCTTTTCCGTATGAAATGCACTCGAATCGTTGTTTGCTGTTTGCGCGATTTGTAGCTGTGGCCAGGCCAGAGCTGAGAGCAGCGTGTAGCGTCGCTCTGAATTTCAATGGGTTCTGATTGTTGGAGTGTTGGTTATTGGTAATTTTTGCGTTCTACTACTACGCGTACCATCATGACAGGTATTTTTTGTATGTCGGGGAATTAAAGTCGTATCAGTTGTGTTGAGTCATAAAATAAATCAGGCAGCTTGACACAAGCGTCGATGTTAAATCACGCCAATCGCACATCGAGAGGGGGCCCCACCTTCGTCTGCCTCGGACATTTGGAGAGGTGGTAATAATTATCCAGTGACAAGCAGACTCTACACAGCTCACACAGAGTACACACACACACACACATACATTGCGCGCAAATCCGCAATCGCAATTACCTCTCGATATCCGAAAATGTTGCTAATTCTGACTTTGACTTTTGGTTTATGCTTCTTGCTGTTTCTGTCTCTCTCTTCCCCGCGAGCTCGTTCGCATTTGCGCTCTCTGTTTGTTTGTTTGCCTTTTTGTTTACTTGCGGCTTGGCTTGTAGCCGAACTTGCTATTCCAAAGGCACCATGACTTGCCGAATCAAATAATGTTATTCATCATAATTGCTGATAATGGCCGTCTATCTAGTTTTCATGCCTGCAACGTGGGCGGCGCCAAGTGAGAAAAATTAAATGAACCTAGTTAAATGCGCAGCAGCAAAGGTGCTTCAGACATACCAGAAATTCTTTTTTTAAATTAAAATAATAAACGACCATATTTCTTAGAGCGTAGATTTTGTTATCCTTTCAATAATGCTTTCAAATCTAGAAGATCAATGAGCTCTTCATTAGCTTTTCGACTTTTGTACCATTTTCTGTTTCTATATACCTTTACTTAGTTCTCTTTCAATTGTTTTGTTTCAGTTCTTCCTCAACTAATGACTTAGCTCAGTTCAACCCCCCACAACGCAGTAGGAAATCGCCCAAAACGCTCACATGACGTATGAGTGATTTTTTAATAGACATTCTAAATTGCCGTCAGTTGTGAAATATCCGAATATCTGATTTTCTTTTCAGATTAGCGAACACACAGTAGTAGCATGTGTTGTGTGAATGTGTGTTTGGAATTAATGTACGCAAATATTTCGATATAAAAGCCATCATTAAAAGACAATGACAAGTTCGTAAAAGCTATTGTACGTAATTAATGCGTCTTTTGTTTTTGTCCAGATACAGTACATACTCGTACAGCAGCGTACACATGTTTAGTTCACTTAATAGATTTGTCTGGCTTTTGTTGTGCGAGCAGAACAAAAGAAATACATACGTATACAGTCACAGATATAGATACAGATGCAAACGGCGTAACAAACACGCTGCCTGGCAAATTACGTGATTGATTGCCTGCTCGCGATTAAGGCTCAAAGATTGAGTTAGGTGAGTTGAGTGCACTGTAGAACGAAAGCACACTTGTTCGCTCTGTCTGTCTGTCCGTCTGTCCGGCTGTCCGCTCTGTCTGTCTGTCCGTCTGTCCAGCTGTCCGCTCTGTCCGTCTGGAGATTCGCAAGAAAATAAAGGAAAATTACAAAGCTGCAAAATTTATGAGCGAACAACGCCAAACGACGTCGCGGTCGCACGATGCAGGCATACAAAGTAGGATCATCTGACGGATGTCTGGACGGCTCTGGACGGGACTGGACTGAAATGGACTACTCTGTACTTTACCGGACTGTCTTGTCACTCGGCGGGATGATTCAATTTTCGCTGTAGGCTCCCAGTCCAAGCTTAAGGTAATCGCTGAAATGAGCCTAACTCCGGCTTGAGGTTGGCTTAAGGCCTTTGCCGTCGTCGTCGCTATTGCGTCGTTTGCTCTGGTAATTAATTAACAGTTTCTTTTACGACGTTACTCGTTACGACGCAGCCTATCGACAGCTTTAGCCATTCAATTGGACTCTATTTCTGCAGGTAACAGTGACGCTGACGTCGACAGCGACGCTGTCGTTAACTGCGACGGACCAAGAGCTTGGCTTGCCTTAGCTTGCCTGAACTGAGCCGCCTACGATGTCGTCGCTGCTACCGCTGCAGTCGACGTCATAGGCTGGCGCAGCGGTGATCGTGGCAGCGACTGCGACGGTGACGGCGACAGCGACGGCGACAGTGACGGCAGCAGCGACGGTCGCCTGACCGCCGCTTTGGCCGCTCGCTGGCTGCTTGGCTGACTGGCTGTCTGGCTCAGGTGTTGTCGTTTTTGCAAGCCGCACTCGAGCTGAGTCTGTTTTCGTCTGCCTGGCAGCGCGGTTCTGGAACGCGTACAATTCGCCGCATATCTAGCTCGTGGTTCAGTGTGGTTCGCTCGTTTGCTGCTTGCAGCAAAGAAAAGCAACGAACAACCAAAGAAAACTCCAAAACAATACGAATTATAAAGTGTACTCGCTTTTCCAAAACATTTTCGAAGTAAACTTGAATCGGGAAATTAAAAAAATCGTTAATAGTTGTGCAACATCGGGTGCACTACGTGAAACCTGCGAAAGTGACGCGTACAACAATTTTGGATACGAGACACGTCAGAAAACAGGAAGTTTTCGATCGACAACAAAATTTGTTTTTCCCCTCCAACTTTACTGGACCACTATCAAATCGGAACTTTCGAATTTCCTGTGCTGTTGATTGATTCTCCTAACCTGAGTAAGAAGTCTAGTTATTTTATCTCATGACTCATCCTTCATTCACATTTGAAAAGTTACCGAAATTCGAAAATAATGAAAAACTCAAACAGCCCAAAACGAGTTAGCGTCCAGAGAAGTTATACTGGAATTCCAAGCTTCTTTTTTAACTAGACACATACAAGTGAGAAGATAATCAAAGTTGATTATAATAATAATTGAAATTATTATTAGTATTTGCGTGTGAAATGTGATGGGGAACTAAGTGAACTATGCGCAAGAAAGTTTAAAATGTTTATTATTTTTAAATCGAATAAATGTAAACTTCTTCATTCAAAAGCTTCTTCGTGAGTTTCTATATACAGTAAAATTTGTATATTCTGTATCTTTAAAGAGAAAATTAAATTAATTGAAATTTTAAAATTTGGAATTAAAGTGAAATATAAATTGAAAATAAGACCTTTTTAATGATACAATACAAAAACTTAGTTAAAAAGATTTATTTTAAAGTTTCAATTTAATTACAATATGATTTTGTTATAATTCACATTTGATATGATCTAAAATGATTCATATTTATATTTCTCAAATTCAACTTTAAAACACTTTAGCAAAGAGTAAAACTGTATTCACTATCTGCAGTTTCTAACTCCAATTGAATATAATTTATTGTTACGTCAATCATAAAACAGTCTCGAAAACAGGTCAGCAATTATTATGAGTGCCTCAATTAAATCCATCTGCACTCCGAGTAATTATTAAAACAAAGCGAGATCTGATAACATTCAGTTGCCTCATGAGAAGTTGTGATACATAGTAAATACAAATTTAACTGGCTTTCATAAATTTTAATTATTTATAAGAAAGTTGAACGTGACTAATGTCAACGTCTCAAAAAAAAAAAAAAAGACAGAAGTAACTGCTACTGAAAAACTGCATTCGAAAATCCCATTGACGTTCACTCGATATGATGTAAATACTTATAAATGTCTGTATACACACATACACGTATAGTGTGCATGTGTGTGTGTGCACGTTCTCGCTTTAAGTAGCCAACCAATAGATTTTCAGCTAAGTAAAAACCTTGAGAAACTTAATCGATGCAAATATTGAATCAAAGTCAAACAGCATTAAACTTGCCGAACTTTACACAGTGTCTGAAAAAGTTTGTTTTCCCTTGCAAAAAAGGCGTAAAAACTGCACAAGTTGCATCGCAACGAGAACTGGGGTGGGGAAAGGGGAAGGTAGGGGTGCAGGGCAAAAAGATGGGAAAAGCTGGAGAGACATTGACAGGCTAAGGTTGCGGTTGCACAGAGGGAGAGTGAAAGAGCAAAGGGTGCGCAGGGGAGAGCGGAGAGGGAGTTGTTCGTGTGGCAAGTGCAGTTGGCGCCAAGGCTTTGGCTTTGCTTTTGGCCAGGGGTTTTATGAATGAGCGCAGCGTAGCGCAAATATTTGACAAATCCCGCGAATGTGCGCTTACTTATGCTGTCGTCACGTCAAGATTCGCGCCTGGTCGCTGCTCGGTTTGGTTTGGGGGTCGGTCATAGTGATGGGGATACCAGGAAGCTGCAGCTGACAGTGCAAAGCTAGGCAAATGCATGTGGTGTAGGCCACAAATGTGTGCCTGTCTGTCTAGTGTATGAGTGTGTGTGTGTGTGTATCTGTATCTATATCTGTGCTGGCATTGGCATTGTCGCATTTGCAGGCTAAAAATCAAAAACGAAACGAATTTGCATATAGTTTTTATCGAGGTGTAATTTATATTTCGCACCTTGCGCATCTTTGCCGCTCGCCGCCGTTTTCATTTCCTTTCGTTGTTTATGCAATTTGCGAAGCGAGGCGAACGCCCAAGGAAAGCAAATGGCGCACAATGTGCACGAGGAGGAAGGGAGAGGGGAGAAAGGGAGAGTTTGCTCCTCGCAGAATCCTCGCAGTCAGCTGCCGTTCCAGCAGACAATTCCACATTGCTAACGAGTGCAGGCGTAAATGTATCTGTATCTTATGGATAGCTGAGGTAGCACACACACAAACACACACAGGCACACAGACACATGCAAACACACACGCAAACATGCGCTTGGGAGCTGAAATGCGCCAATTTGTATGCAAGTGGCGTTAATCGTGTAATCCGGCAGCGCTGCGTTGCACACAGTTGGTCAGGCCCCGCCCCCCGTCCCCCGTCCGCGTCTCTGCCCCCGCCAAAAGTACTTGGGCAACTGAGTCCAAGTCGAGGTCGCCACCGCCGACGCTGCGCTGTACGTGAGATGCGCAATTGTATGAAATTGATTTGTAATCGATAAATGTACGAATATTGCGCTAACGTTTAAATCAACAGCCCAAGCATTTGGCGCTTTGCACACACACACACTCACACACACACACGCACATGCAGAGAGTGAGACTTTGGCAAAAGATACAATTGTATCTGGCGAGTGCACGAAAACTTTGCTCCGCCAATTCTTGGCACTTTAATTATATACGAATGGATATATACAAATATCCAAGTATATATAGCTATATGTGTGTGTGTGTGTGTACATGTGCGAACGTGTGGACCAGCTTTGTGCTTTGAAATTGAAAAATTGAAAAATCAAATACAAGGAAAACCACTTGAACCGCAACAGTTGCAGTTGCAGTTGCCGTCGTCGTCGCTGGCTGCAGCAGCAACAGCAGCAGCAGCAGCGCCAGTTGCAAGGTCAGCGCAGCGGCGTTTATTTGGGGCCTCTGGTGGTCGCCATTGAATGCTAAGCGAAATGTCGATTCGCAGAGATACACTGCGCTACGTAGCTGTAGATACTATTCTCGCTGGCTTCTTGTTAGATGTGGCGTTGTTATTCAGTTGTGGCATTAACAAGTGTTTAATTGCAATAAATGCACCGGAATACCTTGACTGTGCGCTTGTGCCTGAGCTGAGCATGAGCTTCAGCCGGCCAATTTGGCACTGAGCACTCTGCGTGCTGCACAAAAGCCCAGAGAGTCGAGAGAGATAAGATAAGAGTAGAGCAGAATAGAGCACAGAGAGAAACAAAACAGAAGTGCTGGCTGGCTATGACAGGTAGGGGAGGTGAGGCAGGCTGGCAGTCACAATTCGCCAGCTATCTTTGTGGCCACTTGTTGGCCAAGAAGCAGACTCGCAATTAAATTATTTATGCCTTCTGCTGCTGCTGTCTCTGCCTCTGCTACTGCCTCTGCCTCTAGTGCTGCTGCTGCTGCTGTCGCTCATGAAAGGTTAAATTCGTTCAATTTATTCATGCATTTGCCACACCAAGTTCTCCACAGTCTTTGTCAACTCTGCGGGAGAGAGTACAGAGAGAGAGAGAGATACATAGTGTGTGCGAGTGAGAGTGCTGTGGCGCATTGTGGCCTGTACAGTTCGGTGTTTACCTGGCATTTAATTACGAGCAACTGCGTTTGTAACGGCTTCTTAATTATGCACTTGCCCATTAACATTTTGGCCAGCGCCAGCGACGCGCCGAAAACGTTTACCCAGCCAAAGCCCAAGTTGAATTGGGTCATTACCATTGCCAAGTGTAGAGCATATTTTGCCAGCCGTAGGAAACCTTGACCGAACGTATAACACATAAAACGGCGTTTTTACAGGTCATCAAGTGTCTCATAGAGTCGACCAGAGATTATGATATTACGAGCTGTTAGATGCGCCGTTAAGAAGTCGCACTAGCCTCACGAGTGCGTTTCAAGGTCGATCGAGTGATATTTCTGCGTACTTTAAAATCATAAACTTCCTTTGTCGCAGAGCACAATACAACATGGTACAGGTCAAAGTTCAGGCAGCAAAAAATTTGGTGGTATTATTATTATTAATATTATTATTATTATTATTATTATTATTATTATTATTATTATTATTATTATTATTATTATTATTATTATTATGATTATTATTATTATTATTATTATTATTATTATTATTATTATTATTATTATTATTATTATTATTATTATTATTATTATTATTATTATTATTATTATTATTATTATTATTATTATTATTATTATTATTATTATTATTATTATTATTATTATTATTATTATTATTATTATTATTATTATTATTATTATTATTATTATAATTATTATTATTATTATTATTATTGTTATTATTATTATTATTATTATTATTATTATTATTATTATTATTATTATTATTATTATTATTATTATTATTATTATTATTATTATTATTATTATTATTATTATTATTATTATTATTATTATTATTATTATTATTATTATTATTATTATTATTATTATTATTATTATTATTATTATTATTATTATTATTATTATTATTATTATTATTATTATTATTATTATTATTATTATTATTATTATTATTATTATTATTATTATTATTATTATTATTATTATTATTATTATTATTATTATTATTATTATTATTATTATTATTATTATTATTATTATTATTATTATTATTATTATTATTATTATTATTATTATTATTATTATTATTATTATTATTATTATTATTATTATTATTATTATTATTATTATTATTATTATTATTATTATTATTATTATTATTATTATTATTATTATTATTATTATTATTATTATTATTATTATTATTATTATTATTATTATTATTATTTTTGGATAATTAAAAAATATTTTATAAACAATTTTTAAACAAAAATCCAAAATATATATATACATATATAATGAAGAAAAAGACGCTTCTTAACAAAGTTTACAATTCTCTTTCTACCATAACAAATATTTTCTTCAAATCTCTTCAAAATTTTTCAAAACTCAGTGCGTTACTGAATTGAAAAGTGTTGTTTTTAAGTAGAATAAAATAAAAAAACTAGTTTTTTTGAAATAAGTTGCTACGTTTCTTAATTTCAGTCACGTTTTTTTTTAGAAATCCGAACTATACTATACCGAGCTCCGATTTCAAGGTGAAGTAACAAGATTTTTCACGTTCTTCGCAATCCGCGAATACGTCATGCAACATTGCACAAACTTTTGAGGCAATTGTCTGTCGTGTAAATATTGTGATACGACAAAATGCTGATGATATATGAAACTCTCAATATGATATGATTATTAACTATCATGTTAGGCACCTACTGGCTGACAACTAGTCAAGCATTAAGTGAGACAAGCGAGTGCTTAAGTTCGCAATTAAAGTCGCTTGAGGAGTCGAGTTCGAGTATGAGTAATAGCAAGAGCGAATCGGATAATGCAGCCGACGCTACTGCTGCTGCTGCCTTTAATTAAATTAATAATTATGTACCTTAATGAACGCATAATTGAATAATAAACTACATACATATACGTATATATATGTATATATAGACCTCACACGCCCCCTCACCTACTGCATACATGTTATTTCACTTTTTTTGTTGCAAATTGTTGTAGTCGGAGAACCACAATTATTGCAAGTGTTGTTGTTGCTGCGTGTTTAATTTGTTAACCTTTTAACTTCGCTGCACTTTAACAGAGCAGGGTGAGAGACAATGAGAGAGGGTGAGAGAGAGAGAGAGAGAGAGAGATAGCGAACTGCATCGTAATAAACACGAGCTGCTTCTCATTAAGTAATCACACTGAATATTTCCGCAGCCAATTAAAGCTGCAAGCCGCAGCGCCGGCCAAACTGACAGATGGATGGACAACTTGGCCGATACAGTTACAGATACGCTTGTTGTTGTAGTTCGCCTCGTCACAGAGTCAGATACGTGCAACAATTTCAGATACAAACGCAATTAAATTCGATTCAGGAAGCATTTATGCACTTTGCATATGCGAAACTCTTTTTATCTCATTTGTTTTCCTTCTTTTTTTTTGTGTTTTTTGCTTTTCATTTGCTCCTGCTTCTTTCATTATGTTGGACGAGAGATGCAATTGATTGGCAAAATCTTTTAAATAATGGCAATTTAATAATAAAAGTGCGCAAAGAGTTTTAAATGTAAAACAAAAGCATTCTGCGTGTCGATACAATTCCGCCTCGTCGAGCCGGTTTTGGGCTTCCGCAAACAAAAGTTTTTCCCGATTTGCCGATTAGCTGCGAATGCTGTTTGAATGATTGCATGTGTGAGTGTGCGAGTGTATGTGTGTGTGTGTGTGTGTGTGTGTGGTGCCGCTGGCTGCTGCTGTGACTGGTGGTTACGTTAGATCACCCGGTTGCACCACAATAAATACCCTGGCCAAAACTATTTTTCGCCAACAAATTTTTGTTTGGTTGCATTTCTGCAGTTGTTGTTGTTGCTGTTGCAGCCTCTCCCGACTTGAAACTGGTTTGACATAATTTTACAGCCGCGAAAAGTGGCCAAAACTGACGGCCGTCCAGCTTTCCGGCTGTCCGTCTCCCAGTCTGGCAACCAGGCTGTCTGTCTGTCTGTCTGTCGGTCTGGTTGACTGGCAGGCGGTCGACAGGTTCCGCGCAGATGACAAACGGACCGCGCAGTGCACACACACAGAGCATACGCACTGTGGGTCGACATTGCACAGTGGTCACGCATTGGTATTAAGTAAGTACTTGTGGTTAGCTCGACTGCCGCTGCCGCTGCCGCCAAATGCTGCTGCTTATTTGTATCTCATGGATACACGTTGTACCTCACCTCCTGTTCCCACTACCCCTTGCTTGGGGTGTTTGTATTGTGTGTGTGCGACGCTACATCTTTGGCCCACAACCATTTCGGTTTTTCGGTTTGTTTGCACAATTTATGCGCAACAGTCGACAGAAAGAGAGAGAGAGAGAAAGAGTGAGGAAGAGGGGAAGAGAGAGAGAGTATGGGTAAGCACCCAGTCCACTTGCTGTCCATTCTGTCCGCTGGCTAGCCAAAAAACTTTGTATCTTTTTCGAATTTCTAAGCCAAAAAGCGTGCGTGCTTGTGTCTGTATCTGTGTCGGTGTCTGTGCGCATATTAGCCACAGTGGCCACAACCAAAACTATGTCCATGTATCCATATGTCTATACTCACACATATCTGCATACGTACGCACACTCACACACATACACACACACTCACAGCTACACTTGAAATGATACTAGCTAAAAGCCAACACGATGGTGGCTACCAACTTTCAGCTCGTAAATAAATCAAAGCAATGCCAGGCACAGTGGGAATAAATCACTAAAATATCTAGCTAATTGACAGCTTTAAAATCTTAATTAAAAAGAGTTAGCGACCGTCGTTGAGTTTTATGAGGAATATTGACAGGCGAAAGATACCTTTCTGTATGAATGAATATTATCTTAAACTGGTGTAATGACCTATTTAGTATACTTTAAATGGTTTCTGATATGACAGATATAAATAAATACAGAAAATTATAGTGTGAATAAAAAAAAACGAATATGTATAGAGACTTATTTATAAATATAAATAATGTGATAATTTGATCAGATTATTATATCTTCTTAGACTATCAAATACAAAATGAGCTAAAATGAAATTTAAATTTTAAAAGAAATAATATTTGTAAGTGGATATATCTTTATAAAATCTCAGAAATTGATCTTGAAATGTGAAATAATACATAAATTTTAAGGCCGAGTACTTTCCCAGAAACTTTCATTACCAGTTCGAGTTACTTTATGCATAACTCTTCTTTCTCTTCTCCCCCTACCCTTCTAGCTGGCTTTCGCGTTGACCTCTACGCACAGTGACATAGCATTCACTACTGCATTGGGCGACACCCAACCCACTGTACATTGGTTGTCAGTTAACTTCCTTTGGCTTTTTCTACATTTGCGTGCTTCTTTTGCGCTTTGGTAATTTGTTTTAAATATTTGTTTAAAATATCAAAACGCACGACAACACACGTACACAGTACGTACGTGGTATCTAACAGATACATGTGAAAATAAAAGTTGTTTGCATTGCGGTGCCAGTGTGAGTGCGAGCGAGAGCGTTAGCGAGTGCGAGGGCGAGGGCTGCTTAAACGAGGTTCTCATAAAACTAAAAACTAACAAACATATCACATAGCTAACTTCCCACTAAATCTGAAGCCCTTCTATGAACACCAACACACATTTTTGAGGTACTTTCCAAACTTCAAGTGCTGCAGAGAGAGAGAGAATGAGGTAAGCTCCCCTCCTCCTCAGCATTCTTAACGGTTCCGCAAACGTGCCCCGATCGGGCTTTCCATAGATTGATACGCGTTTTTTTTTCGGTTATCGTATTGTTATGCGCTGCGTAGCATTTCGATACGAAGCGACAGCGACGTGTGCGCGACTTTTCTTCCTGTGCTTTGGTTACCAATCGCGACCCAGTCCCAATTTCGAAATATCTTATATCTTATTCAAAAATGTTTTTCGTCACCAGACGTGATAACATTTTCAGTAGCAACTTTCGAAGTTCGATCAGAAAACTAAATTTATAATGTGATTCTCTGAGAATGACAATTAATTGAAGACCAAATGATATTTCCAACGATGAAGTAAGGTGCGTAACTACCTGAGAGGCTCTTCAACTTGACATCTATTAAAGTTAACAGGCGTCAATAGAATATGAATAGAGTATGATGCGATAAGTACAATAACTGCTTGGGTCTGAACACTTAAAACTACCTTCCACTTGCAATGTGTGGGTCCACTATTAGTAACCCATTACTAAGTACATGTGCATATGCCTAATTATTCAGTTGTTTTACTGTGGAAAATGTCTATGGCAATTACGGCCTAACACTATGTAATACAAACCCGTTCTGAAAATGAAAACAAACAGCATCTCTGACGTAAATTCAAATATGTAGGATAATAACGCATATTAAATAATTCGACGAAAGATCGTTAGTTTTAAGTTATGCGGTAATGGGTATATATTTTTACTTACTATTGATTTAGTATTGAGTTTGTTTAGTGTCTAAACCTTAGACTAGACTAAAGAGAACATGGCACATTATCTGGCCATAAGCAGACTTTAATATAAAGTTTACTGAACTGATTAACAGCAAAATAAACCTTGAATTTATGTTCCGAAAAGGTTTTTGACAATTGAAAACATAAAATATTTTTCAATTAAAACTTAATGATTAACTAAATAACACAGAATTAAATTTCATTTTGCTTCAAAGACGAATCACTAAGTCAAACAGACAACGTAGGATATTTAAACCGGAGCATAAAGTTGTGGGTTAGCTTGACATTCAGGAATGGAGGGGAGGGTGAATCGGTAAATTCCAGAAACTTGGTGTCAGGACAACCACATGGAGTACGCTCGGTGGCCACGTGAGATTCCAACCATAGTTGGTTCAAGGGAGGGAAACGGGTGTGTGTGGGTGGGTAGTGCGAGTCTGGGTGGGTGTATGTGAATAAACTTCAATGTTGACCAGCCTTAAGAGTTGTACAAACACGAAACATAAATAGAAACACAACAACAAATACGAATAGGAATATGAATAGGAGTATACTCATGTGCGAAAATGAATGCCGCATACCGTATAGCATTCAATGGCACTTGATTTTCGGATGATTTGAGCAAACAATCATGTCAACAAGATTAATGCTAATTGATGTTCTCGAGTCTTCGCGCCACGTTGATGCTTAATCAACGAAAGTTTCCGACGATTCCAAGCGGAAGTTGGTTGTGTGGTGCGAAAAGCCAATGTGCATAACATCATTAAAGTCATCAAACGGGGTAAAGGAGAGAGAAAGGGGGAAGGGCATATGGAAGGAGTGGAAAGAGAAGGGAGCGTAGAAGGTCTTGCAACATGAATATTTACATGAAAAATCTGTCGCGCAAACTGTTCAACTTCAGAGTAAAGCAAAAGGGACGAAGAGAAGAGAGATAGAGAGAGAGGGAGAGAGGGAGAGAGGGAGAGAAACAGTGATACAGAGGGAAGCAGAAAGAAAGGAAAAGAGTGAGAGATCTCCCTTGGTGGCGTGCGAGAAACTCAGCGATGCACTTCAATCGCATTTGCATGCGATTGAATTCATTCATTCATTCAATTTGCCCGCGACTCTTATTCAATTGCAATTGGGGACTGCGCCAGCGACCAGCGGAACAGCGATTCAGTTATGAAGCCCGAAATGTTGCGTATCCGCATTCGCATTCGCATTCACGTTTCACAGTTGTATTCGTATTTATTTTGCGCACAAAGTGTTTGGTGTGTAAGTAATATGAGTACATACATTTATGTTTGCACTCATAAATATGCGTATCCATGCAATGTGCCTCCCCCAGAAGCACAACACGCATCCTTCCCCACCATCGCCCTCGCAGTGAGCTCAGTTACTTTAATGGTTTCTTGCGCCTTTGTGTGCTACGCATTCATAAAATTTGATTAAGGGGTATGATGGTGCTATGGGGGGTTGATGGAACCACAGTGGCGTGTATATCATATATATTCTTTTTCAGCATCTTTGATGGAAAGAGTTCTCTATAGTTTTGACAACTAATTGAAGATGTCTTTGAGTTAATGTGAATGATGATGCGAAAAGAGCTTTCCTGGTATATAATATTATAGAAATTTGAAATAAAAAGTGCCTAATTATACTAAACTTAAATGAAATCTATACATATATTCTGACTCTGCAAATGATATTGATCGGGCAACATTTCTAGATTTTGAACAATTCAAGAAGTAACCGAAATCGGGGACAATCTTCTAAGATCTTTGGCAAATGTTTCAGTACTTATTTCCTGTTCCCTTCCCGCGCCCAGGGTATCTATAAGTCGCTACTCCATTAGCTATTGTGCATGCTTGTTATTTTGTTTACTTTGATAGTAAAAAGCGAACAAGTGCAATCGATAAATGTGCGTGGGCGTTGCCTATCTTTGGGCGTATTGCACTCAAAGGCAGCCAACCAATACCTACACACACACATGCACACACACATAAACACATACTCACACATCGTAGTCGCGCACATATAGAACAGGATTACAAGCAAGACGAGCGCTTGGGTCATCCGGCAAATACGCTCCATGAAATCGATTTAATCATAATCCAGCTTTTACTATTTATTGTTTTGAGCTATAGTATAAATATGAGGATGCATTAAAACAAGCACAAAATATTATTCACATGCTTTGCTTTGTTGTTGTTGCTGCTGCTGCTGCTCGGACCGAGCCAGCGGGACTGTGGGTCGGCGGTTCAGTTCGGTGGGCAGCCCCGATGCTGGAGCATATTTATGGTTATAGTATGCATAACTGGAGGCAACCATAAAGTAATAATACGAGCGCACCAAAGCAGCAGCAGCAGCAGCAGCAGCAAAAGCCAAGCCCCCTCTGCCCCTCCCCTTAACCCACACCATCACCCACACCCGCTCCCAAGTCAATCCAGTCACACCCCATTCCCCATTCCCCATCCCCACACTCCCCTGGCCTGGCAATGTTTCAATATATGTCTGGCTAGAGGCAACGTAGGGGGTAGTGGCATAGTAGGGCGGGGGGCGTGGCATTTGTAGTTCTTTCAAGTAATGCTCGAGCAATCATTGATTTCGGTTCAACTTAGTTTTCTTATGCAAATACGCAAGGAATTTTCCATTTTTACCATCTCCCGAGTGTGCGAGAAAGTGTGCAAGTGTGTGTACAAGTGTGTGTGTGTGTGTGTGCTAGAGTGCAAGTATGTGTGGCTGTGTGTGTGTGCGAGAGTACAAGTGTGTGCGAGTTTTATTTGAGTTAAAGCCATTGACTCGAGAATATGAGAATATTTGAATTTTACTTAAGCATTTATTAAAATAAAGAACGAAAAAAATAACAATAGAGCTTGGAAAAAGGCAGCTGGTTGTGTAATTCTAAGCTTCAGATTGCAGTGCAGAGATACCCAGAGCTTAAAGAGTGCTAGACAAAAGGGAATTTGTGCAATTCAAATGCCAAAGAGTGACCTTAGCAACCAAAAAATACGAGAGATTATTATTATATTCTTCAACAGCTGATAGTTCACTTCAGACAGGGTATCTACCAGTTGAGCAGTTTGCGCTTTGTTTTAGATTTTACAGTTATTATTGCTTGGTAGTTTTCTCTGCTTAATTGATATTCGATTACAATCAAATGGGGAAGTGAAAAACTCTCATTCATTGTATTTTATGGGAAATTTCAAGGAAGTTATATAGGTTATTGTATATACGAGTATAGTGTCTGCATATATAGCAGATATATATATAACTATAACTGTATCTTCTTCTGCAAGTACTACTGTTGTTGTAGGTCTCCTTTGCGCTTATGACAACTCAATTATATAATTTCTTGTACCCTTGGAAATTAATCTTTATTGAGTTTAATTGTCGCATGACATAAGTAGAAATATAATATCGTTGGCTCACTCATAATTCTATTATACATAAACATAGGTCTTCTCTCTCCCTCTCATTGTCTGTCTCTCCTTCTCTGTCTGTTCCAAATACATTCTAATTTATTTTATTTTTATTTAATGCTCCCGAAGCGCTTTTTAAGCTCCGCAAACAAATGGAAAGTCGAGAGCGTGTAATGAAATCGCGGGAATCAAAAGACCACAAAAACAAATTTATTTGCATTTTAAAGCAAATGAAGTAATAACTTTTATGCTGCATTAAATATAGGTATAACTCCTTGTTGCTGCTGTTGTTATTGTTCTTGCTGTTGTTGTTGTTGTTGTTGCATAAAACATTGTGGCAAACATTTGATTTTATGGAAATTTTTGATTTGCAACAAGCGAAATAAATTGTATGCAATTTGTGGGCCGCATAAAAATGAGCAAAAATCCGTTTACCAAGCGTGCCACAGAGTGCAGCGTGCCCCACTCTCCCGCCACCGCACTGTACCACACCACTCCACCGGCCAGAGTCCGCTCGTATTCCGTATCAAGTATCCGAACACACAATTCCATAATTATATATGTTTTTGAAGGGTCACTGGCTGGGGCATGTGCGGGGTGTGGGGAGGTCAAAATGCGCTTGTGGTCACAGACATGCATAAACATGTTTGTGCCCCTAGAGTTGTTGCTGCTCGGACTTAGCCACGGTCTATTTGCAGTTCGTTACGGCAGAGCGGGGCAGGCGGGCACAGGCAGCGGTAGCTGTGCAAGTTCTGCAGTAGCGCAATCAAAGGAATTAACAATGGCAAAATCAGCGAAACAGCTATAAAAGCACACTCTCACACACACCCACACACCCGCACACACACACCCCCGCACACAATGGCCCGAAAAAAGGGGCAACAATTTACTTTGGGGCCAAAGGCCAATGTCTGCCCAGGGCAGAGGCGGAGCAAGGGGGTGCAGAGCGAAGGGAACTCTCGGTTAAGATGAGCAGAGACTGTACGAAGAGTCTTGCAGAGACGTACAAGTGATAAAAAGTAATGAGCAAATTGTAGCAACAACTTTGGGTAGTAAAACATCTTTGTGCTACTTTGTCTGGGTCAGTCGGTCGTTTCTTTGGTCGTTCGCTCGATGGGGTTCTAGCCAGATTGGTTTGTTGTTGACGAGTTGCTGCAGGCAAAAGGAGTGAGTGGGGAGGGGAAGGGGAGGCAGGCAATGGCAGCTTGCCAGCCAGTGTGCTGGGTGGGACAGTCAATGAATTGGGCGTAAGAACAACAATAACTGCGGCCGAGCAACAAATTGTCGTTCAAGCGAGCATCTCAAATGAATTTCTATGAAATCTGTAAGGCACACACACACACACACACACACACACATACACTCATGAGTACGGCACAAAAAAAGAAAAGAAAAAGCGCTCATTGATAGCAAAAGAAGCAACAGCGAGCACTAAATAACATGCACAATGCCAAGATAAACTGTCGCATGAGCAACAACTACAACAACGACAACAACAACACGAGGAAGAGGCAGAAGAAGAAGAGGCAAGAGCAACGGCAACGGCAACACCAACACTTGGGCCCAAACAAAAGGCTTTTTACGTGTCGCACACTCATTGCTGTCAAACACGCCGCACGCAGTTGACGATGACGAAAAGCGTGTTGCGACGGCAACGTGTGGGAAAACAAACTGTAACAATCTGCACCCCTCCCCCCCTGCTCCCTCCCTCCGATCATGATGATGATGATGACGGCCAGAACAAGCAACGAGGAAGCTGCAAAGTCAAAGCTGGTCGCTGCTGCGCTGCCGAAGGTGCCTCAGCTGTGTTAGCTCGCCTAATGTCAGGCTGCTGCCTCTTCCCTCCCCTTCCCCTGTGCTTCTCTGACACGCCATGCTCACGCCCAGCGACCACGCCCAGTTGACTTTTCATCCGTGTGCGAGGCGACCGACACTTGAGCCGGCAATCAGGCTCAATCGAAGTGAAGGCAACTCCCATTGGCAGCCACCTCTCACTTCCATCCTGCCCCTTCCCTCTTCCCCTGCCAGGTCAGGCTAGAGCGTGCAATCTGGCACTCGCACTCAAGCATTCGCACGTACAAACACGCACGCAGACACACTCGCACACACACGCACACACACACACACTCGTACTCATAGCTCGCAGCTTTGAAATCTGAGCTGAGCTGAGCGTTTTGAGCAGCAGCAGCAACAACAGCTGCGGAGAGGGATAGAGGGGAAGGGGGAAGTAGAGCAGGTGGGGGAGGGTAGTCAAGAAATATAAATCGTTAACAATAAATAATCGTCTATAGAGGAGGCGACATTCGTCGTTGTTGTAGGCGCGCTGCGCTGCATTTGTAGTCGTATTTGTAATACAATTGTTTATGCTTTTGTGGCTCTTGTTGCTGTGGCTTGTTGTTGTTTTGTTTTTATGGTTTGCCGCACACACCAACACACACACAGACACACACACATCTACAGTATGCCTGGCTGACTGCCTGCCTGCCTGCCCGGCAAAGTGTGACATAGTTTATTGTTATTTTATTGGGACCTCTTTTGGGCTTTCGCCTGCTTTGTAAATAATTCGTGCCCGTCGCGTTTATGACGTGATTTCTTCAGCCACTTGAGCCACCTTTGCCCAACCTCCTCTTCTATACTCCAACCCTCCCCTCCCCGTCTGCTCCTACGGCACCCTCCTCATGCCTTTGTAACTCTCGCTCTCTCTCTCGTCTCGCATTTCACATTGCAAAAGAACTGGAAACCTGAGTACCCCCACCTATACATATGTATGTGGGTGTATATAGTATTAATATGTATGTGCGTACCTACTTAGTTTATGCTGATGACAGGGATTTGGAAAATGCCAGGAAAATGTCAGGAAAATGCTAATAACGTTTGTTATACTGCCTAAGTGCGGCTGCGACTCGACTCCAACTTGCGTGTAAATAAACGTTGAGTTGATATTAACGCGATTTTCCAAATTGCTTCGAAATTGAGAAAATTATTTACTCGGCTTATTTACGCACTGGTTAGGGTGTATTTTAGCAAAAAATTGCAGAACAATTTTATTTGATTAAGCTGAGAAAACGAGAAATATTTCGATTGGCTGCAATTTTGAATGGTAGAGAAGATTGAATTGCTGGAACTAGTTGAGGGACTTGGTGAAGTCGACTGTAGTTTTGTAGAATTATATGATTAGGTTTAATAATACCCCTTAAGTATATTGTATTTGAATTGAGTTGCATCAATTTCAATTGTATTCAGTTTATGTTGATAGTGTTCTTGGATTTAAATCTCTGAACTTGCTGACATTTATAGAAGCTGAAAAATATAATTATTATACTTCGCTGCCATAGCTCAATTTAAGTTTATTCTTTTTGAATGCACTGATAAGTTCACAATTGTATTTAAAATGTCTTTATTTGAGGTTAGGTTTCATTGTCATGTTTATTCCTTAAACTAGTTCACAGAACTTGAAAAAATTTCTTGTTGTTGCACTTGATAAAGGCTGTAATGGTATCTGAAATCAATAGAATGCTTTAAGATATGATTTAAAAAAATGTTTCAGGTTAAATTTTTAAATTTAATACGTAATCCTGCCCTTAGTACCTTTGCAACGATTAAAGAGATACACGTATTATCTGCTTAAGCACCACATGCCTTTATATCTTTCACCAGGAATTTATTTGCTGCTGATCAATCCGTTGGCATTAAGTGATTTACCGCTTTAAGTATTTAAATCCGTTGATGATTATGCAGAGCACAAATAAATGATTAAAGTTTCAAATATTTTACAGTAATGACAACAACAACAACAACAACTGCAACAACACAAAAACACAAACAAACAAACCGCGTCGATGATTTAATGCCCTTGCAGGCATATTAAATGCAAGGGGGGGGAGCGGGAACTTTTTTGCATTAAGAAAGGAATTTAAGTGAACATCAGTATGTGAGTGCAGAAAAATAAAGCATTCATATGACTAATAAAAACATATGAATATTAAAAATGTGTATGTATAAAGCTAGAGAGAAAGAAATTGAACCGGCAAACTGATTATGCATTCCATACGAAAGCAGACAGTTCGGAATGTGTTCAGAATATATCGTTATGGACATGTGCCGAGTATAGGGAGATATATACTCTTTATAAATATTGATATATTTTCGAATTGATTGTTGTTAAAAATAAACAACAAACTTATCGCATATGTACATTGAGTGCAATTCATAGTTCAATGAATGTTGATTTTGAGTGGATTATTGAGCACGTTTTGTCATCTCTGTCCCATTGTGGCAATAAATTCTATTTGTTCAAAAATGAAAACAGTATAGTTAACTCCGGAAAAACACTAGCTGCGGCTGCACAAATCAGCGCACATCGCTTTGGCATAAATGAAATGGTCAAATGCACAAAAAAGGTCAACAAAACCAACTTCTTCTCCCCTGCCCACTGTACTAGCAATGTTATTAAATTATGTTCACATAAATATTAACAAAACAAACGTGGAAAATAAGCAGTATGAGAAAGAGGTGGAGAGAGGGGAAGAGAGGAATGTTTAAACAGTAGCAAAAAATTTGCAATTGAAAGCGCTTGAAGCTGTTAAAGCCGCGAAATTTATTTATTTATTGCATATAAATTTATTTAAATATTTTGCAAACTGCAAAGGAAGGATTGCTATGGGGTATATACGACTAGATGTTTTTGATAAATTAAGAAATAATAAATATAATAAGTTTAACTTAACTGAAAAGGATATTAGCTGAATATTTATTTTGCTCTTCGTCTTCATAAGAAATAAATTCAAAATATACCAAAATAATTAATTGCAAGCTATCATAGACCATTTTTCATATCTTTAAAGGGTATCTATAAGTGTTGTATTCCATTCTAGCCCTCTATGCTCGTGTTATACTTTTTTGCTGGCCAATTGGTGCCATCAATTGTTGCAGCTTTGATTTTAGGCCGGCAGCAATCCACGCGATTTGCGCGCGCTAAAAAACCGATTAATTAATATAAATTACGAGTGTAACGTGGCTTGTTTGTGTTTTGTTATTGTTAATGTTTTTTTCTGGTTGTTGTTGCCGTTGTTGTGTCGTTGCTGTTGTAATGTTCGATTTTGTAAGGTCTAGTGCCGGGTTTTTTTGGAGTTTTTTTTGTTCCAAGCGCTGTCATTGATAATGCGCGAATTGTGTAATTACGAGCTCGGTATGTGAGTTGTGTGCCGGTTGTATGTGTGTGTGTGTGTGTGTGTGTGTGTGGGTTATATTCAATTTTGAAATATTAGCCGCAAATAAATAGGTGCAATAATGGTGTAATGAACAATTGAAATTGATTTAGAAAATGCTTCTGCTAATTAAATACAAATTTAATCAGCTTTAATGCGCGCAAGTGAAACTCAACCAAATGAAATGAAATGATATGTAAATCAATTTAATGTTCAAGCGTAATTGATAATAAAAAATTAGCAAATGCGAGGTAATTATTATTAATTAAGTTATTGTCGATGGGTGTAAGAATCCAAGAAGCAAGCGAACACTTTAAACAGTTGCAACAAAATGTGGTCAAATCAATTTAAACTCTTGCACAACGTAACGTATGTGTAATGTGCCAAAGACTGAAGAATTCATATATACAGGCTACATAAATGGTATATGTATCTATATATGGCGTCACACTTGCAACACGTGTCGTATACGTACTTTCACACTGTAACTGCAGTTCTTGCGCTCTATGAACTGCAGTTACAGTGTGAATAATATCTATTTATGCACAAATATCGTATGGAAAGTGTAATAATCGCACAAACCTGGGCAAACGTGCTGCTGCTGCTGCTGTTGCCGTTGCCGATGCTGTTGTGGCTTGCACAACCCTGCGTATGCTTAATGTCTTGTTTCAATTGCCGCACTGATTTCCAGCAATTGTTTCATAATTACAACGAATACGTGTCAAATTTCACTCGTCTGAAATGGGTTAACGGTTTCGTAGCTCTATACTGGCCAACAATGTGAGGCAGGCAGCAACAGCAACAGCAGCAGCAACAACATTTTGGCTTATTTGATTTGATGTGATTGTTATTGGCCGTATGGCAATGCCACAGTGTGATGAAGAGGGAATGAAGGGGGGGGAGGGATGCTTATTAATATTTGCCCAACTCATACGTAAACGTTATGGCCAGGCCCATTATCAGTGGACGACAACGGCAACAGCAACGGAAACAGCAACAGCAACAACAACAGCAACATTACGGTCACACTCAGGTGCGCACAATAGATGTGCAGACATGCTCGTGCCTGTCCGCCTGCCTGCTTGCCTGCCTTCCAGCCAGCGTGTGTGTTAGCAGACAGCGGGGCGTGGCAGCGAAACCGCAATGGCATCAATGAGCCATATCAACAATGTGACGTTGATGCCGCAGCCAATGCTCATTAGCTGGCCTCGCTACACCTCCCACATTCCATATTTCCCCTCTTCTGTGACCCCGTACCTATCGCTACGCATGCGCAACACTTTGCGGGCCCCTCGAAAACGAAGAGATGCAAAACTGATAAGGCAGATTCAAGGCAAGCATTGGGAAAAACCCGCTGTGTAATCTAACTCACGTAGCACAGTGTGTAATTGCAAATGTTTGTCGTTTCGCATGAAGCTCCTAATTAGACAATTGAGGAGTCTCACACGTGCCACAGTGTAGCACATGAAATGGAGGAGTGGGGGCACAGATAGCGAGAGAGATTGGGAAGGGTTCTGTGGCACAAAGTCTACTCCAAGCTATTTTGCATTTGCTACTTAATTTTATTTTCAATTTTCCCAAGCAAACAACAATAAATACTTTTACTAATTCTCACTGCAATTAACACAGGAACTGACCTAGCACCCTACCGAGCTACTTGTCTTACCTGATGATGCAGTACTTTCGATTGTAATAGTAATTATATATCGATTATATATCTAGTATATATGTATATTAAGTCGCGAGCTACGAGCTACGAGCTTAGTCGCTTTCAATAATCGCGGTGTCTGTGGACTCGTAGTAATTAAATGTAAGTACAGACAGCGAGTGAGACAGAAGGTAAGAGAGAGAGAGGGAGAGAGAGAGATAGAGAGAGTGGGAATGAAAGCAAGCGAGACAATTATGCAGCTAATATCTGTAGCTTCCTTGGCGCACAGCACATCATGAATATCTTATTCCAGTGTGAACCATTATCGTTGCTCCATAAACAAGATGCCGTCGCTGTCGCAAACCACTCAATTTCAATACCATTGCGGCTCATAAAATGACGCATCAATATAATCAAAATTATCATTAACCGAGCAAGCAGGGAGTGCGGTGGGCGAGGGGTGCTTGGTACATTGAGAGCAGAGCATAAAAACTATAATCAATATCCATATCCATTAGCGTTATCGTCTCATTGAACTCGCATAATAACTGAGTGTACATATGTATTGGTGTGTGTCTGTATGTGTGTGTGTGTGCCACCGCAGAGACAACAGCTGAAGTGGCGCCACGCCCACACCCAGAATAGCCCCCCCACCGCTATTCATTTGTCTTCACGTAATTATCTTTTAATAGATTTAACGAACATTTTTCGCACTGAATTCGCCTCGCTGACTTGCTGCTGCTGCTGCTGCTTCTCCACCAATACCAATGCCATTGCTTGCCCATTTCCATTGCCAATACCAATGCCAATGGCAGCAATCCCTATGCCAGCACAGACACTGACAGCAGCAGCAGCAGCAGCAGCAGCAGAGGCAAACAATCTACGTTGTCTGGCCTGGCCAGAGAGCTCGGTCAGCCAGTCGGAAGTCGGAAGTTGTACGGCCATGGCACATGCGGTGAACGTTGCGGGGAACGAGGCGGATGGGTGGGGGACGCACAGGACTTTGCGCTGTCGGTTGATGGCAATAGTAACAGCAACAGCAGCAACAGCAACAGCAGCAACAACAACGGGAGCGACAACAACAACGAGCATTTTCGCTTTATGGACTTTCAAACTGTTGCTGTTAATTATTTCTTCTTCTTTTAATGTGGCCACACTGCTGTTGCCCGTAGTTCTTACTGTTCCGCCTCGCCACTGCCGCTGCCGCTGCCGCTGCCGCTGCCACTGCCGTTGATGATGATGTTGTTGATATTATGCAATGAGGCTTCCTTCTGTGTGCGACTGCTCCCGCTTTGTGTCCCCCCCCTCCCGCCCCGTCTCTGGCTGCCTCCCAAAGCTGTTGTTGTTTGCACTTTTTCACCATTTTACACTTTATTACAAAAGCATTAAATAAAATTCAAAGCGAACGAGCCTCGCAAATGCGGGCAACTGAAGCCAGTCGAGCAGCAGCTGTAGCCCGAGGGGGGGAATGGTGTAGAGAAAGGGGGAGTAAGCCACAAGGCACTGTCGTTTGGCGCTGACGTTGGCGCTTCGATTCGCATTTGGCTGCATTGAAATATGCGAGCCGCAGTCGCAGTCGCAGTTGTTGCTGTTGCTACTGTAGCTGTTGCTGTTGCTGTTGCTGCTGCTGCATTGCTTTCAGTTTCTGGGCTATTGTTGTTATTGTTGCGGTTCATACCTTTGTGTGTCGGGCGGGGCATTGTTTCGAGTTGCTGCAGCTGAAGCAGCATCGCCAGCATCGGCAGCAAACAAGCGCTAAAGCACAAGAAGCGGCAAGTATCAAAAGTGCCGAAAGCAGCACGAGATATTGAGATGAGAAGCCGCAAACCGTGGGGCAAGTTGCAGTGGAAATGTGTTGAAAATGTGCTGACATATGCAAAAGAACTTAGTGAGAAAGTTGAAAGACTACTTTGATTACTCTTCATAGCATAAGCATTTTCAAAAATATATTTATCCTGATTACAGTTCCCTTTTAAGAAAAGTTATATACATGGTACCAATATTACAGGGTATTACTTAGGCAATATACTCTTTACAGTAAAATTATTTACTTTCACTGTATTGAATATCACTGATGTTTTCATATATTTAAAAGTTTTTTGTTTGTCGCACTTTATTTGCACATAACTCTGCAAAATATATTCATATTGCCTTTTCTCCATAATGCTAATTATACTCATTATGATTTTCAATTACGAACCACTAACGCAATTGTGAGTGGTATTTGCTTTAATCAATTCGCTGATTATTCTCTGGCCTCTAATTGGAATATTCCATTGTAATCGAATAGCAATCGTAACAAAAAACTGTGAACTACTGTAACGGTTGGCATTTAATGATTTATGTGGGAATCAATTAGCATATTCAGCTATGTAAAAAATAATTACAAAAAAAATCTCGAAAACTCGACGAAAATTTCTCAGGAAATACTTTTAGGCAGAACTTCTATTGACCTAAGAACCTTCAACTGATAAGCTATGAAAATAGCCATTAAAATACAAAAATTTAATGAGTAGAAATAACAATAATATAAATTTCAGCAAGTTTCTTATATGATAATTAAAATTTTAGTCAAAACTTTAAGCGTAATTAGATGGTCTGTTGAAACCGGAACCGAAAATTATTACGACACTGTGTTAATTATATGCTTAAGCTTAGGTAATAATAATATTCTTCTTAGGTAATAAGGGGGTACTTAGAGTATTTATAAAATGACTTTCTGTGACATTCATGGGGAATTTTCTGGCAGTGAATATTGCTTCCTTATAATGTTCTTGGTACACTGTGCAAAATGTTTCAATTAGCTGCGCTTCGATGTGCATTGCCGATGAAACTTGGTGTCGACAACAGAAAACAGTGAAGGAACAGTTAGCTGGGTAGTAGGAGAAGTCAGAGCGGGGGAGGGGGGAGCGGGGCAGGAGTACAGCACGGGACAGAGCAGCGCCTGTAGCTATGTGGCCTATACTTAAACAATGTATAAATTCGCCTACAAAATCAATCCCTGGCTACACCCTCAAAACAGAAGAAGAGGGAGGACTGAAGAGACTGCGAGACTGGTAGGCAGAGGGGCGGGTGTTGTGTGCATCTCTCCGGGTATCATGCTCGGAATTTGTGTAGTGCGTTTTGCAGTTTTGATGTCGTTGTCGTTGTCGTCGTTGGTGGCACTGCGGCCTGGACTGCGGTCGCCCGGTGTGGTGCAATCAGTTGCTGTGGTTGCTTTTTGGCCGGCATTGCCAGTCGGTTAGTCACTCAGTCAGCCAGCAGGGAGGCATGCAGCCAGCCAGGCAGGCAGTCTGTTAGTCCAGCCAGTCAAATAGTCAGCTTGGCAAGCTGCCCGGCCCAGCCGAGCGCATACAACATCCACCTGCTGGCGCATGACTCCCCGCCACCCGCTGCCCGCTGCCCGATCCGCTCTTGATGCTTTCGTCATTCATACTATTGAGTGCGCAGGGGTGGAGAGCATGAAAGGGGGCAGGCAAAAGCCCCGCAAATGGTGTGAAATGCAACATGCTAGTTGCCCAGCTGACTGACTAACAGACGGACTAACCAACTGACTGACTGACTGCCCGACTGCCTGCTGCCCCACCGTCTGCCCCACTGTCTGCCCCCGTCTCCGGGCACTCGGCTTCCATTGCAATTCGGCAAATATGGGTTAATTGTGCGAGACTTCGACACTCGAATTATTTAATGTTCGTTTTCATTTTCGTTTTCGTATTATTCGTTTCTCCTCCTCTCCTGTTCTGCTCTGCTCAGCTCTCTGGCCACATTGTTTGTTGTTGTTCCCTTTGTTGTTGTTGTTCTCAGCATGAATTCGCTGCATGCATTTCGTTTAACAATTATTGAAATGTGTCTGGCGCGCTGCGATTGCCATTTACATAAGCAAGAGATTTCCCATTGAACTTTCGCTTCGACTACGCCCCTTTTCCATTATTGCACCGCCCTCCACTGCTGCCTCTGTTACAACCTGCGGCGCCTCTCCTGCTTCTGGCACGACTTTTGCACTTCTCGACGACAATAATTGCGTAATTAATTCATTTAGTTGTCGTCGCATTTCTAATTATCATTATTAGTAATTGCTTTAGCTAGTTTTGCTGCTTCTTCTGCTTCTTATTCTTTTATTTCTCATGTTGTTGTCACTTGCTGCTCTCTCTCTCTCTCTGTCTCTCGCCTATTACTCTGTTTTCATTTGACTTTTGGGTTTTAATTTGTGCGCAATTAAAATTCCACAGTGCCATCGCAGCGCTTAGTTCATTCAATTACATTCGAAACTATTGGCCTCAGCTGTTTGAAATTGTTGTTGCTGTTGTTGTATTGTAGTTAATGCCGTAGTTGTTCTAGGTTCTGCTACTCGTACTGATTTCGTAATTTGATTAAGTAATTAATTTGCAAACACATTATGAAACACCTGATTGAATAGGGAGAAGAGTGTGTTAGCTTTATATGATATATATTCATGAACAACCATGCTTGATAGTTGTAGATACTGTGGACAGTGGCTTATATATAGTTTATGTGACCAATTCGACCAAATTCATCTGTCTTTTACTTGCATTTTTAACCTGTTGTCTGTATGTTTTTATATCCGGTACTATGTGCGTTGTGTACTTTATATTTCTCAGATTTAATTTATATATTCCTGCTCAATCAGGGTTTAATTTCCTCTCGTAGGGTATCTTTAGTTGAGTTTCAAGTAACATCTCTACTATACATTTGCTTGATTTATTCATGCTGTGCCCTTTAGACTCTCTCCCCGAAAGTTACAGAAATCGAACATCATAAGCCCGGGGGTTTCACCTACATTATGTCTCCTATTTTATTTAATCATTTTAACCTGTGAAATGTCCCTTGCGGATAATTTACTTATGAGTGTTTAAGTATATTTTTATTCCCCGATTCAATTGGATTTTCATTGCGTACAGCAGCGGGGATTGTTGAGGCGTGGAGGCTGATGGGACGTAAAACGTTATGCGAGATTTCAAATTGAATTCGATATTGCAGGTTCGTTCTCGTTCTTCTCTTTTCGTGCTTCGTAAATTGATTTAATAGAGTTGTCAGTGCAGGTGGTTGCGTGAACTACAGAGTATACTATGTGTTAACCTAGCATTGCTTTTTCAAAAGGTAAAGCAAATTAAGGGTTACAAAAAATGTTTATGAAGGACACCCTTTATTTATACACCTATAATACATTTATGGATTTATTCTTGTTTCTATAATGCCTGCAGAATAGTGTATTTTATTATAAAAGTTCTTGTGTACTGAAAATATATTTAAATAATAATTTGGAGAGATTAAAAATAAATAATAATTAGTTTCGAATAACTATCTGCGCCAGATGATTATAAAACTAAATCGAACTTCTGTTCATCGGTATCTTTAATCGATTTCCCACTGTATATATATTATGTACATGCTATTTACATGATAAGCTCTAATGAACTTGCTTGAATATCTAGAGCGTGCAATAGCTTCCCTCGCGTTGGGGAGCATTAATTAAAAGTGTCTCGCTGCGGCCTGGGCTAATATAAGCTACGAGGGGGTAGAGAGTACTGTCGCTCGGCTTCCATGCTGTGTTTTTACAATATAATTATTTTATTAATTTTATTCTAGTTTAATTTTCACTTCGCCTTTGTCAACAGGTGCGTCTGGCACATCATTTGGTATTTTAAAATGTCGTGCTTTTTCTATTCTCGTCCCTCCTTTCTCCTCTTTTATGTCGATTTCGGTTTTAGTTACCCAGTGGGTTCTGTTAAACACAAAGCAATACGGAAGTTTTAATTAAATTTTGTAACGAAATTCACTTAAATTGGATTTTTAGTCGCCGCGAAACAGTCGCATGGAAACCACCGTCCTCTGCTAATTGCCTAAGCACTTTCAACCGATACTGACAGTGCCCAAAACAGCACAATATCCTAATTAGTTGGAGACCTCACAACTTCGGCGAGCCTTAAAACGGAAATATGTCTCAAAGCGAAGTCGTTCAAGCCAACAATTATGGCAGCTCGGAGTTTATTTCGATTAAACAATGTGGGTAACGAATGGATATATAAATAGAAGGATATGTTGCGTAGGAGGAGTCCTTTTGAGTATTTAAATAAGAAATTGAGTCTTTGGTGGCGCAATAATTTAATAAATTAAAATCAGTTCAAACTAAACAAGTATACTCGATGTATTGCTAATGTATTTCTATCCTATCATTCGATATGATGCTATAGTGGATTGTGTGCCATATTATTTAAAAGAATACAAAGTTTACATATTTAAAATATGCTCAACTTTTTTATTAACAAAATATAAATATTTATTATATTTATAGACACTAATTAAGTCAGTTTTTTCTCGAAAAACAAAACATGAAAATCTACAAAATAATTGTCCAATTATGCAGCATTAAATCATAAATCTGCAGATAATTAATTCTAATAGAATTCAAAATATTTAGTAAACAATTATGATAATATAATATTGATGGGGTTGATGTGTTTTTCTTTTTTTTGCAGTTCGGCAAAATAATATTGTGTCCAACATGGAGGATGCAAAGCTGATGAACAACATACGCAATGGATATGCAAAAACACTGGACGATCATTGCCAGCTGATTACCGGAACACAGGGTGAGTGACCAGCTGGAGTTGATGGAGTGAGTCAGCCAGCCAGCAGTGTCAGGGTCAGGTTCAGATGGAGAGGAAAAAAGACAAAAGACGCGAAAAAGCGCAAGGCAAAAAACAATAAGCATTCACAAAGTATTACAAATGTCAGGTGGGAAGGGGGGGGGCAGGGGATGTCTTCGCGGCAAAGAAAATTGTTGAAATTGACAAATTATGTGACAGACTTTTGTCTGCGAGGCAGCAGCCGCAGCAGCAGCAGCAGTGACAAGGGGCAACGCGGCGAGAGGCGCAAATCCAAAGAGCCAACACAATTGTTGACAATTCACTCAAAGTGTCGCTGGCGTTGGCGCTGCTCCCGCTGCTGTTGGCGCTGTTGCTGCTCTGTTGTTGTTGTTGTTGGCGGTGCTGGCGTTGGCGTTGGCGCTGAACAAATGCCCCAAAGCGCTCAAAAGCTTTAAATGCGCCGCATGCCGTCTGCCACGTGGAGAAGGAAGAGGGCGCTGGCGCTCAATTCCGAAGCGCTCATAAACAATGGCACAGGCACAGGCACTGGCAGAGGTGGTGTGTATGTGAGGGAAGAGTGTGAAGGGAAAGAGGAGGGGGGGGACTTGTCCTGGTGCTGCTTCGGGGGGCAGTCAGTCGGCTCAGTTTCGGCTTGGCGCGATGAGAAGTGCGCTTGAGTTGCATTTAAGCCAATTAGCATAGGTAAACAAAACATTTGAGTGAGCGCGTCAAGTGGCTTTTGGGTTGAGTGCGACCCCAGGGTGCTGTCCCGCTGCCAGGAGCAGGAGGAAGTTCGGGGGCACGCAGGGGCAGCAGGGGCTGCATACATAAGATGTACGAGTGTCGGCTCGAGGTGTCAGCGTGTATTTGTATGAATATGAATGCCCGCGTGTGTGTGTGTGTGTGTTTGTGTGTGTTCAAGGCTTGTTGTGCTTGACGCCGTTGGATGCCGCATGGCAAGGGGCAGAGAGCGGGTAAGTCCTTAACAATGTTGCATTTATTATGCAATTATCGAGTGGCCAAGTGTGCGACTGAGTGTGTGTCTGCGTGTGTGTCTCTGTGTGTGTGTGTGTGTGCGTGTGTGTAAGTGCCTGTATAAGCTATTCAGTGACAGTGATTTACGTCGTCGATTGGCAATTAGGCCAGAGCAGATGAACAGACCAAGCGGCACCTTCAAGATGCAGGAATGTGTTCACAGCTGCGTCTCTCTGTGTGTGTGCGTGTCATTGTGTGTGCGTGTGTGTGTGTGTGCGTGTGTGAGCTATTGTACGATAGATGAATAGCTCGACGATGCTGCTAACTTGCAAATATTTATGAGTGGGCCACAAGTGGCAGCCGGCAAGCGACAACCGACAGCAGCAGCAGCAGCAGCAGTAGCAGCAACAACAGTCGCAACAGAGCAAACAACAACAACAACAACAACCTCACAAGAGCAACAACAATGTCAGCAGGGGCGTTAACTTTGCATGTTGTTGTTGCCATTTTGACATATGGCCAAAATGCAGCCACATGCCAAACGCTCTTTACGTGTGACTCCCCCCAAGTGTGACACACAGTCTCCATGTGTACGTATGTGTGTGTGTGTGAGCACGTGCCACAGTGTGTGTGAGTTGGCCTATGCCTTCGTATGTGTGTGATTGTGTCTATGGTGGCGTGAATTATGCGCAATTGAAGTGGCTTTTGGGTAGCGCATTTAAATTCGTGACGCGCTTCAAGTGGGTGGCAAACAAGCGTCGAGCATGATGCCGCAGCCTGCCAAGTGCCACACGCGGCAGGCAGTACTGTCTCGGGGTAGCTGGCTGAGAGAACACAATGATGCGCATCAAATTGGCTAATTGTTTAATGGCTGTTTGCATTGATCTTTGCAGATGAGTCGCCCATGCAAATGTTCTACAAGGATAAGGGCATCTTTCTCACTGGCGGCACTGGATTCTTTGGCAAGAGTAAGTAGCGCACACTGTGTCTGTCTGTGTGTGCGTGTGTGTAAGCGTACGTGCTGCGCATACTTGAATAAATTCATCCAGTCACCCACTCATCCTCACTCACAATTGATTCGTCCCCGCAGTCATCATCGAGAAACTGTTGCGCGTCACTGAGGTGGCACAGATATATCTGCTGATACGCACCAAGAAGGGCAAGGATGCCCACGCTCGCATCGAGGATTTGTTCAACGATCCGGTAAGCCAGCAGACCCACGTCCAGCTTCCTGCTTGACTAATTGCTCATCTCCCTTGCGCTCTTCCCCTCTGGCTCTGCAGGTGTTTGCCAAAATGAAACAGATTAATCCAAAGTATCGCTGCCAGATCACAATCATCAGCGGCGACTGCTCCCTGCCCGGCCTGGGCATCTCTGCGGATGAGCGCGAGACCATCAAGGAGAACGTCAACATTGTGCTGCACAGTGCGGCGACGGTGCGTTTTGATGAGAAACTCAAAATGGCCGTCGCCATCAATGTCCATGGCACACAGGAGATCATCAAGCTGGCCAAAGAGATTGTTAACCTGAAGGTAAAATACTATTGCTAATATTGCTGATTATGCGGTAAGAACTCCTGATGCTGACGCCATGGTAATCGAAGAAAACAGTGAGCTAAACTTTGACATTTGATCGAACTTGGCGTGCTTTTTTCGGTCTTGGTCACCTGGTCACCTCTTCCATCGGGACGATTGGGCTTTGGTTTCGATATCATAACCATATACCCATGATTCGTCACCAGTTATGACCCTTTTGAGTAAATCTGGGTCATCGTTCACGTCATTCAACAGCTCTTCAGCAATGCTCATGCGACGGTTCATTTGGTCAAAATTTAGCAAAAAATCGCAAAACACTTATAACCTTTACGCCTCTCACAACCTAAAAAAAAATGCTAGTCACTTGAATCTTCGAACAGATGTTCGGGAAGAGTGTACCAACATAACAAAACAAAAAAATCGATAATCGAAAGTACATTGACTGCGAAATTTGAAAAGTTACCTTAGTTTTTGAACACACCTCGTATATGTAATTTTATAGGGTATCTTGTGCATATTTTTACCTTTGTTAACATATTTACTCTTTCGCATTTGCTTCAGGCATTGGTGCATGTATCGACGGCATTCGCACACTCCAACTTGCGATACATCAAGGAGCAGTTCTACAGCGGCATGATGACTGGCGACAATGCGTTCAAGCTGACCGAGTGCTTGGACGAGCACACGTTGAACACGCTGACGCCGACGATAATCAAGGGTTATCCGAACACCTATACCTACACCAAAGTGCTGGCCGAGGATGTGGTGCAGCAGCACGCACAGAAATTGCCCGTGACCATCTTTCGGCCGGGTATTGGTAAGTTGCAACAGGTCCTGCCACGCGCCCTCCCCCTCTAACTCTCTCCCCCCCTCTTGCACACAGTGATTACCAGCTATCGGGAACCTGTGACTGGCTGGATAGACAACATGTATGGTCCTTGCGGCGTCATTGTGGGCATCGGTTCGGGTGTGCTGCGTGTCTTCGCCGGCAACATGGACAACAAGGCGCACATTGTGCCGGTCGATATGTGCGTGAATGCACTCCTGGCCAGCGCCTGGGATGTGGCACGGAATAAGTAAGTGAACTAGTGGTAAATTTGAAGGTCGACACGCTTGACTTAATCAACATACGCACAGATACGAGACGCCGCCCATCTATAACTATGTGCCCGATGCGGATAATTCGGTCACCTGGCGGAACTACATGGAGACGGGCTTCAAGTATGCCAACGATGTGCCCATGCGCAAGTCCCTCTGGTATCCGTGCTTCACCATTGTGCCCTACATGTGGCAGTATCACGTGCTCTCCTTCTTGTACCACACACTGCCTGCCATATTTATGGATCTGGTGATGGTGCTGATGGGCAAGAAACCCAGGTAGGCACGAAGGCTCAAAAAGGAAGTAGAACCTTTTGCTCTAACCTTATTCTCTTTTGTCTATCCCTCTAGAATGATCAAGATCTATCGCAAGATACACAAGTTTAGCAGCGTGCTGCAGTTCTTCAGCTCGAACGAGTTCCGTTTCGATAACGATAACGTGCGGCGTCTGTTCGATAAGTTGGACCAGCGGGATAAGCGTCTGTTTGCTTTCGATATGCGTGATCTGGACTGGACACATCTATTCCGTGTCAGCTTATATGGGCTGCGTTTGTATGTGTGCAAGGAGGATCCCAATAATCTACCCGAATCGATAGTTCGAGTCAAACGGTAAGTTGCCTACTCCCCACCTCCTGAAAGTATGCTGCAATATTTTAATCGATATCGTTTTCTTCTCGATTCTTCAGCATGATGTATCTGCATTATGCCTTCCTGGGAATCGTGTACTCTTTGACTCTCTGGGCCCTCTACGGTCTGGCAAAATTCATATTCTTCTCCTTAATTAATAATCCTTAATTAATCGCTATAAATGTATTTGTTAATCATTTAACATCTCGAGGTATTTCCAACAAAAACTTTCAATTCCAATTCTGTCATCTAGCGTCGTCTGGAGCATCTGAGTTTCGTAATACATAGCATTTAGTTCTAGATCCTTAGTTCTGCGTATTAACTATATATATATAAATATACAGTCTTACGGTTACAGCACTCTCTATTCGAAATCAAAATCTGTATAGTTTAGTTTGTAAAACGAGCAATGTACCCTGCTAATCTTGATCGTGCAACACATGCTGTGTACATATGTATAGCATATCTATAATAATATTTTATATGGATGTATGAAGCTAATCGAAACTTAATAAAAATCGCTTCATAGTTTTGGGACATGTTAAGTAAGTCTTTGCAATGGGATGATATTATAGCTGGACTGTTCTTACAGGTTTGTATACCATAGGTATAGGTATAATTATTTTTTTTTTTTTTTTTTTTGGTTATGTAGTACTTTTATGATTGTATATGTATATGTATGTATCACTTTTATGAAATTGTGTGAGTTTGGTTGGCTCTCTATTTATGTATACCATGGAAATACGAACAACGTATAGTTGTTGTTGATCTGCGAGTCGATATAACCTTGTTCGTGCATCCATCTGTCCGTATGAACACTTATATCTCAGAGACTATCAAAACTAGAGCTACCAAATTTTGTTGCAGTGTATCTTATTTCTAAAGGCAGATAATTATTGTTTTAGAACTTAGATAACCTTTCTTTCATGCAAAATATGCTGAATTTATGAAAGTTTAATTGCTTTAAAAAAATAAGCAATGCATTTATTTAAGATGTAATTGTAGTGGGAAAACAAGTAAAGATTTATATAAGATTTATATAATGTACAAGTAAATTAGATCGACCATATTCGACATTTTTTTTTTTTTTGTTTTTTTTTTTTATTTAGTGAAGAAACCACGTTCAACAGGACATACCTTTTTTTTATGTTGTAATGCGATATTTGTGTGGAATATTGATTTTGATGTCTCTCTCCTTAGTTTTACTCTCTTTTATTGATACATTTATGCGGTCCATTAAATATTACATTGCATGTTCAAAACATTTCGCCAATTGATTTTCTTTGCTCTGGGGAAATACAAAATAATCAATTGATAAACTGAATGCGAGATGTGTAGGCAATGGGCCAATGGCTGAGAAAGAGGAGGAGGAGAATGAGGTGGAGAAGGAGTAGCGTATAAAGCAGAGGCCTGAGATACTTTTGCTTATTCTTCATCGAATGTAAAACAATAAGATTCACTGATTTACACATTGGCTTAGCATTGATATTTTTATTGCATACTCTCCCTCCAACGCCCCCTCTTTCTCTGTGTGTCTTCGTCTACGGGCATGTCAAAAAGAAATGTCGTAAAAATAATGCCAGAGAGCTTATCAAATTGCAAACAGAAGCGGCCTTGCCTTCCAGAGCCATCATCCAAATCCTGTAAGGCGCTTTATCGCATAACGCGCACACACATGCACAGCCATACACACAGGGATATAGTCCCCTCATCCCTCCAGCCCCCACAAGACAGACAGACAGACAGTCAGACAGACATTCACACGTACATAAATAAATAAATCCGCATGTATCACTTTGCACTGCGCTGCACTTGTATGATTTCAAAATTAAAATCAGAGCATAACCCAATCACTCCACCTACCCCTCCCCGCCCAATAGATGAACCCTGCTGTGCACACCACTCTCCCTCTCTCTCTCCCCCTCTCTCTCTCCCTCTCTCTCTTTCGCTCATTGTGCTGCTGCTTGAAGCTGTTAGCTTACTGCGTCCCAATACAGCCATAAAACTCTCGCACACTCATCAAACATACACGGCATCGCTGCTGCTGCTGCTCTTGCTGCTGCTGCCCCTGTGTGTGTGAGTGTGTGTGTCTCCACGGACGCAGCAGTAGCTGACTGTGGCGCTGCCTTTGCACAGCCAGTGAAAAATGTTTGTCAAACCGCAGTGAGCGCTGCGCGCAATGATTGAAGCCATTGCGACGCGTCGCATCGTTATCGTCGTAGATGCGGATGCGGATGCTGATGTGGTATACGGATGCGGATGCGGATGCTGAGAAGCAGCAACACCAGCAGCAGCAGCAGCAGCGGGCAAAGTATGTAGATTTCTCAAAAAATTACGACAGCGTAACGCCCGCGCGTCCAATTAAAGTAAGCGGTGAGCGGGTGCGAACGAGAGAGAGAGACAGACACAGAGCGGGAGACAGACACAGAGCGGGAGACAGACACAGAGCAGGAGACAGACAGACAGACGGACAGACGGACTGTCAGGCAGCTGAGTAATAACTCCCCAATATGTTTCCCTGCATGTGTGCGTGCCTGTGCGTGTGTGTGCGAGTGTGTGTACATAAATATAGGAATGGTTGCTGCTGTTGCCTTCGCTGTGGTTGCTGCTGTTGTTGTTGCTGTTGCTGCTGCTGTGGCTGAGCTAAAATTGCAAGCGTCGCAACACGAACGAGCGAGCAGAACATTGAAAGACCAAACAATCTCAATCTCTCAAATTAGATTTTCAGAAAAATGCACCTCTGGGAAATGCACAATGAAAAAGCACTGCACACACAAGTGAACGCACACACACACACACAGACACACAAACAGACACAGACTCACAGACACAGACGCACTCACAGACGCACAGACACTGGCTTACTTACTCACACACACATCACACACACACTCACAAACTCATACACACACTCACTCAAACACTCACACACTCACACTCACTCACACATACACTCACACACACACTCGCACATTCTCACACATTAGAAACGAAGCGCCGATGAAGCCGACGCGACGTGCCACTTTGTTGTTGCTTTGTTTGTCGTGCTTTTTCGGCAAATTTGAAAGCTTTCGGAGCAATTCGGAGCAAGGCTCGCTGTGTTTCGTGGCTGGCGCCGCTCTCAGTGCATTCGCTGCCGCGACGCGATGCTTGCTGCTGCTGCTGTTGCTGCTGTTGCCGGTGCTGGTGTTGCTGCTCTCACAATTACGCTCGCGCTCACGTAGCAAAGCAATAATAACGGCACATGAAGTGCATGGTTATTCAAGGGTTGTTCATTCGTGAAATTAATATTGCGCCCGCTACGAGGCGGGAGAGGCAGAGGCAGAGGCAGAGCTGGCAGCGCAGCAGCAGCACGCGCGCCACAATGTTTATGTTTGACGCTGGCGCTGGCATAGCTGCAGCTGCATATTGTAAGGGTTTTTTATGTGCCCCAGTGCAGCAGCTGCCTGCCCCCGTTGCTTGTCGCCTCATTGTTGTGTTTCAGTTCCATTTCGTTTCTCTCTTTCTCTCTCTCACTCTCTCTCTCGCTGAACTCTCTTTGGCTTTTGGCTTCTCTTCGCAGTGCTGCTTGTGTTTTGCTTTGCTGTTGTTTGTTTTCGTCTCGTATCATTTGTGTGTCTGTCTGCGTGTCTGTCTGTGTGTGTGTGCCTGTGTGTGTGTGCCGGCATTTGCGCTCCATTGCCAGCGGTGGACCATTATCAGATTTTGTAATAGCTTTACGTTTATTACTTTTTTCAATTTCGTTGTCGTCTTCGGTATTTTTGGCATTTGCCGCTATGTCTGGCATTCTGCTTACCCCAGCTGGTAGCGCATGCATGCATGCATGTGTGTGTGTGTGTGTGTGTGTGCGCGCTTGTCTAGGAGTGTGTGCTGGCTAACTGTGCGTATGTGTGTTGGCGCAGTTTGTTTGTGCTCAATGCTTGTTGATTTGTTGTTGCTTGTTGCTGATGTTGTTGCTGTTGCTGTTGTGACTAGTTGTTGTTGCTGTTGCGACTTGTTGTTGCTTGTTGTGCGCTGCATGTCGACGTGAAATTTGGTCGCGTTTTGCACGTCAATTAAAAAACTTGACTGCGACATGCTGCGCGTGTGTGTGTGTGTGTGTGACTGTGAGTGTGGCTAAGTACGTATAAATGTGAGTTAGATATGTGTGCACACAGAGACACACACACACGCACACAGTCGCACATTCGCAACTGCTTTTGCTGTCTATCTTCTTGTAATTCCATACTCGACTTGTTTGTTTGCTTCCCTTGCTACTGTTGTTGTTGTTGTTGTTGTTGTTGTTGTTGCTGTTGTTGTTGTTGTTGCCTTGGCTGTTTTGTCTGGCTCGCTTGGTGTGCAGTTCGCGTGGGTTATAATTATTTAGCCCAGCCTTGTCACTGTCCCCTCGCCCTGCCCCTTTGCACTCCTCTGCTGTGGTTGCTGCATGTTCGTCCCTCTCTCTCTCTCTCTCCTTCACCCACTCTATCTTCTTTCTCTTTCGCTTTCACGCTCTCGCGCACTCCTTTCTGTCTCAGTTTAGCGCTCGCGCGAGCGCTTGTAATAATATTTTAAATTAATTACAACAAACATGAGTTCGTGTGCGTGTCTCTGTGTGCGGCTCTCTGTGTGTATGTGTGTGAGTGTGTGAGTGTCAACTGGCGACTGTGTGAGGCGCGTGCTTTTGTGCTGCCGCTGTCGCTGTCTCTGGCTGCAGCCACTGTCGCCGCCATCGCCGTCGCCGTCGCCTTCGTTGCCGCCTTCGCTGGCGCTGGCGTTGGCGCCTCTTCTGCTGTTTTGTATGAAAAGTGAATTAAAGCGAATTTAGCGCGCATCGTCCACGTCCAAAGTGCATTTGTATGTCCTGCGCTGCTGTCGTCGTCGTCGTCGTCGCTAACTTTATCCTTGGCTGGGCTCACACATACACACACACTCACACACTCACACACATATACATGCCCTAACACACACATTGAGACACTTTCGCTGGCGCAGTGTGTTAGTGTGTTTATGTGCCTTTCAATTGCACTGCATACGTTGCAGGCAGGCAGCGCCTCCTCCCTCCTCCCTCCACCATCCGCTCTCCTGCTGCCCCTTTGAGCGCACTCCCCGCACTTGGCTTTGCCATTGTCTATTAGTATCTCGTTTGCGCTTCTGTTTTCTGTTCTAGTGCTTCTTTTGAAGTTTTCGCTTGCATTCGCATTTTAATTTGAAGTGCAGCATCTCAGTTGCCGCCCTTGTCTGCCCCCTCCCTCTTCCATCCTCCGACCCGTTGCGCCTCCGTCTGCAGCCACAAACAAACGCACGAACGAGCGAACGAACGAGGGAACGAGCGAACAAACAAACAGACAAACAAACAAACGAAACCGGGGAGACAAACACACAAACAAAAAAGTGCTTATGCTCATTCATTCATTTCATTTCCCATTACATTTGCCCAGCACTCCGTCGCACCACCCTCCCCCACCCCCCACTTGCCTCAGCAGGCCCCTCTGCAGTTTCCCTGCTGGGATATGCCGTGCATTCATTGCCACCTCCCACTGTCGAGTTGGCTGCGTTTTCACCTGCGCTCTGCGCTACGCGCGCGCCTAAAGGGAAAACGCAAAGACCAAACAAAATGGTTAAAAAGCAAACCAGCCCAACAACAACAGCAGCAACAACAACTACTACAGCCCAGCCCAGCCCAGCAGTCGTGCCACTTGCCACTACTTTATGCCACTTCAACGCAACTCAATTGCTTTCTTTGCCTTCAACAAAGTGTGTGTGCGCGCGTCGGGTATGTGTGTGTGTGTGTGTCTGGGTATGTGTGTTTGTGTGCGTGTGTTTGTGCGTATGTTGCAAGCATATCTACAGCTTGCGGTTTTATTAAAATACTCCCCACACTCCTCCTCCATCGCTTCTTCTCCTTCTTATCTGTTTCTCTCTCTCACTCGCTCCTGCTCCGTTTCTCGGTCTTTCTTGTTGCCTGCCTCGCTGTCGCTTGACTCGGCAAATAAAAATAATGAAAAGTGCCGGCAAATAAAATTTGCACAAATTATTATATACGTATACGTAATATGTGTGCATGTCTGTATGTATTTGTATTCTTTTTCGCGCATTTTATTTCTTTATTTGCACAAAATGCATTGAGAAAATAAATAAAATTATAAATGAAAGCAACGCGTGCAGCGCAGCGTGATATCCTGCAAGCTCGCTGGGGGCAGTGGGTATACTGTGGGGATGGAAAGTGAAGGCGGATTAGTGAAGCAAAGAACTAGCTTAAGTAGTTAGTAAAAGAATAGATTTTATTAGTGTTTAAATATGTAAATAGCTTATAGTTAGTCGTATACAATTTTGAAAATATTTTTAATAAATTAGAATACTACAGACAAGTGCGCACGACTTTGAAATACCCGCCTTCGAAAGATTTATATTATCGTATGAATTGGATGGAAATAAGTATTGCACATGCCAAGTATGAATACTCTGACTATATACATACCTATTTATGTTAAGTTATAGTGTTGTGTCGTTCTTGAACGAACGAACTAAATTGAACTATTCACCAAACTGAACGATCGAACTAGGTCTGTCTTTATAGTTCAATATAGTTCGTTAACTCAATTTAGTTCACTTAGTTCAATATAGTTCACTTAGTTCAATATAGTTCACTTAGTTCAATATAGTTCATTTAGTTAACGTCGTTCATTTTGATCTCTAAAATTACTATATTATCTGTTTGTAAACTCTTTACTATTTCCTATTATTATTATGTAAAAGTGTTTTTGACATAAATTGAATAAATAATATTAATTTTCAATGACAGCATGGTATTAAATAAATTCATAAAATTTTTTTTTTTTTTTGAAGGACCTTTACGCAAGTTTAAAAAATGAACCATGGAATTAAATGAACGTAGTTCATTGATTTTAAACGAACGAACGAACTTATTCCTCAAATTGAAATAGGATTACCCAACACTATTAAGTACACATACTTTGTGGGGCTTAGTTCTGTCCCATACGAGTAGAATTAGTAATAACTTCGTATAGTATTCCAAAAGAAACGATTAACTTGAGAGCTGTAATTGGCTTCCACAATTGAAAATACTCTTGAATCTCTTTTATGGCTTACAGAAACCTTCCCACTGCATTTGGTTGCATCTGCATTTGCTATTAACTGGTTATTCCCCTTCAATACCCTTCTCTGGTGCTATTTTTAATTTTAGCTTATTTCACTTCATAGATTAATATAGATTCTTCTTCTTTTACACCGTAGCAAAAAGTGCAATACACGCTTGACCCAGCGAATACAATACATTTAATACTTCCATCAGCTATTTTGTGATATACAAGTTTTATTTGCACACTCGACCGTATTTCTTCATCATTGTCTGCCATTAACTCATCCTGGAGCACTGTTTTTTATTCCCCGCTTGCCTTTAAAACGTCATGTGACATTTGCACCTCGTTATCCAACACCGAAAATGAACAATCACAAAGCTTTTATTGCGGCCCACACAGCACAGTTTTTTCATCTCCAGCAACAGAATGATTGTGCTTAAAATCAAGTGTTTTTAAATTTTTTTCTTGGTTGATGGAAATATGTTTGTGTATATTTTGCACAATGACAAAAGTCGTTTACTTTATCGTTTTGTTTGAATTATTTAATTGAAAAATTGTTGTGGTTGCCCAAACGGGGATTATCTGGTATCATTTTGCATGTATACTACAGGGTATCTGTGCGTTGAGTGCATTCCACAAGTGCTAATTAATTGCCTTTTTCGACGCTTTTTTAGGTTTTTGTCTTTTTGCATCTTTTATTGCATTTTACCGCACACTTGTTAGCGCTAATAACTTTGTTTCCCCAGGCAATTTCATTTCTTACAATTTTTCGCTTGATTTTTTTCTCTTGATTCTCGCGTATTAATTAAACTTCTCTTCGTTTCTTTTGCTCACACGGGTATTCCTTACATTTGCTTAATTAATTGCACAAATTCAGAACTAGCTACTAGCTGTAACTGCGTACAGGGTGTTCTAGAGTCAAACAAAGTTCTGTTTTATTGATTCTCTTGCAGGCAAACTAAATAGATTTTGATTTGATTTGATTTTTAATTCATTTATTAAAAATATTTAATAAATATTTGCAGAGTATTTTATATTCGTTTTGATTTGTGGTTTCTATTTTGATTAACTTCTTTGTTGTTTTGTTGACTTTGATTTGCTTTTTATTTAAAATATAAATTTGAGAATTTAAAATATATTTAAAATATAAATTTAAGCATAAAGAAAAACAAATTACAGCATATCTCAACGTCGAGCAGACTCGCTTGCACTGCTGGTTTCTTGTTTTTTATGCCTTGTTTTTATTTGATAATTTCATACATTTTGGTGCAACTGTTTTCGTTTTCGTTTTCGTTGTTACAAGCCAGAAAACAATAAAATAGGTGACGCACCGCCAACAACAACAACAGCGACAAACAAGAACAACAACAACAACAAGAAATGGCAACACTTGTGCGTGTGTCTCCGTCTCCGTCTCCGTGTCGACTCCAAGTCCAAGTCCGACTCCAACTGTGGCTTGGCTGGGGGTGCTACAAATAGTGAAATAGCCCAACGTACGTCGTAAATATTTCAACTGCAACAACTAGGGAACAACTACAACAACAACAACAAGAACAAGAACAACATAACGCAACACGGACAGCGGCAGCAGCAGGAACGGGAGCAGCAGGAGCAGCAGCAATAACGAGCATCAGGAGCACGCCGGAGCTGGGAGCTGCTGAAGAATGTGAGGCACAAGCCGTGGATGGGGGAGAGGGGAAGGGGGAAGCGAATCGATAGATTGCACCTGGTACATACTACGTAGAAATGTCCCATACCGGGCAGCAGCAGCAGCAGAGAGAGAGAGAGAGAGGGGGAGGGGAACGAGCACGAGACCGAGACCGAGTACGAGAACCTCGACAACCTACGACACCAGCAACAAGACCAACAACAACAGCAACACAAAACAACAACAACATGGCAAACAACATTCAACAAAAACAATAAAAACAAGCAAAAGGCGCAAAGCGGCTAAAAGGAAGAGGAGGAGGGGAAGGAGCAACGGTACGCTTTGGTACGCCTTGGTACGCTTTGGTCTTGCCTGGCCTGCTCTGCTCTGCTCTGGTGTTAGTTGCCTCGCCTTGCTGCCGTGTTGGTTACGCTGCAGCAACGTCGGCTTTTTCTTCGGCTGCTTACGGTTCCACGCTTCCAACTCTCTCCCTCTCCACACTCTCTCCTCTCGCTTTTCCTTTTCTTGCCACTCTCTTCTCCCCGCTATCCGTTTGCAATTCCGATTGCTGCCTCAGTCCCAGCTTCGGCGTCGGCTATCGCTTGAGCGTTGTGCTCAGCAGTTTTCCTACATCCCCTCCCCTTACCCCTCGCCATCTACCCCCTCCCTCGGGTACCGTGCACAACCCATGCGAAAATTTGAAGCGATTTATTTACTTTTTGCCATTGCCATTTGCCGTCGACGTCGCCATTGCCATCGCCATCGCCATCGCCGTCGCAGCATTCGGACGCTTGTTCGGCTACTGCTGCTGCTGCTGCTGCTGCTCCCATGTCCCTTCGCACTGCCTTCCCAGCAAATGCTCTGCAGCAACAAATTCTGGCATATAGACATTAAAAGTAGTTAAAATAATGGCTTCATTCCCGTTGTTATCGCCCCAAAACGAACGTGTCTAACAAGGTCGCGTAGGGAAGTTGTCCTCGATCGTTTAACGATGATTTCTTTAAGGGATTTCGATAGAAATGAAACTTGCAGACAACTTGAATATATAATAAATGACAATTGTAAATATTATATACTTAAATATCATAAATCATAAGCTGATATATATTGTATTATATTTTTTATGGGCTGATACGTAATGAAGATAATTTAAAAAGGAATTTTTCTATAATAATTCGAAAATAAATAGAGAGATATTTAAATAGAATATAATAGAATATATGAAAAATACAAAGAAAACAAATATATATTTTAGTATTTAATATTGTAGTTGAGGAAGGTCAAATGTGTTTCTATTAAGAATATATCAATCAAATACAGAAAAGTTTCTATAAATATCTTCTACAGTCTTTTTATATCCAAAGTTATATATTCCACATCAATCAATCTTCAATTTTATATTCAAAAAAACAGAACAAACGCTGAAAAATGTTTGGTATTTTTTCCTATCAATTTTTCAAGCTTTCTTGCAATAGTTTTTCATTTCATGTACGTAGATTTAAATGATATTTTTTATATATCGAATACACCCTCACTGCCTTTTAGTACTTACGAAAATATATAACATTCTTTCAGGAATTTCAGTCTATATTCCCTATTCTCATGCTTTCAATCATCTCAGCTGTTTCCACATTTGTTTCACCTTTTCATTTTGCTGCACTTCTCTGGCAAATCTCTGGCCAACATACTCGTATATCATTTCAATAGGGCAACCCCTCGTCGCATATATCCTGCCACACTTCCGCACCATATTCGCTTGCGTTGTTTTCTATTTTATTGCACAAATGAAAATGTTCTTGTTTTTCATTTTCTGTTTTTTTTTTTTTACTAAAATAAATTCTTTTTTTTCATGTTCGGATAACATCGGAGCTGTCGCCGTTGCCATCGTTGTTGTTGCTGCTGCTGCTGCTGCTGGTGTTGCCTGTGCTTGCGTGGCTTGCTTCGTCCTTTTTGCTTCTTCATTTTCATTTTATTTGGACGCATTTGCAGCGTTATGACAAACAAGTGTCCATTTATTTGCCAAATTTAATGTTTCACCATTTTCTCTCTGGTGACAAATTATCCCGCTTCGATTTCTCGAGAACCATCAAATCAAGAGAGAAGGAGCAGCAGCAAAAAAAAATACGGCTGTGTGTGGCGTAGGCAAGAACTAAGCGGGCAACTGTGACTGGATTTAATAAAAAACCGGCTAATGGGTCACATTCTGTGCAGAGCTGGAGGTGGCAGGTTCTTCCCCAGATCGAGCGTGGGCTGAAGTCTATCGCACGCGCTACGCCCACTCCCAGCGGACTGTGCTTGGGATCCCTCAGCCTTGGGCTTGGCTTGGGCCGCACTTATCTCTCAAATATTTAACGGTATTCGGCAAGCTAAGTCCGCTTTTCTGCCGTTTAGCATCTCCCAGCTAATACATAATTTATACAAAAATTTGTCATTGCCATTAAGAAAGTGTGGGGGGCGTGGGGGGGAAGAGGGACATGGCGGGCCGTCGTTTTTCACTAATTGGGCAGGTGTTGCAGGTGGACGCGGCTGCTTGGCGCGCAAAATGTTCGTTAATTAGCTGCCATGTCTTTTGGCCATTTCCAGTTCCATTTCCATTTCCGCTTCCGTTTCCATTACAAAAATTATCATTTCTATTTGTGTTTCTGTGTTTGTTTGCCCTTTGCTCGGTTGCTCGCCTCCTGCTGCTGCGGAATGTCCGTGATCCTATCTAAATTTCATGTAAAACAAAGGTCCAAAACATTCAACTTTTTGTGCAAGATTTTCTGACATGTCACTGAGTAGGGGCGCCACAGCGAGCGGCAGAGCGGGGTGGTGTGTTCCAAAAATTAATGAATAGATTATGATTAATGAGCGGCGACATCATTAAAATGTATTTATATATATTCAAATTGCGGTTGCTGACCGAGTGGGGGACAAAGGGATGGGGATGGGGGCAGGGGGGCCACCATGAATGATGCGACCCGAAGTTTTGCATGCTGCTGAAAGGACACGCCGACGGAATGTCACGGTGCCCCCGCACAAAAGGCAGCAAAGCAAACTGAACTCAACGTGAAAACCAGCACGAAAGCATGAAGAGGGGGGAATGAGAGAACGAGCAAACGAGGATGAGAATGCGAATGAAAATGAAAATTTTTAATCATTAGTTCAAAAATGCCACAGAAAGTTTTGCCGAGCTGGCCGAGCTATTTACAACATATGAAAAAGTGCACATTGCCATGGCTAAATGTAATAAAAAACGCGGCAAGAGCAAAAGGCAAAAGCAGCAGCAACAACAACAGCAACAACAACAACAAAAGCAAAACACCAGAAAGCAACAAGAACAACAACAACAACAAAGGCAAACGGCAGCAAAGCAAAGTTGCAAAGATAAAAGCGCACGCATCCTTGAAATTTTATTTATTTATATCTCGCTTGTCCCATTCCGTCCCCAGCAGCAGCAGCAGCAGCGCTGCCCCTCCCGCTCCCCCTTCCCCTGCCCGCTTCTCCTTCCGCTGCGTCCATTTTGTGCTGTTCCTTTAGTTTGTTATGCTTGTTTGTTTGTTAGCTAGGAGTCCAACCGCAAAATCTACCCGCAGCTAGAGCAGCAGCCAGAGGGGCAGCAGGAGACGGGCATGGGGGGGGGGACTGGCATTTTGCATATTGCCCATACGCAGCGTTGCCGCCGCCGCTGGGCAAAAGTTTGCACAGCGGCGTTTGCTTTATTAAAAACTAGAGAAAAACGCAAAGTTTGCTACGAATTATTTCAATTCTAATTTATTTTGTTTGCAAAAGGGAAATTCTCTGGTATTTTTTGATCGTTGTCGCAGTTAGATAGTTGAATGATAATGACGACTACGACGAGGACGAGGACGTGCACCACGAGCAACGTGAAGTCCAACTTGTAGTCTGATTTCGAGAGGGAGTGGACACGACACAACGAGTCGAATGGCAAATGAGTTTTATGCGATGTGCAGTTACACAATGACATGCACATAATTCAACAACGCTTGCAACAGTTCTCTCTATGTGCAATGACTGAAATTAACTATCACCAGCATCTCTGTCTGTCTGTCTGTCTGTTTGTCTGTCTGACTGTCTGTCTGTCTGTCTGTGTGTCTGTCTGTCTGGAGGTCCAACTTGGGTGTGATGTCCGTACGGTAGAGAGTCGGTAGAGCTCGAGCTGATCCCACTTGTCTGAAAGCTGCTTTAGATTGACAGCACACACACACACATACACATACACACACACACAGAAAACACAATGCACAAAACACCAACAACATGCTCAGCAGCAGCAACAACAACAGCAAAGTCGCAGTCTTAGGTCGGTGAGGGGCTTAGCTATATCATTCTTTATTCGTATAGTGCATTAGGGTTTTAGCAAGTTTTAAACTTGCTTTTGATGATGTGTCCCGACTGCGACACCAACTCCGTCTCCGACTCCGAATGCGACTCCGACTGCGAGTGGATTTATATCATGAAAACTTCTTGTGGGCCCAAAGTCGGTGTCAGAAGTGATTTCTGCAATTTGCATTTAAATTGTTACAAATTCCCATTATTGTTGTAAGCAAGCTTTGCAGGTTGAATAGGTCGAAATATTTATATTTTTTTATATAGTATATTCTAGCTTAAAACAAGAATATATATACTTTGTGGGGTCTACCACGTCCTTTGATTTCTTTTATATACAGTTGCACAAAGTTAGTTTATTCTTTTTCGACAATTTTAAATGGTCGAAGGGTGTAAGTATATTTTAAATATTTAATTAAATTAAATATTAAAATAAATTCAAGCCAGAAGTTTTTAACAGACAACCTTGGAGTTGTTGATGGCCATATAAAGTGTATGTATTCAAAAATAGGATCTTTAGGGGGGTCGAACTTGGCATGTCCGTCTTACAGTTACTACGCAAAGTAACCTCTCTGTTTTTGAGATTTGTATTTTATTAAAACATAGCATACATTCTTTATATCACAATACGCTGAGATTGGAAATTATTCATATTGAGAAAAAATATGGTAAAGCTGTTAAAGAATCACATCTTTATTTTTACAGGATGCCATATTTTCTGTCAATGATCCCCTTTTTTTATATATTTATCTATTACTAATATATATAATAGAAAACTATATATAATAAAAACTACAAAAAAATCCATTTTCATGATTTATAATAAACTATCGACTGAAATCCTAGTTTTAATAATTAATATATTCTCCTTGCCTCTGTTCCTCTCTCTTCGACTTTTTCTTACTCGCTCGACCTACCTCTTTCCCGTCTCCCATCTCTGCTTCATTTTCTCACTCTCCGGATCAGTCACAATCTCACTGTCTTCCTCAGTCCCTCTCCATTCGATTTAATCTCTCTTTATCTCCAGATTTTTTCAATTGTTCCCTCTTTTAACATCCCTCTCTCTCTCTCATCTGTATTCCCCTCTCTCACTGTCTTTCCTCTTTTTTCTCCTTTTTCCCGCCTTTCTCCCCTACACGTATTTCCAAAGCTTCTTTCTATCTCCTCTCTATCTACTGTCAGCTCACAAAGATGCCTCCTCCTTCTTGTTATGAATCAGTGCATATGTCTGTGCTGGCACCTCAGTCTGCCTGCCTGTCTCCTGCTCTAAATGCCGTTAGCAAATGAATTAACGGTACAAGCATAACGTGCGTACTGGAAAATGTAATTCAACTTTTTAGTGCGATTGTGGAAGCACCTCAATGCGGCTAATTTGACTTGACAGTTGCACAAGCTGAAGCCGCAGTCGAAGTCGAAGCAGCTAATGGAACAATGCGGCGAATAAGTGAGGGAATTCAACTGTCAGCTTCTTGAGGCATCCCCTACAACCCCCCCTCCCCCCTACCCTACTCTGTCCGCCATATTGCACGCACATTGACGCTGTGATAGCATTTACAGTTGTTGCATTTTATAATCAAACTTGTTACTTGCGCTACTTTTGGCTCAACGTCTGTCTGCCTGCCCGCCTGCCTTGCCTTGTCTGTCTGTCTGTCTGTCTATCTGTCCGTCCTCTTGTTGCTCATCAAAGTTTACCCCAACAGACAGCGCACAAGCCGCAGCAAAATGAATGAGTTGCCACCCCCACCCCGAAGACTATTTCCCTTCCCCTTCCCCTTCCTCTTCAGCTGCCTCGTCTGGCAGCCCCAGTGGCCCACTCGCCTGGTGCTTAGCCGTTAAACCGACTTCAGAATTAATCAAATCCGAGTCAGATGTTGCGCGCTGCCAAAAAACTTGAGAAGACAACAATAACAACAACAACAACAACAACAATAACACAGATAGCAATTTGTTGTTGCCACACAGACTTGGCAGTCCTCGGCGCACACAATCTCAGCCCGTGGCTCCGCCCCCATCCCCATCTCCATCCCCGACCCACTTGTACCCACTCGACATCGTCGTCGTCGTCGTCGTCGTCCACTTGGCCTGCTCCATGGAAAAGAGTTGGGGCAGGCGTCTCTTTTCATTGCCATAACGCACATTTACAAAATTATATTTGTAAACTTCTCGCACCCGTCACGAGGTGGCATCCCCCTCCCTCGCTTACTCTCGCTCTCTTTCTCGCTGCTGCCTCCCTTTGCTGGGGTTGGCTTTAATGTACAATAAAATTGGCCAAAGTTGGCGCGTACATCACAAATATTAGCGTATAAAGATGATGACTTGATGACGATAATGAGCCTGTGTGCGGGAGGGGAAGAGGCAGGGGGAGGGAGAGGTGGCTGCGTGCTTTACATGACTCGCCCGTAAGTTAATCACATTGTGGCACAGAGCCGCAGTCAATATGCCAAAATTCATTCGACTCGCCCGCTAATGAACACTCAATTACAATGATGTACTGCCTGGACGGACATTCGGACTGCAACTGACCATGTCCGCCTCTCTGTGCGTGTGTGTGTGTGTGTGTGTCGGTCTGTCTGCCTCGGCCTGTTCATTAACATTTTGCGAGAGCCTGAGCGAGACGAGGGACACTGGGCACGCGGTGTTGGCATTCAGTTAATGAATCTCTATCCAAGCGGCAGAGTCTTGTTCTCTGCTCTCCAACTTGTTCACGTTCCCTTCTCCCTCTCTGTCTGTACGTGGTTGTGTGTGTGTGTGTGTTTGTGGCGTATGCCAAAATATTTACGCTAACTTATTCCAAGATAATTTGACTTAATTCACTGACATTTGATCCAGTCACGACCAAAACAACAGCAGAAGCAGCAACAGCAGCAACAACTTCGACAGCAGCAACAACAACCTTGAGAACAACAACAGCAATAAGAACAACGTGGACTGTTTTAGCTTGAACTTTCAAGTGTGTTGTAAGCTGCTCCATAGAATTTCAATTTACAGCAACATTCTGGCCCCCCCTTGGGGAGAATACTCCGTGCTTCAGTACAGTTCGTCCAGTTGGCCCAGTTAGTTGGCACAAAGTTGGCCAAGAATTTCTCTGGACAGTTGTCGGCAGTAGTATTTGTGCCACACACACACACACACACATGCACATCTAACCGAATTTTATTCTAACATGCGACCATTGTAATCATTTTTGTGATTGTCAAATAAATATTACGAAATTGGTCACATAAACATGTCCAGGGCGATCAAATTGTAAAGTAGTCTACAGATAACGAAGAAAGTTATTCTGTTATTGGATTCTATATATTTGCAATATGTTGTTCTTAATTATATCTATAGTTATCAAGTGTTGCTGGGAATTATTTACTTGAATTGGCAACCAAAATGAGCAAAAATAATAATCAATCAATCAATTCAATCTATAAACTAGCACTGACAACTTGGCAGAGCTTCAAAGAGAGTGACAAATAGCTGAATAAATTTTGAATGAAACTGATCAAGAGTCTATAAACTTTTCTTTATAAATTCAGGAAAATTGATGTTGCCAATTTTTGAGTTTGTTTTCGAGAGGAATTTGTGTGAATAAATCAAAAATAATAAATTCAGTTTGGCAATAAATTTTTGGCTTACACTTAACTGCGTCAGGCGCTGCGAGTGATATATGTTGATACACTTAATAAAAGCTATGCGAATAAAATAACAAAATAACGGGAAACTAAAAGAAGCTATCGAACTGGGGAGACTCTGCTAGGCTATAAAGTAGGGTATTCGTTTAGTTGAGTAAGAGAATCATTAAGTTAATTTCACGTAATTATATTTAGAGTAATCAATGATTATTACTTATTCATTTATATCTAAAATACTGATTGCCTTGATCAAAATGCTGTGATATCACTTTCTATAAATTCCTACAGAGTATTCACTAGTCGTGACAACCGCGTGGGAACCAGCGTGCTTCACTCCCCACGGATTCAGCTCGGTAAACGAATTGTTTTTGCAAATTGACGTTTAATTCGCGTAATTAGTGCGCCGACATTTTTCGGCTTGTTTTCCATGCTGTGTGCTTTTCAATTTTTTATTTTTTCCAACTCGTCGCCGTCGCTTTTCGCATTTTTCCTTTTCCTTGTGCTGTGTTTTTATATTTTGCTCCTGCTGTGTTTTAATTAAATTCATTGCCATATTTATGAAACTTTTTTCATTAAATTTAGCGTTTTTTCTTCCGCACAACTTCGAACCCTTGGAAATAGTCCCCTCCACGCTGTTCCCCCGTTTCCCCCCGTTCGTTGCTGGGATCACCCTCTAACCCAGTGCAGGCTTGTCCCATCGAAGTAGTAGGATTGAGGAAGGTAAACGGGGGCAGTGGCAGGGACTGTGTGGACCGCCTTTAAATATTTTTTCTGCGGCTTTTACGCATTTCATTGCTCTTTCGGCTTGGCCCCTTTCGACTTGGGGCCGTCTTCGGATGTTGTAAAAATACAAAAAAAAATAAAAACGAAAACGAAGAAAAAAATTGTGACACCTAAATTGCTGTGACATATTTGATTTATGAGGCCACCTATTTGCCCCAAAAGTGCGCAACGGCAACGGCAGTGGCAGCAACAACAACACGCTGGAGAAGAAATAAAAAAGGGACCCCAAGCGAGCGAGAGAGAGAGCGAAAGGAAGGAAGGAAGCAGGCGACACATAAAAAACACGAAGGGAAGTGCCACTAAAACAATTACAAAATAAAAACGATTACATGCCACTTCCGGCGACATAAAAATGGCGCATGCAGCGCGCTGACCAGGCAGAGGCGGCGCCTGGGGCTGAGGCAACATCCTGACCGATGAGGCGCAAAGGGTTGCCCAAACACTCTCGCATGCTTCCTCTCTCTCTCTCCCTCTCTCACTGCTATTTCTCTCTGTCTCGCTCGCACATACATTTAATAAAAGCAGCCACTAAAAGGCGCAAGCAATACGGGGCGCCATAATCTTGGGTTAAAGACCATTAAGAATTTTTATTTTCAATTAAACCCGATTTGCCTTAATGCCCCCACAAGGCCGAAAACGATGCTGGCGATGGCGATGCCTGCGATGGCTGCGATGGCTGTCCCGGTTGTCGCCGGCATCAGCAACAGCAACAACAACAGAAACAGCAACAACAAGGAAGAGAAATAACGTCAACATCGTGTGGGCTGCCCGCCAGCAGAAATTTATATGCGCTGCAGATTCCTAAAAGGGTCGACCGGCCGCGTCGTTGACTTAACGTGCCGCTGCCCCAAAGTGGCGCGTTCGGCTGGAACCACCACTCGAAACCCATTCGCCTTGCCTCACCCCCGGGCCAACTCACTCTCTGTCTCTCCGCCTCTCTGCGAGTGCGAGTGCGAGCGATGCGGCTACATTCAAATGCGATTTTTATGCCATTTTCAATACGCCTTCTTTGTTGTTGTTGGATGAGCAGAGAGAGAGAGAGGGGGGGATTGGGACACCTAATGGCGACTGCGAACTGTCCCGCTTTGCCATAAACAGTTTCGAACGGGCCACATTCGCTTGGCTAGGTGGATGCAAGGCAAATCTCTAGATCAGCTAGCGAGAGAGACGACGAGCCAGATATATTTATATATATACTATATATAGAAGGGAGCACAAGGGGAAGAGGGTGGGGGTGGGGGTGGAGGAAAACAAACTGAAAACTGCAAAAGAAAAACACAAACAACTCGGCGAGCAACAAAAGTTTGCCGATATAAAAAGTGTGGACTGCTCGAGTGGCCGCCTCGGCAGACAGAGGCGCATAAAATAGAAGAGCAGGCAGCAGAGACAAGAGAAGGGAGAGGAGAAAGATAGAGAGAGAGAGAGAGAGGGAGAGAGTGAGGGTAGAGTGCTGAATAGAATAGAATGGCTAGGTGCTGGCAGAAGTTAGGTGGGGGGGGAGGGGGAGGGCATTACCGACTTAGTTCGTGGCCCGTGGCGGGATTTGGGGTGTGGGCACAAAGTATATTTAAGTGCTTAAAGTAAAATGATGTCGTACGAACTCGAAACTAAAAACAAGTTAGTATGGTAACTTTTGGCCTAAGGCTGCGCTGCGCACACACACACACACGGAGACACCCGCACACCCGTACACCTACTCACACACACACAACAGACGCAGGCAGTGCTCGGTTTTGTCTCCCACTCTGCTGTGGGTGGTCTCAGTCTGTTGGGGTGTGCCAGTCTCTCTGTGTGTGTGTGTGTGTGTGTGTGTGTGCACAATCCGCACGAAAAAATCGCTGTAGCGTATCTTTGAGCTCGCATCTTTGAGATAGTTTAGCGTGAAAATAAAGTAAAGTACGGTAAAATTGTTGGCAGTTGATTATTGAATCGCTTTAGGTCAAAGCTCAACGGCAGACAAACAGACAGACAGACAGACAGACGGACGGGGCAGAGCCAACCAACCAGCCAGTGGCAGCAACAACAACAACAACAGCAAACAAGTCAGCAACAGCCACAGCAACAACAGCAACAACAACAACAACAACAGGGGCAAGAACATGGCAGGCAAGCAGAGATTAAAGCGTTTATTGATGCGCAGATTGCGCGCATTTTAGCCAGCAGGAATATGGCGGGTGGCGATAGAGGGAGGGAAGGTGGGGGGAGGGGCCATAGGGCATGGCAATACAGACAACAGGATGCTAGTGGAAGCGGCCGCCTTGTCGACTGTATGTGGCTGTGCCTGTGTGTGTGTGTCTGTGTGTGGGTCGCATCTGGAACTGAAATTGTCGGTGGCTGTCGCTGTCGCCATTCTTGTTATTGTTGTTGTTGTCGTTGTCTCTGCTGCTGCTGCTGCTGCTGCTGCTTACGCTCAAATTGAAATAATTAAATTGATAAAATGTGGCAAAGATTAAGCGCCGCACTTTATTTGGCTTAAAGGCATGCCGAAAAACCTGGCTAAGCCAACTGTGGAGTGTTGATTAAATAAATAAGCCGTAAGGCCTGCAGGCGAGCAAACTGTATGCGTGTGTGTGTGTGTGTGCGTGTGTAACAGGTAATGTTATTTGTCTTTGGCATTATTTTCAAATCGCTTTTGAACTGCCATTCACCTTGGCCTTTTCTTGCCCCCCATTCGAACTTTGAACAGCGCTCATTTGGCATTATGCTACTTCCACTTTGTTCTTCTTTCCCTCTTTCTCTTCTCTCCCCTCTTCACTGTCATGGATAAGCAAGCTATTTGTATGCTGCATACTTTCGCAATAGTTTTGCTTGAACTCAATTGGTTCACAATAGTTCCTCGTAATTATATTCAACTCAAAAATGCACATAGTTTTGTCATAGTTCAAGCTCAATAACTCTGCTCTGTGCCTCTGTCTCCCTTTCTCTCTCTCTCTCTGTCCCCCTCTCTCCCCCTCAATTTGAAGCACATTTTAATCGCAGCTCGTGTGAGACACTTGATTTAATTGTTCTGCTCTCGCTGGCTCGTTATGTTGATCTGAATAAGTAAGTGGCAGCTCAGCTGTGCCTCTGCTTGTGCGTGTGTCTGTCTGTCTGTGTGTGTGTGTGTGCGGCTATATCGGTTTATATGAAACAAATTTGATTTGCACATTTGCATGCATTATGTGGTTGCATGTGGCGTTATTATATGTTCTCAGTGTGTGCCTTGTTGCATGTCGCATTCGAGGTATATCGCTAGCAAATTGTGTTGTGCAAATATTACGCATACGCCCTGTACTTGACGTGCAGCCAGCAAGAGTTTGCGTTCCGTTGCGTTGCATTGCATTGCGTTACGTTGCGTGTGGCATTTTAAAGTGACGCTCATGCCACATAGACGTTCACACATGCGGCTTCCTGTTGCCTGGCCGTCTTTGCCACGCCCCCTCCATCTTCGCCCTCCACATACTTCCCTTTCTCTTCCTGATGCCACTTGCGATACTTCAAGTTGCCGCTGCTTAGTTTTACAGCTTCTTCACGTCGCCACATTACGTATACGCTGAGTATTACTAGAGCAATCTACAGGTACACTGAAAGAATTTGATATTTGAGGGGATTAAAATCAAGTTTTCGATTGAATTTACAGGAACAAATAAATCGAATTTTATAAACTTGACTTGATTTAAGAAATACGCAATAAAATCATGGCGATATTTTATGTATTTTATATTGAATATAAAATGCTTAAAATTATAAAACTGCCTTAAAAATGTAAACAAAAATTAAAAAAATAATAAAAAATTTAAAAAAAATTAAAAATTGTTTTTTAGTTCATAATATATTTTTTAAGCGATTTTTTTGTTATATTCTATAATTCTGTTTTCCTAATAGGAGTGAAAACAAAAAATATTAAAATACTTTTCATTAAAATGCAATAACATTATAAAATTCCAATCTATTTAATACATTTTTTGAAAATTAATTTTTATATTTAAAAGTAATTTTATAATTATAATATTGGCTTTGTTATATTTTCAATTAAAATAAAGAGTGAAAATTCAAACAAATTGTATTTCAATATAACGCGTAATAATAATAAAAAATAAAAAAAAAAATATAACGCGTGATATGTCTTCTCTTAACTACCCACAAGTCTTCTCGCAGTGCACTTTGTAGACCCGTCGGAGAAACAATGCAAATCAACTCGCAGGCATAATGACTTGAATCCATCACGTAATCAAGTCACAAAAAAGCATTGCCTACTTTTCGGGGCAAAGTAAAATAGTTAATCAATGCCGGCAACCGGCAGGCAGTCTGTCGTAGGTCCGTCTGTCGACTAAATTTGTTCCGCCGGCTTATCAAAATGCCAGAATCGTCATGTGGCACGGCACATTGCCACATCGGCACATTGCCTCATTCACATAAGCCATTCGGTGAGCACTTTAGAGCGGGCTCTGTGTGCGTAGAACGAGACGCTCTGGATGCCCTTTTCGGGCTACCCTCCCCGTTCCCATGCCAGCTGAAAAGTGAGAGAGACCGAGCCTAATGGCTTCAGCCATTTCCGGCTCCCAAAAACGTTACCCGCAAATTAGTTTTGGGCGGCGTGTGCGGGGCTCGGGTTCGGGTAAGGCGGCAACGCGTTGCTTACCGTGCGAACAATTGAAAAGCCAAAATCGAATCTTTTCAAAGCCGGACGCACATCCTTCAACGGCGTCGCTGCCTCGCTGCCGCCACTGGTTGTTGCGTCGTCGTCGACGCTGGCATCACTTTAGAATTCATTAAACGGCCGCCGCTTAATGGAAATGGCCGATAACGTTTGTGCCACGCTTCGATAAGCGTTCGCCGACGCCGACGCCGTCTCCGTAGAAATCCAAATGCATGAGGCGTAATGGCTGGCGTTGGCTTCAGGGCGCATTGTTTGGCCTGCCTACCTCCTCCCGCCCCTCCGCAAAGTCGAATCTTGGGGCCAATATCAAAAACGCTCCATAATTCAAAAACAAGAACAAAGCAGGCAGGCGAGGCAGAGGAGGCAGGCGGAGCAGGCCACCAGCAGCAGGCGGCACCACAGACGCCGTCGCTGCCATCGACAATAACTTCAAAGACCGCAAGTAAATTAATGTTAATTTTATGCTAAAATCGACAACGGGAAAATGTAACCAAGAAATGGCGACCGCAGCGCCTCGCAACACCGACACCCAATACCAATCAACATCAGCCGTAGCAGCAGTAGCAGGAGCAGCAGGAGCAGGAGCAGCATCATCATCGGCATCATCATCAGCATCAGCCTCATCCCGCCACCATCTGCTCCTCCTGCTTCTCATCGAAGGCGTCGACGCTCGATTGGCATTTTGACACGGCAGCCTGGCCAGCGGCAGTCTGACAGTCTGGCCGCCAGGCGCCTTGGCGCCTTGAGCCGCGCTGGATTAGCAGCATCAGCAGCCAAAAATTTAAATTTATGCCGACTGCGGCACATAATTTAAAAATATCAATCAACTCGATAACGCAGATTGTACAGGCCGACAGAGGCACCCGTTATGCGTCCCCCTGCCCGCCTGCTGCTCACGCCAAACGTTGGGGTAACAAACAAACAAACAAGCCCGAACTCGAACCCGAATCCAAGCCAGGCGAACTGAGGCGTCGCCTTAGACGTCCTCGTCGTCATCGTCTCTGGTCCGGCAGAGAGCAGTAAAGTGGCAAAGGCAAAGGAAAAACTTGGTAAACAACAGCAGCAGGCGAAAGCAGAGCCAACAAAAGTTGTCGTGGCAGCAACGGCAGCACGAGCAACTCGAGCAACTCGAGCAGCGGCAGCAGAAGTCGATGCAGCTCAGCACAATCCGTATTTATCCTTTGCCTCCTCTACGTCTCCGCGCCAAAGCCGCTCACTGGCTCACTTGTCCATTGGCGTTCGGCTCTGTGGCTCTGCGGCTCCTCCGACTGAGGATGTGGCTGAAGCTGAGGCTGTTGCTGCTGCTGCTGTTGCTGTTGCTGAGAGCAGCGCTTGGTCCCCAACTAAGCTCAACTGCTAAGCTCGCAAGTGAAACTTTGCCAGGGATGCGGCTGCCGCTGCTGCTGCCGCTGCTGCTGCTGCTGTTGCCCGAGGGCTGAGTGAGCCCTAAGAACTTTAAATGTATTACACTCGCACTATGCGTGTGTGAGGGTATGTGTATGTGTGTGTGTGTGTGCATTATACCCATAATGCTGAAAATGGTCTCGGATATGCAACAACAAACAAAACAATAACAGCAACTGCGACGGCGACGGCGACTGCGACTGCGACTAAGGGCAAAGCAAAAGCAAAGCCAGCGGCGACCAGAGCAATGGAAACTGGTAAACAAGTTTTCATCTTTGTTTTTTATATACAGCACCCGCGACCAACAACATGTACAACAACAACAACAATAATAACAATAACAACAGCAACAACGAGTGCAACAACAAGAGGGACTTGCACAATGCCGCATTTGTTGGCTGGCAGTCAAAGCGCCGCGGCTCAAAGGATGCCGACACGGTCAGAGCAATGACGAGTGCAAGCAGCGTAAGCAACTACAACAACAACAACAACAACAGCAAGTGCTGCAACAACAACTTGCAACTGGTAACTGGCAACATTTCGCTGCCAATTACGCGTCCAGTGCCAATGGGACAGCTTTCCATCCACCATGGCCTGCGTTGCCCCACTGTGCAACATTCCAATTAGAACAAGTCTGTCAGTGCAATATGGGAAAATGAAAAGCATATTCAATTCAATCTTGTAATCTGTAAATGCAAATTCCTTTTCTATTTTCCTTGATTCACTGGTTTCCTTTGCCAGCTAATTAATTAAATCTTTTGCCTTTCCAGCGACCTTTGACATGCAACTGATGCGCTGCCATATTAATCTATTTGTCATTTGATTCGCGGTCGCAAAGTTCTATTGATGCGTTATTAGTTTTTTTCATTTTCACTGCTGCTTCATTCGGAATATTCGCTTTGATTTCAATATTCCGCACTAATTAAGTTCCGTCAGAGGGTGGGAAGAAGGGGAAAGGGGTCAATATGTTAGCAAATAAAGAGGAATTAAACTGAGATTGACGCGTTAATATGTTGAAATGGCTTTAACCAATTCCCCTTAGTAGTTTGTGAAAAAAAAAAATTAATTCTATTAAGTAGTTAATATATTTGAGGTATTTACATTTATTTTAGACTTAAGATATGGCAATTATATGTAATCAGACTGTCTTATAGCTGCTTTATATTGTAAGTAATGTAGAAGCTTGACATAACTTGACATATAGTATAGTATATAGATATTATATATATATCGTTATAGTACTACAATTACCAACCTGTACATCTTTCTTATAGATATCATATACTTGTGTTCACAGTATACAGATTGTACTTTAAGTCTCTTCAGAACTCTTTCAACTCCTCAGAGAATGATATTGACTCAGTTCTCAGCTTGAGCGAAGGTTGTGAGACCTATTATGTGACCTATTATCCTCAATTCTACTTTTTTATTCGAATTATTTATCACTAAAAATATTTGAGCCACAACTAATAATACAACGAATTCTTTGCCAAAATAATATTAATATTTGAATTTTAGACAATCTCCCATTGATACAATCAATTTGATTTAAAAAACATCAAAATATCATGCTAATTCGCTGAAACTCTCATAATCCACACATAACAAGCTGGAAATCTATTTAAACTCAACAAACGAAATACATTTGCGCAATGCAGAGGATTATAACAAATTTAAAACAGATATGTGATCCAACTATGCCAAATTTGTACAAATTTGTCGAGGGAGATGCAAAAAACCTGTCAATTCAATTCAATTCAATTGAAATTTGTTGCTGCTGCTGCTGCTGCTGCTGCTGCGGGGCCTGGACCAGGGTCAGCCAGGCAGGCAAAACACTTGGCTTTATAGCCAAATCCAGTTGGCTTTAAGGGAGCCGCAAAAGAATTCAATTAATTCCGCATTGTTAAATTTATTTTGTGTTGCATTTTTGGGCAATTACCAAATAACAATATTGTTATTTAGCTCAATACAAAGGCAGAGAGAGACAGAGAGAGAGAGAGAGGGAGAGGGAAAGAGACTGGGAGAGATTGGCAGAGAACTGGCTAATTGAATTGCCCCGGATGAGTTAAATTGTTGAAGGTGATAAATATGCAAAACCAAAATGAGAAAGTTGCATTACATTTATTGGGAAAACATTTAATTTGCAAATTACTGAGTGAATTGCACAAATCTCCCTGGAAAAGACTTATTTCTTGAAATTTGTCATAGTAAATATTGGCAGTACACTCCACGTAGATTGGTATATAATGCAAGTGTATGTGTGTGCGTCTATAACACTTAATTACTTTATTGAGTAGCCTATATTATTTGGGGGAAAAGCAAAGAGCTTTCTCTCTCGAAAGATGCCAATTGCGAAATTTGTGTGTGCAGTTTCTAAATAAATGTGCTTGCAACACCTCGACTCGAGGTGGAAGCGGCCAGACGGGAGGCCAACTGACCGTTTGACCAGTCGGTCGCCTATTTGACCAAGCCTGACTGGATTCGATCGCTTTGCCTGGGCGACCATTGAAACGGACAATTTTAAATCGAAAAATCAAGACCCAAAACAAATTCAATGTCCTGTTTGGGCCTTCGTCCCTCTCTCTCTCTCTCTCTCCCTCTCTGTGTGTGTTTGCCTGTCGTTGAGGCAGTCTGAGACGCGGGCAGAGTTGCTGGCTGCAGCTGACTCCGTCTCGGGCTCTGACACTGGCTCTGGCTGCGACTCAGCTTGTGTGCAACAAGACATCCGATAGTGCACGATGGGCGAAAACTGCAATATGCGGTTGAAAAACCGGAAGTTCTCTCGATTGAATACTTGTGAATAATACAAGGGTAAAAGCAAAAAACCATGAGAGCCCACCCTGACAAGACCAGCAGCAGCCGGACCTTTGAATCTTTAAGTCTTTTCAAATTGCCAAGTCGGAAGCTGATTATGAAGCAAGGAAATGAAGTACCAACATTATGAGTACCTGCCTCAAGAGTAGCAATATAAACTAAAGGCGAGGGGGGGAAGAAAATTCAAAATATATGCAAGTAAAATGCCTTAGAAAAAGTGAAGCCAAAGAAGCCGATAAGCTTTGCTGCCACCAGCAGGCGGAGTGTAGTCTACGGGAATTAATTTCACAAAAGAAACGCAATATCCGGTAATGAGCGGGTAAATCAATTGCGAAATCGAAACCTCTATACCACATGCTAATTAATTAACATATGTACATATAGTTGGCACACAGTGCGACTTGATCCAGTTCAGATTTTCCATTAGCCTAAAAGCAGCACGCGCTGTCTCTCTCACTCTCACTCTTTGCTGCTGCCATTGCAATTAGTTATCCATAGTAAGATCGTTTCGAGCTGTCATCACAAGGAGACAACTGTAAACAACAGCAACAACAGCAACTGGAGGACAACAGCAACAGCAACAACAGCAACAACAACAACAACAAGAAGAAGAACATGAACAGGCAACAGCCAATTAATGACAGCGAGCAACTGCAATATCTGTCCCCATTGCCAAAGGGCAGTCAATGAAAATCAACTAAGCAATTGCCAATTCCTCCGTAATGCTGCTCCTACACACACACACATATAGACACACACACAAACACACACACAGATTCATACACACACACACAGCCATACATCGCATCGCATGCAGCGCACACAGAGCGAAAGAGAGGGAGAGAGAAAAAAACTGACAACCAGGAGAGCTGGGTATGGCAAGTGTTTCTAATTAGTTGCCAATGTCTGTGGTGGGTGCAGAGCGAGTGGGTGGGGAGGGGGGGGAGAGGCAACTGTAGTGAGGTATAACTGCAATTGCAGAAACTATCAAAACGAGTAAAAGAAGTAAACGAAAACAAAATAAAATTACTGAGAGGGACAGAGAAATGGAAACTGAAATATTGCACGTTGACAGAGGGCGACTAACGAGTCACACACACACACACACACACACACACACATAGAGGCGCGTGCAAACAAGCACACACAGGTTGGGACAACATAAATGTAATGCCGTTATTAGTTGTCAATATATACAGACACACATACACATGCAGACACATACGCATACCCATACACACACGCAGACACACACACACTCACACATATCCACACTTGGGTGTATCACCCTGGCGAAGACACCGTTAGCATCCGGCGCAAAAAAGATTTGCTAAACATCCGTTAGAAAATTTGCTCTGTATGTTCTTCGTCTTCTTCCTCCCCGTCTTTCCTCTGCTGTTGTTGATTGTGTTTTTGTTGTTGTTGTTGTTGTAAAGATTGTTGGCAATGCGATTGCAGCAAATCAGAAAATACTCGCACAAGTGCGAATGTGAATATTGATGCTGCCCGCTAAAACCGAAGTTCTATCCCCACCTGTCTCCCCTCCCTTTGCACTCATCTATTTATTCCCTTACCCCATCCTCCTTTTAACCAGAAGCATGTGCGAGTTAGTTGGCAACGCACACACCGAGCAGGAACATGCTCCGCGTGCGTCGTCAGCGATTGCCACTCGACTACAGGCATCCACTTCGCGTTACTTCGCCTACTTGCACTCATTCCACAACTCCCCTCCTTGCTCTCCTTTGTCCACTGCCCAGTTTCCCCCCCTCTCACTCTCCTCCTGCTGTTCGTACGACGCTCATTCGCTCGCCTGTTCGCTCGCTTACTTGCTACTTCCGCTTCCGAATCCGTTTTGTGTGCTGTCGCCGCAGAAATTTAACGAAGTCACACGTTAGTCGCTGCCGCTGTTGCCGTCGCCGTCGCAGTCAACGGAGCCAACATTGTTGTTGCAGCCTCTCACTCTCTCTCTGAACAGCATCCGTTTTTGTGCTCTTATGACGCGCTCTCTCTCAGTCTGCGCGCTCTCTTACTACTGCAGCATCAGCATCGGCATCGTCTCGGCTTCGGCTTCGGCTCTGGCATCGGCATTCGCAGTTCGGCCTCGGCACAGCCTCTTCGGCATTGGCGCGGCATCGGCAACGTCGGCATCGCAGCATCCTTTGAGTTGAGCTTCAGCCTCAGCTTCAGTTTCAGTTTCAGAGCGTTCGTCGTTGCAGTCGGTCGCATTAACGGACTAAGCAAGCAGATCTACAGTTCATTTGCGCACTGACTCAGCGGCAACGTGGCGAGTTTTGTGTGTTGCGCGATTTCGCGCCATCTCTTTGACACTGACATTTTGTGCAATTTGTGCGGCAACCCTGCAGTAACTCGCGCTTGTATGTGTGTGTGTGTGAGTAAATTTCTCTGAGACTGTTTGGAACGTTCTGTCTGCGTGTGTGTGTGACTGTGTGAGCGTGTGCGTGCATATTTGCCGGCATCATCATCAGCAGCATCATCATTGTTGTTGTTATTGTTGTGTTTGTTGTTGTCACTGCCGCCCATTGTAGTGACAGTCGTCGCAGCCGCCGCCAACGACGCGGTCGTGGCATTCAGAATACTTGACATTTTCGCCGCCAAATTGTGCGATTCCTTCTACGGCTCCAGCTCCAGCTTCAGCTCCAGCAGCATCTCCTAGCTGCGACTCCTGTCTGTGACATTGGCATGAACGTGGCGCACTTGGCTGCTGACTGTGACTGTGACGCTCCTTCTCCAGCTTCTTCGTCTGCAACGATTGACTGGCAAACAAATTTTGCAATTCAATTTCTATTGTGAACGGGCACGAGGCGACGTGTGTGTGTGCGCCAGTGCGTCGTCCCAGTGTGTGTGCCTCTGCCACAGCCACTGACTTTGACTGTGACTGTGCCGCTGCCTGTGTGTGCGCATCGTTTGCTGTCAATTCAAAGTATTTCGCATAAAAATTGAAAATTGCATGCAAATTAAATAAATAGACAGCCGCAATAGCAGCAGCCACAGCAACAACAACAACAAGAACAGCAGCTACAGCTCAACCCGACGCGACAAATAAAAAGTACAATAATAATAGAAAATGGCAAAAAAATTGAATGACAGTTTCGAGTTCTCTGGTCGCAATCAAAGCAAATGTCATTAGCACGCGCGCCACAGCCACAACGAGACTGACAACGTTGCTGCCTTCGATTGATAGCAGTGGCGACGAGCAACAACAACAACAGCAACAGCAACAACAACGGAGGGCAGCATCAACTGGATCAGGACTGGAGGCAAGCGACGACTCTGAGGACATTTGCATAACTTGTGCAGCAAGTTCATCGTGTGCACACACAGGTAAAAGCCTTGCCAAAGTCGATTTCCGTTTCAGGCCGCCTCCCACCTTTAGCAGCTCTAGGTGCTACTCCTGCTGCTGCTCCAGCTTCTCCTCTTGCTTCTTCTGCTCCTACTGCTTCTCCTGCTCCTGCAGCCTCTTCTACTGCTCCTGCTTTTCCCATTCCTCTCGCTGCTCTTCCTCTATTTCCTTCTCCTCCTCTAGGCGCTTGTCCTTAGTCCAATCGCTCGCGCTTTGCGCCCTGCTCTTCACACCGGATGCCTAGGAGCTTGCTCTGTCTCCCTCTCTCTCTTTCTCTCTTACTCGCTCGTTCTCACTCTCTCTCTCTCTCTCTCTCTTCCGTTCGCTATCTTGCCGGCTATCATTTCTATTTTGCTATTTTTCCTTTTGCGCCAGTATCAACTTTACTGCCGCTCCATCATGCCACGTTAGCCCAACTTTTAGTTATGGCTTTCGCTTTTCGCATAATGTCAGTTTTATTTGGTTTTGGTTTTCACTGGCGACGCAAAGCCGAGTCACCCGAGCCACCCAAACCTCCCGACCCACCTAGCACCCACATCAGCTCCCATCGACGGGATTTCGACACTGCCAAGCTCGAGCATTCGGCACCCTTGCAAGATTTATTGTAGCACATACACCTCCACACACACTCACACACACACACATACACCCCGTCATATACACCTACTGCAATTCGCCTTGAAGCTAAAGCTCATCCACCTTCTCCTTATACATCTGCAGCTCCAGTTTCAGCTTCAGCCTCAGCTCCAACTCCAGTCACGGCTTCAGCCTCGGCTCAGGCAGCGGCAGCGGCAGCGCCAGTCCCATAATCTCTACTATTTGCATCGCAGACTTTGCTTTGGATTTGGCTATGGCAATGGATTTAGTTATGGTTTCTCTTCCGTTTCTCTCTGTGTTATCCCCTTCGCCTCGCCTCGCTTCGCTTTGGCTGCGCTTTTTGCCGCCCACACCTTGTGCCTTGGGCAGCTCCGTTTCCCCCACAAAGTTGTACACTTTGTTTCTACTACTACTACTACTACTATGGCGCACACACTGAGCGCAAAAACTATGCCACATTTACATACAACATTCGGCCGAGCAAGTGTAGCCGGCGTTGCCCTAAAAACTTGAGCTTGAGCTTGGCCACAAGACAAGCACTTTGTTGATGGCCCCATAAGCTGCAAATGCTGCTAATGAATGGCCCTCATAATCCGAGCTAAAAGCTGTCACATAATCTTGAAAAAGGTAAGGCAAAAGACTCTAGAAATTTCTTACTCGCCCTCGCTGCTCAGGCACATTTCGAACCTAGTCCTTATGATTAGGAGCGGGAGCTTTGAATGCGGACTATTATCTGATTTATGTACTTGAGATTAGAGCGGAGGGAAAGCTCATTTTAAATCTATTATTCAGCTTGATTATATTCCATTAATATCATATTCCACTTAAGGAGTAATAAGTATTCTGGCAAACTGAAGTTATGGTCACTCTTATAATATTTATAATAATATTACATTAAACTGAAGTTAAGGTCACCTTAATCTTATTATCCCTTATACCTTTTTACTTTGTTACTTGGCTTAATAAATTTAATGTATATCTTTCTATTATATTTTCCTAAATAGAGTTTATGGTCACCCCAATTCACTTTAAAAGCACTATTAGTTTTATTTATGTTTTAACCATAACTTATAAACTTCTAAATTTTTTTTTTATTGAGTTAAATTGAGGTTAAAATCTTTGTTTTATAAGCATGGTAACCCTAATTTGATCTAAGCTTAATAGAAATATAGATAATATTGTAAATATTGTAAAAATAAATATTGTACATACATTAAAGTAAATTCTAAATTGTAATCATAAAAGACTGTGAGTCTGGTCACCCTAATAGAATATAGTAAAGTATCTTAGAATATTTACTTTTTCAGTAAATACTTTACAAATATTTAGGCAGAATTAAACAGGATTGATTTATTTCGAGAATCTTCTGCACTCTGACAGCTGATGGTGATAAAAAGGATTTTGCTAGATATTAATGATATCGTGTAGGCAACTACAGTTCTCAGACCAGCTTTCTCTTGCCTCATCGATGGGCAGCATTCAAAAAGCGAATGTTGCCTCGCTGCCTAACCCAAAACAGGCCAATCCATAAAAAAAGGTGCCGCATATCACCCTCGCCTGTCCGTACATTAGCTGATCCACATTCCAAAAGTGCCATAACGGAAAAACTTTTCGACCGCACTCTTTTTTCGGCTCGGTGTATCCAACAGAGGCATCCCAGCAACGTGAAGCACCTTGCAGAAGCCGCACATATGAGCTCGACAGGGGGTGCACAGAGGGGGGAGGGTGGGAGCGGGTTGTTAGACGGATATGCGGACACGGACTACTGAGAGGATTTCACATAAAACGGAAATGGCATTATCCTCGCACATATTGTTGTGCGGATTTTAGTTTTTATTACGGCCGCAACGCGGCTGATGCCCATAAGAAGCGTGTGTCTTCAAGAAGCCCCAGCCGGAGAAGAAGAAGAAGAAGAAGAACACCCAGACCCAGAGCCAGACCCAGCTTCAGCTTCAGGTCGAGCAGCAGCAGCACAGCGTAAATACATTTGTGTCTGTTTGTGTGATACATCAGGGCGAGCTGCGGGCGGGCGACAGGGACGGGCAGGTGGAGATGTTGCTTGAGCCACCATTGCTCACCTGGCGGTTGCAATTTATGTGCGTGCCCCTTAAAAATTCACACACACCACACACTCGCACACCGCACAAGACGCTGGCGAAGCCTTCTTCGCTAATAGTTTCGGGCATTGTCTTTGGCGCCATCTAGGGGTGAAACTTTGCCGCCTAGCGCTGCTGCTGCTGCTGCTGCCGCTGCTGCGGGCTGACTCTTTGTTTGGCAAGACAAGATTTATGTGGCCGCTGGCCAGAAACAGCAACAACAAGACGCGCAGCAAATGGCCATGGATGCTACGCGATGCTACTGAAACCTGCCTGTCTGCCCCGCCCAGCCTACCTATCGCCCCATCTTATGCTCTGCACCCGCCCCCGATTTACTGTCCTGTTCCAGCCCGTTCAAGCGAGCCGACTTTCAGCAGCCTAAACAAACACTTGAGGTGTGTAAAGTTAGCCTTGTCCATCCATTGACTTGGCTGCGTTTTTGGTTTCTCCGTTTGTTTTGGTTTCACATTTTCTGCGCTTCAAATTGTGGTTAGATTTCGGTTTAGGTTTAGGTTTAGGTTTAGGTTTAGGTTTAGGTTAAGCAAAGCCTCATCCGTCCGTCTGTCTGTCTGTCCGTCTGTCCGTCTGTTTGGCTTGTCAGGCCTGCCGTTTGTCTGCCTGGTTTGGTCTGGTGTGGTCTGCTCTTCCTTTGTGCTTAATCACAGCACGCACATTTACATATTGGTTACCGAAAACTTGAGCAATCCTTTAAGACGCAGCCAGGCGGGCCAGCGGCAGGAGCTGCGAACCCTTCCGAGGCTGCTTTATCTGCTCGCTATTGTTGTGTGTAGTTAAAGCGCATTGCGAGGGGGGCGTTACCCGGCGGGGCAGGGATCGGGGGCAGGGACAGAGACGGCTTACGCTTAAGTAAACACACACCAAGAAACACACACACACACACACACACGCTTACCCCGCTCGCCCGCACACTACAACGTTGGGTCGCATCCCTGGGCAACCATTGCCAACCATTTGCGAGTTGCCCGCTTCGGCATTGCTTTTACTTTTTTCTCTCGCTCTCTCTCTCTTTCTCTCATTCACTGACTGACTGTCTGTAGTAGTACTACTATGACCAGGATGGACCCGGTTGACGGCCGGGCGGGCGGTCCCGTGGCTCGTCCCGTCTACATAAAACATACAGCAAAATCTGAAATTGATGATGGGCAGTGATTGTGAAAGTTGGCAGTCAGTTAAATTGAGTTCTGCTCCAGCTCGGGCAACGCTCCCGGCTCACAACCTTCGACTCATCACCCAGTGCCCCATCTTCCCCCGCCCCTCCCTATCCCCCCGTCCAAATTCTTGCTCATCCTGGCAGACGTCCTCGCCGCTGGCTGGCTTGGGGCGCGTTAATTGCTTTGTGAATGGCGTCCCCCCCTCGCCTCGCCTCGTCTCGCCTCGACGTCGGCCTCGGCCGGAAAGTTAACATTTAACTTTAGTCTATTTCGGACTTTAATCTATTTATAATTGAGGAATGCATAAAGCATGTTAAATAGGAACTTACACAAATTCTGCTTTGTTATGCGCCCTAATCGGGCTGTGGATTGAGACTTATCCCCTCTCCCATCTCCCATCTCCCATCTCTCTCTCTCTCCCTCTCTTGCTCGCTTCACATTTGCTTTGGCAGCCAGATGAACTGAGTCGTCGTCGTCCATTGTTTTAAATGCGGATTTGGTAGCTGCTGTTGTTGTTGCTGCTGCCACTGCTGCTCTTGTTGTTGTTCCTGTGAGATGTTCGTCTTATTGTTGTTGTTGTAGTTTGGCGGTTGACTGCTGCCGTTGAGGTAGAGGCGACTCACATAATTTGCATAACTAATTTGTGGAAACTTTGGGCATAGGAAGTTGTTGAAAGTTCCTGAAGGAGCTGCAGGACTACGGACCAGCAGCAGTAGCAGGACTTCGAGCCACGGAGCTGGAGCAGGAGCAGGGGCAAGAGTTGATGCTGCAGCTGGAGCCGGAGCTGCGGTAATTTCTTAACAGCTGCGCTCCACAAAAGTGCTTAATTCTTTCAGAATGAACGACGACAAGGTTAGGGACAGCAGGACAGCAGCAGGAGCAGGAGCAGCAGCAGAAGGGGGTTGCAGAGGGGCGTACCTTGGTAGATGGGGACCATTCGAAATCTGTCCTAATTGAATACATGAGAGCATAAGTTAGCAGTGTGGTACTTTGATATCAACTTTGATTACTTTATGGCTTTATGGCACTTGAGCGTAGAATTTTCCTCTCACTCGTTGAGGCAGCTTCAACTAACTAAGTGTGCCGCTCCTGCTGCTGCTGCTTCTCCTGCTTGCCCCACCTCCTGCTTGCTCCTTGCTGTGGCTTGCTTCAATAGCAACTGCAGACTTCAGTCGCCTGCAGTCGGGTGTCTGTTGTCTGCAGCTGACTCCTCTTGCTGCTACAGCTCCACCGCCTGGGGACTTGTTTGGAACTATCATTCCAATTCAAGTTGCTTGCTGGCACTCGGCTTTGCTCTCTCTCCCCCCTCTCTCTCTCTCTCTCTCTACCCTTAGGGCTGCCCGACTGCCCAGCTATAACTGATGATGCTGCTGATTAATTGCCGTCTTTTTGCTTCACAAGCATGTTTAATTATGCCATATTTAATAGCCCGACGCTCGACCATGAGAGCTTTTCAGCTTGTCCCAAATTAAAGGACGCATAATTATATATAGTTTTGAGTTAAAAAGAGAGAGAGAGAGAGAGTAAAACACAAGCATTAATATAATTGAGCTAAGTATCTCTGGTGTCAAAAGCAAGGTAGCAGCTTAAAGATCACTACAGTTCAACAGAGATTTATGCCAAATGATGAGCTTAATTGCTTCCCTGGATATCAATAAGATTCAAATTTAAATTGAGTGTAATTATGATTGAATTAAAGCTTAATGATTTGATTGAAATCCCTATATATCAGTAATGTTGACCGATTAAGTTTGTCTGGGATTATCTTGAAAAAATCTTTTATTGCTTTTGATGTCACGGAACTCCTAGTACGCAAAAGAGTCAGAGAATGGTTGTTCAAGATCTCCCATTTTAATTACTCTTAAAATATTTTATACATTATTGTTTATTCTTAAGATTACCAGCCTTAAGAACTGTATGACTGCAACATATTGCATCATGAGTTGTTATACCTTAAAACTAAATGTATCCTTAAAAGTATTGTACAAAACCCAGGCACATATTGATTTTGGAACAGAAAAGTAAACTGCCTTTAAAGAACATATACTTAGTTAAGGTAAAGTTAAGTTTATCATGATATATTGTTGGTTATGGAACACAAAAATAAACTGCCTTTAAAGAACATATATTGTACTTAACCAAAGTTAAGATATGTTTACCATGAAGTAAAAGAGGAAAATAGGTCTATCTACTATACTATACTGACCTATTTAATATATTTTAGATCGAACTCCAGCTAATTTTTAACGATCTTATTCAGACTGTCGACATGTCAATCACGCGATAGTTCTATTCAAGGTAAACGGATAATTAGTGAACTTGTTGAGTTGTGTCTGAATACTGTCTGAAAGCTTTGACAGCTTCAATTTCGATTTTATTCTCCTTCATTCGAATTAAACATCATTTGATTGGCGTCTCGAGTCGTGTCGAGTACTCACAACCGATTTGCGATTGTATTTCGTATTCGTTAACCTTCGCTCATTGCAGACAGCGAAGGAAGAGGAGAAGTAGAAGGAGGAGGAGCAAAGTTTGCACCGCAAAGTTGCTAATTTAGTTTGGTGTTATGAATGAATAATTAAATGTGAGTTCGTCGCACAAAAGTTTGCGTAAATTGTTTACCCAAGTGCTGAATTGTTTGTGTTTTAGTTTATGCGCAAACCAAATGCTGAAAAGCTATTGGCGTTTACTCTAAATACACTTTAATGTATTCGCCGCCCCACAAAGATCATATAAATTGACTCCATTCAGCTCAACTGTGGAGCTTAAGGGTATTAAACTTTACCTGAATATTGCTAAATTTTATCGATAATTGAAAATCTTTCACTCGTTGCCTTCAACTTGGCACATAATTAGGAAATAGAAGCGTAGACAAAGCCTTTCAGAGAAGCCATACCGTAAAGGGGAAGCAGACGAAGGGATAAAACTGAATGATTTGTGAGGGATATGCAGCAATAATGAAAGCAGAACTGAACATCCGTGAGTGATATGCGATTCCATACGAGCAGAGAATGAAAAAGTATCAGAATATCAAAAAAAAGAAAAACCAATTTTCAATCACAGCTTGCGAACAAGAACTGGTCATGTGAGGTGGCAACATACCCTGTTAGCAACAGTAAGTTGCAAATTGTGGTACTTCACATTTCAGATACAATAAGTATATTGCATAGTTCTGCATATGTATATCTTTCAATTCCAATTCATTTGCTACTTTACTATGGCTTTTTCTATAAAGATCTTCTTTCTCCATCTATCTGGATTGTGGCATAATTGAACACCTTCAGTTGCAGTTGCTTGCCACAGCTAATTGAGGCAACAATTGGGACGATAAATCTTGTTTCGTGCTGCTGCTGTCGTTGCATTTTCATTTCATTTCCATTTCCGGGTCCCATTTCCAAATCCAATTTGCCGATTTTCATATACTATTGTCAACAAGCGATTGGCGTTGTAAGGTGCAGATTACTCTCGCTCCGAGCTCCTGTTGCCCAATTAATGTCTGTTAAGCGCTGCCTTTACAATTGCCAAGTACACACACACACACACACACACATACACACACACACACATACACATACACAGACGGACTGGGAAACCAATTAGCATGGGAATGTAGGTCCAAAGGTTTTGCCTCCATTGATGGCCTGTTAACGGAATTTACCGCAAGCTCACCAAGCGCACAGCAGCAGCAGCAGCAGCAGCATGAGCAACAACAACAACAGCAAAAGCAATAACAGTCGTAACCCAAGTCGAACTTCAAGTCGGAATCGCAGTCAGAGATTCCGGTTGCCCTGTCCGAGTTCTTGTCCGAGCCTCGGACTCGGAATCACCGAGACTAGTTGGGTCCCAGCAAAATGGGCAACTGCTGGCGCTGCTGGCGCATTTTATGGGCGAAAGGGGCGCAGCAGCAGCACATGGACCACATGGCGTATGGGCAGCATTTTAACAAAGTGTTAAACTGAGAATTTTATCTGCAATTCGGTAATTCAGGGGTGCGCTCTAAGGAATACGCTGCAAAATGAAGCCAAAAAAACGCAGAAGGAGCGGGCAGAAGAAGGCGAAAAAATGCGAGTGGCGAGCAGAAAAACCGAGCGACGGGCAGAAAAAAAAAGTGTTAATTTTCTGGAGTTGCGCTGTGCGCTTAGTTAACATTACCCCCCAGTTGAGGGGGGTCGAAGAGGAGGAGGAGGAGGAGGAGGTACTCTCCCGGTACTCGTCCGGCGTACACAAAGTACTCGACGACGGCTGCTCACTGACCTCAGCAATTACTCCACGCCTTTATTTTAATTACTCGGAAACAGCAGCAATGAAAAGTAAAAATGGCAAGCAGAGAAGATGGAGAGAGAGAGAGAGGGAGAGGGAGAGGAAAGCAGAGAGCGAGAAGCGAGAAGCAAAGAACAGGCGCGGCACAGTGCCCAAAATTAGGTTATAATCCCGAGGGTATAGTTTTAATTCCCAATACAAATATCACTACACGAGTGTACGGCGTGCATAAATTTCAATGACGGTTGCTGTACTCGTAGATGCTGCTGAGGATGCTGGCTCAGCGCTGCCTCCCGTTACAATTACACGCACAGCCACACACACACACACAGAGGCCGCACGGGGAGCGGCAGAGACTGATAACAACGCTCATTTAGTTGCACACGCTGCTCAGTCAGACAATCAGACAGTCGGGCAGTTCGCCAGTCAGGCAGTCAGTCAGTCACTTAGTCAGTCACAGTCGAGTCAATTGAAGATGCTGGCTGACTGCCCACCGCAGGACCCAAAACAGAGACAGTGAGAAGGAGAGAGAGAGAGTGGGAGTGGGAAAGGGACAACGAGACACAAACATAGATATGAAGTCAAACGCAGACATTGAGTGCGCTACCCACGCTATTCACGCTTGCACAGTGGGCTGAGCTGCGCTGCTCATTTAAATAAATAAAGAAATCTGGAGTAACTTCTTGAAATTCCAACACATTCCATATCATTACTGAAGCAGCCCGCAAAAATTTACTCAATCCTTGAATGCGACATGCCCGCACTCGCATGCTTACACACACACACACACACACACACACACATGCAAGCATACTTAGAGCGACTATAGCGCAACCACAAAGCATCTCAGTGGCTGCTACTGCCGCCGCTGCTGCTGCTGCTGCCGCCAAAAGCATCAACATCAACGTCAGCACCAGCGCCAGCGCCAGACGGAGTTGTAGTCGTAAAAAATTGTAACGGATGTTGCGGCCATGTATGTGTGCTGTACTCACACACACACACAGATACAATACACATGCGAACTGAAACAAGTGGAAACGAACAACTGAGCGGCAACTGCTGAGCGCGTTCAGCATGTAAGAGACAAAAAAAGAGAGCGCAAAAAAGCTTTTGCTCTCTTGTAACTGTAACTTGAAACTGCATTGTGTCTGTTGCGTGTGTAAGCGGAAGGTGGGAGAGGGAGTGGGGAAGTGCGGAAGAAGGAGTGCACTGGCGGCGGGAGAGCAAAGTAGATAGATAGATGAGCACGGCTTCGGGCTTGGGCTTTGGGTTAGCTGTAATGCGGCATCATTGTCTGTTGCGCTCTAAGAAGTGTTCTTCTTGTTCTTCTTGTTGTTGTTGCAGTAGTTGTTGTAGTTGTTGTTGTTGTTTTTCTTGCTGTTGCGGTTTTGGTCGTTCCCTCTGCCGGCAGCAACGTCATTAGCTGCAGAGGCCATCGTTGCGTCGAACTGAGTCGTCGTTCTGCTCGTTCCCTCTCGCTCCCTCTCGCTCGCACCTCATGCAGCGCCCACGACGACTCTGGCTATTTTATTAGAAAGTTTCAAAGTTAGTTTGCGACTGCGAGGCAACCAGAGTTGCGGCCGAGTTGGCAGAAAATACTGAGATACTAAAATACTACTCGTATAATACCCAAATACTGCTGAAACACTGATGCTGCTACTGCCACTGCTGCTGCTACTGCCACTGCTACTGCCACTGCTACTGGTGCTGCCACTGCTACTGCTGCAAGCCTAATGATGCCACTGTGTGTTCTGTGTGTCCTGTGGCTGACAACGGAAGCTGTGCAAGTTATATTGCCGGCAGAATGATTGATTGATATGGATGAGTGTGTTTTATCCAGATAAAACATACTACCCATTGTTCCACGATATGCTGTGCTGTCTTTGTAGTTTTGATAAGCTTTGTGCGAAGTGCGAACTTATCGAAGGAGATCTGTGTGGGGAATATCGACAGCAGGGAAAGATGAAATTGCTAAAGTTTACTTTTATTATTATTAATATTATGTACGTATTGAGATAATTATTACTATTATTTAAAACTATTTTAAGTTCTTATACATTTTTAAGTTGTATTTAGGGTCTTTTGCTGTATTGCAGAGTATACAAAATATTCATAAAGTTTTATTTAGTTTTTAGTAAGTGAAGGATCTAGAGATAAATGTCCTTGGAGAGTCGTAATCACATCTTATTATATTATTGATTAATTATTAATTATATTATTTGTTTATTCCATTGAAAAATCTCAGAATTGTTGACTAAGAAAGGCAAAAATAAAGAATAAACTAAGACAGCAAACAAAAGAAATCTGATTCGGCTTCCTCCTTCATCTATAAACATTAATTTGCATGCTAAGATATTTTTGATATTTTAATCGATATATTTTGATATTTTTGTAAAGATGTTCTTGTTATATATTTTAAATATTTGTACAATTCCCACTATATCTACTATTTGTAATTACATTCCCTTGATATTTTCGTTAATTTTCAAAAAAATATTCACTCGTCATTCGGCTTATGGCAACTGAAATCACTTTGATATAGCTTCAAATTCCACGTCAAACATTCCTGCGTGCCTACATTCAGAGTATTCACACTCATTAAAAATTAAAAAATAAAAACAAAATAAATATTCAACGTGTTTTTGACTGTTCAACGTATTTTTGCCTGTTCGCTGGCAAAATATCAACCATGTCGATGTCAATGAAATTCGCAAAATTTCCATGGAAAAATTCGAAATTCAGGATACTCCACAATCATTCCAATTATAAACGCAATCAATGCGTAACACGACAGCAACGACAACAACGACCGACGATCGACGATTTAAGATTGAAAAGAATTGTATGCTTTAAATTTTCAATCATGGACGCGTTACAACAGGTTGCGATGTAGTGTGGCAGGTGGCAACACAAGCTGCGCTTCACCTTTCTTTATTTTTCATATATATTTTTTACCGAGCACTTTGCAAAGCAAACAAATCATACCAAAACATTTGGTTAGCATGCTAAAAGTGCACCGAAAGACCTCAGAGATTTGCCACGGTTATGTGTGCGTGTGTGTGTGTGTGTGTTGTGAACCTATCTTCCCTCATCCTACCTCTCTGCTCCGCTCATCACATGGCTTCGAGTAAAATTTCCGAATATGTCTGAACCGTATCCGAGATCCGCCCCTGGGCCACGACGCACCTGGTCCCATTTGCAATAATTTCCAATCTGTTGACTTTCAAATTATTGCACGCACTTTTAATAAAAATTATAATAATAATAATAGTGGGAATAATAATGCTAATAATAATAATAATAATAAAGTCGAGGCAATTTCGTAGGCAGCCATAAAAAGCTGGGAAATCCAAGAGGATATTCAACTTATGCCGCCGGCAAATACCTCGATTAGCCGAAACTAACCAATTTCGGGCGAGGAACGAGCAACGAGAAGGAGACATTCCTATGGTATGGAAATAAGCAGCTTCATATGCGCACATCAACATCAACATCAACATACACATACGCATTCACATGCGCTCATCTTCAGCCACACCGCATCCTCCTCCTCCATTGTTGACTCGCCCGTAAAGTGGGCAGGAGCCGCAAAAAACGCAAGAAAAATGAAATCAAAAACAATAACTTGTCTCCAGACGCCGCATTCCACAAGCATCACGACACACACACACACACACACCACGCACGTTCCTGGGGTTACTCCCCCATACCCCTGCCTCACCCCCTCTCCTCCGTTTGGGTCTTCGGCTTGACGTCTTCGTTTTCATCTGTGTCGCCAGTGTACGCTCGTTTTTTGCTTTCTTTAGAAAAATGTTATTACGTGCCGCTTGCGCTGCTTGCGATGCTGGCGATGCTGGCGCTGCCTGGGCTATGCCCAGACACGCTTGCCACGCTTCCCCTCCTGCTGCTCCGGCGCTGCCTGCGTCGTCTGCCCGTGCCTGCACGTCGTTGTCGTTGCTCGCGCGCGCCTCGCTTGATTGTGTTGTTATTCTGCTTTTGTGTCCTTGTCGTCCTCGCTGCCGACGTCGTCGTCGTTGGCTGAGCTTCTCTTTTTGTGTGTGGCACTACACATTTTTTCGATACTTCTTCTTAATGTTATCGTCGTGCCCGATGCAGCTCCTTTCGGGCAGCTCCTTCAACTGCCTCAGCTTCTGCCTCTGCTGCGAGGGCTGCCTCTGCTGCTGTTGTTGTTGTTGTTGCTGTTGCTGCTGTTGTTTGCCTTGTTGTTGCTGCTGTTATTGTTGTTGTTGCTTAAGTTGTTGTTGTTCTCTTCGTTTTTGTTGCTGTTGTTGCCGCCTTTGTCGCAACAATTTTATTTGAAGCTGCTACTTTTTTTGCTGCTTCATTTTTATACACAATTCCACTTTTTTATGGGCTTGGGCGTTGGGCTGTGTGCAGCAGCAGCAGCAGCAACGCGCTGCCTCGCCTTCCCCCCTCCCCTCCCTACCGCTCTTACCCCTGCCTCTGCCCGTGGCATGCCTGCGTCTTGGCACTGGTCTCAATGGCATTAGGGGCTAATATTTGTAGACTTTTTCAGAGTTGATTGAGTGGCACGCACTGCCACACATCACACCCACAGACACACACACACACACATATACACATACACACATACACATATATATATATATATATGTATACATATATACATCTAGCTTGTCGAGGGCGCACTGCCTGTGGCCAAACGCGCTGCGACCATTGAGAATTTTGTTGCTGCCGTCGTGGCATTGGTTGTTTTTAGTTTTGTGCTGGATTTTTGAATTGATTACGATATCAATTATGTTTGCTTTGGCCATCGATGATGTTGGCTCACTCTGGACACTCTGGACACACCCCAGGACGCAGCGCGCCACGACGCACAGCAGCAACGGCAGTGGCACAACGACATCCCTTGGCCCACTTGTTTGCGTTTTGTGCGTATAATTTGGGAATGTTACTAGCTGCCGCTATAATTTGTATGCGTGTGTGTGTGTGTGTGCGCGCCTGTGGATTTGTGTGCCCTAATAGAATAGCCGCAGTTCCGTGCTAGATGTCCGGCTGGGCGGGGGGCGTAAGGGCAGGGCGGTCTCGGTTGTTAGCTTGCTCGCTTGTTCCGTTGTTTCGCCTGTTATTTGCGCCCGAAAGTATGCTTTGTCTTATGCAAGAGTGTGTGTGGGTGTGCGTGAGTGAGAGTGTGATTGTATGTGTGTGCGAATGTGCGTGTGTGTGTGTGTGTGTGCGTGCACTGGCATTGTGTGTGCGCGTAACTCCGTTGATTTGAATTCGGTAGCTGCTGCTGCTGCTGCTGCAGTTGGGCAGCCCTGGCCGTATTGTTGGCACTGTCGGCCGGAAAACCGCCGCCACGCCGAGCGGCGAACGCCAGCGCTACCCGCTGCGTAGTACATCGAGCGCCAAGCGGAAGGATTGCGCGGCTGGCCGTGCTGCTGCGGGGTTAGGTCGCGGGCAATTACGTACGCGCAGTCTGGCGATATTAAAGTTGTTGTTGTTTGTTGCTACTGCTGCAGTTATTGTTGTTGTTGTTGTTGTTGTTAGTGGTGCAACCACAGCGAAGCACAGCAGTGCGCCACGCACTGCACACTGCAAATTTCAACTTTATTTTGAGCTATCTGCGCTATCTGCGCTCTGTCTGCAGTTATGCAAATATGAGAAATTGCATTTTACGCGAATACGCCGGACAATGGAGGCAAAGAAACAAAAGTATATTGAAAGCGGCTACGCTACTGCGCTGCTAGTTCTCATTCGCCTAGACAACAGACGGTACTCCCTCCCCCCCCCCTGCGCCCTTGTTCGGCGCGTAGGCGAAAAGTTTTCGCATTATTTGAAAATACACACAACGCGCGAATTTCACAGCAAATTGTAGAACATTTTCATCGTGTTTGTGCATTGGCCTCCCCCCCTCATTCCCTCATCCCTCTCATTCTCTCTTTGCAGCCTGCAGCGTTTGTCTTTTGCGCGACTCGCACTCGCATTCACAATCTCATTCGTTTGAGTTCGCTTGCCCATTGTAATGTCTTTTTTCGCACATATTTTTCACAATTTAAAATAAACGAGAAGTAATTTAACTGCTCGCCACTCGAGTCGATGCGGCGAAAGTTTCACTTGCCACAGGCAAGAGGTTTTCACGCTTTTCTTTTCTCCCACTCTCTCCCTCTCCCTCTCTCTCTCTCTCTCTGTGTGTCTCTGTGTCTCTTCTCTTTGCGAAATGTGAGCAGACAGCAATTAGCCATTCCAACGTATTGGCAATTGGGCAGAAATGCCAAAGCAGATTACGGCCAAAGGAAAATGTTATGCTTGCCTTGCTCTTGCTCTCTCTCTCTTATTTATAGGGTGTCTGCACGTCAGTACATACACACACACACACACACATGTATGTACATACTCGCACTTAATGTCTGGGCAAGTGCAAGTGCTCTTACTTGTCTCTAGACTTGACTTTTCCCTTGTGCTGCACACTTCATGAGTTATTCAAAGTTAGTTCTATGTCGTTTAGTTCCTTAGTCTCTGCTGGCCTTGACAACATCTCAGAAGGGACTTCAAGCGTTTTTCTTTATGCTCGAGAAACTGTCTGATTAAGCTCTGTTTGCTGCACGATCGAAGCCTGCACTTTGCCTACGTGCAACAGGTGTTCATTCGACTACGGAAAGGGAGAGTGGAAAGCAGGAAACTCTTTGGGTTTTCTAAAGTTTGAAATTTATTTGCATGTGTTTTAAATGTTATTAAACTTTGTGTAGGTTATGGCGTATACAATTATCAATTAATTTATTAAGTTGTATTGCATTTCACTTGTTTGTTTTATAGATTATACAGTTTTTCTCTAAATTTAAAAATAAATATTTTTAATTAATTTTACATTTTTGATTTTTTACCAAATTTTATTTTAAAATCTTCAACTTTTATTATTATTATTTTTTTTTTAATTTTAATAATTTCTAACTTTAATTTAAAAAAAAAAAAAATGTCCGGCCCATAGATCTCTTAACTACTGATATTTTTTTTTTTAATTTTAATAATTTCTAACTTTAATATAAAAAAAAAAAAATGTACGGGGCATAGATCTCTTAACTACTGATGTTTTTTTTTTTAATTTTAATAATTTTTAACTTTATTTAAAAAAAAAAAAAAAAAATGTCCGGGGCATAGCTCTCTTAACTACTGATAAACTCCTGCGGCCAAATGGCGGTTCGAATCCCCGGGTAGGCAGGTTCACATTTTATGTTTTCATTTTTAATTTAAAAAATATTAACTTATTTTAATTTGAAACAAAAAAACGACTGTCTCAACTGTTAACTCGACTGTTAACGATAAATACAAATAAATAAATAAATATAATATGTATATCTTAAAAGAGAGGAGCAAACTATTTTATACTTACTCTAACCTCAAAAACAATAGTATATAAATATACAGATAATATATATCGTACTATATATCGCAAGAGGGTAATAGTATGCTAGTTCAATTAAGAAATTTGGATAAAAAAAAAAAAAAAAATTAAGAACTCCAACCAGTGGATTAAGAATCGACTTCATTTAAAATTGGTCAGCTGCAAATCGCTTAATTTGCACTCCGCCAATGCGATTGTCATTGCACTTAATCATCTGAAACATGGCCAGAGCAATGAGAACTTAATTTCTAATTACGCGTGCTATTTGTCAGCGTTTTTTCTGCACTTGTGGCAGAGGTCGAGGAGGAGGAGGTGGAGGAGGGAGAGAGCAGGAGAACAAAGAGGAGGCAATGGTCGTTTTGGTCGCTTGTTGAGTGGCGGAAATCTTTTGCGCATCAAATAGTCCGAGCATGCCTCATTTCCAATTAACAATAAATCCGTTGCAGTCTCAAGTGAAGGCGACGCAGTGCCAAGCATCTTCCCCCGCTCGCCGAACCAACTGGGCGAATGAGTAATTTAATTTTGCTGCAGCTTGGCCTTTGGTGTCGTAGACAAAGCGCAGACAGCGAAACTAGTAAGACGCTGAGTGGGGAAGGTAGAGAGAGAGAGAGAGAGTGGGAGAGTGTGTTAGAAAGGGAGAGGGAGTGTGAGAGAGAGAGGGACAGAGAGAGGTATAGCGAATGAGAGCACGAAGGAAAGTGCACATTTTACGCAATTAAAATTGTTGCCAGCGATTTTTTTGCTGTTTGTTGCTGCAGCTAAAAGGCATTTAAGTGTGTCTGTTACAGCGTCGTTGGCCTGTCTTGGCCAGCCCAGACCAGGCCAGGCGGATGCGGCCTTGTCGACAACGTCGGCTGCGCGGCTTGTGCGCTCGCCCCTCTTTGTTGTTGCTTTGTTGTTGCTGTCTTGGCAGCCCTTTTACTTTTCATTCGCAGGTAACTTTCGTTATAATTAAAAAATAGCAAAGCGCATTAGGCAACAAAAGCTGCCAACAGCAGCGCCAGTCGAGGCGAGCCGTGTCTGGCTGCGCCCTCTCGTAGCAGCAGCAGTAGTAGTAGTAGTGGGCGTGGCCAAGTAAAAGGAGCCACATAAAATGCTTTGGCTAATAGCCATTTTTACTTACTTGAGCGAGCAGGGCGCGCAGAACTTACCTGAACCTTGTCGAGGCCAAAAAGCCAAGTAAGTGTCTGTGCAGAAAGTTACGCTTGTCCACTCTGCCCAAGGGGGGGAGGAGTTGGGCATGCGGAAGCAGCAACGAGCAGCGAGCGTCGGATTCGTGCCGTGCGTGCAATTAAATGCGCCGTTACATTAACTTTTACAGAGTGTCTGCTCCAATGTCTATGTGTGCGTGTGTGTCCTGCTGTATGTGTGTGCGAGTGTGTGTGTGTGTGTTGATTGTTGACTTGATTTGTTTTGCTGCCTTTGACGCCGCAGCGTCCCGCAATTTCGGCTCGACTGACCCTCAGCCAGCCTCGCGCCCAGTCGACCCCACTCAAAACAAATTGCCGCACTGAGGCATGAGTGGAAAGAGAAGGAGAGCGAGAGGTAGAGAGAGCGGAAGAAAAAAACAAACAGCAAATTGTTTTGCTTACTTTTTGTTGCTCATTTGCCGCCACCCCCGCCGCGTTGCTTTATGCGCGTCTTGGCCAACTTTGGCCAATAAATGACTCAAGCCGTGCCAACTTCTACTTGCGCTAGAACACTCCCCCCCTTCCCCCTCCCTCTTCCACTACTGCTCCTCATCACCTTCGTCTTAGACCGTCCGGCAACCACGTAAACAAATGTTAACTTTCTCTGCCTTCGCTTCGTCCCGTCCCGTCTCTTCTCGTCTCGTCTCGCTTCGTTTCGTTGCGTTTCGTTTTGTGTTTTTGGGAAATTTTTTTGATTTAGTGACTTTAATTTACGCTCTTCTCAGGTGCACCAACTGTTGCCCCCATCCACCTTCGCTGCCGCCAAGCAGCTGTGACCGAGCCTGCCCCCGCACTGTACCCAACTCAACCGTCGCACGCCTCCGCACACCTCTAGCTTTGCCTCCGCCTCCACCTCCGCCTCCGCCTCCGCACACACTTCAGTCGATAGGAAGCGTCAGCTTCAGCTTCAATTCGTTTTTCGTTTTCATTTTTAGTGGTGCGGAAAATTGATTTATTACTTGGAAAATAAAATGTGCTACGTGTCGCACACAAACACAAACACACGCACACTCACACACACGCACACACCACAGCAGAGCAATTCATAGGCACATACAGTCGCACATACCTTCGCACTGGCCCCGAACGCACTGCGTAGGCGGACTGAAACGGAAGCTAAGGGTAAGGCAAGCTGAAGGGGACAGCAAGCGAAGGGGGAGTGAGGTGTTCAGCTAGTCAGGGAAGTGGGGGGGGAGGGTTGGCAAAGCGAATTACGCGCATACATAAACGGGGCGACAGGCAGTCACAGGTCGCTTCTTCTTGTCTGCCACTGTCTGTCTGCCTACCGCGTGCCACGCCCCCCCCTGCATGCCTGCGGCGTTTGCCTTTGGTCTGCGCGTTCGTCTTGCTGTCAGTTTGTCTGTCAAATCACAAAGACGCCGCTGCCACACAGACACAGATACGCGCCGAGGGATGCCAGAAGTGATGCCCCAGCACGCACCTTCTACCAATACATCTGCCCATCTCTGTGTGTGTGTGTGCGTGTGTGTGTGTGTATTTTTGATAGATCAATCAATCAATTCGCATTTTTTTTATCTCTTGTATTTTTATTATTTTTTTTATAATCTTAATTTGTCTTTCACTCGCGCGACTGGCGACGACTGAACCGCGATTGCCATTCATTTTGTTTTGTCGTTTTCATTTTCATTCTCACCGTCGTCTCAGGCTCCCTCCCCTCCCCTCCCCTCCCCTCCCCTCCCCTCCCCTCCCCTCCCCTCTCTATGCTGTAGTTGTTGTTGTCGCTGTCTTTGCTGTTGCCGTTGTGATTTCTCTTGTGCGCTACGAAGCGCGGCGATTGGAATTTGTCATTCAGCTGGTGCAGCCTGACAAATCGTTGCCTACTTTTTGGGGCTGCCAATGCCGTCATAGATAGCTACACATTCGGGGCACACACACACACCCACACACTCACACACACATCTAAGCTGAACTTTGTCATGTAATTAATTTAGCAATGCTTTCGAGTGTGTATGTGTGTGTGTGTGTGTGTGTCATTTAATTAGTTGACAAAATGCACTCATGATTTTTGCACAGTGCAAATTGCCACACACACACGCTGCAAATGCCTATGGTGCAGTGTGCACAACAAAGCCACCGCAACCGAAATGTGCCAGGCATTCTGACAGTATTACCCGCCTCCTTCTCCACACCACCCCCCTCCCCAGTGGAGCGTGTTATTGTTATTGGCAAGCGGCGTTGACTTTGGTTTGTTTTTGCGTTATAATATATTTGATTTGTTGTTGGAATTCATCGTTTTTTCTATGCAACATATATATCTTTATCTGTATATGTGCGTGTGCGTGTGTGTGTGTGTGTGTGTGGTTTTCTTTTTGCTGCCTATTTATACGGCTTAGATGGGCAGGGGGAGGGGGAGGGGTGGCATTTCGATCAGCCACGCCTCGCGCAGAACGTTATTGTAATTGGCATTGCGACTGTTTTTGTGCGTGTATTTCTGCTGCTGCTGCTGCTGTTGTTGCTGTTGTGTTTGTGTGTGTGGATTTTGGGCTGGTTTTTGTGCCCATTGGCATGCTTGTTTTTTGGCTTTGGCTTTATGTTTTGGCATTTTTGCAATTATTTCTCGCACAAAATGTGGTTTTAGCAGTTTAATTGCTTTTGCCAAGTGGATGTCTGTAGTTATTTTGGCAAATTTTCACAACATCAGCATCGATTTATATGCAGCTCACACACCCACACACACAGCCTCCCACTACATAGAGCTGTGTAAGCGCCTCCCCCTCCCTTGCTCCTTCTCTTGCTCTGCCAGCCAAATTCCTGTTACATATAACAAGCGCGAGTAGCAGCTGCTGCTGGTTGCCAACACGCACTAATTGTTGCTGCTGTTGCTGCTGTTGCTGTTGCTGGCGCCGTTGTTTGTGGCACAGCAATAAAACCTGAGCTATGTAGCCCGCTTTTCCGCTTTTCCTGTTCCATTTCACATGGCGCAGCGCACAGCAGCGCGCGCTATACGCGGCGTATGCGTGACATTAATTTAATTGCAATTTCACATCTCGTGTGCTTAGAACTCTGCGTGGGGAGGGGTGTGAAGGGGCATGGTGGTGTGTGGTGGCAAAGTTATAAAAACCAGATTTACAAAATGTTAACTTTGATTTCATTTCTTATTTACGAGTATGTGTGTGGGTTACGCTTGGTTAGCTGCCTTTGCTGCCTTTGCTGCCTTGCGGAGCTATCCGAGCAGCTGTTGCTGTCGCTGTCGCTGTCGCTGTTTCTATTCACATCTCAAACATCTCTCCCGCGTCGTCTGCCGTGCTGCCTCCCTCTGCGTTTCGGATTACGTGCACGCTTTGATGGCTTGCCTTCTGTCAGCAATGCCACATCCTGCGGCTGACGTTTCACTTTAATGAGTTAATTATAACCGAAAGGCGTCGATTATGCTCAGTTATGCGAACACGAACTGTTGCTGCCGATGCCATCATATCGCGTGCTTCACTCAGCCAGAATGGCCATAGGTGAGGCGGGGGTGTCTCTGTGTGTGTGCGTGTGTGTGCAGAACGAGAAAGCAACAGAGCAAGTGAGTCGCGTCATCGATGTCGACTTTGGCTGGCAGCATCGTCCTTCGGCATCTTGGCAGCGCATTATGATAATGGCTTGTTTGTTTGTATATAGTCGCAATCGCTGGCAATTGCCTTGCCCCCCCCCCGCGACCCCTGCCCGTCACGGTGCTGGCGACAGGTGTGGCAGGCTTTAAGTTCTTATGGTTCTTCTTACAGTGTTCAGTTCGCAGTCGCTTGACAGCCAGCACAAATGATGCCGTTTATTGAGTGCTTTAAGTATGCGGTTCCCTTTGGGGTTGCGCCAGGGGCAGGGGGTTGCTATAGAGAAGTAGGGTTGTGCGGGGAGGGGGGGGGGTTGGTTTGCCTTCGATTATGTTGTAATTGTTCGCCGCTCGACGCTCGATGCTCTGGCTCAGTTTTTAATTGGCAATTCGATTTTTCTCTTGGCGTACGTGTCGTATGCGTAATGTGCGGGCTTAGTGGGCGTCGATTAGGATTAGGTTGCGGCATTGCGGGAGCATGAGTGAGCACGCAATCAGTCGCGCTCATGGCGCGCGGCGGGGCTATATGCGATGTCATTTGCGTTTGCGGCATGATTAATTGATGCTCATCAATGCGATTAAACTCCATTAAGCGGCAACACTCGCGCCTCGTCCGCGCTGCCTCTCTGTCTCCCCCTCTCTCCCTCTCGCTCTCTCCCACTCTCTGTCTCGTTAGCCAGCTGTCCGAAACTTTTGCCACAGATCCCTGCGACAAGGCAAGGCAGCGAGCTCCCGGCAGACGACACTTGACGAACCTAAAGTCCCGTCAGTCGTTGCCGCAGCCGATGATGTTGCTGCCACCTTCACCGTCAACGTCGCCAGCATCAGCGCCAGCGCCAGCGCCTTCGAACGTAAATTGTGCAAATTTTAATTAATTTTGTATAATCCTTTTGTAATATTCACAAATGAATACAAATTGATATTAATTCTCAAGTGCCTGGCATTGACGGAAATCCGCTCGTGCTGCCTCTGCCTCTGCCATTACCTCTGCCACTGCCGCCGCCCCTCGGTGAGTGCGAGTAAGTGAAAAGGATTTGTTTTGCAGCGACGGGCTACGGCTTCGGGGCTGCCGGAATACTTTTCGTGCCACAACCAACAGAAACCCATTAATGGAGCACATGAATTATGCAAATAACTTGTGCCCGTGTGTGTGTGTGTGTGTGCACGAGTGTGTGTGCGTGTGTTCATAATTATTTTGCAACTCGCCTGCGCTACTTGTGCACACACACGTGCAACTAAAACAACCAAGCAATCTCTTTGCACGAATCGATAGATCATAAATTCCCCGATAAGCACTTCAAAAACTAATAATTTATTGCCGCAACTTCCTTTGTGGCAACATTGTCTCCTCTCATCATGTTTCGATAATTATCCAACTGCAGCATTATGTTGCCCATCGCTATCACATACCCCGCCCTCCCTGCATCACTCCCCCATCTCTATATCTCTCTCTCCCTCTCTCTCCCTCTCTCTCTCTCTCTCTCTCTCTCTGCCAGAATTTGTGCATTTTGTGCTGCAAGTTTATTTGCCTAATCCGCTTGGACTGCTTTTTTGCCTTGCAGTTGTCTCGCTCGCACACCAAAAAGTTATTTCTTTGCCAAAATAAACTTTTCACTCGTGCCGAGCCGAGACGAGCCAAAGTAAATATGAAATGCAACATGGAGGGAAAACTTCTGCTTTTCCGGCTTAGCTAAAGTTGAAGATTTTAAATTTGTTTCAAAATTCGTTATAATTGAAATACAATTTTGGAAATCAAACAAATTTCGCAAGTTAGCAAGCGATTTAGGCGAGACAATGATACTGTAGAAGGAGTGAAGAAAATAGATGAGATAATAAATCGTCAAAGATAAGAGGAAGAAAAGTGAGAGAGGATAAGGTTATATTGAAGAAGAATGTTTAAGATATATGTGGCAAAAGATTTAAGCTAGAAACATAAAGATATATTATGAAGAAAATGAACATGCGAAGAGAGAGAGAGGCAGGAAGAGATAGAGAGTAAGAAATATGCTTGGCGAGATAAAAAATACAGTGGGAAAGATATTGAGAACTACAAAATGAGAGGTAGACTAAGAAAGGCATATTGAAAGTGAAGTGTAGAATAAATATGAGACAGACTTTTTTTTTTTTTAAATTTTTTATTTAACGTCAACTGTCTTAGTCGACTTGAAATTAAAATTAATTTATATAATAAATAATTAAAATAAAAAAAAAAATAAATAAATAAATAAAATAAAAGTTTAAGACTTAGATTTTAAAATTTAATTTGGTAAAAAATAAAAAAATTAAAATTTATTAAAAATATATATTTTTAAATTTAGTTTGGGGAATATAAAACAAGAATTCCCTATCCAACATTAACTGCAAAGGATTGGACCCAATCAGATCGGTAAATTAGTATTATTTGCTAGGATGATAGAGTCAATTGATAAAGGATAGACAGTTGAACAGAGTAAAGGGAAGCCTCAGAGTTGAAAACTCTAGAAATTCTGCTGTAGTCAGCACAAAGAACTCGGAAAGGGTCATGCAAGCTGTAGTTAGTAGGACAAAAGGCCAAAGATAGTGGCATAAAATTACGAGTAACTCAAGAAGGAATACAGAAATTGATTTGATTAAACAGAGTAGGGGAATCTATATTGTACTTTATTAGTTTTACGATAAACATAATGTCTAACATTATACGACGGTTAGTTAAAGAAGGTAGATTACTTAGAAGAAGTCTACTACAATAGAATATGGTGGTAAGTCTACACCCGAAACCCAATTGAAACTACTTAAAATAAGATTCTGAAAAGTATTATGTTAGCCTAATGAATATAGTAAGAATAGATCTCTCGCTAGTTTACTACCGGATATTAATGAACAAGAAAGAAAATTAAGTTGAACCTGTTAAATATCATATAAACTTGCAGGTCATAGCACATTGTTTTCTGTCTTGAAGTTCTGGTTGGTTGCACTATATACTTATATATACATATACACATACACATTTTTTTTATAGTGTCATCGATGTTTCTTTCTTTGCATTGCATTCCAATCCTCAACTCAAACCCTATGACAATGTTAAACATATGTAACGCTTCAAAACATCAAATCATGGCATACCAAAAATAGTAATAATTAAAAGCATTCCAATGTTTAATGTTTTGTATATGTATACAAGTATATATCGCAAACCAGAACAATGCAAGACTTGCAGTGCAACGGGGCGAGAGAAAGAGCCCAAGAACACAAAACTCATTTAGCTAGAGTTTCACTTGCTTTGATTATTATTATTTATTTATTTATTTTCGGCATATTTGTAAATGCATTTGGGAATTTGTTAAATGAATTCCGGCAAAGTAAGCGAACGTAATAGGCACTTTATTATTAAATTTAACGTGTGCTCTACGCAATTTGATAAATTAATTTAATTTAGTGCACAAGCAAGTTGCCTCAAATTATCTCAAATATGTCCACAAACGAGAGACTTAGCACGTACGTATGCATGCGTATGTGTGTGCGTGTGTGTGCGTGTGTGTGGGTGTGTGTGTGCAATGGCATATTTTAAGCCAGGCTGTCATATGCAACAATCGAGTTGACATTTTGAGTAATGAATATTGCAATGAGTATTCATTTCGCAGATATTCGCTCTGTGCGCATTAACCAAAATTAAATCAACTAATGAAAGTCGGTCCCGAAGAGTTGAATGCATGTAAATTTAATGGCAATTTCGCCAGTGCCTGGCTCTGTTGCTGGCTAATTCAATTGGGGCCAAAAGCGGGCACTGAAACAGACACGAAATAGTCACGAGAACAGACACGAAATAGGCCAAAAACAGGCACGAAACAGACACGAAAACAGGCTCAAAAACATTGGCCCATTAAAACGCAATTTGTATCGCCCTTTCTCTTACAGTTACATATATTTGTATGTGTGTGCGTGCGTGTGTGTGTGTGTGTGCACTGATAATTGTCAGCAATTTTGTTAACATGCTCTGCCATCTGCTTTGACCATTGCACTGTGGGCAGTGCCTTGATAAGGATGCGAGCGAAGGATTATGAAATGCATTAAATATGCAAATTTTCAAACATTTTTCCCTTCAACTCTCCCGCTCTCCCTCGCTCCGTCTCTGTCTCTGTCTCTGTCTCGGTTTACATTGCAACATTATCAATGACAAATTTGATGAAATAATAATGATATATGCATATCGTATATATGTTATTTGTCAAATTGCTCAAGTGTGCGTGGGCCAAAGTATAAATGCCACATTTGCTCTGTCTACTGTTGCAGTTGTTATCGTTGCTGTTGCTGTTGTTGTTGTTACACGATGTAATTGCTGTTTGACATGACATTAATATTAGAGCCGCATTCAGAGAGAGAGAGAGAGAGAGAGAAGGACAGACAGAGAGTTAGCTCGTTCACTCATTACTAAATTCACAGCATGATTTATTTAAATAGTCAAATGGGCAAATTCTCCCCTCCCGTGTGTGTGTGTGTGTGTGTGTGTGATGCGACTTTAATCTGCTGCTGCTCGCTTTACAGTCGGACCAGGCATATGAAAAATGCATGGAAAACATTTTGCAACATGCAAACGAAATTACAATGAGACGGCGCAAAGTTTTGTCATTTTTTTCTCTCTCTCCCCTCTCTCTCTCTCTACTCTCTCTCCCTCTCCCCCACTCGTGATTCCTGTTAATGAAGTCATTAGAGCGTGCAAAAGTTCATTAAACAATTCCAATGGATAATGCACAAGTTGCCACAAGCTCGGCAAGTGTGGGGGACAGAAAGAGACAGAGAGGGGCAGAGAGAGAGAGAGAGAGAGAGAGAGAGAGGGAGGGGAGGGGAGGGGTAGCAGTGGTAGCAGCTTTAGAACTTTAATTGGCTGCGGCGCTGGCTGCGTATGTGCCATCTGCGATATACGATAACTGGCATATGCAGTGGCTCTAAGGGGCGCGGCGGGGGGGGGATGAGCGAGGGCTGCGGCCACGCCCACTCAGACTGCGGCTCGTCGTGACAAAGCCAACCGAAAGTGCCGCTAATGCGCTTAACTACTTGAAATATTTCCCATATGCTCTGCCGTGTGAAAGGGGTGGGGGGGCAGCCTGTTGGGATGGAAGGATGGCACGAAAGGGGGTGGAGAAGAGAGAGTGAGAGGGGAAGGGGGCTGCCTGGCTCGCTGGCTGTCTGGCATGCCACACAGTTGCCATTCAAATTAAATATTTTAATATTTTACTCGCAGCAGCAGCAGCTGCTCTGGGGCGCATCCCACGGTGCGTATGAGTGACATTTATCTCTATATTTGACTGCTAATAAATGCGGCGCTTATTAATTTGAGCCACGCCCTCTCCCCCTCCCTCCCCTCCCCTCCTTATGTGCCGTTTAGCTACTCTGCGTAAGCCCTGTCAAACTCTTGTCACTTAGCGCACAGAGGCGAGCAGGGGGAGGCAGCGCATGCGGGGCGTATACGCAATGCGGCCAAGCCTGAAATAATAAACTCTTGTCGCCCGTGTTTATTATCGCTAAAATGCACAATTAGTTGATGTTTTTGCGGTGCTAATGCCTTAATGCCAATACACAGGCACACCTAAACCCGCACACACACACACGCACACAGTCGCACACACACACACACGCACACACGCGCACACTATCGCTGCACATGCAGCGATAAGTGCCCGACTAAAGTTACATAATATCGTTATATGCAGCTGCATCTGCACATCCCCGTTCTCTTATCTCTGTTCAGTTCATTTTTGTCGCCGTCGCCGACGTCGCTGCCGCCGTCGCTGCTGCCGTCGCTGCCGCAGTGCGGTCAGGCAATGGGTGATAATTATGTAGTGTATTTATTATTTTAACCGCTAATTACATAAAATGCATATTAGCATGGAAATTATTTATAAATATGTTTTCCAAATGACACTGTAGTTACGACCCCCCCCCCCGCTCCCCTTTAACTGCCCCACGCCAAAGTAAATTGCGACATTGTATTTTGTATGTTTCTATTTTATAATAATTTGTAATTTATTGCCTGCTTTTCATTATCGATTTTCACTTGCGCGCAAATATCATGCAAATTCTGCCTAATGAATGTTGCGCGTTTGATTTAGCTGTAACTTTTGTAGAGGAAAGATGCAGGAGAGTCGAGATACCCTGTAAAAGAGTTGGCAGTGCGTTAGGGTGCCCTCTGTGTTGACTTTGAGTTGCGCAAGCAGCTCTTGCTGTTGTGCCCGCTCGTAGTCACAACCACCCCACACTGTGTACAGGGTATGCCCTTAGCATTTGTCTATTATTATTCAATTCATATGCAAATCGACAATTTAATTGTTTTGTGTCATTTGCAAACGAAAAAACATTCATATATGCGCATTTTGATTGCGCATCGCAATGAGGATTTAATTTGATTTCAGGTGCAGCGCATCTCGATAAGAGTTCACTCGATTTGATTATGCTCGCCTCGGGGCATACTGTGTGTGAGTGTGGCAGAAGCAGCTGGACATGGCGACCAATATAAAAATTTGCCCTGAACTTTGCAAACACACACAGACACACACACAGGCACGGCAAAGAAATCTCATAAAGTAGAAGGCAAAAACATAAGCAGCTACTTTTTCTTCACAGTTTATTATAAGCTTAACTTTCCATTTAAAAATATAAATCCCCCACGAAGCGAAAGAAAAGAAATGCACGCAGCAGCAGCAGCAGCAGAGAACACAGAACAGCAGAGCAGAGAACAGCAGAGCAGAGAACAGAAGAACAGCAGAGCAAGAAGAAGAAATGCCAAATGTTTTTGCCGGTTCTTTTCTTGCTGTTTTTACTGTGCCCCCCCCCCTCTCCCCCTTTGCTCCATTTGCTTGTAGTTTTTAACGGTCGAGCGTAAAAAGAGCCAAAAGACAGCAGCAGAAAGTAGCTGAAGAAAGGCAGTGCCAGAAAGAGGGAGAGGGAGAGACGGAGAGAGAGCAAGAGAAATGGCAAATGTGTGTATAAATTTCAACAAAATATCTTCAACTTAATAAAAGTTTTTGGGGTTTTTTGTTTTTGTTTTGCTTTGTTTTTGTTTTTAGTTTGGCTGCAGCATTTCGAATACCTTCAACTTTTGGCTAAATAATCTGCAAATACACACCAATACACACACACACACACACGCACACACGCACACGCATGCTGAGATAGTAGCCTGTATATGGTTATGCAAATAGCAGCATCGTATCAGCAGCCCCCCCCCCCCTCCCCTCTGCCCCTGCACAGACGAACATGTGTACATTATCAATTCATGGCAAAAGAAAAACTTCATTTTTGCAAACCCAAACCCCGACGTAACCCTCAGCAGGGCAGGGCAGGGGAGGGGGAACAATAACAATTGGGTTCTCGCTTGCTTGTGCAAGGTGTGTGTGGCAGGCAAAGGGAGGCGTGTGTGGCGGGTCGCCTGTTGGGTGGGTTACGATGATGACGCCTCTGTTGCCGCAGAAAGTGGCAAAATGGGCCACAGGACACTGACAGTTGAGCAGCAGTGGGAGTGGGAGGGGTAGCAGTGGCAGCAGGAGGTGCAAGAGTAGCTGCAGGCAGTGGCAGAGGGGCGACAACACTGACAACTCCCCAGATGAATGCTTCTGCTGCTGATGCTACCAGTGACGCCAGAGATGCTGCCACTGCTGATCCTAAAGCTCCCGCTGCTGCTCCTTCTGCTGCTCCCGCTGCTCCTCTTGCTGTTACTGCTACTGCTCCTCTTGCTACTACTGCTCCTCCTCTTGCTACTGCTGCTGCTGCTGCTGATGCCTGACATTCGAACCGAACTTGCGTTGATGCCTCAAGTCGAAAGTTTATTTAAACTTTCTTGCGCTTTGTTTTCGTGCACACACATGACACACACCTCCCCCTTGGCCCTTTCTTGCTTACTCTCCTGTTGGATAATAAAAAGTGCTGCATTAAATATGCAACATAACGGCAAATGAGCCTGGCTGCCGCGGCTCGGGCTGTGGCTGCGGCCACGACGCGAATAATCAAGCGCGAGTCGAGCTGATCAAAATTTTGTTTAATCAAATTGAATTACAACAAACAAGCCCAAGGGTGTGCGCGACACACACTTACACACACACGCACTTACACACACTCGCACACCTGTGTAGGTGTAACAACAACTGCGGCAACTGCGGGCTGAATTGGCTCAATGCAAACACTTTGCTTTATTTATTCGTCGCTTGTTTGCTGCCACTTTCCGTGCTGTTGTTGTTGTTGTTGTTGTTGTTTTTTTGTAAAGTCGACTAAAATTTTAAATAGGTATGTGTACGCATGTGCATTCGTATTTGATAATTAAATTTTCATAGCATTATTAACTGAAAACGCCTCGCGGCTCTCATGGTTAGCAGCGCGTTCAATTAAACTGGATTTGGGTCGAACTGAATAAACATCACTGTTTGCCATCAGCACGTGCATGTGTGTGTCTCTGTGAGTGTGTGTGTCTGTGTGTGTCCCGCTTGTTAATTTAAGCAACAAAAGTTGCAAACAACAACAAACAAACAAACCAACACACACACACACACACACACAAAACCAAAAAAGCGAGGAGAAAAATCACACAAAATGTGATGATGCCCCTGTTCGTCCCCCCGTCCGTCCGTGGGTCTCTCCATCCATTCGTCCACGTCCAAATCCCGTCCCCATCTCGTCTGAGCGGGCCATAAAAATATGAGCATTATTAAAAGCCATGCATGAGCAGAGCAGAGACATCCAAGAGTGAGAGAGAGAGAGAGCGAGAGAGAGAGCGAGAGGGAGAGAGTGCGAGCGAGAGTGGCACAGTCACTCCCCGGGGAAACGGCACGTAAATCGTAAAAAAGGTTTCCAACAGAACAATACTCCCAGTCCCCAGTTCCAGTGCTACCCGAGACGAGCATGTGGATCAACAGGAGGAGGAGGAGCAGGAGGAGGGACAGCGGCTACGTGCCAAGTTCTGCTGCTGCTGGTGCTGCTGCTGCGGCGTATCCGAGCTAGACAGTGGCCGAAAGTGATGCGAATATTGACCATGTGCCAGGGCCAGGGTCATTAACGTCTCTTCTCGATCTCTAAATCATTGTAATAACACTCAGACGACGATAGTATCGCACTCTGAGTTATGACCGAGTTATGGGACATTATACGACGAGAGTCACAATATTTTCGAATATTTCTAAATAGTTTGCAAGGCAGACAGGGAGTGAGGGGGGGAGAGAGAGAGTGGGATATAGAGAGGGAGGTTAGGAAAGAGATGAGCTAGTAAAGAAAAGAAATCTGGAGAGTAACGGAACAAGGGAAAGGTAGAGGGAAAGAGAGAGAATATAAGAGAGAGTATAAGCAGAAGAGTGTAGAGGAACTTATATAAAATGATATATCAAAACTTAAAATTATTCAGTGAAGTCTAGCTTGAAAACTGGCTTGAAAAACTTTCATTCCTAGAGCACATGTACATATACGAATTTATGCGGAATATTTGTAATATATTCATTGTTCATACAAGTAATGTTTGAATGAAACTATTTAGCTTAGGAATATGTAATGTAGGAATTGGATCTGAGCAAACACTAGTTCGTGAGACTCGGAGTGGTCAGCACTATTAAGAGCCAGAAACTAATTCACCATGAAACATTTCGGTTAACCAACTATCTAGGCGCTAAGAATTATCGATAAAGTCGACTTTATGCCAGAATCTCGGTCCGTGAACACACATTAATTTTAAAATTGTTAATAGTAAATATACTACAATAAAAACTATTTGTTCGTACACTAAAAGCGGAACCTACAGTAATGTCTCCAATTTAAGTTCTTTATTCAACTCTCCTAAATTCTTAAATTCTCTTTTCTCTTTACTAAATTCAACAGAGAATACTAGAGTATATCTAGCAATTAGTATACTCGTACCTTGCCGTGTTCAACTGCAAGTTCCTCAGGCAACTCTCCTTCAACATTTCTCATTCTACAATACTTTATACACGTCCAACTTCAGCAGCTAATACTGTACTCTACCTACTCCTCCCTCACTATCACTATCTCACAATCCCCTCCGCCAAAAATAGCCCCATTGAACTCGCTGACAAGGCACACACATCGCTTGCCAACTTCTGGCCCTGCCACCTTTCGTGCTGGCAAACACATGCAAATGTCTACAAATGTCTACACTGCGCTGCCGTTTTTTGCGCGACTTTCGGATAACAAAGTAATTAAGAATTAATACGACAGGCAACAACGAAGCGCAGTTTGTGACAGAGCTTAGACAGACAGACATACAGATATATATACAGATATATATACGGATATATATAGTAAATAAAAGTGAACAAATTGAATTAAAAGTTGTCAATCAATTCTGATTACAAGCAATGTAGAGCAAAGAGTGGAAAAGTGAAAAACTCAAGCTCCTCTCGCTGAGGGGCTTATTGCGGAATAATTTGTAAGGGAAATAGATTCTTTACTGTTACGTTTCGTTCCCCGCTGGGCTTCAGTTTGATTGATAACAATCCGCTTTTCAAAGGATTTCATTCATGATGATTACATTGTGGCAACTGTGCTGCAACTGTGCTGCAAAAAAGCTGAAGTATCAAAGCCACATCAAGTGCAAGGGCGACGGACAGACGGACAGTTAGATTGACGAACTGATAGACGGACAGACTGACAGACGGGCAGACTGACGGACTGATACGACATCTTTGGCAGCGCTTATGAGTCATGAGTCCGACGGCTTTTCGAGTTGGAATAGTTCGAGCTTCTTTTTTTTGCAGCGACAGCTTATGCACATAAGTCGATTATGGTCACCCTTTTGCTTAACCAGCGTACTAGCTTACTCTCTCTAAGAGTCTATGTATGTGTGTGTGTGTGTGTGAGAGTGTGTGTGATATGTCCATAAATTCGTTACGTCGTCTTTTCGTTGTTTATTTCTCTGTGTGCAGAAACTTGGCAAACAAAATGAAAGCAAAGTCGCAATAACTGTGACCAGTAATCAATGTACAGAGTGGGAGGGAGAGGGAGGCAGATAGTGGGGGAAGGGGTAGAGGGAATTAGAGCTGCGCTGGGGCCAAGAAAACGGACCTGCCCAAGTGGCATACAAAAGTATCAAGTGTTGCTTTGGACGGCTGCATATTGACTTAACTGTAAAAATAACAGCAGCAACAGCAACAGTAACAGCAACAGCAACAACAATGGCCATGCCACCCACAACAACAACAGCAGCAGCAGCAGTAGCAGCAAGAAGAAGATGGAGAAGAAACAGCAGCAGAGACATGGCAATGACAGCTCAGAGGCAGCCAGATGGACAGGAAGAGTCGACCAGCAGACACTGCAGTGGAGCGAGTTAGAGAGGGAGAAAGGGAGAGCGAGCGAGAGAGGAAGAAAGATGAGGCAGTGCCCAGAGATAGGCAGAGGTGTCCCGAGCATGTCCATGGCGCGTGCTGCAAGTGTTTGGATTGAGTTGTTAGGCAACTGATTTGATTTACTGAATAATAAAAAACGAAAACATGTCGACACACACACACACACACACACACAGCAAGAATGATAGAGAGTGGGAGTGGAGCACACACACACTCACACGTAGACACACTGACAGACTGACTGACGGGCCATAAACAGTCATAGACACTTGGACATGGCTGTGCTCGCAGCTCGCAGCTCTCTCGGCTCGGCAAGTTTATCAACTACAATAAGAAATTGTGACAGACAAAATAAACTTTTTGCAAGACAAATTTGTTGTCGTTGTAGCTGCCGTTGTTGTTGCTGCTGTTGTTGCTGTTGTTATTATTTTTGCTGGCACTGCAGGAGTACGAAATCTATAAAAAATGCAAAATACTTTGCAGAGAGAGGCGAAAAAAAAGAGAACTGAATGGGAGAGAAAAAAAACCAATTGAACTAACAAAATGATAAAATTTCATGTAGAAAAGAAAAATTACATTTATTTTGGACACTCCGACCCCGTCCCGACTAAAGCGAAAGTGCAAAATTGTATGCATAGCCCTGTGTGAGCAAGGGAGAGAGAGAGAGAGAGAGAGAGCGAGGAGAGTGTGCTAGTGAAGCGTATCGCATATACCCCATAGAATTGGATGAGGGGAGAGGAACGGATAGTGCTGGCGGCGCTATATGGATTGACAGATGCTATAGATATACAACGAACTCTCTGTCTGTCTGTCAGACTGGTTGACAAATGCCAGACAGACAGATAGAGAGACAGACAGATAGAGAGACAGAGAGAGAGTGAAATACAGAAAAACAGACAGACGGACAGACAGAGAGACAGACAGAGAAGCAGACAGAGAAGCAGACAGAGAAGCAGACAGAGAGACAGACAGAGAGACAGACAGAGTGACAGACTGAGAGGCAGACAGAGATACATACAGAGAGGTGGACAGAGAGAGAGGCAGACAGAGGGACAGACAGAGAGACAGAGTGAAGGACAGACAGCGAGACAGACAGGCAGACAGATAGAGAGACAGATAGAGAGACATATAGAGAGACAGATAGAGAAGCAGACAGAGAGATATAGAGACAGACAGCGAGACAGACAAACAAACAAACAGAGAGACAGACAGAGAGACACACAGAGAGACAGACAGATAGAGAGACAGACAGAGAAACAGACAGAGAGACAGACAGACAGAGAGACAGAAAGAGAGACAGACAGATAGAGAGACAGACGGACAGAGAGACAGACAGGCAGACAGAGAGACAGACGGAGAGACAGACACAGAAACAGACAGAGATACATACAGACAGGCGGACAAAGAGACAGAGGCAGACAGAGAGACAGATAGAGAGACAGACAGAGAGACAGACAAAAATACAGACAAAGAGACAGACAGAGAGACACACAGAGAGACAGACAAACGATACTCCGTGCGATATTCAATTTCCAGCCAGAAAGTTAAACAATTTAATTGCTCTAGCTGTGCTAAGGGAGCTCTTAAAGCATATGGCATATGTTACATACAAATAAAGGACAAATAAAGGATTCCCAAAGGGATTATGATATTTCTCAGTCTTAATGACAAAAGCAAGTGAAATTATTCACTTGAACAACAATTCGAATGCGTTTGCTTATCATTATAAAATATTTACGAAATGCACTTAAGCACACATAGACACGCACTCACACACACACACACACACACAGAGACACACAGAGATGCAGTTGGCTTGCTGCTGCGGAATTTCTTCGCAAAGAGCTGACACATTTAATTTATAAAGGAAAAACTGAAAATACGCATAAATATTACGAAAAATATTTTACATTTGTGGTCGACCACTCAGCATACACACACACACACTATTACAGAGCGACAGGGGGGGAGCTGCAGCGAAGCGTGCGAACATAATGCATGCTGCATACATATGAAAATATAAAATATGGGCAAACATGACGTATGCGTAACATAAACCAAAGACAAATGAACAATTGGATATAAATAAGCGACGTTGCATGGCAGCACACACACACACACACACACGCACAGCGGGAGATGTAAAGTGACTCGAATGAGAGAAAGAGAGAGAGGTATATGCAATGCGCTTGGCGCGAAACACGCGCGGCAACAAAATGGCAAAAATGCAACAGAAGCGCCCAAAAATTAACAGTGGCAGCAGCCGTGGCAACAACAACAGCAACAAGAGCTAGAGTAATACCAGAAATGGCGACAGAATGGCCAAAAAAATGGCAGAGAGAGGGTGCTGGAGGGGGGCTGGGGGGAATGAGAGAAGAAAAAGCGTTCAGAGTGTCATGTAAAAAGCCTTTCAATGCATGCTGCATACTTTTAGGCTATGCGTGTCCATGCCTGTGCATGGGTGAGCGAGAGTGCACGCTAGAGTGTGACTGTGTGTGTCTGTATGTGTGTGTGTGTGTGTGTGTGTGTGTGAGTAGCGCGCGCGTAGAAAGCGCGATAAAAGCAATGCATAAAAGAGCAAAGAAATGCAAAAAGGCAACACGTCCAAACGAGGCGAACACAAAAAGTGCCACACACACACACACTCACACAATGTACGAGTGTGAAGGGGGAGTGTGAGTGTGTGTGTGTGTGAGTGTGCATACAGTGCTTGGCCGGCGTGCATATGCTTGAATGCGCGTGTTCGCACTTGCATACAAAAAGGCGACAACAACAACACGAGCAAGAACAACAAGAGCACGCAATGCGACTGCAGAATGCACAGCAGCCGCATTCAAAACCCCAAACACACACACACACACAGACACACATGTGCATGCAGACTGGCACACACATATCCATTTACAGTTGTGCGAGTGGTAAAACGAGTGCAAGTGGGTAAAAATAAAACATTTTCGCAATTAATTGCGCTCAATTTAAAATGTTGCAAAATTAATTCAAGAGTCATGCCAAATACACAGGCGCAGTCATTTATGCAAACAGAGACAGCACATGTGGAGAGTGAGAGAGAGAGAGAGAGGTAGACTGAAAGAGAGAGTGATAGAGGGGCAGAGAAGTCATACACATTGGCAGAGACGGAGACGGGCCATGGCACAGCTGAATTGCTGCTCAAGCGAGCAGGCAAATGCACAGTTGAAAAGCGAACGAAGAGGGAGACAGAGAGGGAGAGAAAGAGAGAGGGGGAATGGGAGCACACGGATATGAACGTGCATGTGGACATGCTCAATGGACAAGGAGCTGAAGCTGGACCTGCAGCTGGACAGCAACAGTAGTAGCAGGAGCAGAGGCAGCGGCAGCTTGGCAGGAGCAGCACGCAAATGTGGCGTTGATGAGCGTTGAATGTCGTTGCAAAAGGTGAAGGGGAATGCATGAGTGCAAAGGGGGACAGAGTGGGGAGAGAAAGCAAAGGCAGGCAGCTTTGCAAGGAGCAGCAGCAGAGAGGGAGGCCCGCAGCTTTAAGACAAGTGAGCCACACACGAAGCCATTTTGCAGAGCCAAGCAAACAGAGAGAGAGGGAAAGGCAGCGATAGAGGGGTGTAGAGAGAGGGGGAAAGTGAGAGGAGGCATGACAAAGAAGGGGAATGGGACAGAGAGAGAGAGAGTGCCTGACAGAGACGGCACAATAAAAATAACAAAAGCAGCCGCAGCCGGCGATGCGATGCGAGTCCGTTTGGCCAAGCGGCAAAGCAGCTGCAGCTGCAGTCGAAGAAAGCCAACCAAATGAGCAACACAATTGCACACACACACACACACACACACACACACATAGTGGCAACATTCACATGGCAAGATTGTAAGTCAAATGGGTTTTCTTGTTGTCGTCGTTCTCGTTCTCGTCCTCGTTGGTTTTGTCTGCGGCTCAGCCTTGCACACACAGAGACGGAGATGGAGACGAAGATGGAGACAGAGATGAAGATGGAGACAGAGACGAAGACGAAGGCTGAGCTCGTGACTGAGTCTCTGCCAGTGCCACAGTCACAGTCTGAGCCAGTGCCTGAGCCTGCACAAGCAGTAGCAGAAGAAGAAGAAGAAGTTGAAGTTGCCGGTGCGGAAGTCGACTGTTGAAATTAAGCCAACAGCAATTATGGTAACGAATGCAGCAAGCAGCGGCAATTACAGTCCAACAATTGTTAACCAGTCTTAAAGCAGGCGAAGCCACAAACAATCTGCACTGCACAGCCTATGAAAGGGACCACATGCACTGCATACGAAAGGGGGGAGGCACAGAATGCCATTTAAAATGAACAAACACTTTAAGGGCCCCAGTTGCAGTGACAGCAAATTGAATTACTGAGTCCAAAAGGAAAATACTGCATTAGTTTCTTGATGTTGAAATTGTTTCTCCTTTAATGCAACAATGCAAAAGCCTTATTAACTTATCAATTACTAATATACACATTTATTGAAGTCCTAGTGCTGCAATAATACTGAAACGGGCAAGTACTCTGGGCAAACAAAGCAAATTGTACTGCAGATAATGAATTGATCTGCATTAACAGTTTGGCAGCAATTTTGTATCTTAAAGATACAAATATGTGATTGAGTTAGCACCTTCGTCACCTGAGCTAAAAACACGAAAGTTACTTGTGGATGCAAGAGTATCTTATGGATATTAAAGTATCTTATAGATACAAAAGTATCTTAAAGATACAAACTTGTTACAAAATTATTGCTACCATAACTAGTCTACAATTAAAAAGGCTTTTTATGAACAGAAATTATTTAGATTATACAAAAGTATCTCAAAAACACAAGTTAATCAAAACAATGCTCTGGATCAAAAAGTATCTTAAAGATACAAAAGTATTTAAAAGATACAAAAGTATCTTAGAGATACAAACTTATCTTAAAGATACAAACTTATATATCCAGTCTGCAGATACCAAGGTATTTTATGTATTTTGATTATACAAAACTATCTTCTGGTATCTTATAGAGTATCTTATGCATAAATATTTAAATGATACAAACTTACTTAAAAATCATTGCTATCATATCTAGTCTACAGTTACAAAGGTATTTAATAAACACAAAAATATGTACAAAAATTAATGATAACTATCTTTTTGATACAAAAGTATCTTAATGATAGATATATATTTATCAAAATTCTCAATTCAACTTATTCAAATGCAGTCATTACTTAACTTACTATAAGTATACAGAGGAATATATAGAGGGCCCCGCCTCCTGCTGATATGCTTCATAATACAATAAATAGCCTTCCAGCTGGTATAAAATCACTATAACTACTTTTAAATCTAAAGGTTATCAACATGTAGGGCTCAGAAATACATGTAAACTAGTCAATATATTTTAAACTATCATAGTTCTTTAGGACTCTCCTCAAAGTTAACCCCCTGCTACCATAATACCGCCTTATTCCCTCCACATTCCGGTATGCTGCATAGTTCTCTACTACGTCACCTTTCAATTAGATGGAAGCTCACGAAATGATTGAGCAATCTCGGCTATTAGATAACACATGTCAGGCAAATAGAGCCCCCTATAAAACCTTATGGGTTATCTTATCGCCGCTGCTCTCCCTCTCTGCACTTGTGTAAAAACATGGAAAAAGAAATACAAACAGGCTGCGGGAACAGGGAACTGGGGACAGTTAGAAGGGGGGGATGGGCGAGGGGGCAATACACGCGTGCCCAGTTCAATGGAGTTATTGCTGAAAGCGTTCAGCACAATGCGTTTTACAAACTCCCTAAAGCTATTTCGAAACCAACTTTTTTCTCTGCACAGAACAAAAACAAAAACAAAAAAAAAAAAAACAGAAAAAGCGCAAACGAAGTTTTTTGCTCATTCTCGTTTGTTGACGAGGGGGCGGGGAGGGGGATGAGTGGAGGGTGTAGCAGCGGCATGTCTCGGTGTGGGCAAATAAATGCCAAGTGCTACGCAAAAGCAAATAAAGTCGAGCACAAACACACACGCACACACACTCGACACTCACACACACACGCACACATACACATGTACATATGCGCACACACTCACCCTCGCCCACTCTCAGTCGCACTCACACAGATACTTACACGCACGCACATTTAACAGTAACAGACGTTGGCAATGAACATGAATGCAGAAGCCGCCCCTTCTACGTCCTCCCACTCTGCCCCCACCACCTGCTGCTGCGCGCACAGTGGTCGAGCTGTATGCAAAAGTTTGCACAAAATAACAATTATCATTAAGCATCGCTGGGCCACGGGGGGAAGTGGCAGCGGGGGAATTTGTCAAGGATTAAAGTTGTTGAAGCTTGAACTGGCTGAAAAGTCGAAATACGCAAAGATTGCATTTCCCCCATTGGGATAATGTACGTAGCCGACCTAAGTATATAATGCTAATGGTTTTAAAACACTTTTTACTTCAGCATAATTCCAGTTTTTAGTACTTAGTTGAGTTAATGCTGCAAAATAGAGGGAAATGATTTAATTTTTAATTATATAAAAACATCTCGGAATAGCAGATAAGTTAAACTGCAATGTAGAGTAACTGTTGTCTTGTTGTTGATATTAACATATTCATATATTCACATATTATTATATTGTAGAAATGTCTCTTCACTATCTCAAGAATTTAGTAATTTAATTGCTCTACATAGCTCCTTCCCCTTTCCCCTTTAGTACACAAATATTTACACCTCTCAACACCTCAATCTTTCTTAAAGTTCTCCCATCTCTCCAGTCACTGTTCGCAGAATATATCTCAAGCAATAAAATATTGATAAAATCAATCGACTGGCACTGCAGTCGATTAACCAACTCGTTTGACTCTCCAACAGTCAAGCAGATCAATCCAAAAGAGACATGCAAGAAATTTAAATCTCACGAAATAATTATTTCCCTTTTCTTGCAATTTTTTTTTTTTACTCTTTTGTCAAATTAATTTCGCTCCAATGTGCAGTAGGCAGCTGGCAAGTAGGCAACTGGCAGAGTCTTTTAGTCCTTTAGTTGCTCAATTTCAGTTTCACACTTCCGTCGCCACAGACACACACACACGCTGACACTCACACATATGCAGATGTGTGTCCTTTGCCTGCAGGCGTAAAAACGTGAGGCGTACAATTTACGCCAGAATAACAACAACAACATCAGCAACAACAAGGAGAGTAACAGCTACGTACACAACGATGATGATGATGAGGAGAACAACGACGCCGGCAAGGAGTGCCGTCGAGGAGTGCTGCGCAAAAGGACATGCAACAACAATTAAAGTTTGAAAGAAGCATCGCCGGCGACGCCGCCCGACACGGAAAAAGTAAACCGAGCAAAAGTTGTTAACGGCGCATAAAAAATGAAAGAAAAACTGCACGAAAAGACCAAGACGGAGGCGTAGCAGCAGCAGCCGGAGCAGGAGCAGCAGCGTAGCCCAAGGGGTCAGGCGGGGTTGAAGGGCGGGCAGGCAGGCAACTGCCAAGTGGCAGTCGTGCAGTAAAAGGCACGCGCATGAAGCCCAAGGATGGCGACGGGAAGAGAGACTGACAGGAGGACAGTGAGACTGCGGGACTGCGGGACAGTGGGACTGCGGGACAGCGGGACAGTGGAGCTGAGCAGCAGGCGAACGGGACAAAGTTTTTGGGCGAACAGACAGCGGCAAATTCGCATGCAAATTGTGCGCGAAAAAAGTTGAGAAAGCGCCAAAATGAAAGAAATTTCAGCTGGAGGATGAGAGATAAAGAGAAGGTGCTAAGGGCAGAAAGGGGGTGCGGGCGATGGCGAGGGGGGTCATGTGTACGTAAGAAAGTTTGCCACATAGATGAGGCACACACATGGTGCAGGCATAAACGAGTCAAACGCATACTAAGTGTAGGTGTGCCTGTCTCTGTCTGTGTGTGTGTGGAACATAAATGTAAACAATGAAATTGTTGAATAAACACTGGGACAGGAAGGGAGGAGGAGGGGGGGGAGGTAAAGACACAAAGCAGGCGTGCAGAGGAGCGTATCCTATTTATGCTACGCCTACTACTATGACTGGCAGGCAAACAGCCGGCGGAAGAGCTTTTGCTTGTCATCATTTCATGACCCGCTGCCGGCGAAAAGGTGTGAGACAACGGCAATTATCACAATTGTGCCCTGCCATGCACTCTGTCCCCCCTCCTGCCCTCTGCCACTGGACAGTTAACCCCCCCCCCGCTTCGTTGTGCTGCCTACAATCATTGCCAGCGCTATTCATTCATTCATTCGTGCACCACTTCCAGCTCCATCATCTCCAGCTCCATCCTCCTTCCTCCATCCTCATTCAGTCAGCTCAACGCATTGTTCGTGCTCGACGCGCTGCTCGCTCGACGCCTGCTTTGGTGGCCTTTTGTTGCCACGCCTGTGTTTACACATTTACATTTACATTTACACTTCGCAAGCATCATTTCTATGCCACGTCTAATGCTCAAGGCTTTGTGGCATCAACAGCAGCAGCGGCAGCAGCAGTAGTAGCACCAACGACGCGTCGAGACGGCAGCGCAAAAAGCGTTGCCTACTTTGCGGCGCATTTAGTTAAATTGTTCATTTGCCCCCACCCAGTGGCATTCTGGTGCCTCTCTCTGTATCTCTCTCTCTTCTTCTCTCTTTCTGCCTCTCTCTCTCTCGACTGTCTTTCAGTTTGTTCACAATCAATTAAAAGCGCGGCGTCAATGTTTAATTAAGCTAAAATGCAAGCCGAGCAGACAGAGATAGAGAGAGAGAGTGATAGACAGAGAGATAGAGATGCCTCCGCGATCCTTTTGCATCCTTGCGGCGCTTTTAATTAGCCTCTCTCTCTCTCTCTCCCTCTCTCTTTCGCGCCCGATTTATGGCCGCGTCGTCGAAATTGAGTTATTACTCCTCCTCGTCGCCGCCGTCGTCGTCGTTATTGAACTTTTTAATGCACTCAGTCAAACAGTCGAAAGGCCGCTGACAACGAATATAAATTGCCAATCCGCGCTCAGATCTGCTCAGACTAGTCTACACCTCCAAGCTGTCTGTCCCCCTCCTCCCCCTCCTCCTCGTCGATCCTTGAAGCGCAAAAAGTCGCCAATAATTGGCTACTAATGGCGCCGCATAAAAACTTTGCACTGACTGCAATAAAAATATAAAAAAAAAATAAAATAAAAAGAAGAAAAAACCCATCGACAAATGCTGCTGGAAAGTTTTCTGCAGTAATAAAAAAGTGAGATTGAAAAACAAAATAGTGAAGACGAAGTTGGCAACATGTCGAGGTGGAAATACTCTTTAGTGAAATAGGGGTGGCATGAAAGATAGGGTATTTGTAGAGGTTGCTTATGTAAAAGCTGCTAGAGAGTTTGCCAAGAGTCGATCAAGTTCGTTTGTTTTCACCCTGTGATGTTAAGATATATAGTACTATGATGTACGGATTCTTCACTTCATAACAGTAACACAAAAAAAAAAAAAAAAAAAAATTTCTTGTCTGTATGAACATACATTAAACATCGATCCTTAAGCTACTATTAATGCGGTATATCATGTTGCTACTCTTCAAACATATCTTTTACTTATAATGATGGGATTTTTAGGTATACTCTACTATATAGATAAAATTGTCTATAATGTTTGCTGGAAGCTGCTTGAAAAAAGAAGAAGGGAAATCAAAGAAGGCGAATAGGAATCTATAAGCCAATACTCTGTCTCAGTCTCCATCTCGCCTGTTCAACAAACTGATCAAGAATATATAAAGTATATATAAAGAGTATATATATATAATACATTACACTCTCTACATCTCTCTCTTTCTCTCATTAGCTATGCTACCCGCTTGGAAAGTGCATTCAAAGTGAGACAAACAATTAACATTTTCATTTTGTGATTTTCTGCAGTAACTTTGCGCTGCTATTTATTGCACTTGTCACGCTTGTTGGCAGTGATGTTGCTGTTGCTGATGTTCTTGTTGTAGTTGTTGTTATTGTTGATGTTGCTTTGTATGCAATTGCCAGTGAAATTCATTAACGCCGGCAGCAAGCGGCAATAGAACTAGAAGGGAACAGCAGCAGGGAACAGCTGCATGATGATGCAGGTAAGGGAACAGGCAGCAGGTGGGGGTGAGGGGAAGGGGGTACGGCACTTGTGCACCTGCAGTAACTGTTGTCATCTCATTGCAGATGTCTGTGATAATAGGCGTGGCAGACGTGGGCGTATGTAGTGTAGGATGGCGATGGAAGTTGGAGTGGGAGTAATGGCTCTAGTAGTGGGGAGGGGGGAGGAGGTTAAGGGGCACCATAGCGACTCACTTGGCACGCGCATTATTGCAAACAATTTGCCCTGTTTGTGTAGTGGACAAATGACAGGCAACCAGGCAGGAAGCAGCACACAGCGAACAGGACAAAGGACAGTGGAGTGGCAGGCAGGCAGGCAATGGCAACGGCAGCGGCGGCTAAAGCCGGTGCTGGCAATCGGAAATGTTGCCAAAGTTCTATGGCACACACACATAAACAACACACACTCACACACACACACATACACAGTGACAGCAGCAGGAGCAGCAGCAGCAGCTGCCACGAAGCCTTGCAGGCAAACACAAGGCACACACACACACACTCTTACTCCATTTACACATACACTCTACAACAACACACATATAAATACTCCACTCACACTCCACAAACACACACACACATATACACACACACACACAATGTATGTTGCCATGCACTCAGTTGAGCTAAGGCTACCCCCCTTCCCCGCCCCCTCTCCCCACCCTCCTCTAACAGCGCGCTTGCGACCTTCCAGTCCACCCCCTTCCAACGTCCACTTGCAGCTCTGCTTTTGCCTTTTTGCCTGCAGTGTTTGTTTTAATTTAAATAAATGAGCTTAAGCTTGATCCTTTAAGGCCTCCGCTGCCGCAGTCGCTGCCCCCCCTGCCTGCCTTCGATCCCCGCCCCCATCCCGGCCATTGTTGCTGCTGGCAGTGTTCGTTATTTAGCTGACACGATGCGCGTCTGCGATGGCAACAACGTCATCATTCCGGAATATGCAAGTGCTCAGCATTTTTAAGTCAAATTGCTTTGTCGCCGTGCAACGCCGTGCGACGGTCACTTTAGCCAGTTCGTCGTTGCCCGTTCGTCCGTTCGCCATTTACCATTTACCGTTAACCGTTTTGCTGCGCCTTCTATGCCTGCTCGTCGTCGGCGAGGCGTTAAAGTGTATGCGCCTTGACAGCGACGTCGCCTTGACAACGACGACGACGACGGCGACGACGACGATGAGCCTGACGCCGTAGTAGACATTGACGCCGACGTCGGACGACAGTCGAGGGGCACTTGCAACATTGCTGCAGCAGCAGCAGCACCAACAGCACCAACAGCTGTCTAGCTGCCTCGCACTGTTGTCAGACAGCTGACGCGCCCCTGCTCAAGTGTTTGTTATACCCCGTGTGATACTGGGGTTAACAGGATATAACAGACAGAGGGAAATATCATTAACACCCGAAATGGAAGTGGGTTGATGTAACCGAGACAAATCATAATATTACTTGTATGTAGTACTTATGACAGTAATTATTTGTAAAACTATATAAGAAAATCTGTGTGTACACACTGAAGAGAGAATTTGATCGGTAACGACGCGCAATGCCCTTTAACGGCTATGCAGGGCAACATTTAATTGATCAAAAGAAAACCTTTATTTTTATTTTAATTAATATAAATAATAATAAATAATAATATAATATACAATAATAATAATATAATAATAAAAAAAAAATGTACATATATAATGATAAGCCATGCTAAACTGAATCGTGTCTTTATTCAATGAACAGGCCTAACGAAGCAATACCTACATTTACACATTCGATTCATTTTAGACAAGATAATTCTCAATATCAATTACCAGAACATCTTTTTAAAATTGATAGATGTGTTTTGGTGCATATTATTTAACAGCTCAGCAAACTTTATTGAATTCTTAGATGAATTGGCCGAGCTACAGCTTAAATAGAGAACTAACATAATATAAACTGAGCTTGCTCTTTCTACCTTCCTTCTATCTACCTTCTTTTTATCTTCCTTTAATGACTTCATTCAATTCACTAGAGTAGTTTACATTAGTTCATAAAGATACATACCTCAGCATCTAAGCCTGTTGAGCTCATTAAATTGGTCGTTTTATTTACTATATATGATATATAAGTGCAGCAAATTTCATTTCAATCTAAAAAGAATTAAATGAAATACAGTCAAATTAGCACACATGTCAATAAATTCAAGTATTTCTCACTCCTTCCTTCAACTTCTTAGACTTTCCCACTTTAGTACTGGGTATCTTACAGTCATGTTGCTGGCCAGTTGTTTTTGTTGTTGCAGTTCTCACCAGCTGTGCAACTTGAACAGACTTTGTCGCTGCACTAGTTCGCCGCCTTTGCTCCTTTCGCTGCCGTCGCCTGAGCTGCCACTTTGCGACATTGCATTCTCACGCCGAGGCGCCTCGCTTATCCTCTCTCTTTCTCTCTCTCCCCCTCTCTCTCTGTCTTTCTCTCTCTGTCGCTCTACCTTTTTGTCGGTGCAAAAACATTACCTGTCCAGCTGTTGGTTTACCTTGCATCGCCAGCAACTGCGCTGATTTGCAGTTTTTCTTTCTTTCTTTCCTCTCCTCTCTTCTCCTCTTCTCTCCGTTTCTTTTCATTTGTTGTTTGGCGCAGTTTTTCGCCATGTTTTTTGTTTACATGGCAAATTTATTTATGTTCGCGCTGTGGCACATTTTTGGAATCCTTCTTAAATATTCCCTTTCTTAAGTGCGCATGCAAATCCGTTTTCCTCGACAGCACGGCTAAAAACAAAGCTAGCCAGTGAGCGAGAGAGAGATAGCATGCCCTGATGAGTTGAACTTTAAGAAATTCGTCAAAAAAGATTTGATTTTAATTTGCCAAAACCGAACAACAATTTCAAACTTTTCAACTTGATAGAACTTTAATCATTATTTACTTTTTCAGCTTTCTTTTTGCTGCTTTCTCTGCTTATGGGCCTTGTGAAGAGAGCGCAGGTATCAACAGGCTGATAAGGGGGAGTGCAGGTGGGTGGTAAAGCCCACAGCGCGTAATTACAGCTAAGCTTGAAGCGTGTTTTTACCATCGCTAAGCCGCTTATCGCTCGCTCTTTTGCGGTCATTAAAACGGCTGAAAAAGGTTATGATAAAGTTGTTTAAATACAGGAATTTCAACTGAACTTGCTGTTATAGATGATGTACAATACATACATATATGTTATACAAGTGCCTGAGCTAAGCATGAGTTTGTCAGATTACTCAGCTAAAGTAGAACAAATGAGCCTGTTGAAAGGGGCCTGCAGTCGTTAACTGAGTTATTAACTGAGTGTTTGATGTGGTTCTCTGTCATGGGAAGCAGATTCATGTAAGGATGGGGCAGTGATGGGTATATACACATATGCATACATACGTATATATATGTTCATGTATGCAGGTATTTTATAACTCCTGAGCTGTCTCCATAAGCTGTTTATATTTACCAGGTGTACAAGTATGGAATGTCGGTTAAACATATAGATGTCTAGCAAACGTAAATATTTATCGATTGTCATAAAACTTTGACCTTGTGAAGTGTCAACCTTGACTGTCGAACCACCATAGTTTTGCGCAAATCGAGCGTCATTATCGTTTACTCTCAGTGCAGTCAACATGTCGAGTTTCGTGCCGAATAAAGAGCAAACGCGGACAGTGTTAATTTTCTGTTTTCATTTGAAGAAAACAGCTGCGGAATCGCACCGAATGCTTGTTGAAGCCTTTGGCGAACAAGTACCAACTGCGAAAACGTGTGAACGGTGGTTTCAACGCTTCAAAAGTGGTGATTTTGACGTCCACGACGAAGAGCACGGAAAACCACCAAAAAGGTACGAAGACGCCGAACTGCAAACATTATTGGATGAAGACGATGCGAAACGGTGAATACGGCACGCTACCAACAACAATTGATCAATTTGAATCAATTGATCAGAGAAAACGACCGGAATATCAAAAAAGACAACAATAAGGTCATTTTTCTCCATGACAACGCTCCATCACATACGGCAAGAGCGGTTCGCGACACGTTGGAAACACTCAATTGGGAAGTGCTTCCGCATGCGGCTTACTCACCATACCTGGCCCCATCCGATTACCACCTATTCGCTTCGATGGGACACGCACTCGCTTGACCAGCGCTTCGATTCTTACGAAAGTGTGAAAAAATGGCTCGATGAATGGTTCGCCGCAAAAGACGATGAGTTCTACTAGCGTGGAATCCACAAATTGCCCGAGAGATGGGAAAAATGTGTAGCTAGCGACGGAAAATACTTTGAATAAATGATTTTTTTCTTTTTCCACAAAATTAAGTGTTTTTTGATTTAAAAAAAAACATACTTGTACACCTGGTATTTCCTGCCAATTAAACGTAGCTTCCTGTTGACTTGAACATCTTTTTATTGTCTTTTTTACTCTTCAGGATTGATATATTTGCAATTGTAAATTTGATATCAGAGTTCTTAAGATATTTATATATTATTTTATAGCACCTATGAAGATCCTACCCTGAAGCTTCTATTTGACTTAGAAACCTTTGCCTTGTATATATTATATATATTTTTAAGCTGCAAGCAGAGCAGGTATCTATTTCTTATCCAGTACCTAAGATCTATTGAAATTCTTGATATATTCTTTGCATATTTTGTAATAGAAAACGATTTTTTCAATACTTAGAAATATCCAATCAATTTTCCCAGCTTAGTTTAAAAATCGTTACACAGCAAAGGTCTATCAATGCTTCATTATAATCTAAAATAAAAAAATAAAAATAAAAAAAAAAATAAAAAAAATAAATTATAATCTAGAATTTCAAGTATTAGTTTATAATAAAAAGTATGTATACATGTATAAACATACATTGCACACATAGCAAAAAATAATAAATCAAAGATCGTAGATCTTTATGCATAGTATCTGAAATAATTAGAGTATATATTTAACTTGCAAATAACTTTTAAGACACAGAGATTTAAGCTTCATTATCTTAACTTAGTGTGAAAACCATTCTTCTACACAGTTAAGTAATATATCCCAATAATAAACAGTATTTTCTATATTTTACAGACTTGTAAACAACAAATAGTATAATTTGTAAGCTTTCAAGAACTATAATCAAAGATCTTGAGCGCAGTTAAACCAATTGAAAGCGCTCGAGTTGCAACCAAGTGGGTCGACCGACTGCGCGACAATTCATTTGAATAAATGAACAATATAATAAATCAATCGTGGTGCAGCCAGACGAAGGAGCAGCTTCTGCTCCTTGCCTCTATCTCTCCCTCTACCTCTCTCTCTTTCCCTCTCTCTCTCTCCCTGTCTTGTGTCGCATCCTTCTTCGTGACTGTTGCAGCTAATTCAATAAGCAAATCGCATTTCCTTTTGGCTCGAAACTTCCACGCATAGCAACGCGCCCGGGCCCGCGTGCAATCTCAGACCGGAGGCGGCAATGCATTGACACCTCCTCAAAACTTTTCCCCCCCCCTTTTCCCACTCTGCCTAACTCACTCTGCCACCGCTGTAAGTCTCTTGGAGCAGGCTAACTAACTGGCTTGCTGCAAATTTAGTATTAGGCGAGTGCTCAATTTCACACAGAAATTAAATTACAGACGCGTCAAAGTGCAGCGTGCAGCGTGCCGCTTGTTAGTGGGCGTGGTCGTGGACAGGAAGGAGGAGCAGAAAGTAGAGGAAGGTGTGCAGCAAATGAGCGAACACCTCGTTAGTTTTTGCGTCTTGAAACTTTTTTAATATTTACATTCATATTTTGCACCTTTGAGCAGCGTTTTTTCTTGCACCCCCCCTGCCTCTACTCCACACCCCGCTTCACTTCTGCTACTTTTGGTCTGCGCATTTTATTTCAGGGCTGTTTTTATAGCATGCAGCAGCAGGATGCAAAAGGATGCCATAAATTTGTGTTTGTGTTGAAAATTGCATTTGCCTTTTGCTTTGAGCCGCCGATGAGGAAGCAGCAGCGGAAGCAGGGGGAGTGAAAGGGGCGGGCAATGGGGCTGCCATATTGGCTGCGCCTAAAAGCAGGCAACATAAAATTGTAAAACTCTGCGCCGCACATAATCAAGTTAGTCGAGCCGAGCCACGACCCCCCTCCCCCACCGAGTACCCCCCTTGTTGTTGGGCAGCACTTAAACTGCTGCTGTGTCTGTGTGAGTGTCTGCTGTGTGTGTGTGTCTGCTGTGTCTCTGTGTGTGTGTTTCTGTTTGTGTGAAATAAATTTGGAAGCAATTTGTGACGTTTTGTTTGCGTTCTCGCTTCTGCTTGCAGATGTCAACAGCACTTGGGATTGATGCAGCTGCAGCAGTGAAATCAAAGCCCCTGCGAGCGCAATTTGCACAAACAACAACGCAACAACGCACAGCGCGGCGACAAACAGTGGCAAAATACAGTGAAGCGACGAAGCGACGAAGAGAAACTGCAGCAGCAACACAAATCGGAATCGAATTCGAAAATTCAAATGCAAATAGAAATTGCGGCGGTCGCAGCACAAAAAAAATACCAATAAAATAGGCGGCAATAACAAAGCGGGCAACAGCAACAACAACGCGAGAGAGCAACACTAGCGACAAAGGCGACAAAAAGCGACAAAAAGCGACTAAAGCGGGCAACAGCTGCAGCAAATAACAAGCGTCAGCTGCCACGCGCAAACAACAAGCCGAAAACAACAATAAGAATTGAGACAACAGCAACAGCAACCAGAGCAACTGCTGCAACAACAGCAACAACAACTGAGCAATAACAACTGCAAAATGGGCAAACGCTTGAGCTGCCTGTTCATCATTCTGATGATAATGGCCACCAAATGCGGCACCGGCCACGGCCTCCCGCAGTCGCAGTCGAACCATCAGAACCCGCACCAGAATCAGCATCACGGTAAGTGTGACATAAGTGTGCATGAAATTGCCACCCCTCCCCCACCTCCTCTCCACCCTCCTTCTTCCTTTACCCCCTCTCCACCACATCGACCCCATCGTATGCTAATTCAATCTAATGGCCACGTGCCGTGCCACACTCCACACTCTCCACACACACACACACACGCAGAGTCCAACTCACAGCTGGATCCGGATCCGGAGTTTATTGGCTTCATCAACAATGTCACGTATCCGGCCGGCAGGGAGGCCGTGCTGGCCTGTTCGGTGCGCAATCTGGGCAAAAATAAAGTAGGTCAAAGTTCGCGCTGCGTGTGAAGCAGAGCAAAGCTAAAGAGAATTTCGCATTTGATCTTCGCTTCTTCTTTAGGTCGGCTGGCTGCGCGCCTCGGATCAGACTGTGCTGGCGCTGCAAGGACGCGTGGTGACGCACAATGCCAGGATCAGTGTGATGCACCAGGATATGCACACGTAAGTGAAGGCGAGAGAAAGTAAAGAGGGGGAAGAAGTTAAGTTTAGGAAGAGTTGAGATATGTATATAGAGGGGAAAGGAGATAGAGTAGAGTATGATGAAAGGGGAGAGTGTGTATAAGACTTGGTAGAAAGAGCAAGGTAAGTATGGTAATTAAGAAGAGAGTAAGGTGAGCTTGGTAAGTAGAGGGAACGTGATGAGTAAGGTAAATAGAGAGAGTAGAGAAATAGGAATAGGAGGAACAGTATTCAGAAGGAACAGCTTAGTGCAGACTGTAAGATGAGTGAAGAGAGTCGAGAGAGACAGATAAGTCGAGAGTGTGAAGTGAGTAAGAAAAACAGAGAGAGTACGTAAGGAGAGTATGGAAGGATAAGGTAAAGAGAGAGACAATAGAGAAAAAAAAGAATGTAGAAAGAGGAAGTTCAAGAAGTAAAGATGGCTGAGAGTAAGAAGAGAGTGTAAAGTGAGTTAGGTAAGCAGAGAGTGTCGAGTAAGTAAGGCGAGTGTGGAGTAGGGACAAATTGAGGAGAGTGTATAGAGAAAGAGGAGAATGTAGAAAGAAGAAGTGCAAGAGAGAGAGAGAGAGAGAGTGCAAGGAGAGAGAATAGAGACAGATGAGATGAATGTAGAAAGAAGGAAAGGAAGGTATTTAAAATTCATAAAGGAGTCTCCCAGCTTGAATTCTTTATTACCTTCTGCTCCTGTAATAGGTTAATAAGCTAAATAGATTTAGTGGGGCGACTAAAGGGAGTAAGGTGACTAGAGAGAGTAGGGTGACTATACAGAGTATATGGTGAGTATAGAAAGGAAGATAAGTTGAAGAAGGGGAGTAAAGTGATTAGAGAAAGTAAGATGAGTAGGAAGAGTAGAGTTAGTTAGGCGAGTAAGGTAATTACATAGTGAAGAGTCAGCAAGTTTAATATGTCAGCAAAAGGTGTGTAAAGAGTAGCGAAAGAAGAGCATAAAAAGAAAGTAGAAGTGTAGTACCTCAGCTAGAAATGAAAGCAGCAAGAAATCTATTTAGACACCAAAATACGCATTCTTCATGACCTTCTTCTTTTCAGCTGGAAACTGAAGATTAGCAAGTTGCGCGAGAGCGATCGTGGTTGCTACATGTGTCAGATCAACACGAGTCCCATGAAGAAGCAGGTCGGCTGCATCGATGTGCAGGGTAGGTGCTGCTGGCCCAGTTGCCGCTGGCAATGACACTAATTGTGCAACTCTTGTTTGTTCTCCAGTGCCGCCAGACATCATCAATGAAGAGTCCTCCGCCGATCTGGCCGTGCAGGAGGGCGAGGATGCGACGCTCACGTGCCGTGCCACTGGCAATCCGCAGCCGCGCGTCATCTGGCGCCGTGAGGATGGCGAAATGATACTCATACGCAAGCCGGGCAGTCGTGAGCTCATTAAAGGTGAGAGATTCAAGGGGGTTGGAGGTGGAGGTGTAGTGGAGTCCGAATCCTTTCCCGCCGGCTAACAACTTTTGCTCCCTTTTATGCAGTGGAAACCTACAATGGCTCCTCGTTGCGGCTGCTGCGCTTGGAACGGCGACAGATGGGCGCCTATCTGTGCATTGCCTCCAACGATGTGCCGCCAGCGGTCAGCAAGCGCGTCTCGCTCAGTGTGCAGTGTAAGTGATGCAACTCCCCCCTTCCTCCTCCTCCCCCTCCTCATTAGTTAAGCACCTCTCTCTCTCTCTCTCTCTCTCTCTCTCTCTCTCTCTCTCTCTCTCTCTCTCTCTAGTTGCGCCCATGGTGCGTGCACCCAGTCAGCTGCTGGGCACACCGCTCGGCTCAGATGTGCAGCTGGAGTGCCAGGTGGAGGCCTCCCCCTCGCCCGTCTCCTACTGGCTGAAGGGCGCACGCACCTCCAATGGCTTCTCCAGCATATCCACGGCCAGCCTGGAGACGGGTTCACCCGGTCCCGAGATGCTGCTCGATGGGTAAGCAGCAACAAAAGCAGAACAAAGCAAGCAAAGCAAACTCATTTCCTCTCTCTCTCTCTCTCTCTCTCTCTCTCCCCCCCTCTCTCTCCATCTTCTCAGTCCCAAATACGGCATCACGGAGAAGCGCGATGGCTATCGCGGCGTCATGCTGCTCGTGGTGCGTTCCTTTTCAGCCTCCGATGTGGGCACCTATCACTGTGTCAGCACAAACTCGCTGGGACGTGCCGAGGGCACGCTGCGGTTGTACGGTGCGTATGCGTAATCTGCAAGCCGCAATTCTCCTGGGCAGATTGCTTCCATTGCTGTTTTTGTTGTTGCTATTGTTGTTTTTTTTATGTTGTTCTTTGCAGAAATCAAGCTACATCCGGGCGCCTCGTCCAGCAACGATGAGCATTCAAATTTCATTGGTGGTAAGCGCGAAAGAGACGGTCTTCTCTGCTCAGTTCCCCCTCTCTACTCTGTTCTTTTCCCTCACTTGCAGGCCTCGAGGAGGCGGCACGCAATGTGGCCAGCAGGCAAGGTACATGGCTGCTGTTGCTGCCACTGCTGCCTCAGCTGCTGCTCCTGCTACTGTTGGCGTCGCAGCGCAGCACAGCGTGATATCCAAACTGAGCGAGAGCCGGCAATCAAGAAATATTCCTACAGGTGTTACCCAGTTACCCTTGAGCCAATACACCCCCCTCCTCCCCCTCTGATGTTGCTGCTTATGCTCCCGCTCAAGTTCCACCAATGCCAAACCCCTTTACCCCCTTCCTAGCACAGCCCTTTTTCAGTTGCTGATTTCGATAAACGATAAACGATAAACATATTGCCAAAGCGCTGTGGGCGCTACGCCCCTGCCCCCGCAACGCGTATATCATTTACATACGTATCACGATAAATGTTGTTCCCCAAAGAAGAAAAATGAGGAGAAGGAGAAGAAGAAGCAGACGTAGCAAAAGGAAAAAAACCAAAAACGAAACCAAAAAAAAAGAAAACAAAAAATATCGCAAAGCATCCAAAGTCGTAAACCGTAAAAAAAACTCTGTGTCGCGTTATGTTAAATTGCATAATTATTTATAAATATATATGGACACATGCATATGGATTGATATGTATGTACACGAATACTATAAAATAGTGCATAAATATAATTAATGAAAAATTATTGAATAAATTATCGCAAAAATACATCGCAAAACAAGGAATGTTTTTATTGGAAATGAGGGAGGAAGGTACAAGGGTGCTGAAGGGAACCTACTTAAATCAGTGTGACCAAATTATAGAATATTTTTGTAGCATTTCAGTAGTTTATAGTTTATGCTATGCGGGGTACATCGTTTCACAGCATGAGTCAATGAATAGATAAGTTAATGAACATATAACCGCAGTATCGTTGCACTTGCCAAGTTGCCACACAGGTAGTGGATGGGGCAGTGCGGGAAATGAGGCGTGAACAACCACCTACACGGCGGTCAGCTGTGTGTCTCTACATAACAGGGCATTGTGGCAGGGGCAGCAAGCGGAAGAAGCGTAGGAAGCGAGCGTGCATTATCAACTTACGCAGGGCAGCAGCGTGGCAAAGCGATTCGATTTGATACCCTGTAAAAGGCACTGCAGTGGGTAGTGATAGTTAAAATGCAATAGCAGACAAGCTTATACTGCTCTGTCTGTATATTGTTATGTTCACGGCAGAAACTAAACATCTGAGGCCTCCTGCAACTACCCTAAGTTTAACCTTACTTCGTATATCAAACTCTTCACTGCGCTACAGAGTATGGCGAACCCGAAGATCACTTCACTCCTTGCGCAGAGCAGGCAACTGCTCATAGGTTGCACGCATGACCAGCCCATCTACTAAAAGGGGGCAAGAGGAGTAGAAAGGAAAATAGAATTCGATGTATCTTTATTAATTAAGCTGAATCTCGTTGAGTTCCTGCAAGATAGATGCACGATCCACCTGCATCAGCTTATGCACTTCCTTTGGTGTCTCGTCGTACTGCTCCAGTGCCACCTGTAGCCATTTTGTGGCCATCGTCAAGTCATTCTGCTTGACTAGGTAACGCGACAGGCTGAGACAGTCCAGGGTGCTCAGTGTAGTGCTGCAGAAGAGAGCATAAGCATAAAAACTAAAGAAGGAAGTGGGAGAGAAAGAGAGGAGACATTCACTTGAATTGCTTATCCGGAAGACGATTCTGGGCCATGTCAAGCTCGTCCAGGTTGTAGATTTTCTGCTCGCGCAACAATCTCTCGGCTACTTGGTCTAGGTCTGCATCCTGTAGGACATCCAGGTTGTAATCCGTGATCTTCTGATCATCATCTAAGGTAATAGCAAAAGTTACATTTATCGATTAATATATCGGTATGGTATATCGATCAATAGTAAGATAAATCAATAGTTCGATTCATCTGTCGAGTAATCTTTTGACACATCGAAATCGACTGATAAATCGATTGATTGATCGATAAAACTAACAAATACTTTATCAATTAATCTTTCGTGCACTTTATCGAGAGACTTATCGATTTGTCTATCTTATCTATGGAGTAATTGGGAATCGATACTACTGCAGCGGGTAATCGATATATCGAGTGCTCAATCGACTCATTTGTCGTATAATCTATCGAATTTTCTATCGACTTCTTAACCTTACCTTGCCCCGCATCGTGTTTCAAAAAGCTGAACAGCTTAGGCGCATCCGCGTGCATGCGTCGCATCAGGGGAAAACTGTTGAGAACATTACCCACATAGGCCTCCACATCAGACTGTGCCTCCTGCCAACGTTCGTCTGCATCCTCGACAAGCCTGTAACGAAAAGAATGAAGAAAGGATGAACATTTCCAAGGGGGCTTCCCTGTCCCGACTGACGTGCGTATAGTGTTCAGCTTATGCTCCAGTGCATCCACATATGATTGCAAGTCTGTCAGCAGATGATCCTCGCCCTCGAGTATCATTTCCATTTCATTGGCCTGCTCTGCCCATGACTGATTTACGAGAAACAGCAACAAGAAGGCGACGAGCTCGTGCATTGTGTGTGTGAGAGATATTTAAACTGACCAGATCCATGCATCGAATGACTTCGTTATTCACCTGGTTTATCCATTGGCTACGCAATTAGGGGAACCTATGACATTAGCTACGCTTTAAGTTTACTTTAATAAGAAAGAAGACCAAGACTGCAATAAACATATCGATAGAAAGGTAATCGGAACTTGAACTAAAGTGAAACTATCAAGCAACTCCAATAGAAACGTAGGAAAACAAACTCGGAGTAAGTCTTCGAGAGGGAATTAGAGATATAACCAAACTAGGAACCGAGGAGGAAAATAAACCCTGAGTTGGAACAGGAGCTGGAATTAGAGTCGGATCCACAGTGGAAACAGATTTGAATTCAACAGCAATATCAACAAGTGTCATAAGAAAAATAACCTTAACCTTAATCAAATAATCTTGCATTTACATATATGTATTATTTATCTATCGAAAATAAACATCGAAAAGACTTCTAGAAGTTTCAAACTTCACAATCTTTGAAATAGACGTCAAATCATTATAGATCCAAGTAGACTCCGCCAAAGTAGTCTGAAATTTCTACTTCTAGCGATTATTGAGAAAAAAACATTTCTTTTGCCAACGTATTGTGTGCTTCGTTTCTAACAAATTATTTCCCCATTTTCTTAATATCAATTTATTAAATACTTCATTGAGTTAGATGAGGAACGAATCTGCTGGTATAACCAAGCAAGTAAAGCCGTCTAAAGAGCTCCGTGTTCCGAAAATGTGCAAATCCAAATCCAGCAAGGAACATCAAAGCGAAAAGGGAAAAGAAAAGGTGAAGGAAAAGGAAAAAACAAACCGAAAGTCCATCCTCAATCATGCTCCAGTGACGCGTCCGTGGTCGTCTGAGTTGCACGTCGTGCAGGAGCGCCTGGCCAAGTTGCCCAACTATTTGGTGGAGAAGTCCCACAGTCTGCACTTGCTGCGATCTCTGACGAAGCGCAAGCAATCTGGCGACAACTGGCCGTTTCGCACGTCGGATCTGTGGCCCAGCTACAGTCAGAATCCGCGATACGATCATGCCGGCAGTGAGCCACTGGATTGGCAGATACTGGAACAAAAGTTGCGCGGCGATAGTTATGATGGATTTGATGACTTCACACGAGCCGTGCAGAAAATGTTCAACAATTCATTGAGATGTTTTCCGCGAGACCGGAATCTTTTTGCGTCGGTAAACGCGACAAATGCGTTGCTCAAAATGCGAATAGATGACTACAATCAGTCAATGCAGGACGTGAAAAAGGAAGTTCAAGACATTGCAGCCTGGAGAATTCAAACGTTGAAATTCCACATTTCAGAGCAAATGCGTTTGGAGAAAAAATCGAGCCAAAAATAATTATTTGAAATGTAACCGCCGATGAAGTTGTCTTTACAGTGCGCTAGATGTCGACAGCAATTGCAGTGCTCGTTTAACAGTACTACTTAACAGCTCTGTACTTGACTATTAATGTTAACTGTTATCCGAGTTCTCTGCTATAAATGAATACATTAAAATTAAGTTTATTGTTTATTTGATTGGTATTCAAAATCTTCAACATGTTTTGACAGATTATTTTTTGCATAACAGAGCGCAATTCTTTTAAATAACACGGCGCTTTACAGCGATACTATCGATAATCATACAGCAGTGAAGCAGTGAAATTTCAATATCGCAAATCGATAACATCTTGCAACAGCGAGCGTTCAGAAGCTGCTGAATAAATTTCGTGAAAAACGCGAAAAATGTCGTAAATAATTGTGAAAATATTGTGAAAAGTGCTTATAAATGTTATGTTTAGTGTCTTATAATCGAAAATGCGTTGGAAAATGTTGTAAAATGTAAAATACAAAGCTGCAAACCTGATTTCTGAAGAGGCAGGCTTTTTTCATCGTCGTAAAATACATACCGACATTCTCACGCGCATACACACACACACGTAAATGTATATATATATGTAACGCGCGGGCGCGAGAGAGAGAGCGAGACCAAGCAAAAGAGAGCGTAACCGAGTCAATGTGTGTGTGAGTGTGTTCCCGTTTATTTGCGTGTGTTAGTGCGTGTTTTGCGTTGCGCGCTGTTTTTGTATGTTTCTTTCGTGAGAGAGAGCAAGCGCGCGCCAAGCAGGCGAATACGAGAGCAAAGCAAAAACCAACAAATAAGTGAACGAAAATAAAAACGAAAAATACCGAAAATATTCGAAACAATTCGTGTTTGTTGAGTGCCGTTTACACATTAACAAACGTTTAATGTGTATGTTGTGTTGTGTTTTACATTTGTGATTGGCAAATTATGTGCTAACATCGACCCGAGTGTGTGTCAACCTTCTTCTCCCACTCCCCCTCACACACTGTTGTTGGATATAGGATATACGCGATATACGAAAGGTAATTAAACAGTACACGAAAACAGCCGAACTCATCGTATTGACAGCAGATGAGTCAGTCACGCCTTTAAGCAATACAATATACATAAGAAAATGAAAAAAATAAAAACAAATGTAGTCATCGTTTCTAACAAAAATGCATTTTAACATTAAAAACTAGTACTAACACCTCATTCAGATCAGTTGTGTATTTATGTAGTTGAAGTAGTTGTTGTTCAATTGTGCATTGATTATTCTACAACTTGTACTGTTACTTGTTGTATCTAAATAAGGTTTTTATCTACGTCGTTTCGTCTACTTACACACACAAACAGAGATATTCCCTGTGTGTGTGTGTGAACTATTAAATACTATAGAAAGCAAGTTGGAAAACAATATCAACAGTAGCAAAACAACGACAACGCAGACTTGCACACAAATATACCTACATACATACATACACATACACACGCAGAGAGCAGCTCGGTGGGCAGCACCAAACAAGCAATAAATAACATTTAATGTGTGTATTGAGTATCTACAGTTAATTGTTTTTGTTGTCGGCTCATTTTAAAATTTAAATCAAATATTCGCTCTCTCATTTGTCGCACTCTCTCACTGCCTTCGCCTTTCGCTCTGTGGCTCTCCCTCCCCCCCTCTCCCTTTGCCTTCTGCACGCACCAAGTCGGCCAAGTGCTTTGGTATTTATAACTAAAATTGCGCTGATCATTTGCGTTGCTTTTAAACTTTTAATAAATTATGTGCACACACACATAGTCAGCAAGCAAATAAATACAAATGTGTGTGTGTATATTTGTATTTATTTGTTTTTATATGTGTGAAATAAAATGAAAAACTGCCAAGCAGCTAAATCGATTGGCCCGACTCGCCGTGCTTACGACAGCGCGACGCAGTCGTCGTCGTCGTCGTTGTTGCTGTGTTTGTTATTGTTATTGTTCACCGCTTGTTGTTGCTGTCGTGGCCGGCCGCGTTGTTGTTTTTGTTGGTAGCTTTTGGGCTGCTGTGGCGACGTCGTCGGAGGCCGTTGATGATAATTTTGATGAATAATTACGAAATGTTTTTTATATGTGTTTGTATTAGATACAGATACATTTGTATCTTTGTCCATTTGCATATTCATACGTCTCTCTTTTTTTCTGTGTCTCTCTTCCTCTCTCTTGACGCCATATTTGCCATGGCATTTTCGTTGATCAGAAAAGGCAAATTCCAAATCAAAAGTGTGTGAGCGTGAGAAACTACCAATATGAGTAATTGCTCATATACATAAATGAGCACACACAGACACACACATGTATGCCTATTGAAATTAATGCGTGTGAGTGTGTGCCTGTGTGTATTGATGCATTTAAAATTTGCCATAGACATTTTAGTCTGGAATTATTGTGCACGTCGTTAATTTGCGGTTTGATTTAGAGCTGAGCGCGTGTTGCGAATGCGTGACTAACGACTATCGCGTAATATAATTACAATTTTATTTTTGTGTTCAATAATTAATTTTAAAAACTACAAATAATATTTTTTATATAATAATTAAAACTGTTGTTGAATTTGAATACTTGTTATCGATAGTTATGTTTAACATCAATTAGCATTAGCTGATAAATCAATGTTCTGATTTCATTTTGATCTGATTTTGTTTAACATCTGCTGTTATTTCTCGACTAATTTGTGTCATCAGCTGTCCATCACGCACGAGTGGTTGCAACTAATCGCGCACACCTCGCAACTGTGTCAAATTTTCAATTGTTTGGCAAAATATTCTATTGTATTAACCAAAATTTGCCTTATTTTGCAGTGTGTGTGTGTTTGTGTGTGTGTGCGACAGCTGCTGTTTGAGAGAACCACCACCAACAATAACAACAAAAGCACCTCCACCACCACCACACGCATATTTACCACCGCCAACAAAGGCAATTGCAAACAACAACAGTAGCAGAGCAACAGCTAACAACGGCTGCTGTTACTGTTGATACTGTTGTTGTTGTTGTTGGTGCTGCTTTCGTGGCAATTGGGCATCACAAACTGAGTTTAACGCTCAGCTTTTAATGCTCATTCACACAAACACACACACACATAGTGTATATGTACATGTATGCTCTGCTCCCACATATTGGCGCGCACATTTTCTTTCACCTTTTGCTGCGTGTGTTTTGATTTGAACGTCTTTTGGGTAACTCATTCACCTTCGTCTCATATACATACACTCACACATATATTTCTATATTAGTGCACTCACACACACACCCCCGCATGCTCGCTCTCAGGCTCATTAGTTGGCCCCCACCTTCACTTCGCGGGCTCTCTCTCTCTCACTATGCCTGCCGTTCTCCTGCTCTCTTTACGATTTATCTCTCTCTCAAAACGAGACACATTTGTTGCTGCTTGGTTAATTCAAATTCTTCAGCTGCTGCTGCTGCTTCTGTTGTTGTTGTTATCGTTGTCTTTTGTTGGCTTTCTCTTGTTCGGTTCGATTGCTCTCTTATTATTTACACCCGTCTCTGTCTCGCTCACTTCATTTTGGGCATTTTTGCATAATTTTATGTAAATTTGTATAGCAATACATGTACATTCGTATGTGTGTGCTGACTTCGATTTGCCATGTGTGTGTGTTTGTGTGTGAGTGTGTCCAACTTGTCAGTCGTGTTTATAGCTGTCTATTTAGTCGTTTTGAGTGTGTGCGTGCTGTCGCTGCTGCTGTTGTTGTTGTGATTGTTATGCTCACGTTTTTAATCGTTCGTCAGTCGATTCGGTTTTCAATCGACATCTTGGCATCGTCGTTACCTGCTTGCCTGCCCCCTCTCTGCATGCCAGCCAACCTCGCTCCATCTCCCTCTCTGTCCGCCTCTGTCGCAGTCGCTGCTTGACTTTAATCTGCTCAATTACTCGCAATTTGCAAGTTTTGCGCGGCTCTTTGAGTATCTGTTGCTATCTCTGTCTTTGCTGCCGCTGCCTACCTGGCTGAGAGTGTGCGTGCGTTTGCCTGTGTGTGTTTGTTTGTTTGTATTGCGCTGCGTGTGCGACAGTCTCTTTGCCTGGCTGTCTGTCTGCCTCTCAGTCTGCCCGTCCGTCAATATTGCGTTTCGTTTTGCTTCTCTCATTCGCCTTATTCACTCATGTTTTTGTACGTTTTGCGCTTGTTTTGATTTCTTAATCTTTTTACCATAATTGATGGCAATTAAATTAAAGGTGTGTGTGGCGGCCTCGCGCCTTGCTGCCGTTGCTGCTGCTCTGCTTCTCCTGTTTTGTTGTTGTCGATTTCGGCTCGGCTTCGCTTCGTTTTGTCGTTCGTTTGCCTGTGTATGTGAATTGGCCAGTTCGTATGCCGTTGTTGTTGTTGTTGTTGTTGTTGTTGTTGTTGTTGTTGTTGTTGTTGTAGTGCGTCGTCGTCATTTGTTGTCTGCCACCTCCAATCGCCTTCTCCACCTTCCACCTTCAACGCGCACTTCCCCTACGCATCTCGCGTGACTCTTATTCATTTGTAGCATTCAAATTATTCATATCAATTGCTCTTTTTTTGTGTTTTTGTGCTTCTCTCTCGTTTGTCTTGCTGTGCGCAGTTTTTTATAGTTTTTTTTATAGGTTTTTTTTTATGATTTTTTATAGTTTGTGTTTTTTGATGGCCGTCCCCAGTCGCATTTTCTCATCTTTAGCGAGATTTTATTGATTAGTTCAATATGCCTTAGCCATGTGGCACTCACACAGTACACACAGTCACACGCACACACTTGCTATAATTATAGCGATTTACTTAATTGATGTCAACACACAGTGTTGTTATTAATACTAGTTTACCCATTTTATGTGTGTCACTGTGCATGTGTGTATGTATGTGTATGTTCAATTTGCAATTTAAAGCGTAGTTCTCGTAGTGCCGCCTCGAGTATTAAATTGTTGACAATTGTTTTGAGCTTGAGCGAATTAACCTTTACTTTGTTATGTCATCTCTGTCTCTGTCTGTCTCTTTTAATGTCTGTGTGTGTGCGTGTGTGTGTTTATCACGATTTAAATTGGATATTAGCATTAGTATTGAATTAATTGTTGACACCACATCAGTTAAATTGAACATCAAAAGATCATCCCATCATTACATTAAACACTGCGCCGCATTGTTCACTCCTCGTGATATCATCATTCTCCCGACACTCCCCATACAGCCCCTCTCCACCTACCCCCTCTACACTCAAATCAATCGTAAAACACGCCTTACATTTGCAGGTAAACACGATCTCAGTAATAAATTCAGTCTGGACTATAATATATGCAATTAAAAATGCACATTCTTTAGTATATATCGAGATAGATATCGGAAAACAAATTAAAGTAATTATCGGGTAGAAAGAGATATAGACATGTCTTTAATGTCTTTACTATTTAATTGAATATTGGCTGAATTAACATGATTATTCAGAGTCAAGTAGATACTATTGCAATATCATGTTCCGTTTGAGGATTGGAAACAGTGAGATAAAAGAGAATTGGCAAGTTGCAAATGAAATTACAATCGCAAGCTTGGTTGGCACATGCAACAAACTAAATTATTGACTAAGTAGAAAATCAACAAAGTAGAAATAAAAACAAAAACAGAAGACAGAAAAACAACAAAAAGTGCAGCAAATAAAAGTTGCAGTACAGTTGACAAGATTGACTAGCTACATAACATAAGTGACTAACAACCTAACTAACTGGCCAACTGCCTGACGGGTTAACTGGCCAACTATGAAGCTTAACTGGCCGAGAGTGGTTGAGTGTTGCTGGGCTAGGAACAGTTACTGTAAATGTGGTGGTAATTGTGCCGTTGCTTTTGAAGTTGTCGTGTGCCTCTACGTAAATACAAACACCTCTTAGACAACAACAACAGCAACAACAACAATAACAACCTGTGCACGGAACTGACTCATGCAGGCGGTAGGCGGCAAAGCCAGTGTAAATTGCACTTACTAGTTCAAAGCAAGCAATAACAACCACAAAAACAACAAAAAGAAAAACAAAACAATTGAAATGAAAACAAAAATATGAAAAAAGTGTTTTTTTTTTATGAAAACCGAAAGGTTTTATACTCTACTCTCCTTAAATACTTTCGGAACAGAAAATTTATTATAATTTTTAGAAAATTTTGTTGCATATTAACAAGTTGGATAAAGTAATTTTAATTATCAACTAAGTATGCACGTAGTATCTATGAGGACTGAGATTATATAATATAGTTCTTACATACACATTATTGACAAAGTAAATATACCCACTAGAAAGGGTATAAACAAAAGCAAATGAAACGGTAGCTACTATAAACAACAACAGCAACTCCTACCACTCCATCTAGTAATATTACCAACAAAAACAACCCATCAACAAGATACAAATCCACATGTACACACTCACACATACAGTCACAAGAGTCACCTCATTCTCATTCCGATCCCATTAGCCATTAAGTATTTCACAAACTTGGTTAACCCTCACATGCAGCTCCTGTAGCACACACACGCACACACTATCACCAACACCCACACCCACTCATGCACATACACTCACACTCACACAGCAACATCGCAACTTGTTTGCCAACTGCGACGAAGCGAACTAATAAATTTCTACTTTGTTTTCTTTCCCCCCTTTTCAATCATTTTTCCAGATTGAAGAAAAATCTCTCGCGCGCTAAGACAAAAATTCGCACACACACACACAGACAGAGAAAACGAAAACCGATGCGCAAATCTCACGTGTGTGCGTGTGTGTGTGCGCGCGTGTGTGTGTAAGACAGTGTGTATAAGTCCGGGAATTGAGTGTGCGACGAGTGAGTGTAGTCGATGGTAATGATGTAGTTAAGGCGGATCTGACGACAATAATAATCACAATGATAATGATGATGATGAAGTCGCCGCCAATGATGATTGCCATGAATATGATGATGATCGAGATGTTGATGATGATGTTGATGAGTCCGTAGCCAAAGTGCGCGCTGCCATAGTTAAGCAACGTTCCGCGAAAGTACAGCAATGTGGAAAATTGTAAATACGACGAGCAAAAACTCAAAACGCAGAAAAACTAAACGCGCAAAAAGAAGAATTTTCATTCTCGCGTCACCATAAGACCATACAAGAAAAAAAGAGAAAGAACAAGAAAAGAATACGAAAAAGAAAAAAACAAAGCAGCATAAAAAACTTCTGTCGTAAATAGGCGGTCATAAAGGAAAACCCACCACTTAACAGGGTAGTGGGCAACAACAACAACGACAACGATAACACATCGTAAGAATTTCAATTTTCAGCAAATAACAACAACAAGCGACACTAGCGACAGCAACAGCGACGGTAGCAATAACAACAATAAAGAACAAGAAAATCCTGCAAAGAAAAAGTTCAGTCTGAAGTTGAAAAACCACTTAAAACGTCGATGAAACCGAGCAACAACAATAACAACACTGTGCGCGATTAACAACAAAACGAGAGAGAGAAAGAGTTTGTGTGAGTGGGAAGGGGACAGCAACAATACAAACGGGCACGACGACAGTCGCTCAAAAGGAGTCTGCAACGAAGACGAATCGAGCGCGTGCTATAAAGGAGCGCATCCAGTTCCTTTTTCTTCTTCTTCTTTTCTTTATGCTGTTGTTGTTGTCCGCTTTGTGACGATTTTTTTTAAAAACTATATTTAGTGGTAGGTGATGGTGATGTTGGTGGTGGTGTGTGCCGGTGGTCACGCAAGATGTGCCAGCAGGAACCGAAGCCGAACTGAGCCAATAACAACAACGAGACAAAGGCAGCTGCAATTGCACCTTTAGCGCGTCAGGAACGCGAGAGAGCCGACAGAGAGGGAAGGGAGTGAGAGCCGACAGAGAGGGAGGGAGTGAGAGCGACTGAGAGAGAGAGAGGACAGAGAGAGAGACATAGAGGACACAGAGAGAGAACAGACTGAGAGAGGACAGAGAGAGCGTTTGCAAGAGGGTGTGTGTGTGTGTTTGTGAGCGCGAGAGAGCGCGAACTGAGCAAAGCCGATGACGATGCCGCTTTGACGGCTGCGACGTCATGTTCCCGTTTGGCTTTAGTAGTTGTAATTTGCAAAGCAAGGAGCGAGGAACGCGCGCGAAAACGAGCTAACAAAACAGGAACGAGCACGAAACACAAGCACGAAGCACGAGCACGTAGCACGAACACTAACGAAACAAATCGAAACGAAACGAGTCGCGCCGTGAACGCGTCGCATCGCATCGCATCGCGTTGCGTCGAGTGGAGTCGAGAGTCAAGTCGCGTCAAGAGTGGAGTGGAACAATAACAACAACAACAGCAGTAGCAGCAGCCCACGGCTCTGTGTGTATAGGTGTGTGTGTGTGTGAGTGAGAGAGGGGGAAATTGACGCATTCCAAACGCGCATTGCTGACGTTGTTACTGATATTTTTGGTGTTTAACTTCTTGTTGTTATTGTTATTATTATTGTTGTTGTCATTGTGTCGCTTATAATGGTATTTTGTGGGCTTGTTATTTACATTAAACCTCCCCCCTCCACCAACAGCAACAACAAGGCAACCTAGCCGGGTCAACTGAGCACGAGAGCGACAGAGTGAGAGAAAGAACAACAACAAAAACAATATACAACAAAAAATAAAAGAATTGCAAATGCAAATAAAAAACCAGCAAGTGCTCCATCATATATTATGGGCCGCTCCAAGTTCCCGGGGAAACCATCCAAGTCGATTAATCGCAAGCGGATAAGTGTGCTGCAACTAGAGGATGATTCTGCGGTGGGCAGCGCAGCGGCCACAGCTGCTGCTGCTGCTGCTGCAACGGAACAGCAACAACAACAGAGCAGTGAACAGAGCGCCGGCGGTTCAGCGTCGCGCGACAAGAGCAACAATTGTGATAACGATGACGATGATAGTGCGCCAGGTGGAGCTGGCGTGGCCACAAGTGGGAACAGTCTGAGCGCAGGCAATGGCAGTGCAGGAGGAGGCGCAGCAGGAGGTGGCAGTGGTAGCACCACAAACGGTGGCAATGTAAACGGTAGCAATGACAAGAGTAGCAGCCATCAGAGAAACGCTGAGGTCAAGGAATGCAAAAATCAAGGCAACAGCAAGAACAACAACGATTGCACTGCCCCTGCTGTCGCGAGCGAGGACGCTGGCAATGATGATGATGGCGGCAATGACAGCAGCAATGAGAGGAAGGCAGCAACAACAATAACAACAACAGCAACTGCTCCCGCCTTTGTTGCGGGCCTCAGTGCGTTACAGCGTGCACGCAAAGGAGGCAATAAAAAATTCAAAAACTTGAATCTGGCCCGAGCGGAGGTGATGTTGCCCTCGACTTCAAAACTCAAACAGCAGCAGCAACAACAACAATTGCAACTTAATTGCCCTTCATCATCATCGTCTTCTCCTACGACAACAACAGCAGCAGGAGCAACAACTGCAACAGCAGCAGCGACATCCACAACAACGACGCCAACTGCGACAGCAACAACAACAGAAGCAGCGACTGCAACAACAGCGGGGATTGCAACTGGGACTGGGACGCCAGCGTTGTCATTGGCGACCACGCTGAGTGCTGGGGCTGTGGGCGGGTCAGGGGGCGGAGGAGGAGGTGCAGCTGCAGGCTTGCTGACGACGAACCCCTTCGCCTCGATTGAGCCAAAAGTGGACGAGGCAGCCGCTGCAGCAGGCGCTGCTGGCGAAGACGTTGCAATGGTAAGTTGATTTCATGAGCTCCAGTTGTTCTGTACAGTACACACGCTTCTCGCTCCCCGCTCTACACACACACACACACACAAACATGCATTTAACCATGCGTGTGTGTGTGGCTCTTAGTATAACACTATGCACATAATATAGCATAAGTTAAAGCCGATTTTTCTCAGTGATTTTGGTCTCTCTTTCTCTTTTTCCTCCTCCTCCACTTTTTAAGTGTGTGTTGCGTGCTATTTGCTTACACACTGTGCCCCATTTCAGTTTTAGCGAATGTAAATAAGAAAAGAAAATGTGCAAAGAAAAGAACCCCGTCAAGTCGGGCGCTAAATTATGCACCCTCTACCTCCCATACCCCCCACCGTACCCCTTTCCCTCTTACTGGTTATGGTCTTCCCCTAGTCTGGCTGTCTGCCCATTGCCTGCTCGCTTACCTGCTTAATTGGCTCTTATGACGTTTTCGCGCTTGGCCCTGCCCGCCAGGCTGTACCTGCTGCTGCTGCTGCTGCTGCTGCTGCTGCTGCTGCTGCTGCACATGCATAACTCGTTTTCCCCCAAAACTTGCACTTGTTCCCTCTTCCCCTTCTCCCCTGCTTCCTTCTCCCTTTTTGCATGCTTTTTTTCTGCTTCTTGTGTGTTGGTTTTGCCTGCTTTGCTTTAGTTTTACGAGCTTGCATGTAGTTACTTGCATGAATTATTGATTGGCTGTGGGAAGGCGCGTAGAGTAGACACATCAAACCTGAACCCTTGTTGAACTAACCATGTTGTTTTTTCCCCCCAGCTGAAGGTTACAGGCGATCAAATGACCAATGAGGCGGCAACGGAAACAGTGCCCAGCTCAAAAAATGCTACTGCTGTTGCCAGTGGCTCAAGTCCCAATCCAAATGGAGCCACCTCTAGCGGAGCGTCATCGTCGTCAACAACGGGAACGACATCAGCGACGACGACGACAACGAAGCAAAAGAAAACGGTCACCTTTAAGAACATACTGGAGACCAGCGATGATAAGTGCGTGGTGAAGCGTTTCTATAATCCCGATAATCGTGTGCCTCTGGTGTCCATCATGAAGAAGGATAGCATGAATCGACCGCTTACCTATTGTCGGGGCAGCGAGTTTATTGTGCGTCCGTCCATATTGTCCAAGATACTCAATAAAACCTCCAACATTGATAAGCTCAACTCGCTCAAGTTTCGCTCGACGCCGTCGACCAATGATGCTGACACTGCGTCGTTGTCGTCGTCCTCCACAACATTCGGCACAGGCCTGTCTCGTGCCTTTGGTGCGCCAATGGATGATGAGGACGACATTGGCTCTGGTGGTGTCACATTTCGTAAAGCAGCTGAGAATAAAGATGACGATGGGTGAGTACTGAGTGACATTCGGTTTAGTTCAATATTTACAGTATTTTCATTGATTTTATTACAGTTCCTCAAGCAGTGAAGATGCCGAAGATGATGATGATAACGATGAGGATGCCGACATGGATGACAATGAGGAGGCTGGCTCTGAGAAGAGTGCCGAGACGGCAGTCAGTCACGAGGAAGATGTCGAGCAGGCGAAGCTTATCATGTACAAACACTTTGTGTTGCCCAAGCGCAGCACACGCTCGTCGCGCATCATCAAGCCGAACAAGCGACTGCTTGAAATGGGTGGCATCAGTAGCTGCATCACCAGCAGCAGCTCCAAAAGCACAAGCAACAAGAAGAACAACGAGATCAGTGCTAAGGCAAAACCCAAGAATTACTTTGGTCTGGGTGATTTGGCTGACGAAACGGCTGCCAGCTCCTCCACAACATCATCTACTGCTTTGAGCCTTTCACTGGGTAAAGAGCCGTTTCCCAGTTCTATCTCCACGAAGCAGTATGGCAGTTTTGTACTGCGTAAATCGCGTCTGCAACTTCAAACGGACAACAGTGGATCATCAACGTTTGCTGGGGCCACGAACAAGTCGACGCTTTTGTCCGCATCCTCCTCAAGTGCCATGTCTGCAGCAGCAAATGCTGTTACCTTCGGCTCCTCATCTCTAAGCAGTCCTGGTAAGTGCCTGAGTGTGTCTAATAGAATCTTGACTGAATCATTTTGCTTTCTCTTGTAGTTTCTCCCATGGCTTGTGCCGTCTGTGCCACACCTGTCAATAACAAGGAGGCACCGCTGGCACGTAAGTACGGAGTGATTGCCTGCGAAGTCTGCCGCAAATTCATATCGAGGGTGACCAAAATATCAAAGTTATCCACTGCACAGAGCAACAGCCAGCAGCAGCTGCAGTGTAAGGGCAGCACAGATGGTAAGTGCGCGGCAATTGCGACTCTTTGTGTGTTACTTCTAACAGTTTGTTTCCCTTCCTTCCCAGGTGGCAATTGCAACATTCTCTCGCCCAAGAGCCAATTGAAAAACTTCAAGAAGCTCTACAAGGAGCGCTGCACAGCGTGTTGGCTCAAGAAGTGTCTGTCGGTTTTGCAGCTGCCCACGGGGCACAGAAGTCGCATGAGTAGCATTTTACCAGTTAGCATGCGAGATGATGCAGGCCTGCGGGATATTGACAAATCAAATCTGGAGCTGCTGTCGCCCACTGGAAGTTTACGCTTTGCTACTGCAACCACTTCCACAACGTCGTCATCGGCAACCTCTTCATCATCTTCAGCAGCATCAAGCAGCAACTCGACCATCAAATGGAAAACCAGTGTCGAGTCCACTGTGAACTCTATCAAATCGAATCCCCTGGCCGAGAACAATGTCACGTTTGGCAGTACGCCTCTGTTGCGTCCAGCTATCCTCGAAAAGCCTTTGTTCCTGAAAATTGGCAATGCCAGTGATCTGAAGAAGGCATCACCTGCGGAGTCTCTGGGTCTGAGTCCTGTGCCTAGCACCAGTGAAGCAGCAGCAGCGGCGGCACCTGCGAAAGCCACGCGAAAGGCTAAGCAGGATAAGCTGGAGAAGGATAAGGAAAAGGCGCGAGAACTGGAAGCCGAGAAGCCACTCAGTCCAGTTGGCAAGAAAGCCAACGCTGAGACAAACATAAAGGAGGCTCAAAAGGAGGAACCACAATCAGCAAATGCTTGTAGTGCATTCTCATCGTCGGCTACTTCTGCAGCTCAAGGTGCAGCATCTTCGACAGCGGGTGCTGTAAGCAATAATGCTCAAGTGGAGGCAGCTGAGGCAGTAGCAGCACCAGCAACGGCGACGGTACCCGACAACCTTAAGCGACAACGCATCGATCTGAAGGGTCCGAGGGTAAAGCATGTTTGTCGCAGTGCATCCATTGTGCTGGGTCAACCGTTGGCTACCTTTGGTGGTGAGGACGAGGATGAACAGATGGAACAGACTGCAGCAACAGAGACTCCTGTTGAAGCAGCACCAACGACTGAGGCAACGGCAACCGAAGTGGCCGCCAAGAAACCCAAATCTCCAGTGCCCGGGCAGATGATCATCGATGAGAATGACAACTGTGAAACATGCAAAGCGCCGCCAACAGAAGCAACAACAACGGCAGCAAAGAATTTGAATACAACAACGACAACGACAGCGGAGACCAAGGCAAGCAAACCAGCAACAACAACACAGACAGAGGCTAAGAAGACGACAGCGGCAAGCAAGGGAAAGGTGACCACACGAAATGCTGCTGCCGCAACAGTGGTATCAACAGGTGGGTCATCAGTCGCCGGCGGACTGGTGGCACACAAGAAGCAACGCAACACGGATCTCAGCAGCAGCAGCAACACGTCGTCGGTTCAGCTGCATTCAGCTACTGCGCAAAGTCGTCGTGCTCTCGCGAAGGAAGTGAGTCGCCTGAAGACATTGATATCGATAGACTTCTGGGAGAATTACGATCCAGCGGAGGTTTGTCAAACGGGATTTGGTTTAATTGTCACGGAGACAGTGGCACAACGAGCGCTTTGTTTTCTTTGCGGCTCCACTGGCCTGGATCCGCTCATCTTTTGTGCCTGCTGCTGCGAACCGTATCATCAGTATTGTGTGCTGGACGAGTATAATCTAAAGCATAGCTCCTTTGAGGATACTCTAATGAATAGTCTACTCGAGACATCGACGAATGCCTGCGCCATATCGGCGACAACTAATTCAGTGTTGCAACAGTTGACGCAGCGTCTCAATTGGCTGTGTCCACGCTGCACTGTGTGCTACACTTGCAACATGTCCTCGGGATCGAAGGTGAAGTGCCAAAAGTGCCAGAAGAACTATCACAGCACCTGTCTGGGCACAAGCAAACGTCTGCTGGGCGCCGATCGTCCGCTAATCTGTGTTAATTGCCTCAAGTGCAAATCCTGCGGCACCACAAAGGTGTCGAAGTTTGTCGGTAATCTGCCTATGTGCACGGCCTGCTTCAAGCTTCGCAAGAAGGGCAACTTCTGCCCGATTTGCCAGAAATGCTATGACGACAACGACTTCGATCTGAAGATGATGGAATGCGGCCACTGCAATCAGTGGGTGCACTCCAAGTGCGAAGGTCTCAGCGATGAGCAATACAATCTGCTCAGCACACTTCCCGAGTCCATTGAGTTCATCTGTAAGAAATGCGCACGACGATGCGAGGTGTCGCGCAACAAGGCGGACGAGTGGCGGCAGGCTGTCATGGAGGAGTTCAAGTCGAGTCTGTACAGTGTGCTCAAGCTGCTCAGCAAGTCGCGGCAAGCGTGTGCGCTACTCAAGCTCAGTCCGCGCAAGAAACTGCGCTGCACTTGTGCTGCCTCTGCCGCTGGCAAGAGCAGCAGCAACAACAGCAATCAAGGTCGTTTGCAGCCCAAGGCGCTGCAGTTCAATTACAATGGACTCGGCAGCGATGGTGAATCACAGAACAGCGACGATGTATACGAGTTCAAGGAACAGCAGCAGCAGAATGCCAACCCAAAGTCGCTGACAACGACGCCACTGTTGACGACATCGTCGCAGGTGACATGCAGCTGCCTGCAGCCAGTGCTGACTCAGCCACAATCCTTCAGCCTGGTGGATATCAAACAGAAGATCGCCAGCAATGCTTATGTTTCGCTGGCCGAGTTCAACTACGACATGAGCCAAGTGATACAGCAGAGCAACTGTGATGAACTGGACATTGCCTACAAGGAGTTGCTGAGTGAACAGTTTCCGTGGTTTCAGAACGAGACCAAGGCATGCACTGACGCACTCGAAGAGGACATGTTCGAATCGTGTGGCTATGAGGAACTGGAGGATTCACCCTCAACATTTGGCGAACATCAGACGCAGACATCGCAGGCACCGCGACCAGGTGTGCTGGATATACCGCTAGAGGATGTAGATGAGATGGGCGGTTGTGCTCTGAAGACCCGTCTCGATACGCGTGTTTGTCTCTTTTGCCGTAAGAGTGGCGAGGGTTTGTCCAGCGAGGAGGCACGTCTGCTGTACTGCGGTCATGACTGTTGGGTCCATATCAATTGTGCCATGTGGTCTGCGGAGGTTTTCGAGGAGATCGATGGATCATTGCAGAATGTACACAGTGCTGTGGCACGTGGTCGCATGATCAAGTGCACTGTGTGCGGCAATCGCGGCGCCACCGTAGGCTGCAATGTCAAGGCCTGTGGTGAACATTATCATTATCCCTGTGCGCGCAGCATCGACTGTGCCTTCCTCACCGACAAGTCCATGTATTGCCCCGCCCATGCACGCAACGCACTGAAGGCCAATGGATCACCCAGCGTCACCTACGAATCCAACTTTGAGGTCTCACGTCCTGTCTATGTGGAACTGGATCGCAAGCGAAAGAAGCTCATTGAACCGGCCAAGGTGCAGTTTCACATTGGTTCGCTGGAGGTGCGACAGCTGGGATCGATTGTGCCACGTTTTTCGGACTCCTTCGAGGCCATTGTGCCAATTAATTTCCTCTGCTCGCGCCTCTATTGGTCCTCAAAGGAACCATGGAAAATTGTCGAGTACACGGTGCGCACCACCATACAGAACAGTTATTCCAGCACATTGAGTCTTGATGCTGGTCGGAATTTCACTGTGGATCACAGCAATCCGAATGGATCCTTGGTGCAGTTGGGTCTAGCACAGATTGCCCGATGGCACAGCAGTTTGGCACGCAGTGATCTGCTGGACTCCAACGGAAGCAACGACTGGGCTGAGTTTCCCAATTCGTATGTGCCGCAGGACGAGAATACCGAGGAGGAGCCACAGCAGAATGCGGATCTGTTGCCGCCGGAAATCAAGGATGCCATATTCGAAGACTTACCCCACGAGCTGCTCGACGGCATCTCAATGCTGGATATATTCATGTACGAGGATCTGGGCGACAAGACGGAACTGTTTGCCATGAGTGAACAGTCCAAGGATGGTACATCTGCCACGGCTACATCTCAGCAGGGTGCAGGCAGTTCGGTGAGCATCTGCGATGAGGATACGCGGAACTCGAATAGCCTCAGCAAGCAGATGGAGCTGAGCAATTGCTGGCCAGCCAGCAATCCTGTCGAGGATGCCATGTTATCGGCAGCACGCACCTCAGGCCAAGCGGCCAAGCAGCGTGGTGAAGCGCTAAAGAAGACGGCCAACGCTGCACAGACTCGTCCCTGGACCAAACTGGATGGCAGCAGTGTTGCCGCTCTCAAGCGCCGCAAACTGTCCAAGAATCTGGCCGAAGGTGTTTTGCTGAGTCTCAATCAGCAGCGCAGCAAAAAAGAGATGGCCACGGTGGCTGGCATCACGCGTCGCCAATCCGTGTGCAGCAGCAATGCCAGCGTCGTTGGCGACATCGCCGGCGAGGGCAACGCTGCTATGCGCAGCAAAAGTTTCACCTGGAGTGCGGCGAAGCGCTATTTCGAAAAGAACGACTCACGCGAGGAGGCAGCCAAGCTGAAGATCACTCAAATGGATGGCGTTGATGATTCTATCACTGAGTTTCGGATCATTGGTGGCGATGGCAACCTGTCGACGGCACAGTTCACAGGGCAGGTAAAATGCGAACGCTGTCAGTGCACATATCGCAACTACGACTCGTTCCAGCGTCATTTGGGCACATGTGAACCCATGTCCTCGACCAGCGAATCCGAATCAGAGGCGACAAACAACAGCACTGGGACTGGGACTGCTCATCAGCTCAGCGCCGAGAGCCTCAACGAGCTGCAGAAGCAGGCGCTGGCAGCGGCAACTCTGGGCAATGCAGGAGGATTGAATTACTTGCAAACATCGTTTCCTCAGGTGCAAAATCTGGCCACACTGGGGCAGTTTGGTGTGCAGGGACTACAGGGATTGCAATCGCTACAGCTTCAGCCTCAGTCGCTGGGCAACGGATTCTTTTTGTCGCAGCCCAATGCGGCAACAGCAACGACAGCGACGGGCAGCGATGAGTTGCAACTGTACGCAAATTCGTTGCAGAGTTTGGCCGCCAACTTGGGTGGTGGCTTTGCACTGACGCAGCCCACAGTGAATGCAGCAACACAACCGCAGTTGATTGCCCTGTCCACTAATCCGGATGGAACACAACAGTTCATACAGTTGCCACAGAGTCACACGACAGCAGCGACGCAGTTGCAGCTGCAGGCAACGACAGCGATGCCGACAACAACAACAACCACATACCAGACACTGCAGGCAACCAATAGCGACAAGAAGATTGTGTTGCCGTTGCGTGGCACGGGTAAACCACTGAAGACGGTGGCCACCAAAGCGGCGCAACAGGCAACGGCGGCGGCCAAGCAGAAGCAGTTCAAGTCAACGCAAGGCGTCAAGCCCATTCAGGCTAAGCTGCATCCGCAGCAACAACATCAGCAGCACCACCAGCAGCAGCATCATCAAGCACAACAGCAACAACAACAAACACCGATTACGGTTGCCACCAATGGTGCCACTCAGCTGCTGGGACAGAATCTATTGCAGCCTCAGTTGCTCTTCCAGAGCAATGCGCAAGCACAGGCCCCTCAGTTGCTTCTGCCACAGACACAGGCGCAGAACATCATCTCGTTTGTTACTGGCGACGGTCAGAATCAGCAGCTTCAATATATCTCCATACCAACTGCTAATGACTTTAAGCCGCAGCAAACGACAACCACACCCACATTTCTAACTGCAGCCGCACCCGGTGCTGGAGCCACGTTCCTGCAGACCGATGCCAGTGGGAATCTCATGTTGACCACAGCACCCACCAACTCAGGGCTGCAAATGCTGGCAGGATCTCTGCAAGCGCAGCCACAGGTCATTGGCACGCTCATTCAACCGCAAACTCTGCAACTGGCAACGACTGGCGCCGATGGGACACAGGCCGGAGCGGGGCAGCAGCCACTGATATTGGGTGGCACAGCGGGCACGGCGGGGACTGGTCTGGAATTTGCCACAGCAGCGCCGCAAGTGATTTTGGCCACGCAACCGATGTACTACGGACTCGAAACGATTGTCCAGAACACGGTTATGTCGTCGCAACAGTTCGTTTCCACAGCCATGCCGGGTGTGCTCAGCCAGAATGCCAGTTTCTCGGCGACCACGACCCAAGTGTTCCAGGCGAGTAAAATCGAACCGATTGTCGATCTGCCGGCCGGTTATGTGGTGCTCAACAATGCCGTGGATACGAGCGCCAGCACAGGCAGTTTTCTGAATGCTGCAACCAGTGTGTTGCAGCAACAACAGCAGCAGCAGCAGCAGAGTCAATCGCAGGCGACGGCGGCCGATGATGCCACCGCACAGTTGCTGCAGAACGCTGGCTTTCAGTTTCAGACAACGCCCACCACAACGACGACGCAGCAGCAGCATCAACAAGCAACCATGTCGGAGTATGCTGCCCCATTGGTGGTTACTGCAAAAATACCGCCTGTGGCACAGCTCAAGCGTAACACGAATACGCCCAAGGCGCCGATATCGGTGCTGAGCAAAGTGCAACCACAGCCACAGCAAGCACAGCAGGTGATCAACAAGGTGTTGCCCACCAACATTGCCACGCACCAGCAGCAGCAACAACAGCAGCAGGCACAGTTGCAAACGCAGCAGAAACCACTGGCGGCCAATGCCAATGGGAATCATCTGAAGCTGGCGACGCAGTACCAACAGCGTCAGCAGACAAACGAACTGAAGAACAACAACAAGTCAGTTGTGGGAGCAATGCATGTGCAGCAGCAGCAACAACAGCAGCAGCAGACGGGCACCACGTGTGGTGCACCACCTAGCATTGCCTCGAAGCCGCTGCAGAAGAAGTATAATTTGATTCGTCCCATACACAAGGTGGAGGTGAAGCCTAAAGTGATGAAACCGGCGCCAAAGCTGACACCGCCAGTAGCAGTGACGGCGCTGCAACAGCAACAGCAGCAACAACAACAGCTGCAGCAACAACAGCTTCAGCAGCAGCAGCCGCAAGTGGCATCCAAGGTAACAATGCTGCATCAGCGTTTGCCGGCCTCTTTGCAGATTCAACAACATCAGCAACCGTTGCTGCTGCAGCCCCAACAACAACCACAGCCGCAACTACAGCACCAGCAGCAATTGACGGCGGCACAGTTGCAGCCAGTGGCACAGCAACCCATCATAAGCATTGTGAATGCAGCCGAGCCACAGGCTACAGCTCAGTTTGTGATGACGCCCGTGCCGCAAGCTCAGCCTGTGCAGCTGCAGCTGGAACAGCAGTTGCAGCAGCAACACCAACAACAACAGCAGCAGCAACAACAACACCAACAGCAGCAGCTACAACAGCAACAACAACAATCGCAGCAACAACAAACAGAGCTTCTCCTCAACGGCAACGCGTCACGATTGCAGCACTTTGCCAGCAACTCGCTGCCCACCAACGTAGTCAATCCTCTGCAGCAGCAACCATTGGCTGCAACAAGCGCCAGCAGCAGCGTGCCACCACAACAGACCAGCACCACCATCACCATCAACAGCAGGCCAACGAATCGTGTGCTGCCCATGCAGCAGCGCCAGGAACCAGCTCCACTGGACACCGATGCTGTGGTGCAGTCACCAACGCCCCCAAAGCCCATTGAGCCGGTAGTCGTTGCGGGTGCATCCAGTCAGAAGCCCGTGGTCAAGTGCTATGCGCAGTTGGAGCAAAAATCTCCTGGCTACGAGCTGGAGCTAAAGGCAAATGCGATTACAATGGACAATCTGGGACAGGCAACGAACGCGATCGCCGCCACAATTCAGGTGCAAGATCAGCATCAGCAACAGCAGCTGCAGCAACATGAGGCAATCTACAACGGGTCCATTTACGAAAAGGAGCCGGCCGAGCAGGTGGTACCACAGCTTCAACTGGACAAATCCAAGCACAACGATCTCATGCTTATCGAGGCCACAACGTGCCAGCAACAACAGCAGCAGCAACAAATGGAAATGGATACCAATGGCTTTCAATTGGCAGCCAGTGCGAGTTGTTTGCTAGAAAAGCATGGATTCAATGTGCATGATGATGTGCCCATGGACACTGATGATCACTTTGCTAACATGAAGAACGACAACGATGCACAGAGTCCAGCGGATGAGGGCGATGAGGATGAAGAGGATGACGACGATGGCTTCAGCCTTAAAATGGCTGCATCGGCATGCAACGATCATGAAATGTCTGACAGTGAGGAACCTGCAGTCAAGGAGAAAATCAGTAAGATTCTGGATAATCTCACCAACGATGACTGCGCCGATTCCATTGCCACAGCGACAACAGTCGAGGCCAGCGCTGGCTATCAACAAATGGTCGAGGATGTGCTGGCCACGACTGGTGCCAGTGTTGGCGTTGGTGCCACAGATGATGAGGCATTTACGGCAACGGCGGAGGAGACAGCTGCAGTCGAAGCAGCCGCCAGCTATATCAACGAAATGGCCGAGGCTCATGAGCTGCAGTTGAAGCAATTGCAGGCTGGCGTCGAGCTAGATCTCAAGAAACCCAAGCTCGATGTGGAACAACTGCCGCAGACAGTTGCCGATAATGTTGGGAATGTTGTGCCCACAGCTGCTGCGCCAGAGCAGCCACCGCCAATGCGTGATCCCAAGCGGGTCAGTGGACCTCATCTACTGTACGAGATACAAAGCGAGGATGGCTTCACCTACAAGTCCAGTTCCATTGCCGAGATTTGGGAGAAGGTATTCGAGGCAGTGCAGGTGGCAAGACGTGCACATGGTCTGACGCCATTGCCCGAGGGTCCATTGGCCGATATGAGTGGCGTTCAAATGATTGGCCTGAAGACGAATGCATTGAAATACCTGATCGAGCAGCTGCCTGGCGTGGAGAAGTGTGCGAAGTATACGCCGAAGTATCACAAACGCAATGGCAACGTGTCGACGGCAGCTAGTGGAGCTGCTGGTCTTGCCGGCAACGGTGGTTGTGCTAGCAATGCGGCTGTAATTGGCGCTGCAGTTGATGGGCAGACTCTTATGGACTATGGTTCGGATCAGGAGGAGCTGCAAGAGAACCCATATGAGAGCGCACGTTGTGAACCATACAGCACTCGCTCCGAGTACGATATGTTTAGCTGGCTGGCGTCACGGCATCGCAAGCAGCCCATACAAGTGTTTGTCCAACCATCGGACAACGAACTGGTGCCCAGGTAGGTTTAATCTGGACTCAAACTGAATTTATATATTTACATATACAAATTTGAATCACTTGCAGACGCGGAACCGGTAGCAATCTGCCCATGGCCATGAAGTACCGTACACTCAAGGAGACCTACAAGGATTACGTTGGCGTCTTCCGTTCTCATATCCATGGCCGCGGTCTCTATTGCACCAAGGACATTGAAGCGGGTAAGTGCGATGTTCTCACTTATTCAAGGAAGGAGCTAATCATAATTTTCAAACAGGTGAAATGGTTATCGAATACGCTGGCGAGTTGATACGCTCAACGCTGACGGACAAGCGGGAGCGCTATTATGATAGCCGCGGCATTGGCTGCTACATGTTCAAAATCGACGACAATCTAGTGGTGGATGCCACTATGCGTGGCAATGCGGCACGCTTCATCAATCACTCCTGTGAGGTATGTAGTGAGCAAAACAAAACCCTTAACAGAACATGTTTTAGACTTACTTCACTTCCCCTTTCTTAGCCGAATTGCTACTCGAAGGTCGTCGATATACTTGGTCACAAGCACATCATCATCTTTGCCCTGCGTCGCATCGTGCAGGGTGAGGAGCTGACTTATGACTACAAGTTCCCATTCGAAGACGAGAAAATACCCTGTTCGTGCGGATCAAAGCGTTGTCGCAAGTACTTAAACTAAATCGAATTCATTAAAAACTGCAATTGAGCGGGGCTCAATGTGAGGAGAGATGAGAAGGAAGGAAACAGCAAAGAAACATGTGTAGTTAACGGTTAATTCGATCTAATTTTGGTCAATCGTGATACATTTTCATTATATACTTAGCAGTTAGGATTTAAGTATTAGACGCTAGATACACCAGTTATAAGAGTTAAAAGAACGTTGATATTATATCCTATACGTGTGCATATATACCATATTATGTAGAGTATATGAACAGAAGGAACAGTGCAGGCGTGCACACATTGGTAGCCCGATTGATATAACCTGTAATATGTAACTCTAAACACACACACTCACATCTAAAGAAGTACTCTCACAGACACTTACACATCCACACATAAGAAAACTCGATGATTTCAGTATTCATACTGTATATGTATGTTTAAATTATGCATTATATACATATGTATATGTATGTATTAGCAAGCACATATGCATATATAGAGGCATATAAAATTCAGTATGTTAAGGCTTGACAGATTCTATATTGACATAATTAACCTAGGCGTATTGAATATGTTGCAAAATCACCCAGATCAAGATCAACAATATATTATAGATATATACTGTATACTAATGTGTGTAACAATTAGCGATAGCGATAGTTATTTGGTCGGCATATCACACATTGTCGTCCAAATAACGATGGGTAACCAATTAAAGATTATTTACAGGGGCTTGTGTTAGATTGTACATATTTAGGAAGCTACATAATCGAAACGAAAAACAAAATAAAAATCGAAAAAAATCAAAACAAGCTTTAGGTTATCGTTTAAACAATAACACGCAACAAATCTCTAATTATATATATATATATACATATATATTAAAACCAGAAGATGAAACTATTTTATGTAGAATTATGCACATATGCAAAAAATTGAGTATTTACGTTTGTTGCAATTGATCTAACTAACTATTATAAAACATAATTATTATTCTAAAGATAATGATCGTACTGTCGCCATCCTATATACAGAGATATGGGTTAGGTGTGCGGTAGATCGATAACAACAACAACTACAGTAACTAAGCATCACCTTTTGAAATTATTTTGTGAACAGAGACAACACCAATCATAAGTGTTAAACAGAAGCGAGTAAACAAATGCATATTGTATATTTATTATTGTTTCGTACGATGTAATTTTAATTTTAATTGTAAACAAATTCTAATTGTACTTTCAAAAATGTCCATGTGTCCATGTAAATTGTAAAATTCGTTTGTAAAATCTCTTAAAAAAGATTGTGTTCTAAATTTACGATTAGTTCTTAATAGTGTACATTAGTTTTCGTGTATGTTTGTTTTCAGTTGAGCCTGTAATTGCCGAATTATTTGTCGCGAAATTAATAACCCTATTTATAATAAGCAGCTCCCATGTATTCTATTAGTTTTACGTGCGATTCAATTAAGCCTATTTTGTATTTGTCCAAATTGCGATAAATGAGAGAGAGGAGAATTCAACCATTATCTATATCTACATAGATAAAGATACAGGCAAAGTTCCACAGCATTTTTGGCAGCCATTCAGATGCGAGCACTTTTTGCCCGACGTCAAGGAATTTTATATTTTTATTCCCTAAAGAAAAAAGTTTAATAAACTACAGAATAAATTATTTTAAGACCGATCGTTGGTTATTCTTTTGTCTTTGAGTTTCATAGGGGAACAAAAATTAAAAATCAAATTTTAGAATATAGAATGTCTTATTATTCAATTGACTTCATAGTGGTAAAAGAAATATATAGATATATGTGGTATATGTTCAAATAGTATGGAAATATTAAATCGTGCTTCGTTCTTTGGGAAATTTCTATTGAAAATTCCCTCATTGATGGTAAGTTTGCTGCTGTGTTCGCTGCTTGGCCTCGTTGGCTGCACACTCCGCTTTCTTGGCTGCCGTCTTCGTCTTGGCATGATCGGAACGTGCCTCGGCTAGTTGCTGCAGCAACAGTTGGACACGCTTTTGAGCCGCATTCATAAGTGAACTTTTATCGGCAACAAACTGTTGGCAGGCGGCGGCAATCATATCCGAGTTATCCAAATTCTCGCGCGTCATCTTGATGCTGCTCATCAGAAGGTTGAGCGCCTCTTTAGCCTGCTGATAGGTTTTCATTGCCAACGCACAATGAGTCTCCGCGGCACAGAGCTCAGAGGCCTCCTCTTGCACCACCACCTCGCCCTCTCGCACCTCCATCTCCAGTTGCTGCAGCATCTGCTGCTTAGAAGCCAGCACCGCTTCCGCTGCCCTGGCTGCAGCCGCCGCTTTATCTGCGTACTCCAGCTTGATGCGATCCGAGGCAACCTTAACCGCCGAGGCCATATCGTCGCTCGCCTGTTTTGCCTCTTGGGCCGCTTGCGCTGCCAGGCCTGTTCCGATCGTCTTTGAACTTTGACTCGGTGATATTGTGGAGGGTTTTTGATCACTTGCGCTGTCTTCGCAGCCTGGATAACAATCTTCGGGCAACAAACGTTTCGTGCGTATCTGTTGCCGCGCTAAGACACCGCGTCCAGCCCTGCACTTGATCATTGTTGCGGGGTTATGATGTCTACTGCTTGCAGCGTAGCTTGGATAACGGTTCTCAGATAACACACGTTTCGTTCGCAACTTTTGCTGCGTTGTGCCACCTCTTCGATCCCTACGGTTTGGATACCTTTCACTATCACCGAAACTAGGATAATAATCATTGGTTAACAAAGGTTTCGTTCTCAACTGTTGCCGCGACACGGCGTCGTGTCCATCCCTGCGCAATGCACATTTAAAAGCGAATGTCATTTCGATTGCTGTCGATAATATAATGATGAACCACATGATTTGAAAATCTAGCCTCATTTTTCCAAAAAGAATTCATGTTGTAAATGTTTCCGACTTTGAGGCCACAAAAAATAGTCCACTGACAACTGTCAGTCACAATGAAGTCAAAAAGTTGGAAAAAATGCTCTATAGTTCCATAATTCTACTGGTTCACGTATTTTGTGTATCCCAGAGCTATGTTATGAGGCCACACAAACAGGTCAGTTGCAGTTGCCTTTTCCACCTGTTCCATCTTTCCATTCCACATTGCCAACAATTGCACGTAGATCTACCTAACACGTAATCTGGATATCTATCCCGATATTGTACAACTTCACGATGACCACGATTGCGAATTGAATTCAGAAGAAGTAAGCAAAGGATCTTGCACACTGCCTGGAAGTGAAAATGCCAATATGAAGACCAAGTCAACGGAAATTGCACAGAAGGCGGCGCAAGATGCGAGGACGGCGAGTGATTCCCAAATCGAGGCAGCCGATGCGGCTGCAGCTAAGGTCAAGATTTGTCTGGCCAAAAAGGCCATACAGGCAGCACGTTCTGCCGAAGCAGCCCTGGCTGGTAAGCAGGAGATTGTGCTGCAGCTAGAGAAAGAGCAATGCGAAGCGGAAGCGGTCATCAACGAGGTGGCCGCTTCACTCCAAAGCACCCGGGCAAATGCAGCGTCGGCGATGAGTGCTGCCGACTTCGCGCAGCAAGAAATTGATGGACTCAAGGCACTGGTAGGGACATCCTTGAAAAATTTAAATAAAATTCAGAGCGTATCGTGTGGACTGCAAACAGAGCTGACCGAGAAGATTCATCTTCTAGAGACGGTCAGCGAACGATTTCAGTGTCTGGGCCAACAGTTGGAGGCGGCCAGGAAAGATGTTGTGAAGACAAAGCAAAACGCATACCGGGCTGCGTGTGCTGCAATTGAGGCCGCCAACAGGGCCAATCAAGAAAAACTTATGCCAAAGAAATCTGAAAATCCAACAGAAACGCCAAACAGTCCAGTTTGATACTAGTATTCATCTATACACAGTTCCTTCCACATTTATATTTTATAATGGACAATATAATATTTAGAAATTTCTTTTTATATGAATGTGTGAAGTTACTTATGAAATTATTATATTTTATGGTTAGTATTTGTTTAACATATAATTTGGTTCCAACAAAAGACTGGCCGAAGTAGAGTTCTCCGACTACAAAGTGTATATATTTGTGATCTGCAGTCAACTGCCGAGTGTATTAAGCTACGTCCGTCTGATCTATTGAACCAAATTTGTAGACTACATGTCATAGAGGATTAGGTCGGTAGCGGGTATACTATATTCATTAACATCAACCTCGATCAGTCCTTCATTTCTCTATAGACTTAAAAACATGGGTTTGCCATGAGTTTGTTAAAACAAAAGTATTTCCATCAGACTCCGCTCAAACTATATGGAATGTCACCTCGGATCGTATGCATTTTTGCTCTAATGAAGAACTGGTCTTTAAGAAAAGAATGTATTTATTTTTGTTCGCATTAACCTTCAGTATACAATCTCAAAAGTCTGTTTGACATATTGAATAGTAAAAAAATGAACTTTGGAAGTCGAAAAGATGCTATATATTTACTTATTTCTGCTACTCAACGTTGGCTCCCTATCCCGAGGCTACATCATAAGACCGCGCGAAAAGGTCAGTATAACATTCTGTTCGGTCTGCTTGCCTGCCTGATCGTACCGATCGACTTAGTAATATTGTATGCTCTCTCAAAAAAAGCTCTACCAGAAACGTTATATCGACATTTATCCCGATCTTGCGCGCATAGACGACGATGGTGGGGGCTCTAGAACGGACTGCACACAGGAACAACAACAAAAGTGTAACGCCCAGGTGGGCACTGGAGATCCGAAGTCGAAGGCCTCCAACATTGCACAGAAAGCGGCCCAGGAGGCGAAGGCGGCAAACGACGCCCAAATGGCGGCAGCTGAAGCAGCTGCCGCACAGGTGAAATGTGAGCTGGCCGACCGAGCGATGCAATCGGCACGTGCCGCCGAAGCAGCGCTTGCTGGTAAGCAGCAAATAGTCGAGCAGTTGGAGACGGAGAATGCTGAGGCTGCCGCTGTTGTCCAGGATGTGACCAACTCACTGGCGAACACCCAGGCGAATGCTGCAGCTGCCAACGATGCCGCGAGTGAGGCTAGAAATCAACTTGATCGGCTAAAGGCGATTGTGAAGACCTCATCGGCGAATTTGAGTAAAATTGAAAATGTTGCGACTGGGGCGCAACAGGAGCTGGCGGAGAAGACGCAGCTGCTGGAGGCGGCACAGAATCGAGTGACCAGCCTCTGCAGGCAATTGGAATCGGCCAAAATCGATTTTGAGAAGACCAAGAAGGCTGCCTACAAGGCAGCCTGTGCCGCCGTCGAGGCCAAGCAGAAGGCACAGCGAAATCGGCGGAGTCAACGGTCAAATGTTCGAAGATCCAAAGTATCAAATGTCCATTGAATATATTATATTTGTATATCTGTGTAAATATATTTTTATTTATTATGTAAAACCTGAGTGGAAATATTCATAAACGCATCTTTAAGGTAGAGGGCTGGGAGTCCAAATGGTACCTAAAATTGTGTTGGCGAAAGGGATTAATGATTATGAATTCCAAACTGAGACATGGTGGGCAAGTTTTGACTGCGAATACAGATGCGAAAGATGGAAAATCATATAGAAAGACTAAACGCATGTCAGCCAATAAAATTTCGATTAGCCAAGATAGCTTAGCTTAATCATCATCAGCAGCCGAGTCGAGATATAGCCAGGGATATCAGACATATAGATATAATACCATATCATTATTTTGTTAAAGTAGAAGATTTGAAGAAATCTTTGAAGTGGGCGTTCGTACTGCCAAGGTGCCGGCTGTAAGTATGCAACATAAAATTTACTAAATATAGAAGATAACGAGAGCAACAGTCGAGAGCACGCGACAGTAGGATACCCTTCAAACTATGTTGCTGTGAAGCATTCAGAGCCTTATACTGTTAGGTACCCTTTACGGCTCAACCTCTGGTTACTCGTTTTCCAACTTTTTCCGAAAGACTAAAATGCCAGCAAAAACAAGTGACCTAAATTTGAACATAAAAATATTGCTTCAAAAATAATTTGTATATTCTGTTCCAACAATATTTATAAGCCGAAAAAAATATATAAAACAAATCATTAAATTGTGATTTTTATTTATTTTATGGATAATGATTACGGTTTCTGCTTAGGACTCCGCTAGGTTATTGTACTCTGCAATTACCCTATTCAGGCTCGTAGGCAACGGGTGTGCCCGGCGTCAGTTGTCGAAAATGCTTTGGTCTGCTGTCTGACCTAAATTGCCCCAGAATATGCTCTATCGCATTGAGCTGCTGCTGCTCCTCGTGTTGCTGCAGTCGATTCATAAACTGGACAGCCACACCTGCAACCCACAACAACAGTCTGCCGCTGGCAGGAGTACGAGATCGGATCGGATAGTGAGGGATCAGGCGAGCAACGCTCGACTGTGCAAGCGAGAATTTCTTACTACGCAGAGCGACTGCAAATCGTGTAACTTTAGCGGTCCCAACTTGTCGGACGCCAAGATGAAGGCATCGAACATTGCACAGAAGGCCGCGCAGGAGGCGAGAGCAGCCAGCGATGCGCAGATGGCAGCAGCCGAAGCTGCTGCCCAGCAGGTGAAATGCGAACTTGCCGAACGGGCGGCACAGTCGGCACGGGCCGCAGAGGCAGCGCTAGCTGGAAAGCAACAGATTGTGGAACAGCTGGAGACGGAAATGGTGGAAGCCGAATCGGTGGTTAACGAAATAACCACCTCGCTGCAGAGTACTCAGAACAATGCGAATCTTGCCATGCAAGCTGCCGTTGAGGCGCAGAATCAGCTTCATCAATTGAAATGTCTCGTCTCGTCGGCCGCGGCGAATTTGGCCAGCATCGAGAACGTGGCTAACGGTTGCCAACAGGAGCTGGCGGAGAAAACGCAGCTGCTTGAGGCGGCCAAGAATCGTTACGATTGCCTTGGCGGTCAGATCAGGGAGGCAAAATGTGACTACGAGAAGACCAAGAAGGCCGCCTACAAGGCAGCCTGCTCCGCTGTCGAGGCTAAGCAGAAGGCGAGTCGATCTAGACGTGCCGCCTTCAAGTTGAGAAAAGCTTCGGATAAGCGGAAAATTCGACATGCCAATACCAAAGCTTAGTTTAATTTCCTTGTTCATTGATGTTTGGTTGCGTTCTTGAGTTGAAGCTAAGCTACTGTCTTTCCTTTACGTACTTGAATTATTTTAAATATACAACAACTCTTTTCTCTAAGATTTGTTTGTACATTAGCGTACATAACATTACATATTTGAACTTGGTAATGCGATTTAGTTTAGTATCTGCTTAATTTCGTCTTAAATTTCCATGTTCTTGTCCAACCAATCACCGAATACGATCAAAACCTCTGGCCAGAATTAATATACTCTCCACAAGGTATAATAAAAGCAAGAAAGACTAGATAACCTCGGCATGCCGAAAGTCTTATACCGTTGCAGATTTTTGCGCTATCTCAGGGCGTATTTATTAAAAAAAGGAATTAAAAATTTTAAAAAAATTCGGGCGAGACACCCGGGACACATTTGGGAGCATGTCTAGGGTTGAAAATGGGATCGTGTCTTGGGAAGGAGGGGCGGTTTTAGCATTTCACAGTAAACATAACAGTCCGTTTACATTATCCGAGACACACAGTGAAATTATAACAGACGGCAAGATTAACAGCAAACCAAACCAGAACAGCTGTTTGGACGGTGCTACCCATTCGCAACAGCTGTTCGTTGGGCAGCACTAATTGCACAGCTGCAAATCCCGATAAAAGCCGGCTTATTTGTTATTTATTTGTTAATTTGTTAATTAAACTCAATCACTTAATAATGTTATGTAGTAAAATTAAGCATTTAAAGGCATTTGGTACGCGTTTAAGTAGTTCGCACTACGTGACAACGCCCATATTCTACGTAAATGCAGGTGCGTTTTGAACATTTGTTGTTATTCAACTTCTAATGGGATTCTTTACCTAGCTCCGCACATTGGTCACCTCTACTCGGCCGTTATAGCTGATGCACATTGCCGTTACCAGCGATTGCGTTATCCCGAACGCGTCGTCCGTCTCTGCACGGGCACGGATGAGCATGGCACCAAGATCCAACAGGCGGCAGCGGGCCACAAGGTGCCCGTGGCCCAGTACTGCGACGAGATTTCAGCTCGTTATCGCGATGTTTTTCGGGCAGCGCACATTGAACACGACGATTTCATACGAACCACTGAAGAGCGCCACAAACAGGCGGTGGCACACTTCTGGGTGGGTTGCTCCACAGCCAATTTGGCTGTTCAATCTAATTCACCTTCTGTTTTCGCAGAACACACTGCAGTCGCGTGGCCACATCTATTCGGCTGCATACAGCGGCTGGTATTGCGTATCAGATGAGACCTTTCTGACCGATTCACAGCTGCGTCTGGACGAGAGCAGCGGCACACGCTATTCCCTGGAATCGGGACATCCTGTGGAATGGACAGAGGAGACAAATTACATGTTTCGCCTGTCGCAATTCCAAGACGATGTGCGGCATTGGGTGCAACAGGATGCACGCATTCGACCAGCCAAATTCGAGAAGATACTGCTGGACACACTGTCCGAGCCGTTGCCCGATGTGTCTGTCTCCCGGCCCGCAAGTCGTGTTCACTGGGCCATACCGGTGCCGAACGATAGCTCACAAACAGTTTACGTTTGGCTCGACGCGCTGATCAACTATCTCAGCTCCCTGGGCTATCCCAACGAGCAGGTGAGTGTTCTGCTCAGAGTATTCCCTCTCACCTCTAACAACGGTCATTCGTTTGCTTTTAGTATCGTGCACACTGGCCCCCGGCACAGCAAATCATTGGCAAGGATATACTCAAGTTCCATGGCATCTATTGGCCCGCTTTTCTAATCGCTGCCGGCTTGGAGCCGCCGCAGCAACTGCACGTGCACTCGCACTGGACGGTGGACGGACAAAAGATGTCGAAGAGCAAACACAACGTCGTCGATCCTGTGCGCGCTGCTCACGATTATACCATGGAGGGATTACGTTACTTTCTGCTGCGCGAGGGTGTTGCACACAGCGATGGCAGTGAGTAATCCAAAGTTGCAAGTGTGGTCGGCCAACTGCCAACAGTGGCATGCTGCTGAAGAGGGTTACCTCACTCCAATCCAATCCAAGTTCAAGCCACACACATGCGCCTGCCAGTGTATGCAAATTTATGTGTTTGTGTGTGTCTGTGTGTGTGTGTCGTCACTTGGCTGATTTCGTTAGTTTTGTTCCGTACCTAAGTTGAATTTGCATTTCAATTTTATGCCAAAGCAGCAAGAGGACTAGCAACAACACCAACAACACGAACATAAGCAAACTTTGCGCTGTTTCTGCTGCTGCTCCCGCTTACCTCCCCTGCTCCCTTCCCCTTTGTTTATTTGGTTGCAAAGTTTTTGTTTCTTGAACTTGGTTTAAGATTTGCGCATTTGCATAAGAGCCTCGCTGGCAGCGCCTCGGGGGCACAGTATCCTGCGGCAGGGGGAGGTAGCAGGTGGCGAGGTGACCCCCAGTTGGACCAGAGAGATAGAGAGAGAGAGTGTGTTTTAAAGCGAGTTCTACAAGTTTCTGGCAGATATGATTGGTTTGTACTCACGCTTGGCCAGGCTTGGCTTAAATTCGCTGAATTCTCGGCACTTCAGTTTTAATCGACTCTCGTCCGGCTGACCAGGCAGATGGGACAGATTGTTTAACCCATTATCATCATCATCTCTGTCTAATGACAATTGCTATTGTTTCGGGGACCCCCCGGCCAGGCAGACGTCAGGCGCACCCACATAATTTGAAGCAAAAGCAATTAACACGCCTCGACGCACGGCCAGAAGTCATCATCAAGAGCTTGTCCTTGTTCTGCTTGCCACGCCCACTGCTTATGGCATTTGATTGATTCCTTAACGTTTTCGGCACGCAATTTGCATAAGCAAAAGCTTCTCTGCCTCTCTTTCTCCCTTTCTCTCTCTCTTTCTTTGCCTTTTGTTTTGCGTGATAAAAAAAAAAACTTTAATTGAAATTTCATTTTCAATTTTCATTTTCAATTTTCATTTTCAATTATTAGCGACTTTCAACGCTCTTCACCTTCATTCAATTTGGCTCTGCAGTTCGTCTGCTTTTAGCTGCTTTTGGCTTGTTTTTTTTATGGCCTTTTTGGCTTGCGGCTAATTTAATTGCATTTTTTTTATTGCATTTTGGGAGCGCACCTCTCGTTAATATTGTGCATATTCACTTTAAGAAGAAAAATATTGTACAAAAACAAACAAAGCAGGAAAAACAGCGAGCAAACAAGAGAAATGTGCGAAATATTTCCACATTTCCTGCTGTTCGCAAGGTTTATTAAATTACGCAGGTTTATGTTTTCTGTTTTCTGTTTTTGCATTTTTCCGTTTTTAAAAACTTTCATCGACATTTGAGTTTTCATAAATAATGGTTCGCGTACTTATTGCTCGCACTGTAGCGCCGCAGGGCTGAGGGACAAACATTTCAATCGCATTTCAATAAGTTTCACTTGGCGCACAGTGTCGACATGTCCCAACGGCGCTGATTGCTGACATCCGCTTGCCATCAGCTAACAGCTTTCCACTGCGCTCTATACCCTGTGATTTTACTCAGCCTGATGATGGGTATGCCGTGTTAAGTGCCATTGTTATATTATGTAGAGGGATGTCCGTTAGGAAAGAGAGTTGATAGAACAGTTTACATTATTTTGTCTGGACTATCTCTTATTCTACCTAAACTCAAGTCCTTGAACGTCACTGATTGAACGATTTTTATAGGAGCACAATGCGATAAGGTATTATAGAGTCATTAGTAGTTATTTTAGAGACTTGTTGCGGTTATCAGTTCTCAAACAATCTGTCAATAGTCCTTCATATTTAGTTAGCAATAAATGTAAATGTACATATGACATACATAGTCAGTTTCCATCTGAGTCTCAGCTGAGTTCACTCGTATTAAATAAAGCCTTTCAATGAGTGTATATAATTAAACAAATAGGGTTTTATTAGGAAAGGAAAGGCTTTTCTTATGCTCAGATTCTGTAAATTACACATCACGAAAGACCCTTCCTTGAGTGTGCCCAATGCAATAGACATTTAATACAAGCTCCCCGCCGTTCCTGCTCTACAGTGAAAGGCCAATGCGACTTTCCAACTGAACTCGTTTCTATGTCAAAATCATTGGGCAATGGTCAATGTGAAACAATGAAACGGCGCAAAACACACGACTCTGCAACAGCAGCAGCCACAGAGGCAACAGCACCCGGCAACAACAGCAACAACACGGCACGCTCCATGTAGAATTGCTCTCGAATCATGACTCGAGTTAATCGAGTTAAGGAAAGAACTGATGAGGTTGTCAGCAAATAATCAATTCCATAAAATAAAACATCACTACATAGGTTGTTATAATAACTCTAAGTAGCTGCAATTTGTTATAGTTCTATAATAGTTGCCCCCAAATATGTAAGCAATTCATAATATCTATAGAGCTGTGCTACTACAGGGTATATCAGTTAACACACAGTGCTGCACAGTTGCAGAGTTATTCCTACGTGCAACAGCAGCTCCGCTGTTCGCTTTCCTTTTACGAGGACACTGTACACAGACACACACACACACAAACATAATCATCGGTATTAGGAGAGAAAGAGAGAAAGGGAAAAAGGGAGAGAGAGACAGAGAGACCATCGTTAAGTGCGCAACTTTTCATTACCAACAATTTAATTTCGAAATGTTGCCACGCTGCGGTGCAACGCCGTCGCCATCAACGCCATTGCCGTTGGCGCTCAGTTCCGTCGAGGCGGAGATCTGCATCTGGCGCTTACACTGAAACTGCATTTGAAAGGAGCGCACAAAACTTTTGTAGCTGGACACTGTGGCCCAGTGCCTGCCTCTAAGGGGCGAATTGAAGACGCAGAAGACAGATATATCTCAAGCTGTTTGATGCCACAAACTTTTGCCTAGCAAAAGGTTTTATCTATTGCCCTGTTCGCAATTCCAGCAACGCGTCTTCATTCATTCTCTCTGAATTGCCGACTTGCGACTGCTAAATCTCGACTGGGCATGCCCAGACTCATATGGCGGGCATCGAGGGATTAATGCCAGAGTCATAATTCCTTTGCCTATCGCCAATCTCTCTGTGGCACGAGTGTTGCAAACAACACTTGGGGCAAAGTTGCAGAAGTGTTACGAGCTCGTAAAGCTGGCCAGGCTGTTGTGGGCGTGTGGGCAGTGCTTGACTAGCAGTTATGCTGACATTTCCTACAGGGTATCTGCATGCCACACATACCCTCAGGAATTGCGGCTGATTTTAAGGCCGACACCTCTGACAGCGACGGGGGGATGCAACTTGGCGTCGTAACATTGCACAAATATTTGACGACGACACTTGTCGGGCTGCCGCCTACCGCCTGCACACTGCCACGCCCCCAAATGCCAGAGTGCTGCTGCTGCAACTTTGCCTGACATTGTGGCAAGCAAAGGAGAGAAAAAAGAAATACGAAATGCGGCAAGTGCGACGAGTCATTTGAGTAATTTAGAGTGCAGCTATTGGTGCATGTTGCTGCAGGAGTAAGGGTAGTGAGGGAGGGGAGGGGGCGTGGCAGGTAAAGAATATTATTTATGGTACGCCAAATAAATGGAGCAACATTTGTCTACCCGGCCCCGTGGCACGTGCCCCGCGCGCACCAACATGTGTAAAAGTTTGCTCAAATTTTTGTGCAGCTGCCGTTGCACAGGTGGCGTTGCACATGCCACAACATGTGCCCGAAGGACTTAAGTGCACACGGCGAGCGCAATTTGCAGTTGCACACGTAAGCAGTTAAAAGGCAAGTTGCAACCTGCAGTTGCTACTGCCTCAGCTCATGCCACTTCCCGCGCCGTGGCTCAGCCGGATTTTGTTTGCCCGTCTGCCTCTACGTCTGCTTGCAACACGTGGTGCCACCGCCTTTTTTCAGCTGCCATCGCATTAAGAACTCAACTCGGTGCGGCATAATTGAGAGCAAAATGGCGAACGCGGATGCGAATTCGAATTTCATCAGCAATCGCAAATGCAACTTGCAACTGGCAGGCAACTGGGGGGCAACTGGCAACCGCCGTCGACATCCATTGCAATGCATAGAAAATCAAATTGCGCTCGACTGCAAATGAAATTCAACAGGCGTTCAGCAGCATTGCATAAATTTGGCACATACCTCGTGCACCAGGGGTATGCCAGACTAGGAGAGCATGAAGAGAAGTTGAAGAAAGAATGGGGAATATACAGTTGCATGGCATCAACTGCGCATACCCTGTATATAAGGAGTATGAGAGAGATGCGAACAGATGAGTGTGCAATGAGAACAGTTGGAGAATTGATGGAAAGATGAAGAAGAGGATGTCTGTATACAAGGGGTATGCCAGACTAGAAGAGCATTGAGAGAAGTTAAATAAATGTTGGGGAATATACAGTTGCGTGGCATCAACTAGGCATACCCTGTATATAGGAAGTATGAGAGAGATACAAGTGGGCAATGAGAACAGTTGGAGAGTTGATAGAAAATATTGTACAAGGAAAGGCGAAAAAGGAAGATAGCTACAAAGTTGTATAGCATAAATACCCTGTATACTAGGGGTATGCCAAAATAGTACATGGAATTATTTTGCATATCTGCAGAGAGTGAAGAGTAAAAGCACAACACAGAGAGGGAGAGAAAGTGAGACATGGAGAGAAGGATGGAGATGAAGGAGCAGAGTCAGTTATTTCAATCCAAAAAGTGTCTACAATAGAAAACCTGCAAAGTTATCAATTGAAATGATTCAGTTTACAATATATATATACATATATAACATAACATATACATAAGCAATATACCTAAAGCCATAACTATCAGTTATGTATATATTACCTGCTATATATTGAGCTTCTTATGCCAAAGCGCTTCTTCCATCGCTGCCTTCTACTCATCTAACAGTCTACAGGGTATTCCTAGCTTGCAGCACTGTGGCGCGCGCGTTTGCAATCTGCACAATTGCTTTATACATATAACATAGTTCTAAAACAAGCATATGTATGTATGTGCAAGAGTGTGTGTGTGTGTGTGTGTGCGCACAGCATTCAAATTGAGGATGTTGGCAACTTGACTTTGCTGCTGCTGCTGCTGCAAAAAGTTGTGCGCCAGCAGCGACAACACAATTGCATTAATGATGTGAAGTGCAGCAGCAGCAGCAGCAGAGGTAGCAGTAACAACAGCAACAGCAGCAGCAACAACATCACCAGCAGCAACAACAACAACAACAGTTGTAGAAAGGGCAACAGCAAGAACATCAGTGTAGACGGCAGCACTTTTGTTCCAAACTTGTGTCGTTGCCAAAACCTCAGGTTGCACCAACACTTGCCACACACCAACACATGCATATGAGTGTGTGTGTGTGTTAGTGTGTGTGCTGTCTGCATGCATATGCATTTGTTTTTCGGCGACAGCGAGCAGCTGCGCGCTGCCAGTTCACCTGCTGCGCTGCTGCTGCTTCTGCTCCTGCTGCTGCTCCTCCTCCTACTGCTGCTCCTCCTTCTCCTGCTGCTGCTGCTCAAGTTGCACTTGCAAATGAAAATGGAAATGGAATTTCCACAAGCTGCCGCATTCGCATTCAAGTTGCAACCATTTGAATAATAATTGTTGCAGTTGTTGTTATTGCTATTGATGTTGCTGCTGTTGTTGTTGCTGTTGCTGTTGCTGCTGTGCTCATCCGGCTGATTTGGCGCAATAAATCGATGCGCTTTTCAATTAGCACACAATTTATTTGAATTTACAGGTGCCAAAACAGGTGTAAAAATGATTGCGAACGTTGCGGCAAATGCGGCAAAACAATTGCAATTGCTGCCACAAGAGAGGCCCCCCTTCCCTCCGCCCACTGACAATCGTCAACCGCCAACAGTTTTGTTGACCAGCATTGATTGTCCAACATTCAATGTCTGTCTCTTTGTGTGTGTGTGTTCCTGTGTGTGTGTCTCTCTCTATGTGTGTGTGTGGCTTTTGTTGCATGGGAAATCAAATTTGGTAGCATGAATTTTAATTAATGTTGCATGCCACATTCAAATTTGTGAACTGACCCGATTTGCAATCATTGCGGATGTCTCCTTCTGCCTCCCCCCCTCCCTCACTTTCCTTTTGTGTGTGTGGGTTTATAGCTAATCATGACCACTCCCTGCCCCCCTCTACCCTCCCCGGCCAATTAGCAATGATCCGTTAGTAATTCTCTCGCCCCGTCGGGCTCCGTTTGCAGGTGAATATCGCAATCGCAATCGCATTCAAAGTCGAGTTCGCAGTCGCAGTCGCATTCGCATTGCTGCTAATTGCCGTAATTGCTCTGCATTTATTTATTTTATATTCCATGCAAATTGCCCTTTTCAATGGGCTTTTTCACTTCACTTCAGCGAAACGTGTCAATCGAGTGAGGTACGAGCAGGGGAGAGAGACACTCAACTAATAGATACTCATTGCTAGTGAATCGATAGGGTGGTCAGTCTTAAATCTCACTCTCAATTGCAGTAACTAGTTGAGTGTGCTCACTTCTTGCCTGTTTACAGGGTATGCGCATAACACTGCTCAGATTCCTCGCGACTTTAAATATTTGTCGTTGATTTTTCAATTGCGATTTGCAGGCACAATTTTCAATGCGGCAACAGCAACAACAACAGTCCTTTTGTTCTGCCAGCAACAATGGCTGGCAACGTTCGCGGCTGGCAATCCTTCTACACATTCAAAGTGGGTATATGGAGTTGGTGTACATGCAGAAAGGTATTTGTATTATTGACCAGCCTCGAATTTCTAGTCCGGTTCAATTTCCTGAGATATTGAGAACTTTATACAATACTTTTCCCAGTTCATACCTCGTCTTCAAGTCATTACAGGGTATATTGCAGCAACAATGGCTAGCAACGTTTGCTGCTGGCAACCCTTCCACATATTCTACTCGTAAGAATGTTGGGTATATTAGGCTTGTGCACATGCAGAAAGAGGCAGGGTATATAAGGTACTTCTATTGGTGACCAACCTCGAATATCTAATCGAGTTAAATTCCCTTACATATTGAAAACTGTACACTCCTGCCGATTCTCACCTCCTCTTCAAGACATTACAGGGTATTTCGCAGTTGTGTTTAGCATACCAACTTGCCCGTTATTTGTTCAGTTATTTCTGCTCTCGCTGTGCAGCATTTTCTAGTTCTATTTCCACTAATTCCCCTAATGGCGACGCTGTAAGCCAACATCACTCATACGCCCTGTGCAGCCACAGCCGCAGGCACAACAGTAATAGTTATTGCTTTGGTTTACTGTTGATCGTTGCCTGGTAAGTGCCTCACTGACATGCCTCGCCCATTTGCAGATTTTAGCCACGTTAAGGCGCTGCGCATACTAAACTCGGAGCTGGCGGACACTTTGGGCAATCTGTTATCGCGCGCCTGTGCCAAGTCGCTGAATCCACAGCACATCTATCCCGTCTGCCATGGCGAGCACTTGTCGACGCTGCTGCAGGAGTTGGACGCAGCTAAGCGATTGCAGGAGACGCTCTTGCAGCTGCCGGGTAAGTTGTCGAGTTTGTCATTTTAATATTTAAGCAGCCGCGCTGAAGTGGCCTGCAGTGCCTTGACTGCCTTGCCTGGCAGTGTGTCCGCCGTAGCCCAGTTCCGGGCAATAACTACGTAACAAGTGCACTTGCTAGCGCGGCCAGCCAGAAAGCTGCAAGATGAAAATGAATGCCTGGCATTTTCCATTTCCTCCCACTCTGAACACTCTCTCTCTCTCTCTCTCTCTCTCTCTCTCTGTCTCTCATACCTCTATCCATTTGCATTTACAGCACGCTGCGAGGAGCATTATGAGTGCAATCACTTCCACTTGGTGGCGGATACGGCCATTGCAGCGCTGCATGCGGCCAACAATTTCTTTGAGTGCGCCAAGCCGTGGGAACTGAAGCCAGGCGGAGCAGCGGCGAATGCGACGCGCCTCGAGACAATCCTCGCAATGACAATGGACGCCTTGCGGCTTTGCGGTATTGTGTTGCAGCCAATGATGCCGCAGCTGGCCGGTCGCCTGCTCGATAAGCTTGCCGTGCCTCAGCCCCAGCGCAGCTGGGCACAGCTAAACGAATCATTTGCCACCGGTCATCATCATCAGCATCGTAATGATCATCATCAGCTGGATGAGCAGTGCAGTGCGCTACTCTTCCAGCGCATTATGGAGCAGAAGCAGCAGCAGCAGCCGAGTGCTGCCAAGTCGAAGCCAAATCGCAGCAAGGCCAAGAGGGAACAGAAGACAGCGGGCTCTTGAAGCAGCCCGGCACGTAGCCTCAATAAACTCGCACTGCAACTCAAACTCAACTCAAGCTGTTGTAGCTCGTCGTATTCATTTGGCTGCACATTGTGACATTTATGAATTGTGTTGGGTGCCACGCTGCGTATGCTTAATCTAAATAGCCAACTCAAGCTAGGCCACAAATCAAATAACAACAACTGCGCCCGTGCTCGTGCCCCGCCTGGTCTGCTGCTGCTCATTAAAATCCACTTAATTATGCAGAGCCAACGGAACTGAGCGCCCTCTGCCGGGCTGTCTGTCCATCTGTTCGTGCCACTGTCTGTCTGTCTGTCTGTCTGTCCCGCATTCCGGTCGCGTATCGGTGCGCATATTTTATTATTTATTGCACATAATTGAGATACGTTCAGGTTGCCACAGTGTGTCGCAGGTGTTGATAACACGGTTGCCCCTGCTCCACCTTTTCTGCAGCATAGAAACGGGACTTGTTTAATTAGTTCCCTAGTGGGGCCAGTGTGGCATGCCCCGTTGAGGGGCCTAGCTAAGCATGTCTGCTTCGCTGGCTGCTTAATTTATTTCAATCTGCTGAAAAAGCGAGCGCAAAGTCAACGGGAAATGAGAATTAATGAGCGACGCTGTCTTCAATTTAAGTGAGAATGCATGTTGCCAACTTGAGGAACTCTCCACCAGCTGACCGGTTGCAGCAACAATAACAATGCCGCCAAAGCTGATTAGCTGGGGCCGTGCCACGCACACACACAGTGGCAATCGAACGTTGCGTTGCGTATACGTTGCGTATACGTGATGTGCTGCAGCACTTCAGGCAGTTAAGTGTTTTTGCTGCTGCTGTTGTTGTTGTTTCCTGTGAACAGTAATTCAAGTTGATGCCGCAGCTAACGAGAATTGCTTCTGCCAGCAGAGAGAGACGGAGAGAGAGAGAGGGAGGGGGAGAGAGTGAGTGTCCTTTGCGTGCCATAAACACTGCCTGCCAATTAGCAATCACCTGCCCCACGCCCTCCCCCCCCTCGATTGGCAAACACACAAGGCAACACGCCTTTTTGGGCAGCGGCAGACATTTAGTTGCTCTGCAGGCGATGCTGCAATTGGCAGACCACACGAGCTGCCCCAGCTCGTTGCCAAGCCAGCAAGTGCCGGCAACAGTTTGGATAAACACATGCGAAGCGAGTCTAATTAGCGAAGCAGATAGAAAGATAGCTAGAAGAGAGAGATAAAGAGAGAGAGAGAGAGAGAGAGAGAGAGAGAGAGAGGAAGCTTGAAAGAATGCGAAGTCAGCTTTGATTTGTGTGCAGTTTTCGAGTTGCTAAAACAACAAACAACAGATTGCTTTATACCCTTGCTGGCCAAGTGCTCCTGGCTGAGCAGCCTTGTAAACTTAATAACCCCGTTAAATTACACATTAAAAAACGTGCGCAGTTACTGCAGCGAGGTAAGTATGCTGCTGATGAAGTTAAAGTGAACGAGAGTAGGAGGAGGAAACTGATAAAGCATCTACAAGTGATGAGCTTGCTTCAGATCTTCTTTAGATTAAGGAAATGTACAGTTGTGGTTAAAATAATAGCACTACTGCAGGTGAAAATTTAAAAAATTTAAAATATAAATTTTGAATTATTATCATTTTTTTTTTTTTTTTTTATTACTATTAAGTGAAGAATAATTAAATATTACTATTACTAAATTATATTACTTTAGATTAAATTAATTTCCTGAATAAATATTTAGTTTTAAGCAACTTTGAACAATAGTGCTATTTTTGTTACCGCCGCAATTCGAAGCTTTTTTTCTTTTGTTTTCGCAATTATTTTAAAAACTAACAACAAGATCTGCTAACATTTTTTCGTTAATTCAATGAAAAGCATTTTACCATTAAATTTTAGTAATCAAAAAGTGTCAGACAAAACAGAAAAACTGTGACAAAAATAGTGCTAATGATGCTATTATTTTAACCGTAACTGTATACCTTTTATATTCGACCTATTGCCATGCAGTACAAATTGATCAGACCATTGTAGCTCAGCTAGCAAAAGAGAAACCCATGTGCAGTCCAGTCTTTACAGTCCAACATATCAAGGCTTCACTTTAATAACATCCCTTCAAGTGCCACAGCGTGAGATGCTTAATAAAACTGAAGAAGCTTCAGTAACGTTGAGCTGAGCGCGAGCAGTTTAAAGTGCCTGCCGGCAAGAGCCGCCGCAGCAGCAGCAACAACAACAATATGTTCTACTTGTTACCTTTGCAAAATAAACTTAATTATGCAGGCAGTCTGCCCGGCAGTCAGGCAGGACTCGGCTGCAGGAGGCAGGCGTGCATCGTAATATGGTTAATGATTGCGTTTTAATGCGGCTCCAAGTTGAGTACAACTGCAGGCTGCACCTGCTGGCTGTTGCTGCTGCTGCTGCTACTGCACTTTGATTAATTGCATATCTGTAGCGCATCCTTTGCCATTGATTGTGCTGCATAATTTAATTGCTTGGCTGTAATACACGGCGTATGCGCGATGTCATAAATGAATTAGTTTGGCTCCTCCAGGCAGAGCCAGGTCGATTGAAGGCGCTTTCAGCTACAATTGCAGTCAGCAGCTGAGCTCGAGAGCTCGACATCAAAGCGCAAATTGATTTCCTTTTGCTGCACAAGGACTCACAAGCTGCAGCATCCTTCAACTTCAGCCTCAGCTTCAACTTCAGCTTCAGCTGCAGTTGCACGTTGCTGCAGCTTTTGTGTGCTGTCTGCATCCGCTTGCAAATGCCGAAAAACTCAACGTTCGCCACTTGAATGATGTGCACGCTGCACACAAGGAGGGAGGAAGAGGAAGGGAGGGAGAGGGAGGTGGAGAGAAGCTGCCACTTGAGCTGTGCTGCGTTGATTGCTTTGATTTAAGTTGTCCGTCTTGTTGCCTGCTTTAATATTCACAAGTACAGCTATAGAGACTACTATATATACTACTATATATAGCATAGTCCGCTGATTAAAAATCTTTGCAACTACTCGTGCGCTTCAATTTCCCTCTGCTGCTGCTGCGGTTGTTTTTGTTGTTGTAGACTTCGCATTGTTTATTGTTGCTGGTGGTTTGCTTAGACAGCAGCGCGCACTGCTGCCAGTGAATGATGTGGCACGTTGAGCTGAGCGGAGCAGCTGAGCATGTGCTAGTGAAGTCGCGGCTCTCGTACGCCACCTAGCGAGTGAATTATGAACTACGCTTAATTGAAAGAATCTCGCTTTCAAGTAATTGTTAAACATAAACGTGGAACCTTCAGCATGCCGAAAGTTTTATACCCTTGCAGGTTCTTATATCTTTCTATCGTTCCAATACTACTTATATATAACCGGTGTAGAATTAAATTGTACCTTCAATATTAGGTCAAAATTTGATTGGTAAGTTATTTTTAAAATCAAAATAGATCTTCATACAAAAACCTTTTTTTTCGGCCGATTGTTCCTATGGCAGCTATATGTTTTAGTGCTCAGATTCTTATGAAATTTAATAGGCATACTATATATAAAGATAAAGTCCGATGTACTAAATTTGGTTGCAATATCTTGATAATGAACAAAAATCTACCGATAGTTTGTATGGCAGCTATACGATATATCGGTACTATTCGGCTTATTCCGACTTATGTACAACGCGCTGCAATAGGAAGCATGTGTACCAAATTTCATTAAGATAGCTCCAAAACTGAGAGACTAGTTTGCGTTGCAACAGACGGACACACGTAAAACGGACACAGGCACACGGACAGATGGACACTAAGAAATACGTACAGACGGACAGCGCTAGTTGGATTCCTCTGCTGATGCTGATTCAGAATATGTATACTGTATAGGCGCGTTACAGATATGTAAAAGACATGTTACAGACATGTTATAGACACGTTACAGAAATGTTACAGACATGTTACAAACATGTTACTGAGATGTTACAGACATGTTCACGACATGCTACAGACATGTCGCAGACCCCAAATGTCTTTAAAGGTGCGTTGCAAGCTCCACGCCAGAATTAATATACTCTCTGCAAGTTAATAATAAACAATGAACTGATTTTATACCACATTTATTGACTTATGATTTAATGCGCATACACGTATTTAATGCCTGGGTAAATATGGTTAAATAGTTATGGAGAGTATTCTTTAAACTGCACAAAAATGCAATAAAAAGCATCACATTAAGTATCGATTGCGCGATTTGCGTGTGAATTCTCGAATAAAACAAACACATTGACTGCGCTTAAATTGTCATAAATTGCCGCTGCAATTGCCAAGAGGGAGGTCTGCTGCAGCTATATGTGAATTAAGCAATTAAATATGTAAATGAATTAAAGCATATTTGACTTTTAATTAGTAAAGCGTGCGTTAATTAGCGCAGATTTGTGTGCACAACAGTGCGAACGCTTTAATGGCGAGGAAAGTAGACAAGCTCGACTAGACTGTGCCACAGACAGACAGAGAAGGAGTGGGGAAGAGTGTCCGGGGGAGGGGAGGGAACTTAAGCCACTTGAGCTGTCTGCTGGTGCACTAGCAAAGCCGTACCGTCCACTGCCTAACTGCTTTGCCGCTTCACATAATTTGTAATTAAATTTCACTAAAAAATGCTACCAAAATCCTTAATCCTTTAGCACACACACACACGCAGACTGCTACAGCAGTCCGTACATCCGCACACCCGCACACAAACACACACACACACAGACTTGCACACTCGCACATGGGGCTACCGACACACATGGACGAGCAGGCGGCGGCAAGGACCGCAACAAACTATGTGAGTCGTTATCCCTTTTAATGAATTTTTTCTGCTTGCCCGGCTTTTGCTTTTCATTTTGCCCCAGCACTGGTGGCAGCAACACTAGTGGCAGCAGCAGCAGGGCTGTCAACCCCACTACACACTACTTACTGGGCAACCCTAGCTTCCTCCCTCACCCCACGCTCGCTTGTCGCTGCAGCCGTTGCCAAAGTAAATATTTTACTATGCCACTATTTGAAGCATACTGTCAGCCTGTTGGCGCAGCTGGAGAGGCCACACCAACAGCAACAACACCAACAGCAGCAGCAGCAGCAACAACAACAACATAAGCAGCATAAGCAGCAACAACAACAGGCAGTGCTGTAAGCATCGAGCAATTGCCGAAGCAACAGTCTGGTTGCCATTTTATTTTATAATATTTTTCAGGTCAAAATGTCGTAGAACTTTTATTAACCCCCCACAGCCGCAGGGTGTCTGTCGGTTTGTGTGTGTGTGTGTATTTGTGTGTTTGCCTGCCACCTTGCCAACACTAAATGTGGCTTAGTGCTAGTTACTGTTTAGTTTTAGTGTTGGATAACAAACAATGAGCATGCGACGGGCAGCTTTACTTATTTTCTCGTTTCGTTGGTCGTTTTATGACGGAGAAAGGTCTCCTTCTGCTCTCTCTTCTTTTTCTACTTCTCTCTCTCTCTCTCTCTCTCTCTTTCTGTCTCTCAATCTCCGCTTGAGCTGCTTAGGAAATGAAGCCTTTCATCTGCTTTGAGCTTCGCTTTTCATTGCTGTCAACGTGTTTGCACTTCTCGGAATATATCTAAATAATGAGACGCGCCATATTTGCTGTTGATAAAGTGGGGCAAGTTTATCGCGCTCTCGCGACAAGATAATGCAATAAATATGAGCAGCTGAGGCAGAGACAGCGCTGGCTAAAATATTATGCAAAATGCAAAGCAGCAATTTGAAGTGTAGGCAAACAGGAAGGTCGGCTTCAACTCGGGCTCAGGCTCAAGCAGAAGCTGCAGCTCGACAGGCACAAAGGCGATGACAGCAGACAAATGAGAGCAGGCGAATTAATTTCAACTGCAAAATGCGCTCTATAGATGTCGCTGCTCGACACTATTGGCAGCAGGGCGCTGAGAAGTATGCCATGCAAAATGTTGACAGTGGAGCAAGCAGATCACACAGCACAGCGGCACTGGGCAAGCACAAAGCGTAGTGCCGAGAGCAGGCTAAACTTGAAAGCGTATTTGCAACTGTCAAACAATACGTTGCCAAGCAGGCGAATCCTTTTTCCAGCTAAAGAGAGAGAGAGAATAACGTAGCCACTCGGACATCAGCTTGAACTAAGCCATTTAACTTCCATGCGCTTAGTTGTTAATCCTGCCTCTCTGGGCCTCCTGCTGCCTGTGCATATAAGTGAAAGTTGCCATGTCGCAACCAGGCACAGCAACCGGCGGAGAGGGGGGTAAGTATCTGAGTATCTGCAGGTGCGTTTCGAGTTTGGTAACAAATGCTCGAGCTAACTAATTAATGGCACTCAGGCTCGTTCGAGTTCCATTTAAAAGCAGACACAGAGGCACACACACACACTTACGCACACACACGGACACTCGAAATGAAGCCAATTAAAAATGACAATGACTTAAAGATCAAGATGAAGATGGCTCTTAAGTTCGTCCTGTGACAGTTAATCCACTTGATTTGCTCTCTCACATGGCGCAACAGACACTTGATGATAAAAAAAGAAACAAAAACAAGAAAATGGAAGAACAGCAAAGCAAGAAAAGGAGAAGGAAAGGAGGGAGGAGAAGAAGAAAAGGAATTGTCCCTGAGCCGCTTTAAATGTTTCTGTTTCTGTTTGTTTTTGGGGCTCAGCAAAAGGGGCTCAGACAAAGGCGGGGGGGGGGAACAACTAAATAAAAATAAAATACGATTCTAAGCGGGCGTAGCGAACATAAATCTCATCAATCAAATGGAGTTGTGCGCATAAAGTTATCGGCTCAACTTAAAGCAGATAACTCAACTGAACTCGGCTCGTCCCGAGACTCTTTCCCCAACCAGAGCTGTCGCCCTTTTTGTGGGGGAATTTCACTTCCAGTTTATTGCATCAATCTGTTTAAGCGGCCCATAGGCTACAGACCCAGAGTTAACCATACTAGCAACTGTATAACTGTATCGGGTTATAGCTGAATTTTCCATTTCCATTTTGAATGAGCATATTTTTGCCTCCCTTTGTTTGTCTGTATGGCTTTTGGGCTTGTTCTCTCCCGTGTTTTGTTTCTGTTTTCATTTTGTGTAGTTTGCTGTTGCCGTTGGTTGCCCTTGAACCACGTTACGTATACGTATTGCATGCGAGTAGTTTGTGAATCATTCAATAAGCCATTTGTGCGTAAATTTCGCATTACGGGATTAGCCCCGAACTCAAAAGCATTCACCAATCCGACAATAAATATTTTATGTTTGCCCACTGTCAGTTGTTACACAGTCAACGCAATATTTGCCCAGCATTTATTTAATTCTCGTTACGCCTGGTTCTGCAACTTGTTGACATGCCCGCACAGCGGGCCATAAATCTGAAACTCGAACTGCCCTCGTATTGTGTAACTTGATAAATGTGCAAAAAGCCAAAATGGAATGTACTCTAACAGAACCGAAGCTGTTGGCATTTTTTAATTGTTAACTTTCAATACTCAGCGAGTGCTCTGGGAATCATTGAAGACAGAAAGTAGGCACGGAGAGCTAGAGGAACTTTGGAACTAAAGAGAACTGTAAAGAGTTATTTAATTATGTGTGTAGTATACGATACATAAATCAATTGAAAGAGTAAACTAAATTTAGATTGATTGATTAAGTTACATTAATGAAGCTGAACCAATTAACCTTAAGTTAAACCATAAATTAAACTTATAACTAATTTAAAACTAGAGGGAAACTGTTAGTTTTATTGATAATGTATAAAAATATCTCTTATTTTTGAAGTAGTCTTCCACAGAAGTCTGTATATCATATAGAACTATTTCTGCATTAACATAAATCCCAAAGAATTCGTGTTGCTCTCAACAAACTCAAGCTAAGTCGCTTCAATTTGACAACACTGCATTAGCAACCGTATTAGCATTGGCATTACCATTAGCAGGTAATCTGTTTTGTTTCTCGACAACTCTTTGCGACCTTGTGGCTGCGGCTTATTAATATTTTGCTCGTCTGCCGACGCTCTTGTCAAATTTGGCAGCAGCTTAGGGAGAAACTTTTTCGAAACTCGAGCGAATTTTGCATTTTATTTTCATTTTTTTTTTTGTTGTTCTTCTTCAACTTTTGGGATGGATGAGGGCAGAGTGGGCTAATGAAGTCGCCAAATAATTTATGAAACGTTACCTTGGGAGTGCTTTTGCCAAGTGGCGAATACAAACTGCCGAGTACATCGTACCCGGTGCTGAATGCGCCGCCAACAGTCGCAGCTGCCTGCGACCATATTGATTAGGTGCGTAAATATGCACGCTCAGGGCCATTTTGTGTCAATTATGGCATATGCCATTGAGTAGCGCTGGCTCCACGCTGACGCTGACGCTAATAGATTGGGATTAGGGCACAGGCCACATCACCCCGCGTCACCCTTAGCCCAGCAACTGTACCGACCTGCCCAACAACTTGACGACGACCTGAAGCTGAAGCTGTTTGCCGCTGCTTTGACATTTGTGGGCTGCAGAATTTCAAAAATGTTCGGCTTACACGTCAAGTGCAGCTCGACGCTGCGACGTTGCCATTAACAGCGCAGGATACGCCTCCCCCACCTCCCTCTCTCCTCGTCCTCTTGCTCCTACTCAGTGTGGGGTAATAAAACGTTTAGCGCCATTGAGTTGCCTATTTGCGAAACTTTGCCGCTGTCGATATTTGAAAAGTTGTTGCTAATTCTGGCAAAGTGCTTGAGCAAGTGAAAACTCGGCTAATTAACTGAAGCATTGCGCTGACGGCGCTGGCGGCGCTGGCGTGGATTTTAATAAACCTTCAGCCACGAAATATGTTCCAAAATGTATTTTTGAGTTATGCTAAATGTAAAGTTGAGTGCGAAACTTTTAACTAATCGATAGACAGAGAGGATGAGGACGGAGAGAGGAGAGGCAATTGCTGTGCTATATCAAGCATACGCACCGTTGGCCAAGCAAGCGTTCTCCTTTAGTGTGTGTGTGTGTGTGTGTGGAGGAAACAAAGCATGACAAACGATAACTGTGGCCAGCAATGTATATATCATTTCGGTTAGCAAATAACAAACATGCAGAGACGAGAGAATCAAAGAGAGTGCAAGGAGAGAGAGAGGGAGAAAGAGAGAGAGACAGAGAGAGAGGAAAGCAGAGAGAGAAATAAAGATAAATAGCGTTTGAAATGTTGCTGTTGCTTTTGAACTGAAACGAAATTTGTTACACACTCGAGCGAAGCGCAGAATGCAGACATGTTCGCTTGCTGTCTCTTTCTGCAGCTCTCTCTCTCTCTCTACCTCACTCTCTGGCTGTATAAATAAAATGGCAATGGGGAGTGGGGAGAGGGGGGCAGAGGAATAAGCAACCGCAGCGACAACGAGCACATTTGCAACATTTATTGAGTCGTTGAACGAGTTGAATGAGTTTGGATTTTATTTTTAAACGTTCACGGACTGAGGCGAACGCAACAAGGACTAAACGAGCGAACACTGTTTAAATATTGATTTCCGTAGCAGCGACAAAAACACACACGCACACACTCACACACAGGAAGACATGTGTATGCGCAGCACATACACAAATTGGCAGGCGAATGGGGCAAAAACGGAAACTGAAATTCGTTTTTAAATAATCGACAGGCGTGAGTATTTGTAGCGTGAGAGACAGAGTGAGATAGAGTGGGGGAGAGAGGGAGACAGAAAACCTCACTCGATTCATTAAAAATAATAACAATATTTGTGTGCGCGCAATCAATGAAATAATTGGCGAGTTAAACGAATTGAAGTCGCCATTTCCGCTGTGCAGCAGTGAGAGGCATTTACATTCAAGCAGGCACCACTGTGCAGAGTGGGCGGGGCAGAGGAAGGGTACAGCTGAGGTACCACTGCCTTAGAGCTGTGGACTGTAATGGGCAGAGTAAAGTCCTGAAACTGTTTGTGCAACCATCTTGCACTCAATGCTGACTTGGGGCTACTTCGGAGCAAGCTCAGCACGTTGCTGGCCAAAGCCAAAGTCAAACACACACACGCACAGTAACACACGTACGCGTGGAAACACAAACAGACGATAATGAGGCTCATTGGGCCAACATGCCGCTGGCATGGAGACTCGTGCAGCAACAACATGCAGCTAAAAGCGTGTGCAGGCGAACGACTTAAAAGCCAACCACAATTGCGCTGAAACTTTAAAGGATTTTCGACTGCCCATTTAACGGCAGATGCAGCGTAAGGCAGAGCAAGAGAGAGAGTGGGAGAGAGAGAGAGAGAGAGATAATCATGCCTCCTCAGGCCGCTGCGGACTTTGTGTAAATTGATTGTCGGCAGCAGAGGGCACAAAATCGATAGACCCGAAGCCACCAGATGCCAGCCAAGTGCCTGCAAGTATGCAACACATTGCGTCAGTCTCTCCCCCTCTCAGTTTCAGTGTCTGTCAGTCAGCCAGTCAGTCAAGCGTTGCGCGCTTGCCGCGCTGATGCAGACAAAAGGCTTGAATTGGTTTCACTTGGCAAGGCATGCGTGAAAATGTTCCAGCGACTTGGCTAGAAACTTTTCCTTTTCCTCTGCTGCACTTACTCGTGTCCCGAACTGAAAGTGGCTTAATCTATTGCTAAATTGTTTAATAACTATTTCAGGCATTATGATTAGGCAAAACAAGTTCGCTATTCATTAAACTCAACTTCGGTTTGACTTGGTTATTGGGGTCAACCCACTCTCTTGACGAGCTTTTGTGGGTCGTCTCGTCTTTGAGAGGTTGCTCGGCTCGTTGAATGCTGCTTGAGCTTTTCATGTGTGGTTTGAATGCATTCTGCATGCTGCTGCCTGCCTGCTGCCTAAGCTGAGCTATTTTTATGCCTCGCCAAACAAACATCAAATATTTGTGTTCACCTTTGAGAGTATTGAGCGCAAACTCAGAAGCCATTTAACCTTTGCCATTCGAGTGTTTCGAATATATTCACCATGCACATACCAAACGTATTCACTAAATGGCAAGCAGCACTCGAGCTCATGCCTGCCCTGCGGACATGATCATTAGGATAATAACTGCAGATGGGAATAGCAAACAAATGCAAATGGCATCGAACTTGAGAGAGCAAAAGCAAATGTATTCATATGCCTATGGCATTTTAATGGGGAATGTTGTAGCTAGTTAGAGTTTAAATACAATAGACTGAAACTGGAATTTAATGACTGTTGTAAGTTGACAGATAACATGAGGAAAGAAGCAAAGGAGGGCGAGTGATAGACACATATGTAAAGAGAAAAGGACCAAGAAGTGAATAAGATAATGAGAGCGTAAATGACAAGTGAGTTAACTGTTGATATTTGGCTGCGAGGCGGTTTCATTTTCCAGTAGTAGATAAGCAAAATAAGTGAGAGAAAGGACAAGGCCATGACTACGCACAAAAAAGTACCTGCAAAGTACTTTAAGGAGAGAGAAAACTATCTAAAAGATGAAAAAGAAGAGATTAAAGATAATTCTAAGATACAGAATACACTTGGAAAGAACAACAAGTCCTGCTTTGTTTTGATGAACTAGTCTAAGTTATAATCTATCTCAACACGTGCAAGTATTAGTTCTAGCTATCTGCTACTGCTGTAGGCGTGTTTTTATAGCATCCCCCCTGGTTTTATACTTCTGTTATATCAAGTAAATCATACGCTGCTCTTCTGCTTACCTCTCTCTTACTCTTCTGCAGTCTGTTTCACTTGCTGCTCAAGAAGATGCAAATTAAATTCAGTCTGTTCTACGATACAACAAGCAAACATGTTTTTATACCCTTCGACCAATGAAAATGGTCAAAAAAGGATATACTTACTTTGTTTAATATTCAATATTAATATTCCTTAACTTGATATTCCCTAAATTTGATACAGGGTACATTCAAGTCAGGCGCAGCTGTAGCTCCAGCTTAAGAATTGAAATTCATAAGATATTTGTAAAATCAATATGAAAATGCAAATAGAACATTGGCGGCCTGCTGCTGTTTTCATTACTCGTAGCCAGAGATGTGTGAATAAACACATCTATCTATCTATAAACACAAGTACATGAAACGGGATTATGCTTATGTGTGCGTGTAGTTGCAACTGGCGTGTGCGTGTGTCAGACATGGACTCTGATTTATCAACTTGCCGCAAAGCATTCGACTTGGCCACTTCGATGATTGATGCGTCGGGCGTCGGGGCACATCAATCAAGCGTCTTACGCTTCAGTGATAATTTGATTGATTTTCATCGAATCCAGTTGCGGCCCAAGGCTGGCGATAACTCCAACAAGTCGTGGCAGTTACCAGGACTCCACTATAAAGTTGACTTTCCAAAAAAATAAAAAACTGTCCTTTGATTGCGCATGCAGCGTAACGCGGCGGCAAATGCGGCACCAACGTTGACGTACAAGGTTGCCCCAGGATCAAAGTGCATAATATTGTGGCCGACTGCGCTGCGCTGCGCCATGTTGCAGCAGTGGTTTCGGCGCCCAGCTCAAAGGCGCAAACTGAATAAACTTTTCCGACACACTGTCAGCCCTGTCCAACTTGCCGACTTGCCTGGCCGACTTCCCGCTGCGGTCTTAAATTTGACAAGCTGCCGCAGACTTGTTTCTGTTTCTGGTTTTTTTTTTCGTGTTGTTGTTTTTTTCTTTCCTTTTGCCTGCACAGCCCAGAAAGGACCTTTTGATGTTTTGAGCGCGGTGGCTCTTGCCACGCTGCCGTTGCCACTGCCACTGCCGCTGCCGCTGCTTAAAGCTATTTTAAAATGATTGGCTTTTATGTCAATATGGATCTTACTTGTCTTTGCTTACTCTCCTCTTGTTTCGCCAGCTGCCTGTGCTTGTGCTTGTGTCTGTGTGTGTGTGAGCGTGGGCAAAGTTTGTTGGTCGTGATGTTTTTTGAGTGCCCCAATAAAACACAATAAATACAGAAATAAATTTTTATACATTCCTCGGGCGAATGTCGCGTAATTCTTGTCGCATTTTAATAGCGCAAAGAAATGTTGTTCCAAGCAATTTGAAATTTCTGTGGGCAGAGTGGAAGGTGGGGGCACGGTGAGGGGGGGACTAACTAATGCCTCAACTTAGAGTGCGGTCAGTTGGCGTGAGAGGCAGGTACAGTTGCCTTGGTTAGCTTGTCGCTTGGCAGGCTCATTGAATTGTTGCCCTTCCCCTTGCTCTCTCTGCACCCCTCTCGATGCTGCTAAACGGTCTGCTATAAATCTCGCATTGCACATGGTGCAGGGGGCAAAGGCGTCGCGAAGGGAATTAAATTAAAACGGCAGCTTCTGCCTCGGAGCACAAATCAAATTTTCGCACCGTCGCGCCGCAAAACAAACAAAACAACAACAAAATCAGTGGCAGCAGCAGCAGAAGGAGCAAGAGCAGCGCAGCCCGAAAATCACATTTGCAATAAGTTGTTGAAAACTGAAGCGTAAAATAAGCATTCGTCACTAAATTGTATTTTGTACGGCGAACTTGAAATAATTGTGCGCCCATAAATTTAAGAGGCAAACGGGGCACAACAACAACAACAACAACAACAACAGAATAAGGCGAAAAAACAACAAGTAAAGTTGGATTTGGGGTTTGACTTTGAATGCGGATTTGTGGCCGACAGGTAGGTCGACGGCCCGTTCGCCGTGGGCAGTGGGCGTGTCAGTTAGTCAGGGGGAAAAAAGCGTGGGAAGGGTGGGGTAGTGGCGCATGTTAAAAGTAGCACGCACAATTGATTTAGGGAAAATTTATGGCGCACATGTGGCGTATACGCGATGTTTGTCAGCCGAGCGGACGCCCTGCGGTATGCAACACATGCGGTAAGGTCGCCTGGCTGTGGGTGTGGGTGGTACACGCAAAAACAGTGCGGCATAATTAACGACAGCGAATCGCGTGAAACATTTTGATGGCAGAGCGAACTGATGGAGCAGGGCAACCCTGTATTTTTAGAGTTTGATTAGGAAGTGATGAGAAAAAGGTTTTGATTTTGTGCTGGGATATTCAGCATATATCTTAAGATAATCATGCATTTTCCATGATAAAACAGGCTCAGATTCAAGTGAGCATCTTCTAGATTAATCAACTAGTCTCCACTCAGAGCCAGGGTATTTCCACTTCGTTGCCAGAATTAACTTGCAAATTGTTGTTTATCTGTTTTTCTGTTTTTTGCTTTTTATTCAGGCAAATTGCATGTTTGATATGATGCCCCGTATCAGTCCTTGTGCCCTGAGACATTGTTTTCTGTGCTGCGGCAATAAAATCAAAGCCATAAAACCTAATGAGCCCGAGCAGCAGTAGCAAGCGGGGCATGTGGCATGCGGCATGCGGCATGCCACACCCTTCTCATCGCAGCACATAATGAAAATCGTGAGCATATTGCAGCGCATCCATTGGCAGCATTAAATCAAGGACAGCAGCTCAGACTAAGGCTTACGTTGAGCTCATAAAACGACGTCGATCGGCGACGTCGGCCACCTACGACGCCCTACGGCGTAGGGCATAAAATGTACGCAAACTGTTGTTGTTCGCATTGTTTTTGTTGTTATTGCTGTGAGCGTGCATAAATTCGGTGGACAAATATAAACAAATGTGCGGGGAGGAGGGGGAGGAGAATGCGAGTCAGCAGCTGATTTATGCGCTGATAATAAAATGAAATTGTTGCGCATACGCCGCGTTGTGCGGCAGCAGAAGCAGAACATACATTGGCCTAAGACACACAGGAAATACTTGTCAGGCGATAGACAGTCGTCTGGAACTGACACGCACTTGTCACACAAAGTACCAAATTACAATTATACAAATTCAGAGTGCACACACACACAGAACAAACCACACGCACAGCAACAACAACAACAACAAGAGCAACAGCAACAACATGAGCGACGAGCCACTGAACTTGGAGGACAAGCCGCGTGAGAAGCATCCCATAGATGAGGAGTTCTTTGAGTCACTGTGGCCACTGATACTAGACGAGAATCCATGCCGTGTGAAGAGCAAAAGTGCAGAGTTCTTTGTGCCCGAGAAGCCTTTCAATCAGCTGCACTGGCACACGTTCCTCAGCAAAGTGGGCTATCCGGGGTACGAGCGACCACATGAGTTGCGCTGCTGCGGTGCAGCACGGAAGGAAGAGGATAGTGAACAGCAGGCAGTCAAGTTGGCCAATGTATTGGCAATGTTTCCGACCCCTGCCGCCTTGGCCAACTTTCAGCCTGGCCGTGCGCTCCGCGTTAGGCCAGTGGATAAGCAAGTCGATCATTTGAGGCACGAGCAGGAACGTCGCCAGAGATTGGCATATAGATTTGCCAATCGCCAATACCCGTGGACCATGCAGACCCCATCGCATGAGCTGGGATTTGCCCTCACGCCCGCACTGCTGGAGGAATTCCCCTGTAAGATGGAGCAGGAGATATTGGAGGGCATACATCACTACAACATTAACTTCATGCTGATTGATGTCGGCAACGAGGTGTGTGCCGAGGATCTTAAGCGTTGGATCAAGTTTCGACCCTACGTGCAGATGCTGGTCACGGTGCGTTGTCCGCGTGTCGAACGCCATTTGCAATTGCTGAAGGTCTTCCAGACCATGATCGTCGAGGAGGACATCACGAACACATGGCACCAGGAGTTGGAGTCATCCCTGTACACGGGCCTCAAGGAGGCCAAAGCTCGCGGGCTCTACAAGACCTGCGCCGATGCGTTTGTTTTTGTTTTTTCACGTTATCGCGGCATTTGCACCTGCGATACGTACAAAGTGCTGCGTCGCATGTAATAAATATGTTGTGTTCAACAGCCTCTCTTGTAGTGCTAGGGGGGGGTAAAAGGGAGGCAGCTGCACAGTTCGATTGGCAACGGGGCCAATTAATGTTGGCTTCACTTCGAGCACATGCACTTCCGGCACTCGACATCGCGCGGATGTAGTTGTCGCGGCTGTCAGAAGTGCCGTGGCACACTTAACACCTCTATACCCTCCCCCCCCTTTCCCCTCCCTGATCAGCTGCCAAGTTTGTCGGCCATTAGCCTCGGAAAGTTAGCAGCAAGTTGGGGGCATATTTCATTCGTTTATTTGGCAAAGCGAATGAAATTTACGCGAAATCCCAACAAATTACCACAGAAGCTTAACAAACTTGAACTGATTATAAAAGTTGACGCCAAAAAAATGAGAAAAAAGGAATGAGAAGGGCAGAGCAAGAGCTGGAGGAGTAGAAGGGAAGCCCTGCCTGGGCGGGAGCCAGCACAACAATAGAAGCCACCGCAGGAGCTGAGTTGCTTGGCGTTTATTTGTTGTTAAAAGTTTTTGTCAATGCGTTGCTACTTAAACAAGTACATACACATACACACACACATATTTATGTATATATACTGTTATTCTCAATACAATATAGCAAAGTTGCCTGGTCGTGCGATAGGATCTTTAACTTTTCATCTAATAATAAGCAAATTCAAAGTTTCCTCAATGTGACAAGAGATAAGAGCTGTGCGAGAGAGAGAGAGAGTGAGAGGTAGGGAGAGTGAGTGCCCGCATATAGACAGCTAATATATGTGTATGTTTATATATAGAAATGAGTGCAAAGCGATTGCACTTGGCGTTCAACTCGTTTCGCCGCATCGCAAATAGATAGAGAACTGAGCGCTCGCAGCTTCTTAATTCGCAAACCAGTTTAAAGACCAGCCAGAGAGTGAGCAAGAGCAAGAGTTAAAAGAGTAAAGAGAGAGAGAGAGAGAGAGAGAGAGAGAGAGAGAGGGAGTGCGGTAGAGCCAGTGCGAGAGATAGCGCTGCGCTTTGTTTTAAAACCCAAATCAAAACATAAACAAAGCGCCGCTGTAAGCTGATTAGACCGAAAGCACGTTTCATTCAAGCAGCAGCCAGAATCGGCTGTATAGTATACTTTATGTATGTATTAGCGGTATATGAATATATAATACTATAATGTGTGTGTGTGTGCTGTGACCCCCGAACCGGCATTTTTTTTTGCTTGCATAATGTGCGTCACCTAGCGGGGGTTGGGCAAAGCCCACAAACCTGTCCGCCGCAGGAAAGTTGCCCAGCCTCGTCTAAGCCGAGAGAGCAACAGCAACAGAAACAGCAACAACAACAGAAGAGCGCAATCAGTCGGGGGAAATTCACGGTGCATAGAGAGCTGCAGGCAGCAATTGATGATACACACTTGATTGCATCGATCCATAGCATCAGTTCTCGCTCGGCCGCTATCAGCAACAGTTCTCAACGCAGTCCAATGGTTAACGCAATGCGGTCTCGGTCGCAGCCGCAGTCGCTGACCCGCTTAGCCTGCCTGCGTCTCTGCCGCTGCCTGTTTGCCCTGCTCAGCCTGCTCTGCCTGCACCCTGGCCAGGCACAGCGACTGCCACCGAACAACTGTGACAACCTCTTTCACTACCAGCGTCAGAACGATCGTTGGATTGGTCATGTCACGCCCACACAGAATGGTTTGAAGAGTGTAGACTGGAAACTGACCTTTGTTGCGCATGGAGTGAACCTGGTAAGTAAGAGAAAGAAAGAGAGAGAGAGAGAGAGAGGGAGAAAGTGTGTAAGTGGGGAAAGTGCCTAAAGTTTGGCTATTTCAGGCTGGCACCATTAGCAACCTTATGCCATATCCCGACGAGGCCAAGGCTTTGCAGAACATGCACGAAGGGGGACACGCTGATACCTATGTGAGATTCGATGGACACTGGGAAGAGTTGCCCAAGATCACTGGCATCCAGCTGAACAATCAGGTGTTGTGCTCATCGGGTGGTTGTAAGTAAATGATTGACAACGACTGACGTTGATTGATGGCAGAATTTAAGAACTTGTATGCATGAGTCATTAGGTAAACTTGTCAATTGGCTAAAGATCAATTCCGGTATTGACCAAGCCAGGTAGCGAGCTAACGAATTATACGTTTATATATAGAAAGATATATTCCCAGTGTGATGGGCGTTTCCGGCGTAATAAGCTGTTTCTTACCAAAACCTCGACGTCCGCTTATTAATTACCTGTAATTAATAATGCCGATTGTAATTGATGGATCCCGTATAGGTAGATCGGTTAAGTAATAAGCTATTAATGATCTTGTTAAAAATGTTATAAGGGAATAATGGAAAGAGTTTAATATGAAGAATCATAGGGTATCTTTAGTTGGTATGGCCTTCTCCTCAACAAATCGTTTAGGGAAAAATGGTTCATGGCAAATTGAAGGGGGATTAATGAGTAAACAACTGAGTCGAAGGGAATTACTTAGTATCTTTTTATTCTTTAGTGTCCTTCACCTCTGTAGATCGGATAGCAAACAATGATCTTGCACCAATGTGTATAATGGAATAGTGTAGAGAGTCTAATGAAATTAAAGTCTAACAGAAGGAATGAGTATGTTCAATATGCACCTTACGCTTCCCAGCAGATCGATTTAGACTAGTCACTTTAGGGCAAAGTTATTATAGAGCAACTTCAATCTGCTCCGCCTTCTCCTCTTTCCAGATCCCGCACCCTCGACTACGCTGACGCGTGAACTGCACATGTCCGTCTCAGTGAAAACGACTTACCAAGTCGCCGGCCCGCAGCATCAGCCCCATCAGCCCAGTCGTCCAGAGGTGACCACGCAGCATATACCGCTGTTCATTAGCAGAAAGCCACCGTTCATCTTCAATCAAGGAGTGATTACTTCTACGGCCAGACCGGCAACACCTGCGTTTTCTTCGAATACCAATCGCTGGAATAACAATCCGTTCTTGACTTCTATAACCACCCGCAAGCCTGTTGTGATTGTGGACACTCGTCATGATCCGTCGCCACCACCTCCTCCAGCACCAGCTGTCGTTGAGTGCGGCATTGAGGGATTCTCTGGATTGCAATACGGTGGCGAGAATGTGCCACGCGGACGCTTCCCCTGGCTGGCTGCACTGTACCACGATAGCAATGTGGATCCCATTAAGATTGAATTGGTCTACAAGTGCGTAACGACACTCATCTCGGCGCGCACCGTCATCACGGCGGCACACTGCATCTATGGCTTCGAGCCGGCACTGCTGCGTGTCTATGTGGGCCGCCACGATGTGACCATGCATCCCGAGAAGGACGCCACACTCATGGCCGTGCAGAAAGTACACACGCATCCGGACTTCGTGGGCAATCTGGTGCCCGACTCTGACTTGGGTCTGCTGGTGCTCACCGAGACGGTGCAGTTCTCGGCATATGTGCGTCCCATTTGCCTCTGGACCAGCAGCACCACACTGGGCATCGATGACAGCGAGCAGGCTGCTGTGGCCGGTTGGGGCATCGACAGCAGCTTCAAGCAGACACGCTTTCCCATGACCGTCAATGTGCGACCAGTTTCACGTGAGGAGTGTCTGCGTGAGATGATTACGGCCAAGGACTTCCTGACACCCCGCACTCTCTGCGCCGGCAATAGCCAGGGACACGGGCCTTGCCTGGGTGACTCCGGTGGCGGCTTGATGGTTTACCGCAACAATCGTTGGCTGGTGCGGGGCATTGTCTCGCTCGCTCAGCGTGCCGGCAACGGCTGCGACCTGTCGCGCTATGTCATCTACTGCGATGTGGCGCGGCATCTCAGTTGGATCGAGCAGAACGTCGTGAGATGAGCGATTAGAGATTAGAGAGAGATTTAAACCGTAAGAAGTGAATAAAAACAAAGCGCTGCCTGTTTGCCTAGTAATTTCCACCTTTATGTGGATGAATGGGAAGGGGTCATTGGGGGAGGGGGGAAGAGGTAACGCCTCTCTCTCGCTCACTCTCTTGCATGCTCAATTCACTCAACTCTCGTTAAGATTCCGCGTTGTACTGGCGGAATTTCCAGTTTACTTAGCATAGTGACTCAACCCCCGCGCCGAGTCAAGTCGATCGCTAGAGAAAATCGCTTCTGGACTGCAGTTGCCCCTCGTTGCTTGTCGCGTGTGCATTAGACAAGTTTTCCAGTTCACGTTCTAGTCAAGTTCCTTTTAATCTCTAGATGATTTCCTCACTGAGGCGGCTGCTGCTGCTGTCACTGCTGCCTCTACTGTTGCAACTTTCTCGGGCACAGCAGCTGCCAGATAATCCATGTTCGGCCTACTTTCAATATGTCCGCGGCGGCAGTGGCAGCGGTGGAATTCAGGGCGAACTGACGCTCAGCTTGCAAAATGGCCGCAATCGCATCGATGTGCGATTCTCGCAGCGTGGCACCCAAGATGTACGTAGTTGCCGTCTCACTCTCTCCCTTCTTCAACTTATTCCACTTCGCAGCCAGCTGTAGTTGGCGGTTTGAAGCCGTATCCTGATGACCCGAGACTGAGAGCGAGCTACGGTTTCGGCAAGTTTCGCCTCGACCTCTTGCCAGATGCATCCGGTGTGCTGCCCAAGCTCACTCGACTCGCCTTAAACGATGCAACGCTGTGTGCGACCAGTGATTGTGAGTAGATCAGCACTTGCTCGCCAGATCCACTCTAATCACTGCTTCCTTGCAGATAAACCCCCCAGTAGCTACTTCAATCGATTTTACATCATGGATGCTCCGCGACAATTAAATCCTCCAGTCATTTTTGATTCGTCTCCGCGACAATTAAATCCTCCAGTCGTTTTTGATTCGTTTCCATCTCAACAAGGTTCTGATGTGGAGTTCAAGACTGTGATCATCAATACGCCGGCGGGCAAGCAGCTGCCTCAGGATACGATTCCCAATTTGCTTGCCGATTGGGTCAAGGAGCAGACTTCGACATCGGTTGCTGTACCCTGGCCAACTCCCACTACAACCACAACCACAGCATCCCTACCGATTCCAGTTTCGTCTCCTTGGCCAGTGGCAACTCCAGCACCATCGCCAGTTTTGCAAATAAACCGCTTCAATCCTAGCCCTGTTTCGTCCTTATTGGTATGCGGCCAGGAGGGCACAACCACGCCTTTTATACAGCGCGGCGAGGAGTTCCCACGTGGTAGATACCCCTGGCTGACGGCTATCTACCACAAGGAGTCCTTTGCGCTGGCCTTCAAGTGTGGCGGGTCGCTCATCTCCGCCAGCCTGGTCATCACTGCAGCTCACTGCGTCTACAAGGTGAAGGAGGATCGCGTACTGGTGGCCATAGGTCGCTACGATCTGGACAATTACCACGAGGATGGCGCCGAGACGCGTGACGCTATACGTATCTTATCACATCCGGACTTTTCGTCGCGCCTGCATCAGCAGCCCGATGCGGACATTGCCTTGATCACAATCGAGCGCCCAGTCATGTAGGTTGAAGCCATCGTTCTTCTTCTTGGAATACAGTTCATCTCTTTGCTTTGCAGCTTCAACGACGTCATTCGCCCGATTTGCCTGTGGGAGGCAGCAGCAGAGGAGATCGAGGCGGAGATAGGTAGCATTGCAGGCTGGGGAACTGATGAGTTTGGCAACTCGATGACTCGCTATCCTCGTGTGGTCGAGGCCAAAGTTGCCACAGAAGCGGAATGTGCCCGCAAGTGGAAGGTGCAGCGTCCGATGGATCGAACCATTTGCGCCGGTAATCTCGATGGATCCGGACCGTGTCTGGGGGATTCGGGGGGCGGACTCATGATTAAGCGCAACAATCGCTGGCTACTTCGTGGCATCGTCTCACAGGGCGAACGCAGCTCGGCCATGCAGTGCAATCTCAATCAGTATGTGCTCTACTGCGATCTTTCCAAGCACTTAACCTGGATAAGTCAAAACCTAAGATAGTCTCGGAGTATAAGCCAAGGGGCAGAAGCAAAAGGCGACACATGCTGCAGCAGATGCAACCCGGTTCCCAAATCAATTATCAACAGTGCAATAAAAACGCCCATAAATATCGAATGTCTCTGTAAACAGCTTACTCTGACAACAATTTAATTCAAAACAAATTGTTGCCTATTGTAATATTTGCATGAGAAAATAACATAAATGCTATTGACTTAAGGAATATCAAATACTCTTTCATTCTTAATCAGAGCACAAATCTAATTATGGTGACTTTTTATCTAATTTAGTTAGTCAAAGAATAATGATAATGCTAACAAAGATAGGAGATCCCAGATAATTTTATAACGATTAATCATGATATCTTTAGCTTTAACTCTTCCAGAAGTTCAGACCCTATTTCTTTCTCAAGCAGTTCATAGATTTATTTATTAAAACTGATCACCTGAGAATGTTTTCTAATGACCTTAACTCGGATAGTAAGATAATATGAATATCTTAGGTTTTGATCTTAAGATCTTTGAAAAATTTTAAAACGTTCTCTAATATTCTAATATTAAATAAAATCAAAACGATATAAGAAATAAACATTTCATCAAATCTACACTAAGAAGGCATCTGCTTAGTCGGTGCTGCTCACTTGCCGAGCTATCCGGTTTCGCTTCGATTGATACACGCCGCTCGATAAGCCGACTGCGATTGGGACTGAAACTGAGATTGAGTGAGAGCAGAGACAAGTGTAAATCATTCGCAGTACGATTCTCGGTGCGTGTAGATCGTTCAAGCTCAGGTTCCGCTCTATATAGACACCCGAGCTGATACGTAGCGCGAGTGTAGTTATAGAATACGTATTGTTGTTTGTTCTGAGTGTTAGCTGAATACGGATCTGCTGAGATGCTAAGCGGGCTGCAATGGGCGGGCATCTTGCTGCTAATAACCGGCTCAATGTCGCCCACTTGGGCTCAGCAACTGCCTTCCGTGGCGTGCCCTGAGTATTTCGAGTATCTGTCATTCAACGGCGAGTTCATAGGTCACATTGCCCTGCGACACGATCCACTCTATGAAACAAATAACCTCAGAGTGGAGTTCTCACAGTACGGAGCATACGAATGGGTGGGTTTTCCAATGAATCATCATGCTGGTGCTCTACCAGTTCGGAGTTCCGAGTCTTATCACACATTGACCCGTTCAGATGTTTGCCTTCTTTCACGCTCACTAAACGAGCCGTCAATAAATTGCACATCTAATTGCTTTTGTCAATCGCTAATCGAGGCGGGAAATAAAGGAGTCTTGCAAAGAATCTTTATAAATAGCCTGCCGAGATCAAGTTCTTCGCTGCGAAGTGAAGCACTCAAAACCCGTTTGAAGAAAGCTTTTGGTTGGTTAAACCAATTGAATTGTAGATCCCCCTCGATAGTGACGAGATTTATATAGCGAATTGTAAATACTCTTTGAATACTCTTGCGATGTTTACAAGGAAGTGATTTAGGGTTTCTTTACTTGTATTTCAGACCTATGTGGGCAGTCTGTCGCTGCTGGATGATGAAGAGACCACCAAAGACAACATACGAAATGGTCGACCAATAAACTACCGCGTTGACTTTCCCATTCCCAGCAATCCGCCCAAGCTGACGCAGATCAGGCTGAACAACGCAGTGCTCTGCGAAGCTCCGCAGTGTACGTAATTCTCATCTGTGCAATTATCAATTAGTGAATGAGAATGTTTAATTCCCTTGCAGATGGACGACCACGTACAGCGATCTCATTGATGCACACGCTGACCTCCACGGTGCCGCTCTCCTTTCTGCCCACATCGAATTTTCCCTCGGGTCAGACTTTTCAGTTCCAGCCTTCACAAACACCTCAGCCAGTGCGTCCAGTGCAGCAGCCATCACAGACACCTCAGCAAGTGCGTCCAGTGCAACAGACACGTCCAGCGCAGCCTCAGTTCCCCAGCCGAGTGGAGCCTGAACCAAACGAAGCCGAGCAACCCGTCAATTCCGCTCCGCTTAACGAAATTTGTGGACGTGAACGTGTCACTTCGACGCCGCTAATCTTTCAGGGGCGTTCACTAGAACGTGGCCAGTTACCCTGGCTTGTGGGCCTCTTCGAGCGTAATCGCGATCTATCGCTGCTCTTCTTCTGCGGCGGCACACTCATCTCAGCCTCAACAGTGGTCTCGGCGGCGCACTGCTTTCGCATTCCTGGCCGAGATGTGCCGGCCAGAAATACGGTTGTCTCGCTGGGACGCAATACCATCGATCTCATCTCAGATGGGGAACTACGTGACGTGGCGCAGTTGCTGATCCACGATCAGTACAAGCAAACGACGGAGGCAGATCTGGCCCTGCTTCGCCTGGCCAAGCAAGTCACGTAGGTGAAGAACATAATTGCTGGATAATCTATTTGAAATAATCATGAATTTACTTTTTAGCTTTAATAACTTCATTGTGCCCATTTGCCTGTGGAACGACAACTTCCCCCTTCAGTTGCCTTCGGGCTACAGGACCTACGTAGCCGGCTGGGGTGCCGACGAGCTGGGCAATGCAAATACCAAGCTGTCCAAGATTACGGATACGAATATTGTTACCCAAGCGGACTGCCTGCGCGAGTTGCCCGCTCGTCTCGTCCAACCGAATACCATCTGTGCCAAGAAGGCCGGAGCCGGTCCCTGCGGCAGTGACGGAGGCGGTGGCCTGATGTTGCGTGAGAACAACCTGTGGTTACTGCGTGGAGTCATAGCGGGAGGTCAGCGTAACGGTAGCACCTGCGATCTGAGCAGACCCGCAGTCTACACCGATGTGGCCAAGTACATTACTTGGGTGCAACAGAATATGTGGAACTAGTAGCGGGAGCTACCCACTCCTCTCATACATAACTTAGTTAATCTCTTCCTGTTGATAATAGGAAAAAAATGCATTCCGATTCGACACACATGCGGAAGATCCATGGATTCCCAGCACGTCATCAATGGGTAATTTGCATGCAAATTGTTAGTGTATTATTGTAATCGAGCTGATTGAAAATAAATGAATAATATAATCAAAGCAACATATATACTATATAGCAAGTAGTATACGCCTAATCTCTCAGCTTGTAAACAAACCGTATGAAGAGAGCCGCGAACTGTTCTGTTTGTGTTTTGCAATTCAATCAAAACAAAGCGAACGGGGAAGTTCTCAAGAGCGCAGATCAGTCGACTCGCGTTATGAGTGACTTCGGCTTTTCATCTCGCTTGATCAGTTCACGATCGGAATTGACATCGGCATCTTACTACCACCGACAGTCTTCGTTAGGCGCTCTGCGAGTGCGGTTTGAATTGCAAGTGTTGATTCGCATTGATCGTTTCGAAGAGGGACCATCAAGTTAGAATGAAACAGCTACACAAACTGCCAGGCAGCTTCCTCGCTCTGTTTTCTTTGTTGTCGCTTCTCGCGTTGCACAGCTCGTCGGCTCAGCGTGTGCCCCCTGTCGCGTGTCCACAGTATTTCGAGTATCTCGGCTACAATCAGGAGTATGTGGGGCATATATCTGTGCGCCACGATCCACAATTTCAAGAAAATTCAGTCAGGGTTGAGTTCTCCCAACCCGGTACACTTGATTCGGTGAGCGAAAATTCCTCAATGGGGGGGAAACTACTATTGTTGATAACGGTATTACGTCAGTAATACTAACTCAGGCGCGATATCGATTGTGCTTATCACACATTGTAGATTTTGTGATTTCCCCATAGCTGTTTCCCTTTTTCAGTAAATCACAACGTGTTAGAGTGATATAAATAAAGATATCATTAACGATTGGAGTCCGTATTAATTAACGTTTATTTTAACAAGCCATATATTTATTGATTTTATACCGGCTTTAAATTTTACTTATTCTAATTCTGTCTGGCTATACCCTACGAAAAAAGAGAAAACGGGTTGACTTAGCCATGTGCACCTGTTCGTTTGAACGTGCTTAAGAATTTACAGAGCTAGAGACACCGAATTGGGAATAAACGTTAACTTATACCATGCTCAGACAAAGTTCAAATGTTCGCTGACCTCGTAATTTAGTTATTTAATTTTCAATTCTATAGATAAGCGAAATATTAAAAATAAAACATTTTGCTTCGCTTTATACATAAATGAATATAATATATACACAAAATTGCAATTCTCTAGAGGTTTTAGGTCAATGTTTTCTATAATTTCGAATACAGATTGCGCGAATCATTCATGAGCATTTCATCGCTTTCGCTGTTGTGTCCATGCCCGCCTGTCTGAGTGAAAGTGAGAAAGCTTTAGGTCTCTTCAGAAGTTCTGTTCAAAATTGGTCAAAGAGTATCTCAGTATCGGGCGCACTGGACTGTAGCTGGTTTTTTGTTGACTTTGTCAGCTTCACGCGTTCTTTGTGTTCTCGCGATTAAATAATACACACAAGTTTGCTCGCGGATGAGTCTACGCCTGCGTTCCAGAAGTTGTGCGACCGGTTTCGGACCATTGGTTTGGGTGCTGCGATAAATCGTATTGCTGCTGCGTCGGTTGTCGTTTTTCTTATTTTTGTTTTATTCACATTAGTAAAACCACAAGGTGTTGGTTTAACCGGGTTGATTTATTGCTCTATAGATATACATAACAGTACGGTATGCTTCCTTTTTTATGTGACACGGGAATCACAAGTGCTCACACTTCATATAGAGATGTCGAGCCGGCGCTGACTCATCGACAGCCTTGTCTGCTGTGGGGGAAACCTCAAGCCGTTGAGTGACCGAACTCATTTCCTTTCTCTTTTCATCTTAAGAACTACGTGGGGACCCTGACACTGTGGGACGACGAGGAAACCACCAAGGACAATCTGCGCAATGGTCGGCCTATACAATATCGCGTGGACTTTCCCACACCCGGAGTGATACCCAAGCTGACGCTCATCATGTTGAATGGCAACGTCTTGTGCCGCTCTTCGCCATGTAAGCAGAGTCTCTTTCATGCGCATCGCCTATTAACGCACTTCTTTTGTAGATCCTCCCACCAGTGTGATGCTCTCCTTGTCGCACTCGCTGCGCTCCACAACATTTCCACTGTTCGGCTTTAGTCCGCAACAACGACCGCAGTTTATACCACCATTCCAAAGGCCAATGTTCCAGAATCAGGACTTTGATGAACGACCCACATTTAATCCACCTCCGCCTCCCCCTCCCCCACTGGTTTTCGCGTCTGGACCCACGCCCAGAGCAACTCCCCGTCCCACACGGCCAGCCCCGGCACCAGCACCAGCGCCAGCGCCCGCGCCCAGCTCACCTGGTCAGGGGCTTGCCCAGCTTAGTCGTATCTGTGGCCGCGAGAAGGCCGTCAGTTCGCCACTCATCTTTCATGGCGCACAGGTGGCCCGTGGTCAGTTGCCCTGGATGGTGGCACTGTTCGAGCGTGTGGAGAACGGCGTCACATTCTTCTGCGGCGGCACACTCATCTCCGCCTCGACGGTGTTGTCGGCGGCGCATTGCTTCCGCTATGGCATCCGCGAGGTGCCGGCCAGCCGAGCAGCGGTCTCGCTGGGCCGCAACACACTCGATCTGGTGTCGGCGGGTGAGCTGCGCCAGGTCTCGCTGCTGGTCATACACGAGCAGTACACACCGGACAACTTCACGGATGCGGACATAGCGCTGCTGCGTCTCTCATCCCCGGTGAGGTGAGTGCAATCTGAGTGAGCAACCACATCAAGAGTACCTCAAGTGTTTGCTTTTCCCGCAGCTTTGGGGACTACATCAAGCCCATTTGCCTGTGGAACGAGAACCATCAACTGCAGCTGCCGTCGGGTCACACCTCGTACGTTGCGGGCTGGGGAGCGGATGAGCAGGGGAACGGTAACACTCGCATTGCCAAGATGGCGGACATACACATCGTCACCGAGACGGAGTGTCTGCTTGGCCTCAAGTCGTCGGAGAGTCTCAGGCGCGTGACCGCAAACACGATTTGTGCGAGCAACAGTCAGGGTGCCGGACCCTGCACCGGCGACTCCGGTGGCGGTCTCATGTTGCAGGAAAACGATGTGTGGCTGCTGCGCGGCGTCATCTCAGCCGGTCAGCTACTGGCGAACCGCTGCGATCTGACGCAGCCCGTCATCTATACCGATCTGGCGCGGCACATCGACTGGGTGCGCCAGAATATTTGGTTCTAGTTGATCCACTTAGTGTGTCTTTAGTCGAACGACTTGTGTGATAGAAGAGGGTTTCGAATTGTGTGCCAAAATAAATGCTTAGCTTAGCTTAGACGAAATTGAAAAATTGCCTTGCAAGTGCAATTTGTCAGGGCGGTGGCAATTTAGTTTCATTACATGCACTTCAGACTGTCGCTCGGTCTTGCTAAATGGGGCTAAATTGCGAGCGGCGGCAAAAGTCGCGAACGAAACGCGCGCAAAACGCGCCATCGGGTACAACAGGTGCTTGGCCGAGAGAAGCGCTCTCACGCTGTTGCGCGCGCTCTCTCTCTTTGTCTCTCTCTGCCAGCAGCAAAGCTCTCTCTGCTCTGTGCTGCGCTGCGCAGTTTGTTCGCCTATGCGAGGCGGCAACTTGAGCACATCCTGTTGAATCGTTGCCGTTGCCGTTGTCGTGGTCGAGCTTCGACAAGTTAGTCGCGTATGAAATCGCTTCAAATTTGTTGCATACCACGCGCGGCAGCACTGGCAAATGAACGCACAGCATTCGGCACAGCGTTTACCGTTCGCCTTGCTCGGTCGCCTCGCTCGTGCGTGCTGCCCATCGCAGTCAACGTTCAGCCTTCAATTCGCACAGTTCGGCGCGGCAGCAGCAGCAGTAGCAGCAGCAGAAGACGCAGCCAACGCAGCCGACGGACGCAATTGCCGACGCATCACTTTGTGAGACACTCGAGTGCGTGCGTCTCTACACCTGGGTGTGCGTGTGCTTGTGCTAGTGCATGTGTGTGTGTGAGTGTGCCAGTGCGTGTGCGTGCGAGTGTCCTCTACCTCGATCGACTGTCGCGCTTCTCATTGTGCTTATCACGCGCGCGGCAGAAGAAGAAGCAGCACAAACACAAACAGAAACAAGAATCAAAGCAGACACGAGTCCGAAATAATTCTCAGCACGTTTCAGTGTGGCCAAAATTAACAGTTAGCAGTTTACAGTTACAATTTGATAATTGCTGTAATTGCAGCCGTGTGTGGCAGACAATCTTCTCATGCAGCAAATGAGTTGGCCAGGCAAACGTCCCCTCAAGCTGACCTGGCACAACTTGCTCTGAATTGCACTGGGACTCTCGCATTAGGCAAATCGCACAGCCGGAGAATGCCTGCAGCTCGAGTCGCACTCGAGTGACTGAAGCACCCCAAAGGAATATTGACTACGAATCAGAGAACAATCGCGCAAACGTCAGCGCAATCAGAAGCCACAATGCCGCGCCGCAGCTGCCTGGCAGCGTCTTGTGAATCCATCTGAGATTAAGAGTCGAGCAGCGTCAACAGCAGCACAGAGTGAACGTAGAGTCGCCTGTCTCCCGCTACCCCTTCCCCATTTAGTTTGATTCTACCCTGCCCTGTCCAACGTCGTCCTCGACTTGCAACAACATGACAAATGCCGTAAACGCCGCAACGGCTCTGGCAGCCCTTGCCGCGGCAGCGACAGTTGCAGCAGCAGCAGCAACGAATCACGGCAGCAACAACCACACAAATAACACTGGTGCAGGAGGAGGAGGAGGAGGAGGAGCAGCAACAGGAGGCAGCACAGGACAACGCAACCATAGCTCGCTGCTGCTGGCAGCCGATCACCTGCCGTTGCAGCTGACGACGACCTCGAAGGTGGATCTGGACTTCGAAATCGACATTCAACTGCTGACAAATGGCTATGACGGCACCACGGTGAGTTCAGCTCGAGATTGATTGCGGGAGAGGATGTGGGGGGGAGGGGTAACTTGTGCAGCGATTGTGATTCTGCAGAGTGGTTTATTGCGGTCGCCTTCAGCTGTTCGGATTCAGCTTACCCGCTTTATGCGCATAGTGTGCTCGTAAAATTATCCTTTAACTCACCTTCACAAAAGATATAGGTATTGCCAGCTATTGTTGTTGTTGTTGTTGCTGTCGTGTAATTTACTGTTCGATCGGTCGTCAGCCATTGCGTCAGCCATAAGCTTTTATGAACCTCATTTTTATTACACGCGCCCGCATCGTAGCGACATTGTTGCCCGATTGCATGCGGTTTATGGAGCGTATGCGTAATAAATATCCGCACTAGCCTTTAATATCGCATATGTCAAAACAAAGACTGAGACATTGACGCTGACAAAGACAATGAACGACAACGACAACGACGAGGCAAAACAATGGGCGAATGACAATCGTATTATCCTGCAAGCTTCGTATTCTGAGGAATGAGCGGGAGATCAATGTAGTGCTTGCAAAGCGAGTGTACTTTGTGATGATAAGGAGTGTTTATATATGCAAAGACATTTCAAAAGAGTACGCAACAAGTCTCAGATAATACCAACAAATTACCAAGAAATGCAACACGAAATATCAGACATCTAATGCTTCAACCTCAATGTTGTATGTGGCCACAGTAAATCACCTTCCTAAATTGTATTTCAATCGGATAAGAGCCACACACACACACACACACACTGACACATGAGCCATTCACGGGAATTATTTTCCCTGTTGCGTGTGTGTAAACGTATTTGAATGCCCCGATGTGTATCTGCTTGTAATATCAGGGGTATCACGGGCATTACGGGTAGCCAAGTGCGCTGAACTCCGGTTTGTTCAAACTTGTTTGCCCTCCCAAAAAAAAAGAAATGAACTTTACTTTCGGAAAACTTTAACAAGATTTTGTCAATAATTTCCAGTTTTCCACGGGCGATTCTATTGACTTGTTCATACATATTTTCTAAACTTCGTCGATGGATTTTATTGGCAGCAAAGTTGAGTTTAAATAGATTTCATGAGTACCAGATACAGATACATGTGCTATGGCAGCGTGAAACTTTTTGTTTGCGCCGTTGAGAAGGGAATACTTTTGATTTAATCAAAACTTTTATTCGCAATCGAATGAATCGCAAATTAAATTGAAATTATATTAGATATTGAAAACAAAATTCAATCGGATTAATGTGGATAGTTACAGTGCTAATAGAACTATCTGCCAGTTTCATTGCATTCAATGTGGAAACTCTTCTCGTTCTACTTCTGCAGGTGAATTCCATTTAGCAGACAATTAGCGCACATCAGAACTCATTTACAATGCTTACTTGCAATGTATTTAATAGAAGTAATTATGAAAAACGGAGAATAGTCTAGGAGGGAGAAGGGGGGGCGGTGGGGCAAAAAGTTGCTCATTCCCCTCTATTTATCTTATTATATTTCGCAGCTGCTCAGCTGCTAAATGAAAATGAATGCCAGCCTCATTAGCAGAGCACGCACACGTGAAAGTTTTCCCAGCAGTAGAATGTGTGACACACAGACAGACAGACAGACAGACAGACACACATACATATGTATACGTATGTATATCGATGCATAATCCACTTTTGAGATAGGGAAGGCAGCAGGGAGCGCGTTCAGGTAAACCAAACTTTATCCTTCAATTTTGGCAAACGAAAATTTTACGTGCTCAACAAAGAGAGAGGGAAAGAGAGAGTAGTATGAGAGAGATAGAGAAAGGTATAGAACTGGAATATAGCATTTCAAGCATGTGCTATATAGCCGCCATATCCGTTACTAATATTCAGAGACACGACGAGCTGTTCGCACGTTTAACCTGCAATCGAATGTAAATAATGAGTTGCACGTAAGTTGGCGTGCCACCTGGCGCACAGTTCGTGCCACGTCGCAGACACATCACATGTGGCAGATACCCACAACAACGCCACCCCCCCCTCACACGTGCTCATACAACTGGAATGGAGAGGGGGAGTGTGTCGTTTAGCATTTTCCGCATAAATAGATTTTTAACTAATTTATAAACAACTCTGCGGAAAAGCGGGAAAGCGGAAAAACGGCGACGCGCTGCACTCGACAACATGTTAAAAACTTTGTTTATGTGCTCGTACTTGTAACTCAATTGGGTCAATTTCCCCTAAATGTGTTTTCCCACACACTCACACACACACACTTACATACACACATTGAGTTGATAAATTGGCATTTCAATTTGCAGCGACAAAATCGAAGCTAATTTAAATGGGTTTTTTAATTAGCCGACATTGAAGTTGCCCTTTAGCAGTGAGCACTCAAAGGAGACACAGAGTATGCTTATTCCCTTCAGCACCCCCTCCCCCTCTTGGGGCTTTTGAAGTACTCTCAAAAGAACGTTGCTTTTTGAACTTGCATCACGTATACGACATGTTGTGCAATCTCTAATTGAATTATTAATCCACTCGACCGACATTTACCGTTGCCTGGGCTACACACACACACACATACACATTGATTATTATTAAGACATTTTTGCATTTGCCTTTGTTGCCATTATGAGTCTATGTTTCTCCCTCTCTCCCTCTCTCTCTCTCTCTCTGTCTCTCTTGCGCTGCCTGTGTTGTGTTTGCATTTGATGCCGTATGTTCTATAGCCCGGAAGCAACGCAGACACACACAGAATAAGTTTAGTTTCGCATTGTTCGGCGCCTTTGCCAGGCAGCGTCGCATAATAATAATAAAATATTAATGGCATTAAGTATTGTTGCTTTCGCATGCCGACGCACTGATTGCTTCCCATTCAGCCACGACCTCAGCTATTCATACGGTATTGACCATGGGCACATTGTGTGACTGGCACAATGCAAACACACCCACACACACTCACACTCACACTCACACACACGCACCCAGCCATGCATGGCAAATAGAAGTAATTGAAATGTGCACACATTTCCGCCAATAATTTGTGTGAATTCGTTTAGGATTACATCACTGCGGGCGGGCAGTGGGCGTGTCCGGTGGGTAGGAAATAAAGGATATTGATGACCGAGTCAATCGCAATGACAAATTCGTCATAATTGTCAGCATGCGATAATATCAATCACATTATTGCCCATTAGCATTGTTCCTGCAGATTTCCACTTGCCCCACCCCCGGCTCGTCTCGTCTGACTTGCTCGCTCCTACTCCCCACTCGCACTCCGGATATCATCAGCAATCCATTATTGTAATTAATTTAGGCTTTATTTCGCATTAAGCTCTACAGCTCTATGAGACTGTTCGTTTTTGTTTCTTGGCCATGATATCAAAATAAAAATCAAATGAAAATGAAAATGAAAATGGAAAATAAAATAAAATCAAACAAACATTTTGCACTTGGCAGACAAAAAGCCAAAGCTCAGCAATTGAATTTAATTAGCTGGAATTAAATGCCACCAGCAGCAATCTGTTTGACAGTCCCTGTGTGTGTGTGCGTGTGTGTGTGTGCAGTTGGCAGTTGACTGGCTTATTATGGAGAGAGCCGCAAAACAAATGGCAAATGAGCCGCACGCTCGGGAGCATTGCGCTCTTTGCTGCCCCGCCCCCCTCCGACCGACCATAAATTGGGTCACAAATATAAACCGCAAAAGGGAATGCAAACAGACACACGCACGCACACACACACCAATGCACACCAATGCACTTCTCTGTCTGTCGCTTAGGAGCCACGTCTCTGGTCTTTTCACACCTCCGACTAGCCCATTATGCCCGACCGCACAGTGGCCGCAGTGTGTTTGTATAGGTGTTGCCAACTAATTGCACAGGACATGCCATACGTCTGTCCAACTGTCTGTGGCAGTCTGTCTCTGCCCCTCTCACTCTCGACGACCCCGACGATGTGTGTGCTTGCGTCACTCATGCAGCAGATGAAAATGGCAGGTAATGTCTGATTTTTATGTTGTCTTCAATGGGGTTGCCCCTCGTTCCTTCATCCAGCTGGGGTCAGATGGCAGCTAAAGATTTTTTCAATGCACACTCAAAGGGTTTCAATAAGCCCGAAAGGCTGCCATTTTATTGACCATAAAATGTGCGGCTGTCTCTCACTCAGACTCGTGTTGCCTTTTTTCCTCCCTTCCCCTTTTTTTTCCTCTGCCAGTTTCATTTCGTTTTTTATGGTCTTGTGCGCTGCCGGATTTGTTGGCATTGCTCTATCCATGTTGTTGGGCTCGAGAGTTGAGCAAGTTGAGCATGTAATTGCGAGTGAACAATGAGCGATTACATTAGACAGGGCATCCGATAGCGCCAAGGCGTGGCAGGATGCTGTGAGTGATGCTTCGCACTGCGCCTGCATGTATGCAATGAAAGTGGCGCACTCGTTTCTGCATATAACTCAATAACTAGTTAGCAAACGAGGCTAATACGCAGGCAGGTTGTGCATGTGTCAGTGTGTGTGTGTGTGTGGAGTACAATGTGAGGAGCGGCACTTGCGATGTGCTCGAGAAAATCCCGTTGAGTCCGACTGCCATAAAACAAGCGCAGCTGCGCGATTCAGCGAGTGTTTGAGTGTGGGTGTGACTCCTCTGCTGCTGCTCCAGCTTCTGCTGGCGTGTGTCAACAAAGTGCACTTCAGACCGTGTGAGCTGGCTGTGCATATTTGCCGAGCACACTCACACACACAAACACAGTGCGCGGTGCAGCCAACTGAGGCGCTATGCTGCGCTCGTTTTACAAGTTTTCCGCTCAAATTACTCAGGCAAGTTGAGAAAAACAAGAAAAGGAACACACGACACAAGGCATAAAATCGATGGCAACAACTCGCAGTTAAAGTGCGATAAGGCAGCAGATGCAGATGCAGATGCAAATGCAGATGGCGATGCATGAAAAAAGGAAACAGACAAACCTATAGATGCGAGCGACAGTTCGCAATCAACTTCAGTCTACTGCGACTGCCGGCGACTGCGGCGGCTTTCGGGCAAGTGGCAAACAACTGCAGCTAATTATCCTGCCGTAGATACGGATCCGTTTCGAGAGGAATCCTTTGGCAGTCACAGGTTAATCGATAGTTGCGGACGAGAGCATTGCGAAATTAGCATTTTCCCCTGGTTTTTGTTGTTGTTCTCTGTTGATGTATGCAGAGGTGTGTGTGTGTGTGTGTGTGTGTGTGTGTGTGTGTGTTTGTATTTGTGTGCCTGCATTGAGCACGTTTTGCAATTATCAATCTAACGACAATTATCAGTGGCAAGTCCAGGCAAGTTGTCAATGCGATGCAGTTGCCACAGCTCAGGTATGCCCAGTGGACACCGTAGCATGCTGAATTTTAATAACTTTAATGCAGCAAGAAGACTACAAGATACTTACGTGCAAGGCACTGGAAGGATGGCACTTTCTACTAAATAATCCAGCATAAATTGGGTGAGGAAGTGGAGAGAGAGAGAGAGAGAGAGAGAGAGAGAGAGAGAGAGAGACAGAGAGACAGAGAGTGAATGTAGAAGAGAGATATATATTATAAAAGTAGCCAAAGAAGGTTTGTAAATAAAAAGCATAGGAAATGAACAAAGAATAGGGACAAAGCGAAAGCGCGAGGGGAACAGAAAAAGAGGCCGAGAAAGGGAGAGATTAAAATTAAATTTTAGATAGCGATTTAAAGAGCAAGAAGAGCGAAAGAACACTCTGCTTGAAGGAAAGAAAACAAAATATATAAAAGATTAAGGAAATTACAGATATAAGTAGATAATAGGAAACAGTATATTTAGGTAACTTCCCTAACCAATAATTTTTTTTATTTATTTTTTTCTTTTATTATTATTATTAAGTGAAGAATCCGTACATCATAATATTGTATCTTAACATGTAACCAATAATACATTGCAAGTATTATAAACAAAGCTTTACAGGGTATCTGGTTGCATCTAACTGTGAGTGGGCTAATCCTCAGCTATTAATAATTCATAGAGTTTGATACGAGTATATGCTCAAAGACCGCAACAGAAGCAGCTTGGGGTATGTCGCCAGCGGGCCAAAACTTGCCCAGCATCGTTGGCACACCTCAAGTGTGAACCTCAAAGCCGAAGGCTTCAAATGGGCAAAGAGCCAGAAAGGCCTTCGCATGCCTCAAATATAATTAATGCTTTAATAATTGAAAATGCCAGCCCCTTGGGTCTACCAAGGACCCTCCTGCAAAGTGATGAAATTGGAAAAGCCTTTCGAGGCGCAAAAGAAAAGAAACGCCTTTAATGCATCCAGACAGTGCCGTCGATTCGCATTAGGTTCTCATTTGCATTTATGCTCGGCCTCGTTAAGCTGCTCGCATAAATCTTTGGCAGAATTTCATAGATGCTTTGCCTCAATTATGACGATTTAGCTCGACACGGGGCTGGGTGATGTGGCAGATACTTTTAGGCAAACTCGAGTGCCTCAGCCTGGCGCAGCGTCTATTTGTTTAATTACAACTGTAACAACAATTGTGAGACAGAGAAAATGATAGCAAAGAAGAGAAAGAGAGAGAGAGAGGGAGAGCATGTGTCGTGTTGACATGACTTTCAGCTGAGTTTAATTATGCCGAATGCCAACACTGAGCACAAACAAGGCACCTACACAGTGCCGCACAAACATATGTGCACATTCTCACACTCCAGCACAACTTGCGACTTGACAATCGTAGACAAATGTAAACAGTAACGACCCAACTCAACTCAACGCGTCTCAGCACAACTGGAGCTAAAGGATGGCAGTCCTTGCAGTCAGCCTGGTGTGGGCTGCCAACTTTATGCAATTGTCGACTGTCGTACAAGCATTGACAGCTCCAACAATGGCTGCCAGAGCAGTTTGACAATTGTTATTACAGTTTACAGCTGCTTCAAGTGTGTGTGTGTGTGTGTGTGGGCATGGGCGTGGCACTCAAGTGAGACGTTTGCCGAGTGCATAATTTAAGAGTGTTGGCCAGAACGGGTAGATTGCCACATAAGTGAGTTAAACAGGCAGACTGCAGCAGCCAATTAACATGAGGAGACTTCGAAGGATTGTGGTTTATTAATAAACGAGTTTCCGAATCGAGAGACCTGCGTTTAACTGCCCCACTCAGCTTGGCTAACCGAAAGCAAACTCCCAAACCGAAAGGCTTTAAGTTGGGCTAGCGAACTTAACAAGCTTCGTAAAATGTTTGAGGCGAGGGCAGCCTCAGCAAATATTTGCGCAGCGCATAAATCAGCATGTTAGCACTGTTATTATCGTCGCTATGAGCAAACCGGGCCAGACTGGGCCAAGCCAGGCCCATCCGGAGTATGGCGAGTCTGCATGCAAGCATTTCCTTCTGCCCAATTTGCCGACTTGCTAAACTAAATAAAAGCCGCAAGTGTGAGTGCACATCTATTGTGAATAACGTTGAGGGGATGAGGCAGATGAGGAAAGAAGCAGCAGGAAATGCCTACGAAATTTCTTGTTTATAATGCCAGCTTAAATTTATGCTAATCATTGTCTGTGTGTGTGTGTGTGTGTGTGTGTGTGTGTGTGTGTGATCATACGAGTATAGCATAAGATAACTCCAGGCCGCAGTCTGCCAAAGTCAGTCGCAAGCAGCGAGTGAGTGTGCAACATGTGCCACGAGTGTGGCCTGCGGCCTTAAAATTGAATGTTTAATGAATACTTAATGTACTCGTTGTCAGCACCACACACACACACACTGACTCGCACAAGTACATGCACATACATGTTTATTTACGTACCATCCCCAACCGAAACTTTTGACACGAGAATTCCATTATATAGTTGCGCTTTAAGCTCCTCGGCTTTAAGCTTAAGGCGAACTACTCTTTGGGGCGGGACTTTTATTAGTCGATTTCGCAGTCAGCCAAGTGAATAAATTTCTTATGCATCGCCAATGAAAATTTAGTGGGAAGCCAATGCGAATAAAACCCGAATGACTCGCAGTAGTCAATTTAATAACTGAACTGCACCGAGCTGAGATGAGCTGAGCAGCTGCAGCAAATCCCTTAGAATCGCATCGAATTGAATGGAATCGAATCGAATCGAATGAAAGCAAATAAATGAATTGACGCCTGACGTGGTAGCCTGGCGAATGAGGTCAGCAGTGTGCAATGAGTGCACTCAGTGAGTGCATCTTCGACTCGAGTTTAACGGCAAAGCGCACATTTCAATTGTGCAGATTCTAATGCCAATATTCGATTTACGAGCGGAGGCCAGTAGAGCGTGGTTAGTGTCGAGTGTTGGAGGCGTTATTACACTGTCCCTGGAGAGAGGGACAGGGTGAGAGAGAGTGAGAGAGGAACAGAGATGCAAACTGTGAAGATTTATATAAAGGAAATTGTTTTTCAGTGAGAAAGATATTTTGAACTTACATTTTTCATTAGGTCAAGGCATAGGTACTTAGACATAGACATAGGTTTATTTTTCTGCTTTGTTATAAATTATATAACATATAATAAATTTAAGGATCTATTCATCATTTATTTACCAGTAACAGATATATTTTGATCTTACATTTCTCATTAGGACAAAGCATAGGTACTTGGAATTAGGCTAGGTACTAAATTTTTTCAGTTTAGTCATAAATTATATAACATATAAGGATCTATTCATCATTTATTTTTCAGTAAGAGATATATTTTGAACTAACACTTCGCATTTGGTCAAGGCATAGGTACTTAGACATAGGCATAGGTACTTCATTTTTTCAGCTTGAGCATTAATCATATAACATATAATACATTTAAGCATCTATTCATCATTTCTTGTACACATTGTACCTTTATTGCTATTGCTGAACTCTTTTTTTTTCCTTTTCACTTTGTTATGTATTCCCTTCATATGATTCTCCTGATTCTGACCTGATTTCACTTAGTTTCCCCCTGAAGAGATTTGCAAGAATGTGTCAGCTTTATCCCGGCAAAGACATCTATTATTTTCAAGTGTGCACTCATTCCGAGTGCGAATGTCGCTTTGTATTGTCGGCTCTTCCTGTAAGGAGCTCAGGCAGTGCAATTTCTTGAGCTCTATTGAAATATAAGATTCCTTTGCCGGTTACCGTTGCTGCCCGTGGCAGCTCGAGCAACTAGTTTCCTGTTCCACTCATTGTTTATCCCGACAATGGAATAACAACAACAGTTCAAGTGGCGCAACTTCTCAAATGACACTGTAAAGTGAGTTAAATAAACAGGCGCCGCCATCATCCGGGCGCAACAAGGGCCTGTCGGTCTCACTCTTGGGCTCTTAGTGGGTACTGTTGGTTGCTGTTTGCTGCTACTGTTGCTGTTGCTGTTGCTGCTGTTGGTTTTTCTTAGTTGGTTTTCCATGTTGGTTTTGCTGTTGGTTTTGCTCATTATGCGCGTGTTGTGTCATTTCTTTGCTTGTAAATCACACTACTTCCGGCAGGCGTTCATGTTTACACTTACACGCTCACCTAGAGGCATACGCACATACATGCAGACAGTCGGACGAGGGGGGGGAAGGGGGCAGACAATCAGGCAGTTGAACGCACTGAGTGGAGAGAGAGCAAAGGCAAGCTGCCATTGGCAACAGTTTTCTGCAATTATTGTTGTCGTTTCTTGTTGTTGTTTCTCTTTTTCTTTTTATTATTCTTATTCTCCTTCTGCTTTTTCGCCTCGTTGTGTTTGTGAACAGGTTTTGTGTCTTGCCTTTTACGCAATATTATTGTAGTCTACTTTGTTGCGTTGTTCGCTTCGCCGCCGCTGGCAAGCAATTTGTGCGTGTGCTTGTCTTTGAGCGTGTGTGGCTAAGTTGTGTGTATCTGTGTGTGTGTGTGTGTGATGTGTTTTGACGTTTAATCAACGCATTGTGCTATTTAACTTTACAAACAGCTCCCACTCACACAAACACACACACACACTCTGAAAGCCTGTGTCTCCATGCGACCCTCGCCTTTTGTATCTGATTCATCCAGAGCAATTTCATAACAATTCTGTAGAAATTATTGCCCCAGAATTGCCCTTTAAAAATGCATGACACTTTGTGTGGGTCATCGTAGGCCGAACAGCATTAAGTGTTTACCGGGGGGGAGGTGAAGAAAGGGTGCTGTGGCCCCTTTCTGGTTGGTTAAAAATTCATCAACTTGCGTAGGGTGTGACTTTTCGTAATAATTGGGCCACTTGTGAATTTGAAATTCGATTCAGAAGGCCGTGCTGGGAAAGTAACGATGTGCTCGGAAAGTTGAGTAGGTCATAGATTAGTAGTTTGCAGTATATGAAAGTTAGTTCAAGTTAAAGCAAGAACATCAAAGAAATATTTTATTCAATTTTATTCAGAAACTTGCTTGAAGTAACTTATATAACTTTAAGTTAATTTTATTTATTAAGGAAAAACTTATAGTTTACAAATTTAATCAGAGAAACTCTTGGAAAGTATGAGAAATATTTCAATGATTAAAATCTGTAGGGTTCAAGTGCCAATTGGTCGTCAAATATATTCAAGCAAAAATTTTTTTTTTTTTTTTATTATTAATAAGTGAGGAATCCATACATCATAATATTGTACCTTAACTTCAAGCAAAAATCAAAAAACTTTTAGCACATAAAACTTTGGCTTATGTTCTCAATTTGATATTAGTTTTAATATTTTTTTGCATATATTTAATCGACTAAAGTAAGGAGTGAGCTTATTTAATTATAGAAAAGTTGTAAAATATTTAATTGCGTTACTTTGAGATGCAAAGACGAAGGAAAAACTTTTAACCAAATGAAAACTTAAACGCAAATTGTAAGAAAAAATGTTGGCAAAGTTGAGAGTGTTCAAAATCGAGTTAAATATGCAATGCGTATAAACATACCTTTCCCACATTCTCAACTGTCCTGTCGACTCTGTTTACTGACCATATGATGAAAGTTACAAGCTCTCTTACTTGTATTACTCCATTTAATTCGAATTGAATTATGCACTTTGTGTAGTTAAAACGAAGCACATATACGAACAGATTAGGGCACCCACGCAGCTTGCCTCGTCCTCCTTCATTGGCAATTAAATAAAGCACTGTTATCTCTGTCATGGTATCTGGTATCTTAATTACACAAACTACATTGGGATACTTACTCGGTGAATTCGTGTTGCATTTAACAAGTTGAAAACTGTATAGTACTCGTAATTTAATAACATTCGCAATTGCTGGTGTATTTACAGATTGTTTTCACTGTGTAAATTGAACATTCATTACGCCGTAGTTACTGCGGTGCGTTGCCTGTTAACGGTACTTTAATGATGAACACAAGGGAGACAATGATGTCGTAATGTCGCCCGGCGGCATTTAAAATCAGCTCAACAGCTGGCAAATCAAATGAATATGTTGCGGCCAGCCACGCCTCTCGCCAAAGCAGTTAATGTTATTTTTATAATCTCAAGTGTCGTTTATTGCCCGGCGGTGGGCGTGGCAAGCGTGTCCCACAGCAATCACCTCTGGCACTCTGGCTGCCAATTAGGCTTGTTTGCTCGCCATTCACAGCGAATAATGCGAATAATCCTTAACTTTCAGCTTACTCGATAATGTCTAATGCCACCAGACCCTCCAGAGCCTCAAGCATCGAGCATCGAGACTCGAGTCTAGAGTCTTGTGTCTTGAGTTAATTATAAATATCGTTTGTATGCAAAACAGCAACACGATGCCCGGCAGAGCTGGTCAATTACTTACTTAAGGCCAATTAATGATTTATGCCATTGTCAAAGCGACTTCGCACAGCACAGCACAGCATAAATATTGACTCGAGCGGCTTATGCAAATATTGAAATTGAAATTAATTCGCCTCAAATATATTCAAATAATAATATTTACCGGGAAAAGCACAAGAATGACTGAGTTTAATTACAATATGCAGAGCGAGTTTGTATTTGAAGCATTGACTAGTCTCTGCTGGCCTCTGCTGTAGTTAATTAGCTGGCATTACGTATACGCTCCGCTGGCCACTTGATGAGCCTTTGGGAAATATGCCAACAATGTGGCAGCACTTCAATTGGCATTACTTTTTTTAATGTGCAATTAAAGTTGCACTCTTTAAACAATTAGTAACTTTTAAGCCGCTTAAAAAATGTATCAACGCGCAAAGTGTAAAGCGAAATTCATTTAATAAAATGAAAAGGCCACACTTTCCCTGTCCCTCTCCCCCTTTTGCCAAGTTAAAAATACTTCTGCAGCGGTGGCATTTTTATGTATAAATTAATTAATTGCATGTGTCAGCGGTTTCGGTGGCGCTTTTTAGCATTCTCATTTGCATTTTTGTTGCTTATGCTTCGCTTACAATTCTGTGGTAAATTAATGTTACACATACGCCGCGTGGGCTGCGAATAAAATAACAGACGCAAGAGCAATGTGCAAGGGTGGCAGGCGTGCAGACATGCCTGAATACCCTTTGAATTAAGAAAACTCGCTGTGTTACCTCGTGGAATAGCAAACTAAAGTATCATTTCTCTGGCTAGAAATCAGTTATAAACCGAATTGAATTTGATTTGCAGCTAAACACATTTGCAATTTTAAACAGAGCACGCTTCAGTGAAGTATTCTATCTGTATTTATAAATTATTTATGACTGTCAGTATGCTTAACGGGACAGAGATATATTTACAGCTTAAGTGAATGTACCCTCATTATAGCGTAGGCTTCGCCGCGCCTGCATATTAATATCATTGAGTGGTTGCCTGTGGTGTGTTTCTGTGTAAATAACTGTGCTTTCCCAATGCTCGCCATCTTTAATTGGACTTCGCTGCTCACTCGCCGACGACTATCAATTAATAAATTCGCATTCGCAGTCGCACTCGCTGGGGAAGGGTTCGAGCAGAGCTTGCTCTGTTGTGGTTTGCAATCGAATCAAATTCATTCGTGCATAACTTTGGTCAGTTATACGAAGGCAAAGATGGGCTCACCACTGAAATGCCAACATATCCGTGCATAACTGAAATGCCAGCAGCACACATTCACACACTCACAGACACAGACACAGACACAGACACATAGGCAGCCAGGCAGAGGGAGACAACCGCAGAGAAAATTCACAAATTCACAAACTCGCATTGGCAGCCAGCAGGCATGACTCGTATTTAGTTTAACAAATTAATTATATTATGGCTGGCAAAACTCATTCATTCATTCATTATTTTGAAACGCAACAGCAGAAGAAAAGTGCCAGAATATTGTTAGATTTTAATTATGAATAATGCGGCACGTTGAGACCCGCCTTGGCCTGGGGTCGACCGCAGTTGCCAAGTGATTGATAGTTTTGGTATGAGGCAAAGTCAACCGCAGCAAGACATGTGTACCGCAGACAAAATACAACAACAGATGACAGCAGGCACACCGAGTCGACTCTATTCCTTCCGCCCCCCCCTTGCCCTTCTGCTTGTGAAAGTAAATGAATGAGACAGAAAGTGAGCAGCGGACGCGTTTAATTAGTGTAAAATGCTGCTTCCTCAAACAGTTTGTGTCATATACGCATTTTATATAATATATTTAATTAGTTTAGCGCTGCGGACGTCAATGTCTTTGATGTTAATTAAAACTTGACAGCAGAACCCGCCCATTCTACCACCCATTCTACCTCCCATTCTACAGTACCTTGTCTTTCTGCGGCCTCTTCCAGGAATACCTTATGTGGCAGGGCAGGCAAGTGAGGGCCATGTGGCGCCATTTGGAGTTTATTATTAAATTTCTGTGGTTATTGCTATTCATAATTGACTTACCTCCCTCTCTCTCTCTCTCTTCTGCTGTCATTGCAGCTGACGTCGTACTACAATGAGACGAGCTGGACAAATGCCTCCGAAATGGATACAATAGTTGGTGAGGAACCGGAACAGCTCTCACTTGTGTCAATTGTAGTTGTTGGTAAAGTAAATGTCGTTGAATGTCTAACAGCCACCACCACCAACACCACCAGCACCACCAACATCAGCCACCACAGCAGCACCACAATGCAGCACCACGCACCGATTGCTCGACTGCAGTTTTGTTGCACACAATCGCATGTGGCAAGACACACACACACACATGCACAGATATTCGCACACCCACGCACACAAACACACGCACACTCATTGGCTACGCCCTCATAAGTATGCTATGTTTATTAATGTGCGCATCTCCTTGACGCTTCTTACGTCTAATCCTGCATTCTCTGCTCTGCTGTCTCCCCTCTTTCTCTTTCTCTCTCTTACTCTGTCTCGCTGCAGGCGTCTTTCTATCGGTGCTGATATTCCTTTCCGTCGCCGGCAACATACTCGTCTGCCTGGCCATCTACACGGAGCGCAGCCTGCGCCGCATCGGCAATCTGTTTCTGGCCTCATTAGCGATTGCGGATCTCTTTGTGGCCTCGCTGGTGATGACATTCGCGGGCGTCAACGATTTGCTGGGTGAGTATCATTCATTCATTCATTCTGCTCATTCTGCTCATGTTATGGAAATTTGCAATTGAAATTGTCGCGCAATAAATTTATGTAAAATGCTGCAGGCTCTGACACACAAACAAACGACTCGACAACATGCAAAGCACTGAGCCAGGGGGGGGGCTAATGGAAAGGGGGTGTGATCACGCTGCTGCCTGCTCCAATACCTCTGCCTTCCCTGGGGGCCATTCAAAATGACTGGCAGCGCATAAAGCGAGGTATCTTGTGTGGCTTGTGCACAATGCCTTTTAAAGTGTCAACTGCACTCTCGAGGCGAGTCGAGTCGAGCCGAGTCGAGGCGAGTCGAGGCGAGCTCATTGAATCATCCTTTGGCGATTTCACAATGTGCCTGTCTGTGCGCCTGCCTGCAGTAGCAGCAACATCAGTTTACTCAAAAAGGGATTGGCAACTTTCATTAGAGTAGCATGTGCTGCTGGCTTATCTAATGTCCTGGTTACCTTTACATGGACCGCACTCAGGTGGAACCAGCCCGCAATGCTCGAGCAGGCATCGAGTGCAAATGTAAATTAAAGCTTGAAGAAATAAAAAGCTGGCTAAGTAAATAGCTGGCAAATTAGGAGACAGTCGCTTTGAAGAGAAGCAGCCAGCACTTGGTGGAGCAGGAGGAGGACATGTTCCGGCTGAGCGAAGCTTGCAGCTGACATCAATGCGTGTTCAGCCAGCGGATGCTCGATGAGAGGGCAAAACACAAACAGACACAGAGAGGCAAATTTGGCCCCAGCCCAGTCATGTGTTGCCTGAGTGACACACACACACACACACACACACACACGCAGAGAGTAACAGTTACATTCACATATTCAGTTAATCTGTGTGCGTATGTAAGCCTATGCGAGTGTGTGTGGGTGTGGCGTGTCTGTCACTCGGCTTTGTTTGTCTGCTCGTCTTGCCGTGTTTGTGCGTGAAAATAATAAACGACTTTGCCACTTCAAGACGAGCAGAGCAGTCGATGGGGAGCAGGGTTGGGAACAGAAATTGGAGCGGGAACTGAAGCAGGAGCAGGAGCTGAAGCGGGAACTGAAGCTGAAGCTGGAGCTGGAGCAGGAGCAGGAGCAGGAGCCGAAGCTGTCAGTGCGACATAAGCAGCAGCAGCAGAAAAAAAAAGTGTGAAAAAATAAATAAAAATGCTCCGCTTGCAGAGTGTGCTGAAGACAAACAAGCGCTCCAAGTGCCAGCTGAGGCGCCTCAGGGTCACACACACACGCACACACACAGTCAAGCCCACACATATGTGAGCATTGAGAACTGCTCAGCCAAATTATTTTCGACAAAATGCCAGCAAGGTTGAAGCTGAATGAATATCGAGGCTGGTAGGCAGCAGAAACAACATTTGCCACGCTCGCAGGCGAAGCATCAAATCAGCAAATAAATAAACGAGCTTCAGCATATTTATACACACACACACACACACATGTACACCTTGCCTAGCGAGTGACAACAGCTGCGCGTCAGCTCAGCAAACATTCATGTAGATGGCGCTCAAGCTAAAAGTATTCACACTACTCCAATCTATTCCTCTCCAGATGAGTGTCAAGCGAATTAGTCGAAGACTTGACCAGCTGACAGGGCTAGTCGGGGATATATATCTGTGTATATAGTGTATTCAGGTAGGGAATCGAAGAGTCACTCGAGCAGCTGCTGGGCCAATCAGAAGTCAAGCTGAGCTCAGCCAGGCGAAGCGGATGCCTTTGCACATTCGTCATTGTGCCACAGTGAATGCAAAGTGCTGTGGCAGATTATCATTTTTGCTGGCACAGGGGGGCGGGCTGGAAACCTTTTCGCCTGATGTGCCACATCCGGTTCACTAAAGAGCCATATCCGGTGACACGGTCGGCCGTGAATGCCGAAATAAACATGATGATATATGAAATCAGCTGCACACACACTCGCACACACACACGCACACACGCAGGCAGACATTAAACTGTTTGTATGCGTTGTGTGATATGAAATTTATCTCGCAATGGCGATTCCTTTTACAGCTGCAGTGGCAGCACGAGCCGGATATCCGCTTGGGTGCCTGCTTGGCGAGTCCTTTTGCCATAATTGCAACGCACTTGCGAACAGTTGCCATAAAAAAGGGATCGTTTCAGCGCAAATCAAATGTAAATAACGCATGAACCACACAAGAGCCTGCAAAGTGGAAAACCAATGAAAGAAGCTAAGGGTGATGAAAAGGAAAGGCAGAGAGGGATAGAGGTAGACGGTGGACGGTAGAGGGGGAACTGGAGCAGAGAAGTGGGACAGGATGGTGCTACAGTAGCGCACGGGAAACGGAAATTAATTTATGAAATCATTTAAACTCAATTTGCCTTGTGAATAAGTAAAAAACACAGCAACAAGCGGGCGTGAAGCACCGGCAGATACCCTGTAGAATGAGTATTGCAGTCATAGATGTTACTCCTTGAAGGTTACTTCAACCGCTCTGCTTAATTTGCCTTGTGAATAAGTAAAAAACACAGCAAGAAGCGGGCTGGCAGAGGGCATGATGCACGGCCAGATACCCTGCAACATGAGTATTGCTGTGATAGAAGTAACTCATCAAAAGATACTTCAAATCACACGCGCTCTGCTACTTACTCAGGGAACCTACACTACCCCAGCCGCCACTTAACTACAGGGTATTTAAAATTACATTGCAATTCGCCGGCTACACTTGATGTTGCTGCCGTTGTTGTTGTTGTTGTTGCTGTTGTAGCTTTTACTGCTACAGCGAGAAGCTCTCCAGCCTGGCCACAACATGGCAATTTCCGTCGAGCACTCGTGCCTGGCCAGGATGTGCGCCTCTGCCGTCAGGTTATTAAGCAACTTTAACCATCACTCCACTAACAACCAATGCGAGCAGAGACAATCCGTCAATCAATCAGTTGGTCAACAGATCAATGCAACCCCAATCATACATAGAACTGTTACTTCACGTGTGTGTGTGTGTTTTCTCTTTCTCCATTGCAGGCTACTGGATCTTTGGCGCTGAGTTTTGTGATACTTGGGTGGCCTTTGATGTCATGTGCTCGACGGCGTCTATACTGAATCTGTGCGCCATCTCCATGGACCGTTATATACACATCAAGGATCCGCTCAGGTGAGTGCAGACGAGATGATGACCCTGTGACGATGATGATGGTGATGATGGTGATGGGATAGAGCCTGTCACATGCATGAATTATACAATTTATCAATATGCACGACGCCTGCCTGCCATCAGGTCCATCAGACGAGCTCACATGATATTATAGAAATTAATTGTGCATCGAGTGAGAGTGCGAGAGTTGCTCCCCACTCCCTTCCCCGGCCCCTATTGATTTTAGCCCGAGCTAAAGTGACAGATTTAGAGCCCGAAAGCAGGCGTGGATATATTATTGATGTGACGCTGAGGGGCTCTGAATGGAAGCACGATTAAATATCGATTTATTAAAAACAGCCTGGGCTGGCAGCAACAGCAGCAGCAGAAGCAGCAACGGCAGCGGCAGCCTCTCATGCATATTACTCATCCGCCGCGTTGCCATGCACGTCACGTTTGCCAGGCACCTCGACTTGTTTATGGCGCCATCACTCGCTCTCTCTCTCCCTCCCACTCTCTCAGTCGCTTGCTCATTAATCGCTGCACATAATTGTTTCATTAGTAACAGATTTATTGGGCATTAACGACTTTTTTGCGCTGCCACGGGATGTTCTTAATGGCGGCGACTTCATTTTTATGCGCTGCCAGCGACAAACTTTGCTAAGCACTTTTGCAACATCATCGCGTCTCTCTCTCCCTCTCTCTCTCTCTCTCTCTCTCTCTCTCTCTCAGCAAGTCAACTACTTTGGCAAGTCACTGTGTGCAGGATGAAACGATATTTATTGCTTATAAATAGAGACCCATTAGAGAAGTTTGCAGCTTTGCTGCTGATTGAAATTTCTAGAGCAAAGAATGCGACCCTATTAGGGCACGCACTCGGCACCTGCTGCCTCATTTGATGGGTTTAAACAGGAAGTCATCTGTGTGTGTGTGGCAAGGTGTAAGCGAATCTCAGTGTGTATATCCCTGTTTGTGTGTGTGTCTTTGTCACACGCAACGACTTGTCGCCCTATTCGAGCTGCCCTGCTGACAGTGCTACAAAGTGCTCTACCCCAAACTGAACCTGCAGGCCATGCTCAGTTTCTCCACTCTGTTACTCTCACTGTTGCACTGTCCATCTCTCTGTCCAGCTCTTTTATTGTCTCTGCCTCTGTCCGTCTCGAAATTGACTGTCAAAGCAATGTTGAATGTGCAAAAGATATTCATGTTGCCGAGTGAAAACAACTTTATCAGCGAGTTTTACTTTTGTGTGTTAATTAAATTTTTGACAATGCCGCAACCGCAAAAGCAACAGCAAAAGTAGAAAGAGAAGAAGGGGCAGTGGAGGGAGGGGGGAGAGACATTGGAAGAGTGGCAGCAACAAATTTGCCAGCACAAATATTATGTGGTTCGGCCAAGTCAAACAAGAATTTATGACATGTCAACGGCCAGTGAAGGAACAACAAGGAACGTTTGCGGGTGTCAGTGTGGGAGTGTATGTGTAAGTGTATTCTATGTGTGTGTATTGTATGTGTGTGTGTGTGCTGTTAAAAATGGCACTGGCCAAGTTGTTGACAGTCAAAGACAAAGTCGGCAACAGCAGCAGAAGCACCACAAGCGAAATTAATGTGGCTCAACGGCTGTTACAAGCGAGAGAGAGAGAGGAAAAGAGAGGGAGGAGAGAGGAGAATAGCGCCAAAGAAGGCTACCGCTGCTGGCAACATATGGCACCCTGTCTCGGCTGGCTCCGCTGCCCGTCAATCTCGTCCACAGTGCGAGAGCCATAATAAATCCTTTGATGCTATTTTCAGCAAAATCCAAAAGTAGAAAAATATTTTCTCTGCTGGCAACCCTCGACCCCAGCTGCAGCCCCCCGCCCCCTTCTTCTCTTATCCCCCCTCACTCTCTAACCATAGCTCAACTGTCCTATTTATGCGCTCACTTTCTGGCTTACGGGCATTTGTTGTTCTACTTTGCACCTGCCCCCACGCTGCCTTGCCCCGCGGCGCAGCTGATTCGTTTATGAAAAACGCTACACGACGTTTCTATTCAAGTGCCATTTGCTGCTGCCGTGTGTACAGGTGTGTGTGTGTGTGCGAGTATGTGCTTGCTTAGAGAATTGAATCAGCTCATTCCTTTGAAGCGTTCTCTCTTCTTCTCCACTCAACGATTCAACTGCCAACTTGACTTGGCCATCTCGAGTGAAATCTCGCCAGTTGAATTTCCCATTTTCAAAGCTTTCCAGACACTTCGCTGATGCTGCTGTTTTATCCACTGTGCTACTGTCCAATGAATTTATGCCAAGTTTGCCTGGCAATCTTTTGCAATGTGACTGAGAATTCAGAGTCAAGGCGTTGCTGGTAAACGTTTGCATACCCTTTATTTATGGACTAGAAGGGTATTATAAATTTGTGTTAAGCGACACTATGTCTAGGAGATAGTGTGAGGCATCTTTGACCCAACAACTCTACCTATATTCTAAATCAGCTGCAATAGCCGAGTTGAGACTTTTTCGCTTGTCTGTTCGTATGAACACTTATATCTCAGTTGCGATAAGAGTTAAAAGTACCTAATTTGAGGACAATATTTCTGATTACCACACGCATATAAAGGAGTATATCCACTCCCCTTTTTGAGCATTCTGTTTCAAGGCGTTGCTGGTAAACCTATGCATACCCTTTGAGTATAGGGTAGAAGGGTATTAGAAACTTGTGTTAAGCGACACTAATCCAACAATTAGCATGAGGCTTCTTTTGACAACTCTACCTATATTCTAAATCAGCTGCAATAGCCAAGAGAAGATTTGTTCGCTTATCTGTCCGTATGAACGCCTATATCTCAGCTAGGACAAGAGTTAAAACTACCAAATTTAAAGACAATATTTCTGATTACCAAACGCATATAAAAGAGAATATCCACTCGCCCATCTGCCCCCATTAAGGTTAAAAAACTCTTTGCAAGTGCAAATTAAGGTTAAGCCATGAGCTGAGGGTACATAACCGTCGAGCACACTCTTCTGCAGCTCTCTTCTACTGCTTGATAAACGTTTTTGGTATCATGTCAGCCGAGTTGGTAAATATTATTTCAAACAATTTGTGCGTCCATTTCAATTAGCCCCTCTCCACCCCCCCCCCTCGCCCTCTTTGCTGGATTTGCATATGACCTTTGGCTCAATTTGAGTAGGTTCAAATTGAATTTGGCCACTGTAGTGGCGGCGCCTAAGACTCTCGGCTCACGGCTGATGGCTCCATTTGGCCAATGTCGAGTGTGTCTGTGGCGTGCACTCCAAGCATGCCACGCCCACCAGTAACAGCAGTAGGCGCGTTGCTCTTTATGCAAATCTGATTTATTTGCATGTCAAAGTGGAGACGGCAACTGACAGTCTGCTGCTTCTTCAATTTTTCTCTCTCGTTGCCCGCCGTGTCAAAGTTCGCGCGCCTCGGCTCATTAGGAAGTGTCGCCTGTCCCCCTCCCTCTGCCTCTCCCCCTTGACAAATTCGCGCTGTAGTCGCATTTCTCTCAGCATCTCAGAATAATTGCGAGCGTTTAATTTAATTGCGCTTGGCAAGATTTGCGCCTTCATCGTCGCAGCCTCGCAGCCGTCGCAAAATTGGCAAAAAATGGAAAAGGCGGCGATGAAAAACAATTTGAATGAAAAGCTCGAAAGCGCGCGCGCGTGCAAATCTAATTAGAAACAGGCGTCGACAAAGTTAAAATGATGGTGGTATTAATAAAAAATTATTTAATGCGATAAACTTGGCAGCCAGAGTGCCCTAAGGCGGCCCCGATGGAGGCCTGTCGAGATCAGCATCGGCATCAGGAACAGGGGGCAGTAAGAGGGGGGCAGGCAGAGGCAGCATATGAGTGCATGTGCCGCGTATTCTGCATAAACTTCGCTTTAAACTGCAATAAAAAGTGATGCAAACTTTTATGACGGGAAAAGAGAAGGAGTGAGAGAGGCAGCTGGGGAGAAAGAGAGAGGGGTAGAGTGAGACATACCAGCGCGAATGTGGCGCAGGGGAATGTTTGTAATTGTATTCGGGCTATGTTTTTTGTTGCCACTGTCAGCTGCCTGCAACACTTGACAACAATGAGCAGTGGAAGGGGGAAAAGGGCCCGGGGGAGGGGGGAGGTAGCTGGGTCACATATGTGGGGATCGCTTAAGCGACGAGCAAAGCGCTCATAAAAACTCATAAAACTTCAGTTCAGTGCTGGCAAACAAAATAAACGCCCGAGTGACACACAAACTATGCAGATGTGCAACTGTGTGCGTGCGCGTGCCTGTCTGTAATTTCTTGAGCACACACACGCACGCACTTACACGCACACATAGACATACAGCGAGACAATGGCAGAGGGCATTAAATGCAAATGGGCATTGACAGCGGTTGACTTGGCTGCGGCAAGGCGATCTGTGGCAGCACACAGACAGTTGTACAGGCAGACACACAGATACACACACACAAGTACACACACACACACACAGGCACAACTACTCTCTCACACACAGCCACGTTTTCAATTAACCGTTTGAGGCATGATTGCTTGCTGTATCGATGATACGAATGTGAGTAAGTTGAAGAGGAGATGAGGCAAGAAAAGGGACATTCAAAGTGCTGCATCACTTTACTTTTACTCATAAGGGGGGGGTGGGAGAAGAGGGGGCTAGGTGCGAACTAAGTAAGTAAGTGGCCACTGCGGGCTGCTGCGCTGCTCTCGATTGGAAATCAATTTCGTGTGCGGCACATGAAATTCAATTTGTTTGTGAATACAATTACGTAAACTTCCTTTTCCTGTTCGTGCATGTTCGTGCTTGTCTCACTCTCTCACTCTCTCTCTGTCAACTGTACTTTTTGGGTCTTGTCGTCGTCTTTGTATTGAAATTGAATTATTCTGTTTGATTTCCTGGCCATGTCTACCGCACAACGCAGCAGCAGCCGCCGCCGCCAGCGGCAACATTTGCACAAGCCAAAATGCTGCGGCATATGGCAAACAGTTGCCCCTACCACCCCACCCCCCTCTAACACATATATAGAAAATGCCAACAGCCTCAGGCTGCTGCCTGCTCATTTCCGCTACCCCACCCCCTACCCCACTCCCCCCTGCTTGGCCTGTAAAAGCAATGGGAAATCGAAGTGCTTTGAAAAAGCACACACGATGATGATTTGCATACGTCACCCGGCGGCAACAGCAGCCAGCAGAGAGAACCACATGATGGTCACGGAGCTGCTGAGCTGGTGAAGATGAGGAGCAGGAGCAGGAGGAGGAGGAGGAGCTGCTGCTGCTGCTGCTGTGTAATGTGCGCTGCGGTCTGGTTTCGGTTTAGGTCGATTTGCCGCAGTCTGTTCGGGTAATTAATGACATGGAGACCCCCCGCCCGCAACGGGCGTTGCGAGGCAACAGTGCGTACCAGCATAATTCGTACGAGAGCCGAGCCCAGCCCAAACACCTAGACCAAATGTGTTCCGACTGTCCAGCTGCCCAGCTGCCCAGCTGCCAGCGGCGACCACGGCCGGTGTCTGCCTTCAGCACGCAAAGCCGCAATCACAACATGTTCAACATTTTCTTGTTCCTTTCGCTGTACACCCCTTTTCAGTCGCATTTTGTTGCCATTTTTCCGCAGGGAACAGACAAACAACTGCGAAATTGACATGACTGACCTCTCACTGGTCACACGAACTCCCTTTCTCGCTATCTCTGTCTCTATCTCTCATGCTCTTTCACTCTCTCTCTCTGTTCCATTGCAGATATGGCCGCTGGGTAACGCGGCGCGTCGCTGTCATTACAATTGCAGCCATCTGGCTGCTGGCCGCCTTCGTCTCGTTTGTGCCCATCTCGCTGGGCATTCATCGACCTGACCAGCCGCTGATTTTCGAGGATAATGGCAAGAAGTATCCCACATGCGCACTGGATCTGACGCCCACCTATGCCGTCGTCTCCAGCTGCATCAGTTTCTACTTTCCCTGCGTCGTCATGATTGGCATCTATTGTCGGTAAGTCAGCGAATGAGTGTGCCAGTGAGTGTGCCTGTGAGTGTGCCTGTGAGTGTGCCTGTGAGTGTGCCAGTGAGTGTGCCTGTGAGTGTGCCAGTGAGTGTGCCTGTGAGTGTGCGAGTATGAATATGAGTGCAAGCAAGTGAATGCAATCGAGCTCAAAGTCTTTGCCGCAATTATGCCACAGCATAAAGAGAAGCTCTGAGGAATGGCCAAAGTTTTAATTATTGAAATTCCTCGGCTGCAAAAATACACACAAAATTCAAGAGAGAAAGAGAGAGAAAGAAACAGAAACATAGCGAGTAAAAGAGAAGAGGAGGGGAGCACATGAAAGTGGAAAAGGAATTCGAATTAAAGAACTTTGGTGCATGAAATATTGCGCTCGCTAGGTGGAAGCAATATAAATAGTATTTCCGTTAGCTTATTAGATTCAGCACAATTTGTTATAGTACTTGCCACATACCCTGTACTAGTATGTGGCACAAGGTCGGCTCAATATTTTTATGCGCTTGCCGAAAGTCATAAAATGTTAATCATAAAATTGGAGGGCAGCAATGTCGAGAATGCCAAGGCTTCTGTGCAGGACTCCTTTGCTGATGGCGCCCAGGCACGAGATGGGATAACAGGTAGCAGCATGGGACATGGGGGAGTTGGGGAGGAATGGCCACTGGGCACATGCAGCGCTGGCCATCAAATAAGTGGGCAAACAAATAAGCGCACGCATTAGTCTACGGCTAAGTAATCCCTTGGCTGAGCCAACGGCGAGTCGAGCTGACAACCGCTGGGGCGTGCCACCAGAAAGGGCTAGACAAAATCTGCCCAAGGACGGCAACAGGATGCCAATAGCGGGACAACAACAACAGTTGGGGAGGGGGGTGCGATAGGGCCGCTCATCAGCTTTATAGCCGTGGGGCGAGTGGCACGTTGCCATTTTAGCTTAACGAGATTTGCGGCCAATGGGCGAAGGCAACAAATGGACACGACAAGCTGCTCGCACACACGCCCCCAGCTACATAGCTGTCAGTGGCAGCTCCCTGAGCATCGTCTGCTTGCTGTCATTGGAATGTTCTATCAAATTTCGGTTAAATTACAGAATAAATAGACTTTTATCGTCATAATTTGTGCAGGGCCGGGCTTGTTATCCCATCCGTTGAGGGGTTAAGCCACACACACACACACACACTCTGCCTGGTCAGCAGTCAAACCAGCTGTAAACGAGCGCATGAGTACGTGCTCCACACATTGCGTATACGCACTGTATGCCTAGCAAGCACTTCCCTTAAGGCTGTGTGGGTGAGGGGGAGGGGGAACTATGCAAGACAAGTAAATAATTATGATATCAGTTACAACCGACAGAAACAATCACTTGAGCAGCAATTAGACGCATGGAAATGGTCCGAGAATGCGATTCCTTGTGCACTCAAGGATCAACTAAAATTGGCACTCGAAGCTAACTGAAATTGTGGCCAAATTACTGTGCAATCTAATTAGAATGTATTCCATAATTAATATATACGACTTGAGCTCTTGTGCTTGACTTGCGATTTATTACTGAATTTGTAGCCTGAAACTTGAATTTGAATTCGAATTTGAATTAACAAAGCAAATCTGTGGTTTGTTCCCACACACAGTCTGTACTGCTACGCCCAGAAGCATGTGAAGTCCATCAAGGCGGTGACTCGACCCGGCGAGGTGGCCGAGAAGCAGCGCTACAAGAGCATACGACGACCCAAGAACACGCCAAAGAAGTTCAAGGTGCGCAATCTGCATCACAGTTCGCCGTATCACGTGTCGGATCACAAGGCTGCGGTCACTGTGGGCGTCATTATGGGCGTGTTCCTCATATGCTGGGTGCCCTTCTTCTGTGTGAACATCACGGCCGCCTTCTGCAAGACCTGCATTGGTGGTCAGACCTTCAAGATACTCACCTGGCTGGGCTACTCGAACTCCGCATTCAATCCGATTATCTATTCGATTTTCAACAAGGAGTTCCGTGACGCCTTCAAACGTATTCTGACCATGCGCAATCCCTGGTGCTGTGCCCAAGATGTGGGCAACATACATCCGCGCAACAGCGATCGCTTCATCACGGACTATGCTGCCAAAAATGTGGTGGTCATGAACTCCGGCCGCTCCAGTGCCGAACTGGAGCAGGTCTCTGCGATTTGACCAAAACGCAACGGCAACGCGGCCAGCGCTTGGCTCCTCTGCAGATGCTGTTGCCCCGGGCGCAGTGTCAACGATGATGATGACGATGGGGCGCTAACCTCCAGATATGTTCCATGAGATTCGGTTGCGGCGCCCACAACAACGATTGTGGAGACCGTCGAGGCCGCACAAATGGAAACCGAACTGGTCTAACTGGATTACGAGTATTCACACACTTTTTGGGTTCCTACACGCAACTGCGAAGCAATCCCCAAAACCAAAGCGATACCAGAACTCACCCAATCTACGAGTATCTATATATACGTGTATCTGTGGAAAACCTGTAAGTATTATTGGCAGCGCATTGTATTGTCCTAAGCAATCTACCCGATAACTGTAATGTGTGAGAGTGTGTATACTACTTAACCGTAGCCCTAAGCGAACTAGACGAGCGAACTAAGTAAGTGTCTATACTAATACTTATACTAATACTACCGAGTCGTGATTAGGTCTAAGATCTCCCCTCCCCCTCTACCCGAAACACACACTGAAGAGCTTCTATATGGTTAAACTTAACTCGTACATTAGGTTATGTCTACTATATCGATTACCGTTAGTAACTGCGAATCCAATTCCCACTCCGACTCCGAAGTTCGAAGAGCTTACGAACTTTCTGCTTTGAATATCGCACACAATGGCATATGCCATAATTCACAATCGGACAATACACCCAGTCACCCACACACACACGCACACACACACACACGCACACGCACACATGCAGACAAAGCTGGCGATTTTGAATTATTGATGCGGATTTATTTATGACCATTGAGCGACGTGCTGCACTCACAAGAAGTCACAAATGGGTATTCGCAACGCAACACTCATAAATCATTCACAATTATTATTACAATTTACGGTTATTATAAGTAAATGTCTCCCCTTCAACAGCGGGGGAGGGGGGTAGAAGCAACTAAGCTCTAAGAAGGGGTATTCCATTTCGTTAAGGCAGTTTGAAATGTTAATTAGGATCGCAACTGAGATTGACAGACGCGTAATTCGAGTGCTTGCTGTAGTTAACCCAGTACAGTGAGACACCCAGACGGACCGCATGATTTAATGAGGCGCACCTGAAGCGCCGCAAAGCGGATTCATTGCGCTGTGGGCCCCGAACACCTACAGCTAAGCAGGTTAAACCCCCTCTCCCTGCCCTGCACCCTACCCCGCAGCTCGATTGTTTGCGCATAATGAACATGTGCCTCGTGGCTCCAGTTTGGTTGGGAGTCCTTGCTCAACTCAACTAAAACAAATGTAAACAGTTTGCTTTTCACGCCACGCGATTCTGCCGACTCCAGCGCATATCCCGACCCCCGATCCCCGACTCTCGCTGCTCCTCAGTCTCTTCTGCTCCTCAGTCTCTTCTGCTGCTCAGTCTCTGCTGCTTATCGTTTAATGAAAAATGATGCTGTTAAAGCCGCGCCAAGCTGGCTTTGTTACGCTTGTGGATGCTGTCGCCCTACGGATTCATTTCCATTGCCATTGCCCAGCAAAAAGGTTGCGGCTGACTCGTTTTCCCGCAACTCTTTTCCGCGTGTTAATTATTTGTTGCCGTCTGACAATCCGCTCAACAACAAGTGTATTCGTAATCGGGATTTTCTTTTGCTTTCATTTGACTTTCGCTTTTGCCTTTGTTTGCCTGCTTATTTATTTTGGCAGTTTATTAAAAGCAGCTGCCGACGCTGTCGACGCTCGTCGTCATTTTAATTACAATCTACTTATTCATATCGTACGTATGGAGCCACGCCGCTCCCGCCCCTTTGTCAGCTGGCAGCTGGCACGCAATCAATTCCACTTTTGTTTTCCTTCGCACGTGCCAAGTTTGTAGGGGGGTGAGTTGTTGGCACCCCTGGCGGGATTTGGCTGTAGAAAAGAAAGGCTTGAATTGTGTTCTGCACGCACTCGCAGCGGGCGAGAGAAAGTGCTCCAAGTCGATGTGGTCGAGGCTCCATTGTCAATGCTATTGGCATTGACTTCGGCATTTGCAGCACGCCCGAGTGCCGCGATAAACATGCCACGCGCCTACAAGATGAGTGTAAGAGTGTGGGTGTGTGCGTGTATCCAAAAATAGTAACCACATTACTGACTGCCGTCTGGGGCTTTGAATTCAATACGAGCTTGCACTGTAGACTCTGCAGAGTCAAGGGCACCCCTCAGAGATCCCTTTCGCTCCCTTTCGCTCCCTTTCGCTCCCCTTCGCTGCTGCAGTCACCAGATAGGCAACATTTCCGCATACGAATTGCCAAATGGGCGGTAGATTTGGCAGATTTTGCTTTGACTTTGCCTTTTACTTTGTCTTTGTCGACACCTTCTAGCTCTTACCTTTCCGCCCCCTCCATTTCGTGGGCGTGTGCGGGCACCTTAAAGGCCTGCTCACATTTCACTCCTGTTGCTTGCTCTCTCTCCCTGTCTCACTCTTTGCCTGCCTCCATTTCGTTCGTTTTCCATTTGTGCAACTGCCAAAACCTTTTTGGATTTCCTCTCTATTTTTTTTAGGTTGAGCATTGCATTTCCACGTCACGGCTTTTTGGGCCACTCGTCACGGCTTTTTGGGCATCGACCTTTGCGGGCTGGGTTTGAGTTTTAATTGAAACATTTGTCGTCTCGCTGCCTGGCCAGGAAGTTGGCCAATTTCAGTTTGCCTGCTCTCTAATTATATTAGCCGAACGTAGAACTGTGCCATATATTTTGCGTCAGCTACGTGATGCGCATGATAAGCGTGAAGCGCAAAACGAGACGAAGTTGCAGACGAAATCAGCGCAACGTTGCGTAAAACAAACCAAAGTTGCCCTTTCATTAGCATAATCGCTGTGCAAAGAATTGGTCGTGCTTTAAGCAAGTTCGATGATGAGTTCGACTGCCATGACTGTCGCCCCGGGCCTATTGGTGCGTGGCCCCAAACTTGATTCTGCATTACGCATACGCACCGCTGCACGCGCTGCTTAAACAAACAGATTGCTTGTAATTGCTTTCGCAATTCAATTATTTGCCACAAAGACGCCAAAGAAAAAATACGTGAGAGCAGAGAGGGATGGGGGGAGGGGGTAAACACACGCCCATCCCCCCGAACATCAGTGTCAACAACAACAGCAAACAATTAAAATTTCCCAAGCAAATAAAAAATGTAAATGCAAACAGCAGTTCAGGCGCTGTGCGGCAAGAGACTGTATCTCGTACAATTTAAAATACAAAAAATAACACAATCGAACACTGAATAAACATTTACCTGATAATAAAGCGCAGGGGGGGAACAAACGTGAACGTTAATAGCATCGTCCAAATGAAAAGTTTTCTCGGAATGGAAGCAAGCAGAGCAAAGATTCAATTGAATTAGATAAATTCCTGCTTCGACTTGCAGACACTTCTTTCTCAGCACACTTGAGCAGCGCAGTCTGAATTGAATTAGGCACAAGGTGCTTTAAGAATGTCTGCTCTTTTTGTCTCAGCCCGAGTAGTTGCCCGCAATAAATCCCCCGGCGAGCTAAGCCCCAAGCAAGTCAACAAGGCGAGTATTGTACTTGCGAATATGTTTATAAATATGCAGATGGCAAATCCTTTGAGCCCATTTAAATGTTTGCATACAATTTATTTGCATTCACGCCTCTTCTTCGTTCCTCGTCGCTCGTCGTCAATTTGGCCAAACGAGGAGGAGCAAAGCGAATGCCGAGCGGGAGATGAATGTCAACATTTCGCATAAATTGCATGTCGATTGCCAAGCAGTCGCCGTCAGGCTTAGGCGCTCAAAGCGCATTGATTGATTGATGGATGGCCGGTTGACGGGCAGACGGGGCAGAGGGGCAGGCGGGCGGACTGGCAGACAGTCGAACTGACTGTCGGACCCTTTGGTTCGTTTCAAATGAATTTTTCGTGAGTTTTTAAGTGGTTGCCAGACTGCCGGGATTGACATTTCATTTGAGCCAAGTCAGCGTCAACTCGCACCCTTTGCCAGCTGCTGCCAAACTGTCGTGCCACTCAAACCTCACCAATACACACACACATACACACACAGCGAGCAACAGTTGTCAACTCACGCAAATTGCCGCTCGCTGCTCCAGTTTGAGTTAGTGAAACTTTAGTGGCACGCAACCCTCACGTGCGCTGCAGCGCGTTCTCTACTTATTTAGTTCCCAGGTCAGCACACCTCCGGCTACCTCCGGCCACGCTTGGCACCCTCCGTCTGCCGCCTCTGCCGCATTTATTTCGGTGTTTTTACGACTTTGCGCCTTAAAGTGTTTATTTCGCTTTACGACTTTCTACAAATTCGCCAGGCGCGTGTCATTTTGCTTGCCTACTTTCTGGGGCCGCCTGCCTGCCTGCCTGTCCCGCATTACGTATACGCAGTGTAGCTCAAAACGTTTTATTGCCTCCGTGGCGGGTCGTGCTAATTTATACGTTAGCTTCCGCTTTAGGGGGGAGTCGCGTTTAGTGCCCCCGGTCACGAGCGAATGCTTCATAAAAACACACTTTTAATCACAATTTCTGCCATCGCACTTGGATTTCGCCCACGCTCCCTGGCCAAGCAGCCGAGCACAAATTTTTGCATACATGCGAAAATTAGATAAAGCTGTGGGGTGACCTACGCCAAAACTAAAGCTTAGCCGCACTGATTGACCTGGTGACTTTGACTTCTGGCAAGGGCAACGCTGCGTATGCGCAATCTCTGACATTTGCCACTAACTTAAAGCGCTTTAAGCAGCCCGCAAGAGGTTGCCACATTCACCACAAAAAGTTTCATTTGCTTGCTGCCTTTTTTGCCTGCCATTCGCTGCAGTAGCGAGAAAACTTTGCCGAGCTGCAACAATAACAATTCAACAAAGTTTTGACAACAGTTGCTTCACCCTCACCCTCACCTCCACCTCAGCTCAGCCTCTCCTTTCTCGCACCCCGCTTCGCTGCGTTCAGTGCGCTCACCTCCACCTGGCAGAGCGCAGGCCACGCCCCGATTTGCGTATTGTCTGCCAAACAGAATGCTCATAACATCTGCCTAAGGCTGAAACTTTTCGACGCTGCTGCACATTTTCCATAATGCAAGGATACTATTGCTTTCTTAGTCTTTCTCCCTCTCTCTATCTCTCATACTTGCTCTCTTTTTCCATCTCTCTTGCCTCGTTTGCCATTTCAATTATAGCAATTTAATTGAAATACAAATTCAATTTCATAGCCGACTTTTTGGTGGAAACTTTTCGTTGTTTCGCTTCAATTGAATGCCAGATGAATCGAGTACTCACGGATGGCTGGCAAGAGAGGACAAGAAAATGTACTCAACTGTGCTGGAAGTGCAACAGCGAGTGCAGGGGCAAGTGCAGCTTAAGCCAAGCGCACTTCACTTATTGTTGCCAGTCTTTTCATTTCACAAAATAACAATGATTAATTAATTCTTCATTTGCCCGACACTCCCGCTTCCTCCTCGCCCCCCCCAATCGCTACTTACTCAACTTAAACTGCACTCAATCGATTTACATGCAAGCACATACACTTTCATGTCATGTATTTTAATTAAAAAGGCCGTGACAAGCGTCGAGCGTCGCGACATATCAGAGAGAAGAAGGCATCCCCAAGCCGAAGCCCACGCAGCGACTGCTTGCAGGCGCTTGCCCAGTTGCGCTTAAGACTCCCTTCTCCTGACACTCCCTAGGCTACCCATGTATTGTACATGTATGTGCGTATGTATGAGTTGGTGGTGCTACCTCTGCCAAGGCAATGCGACGCCTTTACATGCTGCGACACACTGTTTGCAATTTTAAACCCAAATTGAATTACCGCGTCATCGTCACCGACCTCCCTCGGCCGCCCCATGGAAAAGTTTCGCGCATCGAGCCTGGCTTTTCCCTTTTCCTCTGCGCTTTCTTCCTTTTCCTCTTCCCCTTTGTGTTCTTTGCCACTGCAGCCTTGCGCCGGGCTCTGTCGCATAAAAGTTTTCCTGCAGCATATTTTATGTGGCGGTTATTCACTTGCAGTTTAAGTTGCGGCATGTTTGGTTTCATAATTTTAGTATTTATACGTGACTTAATTTATAACTTATAATGGAATAGATTAGATATGCCAAGTTTGTCCATATTAAAACATAGTTTTACTGTCAGAGTTACACAACTTTTGGCTCCAGTTTCATTTAATCCATGTTTAATGAAGAATGCACTGAGAGACAGTTAGCTAGAAAATATAAAGCTGAAACTAAAAAAACTCCTTTCTCTATTCAATAACATGTCACAAATCACCAATAATACCATAGATTTACATGTATTAAATACTTTTTGTTAAATGTAATTGGAAATAACAGCAAAGCCCTTAAGCCACATAGAAAAAACGATAAAACTTCTCTTAATACTCAATCGATAATAGCAAAGGGAATTTAAATACAAATCGACGAAGCAAAGCAAAAATATTATTTAAATTTTTAAGCTTTTAATAAGTAGAAATAAATTCCGTATTATAGTTGATATTTTCCCCACAAACCAACTTTGTCATGATTTCAAGTGAGTGAAGCTAAAAAAAAGCAATTTAAATTCAAGCCGAAATGAAACGATAATTATGCCACATAAATTTGAATAATTTTCAAAACGTTTTGATTGTTTTTATTTTATTTATGTGGGAATTTTGCAACAAAATTTCACAATTAATTTATTTGCTTTTGTTTGTGCGCGTGCCAAATGGGACATAAATTAGATTTGGAAGCTCTCGAAAATCGATGCTTATATTCCAAACCTCTTAACGTGGTTGTCCCCCACATACCCCTCGGGGTGCTTAGCTCGCATTACTGTTATATTAATTGATAAATATTTTCATTAGCAGCTGCTCTGCTGAAATTCGGTGCTGTCCCCCAAAGGAAACAAAAGCAAACCACACAAATCGGACTGTAAATGCGTATGAAATATAGTTCTATATAACACATACATATCGTAGTGTATTTTTAACATTTCGTGTATATTATCTGCAGTGCAAATAAACGATACAGAGCCGTAACTAAAGCCGCAGGCACAACCACAGCCCAACGGGCGATGCCGCTGACAGCTGGCACGGACAGCTGAGGGGAGAGAGAGAGAGAGAGGGGGGACCCAACTGAGAACCCAGCCCTTATGCAGGCGTGAACATAAATTTCAGGCTTGAGTGAGCCCCAGTGAGGCCGAGGCAACTTCTGGCCATGTCGCATTGTCGGCTGCATGCCACTGCCGAGCCCGAGCCGTTGTGGCCTGTTCTAATGGCCAAAAGTGCCAAAGTTTATTATTAAATTTTGCTGACGAATAAAACTGTAGAAGAAAAATCAATTTCCTACATTTTCCAACGGGTTTGCTGCGAGTGTGTGTGTGTGTGTGTGTGTGTGTGTGTGTGTGAATGAACCCAACTAATCAAATTAAGTTTATTTTTACACATTTCCAATGTCCAAAAATTCCAAATCCTTTTCGTTGCCAGGGCCAGTAAATTACCGAATATTCGATGCTGGTAATCGAATATTTTCGCTGTTGCCCCGAAGTCGAAATTCTTGGCACCCCTCACAGGCCCACAGGGTCGAGGTACGGGTGGTACGGGCTCTAGCTCGCAGGTCGAGCTGTAAATAGCCCCAAACATCGATCCACTCTCCATATGCAGCGATGCTATATTTCAAATATTTGCAACCCGAAATAGCGTGCCGTTTGCAGCGCCAACAGCGGCGGCAACCCAAAAACACACACGCCCTCGGCCAGTTCAAAACTAAACAGACCCGAGAGGAAGTAACAGAGAGAGGGAGAGAGAGAGAGCAGGGGAGGCAGAGTGGGCAAGAGAAAGGTAGAGCGAGAGCAAACTGGATTTCTTTATAGAATTACTTCTGGCGCAATAAGTTTTCCAGGCGAACGAGCCGCTGATGGAGTCGCTCGTCGCCCATCGCTCGTCGCCCATCGCCTGTCGCCCATCGCTCGTCGCCCATCGCTCGTATTGTTCCGCCAGTTGTCGCTGTTGTCCTCCCTCTGGCCATGCGTTGTGCTGAATGGATGTCCATTCATTGATTTGCCTTTGCCATGGCCAACTAGCCAACGTAACACAACGAGCCGCCTGAGGAGGGGGCGGCGCGGGATACAGGAGGCGCTATCGTTTGGTCAGCTATTAAAAGCGCTTGTAAGTCACCTGCTGCAATGCCGGACATGGCTTCGGGTGACTCTACTTGCTGCTGCTGCTGCTGCTGCTACTGCTGCTGTCGTTGTTACTCTGCTAAGTTGCTAAGTGGCCGTGTGATTGACCAACAGAGTGCCGTGGCCAGCAACATGGGCAGGCAACAGGACGACGATGCGGCTGGACCGCATGTCGCGTCTTGTGCAACGATGTCGACATCCATGTTGATGTCTTGACCGTGGCTGGGCTAATAAATTACCCAATGGCAGACAGAAAGAGAGCAAAGAAGATGGCGAGACAGACAACGAGTGAAGTGGATACTCGCCTGGGCTCGCCTTGCCTTGTCTTCCTTGGCTTGCCTCGCCTTGCCTTGCCGGCGGATGATTAATTACGCTTAATTGTAATTTATACGCGCCGTCAGGAGGAGCAGTATCCCTGATAGGTCCCAGGACGCCGTTGGCGTTGCATTTCCATTGAAGTTTCATTGAAATGTAAACCGCTCGCAATTCAGTCGCTTTTCGCCGGCTAATTGCCTATTAAGCCGTAAGATTTTTTCTTAAATGTTTCACAATATTTTCCATTAGCCGCCGCCATTGCCGCTGCCTCTGCCTCGGGGTGCTGCCCCGGGTCGGGGTCGGGTCAGCTGCCGTGACATGTCCGGCGGAATGCCGACTCACTTTGCTGCTGGTTAGCAGAGCGAAGGCAACGCCCAAGTTCCGGCGAGTAAGTGTGGGTGTGTGTGTGTGTGTGTGAATGTACGGGTGTCTGTGTGTGTGTGTGTGAGAGAAAGTGTATGTGTAAGTGCTTGTGTGTCGAAATCATTTGGCTGAAATAAATCATGAAACTGTTGTCCCAACTGTTTTGGCCATGCCATTTCTTTCCTGTTGCTTCTCCAGCGCCGGGCATCATTAATCAACTTGGCTAATAGCGGCGATGCCTCAAGCTGCTCACTTTGCTCACTTACTCGTGGTCTGACCTTTGCTAAGACCCGCTATTAACTTTAAGTCCACCATTTGGCCAATTCATTGGCGATAGCGAGTGTTAGATACGAATAAGTGCCGTCTAATTTGATTTGATAGCATTGCGATACTTTTGCAACTACAGCTTCATCCACAGCAACCTCTGGGCAGAAATCTGTTAAGACCTTACCAACAATTTTATAGCTTTTGACCCATAAAGCAATTAGGCCCAGCCCAGTTTGCTGATATTCCCGCCAAACGAATTAATTGTGCGTAAATTACGCGAAACATTCGCAATTACTTCAATTATTCCATGAAGTTCGAGAAAGTTTTCATTGCGTTTGCTTTCTTTTGCATTGGCAATAAACCAATCAATAATCATCGTTAAAAAGTTCGCTAACCACTCACTACTTGCCAATCGATTCGCCTTGCACTTTTCCCGAGCAGCATTTTCCACTTGAAATTAAATAAATTAGTCAATGGCAAGCAGTGAAAATCCACTTAACAGTCTGGGGACTATTAAATGGTTTGTCAAGGAACTTTATTAATAGGAAATTGAATTTCTATATAACTCAATTTAAAATTGATTTTCTTTATAGTTTGAAAGTTTTTCTCATAACATCTAGTTTTTTGTTCGGGTTCTTGCAGAGAAGGAATATCGCTTAAGCTTTTGTTGTATTCTATCTTCTCATAATCTACATTTCTAGTTTGAAGTTTTGATGATTAGCAGGAACCCCTGAGAAATTTCAACAGTTGAAAGGAATGACGAAAGTACCGAGTTTCAGTTCCCGTTGCAGTTCCAACTCCGGCTGCAGCTTGAGTACCCGTCGTCCACTTGGGTGCATATAAAAATTATACGAGCTTCGTTGGCATTTCTCTCCCATAATGGTTGGCTTGAGCACCGCCCAGTAGCTGAAGAGCTGGTAGGCAGGGGGCGGTGCGGAGTAGCTTTATGACCTGCGCCGGCAGCGGGCTGCTGACATAGATTCGGCTTAAATATTTCGCACTACTTTTCATTTAACGATGGCATGCAATGAAAAAGGAATTCTGAATTCTGAAATGTTTGTTTGCACGCCTCACCAGGTCAGGCAGGCTCTGGCCGGGAGGTTGTGCTGCTTTTTTTCTCGATTTTTCTCACATTTTCTTTTGTTTGCTTAATATATGTATGAAAAATCCATGACCCAACCCCAACGCCTCTCCCCTTCCGCAGTCGTGCACCCCAGGGCAATTGTTATTGTTGTTGCTGTTGCAATTGTTGCAGTTAAAATAAAAGCGGAGCAGAGTAAACAATGCTTTGAGAGATTTCGGCACAACAAGCTCGCTGCCCTCCCTCTCTCTCTCGCTCTCTGCTCACCCCTCTCTCTCTCTCTCGCTCTCAACCTCCCTCCCTCGGACCATTTTCAACACTTTATCGTACACTTCCCGTGCATAAATTAACAGCTGAAAGTCCTTTTTTTAATACTGCATGCAAGTGCTTTTAAAATTGGTTTTCCGATAGCATATGACTATATGCTAATTTTAAGCATACTCATTTCACATACTACTACCTCCCCAGCATTTTGGGAACTGTTGTGCTAGAGGAATAAAATGAAATTTAAATATTTGCGAAAGAAGATTGTTAAGAGCTTAAATTATTATTTTCGGCACTCGAAGTATAAACTTACGCTCGTAAACCCCACATTTCATGCTGCAAATATTCCCTCTATATACTCCGACCTCAAATAGAGCTCAAGTATTTCCGTTGAGTTTCCCAGCAACTTTTATTTCATCTCGAATTTGTCAATTGATCCGCCAAGCCAAATGGGCGAAATGGTGGCCAACATCGCTTGGCACGTTTTTGCATTCAGTTTTTTGGCAGTTCTGCGTCTGCAATGCCAGATAACATGGAAATTGTTGAATGTCAAAACTGTCTGCCGAAGCTCGACATGTCGAATGTTAAATCAACACTTGCACCAGCGACAGCAGCTGCTGCAGTTGAGGCGGGTGCTCTGGGGGCTTTGGGTACTCAAGTGGGTTGACTGATTGTTCGGGCTGTTGCCACGGCTGTTGGCGCTCTAGTTTAATGGCCATACAATCGACACGAAAGTTGACATATTCTATGCAGCGTTTTTCCCGCATCAACGCAGCGCCAATGTTTCCCGAGGATATCCTACTGCGTCGCACTCCAGCTCGACAAAGATTCTATGTTATGCAGAACGACAGTTGGCAGTTGAAAAGCTGATGCAATGTTGCGTTTTTATATCAAATTTCCATCAGCTGCCTTCGGATCAGCAGTCTATGCCATTAGTGCAAATGTCAATAAGAATGCCGGATCTGGCAATGCGAAGGAGTCTCCGTTCCCATTGCTGTTTCTCTTCTTTATCTCTAACGTGGAAATATATTCCCAGACAGCTATTCACAGCTATCGTTGTTGTATGTGTGCGCACCTGAGACATATCACAGAAGTTTCAAACATTCATTTTGAAATGCATCTTCTCACCTGCCATATCTTAAACACACATACCAACACAAACACAGCTTTTTCCTGGAAAAAAATACTTGTACCTTTCTTTAGAATTTTGTACCTTAAGCCAAATGCGTTCCAACTCGATAAATGTAAATAGAAACACTCTTTAGTTATTTAGGCAGTATGCGCAGCCCGAAAGTTGGCTAGAAAACCAAAGAAACTAAGTAAATTGTTAGCGAATATCTAAGAGATCAACCAAGAAATACTATTATGCATTAATGTATTAGTTCAAACGATATTATTAACAAAGAAATATACGATTGTAATCTTCTAGCTCTAGACAATGTGTATGATATTAATCTCGTGTACTCGTAACATACTATACAAGTATAATATAAAAAGCTCTTTTGTACCTCTTGCTCCCCACTTTCGAATTTACTGACTAAAGAAAGCCCATGAATGCGCTAAGTATAACTTAAACTCTTTACCCAAAGATTAAATTAAAGTATAACCTTAACGTAACTGTACGTTACCTAAACGTAAGCATTATAGCTGAAATAGTTGATGAGTTATAGCGACAATGTCTGGCGAGAGGCGAAGATGTATTGGATTCCTTCAGTCAGAGCACATGTTAATGATAAGTTACAATTATTGCTAAAAGCATTTAATAGTATTAATCACATACCAGAATCAAATACAACTACAAAATGATTGTAAATTTCGCATAGATTAAAATTGATTGGCAAATCGCCTGAAATAATAAAAATACTCACGTGTATCGAATAAGTAAATGGAAAACTGTAGGGGAAAATTGTAGTACATTATTGTTGTCTAACTTACTGTGTGTGTTCGTGTATATGTGTGTGTCTGTGTGAGTTTCACTATACGTGCATGCATTGGTATTGGTATCAACATATAATCGCACTATACGGCACATACTTTATGAAATAGCAGTAGCTCCTAGTCGTTAGTGTATGTGTATGTCTATAGATGTCTACAGATCGATATCTGGCATCTCCAACTGAATTCGACCCCGCAATCGGAACATGCAACTGGCTTTGGCCAGAAACTGTTTTCTCCTTCCCTCAGTGGACTATCGATGAATATCAATTGTAAATTTCAAACTAAAGATTAAGTTACAAAAGAAACATACTGAGAATTACTTAAATAAATACTGAATATATTCATAAGCAAATCGATGGTGTTTTAATTGGTTTTATTTAAGGGAACTTTTAGAGAAATTTTTACTGCAAGGTAAGTTTGAATAAAATATATTTTACTTTTAAATCCTTCCTGACTGGTGAAAGAAGTTGTCGCAAATGGAGCACTCGACTCCACCTTTAGTTACTTGTCGCATATCACTTTAAACAGACTCTTCACTTTAGCTTCAATTCAAATTCCGTATTAAACCATAAAAAGAAATTTGATATAGTAAGTTATTTTGGTACCGTGCCCGCATTATAAATATAAATCTTTTTTCGAATACATTTATATATAGATCTAAGCTTAATAATAGCATACACAAAATCTTCATGCTAAGTCATTATTTTATAAAGACAGTCGTAGAAATACACTCTGAAAATACGAGGATAAACCGACCTGTCATGGACTGTCATTTCAACAAATTTAACTGAAGAGCAGCTCGGCATCTGCTTGTCGACCTGAGCTGATGATTGACTTGGCAATATCAAGGATTTGTCTATGTAAAATATTCTAAGAGACAAACAGAACCACAACATGTGACTTCATTAAAACAGGTTCGAAGTTATTCGATATCAAATATGCAGATACGAAACATATGTCGAAGGTATCTAATCCACAACCATGTGGACGACCGCAAAATAAAGAATAACAAACTGAATGCTGCTATGGAGATAGCACACACATATACACACATGCACACACAAATACACACAAAAACATACATATATTCTCACACAATACATACGCACAACACACAGGACAGAAGTTTTAATTTCCGTTCTGTGGTCGCCATCAAAAAGTCGAAAGCAACGAAATTACACCCGATTTTGCAAAAACTACTCTTCCTCTCGCAGTTTCCCTTTCCCTCTCGCTTGCCGCATCTCTTTCCTACTTATGTTGTATTGTGTTTTCGAGGCATTTGTGCAATGTGGACGCCATTTTGCTTTGCCCTCGCGCAAATCGCATTGTCAACAGGTAAAAAGGAGATTTAACAAAAGGAACCCGTTCGCCGCATAATGAACTCCAAGGAAAATCCAATAAATATTCAATTTATAGAATTTGGCCGCCTTAAAGTACAGTCTGCATTCTCTGCTCTTGTACACAAAGAGAAAAAAGAGTCGCTCAAAGGACGAAAGCAAATTTTTATAACCATAATGGATTGAATGAATGTGTGTGCATAACCAAAGTATTCACATGTCTGTGCGTGTGTGTGTGTTGGCGAACATATCTGGCTCTAAAGGCATATGGCGAGAGGCGAATAAAAAATAGATGAACTTATTTCGTTTTATGTGCCATCGCAGCCCGAACCATATGTGTTGCATGCCGCATCCCACACATTCCGCATCCCGCACTGACGAGCCCATATTCCACGTTCGAGGTATGTATTATGCTCTTATTCAGTTTTTCAGCTGAAAAAGCAAACCAACCTCGGCGGCATCGGCAGCGGCAGCAGCATCGAAAATAAAACGCGCAAACAACCTTCAGGCAGTGCCAGAGCACAGTACATTAAAATGAGCAAAAAATTTTAATAAAAAACATTATCCACATGAGTCCAAAAAATGAAATCCCCTTCGAAAAAAGAAAAGCCACCGTCAACAGTTGCCAGCAGTCGCCTACGGGGGAGCATTCCCGGTTGGCGACTCAGACGCCAAGAGAGCTAGAGGCACGCAATGCAGAATATAGTATACGGCCTATTCTTATGCATATATGATGAGCCGCAGTTAGCAGCAGACTCACTTAGAGAAATTAGCAGGCTACTTGAGCAACAATATAAAGAAAACATTTGGCTTCTCAAAGTGACACGTTTAAATTATTCAATTGATCGGTCCAATATATCGATTAATTGAGTATTGAACTAAGAATTATTCAATTGATCGGTCCAATATATCGATTATTTAAGTATTGAACTCAGAAACTTCATTGATCTAGTTGAACTTTTAGCATGTCAAATAATTAAAAAAAAAATTTAAATTCCATTTGAACAACTTATCAAAATTTAGTTAAATTGTTTATTTTATTACTTTTAGTTAAGAAATTTAACATTTTTATATGCCATATCGAAACTTTAACTTTGAAAATGGCGAATCAGATATGCAATGAACCTAATCCAAAAACACCGTAAGTTATCTGCATTGTGGATCCCTTTCGATTTAATCTCAGCGCCTCAGTTTCGCAGTCTTTTCTCCGACAACTTAAACAACGCCATAAATCAGGAAGACATTTTGATGACGTTGCGCGAAAAGGATATTGGTGAAGAACCTTTGGAAAAATGCACGAGTAAAGAGTTTCCAGAAGAGGGCGACGAACGCCTTCAACTTGATCTTGGACGTTATAAAAGACTCTACCAAGAGCAAGTTAAAGAGATGCCAGAGCATGACATCTGTGGCAAGATGTGTAAAAACCTCAGGCAGCTCACTTTTGATTATGGAGTAGTTATTGACTCAGTTATGCAGCAAATGAATAACAAACCATCTCCATTGCCCAATACAAAGGCACGTTTCATTGACTGGAGCGGCAAGCGAAGGGCATACAAAGTCGACTTTACCTTTCCTGTTGCCGAACTGCATGAAGACACGCGATTGGAGCACGAAGGCGTCTGTCCTGTCTGCCTATCATCAATATCATGGCTGCCTAAATACACGAGCTATCGAATACGCGATAACAGAGTAATACCTGAGATTAATTGAGAAGAAATCATGCAGCAAAAAAGGCATTTAAAAAACGGAACGAAGTTGAAAGCTTCTTTGTAATATGAGTCCTAGAAAAGTGTTTTCAATTCGAATAGTTATATACTACATAATTTTAGCAACACCTTCTTTTATTGTATATATATTGTATATATATTAACCCCATAGAAATAGGTTAATACCAATATGTGTATGATATGCACACAAACATATATGGTAACTGTATACAAATCTACATCAGATATTGAATATGCTTTATAAAGCTGCCCCGCCTTAGGCAGCCTTAGGAGCTTAGCGCACGAATCAGGTCGAGAGCGAATCGCATTTAGTTGACAGCCCTAAGCCACGTCAGTTTCAGCCATTACAGATTTATTGGAAAAGCTGGCGAGAAAGAGATACGGCAGCTGGGGGCAGACGGAAATCAGCTGAGTTCAGTTCAGCACCGTTCTCTGCGGTTGCTGTAAATGATTTGCCAGCATATTTCAAACGTATTTAATGACATTGCTCATTTGTCTACCAGCAGCAGCAGCAGCAGTAGCAGCAGCAGCATCAGAGGCAAAGGCAGCAACTGTCTGTGGTCTGCCGAACCCGTATTCCCTCTGATCTATACCCCTTTGCTTTACTGTGTCCCACCACAATCTTGCACTTTGCCAGAGAACTCTATCGACTGTGGCCAAGTGCAGAGGGCAGAGTTTGGTGTTTGGGAACATGGAAAAACATTTGTGCTGCCTGTACAACTTGTGGTGCGAACTTACATAACACGTGCATATCACACAAGCACTTTGACCAAAGTGCCGGCTACACTAGCAACACCTCCACCTCTCTACCCCTATCCATTCGCATTCCCCCATGTGCGTAACTCCCAGTTGAAGCTTTTGCGATGATTGGAGTTGAGCTGTAAAATGCTCGCAGGGAGTAAGTCGTCATGTCTCGTGGTGCTTTTCTGTTTTTAGTTATATTGTTTTTGCTACAAGTAAACTAAGCTTTTTCTATACCCTTTACACAGATAGACAGGGCTGTTTCAGAGATTTCCAAGTTTCTTTACGACTTTGGCTACAGGGTATGCTGGCTAAGCATCCTCAAGTTGCATTTTCTGAGTCACACATAACACATAACAGATATTGTACATGTTGTATACCGTGTGGGTATGTGTGTGGGCTGCAAAGTGTTGGCCTTTTGTTTTAAGGCCACCCATTAATTTGGCAAAGCAATTAAATGTCTTACAATGTGCAACAAAAGTATTTGCACACACGAGCATAAATAAATTTAAGCAAATGTGCCATAAATCCCAGATCAAAATTTGAAAGTCATTTGATGATGAGGTGATTAGATTATGCACAGCTTAAGGGAGGAAGAAAAATGAAATAATATCATTTATGTCAGTCACTTCAGCATTTTAAGTCTGACACGCGTCTTGTCTTCAGCTCATCCTGCTTATCCTCCTTTGCTTTCCTTTCCCTTTCTAAAAGCTTATGGACACAATCTGGTTTAATTATTTACTTCAAGTTTTTCACAAGATTAGTAGGTGATAGTTATAGTACTCTTATCTCGTTCTTTACGTATATTTCGATCGATCTAATCCCTACATCGAGATGTACACAACTATTTTAACGAATGTATTATGATTTGAACATCATCGGGCGATTGGTCAATCAATTGAATAGAGTATCAACGTGAGCCCCCTAGCGGCATATTTAAAATTTTAGAGACTCGCATATATTCAGTCTTAGCACTTGTTTGAGAATTTGCGATAAACGTCAAATTAATGCGCGAAATTTAATTAAAATTGAACTTAATTTAGATAAGTGCATGAGGTTTAATAATAAAACACACTTAGAGCAATCTACAAGCGGCGCGACGGGGAAAGGGTAGTGCAGGTAGATTCCTGCTATGTTTTCGCGTGTTAAGCCGCTTACAGGCAAATCAGAAGCTGACGATGCGATAAGTTCAACGCGCAGCAATTTTATTTGGGAGGGGAACTCGGGTCAACATGCCCTGCAATCGGGTGCTCCTGTGGGTCTCGCGTGGTCGACTTTGCGGTGCATTGCCCTCGTCTGGAAAGCAAAATAGTGAGCAGGACAGCGAACAACGCCAGCACATCGACGATGCCGCCTTGCAAATGGCGGTCAAATGGCTTTTTACGCCGTTGAGACATCGCGAATTCTCTCGTGGTCTTTTGGCTAGCCTGATCCTGACCTAGGATTCATTAGAATTATTCGCCTAAAACTCGGATTCAATGAAAACCTATGTGAAGAAAAAACTTTGAGAGGCTCCTTGTTGTAAAGCATCTGTACATTGAAATTATAAACAAATCTCGAGTGACAAATAAACACAAATCATGTTTCGCTGCTTATAACTGGTCTCTGCTACAACGTGTGCTTCTTGCTCAGCTGTTGTCCAGCTGTAGTTCTTGCTCAGCTGTGTGTCCAGAAATATTTACGTTATCGATACATGCCGATTAAACGATTAATCACAGTGATTTTCCAGCACTGCTACAGTACATTTGTTTACAATTGCATGCGAAAACCAAACAATTTGAAAACCAAACCGATCTTTTTGTTGAGAATCATAATTTGTATCCCCCAAATAATTTCTGAACATTGAAGTAGCCATTGAAGCCGTCGCATATATTTTTTTTGCAAAATTTTATATGGTTTCATATATATATGGATACACTAGTTTCAAAAGTGTTTCGTCTTAGGGAAAATACTTTATAGATCTAGTTACATTTTTAGCTTACGGGCTTATGTATATACATTCATATTTAATTCTACAGTATTTTATAATTCATTGTTCACACAGGATCACAGATTTAAACTTTTAAGCTATTGCTTAAATTAATATTAAGAGGCGCTCAAAATGCCGCAATCCGTAATTTTTTTGCCTAACATTGTTATACCCCGACTAATAATCACTCATTTGATAATCGAAGACCCCAAATCACTCATAATCAGTGTCAGAATCGGACCCAAAAAAATCGATATTAGATCAAGTCGCATAAATGTTTCAGACTTTGTAAGCAAGAATGCCGTCCCAATGAAGGGGGACTCCGAAGGCATGCGCAGCCTACTGGCGGCAAACATTAATATACAAATCCGCTACAAAAGTAAAGTTATTGGAGAGGCCACAATTAAGTTGCCTGAAGAGTTTCTCAATAAAATTGATATTAAGATGGCCGATGCGGTACAATCCGTAGTAGCCCCTGTAAGTTTTTTAGGCGAGGATGCTGGTGAAATAGAATTCATGATGTTTCTAACTGTCAAATGTGAAGATCCTAATCCCGAAGATGAACCAGAGTAGGTTACAATGAGTTGAATCATTTCTACTTTATTCCAATGATTTTCTTTCACAGTATCGATAAGAGAACTTGCCGCAACTTGGGTGCCACAATAAATGCGGCAGACATAATGTTCACTGTGGGCGACCCTCAGCCATGCGAGAAGTTCTACGAACCATGTGTGGACGAACAAGTTCCAGAAGAGGGTGACGAACGCCTACAACTTGATCTTGAACGCTACAAGAGTTTATTTCAAGAGCGGGTCAAAGACTTTACTGAGGAACCGGCTGGTGTAGAGGCATGTGACAATCTCAAGCAGATGACGCGTCAATATGGAACTGTCATTGACTCCCTTATTAGGAAAATAAACGAGAAACCATCTCCATTGCCAAATAATGAAGCACATTTCACCGACTGGAGCGGCAAAGGGAAAACGTTCAAAGTCAATTACATTGATCGCTCGATACCGGTTCCTGTGGGTGAAATAAAGGAAGAGATGGGTGTTAAGCCCATACGCTTTTGTCCCATATGCCTAACCTCAATGTCCTGGCTACCCAAATACGCAAATTGTCCCAAGTGCAATTGCAAAGCAATGCCTCAAGATCTAAATGACCCGCCACTCACTGGAGAGGAAATCATTAAGGACGTTTTGAAAGTTTCTTTGAAGAAAAAGACGATAAACAATGACTTCTGCTTTGATCCATGTGAAGCTAAACAAAAGGAAATGGAGGCCAAGGAGCAAGATGAAGCGTTAGCAGAAGCGAGATCACAATTCATTGTCGAGGATGATGAACCTCCAGAGGAGGACGCCTGTCGGTGCGTTTGCAGAAAGGGAAAGTTGTGTGCCCATTGCCGCATTCGGAATATGTACAACGAAATGTACCAGCAACAAGGCGATGCATTCCTCTGTCCAGGAACCAAGTACAATGAAGATGAAGACTATTGTGTGATTATCGATGACGATGAACAGTATTGTCGTCCCTATCTAGAGCGGGTGTTCGAAGAGCTACGCGACCTCTATAAAAAGAGAGATGCCAAGAAAGTTGCCGAACTCAATAAGCGATGCGAACAGTCTATCTTTCGGTTGCGTTCGCTTCGGAGCTATGATCCCGAAAACGAAGATCATAATAGTCACACAGGCATGAATTTCAGAGCCTTGGGTGAACCCTCGTTTATGCATCGCACCACACAACCGAAAATTGGACACAAGTCCTGCCTCAGGGGCAGCGGTTTTGTGTCGCGACACCACGGATGGAACTGGCCATCGACCAAAAAGGCCCGCAAACGCGGTTGGCGACCCGGTGCCATTTGCCGTTACGTTGGGGCTATCATGAAGTACTTCCTGCGAAGCCCCGTCCAGAGAGAACCGTTCGAGATTTGTCGTGGCATTAAGGAGGAAGCGATGCCAATTCTAAATATTAGCAAACGAGATGGAGCCATCTATGTCACATTACGTCCATTGAATGATCCCAACATCAAGATGCATCCCATTACCTTTAAAATAGTCAAGAGCGATATGGCCAAAACTCTTAGTCAGATCAAACGAAAGCTGAAGGACAAGGGATTCCGAAAATGTACTTGCCATCGCTCATTAATGATGTGCGTCTGCCGACATGACGAGGAGAAGATGCTACTGGAAGCCGCACTGCAGAAGGAATGCCGACGCCGTGGCTGGGAGAACCTGGGGGATCACTTGGTTCTCACAGACACCAGCGAAAGCGAGATGGCGTACGACTTCGATGTATCCCCACCTTCAGCTATGGCCAAGCATAGAGCCAACCTGGCGCTGAATGTTATTAATCATGAAACCCAAACGGCTCGTGAAGATTTAATAGTCACACCAAAATATCCCACCAAACTGAATCCCTACTGGCGCGCTTACGACTGTGCGGCAGGTGATCGATTTACGGGGACAGCCTTTGGTGCTCCAGGAGAAAAGGTATTCGAAGACGGCATTTTTGGTTTTGGTGGCGGTGGCCCACATGGCCCCAGTGATGGTAGATTACAAGGCCCTAGCGGCGGTGGACCTATGCGCGGAGGTGCACGCAGAGGTGCACGTGGCGGTGGAGCTTTTGGTGGTGCACGTGGTGGTCCAGGTGGTGCATTTGCTGGTGCCTTCGGTGGCAAGGGCTTCCCCGGAAATAAACGCCCGAAAGGTGAAAAACCACCTCCGGCTCCACCGATACCAGTTAGAATGACAGATCGGTACTATAAGAAAGTTGAAGATGCTGAGAAGGCCAAGAAGGACAAAGTCAAAGCAAATATTGCCAAGAAAAAGCAGGGCATTAACCTCATTGGCTATCTTGAAGAAAAGGGTTCTGTTCCCAAACCATGGGACCCCAATAACCCCAAGCCAAAGGATGCACCACCGAAACAAAAGGGTCCTCCAATTGCAAAAGTCAAAGAAGAAGCGGAAGAAAAAGCAATCTCGGATAAAAAGAAAGGTATTAAAGCGCGAAATTTAATTAAAACTGGCCTTGATTTAGATAAGCGCAAGAGGTTTAATAATAAAACACACTTGGAGAAACCGACAAAAAGCGGCAAGACAAAGAAAGGGTAGTGTAGCTAGATTCCTGCTAAGTTTTCGCGTGTTAAGCCGCTTAAAGTCAAATCGGAAGCTGACGATGCGATAAGTTCAACGCGCAGCAATTTTATTTGGGAGGGGAACTCGGGTCAAAATGCCCTGCAATCGGGTGCTCCTGTGGGTCTCGCGTGGTCGACTTTGCGGTGCATTGCCCTCGTCTGGAAAGCAAAATAGTGAGCAGGACAGCGAACAACGCCAGCACATCGACGATGCCGCCTTGCAAATGGCGGTCAAATGGCTTTTTACGCCGTTGAGACATCGCGAATTCTCTCGTGGTCTTTTGGCTAGCCTGATCCTGACCTAGGATTCATTAGAATTATTCGCCTAAAACTCGGATTCAATGAAAACCTATGTGAAGAAAAAAACTTTGAGAGGCTCCTTGTTGTAAAGCATCTGTACATTGAAATTATAAACAAATCTCGAGTGACAAATAAACACAAATCATGTTTCGCTGCTTATAACTGGTCTCTGCTACAACGTGTGCTTCTTGCTCAGCTGTTGTCCAGCTGTAGTTCTTGCTCAGCTGTGTGTCCAGAAATATTTACGTTATCGATACATGCCGATTAAACGATTAATCACAGTGATTTTCCAGCACTGCTACAGTACATTTGTTTACAATTGCATGCGAAAACCAAACAATTTGAAAACCAAACCGATCTTTTTGTTGAGAATCATAATTTTTATCCCCCAAATAATTTCTGAACATTGAAGTAGCCATTGAAGCCGTCGCATATATTTTTTTTGCAAAATTTTATATGGATTCATATATATGGATACACTAGTTTCAAAAGTGTTTCGTCTTAGGGAAAATACTTTATAGATCTAGTTACATTTTTAGCTTACGACCTAACTTAAAACAACATTCATATTTAATTTTGCAGTATTTTATAATTCATTGTTCACACAGGATCATAGATTTTAACTTTTTAGCCATTGTTTAAATTAATATTAAGAGGCGCTCAAAATGCCGCAATCCGTAATTTTTTTGTCTAACGTTGTTATACCCCGACTAATAATCACCAATTTGATAATCGAAGACCCCTCATCACTCACAATAAACTTCAGAATCGGACCCAAAAAAATCGATATTACATCAAGTCGCATAAATGTTTCAGACTTTCTAAGCAAGAATGCTCTCCAAATGAAGGGGGACTCCGCAGGCATGCGTAACCTAATGGCGGCAGACTTTAATCTACAAATCCGCTACAAAAGTAAAGTTATTGGAGAGGCCACAATTAAGTTACCTGAAGAGTTTCTCAATAAAATTGATATTACGATGGCCGATGCGGTACAATCCGTAGTAGCCCCGGTAAGTTTTTTAGGCGAGGATGCTGGTGAAATAGAATTCATGATGTTTCTAACTGTCAAATGTGAAGATCCTAATCCCGAAGATGAACCAGAGTAGGTTACAATGAGTTGAATCATTTCTACTTTATTCTAATGATTTTCTTTCACAGTCTCGATAAGAGAACTTGCCGCAACTTGGGTACCACAATAAATGCGGCAGACATAATGTTCACTGTGGGCGACCCTCAGCCATGTGAGAAGTTCTACGAACCATGTGTGGACGAACTAGTTCCAGAAGAGGGTGACGAACGCCTACAGCTTGATCTTGAACGCTACAAGAGTTTATTTCAAGAGCAGGTCAAAGACTTTACTGAGGAACCGGCTGGTGTAGGGGCATGTGACAATCTCAAGCAGATGACGCGTGAATATGGAACTGTCATTGACTCCCTTATTAGGAAAATAAACGAGAAACCATCTCCATTGCCAAATAATGAAGCACATTTCACCGACTGGAGCGGCAAAGGGAAAACGTTCAAAGTCAATTACATTGATCGCTCGATACCGGTTCCTGTGGGTGAAATAAAGGAAGAGATGGGTGTTAAGCCCATACGCTTTTGTCCCATATGCCTAACCTCAATGTCCTGGCTACCCAAATACGCAAATTGTCCCAAGTGCAATTGCAAAGCAATGCCTCAGGTAGATCTAAATGACCCGCCACTCACGGGAGAGGAAATCATTAAGGACGTTTTAAAAGTATCTTTGAAGAAAAAGACGATAAACGATGACTTCTGCTTTGATCCATGTGAAGTAAAACGAAAGGAAATGGAGGCCAAGGAGCAAGATGAAGCGTTAGCAGAAGCGAGATCACAATTCATTGTCGAGGATGATGAACCTCCAGAGGAGGACGCCTGTCGGTGCGTTTGCAGAAAGGGAAAGTTGTGTGCCCATTGCCGCATTCGGAATATGTGCAACGAAATGTACCAGCAACAAGGCGATGCATCCCTCTGTCCAGGAACCAAGTACAATGAAGATGAAGACTATTGTGTGATTATCGATGACGATGAACAGTATTGTCGTCCCTATCTAGAGCGGGTGTTCGAAGAGCTACGCGACCTCTATGAAAAAAGAGATGCCAAGAAAGTTGCCGAACTCAATAAGCGATGCGAACAGTCTCTCTTGCGGCTGCGTTCGCTTCGGGGCTATGGTCCAGAGAACGAAGATCCTAATAGTCAGACAGGCATGAATTTCAGAGCCTTGGGTGAACCCTCGTTTATGCATCGCACCTCACAGCCGAAAATTGGACACAAGTCCTGCCTCAGGGGCAGCGGTTTTGTGTCGCGACACCACGGATGGAACTGGCCATCGACCAAAAAGGCCCGCAAACACGGTTGGCGACCCGGTGCCATTTGCCGTTACGTTGGGGCTATTATGAAGTACTTCCTGCGAAGCCCCGACCAGAGAGAACCGTTCGAGATTTGTCGCGGTATTAAGGAGGAAGAGATGCCAATTCTAAATATAAGCAAACGAGATGGAGCCATCTATGTCACATTACGTCCATCCAATGATCCCAACATCAAGATGCATCCCATTACCTTTAAAATAGTCAAGAGCGATATGGCCAAAACTCTTAGTCAGATCAAACGAAAGCTGAAGGACAAGGGATTCCGAAAATGTACTTGCCATCGCTCATTAATGATGTGCGTCTGCCGACATGACGAGGAGAAGATGCTACTGGAAGCCGCACTGCAGAAGGAATGCCGACGCCGTGGCTGGGAGAACCTGGGGGATCACTTGGTTCTCACAGACACTAGCGAAAGCGAGATGGAGTACAACTTCGATGTTTCCCCACCTTCAGCAGTGGTCAAGCCTAGAGCCACCCTTGCGATTAATAATGTTATTAATCATGAAACCCAAACGGCTGCGGAGGATTTAATAGTCGCACCAAAATATCCCACCAAACTGAATCCCTACTGGCGCGCTTACGACTGTGCGGCAGGTGATCGATATACGGGGACAGCCTTTGGTGCTCCAGGAGAAGAGGTATTCGAAGATGGCATCTTTGGTTTTGGTGGCGGTGGACCACATGGCCCCAGTGGCGGTGGACTACAAGGTCCTAGCGGCGGTGGACCTATGCGCGGAGGTGCACTCGGAGGTGTACGCGGAGGTGCACGCGGAGGTGGACGTGGTGCAGGTGGAGCTTTTGGTGGTGCAGGTGGTGGTCCAGGTGGAGGCGCCTTTGGTGGTGCCTTTGGTGGCAAGGGCTTCCCCGGAGCTAAGCGCGCGAAAGGTGAAAAATCACCTCCGGCTCCCCCGATACCAGTTAGAATGACAGATAAGTACTATAAGAAAGTTGAAGAAGCTGCGAAAGTCAAAAAAGAAGCTGAGGAAAAAGCACTCTCGGATAAAAAGAAAGGTATTAATCTCATTAAATATCTTGAAAAGAAGGGTGCCGTGAAAACGCCCTGGAATCCCAATGAGCCTAAGCCTGAAGTGAAAACCAAAACTGGTCCGGTTCTGGGCAAAGATGGTCTGACTGATGCGCAGCGAAATCGTCGTGATCTACTCCGAATGGCAATACCTCCATTTGACTCCTTGGCAAAGCGTGGAAAAGGTATCGATCCATGCTCTGCCATGTGCTATCAGTCATGTGGCTTTCAAAGTTGTTACCCTTGCTATAATTACGTATGAGTTTTGGGGGGTTATCGATTTGGTGTATTATTAGAAATAGGGCGAATGTAAAATAATACAGAACTATTTCCGAGTTCGTCACATAATAAATCCTCGGATAATAGCAGTTATTCGACCATGTAAAATCCCCATACTGAACAATGCAAAATAAAAAAAAACAACGTATACTCAGTAACAGTCTTGTTGAGTACCTTACATTATGCCAACGTTGTGCAGTAGTAATCGCAGTAGTTTTTGTTTCCTCATTCACATGTAGCTTTTCTTGTTTTTCGTAATTTTCTAAATTTTTCATTTGTTGACAAGAGTCATAACGAAATTATAAAAAAAAAAACAATTAATTTTTTTCAAAATATTTATCAAAATTTTAAGTGACAACATACAGAAATACTATACATTATATTTACAAAAGTTAATTAGCTTTGCATTATCCGCAACATGGCAGAGGATCAAAAATACAATTTTGATATTGTCGTAACGCGCTTTGAACCGGCCGCGAGCACAGCAGATAGATTTACCGATATAGCAGAGATAAAGATAGTTGTGCAATTCAATGGCAAAAATCTTAAAATATCAAAAAGCCGCATTAATGTCGACGACTTTAAGCCTAACTCATCCTTGGAGTTCATGGCATCTGCGAGTAAAATACGTAAAAACTTGGAAGAATGCGGCATTCCCGTCCAATTCAACTACTCTAACAAGCTAGAGGGCATCGGGGTGATAAGTATTCCTCAAGCATCAATTGATGCTATTGAAGATAACATGAGTGATTGGATATTTACTGGAACATGCAACGTCGAAGAGAAGGGGCAAATTGTGGGAACGGTCGATATACTTTGCCGACTGATAGTAAAATGTGATGAGCCGAAACAGTATGTTGATTCCTTACATATTTACTGTCTAGTGAATAATTCCCGTATATTCCCTATAGGGACTCACCGAAGGCGTGTAAAAATATCGAGGAAGCTGTCAACCGAAATGACATTATGTTTGTAATGACCGATTCCCAGCGCAATGCCAATGCTTGTGATCCGTGCACAGATATGTTACCACAGGAAGAGGGTGATCAACTTCTTCAGTTGGATATTGAACGTTACCAGGCATTTCAGGAAGCCCTTAAGTCCACAAAGGTTTTCACACATTCACCAGCTGGCAACGCCGCCTGCTGTGAAATCAAGGTGCCTAAAATTGCCACTTTTTCACTGCCTCTGTTTATTTAATCAATTATGTCCTTTTTATACCCTTCGACCAACCTTCGACCCTTCGTCTTTCTTTTGTTTTTTTCAATTTCTTTGGCAGAAAATGGCCCTGGAGTGCGAAGAAGTTGTGGATTCTATTATAAGGAATTCTGGTCAGCCGATGCCTTTGAAAAAGCCTTGCCGCCATCCTCCAGAATCGACCTGCACCGGTCCTAATCTCGATTACTTTCCCCAAGTCGAGAATCCTCTTACATCACCCCTCGTGCCCTGTTTCTCTTATCTGCCGGCTCGAAAGGAGGAGCCAGCTGATTTCTGTAGCCCGAACTTCATACCAGTGCCCATAAGCGATTTGGCAAAACCCATGATCAAGCCGATACGCTTCTGTCCCATTTGTTTAACCGATATGTCGTGGCTGCCCAAATTCGCCAATTGTCCCAGCTGTGGAGTGAAAGCCATGCCAGTGGTCGAGGAACGACATAAGAACAAAGCGCTGAAAGCCGACGATATCATAGACGAGCATTTAGGCAAACAAAATAGATCAATCGACTATTATTGTAAGGATCCCTGCAACCCAGCTGCAGCTCAGGAGGAGCGGGAGCGGGAGCTGGAGCAGGAGCAGGAGCAGGAGGAGGAAAACAAATGCTATTGCACTTGCAAGTTTGGCAAACTGTGTGCTCATTGTCGAATACGTAATATGGTTGAGGATATATTCAAGACAGACAAAAAACTGTGCCCGGCACGGAAGTCTCAGGGCTCTGAAGATATTTGTATGGCTGAAGATGATGAAAACAACTGTCGGCCGTATTTGGCTCGAGTCTTCTCTGAAATGCGTGATCTTTACAACATCAATGATACGAAGAGGCCATCGGATGATGGTACACCTCCTACTGTCCATCATCCCAAAGCCAAGGTTCGAAAAGACCATCCTGATCTTGAAGTCAGGACAACGGGATTGCACGAAAAACAGGAAAAATTGAAGTGGCTAGCCAAAAAACAAAAACCCGTCAGTCGAATACCCAAAAACAAACACAAATATTGTGTACGGCGAGTCGGTCGAGTTGGCCGTCGTCATGGGTGGTCATGGCATTTAGCAAAGGAGGCAATCAATGATGGCTGGCAACCTGGGTGGGTTCGTAAGTCGGTGAAAAAAATAATGAAATTCTTTCTGCACCCAAGTGACAGTCCCTCCATGTTCTGCAAGAAAAAGGCAGAAGAAGAGGCCGAAAAGCAACGCATGTTGCCCACCTTAAACCTGAAAAAGAAGGATGGTGTCACCTATGTTACACTGCGTCCACTGAATGATCGCAATATCCAGATGCATCCCATTGTTTTCAAAATTACCAAAAGTGAAAAGGCCGTGGCAGTCAGTCACATCAAGGCCATTCTCAAGGCCAAGGGCTTTCCAAAATGCACTTGTCATCAGACGGTTATGATGTGCAACTGCCGCCACAAACACGACAAGAAGCGTCTCGAGGCTGCAGTCCAGCAAGAGAGCATGCGACATTGCATTGAGAACTGCGTGGATCAACTGGTGCTCACGGACACCAGCGACACTGAGATGGAGTACGATCTCGATTTCCCTACAGAAGCTGGTGGTAATTCAGCAGCTTGGCCACCGCCTAAAAAGGCCGCCAAGGTCAATAAAGGTACGCAATTCGATAAAAAGGATCTCGTTGTCACACCGAAATATCCCGTCAAACTGAATCCTTACTGGCGCGCCTACGACTGTGCTGCAGGTGATCGGTATACGGGGACAGCCTTTGGTGCTCCAGGAGAAGAGGTATTCGAAGACGGCATTTTTGGTTTTGGTGGCGGTGGTCCTCATGGCCCCAGTGGCGGTGGACTACAAGGCCCTAGCGGCGGTGGACCTATGCGCGGAGGTGCACTCGGAGGTGGACGCGTCGGTGCACGGGGTGGTGGAATGGGAGGAGGACGAGGAGGTGGACGAGGAGGTGGACGTGGCGCAGGTGGATTTGGTGGCGCAGGTGGTGGTGCATTTGGTGGTCCAGGTGGTGGTCCAGGTGGTGCCTTTGGAGGCGCCTTTGGTGGCAAGGGATTCCCCGGAGCTAAGCGCGCGAAAGGTGAAAAACCACCTCCGGCACCACCGATACCGGTTAGAATGACAGATAAGTACTATAAGCAAGTTGAAGACGCTGAGAAGGCCAAGAAGGACAAAATCAAAGCAGATATTGCCAAGAAAAAGCAGGGCATTAACCTCATTGGCTATCTTGAAGAAAAGGGTTCTGTTCCCAAACCCTGGGACCCCAATAACCCCAAGCCAAAGGATGCACCACCGAAACAAAAGGGTCCTCCAATTGGTGCGGACGGACTCACCGATGCTCAGCGAAAGCGACGAGAACTTCTAATGGGACCCATGCCACCGATCGACCACATGCCGCGACTGGGCAAGTGCCCTGGTGACTGCTACGATCCTTGCAACGGGCAAGTGTGCTGCAGCTGTTTCTACAACTACTACTGCTAATTATCTGCGGAAAACAAGCAAAGAACTTTGGAATCAAAAGTTATATCTTTGTTTGGCAAATGTTTTATAACAAAAACATAAATAAACACGTAGTAAACATAACAAAGACATTGTTTTTTAAAGGAGAAAAGGTGGATTAAGTTAAAATAGTTCTGTAGATAACATTTTATACATTTTTGTGTGTACATTTTAGCTTATCATAGCAGCTTTTCTTTAAACAAAATTCAAAATTTCTTTTCAAAATTCTAGTCAGTGCAGTTGGAATGTTTTGGTGTAACAAACCAGATCCAGAGCAAAATTTGTAACAATTTTACATTTATTTAGTACTTTTACAATTTTTAAATTTTAGAGTGCTTGATTTTTCTCTAAAACTTTTAATACTAATAAAATTTTGAAAACTTCAACGCTAACTGAAATCATGAACAGCAAGTCCAAAGGTAGTAAAAGCCCATCAGTTTTACCAGACATTTGGAATTTAGAATTCAATATCATTATAACGCGTTTCGATTCACCCTTGCTGACTCCTGATGATGTTAAGAAATTATTGATCGAAATAGTTTTAAACGATGAGAAATTAACGATTACATCAAGTAGAATCAACATATCAGAGTTTAATCCTGATTATGGATTAAATATCTCCGTGAAACCAGATGTTTTTTTGAAGACTCTTGAGAAGTGCGGCCTGCCTATAGTAGTTTACTACAAAGGTGCTTTGATGGGTACGGGTCAGCTAACCTTTCCGGACGTTATGATTAAGGGCTTATTGAATGGGACGACCACCCAGGAATTTAACGACTCGTGCGATATTACGCTGAAGGATACGGTCAATGCTCGTGTGGAGGTATTCTACCAACTTCGCATTAAGTGCGACGTCCCGACTCCAAGGTGAGTACAGTTGTCGGAACAATCTGTATCCACTTGTTTAACAACCAGCTCTCCTTTTAGAGCACCCCACAGTGAGTGCATGAAGGGTGTGGATAAGAATATTGCACCGCGTGATATTTTTTTCATCGTTAGCGATGCACAGCATGATGCCGAGCGATGTGATCCATGTTTTAACTTTCTTAAGTCAGAAGAGGTTGAAGAAGAATTGAACGTGGGTTCTGAGAGGTACAAGATTTTTGCTATGCCTCCGCCCAATCCAGCAGAGAATCTAATATTCTATCCAGCAGTCGATGCAATCACTTGTGAGCTGAAGGTATTGTACAACAACATTGCTCGAAGAAAGCCTACTTAACAGATCTTTCCTTACGTAGCAAATGAAAATTGAATGCGAGCAAGCTCTCGACTATGTATTCAAACCCACAAATCGTGAACAAAAGCCAGCAGAGCCACCTTGCCGCGACCCAGACACACTAGAAAAAGTTTGCAGATCAACTTGTCATTTTGCGAGCCAGAAAAGTACTCAGCCTCCAATACCTGAGTACTGTAAATCTTTACCAGTTCCACCCGAGCCAAAGCGCACTATCTGCAGTCCCGATTGGAAACCTGAAGATCAGCCATATACAAAATCAACTCGCTTTTGCCCCATTTGTCTGTACGAAATGTCGTGGATGCCCAAATTTGCTTCATGTCCCAATTGCGGGGCTAAGCCGATACTGGAGAAGTTGGAAAAGGAAGTTCGGATGCCAACAGCTGATGAAATAATACTTGAATATCTGGGCACAAAGAAAAAGTCTGAAGATTTCTGTGAAGATCCTTGTAAAGAAAAAAAAAAAGCTGAAGAGGCTACCGACTGTACATGCACTTGCAAGGGCTACACGGTATGTGCCCATTGTCGAGTGCGTAAGATAGTGAACTCAATGAATCTCTTTAGAGAGACTGCTGAGAAGGATGCAGCCCGTAAACCAGTCTATTACAAAAAGAATTCTTCTGAGGATTCCTGTGTGGCATTCGAAAATCCGCAGATATCACGTCCATTTCTGGCACGTGTTTTTTCCGAGCTGCGGGATATGTATGATATGAAGGAAACCGTTCGGCCATCCAAGAATGATTTCGATTCTGCAAAAAAAGGACCTATGTCCGCACATATAAAGCCTGTTTTAAAGGGTCCATATGGAAAACATACTGAAAAAAAACCTAGAACCATCAAAGGCCGCAATAAGGTTACCTCCAAGCATCACAAGTATTGCACCAAAGGCCAACGTCATGTCTCAAGGTGTCACGGCTGGGCCTGGGACTTAACACGCGAGGCACGCCAGTATGGCTGGCGTCCGGGCGCTGTTCTCAGACCTGCGAAAAAGACAATGGAATATTTTTTAAATCTCACGAATAAAGCAGATGAAATATGCAAGAAGGTAGATAAGAAGGTGTCTGAACGTGATATGCCCACACTCAGTTTGAGCAAAAAGAATGGCGAGATTTTTATAACTTTGCGAGCGATAAATAATACTCACGTCCATCAGAAACCTATTGTTTTTCGTGTGGTCAAGAGCAAGCTGGCAGTGGCTCTCAAGCAAATCAAGCGTGCACTGAAGGATCAAGGCTTCCCCAAGTGCACGTGCCATCAGACGCTTATGTATTGTGTCTGTCGTGGTGGAATGGAAAAGCGGATATTGGAGCGCGCATTGCAGGATGAGTGTAAAAAGCGTGGCATGGAGAGCTGTGTCGATCAGCTTATACTTACCGATACTAGCGAAAGCGATTTTGAATACGATTTCCAGGTGAATTCACCGGCGGCTATGGCAAAAAAACCTTGCCTGGCCGTCAAGGCTCGGACCATCAACCACAGTACCCAGACAAAATTGGAGGATCAGAAAGTTCCTCCACGATATCCCCAAAAGTTGAATCCCTATTACCGTGCCTATAATTGTGCGGCGGGTGATCGGTATACCACAACAGCCATTGGTGAAATTGGTGAAAGTCCATTTGAGGAAGGTCTCTTTGGCTACAGAGGCGGTGGTCTGCATGGCGAATCTATCCTTAGAGCCGGCAAACCAAAGATGCCTGTAATCTGGGGTAAAGCGCAAGGTGGACCAATGCCCGGTGGGGGGCGTGTTGTGCCACGCGGACCTCCTGGGGGTAAAACATTCCCCGGACCCAAAAAGGAGCCTCGAAAGCCAAGTAAGCCTATTCCCGTACGAATGCTAGACCGCTATTATAAAGCCGCTGAAGACAGAGCCAAAGCTGAAGAGCAGGCCAGACTGAATGCAGCCAAAAAGAAACCTCCTAACATGATGGCCTACATTACGGCTCAGGGGCTCGTTTCTGCTGAATGGGATCCGAAAAGAAACGCGTAAGAGTAATGCGTACAATGTCGAGTATCAGATTAGCATTTGTTTCTCAGTTCCAGTATTTATTTTTAGTACAGTCTTATAGTATTTGAAATATTCAGAATTCCTGTAGTATTTTATATGAATAAAAGTATTGGTGTTACCACACACACACAGAATTGGTGTCAACTACTTTTTTGAAATAAACTCAAATCAAATTTCTAGTATTTGACCAGATACTCTATCTCTACGTATAGAACCAAACAAAGATGCTGCCATCAGCTTCTAGGCACATGTCAGATGAAATCATTTTCTTGTTTGATGCAGTCGTGACGAGCTACAAATTGAAGCACCTTAAAGTTAGCGATCCCAAGAAACTGATTGTGTCGGTCACGATTGACGAAGAAACAATAAAAATAACGTCAAGTCGCCTAAACGTTACTGAATATAAACCTTATTCGAGTCTTGAGATTCAATCATCATTTAGACACTTAAGCAGAATCGTCGAAGACCCTGGAATATTCATCAATGTTAGGTTGCAGGGTCACCTTGTTGGTACCGGTACACTTCAGTTTCCCCACGATGCATCGAGACGCATCACCGAAGGCATGAGTGATGTAACTCATTCAGGAGTCGTTCAGTTAAGCCTCAACGAAAACGAGGTTGGTCAAGTTGAGCTGCTCTGCCGGCTAATGGTGAAGTGTGGGGAGATTCATACGTAAGTAACGATGCCCACTATAGAATTCTTCAGCTTATTAACCAAATACTCTTAACCCGATTAGCGGAGAAAAGGTGGACTGTCAGGGTAATGTGAACAGGAGTATCAACCCGCAGGATATCATGTTTGTCATGGGCACTACCTGTCCCACCTGTAAAAATGCCTGTCAAGATGTATTGATTCCGAATGATGGTGACGAGCAACTTCAGCAGGAATTACTACGTTATCAAAGATTGAACATGCAAACATTGACAAATACCGATTTAATAATGCACAGTTCTGCTGTGAATGCTGCTACCTACGAACTTACGGTGAGTGCACTGTAACCGTTAAATGCCTTTTCCATCCATAAGCTTTTCTCTTATGTATAGCAAATGTCACCCGAATGTGCGGAAATAGTTGACTCAGTGATAGGAGGCAATGACCAAACACACCTGGAAGGAGCACCTCCAGACTCATCATACGGTGCAGATAATTCGTGCATGCCAGTCAATGCGCCAACCAATGTGGATAAGAGCAACTGCTCCAAAGATCCGATTCCAATGGGCGAATGGCCCACGCCATTTATAAAGCCCATTCGCTTCTGCCCAATCTGCCTGACCAGTATGTCTTGGCTGCCAAAGTTTGCCGCCTGTCCAGTGTGTGGCGTGAAGCCGACGCCAGTCGGTAAAGAGTGTCACATGAATAAAAAACTGACAGCTGATCAGATAATAATAGAATGTTTAGGTAAGTCTGAAAAAGATGATGAATGTGCGAATCCTCGTATCTCGGCGGGGAAAGCAGAAGCAAGCAAAGTGGATCCCGATCGCTGTCGCTGCACCTGCAAGTCAGGCAAAGAGTGCGCCCATTGTCGCATACGGAATCTGTGCGCCGACATCTTTCAGACCGAGCCTAAACGCGACAGTCCTGAACCCCAAAACTTGGATGACTGTTGCATGATCGAAGGAGTTCAGCAGAAGTACAGGCCGCATCTGGCGCGTGTTTTCTCCGAGCTGCGCGAATTGTATGACATCGAAGTACCAAAGCCAAATACGGTATCATCTGCCTCAAAAAGGCTGAGCAAAATTTATGCAGAAAAGAAGCCGGATTCCGTGACAAGACGTCCGGTCTCGAAAGGTGTGGCACCAGTCAAAACAACAACTTTGATGGGAACCAGGCTCAGGACTGCCAACGAACATAAACGGGCAGTGGAGAATAGAGTTGGGCATAGGGAATGTCTTAAGCGAGAGACTCAGGTGCCTAAACGGCATGGATGGGCGTGGCAATCGAGCGATCTTACGGTCAGATATGGCTGGACACCAGGCTCCATATGGAGGCCAATCCGGAAGCTGATGAAATTCTTCTTACAGCCTCCCTCAGATGAAACTAGTGAGGATATTTGCAATAAAAAACTCAAGGAAATGGAGGAACAACTACCTACGCTCAATGTTTGCAAGAAGAATGGCAAGATCTATATTACGCTGCGACCTCTGTATAAGTCGAATCCAGGCACTCAGCCTATTACTTTTCAGATAACTAAGAGCGACAAGGCAGTCACTATGAGGCAGATTAAGTCGAAGCTCAAGAGCAAAGGCTTCGACAAGTGCACCTGCCACAAGCCTTTAATGTTGTGTGTTTGCCGCAATCAGAAGGAGAAGCGTAGGCTGGCCAACGCTGTTGATAAAGAGTGTGCACGTCGTGGTATCTCGGGATTGGTTGATGATTTGGTGCTGACGGACACCAGCGACAGCGAGATGGAGTACGATTTGGATGTGTCACTGCCGGTAGCCACGGAAGAGGATTCGCAAAAAGGCGCTAGGAACTTTGCAACACAGACAAGCATTGCAGACAGAATAGTCGAGCCAAAATATCCCATTGACATGAATCCCATGAAGCGTGCCTACAATTGCGCCACAGGCAATCGTTTCATGAACCTCAGTTACTTTGGTGCACCCGGTGAAAATATAATAGCAGATGGCAGGCCTTTTGGCGCATGGTCTTTTCTTGGTGGCAGATCTAAAGTATCAAACATTTGGGGTATGGGTGCAGGCGGACCAGGGGGCTTTTATCGCCCTGGAGGGCTACCTAGACTGCAACCCTGTCATGAGACCGGCGGTCCAGGAGCACCTGGTGGCTTCTATGGTCCTGGGGGCCCAGGTGCTGGTAGCTTATTCGGACTGGGTAGCCCAGGTTTGCAATGTGACCCAACTGGTGGAAATAGTAGTGCGCGTAGCAAGAATATTCCGGTTAGATTACCCAAACGGCTACAGAAAAAACCCAAAGAACCGAATCCGCCGGAAAACAGAACCGTAAATATGATGAAATACCTCAAAACTCGGGGCAAAGTGTCACCCAAAAAGATTGACTACACAATACCTCCACCATTTTTCGGAGCCATGTCTAACGGTGGCATTGATTCTTTCGGAGCAGGAACAGAATATTACGGATATGGAGAATACGGTCAATACAGAGATCCGAGTTACTTATACCAGAATAACCCCTGTTGTTACCCTTGCTGAAAAACGTTTCGTATCAGATTCAGAAGCCCGAGTATTTTATACGAATAACTTTATAAATCTTTAACAACAAATTTCACAACAGCAATTCTGGTTCCCGTAGGACAAGGGAACCAGAACCAACCTTAAAGGTAACTTCAGGGGTATCCGGTAAAAATCTAAATATTTTTAAAATTCAACAAATTATTCAAAGCATATAAAGGTGTCACATACTCGAAGGAGTTCTTCAACAAATATGTTATATATTTTATATTATATACTAAAAGTGTTGAGGATCAGTCGAGTATGAGGTAGACTTTATAGTGATAATACAAATTATTAAGTAAATGTTTTAAATTATAAAGTGAAGAAAGAAAAAAGATTAATTATTATTTGACGAAGAATAAAGACATTAAATAAAATACTGTTGATGATTGCTACAGGAAGGATGTCACAGACAATCTTTTGACATCAGCCTTTGTTCACGTTCTCCAATATAGCTCAAATAACATAATTTCAACTGCAGGACATATACAGATTTGTATTGCTCTCCAAATTTGTTGGAATACCGATTTCACCAAAACTTAATCCAAGATTAATATTCAGCTTATTTGCGAAATAAAAACATATTCCTAATATTGTAATATTTGAATTAGAATTTAGTTCATAAATTTCTTTTTTAATTATAAGATAATTGTATTTATTAATGATTCTTTTTGAGTCGACACTATTAGGTTAAAATATAAATAGAAAATCATGCCCAATAAAGAAGTTAAGAGGAAGTTTATTGTCGGAAAAGTCTAAATTTGTTATTCTACTCTTGATTCGAACGTTACAACTATCACACAAATGAAAAATTTCTGTCAACGACTTTTTTAAAAATTACTTTTAAGAACTCATTGGAGCATTTGACCAGATACTCTATATGGTATACATACATGTATCTTAATGCAACCAATGTCACAACCTCGGAAAAAGTCGGATAAAATCACCGTCTTATATGATGCCGTCGTTACGAAATATAGGTTGGACAATGAGCATATTGAGAATCCCAAAGAACTTTCTGTATCGGCCACGTTGAACTATAAAACCATCAGTATAACCTCTAGTCGCATAAATGTTACCGACTTCAATCCTAATAAGACCGCTGAGATGAGAACAACAATCGAACAGCTACAGAAAAACGTGGAAACAAATGGAATGTCCATCAAGATGAAGGTGAAGGGTCGCATAGCTGGTACCGGTACCCTCCAGTTTCCGAGCGATGTAACGGAGCGCATCTCCGAAGATATGCATGATGTAATTCATTCAGGCGTCGCCACCTTGGACATCGCGGGTAATAAAGTTGGGCAAGTCGAGGTGATCTGTCAGCTAACCATAAAGTGTGAGGAGACTAAAGCGTAAGTATCGTTGCCAACTTCAAAATCTAAAGCTTATGGACAAACTACTTGTAGCCCGATTACTGAAGCAAATGCGGACTGTCAGAGGAATGTGGACAGAAACATCAACCCGAATGATATCATGTTTGTCATGGCTACTAACTGCCCCAACTTCCCGGATTCCTGTGCAGATGTATTATTTCCAGAAGTTGACGACGAGCTACTTCAGTTGGATTTGCAGCGTTATCAGCAAATCAAATGTCCTCCGATCGATACCGATATGATGGTTGACAATTCGGCCGTTAATGCTGCTACCTACAAACTTAAGGTGGGTGCACTGTCACGATTTGAAGTCCCTCTGCCATTTGTAAGCCTCTATTTTGTGTTTAGCAAATGTCACGCGAATGTGCGAAAATAGTTGACTTCGTTACAAATTGTTGGACTAAAGACAAACAAAAAGCACAAACAGACGTGGGAACTGCATCATGCGGTGGGCCCTATTCGTACATGCCAATCCTTTCGCAAGCCAAACTCGATAGCTGCAATAGCTTCAAGGACCCGATTTCAACAAACGATTGTTTCCAGCCACTTGACGAGCCTATACGCCTCTGCCCCATCTGCCTGACCAGTATGGCTTGGCTGCCCAAGTTCGCCGCCTGCCCCACGTGTGGAGTAAGCCCGATGTCCATAACTGATGAGCATCATATGAATAAAAAATTTACAGCTGATCAGATACTGAATGATTGTCTAGGTAAGTCTTAAGAATGTGATGAGTGTGTGGGTCCTTGTACCTTGGCGAGGAATTGGAAACAAGGGTTAAGTAAAAAGGCTAAGTGGCTCCCAATCGCTTTCGCTGCACCTGAATGACTTGAATGACTTGGAGTCAAGACCATGTAGTTGGAGGGGTAGAACATAATTAATGCTGAATGAAAGCTGCGAGGAGAAAGACCTAACAGTCGAGTAAGAATAAGCTATAGTACAGCATCCCATGAAACAATCGTATAGTTGCCCCACAGCCGATCGTTTGATGGCCCCTTTCTGAGCGGGAACAGAATATTACGGATATGGAGTTTATGGTCAATGCAGAAATCCACGTTACTTAAACCGGAATAGCCCCAGTTATTACCCGTACTGAACAAAGTATCGTATCAGAGAACAACATAGTCAGAAACTTAAAAAGGCGACTTAAGGGACTATTCCGGTAATCACATCAGATTATTTTGAGCCCTTTAAAATGTTCAAAGCATTCAAAGCGGGTATCACATACTCGAAGGATTTCTTCAACTGATCAGTTATATATTAAATTGTATTGATTTTTTTTTAATGTGTAGACTGAAAGTGTTGAGAGTCAGTCGAATATGAGGTATCCATTATAAAAATCTAAATAAAAATTTATATACAGAAAATATTTTGAAGTATGAATATAATTAATTACTACGTTAACAAGTAAAAATAAATATTTGATACTAAGCCAAAGTACTATAATCTAACAAGTAACATATATAAAAAACTCTTCTCTGGAATGCTTCTCAAGTCATTTTTATATATATTGTTATTGGCACATAAGGGTGATTCCCAGGAATTGTTTGTACATATTTTCAATTCTCTACCAAAACATGAACATGACAATTTGAATTAGTTTTTAGTGGAACCAGCTTCCATCAAGGCACCCACAAACGACATGGGATTAAATTGTAGGTATAACAGCTTGTTTTAGGAATTATAGGAGCATATGGGTACCAGGCGAGGGTTACTCGACAAGTGTGTCAGAAAGTGCAACATAAGAGATTTACATAAACATAAGTATCAAAATTGGTACGATAGAGTGTGTATTAGATATGTATGCAAGTCTCGACGGACCCTCGCATCGGCAACAGCAGGCAATGTTATGCAGTGTGGAGTTAATTAAATTGTAGGCACGCACAGGCTCAAGTTGAGGCCAAGAGGACGACAATGCATAGCAGATACAAGCATCGTACGCCTAAGCCGTATCAATGGAGCAAGGATGGTTAAACTATGCATGACGATGAGGACGACAGCTTAAGCAGCTTACGACGCTCTCTACTCCAGATCCACTTGCAATCTGCACCACAATGCATTATGATAATGTCAAGAGGTAACCCCACAGCTCTGCTAATTTTAGGCAAAATTATTTTGAAAGTGTTGAAAATCTTCTGACTTGGATTGTGTGAAGCAAACTTAAGCCGAAGGTCGGGCGCGTAAAATAAAAGTTTGGGTACCTCGGTAGAACTCACTGTGAATTTCGCCTAATGAGCTGCAATTTAATACGCCAAGCGAAGGTTCTTTTCTTTTGGGAGCGGGAACACAAAAAGGTATCAAAGTTATGCAAACGCAAAATTTTAATTAAACAAATTAGGCAAATTAAGCAGAAAGCAAGGGAAAAGAGAAAAAAAAGCGCAAATGTTTATTCATGTCGGGTCTGAGACCTGTCCTAAACTAAGGACTGTACAAATTGTTCAAACGGTTGGGAAAGGTAAGAAAAGTTATCAGTGGTTGAACTGCCACAGAGTAACAACATGAACAACATCAATAAAAAAAAGGGATAAATCTATAAACTTTAACTCAACAAAAATAAATAATTTAAATTTCCGTTATTACCTCATTCAATTGGACATTTTAAAGCTGGAATAATATTGATCAAATTGAACGACCTAAGTGAACCAGCTCGAGTGACGTATCAAATGGTTGAAAATGTTTTACAATCGCAATAACTCATAATTTTATGGTACGCTATTAAAGCGAGGGACGGCAAAATAGTTACCTGAACAGCACTGATTGCCAGCTAAAAATAGGCGTTTTGCATAAATAAAATTTCAAATATCATTTAACATTTATTTCAAACGCTGCGCCAGAGATATACGAATTGAATTCTGCGACTCCTTTTTATGTATTGCGCATGTGGAGCATAAAATATGAATTTAAAATACTCAAACATACATGTACTTATACACACACATGTGTAGGAATTCGGACACATGACGAGCTTTCATTTAATATTAGGGAACATTCCCGCACACGCACATGCATGTCCAACTTTGATTGGACAATGAAGCGTTACGCTTTTGCATAATAGATGTGACACTGCAAAGCCTTGTCTCGCTTCCAAACATAAAGCAAAAGGTCGGCATTTTAGGGTCAGACGGTGCGAAAATTTTATTGAATATTTCATGCAAAAGACTTTTTAATTTGCGCTTTAAAACCAGTCAAACTCACGTTTTGGCAACACATAAATCAAGCAGGCAATGGGAAGGTTTGCGTTTACTTTAAAGAAATTAAGTGGAAACATTTATTATAATAATGATGTTTATAAGATATGGGTGAGTGTACTCTCTTTTCAGCTACCCCTGGTCATGTCTCTGTCCATTTACCGCGTGGCAGTAAACATCCGTTTCCGTCGGCGCTGCGAATGCTTTTATCAGATCTTCCACATAAAATGCGGTAACGCGGACACGCCGGAATCCAAGCCGAGTGCTGTTAAGAAAATATGTTCACAACATGAAGTTGCGTCGAGTTGAGTTTGCGTCTGAGTCAGTCTTTTTGAGTCGACTGTCGGGTCCGACACTCGACACTTTATCATCATTTGTCAATTAGTTGCCTGAGTGCCGGTAACGGGCGCAGTAGGCGCGTGTGGCCCGCGGGCCGCTTCCATTAGAGTCAGAGTTATTGTTTCATAATTCATAATAATTATGGCGCTAGATTTGCAAGTGCCCCAAAACTTGCCGCGTTCACGTTCCCATTCTCGTACGGCTTGTGTTGTCCAATCATTTTGAAGTTTTACGCAACTTGCTGCCGGCTGCCCGAGATCTGGCTCTGGCTCCGCTGCTGCTTCTGCCCCCGCCCCTTGCCTCTGTGGTGCCTCTTTCTGCGACTGTCTAACTCATTTGCAAAACTTTTGTTCGTCGCTTCTGGCACTTTTTGCAATTGGAACGCAGTTGCGCGTGTCGCAGACGCCATTTGCCAGCTGTCGGACTGCTCCTCTGCCCGTCCGCCTTTCTGCACTGCCCTGTTGCCAGTTGGTGTTGCCCAGATTTTAGTTTTAGCTTTGTCAGCTCACCGACTTTAATGCAATACGATAACTGCAACAAAGGAAAAAGAAAAAGGAAACATCGGCGAAAACTTGGCGACACCTGCTGGGCCAACAGCCACGCCTTGCACGCCTTAAACTGCAACTTTTCAATACACTAGCAGAGGGTATTGTGAGTTTGTCATTATCTTCAAACCTTTATATACATGAAGACACAATATTTCAATCAGAAAAAGAGGAGATCAGAGAGTTGTAGTTATTTAACTTTGCAGGTCTTTCATATTATACTTTATTATATTTAAATATTTTTTATATTTTCCATACTTATTATAAATTACTATACTTTGCTATTATGATGTACGAATTCTTCACTTAATAATACTTTGCATTTTATTCCAAAATATTATAATATTCGAGCTTATTCAATCAATGATCTTGTGGCTATAAATATTTCTGTAATTCAATATCGATGTACCAGTATAATCTTAAAGAGTAAGACGAGTTCTGCTTGAGATATGAGATCTGCAGCTTGTTTGTTTTGCTGCATTTGCTGGTCGGGAAGTTTTCGCTGGCACGAAATGCCAAATGGCATTTGGCAAGAAATTCGTTGGTTTGCGGTTGGAAATTAGCTCTCGTTTCATTGAAAATTTTATTGGAGATTGTAATGGGCAGGTCAGGCAGGCAGGCAGGTGGCAGACGCGTTGCGACAGCATTCTCATTCGCATGTTGCATGTTCGCATGCAACGTGGTGCGGTGCACTGAGTTGGCCTAATTAATGCACAAATGCGCGAGGGGACATCGATGCGTATGAGCAACATGCTAGCTTGGGTAACCAGCGAACTCCTGTATATACAACAGAGTCAATGTGCATGTGCATGTGTGTATGAGTTTTGTCTGTATGTATATACGGGCGTATATGCATGCGCATGTGTGTGCGTGTGTGTGCTTGCGCAGCAAAAAGAAAACAAGGAAGATTTTGTTACTCAGCGCTTTACGATTTCGTTAGAGTGCGAAACAACAACAACAAGTAAAAAAGAGAGTGTAAAGTGATCGAATTAAAGCTACTCTGTGAGTAATATATTTATGCTTAATTTAAGAATAGATATTCAATTAGGTAAGTCAATTAGGGCCGAGTCATTTGCTGAAGCCAGCCCATTTTAGTTGAACCTGATTACAGGGTATAGCCACAGTCTCAAACTTCCGCGTACAGAACGGATTTAGGCATTAAGGCTTGCGGTTTTTTTTGGCAATTCGCACGAGTGACTTTGTTAGCGAAGTAAACGAGGTTGGGCTCCTGCAATTGAACGACGTCAGGTGAAGCAACAGCTGAGCTGACGTAGCTAATTTTACAGTCAGTTCCGGCGTCAACCCGTGCAACTTGTGCATTCCGTTGAAATCCAAACTGTGAATCAAATGGAATGCACGAAACCCGACAGGGTCCTCGACTTGATTATGAAACCAGAGAGGAACAGTGTCGTTCGCATATTCATGGGAATAGCGTACGCAGGGGGGTGCCGTAGAATAGGGAAAGGAAGCACTGTGAGCTACGCATGAACGTAAAAAGTGCTGCAAATAAAACTTTTTAATTATGCGCTCCGAATGCAGAGGCATTCCCACAGCGAGCGAAGCTCTGTGTGTAGCTTCATCCTAAAACGCGGCGGGCGAGGTCGTTTGACAACCCGCGCCCACAAGTATGCAATAAAATATGCATGCAAACGTACGCGCGAATTGCCAGAGAAGAACTTTTTTAATATATTTACATAAAATAGAATCAGAACCCAAAACACTTGAATTCCTTTTTACACATTCATCCGAATCATCGTAACAGTTTTTTATTAAAAAGCACGACAAGCAACGAGCGTTATTGATGCGAATGTCTGTACAAACACAAATGCCTTGTATACTGGAACTTTTTACCGTTTTGTGGACTGAAATGCTGTTGGATAAGCACTCAACTACCTTGTACCCTATACAAAACCTACAAGGGGTATGACTAATAAAATGTACGTTTATAAATGATGCAGAACAGGGTTTAAATATAACATTTATTTACAGCAACTGCCTACAGGGTATTCACACGTCGAGTACGCTAGTAATGGCTCGTATTTTTAGATAACATTTTATTATCAGCCCACAGTAAAAAAACAACTGTGGATTACAATAGTTTTTTATGCGAAAACGTGCAGCTTATGGACAAACATAGAATTATTATTGTAAGCGAAATATAATTTTTAGAACTTTAAACTGAATTTGAAATTGTTTCTCCATTAAATGTTCACAGCAATTAAAATGCTGCAGCTCTGCAAATGGTCTGCTTAAAGGCTTCATTTAAATATTGTAAATTTCACCACTTTGCCATATGCTATATGATTCAAGGAAGCCTGCAGAACCGCAAGACAATTTCAATTAATTTCGAAAATACTTTTTTTTGTTCGTTCGTTCTTTTGGTTTACTTATTTTCTGTTGCCTTTTTTGCGCTGGCCACAAATACATGGCAAACATAAAAGTGTCCGCAAAAGGACACACAAGTGGGTCACAGGCAGACAGTCGGACAGAGTCTGAAAGAGATATTTACATGGTTGGGCAGCAAATGAAATTCAATTAAAAAAAAACTTTATTTTTGCGCCAGTCTGAATTTCTCGGCACTCGCCAGAGTTTACGGATTTTGCCAGCGTAATCTGTCTTTGTATGCTTGGCATCCTTGGCTATAGAAAGTATACGGGCCGAATAAATTCGTTTAATTTTACGAATCGAGCAAGTAGCATAAGGGAAATTGATGAGCTCTCCGTAGATCAATAGATTAAAGAGCAACATGTCACTATCTAATTAGTTACGTTTAGACTGCTCTAAACATACTCAGAGTACACAAAAAAAGCAATGGACACACGTGGCCTGATTGTTGCCACTTGCTGTGTCATTGGCCAAAAACTTTATGGACACTCTGTGGTCGGCGTCCTGACAAATGTTTCTTTGCCTTTGCTTGCTTGTAAAATATTAGCACTACAGCAGCAGAAGGAGCAGGAGCAGCAACTGTCTTGCTGGCTGTTGTGAAGTGCATGGTGTTTGTCTGACCCCGTTGGGCAAATGCACCATATTATCCAGAGTCTGTCCATAAACGTTTGCATACTCCGAGGCGATGAACCGAAAGGGCATTAAGTTTGCGATTTGCACACAAATTGCATAACGTATTGTGTGTATTTCTTGAGATGAAACTGATAGCAGTACCTTACTAGAAGTACGACGGAGAGATACCCTATGTAAGTCCAGACTACTGCAGTTACTGCAAGTTGTAATAGCTTTACTCGTATATTGAAGACCAATTCAAACAGTTTTACCTCTATATTATTGAGTAGTTCTTATAATAATATAATTGTTGCAGAATGAGAAAAGAGAGAAAGTAAACTACTGTATAGTTTTCAGGGCATGTTCACAGGGTATCTCGTCGTAAAGTTTTAAACGTGTAGTTAAGTAGTTAGAAAACAAACAAATTTGACCAAAGTTCAAGTGGAATTTTAACTGAAGTGTGAAGGCGAGTGGCTTCATCCGTCAGTTCGTATTATCTCCTGCCCAGGGAAGTGCTTGAAAATACCAAAGTGCACTTCAGCACTGGAGTATTATATTTTTCTTTGCTCTGGAAAGCAAAGTACATAATACAACGAAGCGAAGGTTTAATGAGTGCAACGAGAAAAGGGGCACAAGAAAAGCATGATAAAAAGAAATATAAGAATAATGTGCAATGAAAATAGTATGCTGCAATAAAATAAATGAGGAGCTGCTGTTGCTCTTGTTAATATTGAACTTTTCGCTTCGCGCCATGTTGTATATTTTAATGACTTTGGCCTGAAGAAGAGTCGCTGCAGCATCATCAACAGCTGCAGCGGACAGCAACTTGACTGCCTACCAAACAACAATCAACAACAGCAGAGTCAACAAACGCGGCTAAAAAGAAAAGAATGAAGTCAAGTATAACAAAGGAATAAGTAGTTTTTTCAGCGCACCACGAATTTAATATACACTTCAAGGGAAATACAAAGATAATGTTTAAAATGCTGAAACCAATTACTCATTCCAGGCGCAACATTGTTAAAAAACGTGTATTTCTGTGGAAAATTGTTTATTTTTATCATAAAACTGAACTATGAACTCTGACCTCTGTAGCTCATCAAGCTATATAGATATTTACATAGGCTCTGAAGATGCCCTCAACGTTGTTTGGCAACAAAATATGTACACTGCGCTATGCTGTGAAAGCGTATGTACACGCTCTTCTTTCAAGAGTGTCAGTTGAGAATTTCGCGTCCATCTACTTGTCAAGAAATTTTCACGAGGCACGAGGAGGAGGACAGGGACAGGCTTGGGAAAATTTGTGCACCGTCAACTGTCAACAATACTGAGTCTGAGTCTGAGTCCGTTCTGAGTCCACGCTGAGTCCACGCTGAGTCTGCTCTGAGCTCTTCTCCCATGAAAAGGCTGCGTCACACTTCTATTAAGTTGAAATCCGCAAAATGAGTTTTTCTTCGGGATTTGCATAGATTAAACTGCAATGGATTTTTGTTTTTGGTCAACCCAGCAGCCATAATGATGTGGCCATTGTTGTTGTTGTTGTTTCTGTTTTTGTTGTTGCTGCTGCTTCTACTCATCTCCGTGTTTCGGTGTTGTTTCTTCTGCGTCTTAGTTTTTAGTGCTTGTTAAGCTGTTTTGTGGTCTATTTCAAGCACAAGATGTACCACTTGTATACCCTGTACGCCTCTGTTAATGGGTATATTGGACTGCAATCACTTTAAAGTTAAGTTTTTTGTATTTTTAGCAATGTCAGTGTAAAGAGGTCAGATCTATTCAAGTTATTAGCTTCATCCATTTTATACTTTTTGTAGGGTATTATTGGGTAAAGTCTGCAGTCAGTTGCAGTCGTATTAGCTCCGTCTCCGGTCAAGTCTGTGACAAGTCCATTTTCAATTTAGGGGCCACGTCTGTCATCACTTCACCTTCGATGCGGTCGATAAAATGTCAACGATTTGTTTGGGGCCGCCCTTTTCTTCTTCTTCTTTCTGCAAGTGGTAGATGCCTTTCTTTCTTCCCATTCTTTTTACTCGTCTTTGTTCTGCTCCTCTCTTATCTTTTCTATGTGCCCCGGAGTCTGTCGTTGATTTTTGGCACAAACTTTGCGCCGCAGCAAAACTCATTTAAAGTTTTAAAGTGTAGTTTTTGTTGATAGATGCCTAACCGACGGACTGACTGACTGACTGACTGGCTGGAGGGATGACTGGCACTGTAGCCAGCAGCCACGCCCATGTGGGCGCTGTTAGACCGATAACTTTTCATTGGCTTTGTTGTGCCAGCCGTGGGGATTAGGTGAAACACGTGACGCACTTTTTTTTGGTTGATTACCCTATGGTTACACAGCTGCCCTAGGGGTATACACTTTCTTAAGACATTTCAAATGTATTAATTAGTTTTGTGTGGTTAGTATTTAAACTATTTATATCCTACATTACAGAGTACTTCACAAGGTGATTTGACATTAAATTTCTTACTCAATTCTCACGGAAAAATTCTCAATTCTCTTTCTAAGGAAAACAAAACACTATAAGCTTAAGTTTTATAGGATATACCCACACTAGTAGCAAGTCACCCTTCCAGCGACTTTCTCATTATGCTGTCAAACCGAAAAAAAAGGCGGAAAACCTTTAAGGGAACTTGTTGATGGCACACAGGCAACGTCCGCCAGCCTGACTCGCAAACGCAACACGTGCCGTGTCACGTCCCGCCGGGGTATGAAACTAGTTCTAGGGAAAGGAATGGTTGGTTGCTAGATCCTAACCAAGTTAGACCGAATCCCGTTGCATGCCAGTCCAAATGGCATTTTGATTGATGTGTGCCACAAAATTGTCTCTGCTGGAACAAAGCGCTGGCAATTGGCAGGCGACACATGTGAATAACTTGGTCTATCACAATGTTGATTTTCATTTTAGCCAGACTTTTCCGCTGCATATTTTTCTGGGTCCGTTTGCAAACTTTTAATAATGGAAATTGTCAGCTTTATAATGCTTGGAATGTTTTTCATGCAACATGCAGGGGCAGAAGAGCAGAATGGCAAAGAAGAGGACTCTCAATTCTTCCATAAATTCAATTTAGAATGAACCTTAAATATTTTTTCTGCATAAATTCTTCCCACAACTTTTTTCTTCACTTAAGTGTGAAAACCCTTTTGATCGAAAAAAATTACGCCAATTTTTCGCTGTGCAAGCAATCAGAAAATGCCAAATGCAGTGTCTGCCTGGCAGAGTTTTCAAGTCCCTCAGTCGCCACTCCAAGCGACAAAGGCGCTGAAAATACTGAAACTCTTTTTGCAAAACCAACAAAAAAGCTCAAAGCCAAAATAAACTTTGCTGAATAAACGTAGTGCGCAGAAGCGAAACGAGAGAGCACAAAAGATAAAGCGAAAGGGAAAGAGTAGGGGAGAGAGAGAGTGAGAGCGGAAGTAAGTGAACTACCCATCAAGGGAAACCGCACACCTGTTGTTGTTGTTTTCGAGCGATTTATCACTTAATGCAGCCAAAGATCCCGCCGAAAAAGATAATGTAAGCAGCCAACAAAGCAAAGGGTATTGTTCAGGTTATGCAGATGATAAAAAAACTCAGTTTATTATATATATAAATCCAACTCAAAAGGAATGATTTTACTGTAATCGATACTTATATTTTCTGAGCATATATCTAGTCACCGAGCTATAAGCAATAACAGTTTATATTCAAATTTAGTAGACAAGTAAAATATAAAGATAAGTTCATTGAATTCTACATGAAATGGCAATACCAATGGAGCAATATCAGTACAAAGGCTATCAAGAGGTGCAAGGTGTTAGTGGTCCAGGTGTATATTTCGACGATGCCGAGGGTCAGCCGAAGGGTTTCTCGTTCGACAATCGGAGCATACGTCTCGGCTTCATACGCAAGGTGTATCTGATACTGATGGGTCAACTGATGGTCACGTTCGGCGCAGTGGCCCTGATTGCCTTCAACGATCAAGCCAAGACATTTGCCCTGCTCAATCCGTGGCTTCTCTGGCTGGCCATGGGCATCATGATAGTGACCATGTTGAGCATGATTTGCTGCGAGAATGTGCGCCGCCAGACACCGACGAACTTCATCTTTCTGGCCATATTCACTCTGGCCGAATCCTTTCTCCTTGCCGTTGCTGCCAGTCGCTATGCCCCACGTGACGTGCTCTTGGCCATTGGCAGCACGGCGGCCATTTGTCTGGCCCTCACGCTGTTTGCACTGCAGACCAAATACGATCTGACCATGATCGGTGGCGTGCTCATTGCATGCCTGGTGTCCCTGATCATCTTTGGCTTTGTGGCGATTTTCGTGGGTGGTCGCATTACGACCATGATCTATGCCATTCTGGGAGCGGTGCTATTCTCCGTTTACCTTGTCTACGATACGCAGCTGATGTTGGGTGGCAATCACAAGTACACGATCAGCCCGGAGGAATATATCTTTGCCACACTGAATCTTTATCTGGACATCGTCAATATCTTTATGAATATCCTCAACCTAATCGGCGTCATGCAGGACTGAACAAGGGACATTAGAAGAGGCGAGCATTTCTACAAATATTTATATAAAAAATTAATTTGGTGCTTCAAGCGAGCAAATTGCACACACACACCAGCAAACATGCACACGCACACTTGCACACGCCATGAAATATGTCAATTGAGTTATTAGTTCGCAGCAATAAAAATGTCAAAGTAATTACAGTATTAACGTGAAGCGAGCACACGAAACATCCCGAGTGTGTGTGCGTGTGTGTGTGTGTATTGTAAATCCATTTCCACATCACATCCTGCAGCTGGGATCAAGCAAATCAAGTGGACTCAGTGACAGCTCTAGCCTAGTCGAGGGAAACCCAATCCAGTCCGACCTAGTCGAGCCATTGAGCTCATTGAGCCATCAGTCTTCCGTTTGGGCAAGTTTCCAGCCTCACGGGGATCGCATTTAATTAACAATTGACAGTTGCTTGACAGTTCAGCTGCTGCTGGTGCTGCCCGCCCCTCACAACATGCTCATCTTATCAGCTCACGCTTCGAGGAGCACGACAAGTTTTCGCCTGTCTGCAAACTTTTTATTTGGTGGCTCAATTCGCACTGACCTTTCGCCACCCAAAAACCACACAACGTTGTTGAATGCCTTTTTTATTCTGCTGTCCGTGTGCTGTCGACATGTGTGTGTGCGTGTGTCACTTTGAAAAAGAGCTCACACTCGCACGCACACATACACTAACAGAGCAAAACATTCGCCATCAGATACAGGAAATGCGTTTAATGTTCGCTTTGCAGTTGAAATTAGTGAATTGAAACATTAAACAGCTCTGCTGAACAGGGTTGTAGATAGAAAAACCATCAATGAAGAGAAGTTTCAGGAAATGACATAAACGGCAAAAAGAAAGATGTACAGTTGAGTGAACGCGACTGTTTTGTATATACTAGCGACCCAAAACTTCACCTGTTTCTACCCTTCAACCTTTGAAAAAGTCCCAAAAAGGGTATATTAAGTTTGTGAAAATGTATGTTATAAGCAGAGTAAATATCAATAGCTGAGATGATTAGGTCATATTCCTTCTGTCTGTATTTCTATCTGTCGGCCTGTCTGTCCGCCTGTCTGTCCGTCGGATTGAACATCAAGATCTCAGCTATTATCAAAGCTGGAGTCACCAAATTTGCAAGAATTTTCCTGTATACTATCAGTTATCTAAATTTGTTTTTAAATGCCACTCCCACTGCTTCTTCAATTTTTCAATTCAATTTGTAAGCGATGTATAGAAAATACATCTTTCTGATTTCTACTTTTAGTTAGCTAACTATAATATTTATCTTTCCTCCGGCACAACACTTTCTCTCTAGGTATTCTATGTGTATTTGTAATAGTTTTGCAACACTGGGCTTAAATAAAGTATAAGTTTACTATATGATTTATAATTTGAATGGTGATAATCTACCTCTTACAATAACAATTCTATAGCAGGCTCTAGTAGAAGTAGTAAAAATAGGTTCTCCAGTAAGCCCATCAAAACACGCTGTCTTACAATAATCAAAATAAAATACATTTTTCGAGCGATTCTATAGTTTTTGTTATTTTAATAAAACAAAACATTTTTGTTCTTCTCTCTCTTGTTTTAATTGGTGCAAAGTGTGGACAAAGCGTTCTTGTTAGCCGCGGATATTCACACAATTTTGTTGTTTGCGTCAACTGCAGCAGAACAGAGAGCAGGAAACAAGAGTTAAAGCGACAGCAGCAAGAACAACAGCTGTCGCAGCAACAGCAGCAACTCCAACAGCAACAACAACCACAACAAAAACCCCAACAACAACAACAAGTGTCCCGTGTATAACATGCGGAATTTGCCCGCATTTGCGGAACTCGTGCACTCAAAAAACAAAAAACAAAAAAGATTACCTTATGACATTGTTGGCATTGCTTTTGGCCAGCGCAAAGAGAGAGCAGAGGTGGGGGGAGACGAAACAAAAAACAGTTACATTTTTCATACATTGCGAAATATGCACTACAGTGTGCCGCGTGTTTTCCTAATTTGTGGAGAATATAAAAGGTGAAAAAAGCAAAGAACTTGACACGATGTCGCAAATGTTGGCAGCAAAATGGGATTGTCTTTCTGTCTCGCCTGGACTGTTAACGGCTTTCTGTGCGTCCTTTTGCCTTCAAAATGTAATTAGAAGATTATTAAAACAGGTCCTGACATTAATTACTGCCTGACTTAGTGGTTCACTGTAACACGAACCTTTTAAGCGGCTTACCCAACTCTAGGAATTAAGGTATGCTGGATTAACTGAACTATTGCACTATCAAGGGATTTGTTGGCTAATGAACTTAAAAGAAAATCTAGTAAGAAAACCAGCAATGTATAGGCACATCAAATAGTAAATATTGCAGTATATGCTAGCATAGTATTTTATGGTATTTTTGAAAACATTCTACATTTCAATAATTATTCTAGCTCGATTTCCGTTTCGTTCAGTTAATTGCTGTCGACAGAAATGAAATCCAATTTGATCTCCGGCTGAAACTGAAACTTTGCCAAATTTGCTTTTCAATTACGGTCTTAAATTCAACTGTCGAATTCCGTCAGTTTTGGGCAATACACGAAATTGAATTTCTTGCTTGATCTGCGTACCCGAGTCGAGTGTTTATTCCAGCATCAAATTGTTTTATGGCATCTGCCAGCCGACTAAACTGTAAACATTTGCCTGCAACACGTTTACCCCTTTCCGGGCTGTTTGTCAAGCGAAGATATAGTTGGAAAGGCGGAAAAAAAAAACCAAAATAAACACAAAAAAAAATAGGAAAACCGGATGAAAGCAGGCAAATCTAAAAAATGCAAGAGAGAAAAACTTGTGCAGAGGCAGAAACAGAGGAATAGTAGCTGTAAAAAGTGTGCAGAGCAAAGAGAAAATCAACTGCAACGAGGGCAAAGGAGGGGCGTGGCAAAAATGGCTTTGGCCAAGGCAAACAAATTCGCAATCAAAGTTGAGCTATTTTTTGCCCCGCACACAAAGCTCGGCAAGTTACGCCTGGTTTTCCCTTTGCGCCCGTAAATTGAAAATCAAAATTGTTGCGAAAATCAATTAGAAGTGAGTTGGGCAGTTGGCAAGTTGGCAGCATTGCGCAAGTTTCCTTCATCGCTTTGCTAATTGTAGTCGGCAAACATTGAGCTGGAAAATGCCATTTTCTCTTTCCTGATTTGCAAATGGGTAAGAGGGGGGAGGGGGTGGCAATTGTTAGAGTGTTGTGAATTTGTGCATTTGTCAAGCGAAATTTTCATGAAATTTTCAATCGCTTTTCATTTTGTGAGTAAGCTGCTTAAATGTCCCCCTGATCCGCGCGGATAACAACAAACAGGGACATCTGACAATTTGTGGGGCACGTGCTGCGCATGAGAAGCACATTCAAATCCGACGGCCAAAAGTGACAAACAAGCAGACAGGCAAACCGATGCTTGCCTTGGGATAGGCCGAATCCAAATTGGACTCGGAAGGAGGATGGGGTCGTGGCCTGGATCTGAACTCAGCCTGTGGAGCGTGGACAATTTAACAGACTTATTTATTTATGAAAGCCAAATGCACTTGGCTTGCCCCTTGCCCCCTCAGAACGGCCCCCTCTTACATCCACACAATGGACTTTGTGGCCGACATGAAATTGAAATTGCCAAGAAAAGCCAATTTTATAGGCACGCACGTGTAACTTGGCCATTTGAGTGGATGTGGACAGACACAGGACTCTGGTCGATGGAGTTTAAATTCCAGACAAGCATTTTGCAGTCTATTTGCCGAGCAAACATATGAGTTATTCCCAGCTCGTCCTGATTACCCACCCCCCCTGTCTGTACCTCCCCCGTCCATGCCATAAATCATTCGATCTGGCCAGGCGAAGTCCGTTTTGCATAAGCACGTCGTAATTGTCATTAAATGTCTTGTGAATAAACAATTTTGGACTAGTTGCATTACGTGGAAATCGCTTTACGGTCATTCTGATACAGAGAGACAGTTTGCCAAGTGGGGCAACAAATGTAATGAAGGAATGCACAAATTGGCTTACGGCTCTGGGATGGAAATGCAATCAAAATCGAATGTTTGACAGTTTGCGACTTAACTACTTTACATATTTAGTCGGGTAATTATAATCGAACCAGTAATAATATTGCAATTAAATCCCACTCGAAATCAAATCAAAAGCTCTATTTGAATAGCTTAAATATTTAATTCTATACCCTATATCCTATATACATACTTTTATGGCATAAAAACTAAAGCGAGTTACACTTTTATGCATTTTTCAATTATGTATGGCATTTTCTTCTCATTTCCCAAATGTTTTTGTTTCTACAAAATGTTTATTTAGTCGATTGTGCACAATTTACATTTAATTATTCAACAGTTTTCATTATTATTCCACAATTGAAATGCTTCTGGGGCCTTGCCATGCAGTAACAAATTGTGTGAATAAAAACTATAATGGACATATTCAATTGTGCGAATTTATCAGGAAACTTTTTCAATACAAACACAAACTGAATACACTCGAGCTGCATTTAGTAGGTTCATAGAGGAATTTCAAGTGGCATCGACTTAAATTTATGTTTTACGTGCAGATAAAGCTTGATTTTAGTATAGAGTGAGTACTTTGAGCAATTATTATTTACTGAATGGGAAACAAGGTTTCCATTTGATCTAATTATTAATAGACAGTTTCAGAGTTTTGAGATTTATTTTTTTTATTTGGCAACATTCCGATATACATTTTATGCTTCTTTTGGAAGCATATGGCTGGCCTTGGGTTCATGATACTGAACATATTGCGCAGCTCGGAGATAATGCAAAAGTCATTGAAGGGCTATAGTTCAACATTGTTGCAGTTCTTCAGTCTTGAAGATGCCGTTACATAGCTTCCGTATGCGGCAATGGGCACAATCTTTGCCAAACTTGCAGGTGCAGCGACAGCGATTGGCATCCACTTTGCTTGCTTCTCTACCGCTTGTCCCATTCATCGCCGAGATACAAGGACTCTCACACTCGACATTTTCTGGAGGCTTACCTAAACAATCTATCAGTATCTGATCGGCAGTCAATTTTTTGTTCATGTGACTCTCCTCAACGACTGGCATCGGTTTCATGCCACACATGGGGCACGCAGCATACTTGGGCAGCCACGACATACTGGTCAGGCAGACAGGGCAAAAGCGTATAGGTTTAATAAGTGGCTGAGAGCATATCGAGGTCGATACTGTCGGCTGATTGGGTTTCACGATATTCTTATTGTCTAACCTATGGTGCGTATCGACGGCATCAAATAAGAAGACGTTTTTATCCGACCTTTTCACACGAGGTGTTAGTGGCTGCATCTCAGTTTGACTTTAAATACATGTGCGTATACTTTATAGAGTACCTGGTCAAGTACACAAAATTTTTAAATTTTATAAGTTTATTTCAAAAGTAGTTGTCAGTAATTCTTTATTTGTGTGATAACTTCAATTGTAGAATTATAGAATTTTGTAAATTATATATAATTTATACATACCTAGTATAAGATATGCAAAATTGCAAGGGTTATAAACCTTCGGCTTGGTGAATGTTTATCTTTCCTTCTTCTTGTGTTTAGTAAGCCAGCTCTCATCAAATACTTAGTGTATCTTTATTAACACATCTGCCGTTTATGCTAATATCACTGCATGAATTCGTCTTTATAGCATTCACACAGTCTATTTTTAGTTCATGTATTCATAAATGCATGATATACTTTGTATAATATATTGTATATAACAAAATTCTAAAACTGGAAACTGCTTGAATTTGACATGTTTAAAAGTATTTTATTTTCTACAGAAAATAAAAATGTAAAAATCTAATTGGATTTGTAGGGGGTGCAAACATAAGAAACGACGCTGATTTATTGTGTCAAACACGCCCACTTGACACGCCCCCAAAGTGGCAGCAGTTGCCGGGATTTTAATGAGTTCAGCCCCACTACAGTCCAAACATTCCCTGTGCCACTAAGTGTGCCATGCAACGTGTAGCACCCAAAAGGAGCCTTGCAATGGCAGGTTAATAACCGACACGGCGCGAAAATTAATTGCGAAGCATTTAGCCAAGTTCTGCTTGCGAAAGTGGTAAGTGGCAAGTAACTTGGCGAGTAGGTGCCTGCTACCAGCTGCCAGCTGCCTGCTGCCTGCTGCCAGGTGTGCGGCTACAGGAAGCATAAACTCGAACTGGCAAATTATGCAGCAGACAGCAGCAGCTTGGTCAGCGTACTGACCCCTTGCAGCTGGCTCCCATCCAAAGGTGGCATAATTAAAAGTTTCGAACTGGACTTGCAGTTTGGTTAATTAGGTAGATAACCGACAGCGCTGGAAATAGCGCTGACTCTTCGAACTTTAAGAACCTCAAGCTGAAGCTTACGACGTGCAACATAATACAAAAGTCTGCTTTAATTTTTACCCTGGCAACTGACAAGCAACAAAGCTACGACTACGATGAAGGAGGGAACACGTAGAGAGGGAGGGGGACTGTAAGCAACTTGAGTGTGCGGCACGCAAAAATAAGTTAAAAGCCGCAAAGTGGCTGGTAAAAACTATTTAAGTTTATGCGATAAGGACAATAAAAGCACAGCAACAGGGTGGTTACACCCCCTTAACTCACCCCCCATCTCTCTTTCCCCCTCTGTGCCACTCTGTGCCTTCCTTTGATTTCTGCCCCCACGCACAGCAAGTGCTGCATACTTGTAGGCAACCGCAATATTATCATTGCGTGTACGTGTGCGCGGCAGTGAGTGTGCTAGTGCGTGTGTATGTGTGTGTGAGACAGTGCGTGTGTGCAGTTATGTAATTATGGTAATTAAAAACACGCTTTCAACGCCGCCATCCTCCGTTTGGCTTGTCTTTGCCAGCTTGTATTTCGTAGTTAAGCGCCTTTTTTGAGGCAAAGGGTGGCATGATGAAAGAGGGGCAGGTCTTTGCGCCACAACAAGAGTAATGCTGACAGAAATACGCATAATTTTGTTACGTGGAAGATACGTTGAGTTATCTATTCAAAATTTAACTCAACCCAAGAGCTACTATAATGAAATTTAGTTCAGATGTTGCGCAACACAAAACCAAACTCCATCAATTTGCATATAAAATTAACAATAACAGAGAAATATTAAATATTAATGTGATGTGTGAAGACTTTATTTTATTTTTATATACATGTTTGGCTTTAAAAAAGAGTTAAATTTTATAGCGGCAATTAATTTTATCTCTGTTTATCTTCTGTTCTGAACAAGCCGCAACAAGAAGCATGAAAATTTATGATAATGTTTTAATAAAATTAAGAAAAGTGCTCTGTATTATTCAGAGGGAGCTGGAACTGAAATCGCAAGCCAGTTTTATTATATCAGGTAATTTTCTGCCACATTTATCTTTATTTAAAGAAAATGCCACTTGCATAGGTAAAAGAGTATCAGTTCTTCATCTCAAGTCATAAAAATACCCCCTTTCTGGGATACAAAGCAGTTCGACTATTTTTCCATGCGTAAATTGCATAATTGCTCTTCTTCTTGCCTGTTTTTGTAATTAAAAATGCAAATGAGCTGGAAAATAGTTGTCGCTCTCATCAGACACAAGATAAACATATATGTAGTTACCATAGCAATATGATCAAGTAGGAAGCCAGCAAATGTCTGCGAAGAATAATAATAAACATGAATTTAAAGCAAGGTATTTAACAATAAATTTGAATGAAAAAACAACACAACAACAGCAACGAACACAATACACTCCCACATAATTTGTATTCAATTCGCTCTATTTAATTGAAAAGCCAAGAAAATCATAGGGCAAACACACGTAAACAAGTTCATGTGTATTGGTGGCCACAGAATGCGGCAGAACTACGCAATCGGCTTACAAATTGTTGACTCCCGCTGCCGACTCTGGTGCTGGGCTTATCGTGCTCGGCGAGACGCATAAAGCACAATGTGGTGCGGCCAATAATGTGCTGGCGCCACAGATGCGAGTCGAGTGAAAGGCTTTCACTTTTTCGATGGCATTTGCGAAAACAGTAGCCGAATGTATGTGTGTGTTTGTGTGTGTGCCAGACCAATATGCGTTAAGTAGTAGCATATTCACCTTTCACATGATTCCCCCGGCACGCATACGAATGGGCTCATTAAAAGCGTCTGGCTCTAACTCGTATAGAACTAAAATTGAACTGGAAACGAAAGCACATAAAACCTGAACAAGTGTTACTCATGTTGTTGTTGTTGTTGTTGTTGTTGTTGTTGTTGTTGATATTGTAGCTAGAGCGCTGTTCACCACAATTGGCCCCCAAAGGGCTGCGAGAAAGCACAAAGAGAGAACGTGGCGCGAGCCAGAGAGATGCGCTGCAATTAATCAAGCACGATTCGATACTCGACTCCCCTCGAACTTTGTGGACCCAAACACGACTCCAACAAGACTCAAACCACGACTGTCAGCTTGAAAAGCGAAATCAAGCGACAAATGCTTTGATTATGTGAGCTGAAGTTGTTTATTTGGAAGTAATTTCACATTTAAAGCGATTAAATTTCGCGACCCTCGAGGCAATATGTTGTTTACCTTTATCACGCCACTTCCATTGCTGATGAAAGAAAGGTCTGCGGTAACAAGATAAACACATCATTAGATATACCCAACTACCTATCGAAAGTGGTAACAGCTAGAAAATAATGTAAACAGGCAATTGTATGTATTGTACCTTGCATGGTTACACTTATTGGGCGACTACTGTATCTACTTTGTCGAATGAGCAGCATAAATACGAATAATAATTTCTTACAGTAGATGACAACTTGTTCAACAAAAGAAAATGCCACATCATTTAATAATTAAGTCGCAAACACTCATGGTTAAATTTAGCGAGAGTTCACTGTGTCAAGTACCATGTTCACACATTTGTTATTCGATATTTATGAATTCCCCCTATAGTTTAGTCAGCAATTGTAATTAGCGAAACTCTTAAGAGGAACCATCGACAGTAGCCACTCGCTTGGCTAATAATAGAAGCCAAAGGCATAGAACACTTATCAAAGACAATGACAAAGACCGACCCAAGCAATCCCAACCAATCTTCAAGCTCTGCGTAAATATTTGCTAATTAAACACTTCTACATGTGTCTCCCATCTTCCATCCCCATCATCATCCTCAGCTCTATCTCTATCTCGGTGTTTTTTCCCCTCTCCACTATTATTTATCTTATTTTGCATTAGCAGTAATAATAAATTTGACATCATTGCGCGTAAGAGCATAAATTTACTGAACAGACCTTGTTGTTGTTGTACGTATTTGTTGATTTGTTTTTTAATGTAATCGGCCAAGCTGACGACGAGCTGCAGCCGCGAGCCGAGCTTGATAGATTCTCGCCCAGCATTGACCTCTGCGCCGCGCAGCTCATCGGCACAATTAAAAGCAATATTTATTAAAATAATAATAATATTGTTCCATCACTTTGATGCGTCCGATGCCATCCTTAACATCCCCCAACGACAATTAACGTTCAACTTTTATCCGTCCGATTTTATTGACTTACCTTCAAATTACAATTCATAGGCAAAGCAGGTTGTCGCAGTCAGCGTCGCAGTTACGTCTGCCGGGGTATCGGCTTTGACTCCGACTGGGACTTGGTTGTGGTAAATGAAGTTGGCTGGCCTTGTCGCGCGCCAGTCTCTGCTTGTCAGTCGAACCAGCTGCTGCCGGCGCCGCCGCCGCCTCCAACACGATCTTGATCTGCGACCACATCTCGACGTGAAACGCGCCGCGACACTCGACGGAGCTGACAATCGTCAGTTATATTTTTATTTTTGGCCCCTTTCGCAAACTGCCGTGCGGCCAAAGCGGCTTTATTCATCGAATCCAATTTGCGTTAAGCTAGCGGAGCGTGCCCAAAAATGTCGCTGCTCGAATTTAAAATGGTAATTGCGAAACGGGAATCAGTGCAAGATCAACGAAAAATTGTTATACTAAAATCAACTACTATAAGCCATAAATATAGTTTATTGTCGCGTAACATCTAGAAAGATCTCTAAGCAAAACAAAGTGAAGAAGAAAGTAGTTAATCAAAGAGAAAAGGTTGAAATAGTCAAACAATCTGCAGACTGAGCTCATTCATATAAAGCATTATCTTGATTGGATCTAGACACAGAGCTCTAAATCTTAAAGCTTCTCAAAATATTTGCAATCTAACGGTAACTAAAGGGTCATTAGTTGCGAATCTTAAGAAAGAGTAGGTCAATAGTTTATTACCTTTGCGATAACATCAAAACAAATCGACCCGCTATAAGTATCATAATCCTCCAGCTGCTTTAATACTTTAATCCTTAATTACAATGTAGACCTTCAGCTATAATTAACAGTACAGTACAAAAGTTTCAATTAGATCTTCAGATATGCCATATAATTCTATAATTCTTAAATACAATTTGAATCTTAAGTAAATGATATAATACCCCCTCCACTTCCAGTTCACTTCTGCCTCACAATCAAAGCTGCTCAGCTTGATCTGGCTGTGCTTGACTTGCCTCATCCACTGCACAGTTGCAGCTCCATTACCAGGTCTGGATGACAATCTCATTACGTATCCCACATCCCCCAGTGAAGTGCTGCCAGTTGAACCGCTGCTCATATACCCGGAGCCACCGCAGATGTATTACCAGGCACGCACACTGGATGGTGACGATGACGGGGAGCGCGATATAATCTTTGTGAAGCTGCTGCAGAACAAGTCCACTGGCTACCGACCCAAGCAGCAGCGTCTCGTCGCCGCCAAAGAACAACGCCGCAAGGAACTGAGTCTCAAGGACATATTCTTTGTGAAGGCACGTGCCAACGGCCAGTTCAGCCACGAACGACTCAAGGTGTACCGACTGCCCGAGTTCTACGCCATCAGTGTGTTCCGTAACGAGCCGGAGAACGACAATGGGAACGGGAAGTAAACATTGCATTTTACGATGCAATCAAATTGTTTAAGTTATACGTAAGACGCTATAAATAAATACCTCAACAGTTGTTTAAGTACAGTGTTTATGCCAATCCTTAAAGCCATGTCCACTGAGTAGTCAATTGCGACACTTTTGGCGCCAATTTCGATGCCATTTCAATTGACGATAACAAAGCAGCCGCCGTCTTGGCTCAATGATGAACGTTAACATCAACATCAACGTCAACGACAGCGCCGGCGCCGACTTCGACGCCGACGTCGTTCCCCCTCTGCTTCAACTTTACGCATTTCGCACCGGGTTCACGTCAAGCGGCAATTAATAACTGTCAGTCAATTGGTGGCTACAACCAAAGCCGAACCAAAGCTCCACCAGCTTCACAACAAAGAACTAATCCCCATTGTCACTGGGCGTCACAAACCGCGGGCCAAACATTGCGTCAAAATCAAAGAAAGCCACAATAGAGCAGACAAACATGAATGGGGAAAACTATCTCTAAGCCGATGCGGGAATACACTAGCCAAATAAGTTAATCGAGTGAGCTTAAAAGAACTGGTTAGGAGGGATATCTAGCATATGTAACTGATTGTAGGTAAGTGGATTTCAAAGGGTATTGGCAAATATTTGCGGTATTGTATTCACTACTTTGTCCAACAAAGCCCTCACATTGTTAAAATTCCTCAAGCGACTTTCCCCCAACACGTCTTCAGCTTTAATATTCTGAACAACGACTTGCTCCACTTGCCAGAGCAGCTTCACAAAATAAACACGACTTAATAGAGTTGTCAAAATTTTGTAAATTTAATTATTTAATTACTAGCGGGCGCAGAGTCACTCTACTCAGCTCCAAAAAGGGGTTGCCTATAATAGAATCCAACTTTCGCTTAGTTGACCATAAGACGAGGTGCAATGTTCATGGACATGAGCTCCTGGAACAGCAGCTTGGCCGCATAAGGCAGACGCACTTGCGAGATTTGTGTCTTGTTTTTGCAGCCCTTGCACTCGAACGTATTGTTGCGCAGATTGGCAATGGCAATCAGGCCACAGAAGTTGCAGATGTGCACACGATACGGATCGGATACCTCGAAGAGACGCTCACGCAGGAACTGGGCGGCACCGTGGGAGATTTGACAATCACGTTCCATCTCACCGAAACGCAGACCACCGTCACGAGCTCTGCCCTCCATGGGTTGTCGCACCAGAATCTGGACGGGTCCACGGGCACGTGAATGGATTTTGTCGTCCACCATGTGCTTAAGACGTTGATAGTAGGTGGGGCCAAGGAAAACCTGTTTTTAAGACAAGAAAATGGGTTAGTCACTGTTATTTTTAAGAGCATTTTTGCATCCTCCATACCTGAGCATTGATCTTACGGCCAGTGTGTCCATTGTACATGACCTCATTACCACGCAGGTGATAGCCGTATTCCTGCAAGAACGTGGAGATCTTCTGCACATTCACAGCATCGTTAAAGGGCGTAGCATCGCCGATTTCTCCCTTGTTGGAACCCAACTTGCCTTGCAGACATTCGATCAAATGGCCGATTGTCATACGAGATGGAATGGCGTGAGGATTGATGATAATATCTGGTGCCAGGCCCTCACACGTGAAGGGCATATCCTCCTGCCGATACTGTATACCGCACGTTCCCTTCTGTCCGTGACGCGAAGCAAACTTGTCGCCAATCTGTGGTATACGCACAGAGCGCACTCGAATCTTGCAGAACTTGTAGCCCTCGCTGTTTAGTGTCAACATAACCTGATCGACAATACCCGTCTCAGAGTTACGCAAGAAGGTCGAGGCATCTCGCTTGGCAAAGCGCTTTGTGTTGCTGTCCAGTTCATCTTCGTTTTCGGGCAGAGTAATTGTCTTGCCAATTACGACATCATCTCCGGAGACACGTATGCCTGGGGCAATGATGCCATCGTCGTCCAGTTTGTCGTAATGAGCGTTGCGCATACCTTGACAGGTTCCACGATGCGGCTTCTCAAAGTTCTCCTCCTGATCGCCCACACGCTTGTTCTCTGAATCCTTGTAGGACCGATAGAACACAGAACGGAAGAATCCACGCTCTACAGCCGAAGCATTAAGAATGACAGAATCCTCCTGATTGTAGCCAGTGTAGCATAAAATTGCGACAATCGAGTTAATGCCAGCTGGCAATTCTCTGAAACGCAGATACTCCATGGAGCGTGTGGTGACCAACGGTTTCATTGGATAGTACAGTACATGTGCCAGTGTGTCCATCCGCACATGGAAATTGGTTATGTAAACGCCCATAGCCTGCTTACCTGCAAACGAGATTATCTGGATTAATCTAGGTTCTCATAACAATATCTCTAAGTACTTACCCATAGCACTTTGATAGGTATTACGAGGACTCTGGTTGTGATCGGGGAAAGGTATAATGGAGGCACAGACGCCAAGTATCATAGCTGGGTGAATCTCACAATGAGTGTATGTGGTACAATACGCATAGTCCTTGTCCTGTTTAAGATCGTACGGCGACATGGCAATCATAACTGTCTCCTCCTCCAGAGTGTCAATATATTCAACGACACCAGACGCAACCAGCACCTGCCAACTGTAGTTGTTGTAGTCACGCTCCTTCAACATTTCAACATGGGTCTTCTTCAACAGAAGTGTACCATTCTCCACAATGAGCAGCGGTCTGCAAATGCGACCTGCATCTGTATAGATCCTGATCTCACGATCACGAATATCGCGAATCATCGATACCTCCGACACAATAATATCCATCTGACGACGAAGCTTACGCAGTGTCGCCATCAGCTGCTCTGGGTCACGATGTATGCCTACCCAGCAACCATTCACAAAGATTTTGGTTGCATCAGCAATAGCCGAGGGAGCAATTTCTTCCAGATTTTCCATAGACCACTCTTCCAAGAACTCCAGAATTGGTGATGGCTGCGAACCAACAGAAATGTAAGCCATGAGGGCCAAGTTTTTGACCAAACCGACAGCAGCGCCCTCGGGTGTCTCGGCCGGGCATAACATGCCCCAAAGTGTGTTGTGCAACTGACGCGGTTTGGCCAGTTTTCCATCACGTCCAATGGGTGAATTGACGCGACGCAAATGTGACAAAGTTGAGGCAAATGTAAGACGATTCAACACCTGAGAGACTCCGGCACGAGCCTGATGAGCCTTCTTCTGGTCGCCCCAGTTTCCAGTGGCCAATGAATAACGCAGACCGTCAGTAATGATGTTTGTCTTAATGGCCAGTTCCAGATTGAAGTCCTTTCCACGATCAATGAACTTTTGTGTGTACATGCGCACCTCCTTCATTAGGTTCTTGAAGAGGCCACGGAAAAGGAAAGCCAACAATGGTCCAGCCAAATCCAATCGCTTGTTACCGTAATGATCACGATCATCGAGCTCACGCCGACCCAAGGAAGCTAACAGGAGTCGATGCACCATGTAACCCAGGAAATAAGCTTTTTTTGTCTCACAGAAATCAGAAACTCCCACATGAGGCAACATTTCCTTTTGTAAGATTTCCTTGGCGTATTTTATACGTTTATCCTTGGTAACACCGGGACGAGCACCGCGGGCACCAATGAAATTGAGGGCAACATTTTGCTCCTGCACCACGAAAGCTTCATCCAATGAGGGTTTCACCATCTCCATCATTTCTGGGTCATCGAAGTCATAAATGATATGTTCAAGGATATCACGATCGGCGACGAATCCCAGAGCACGGAATACAATCATAATGGGTATCTCCTGTTTGATATACGGCAGAATGGCAATAATACGCTGACCGATTGCAGACTTTTTGATGTTCTGTGAACCACGCGCCATCATGTTTACCCAGAGTGTCGATGTGGGACGTGAACTGTGCTCTAGGCAGGAGCGAATTTCGGTTTTGAAGGCATATTTGCCGTCCTTCATGCTGAACACGTACACCGTATTCGTGGCCATTTTCTCCTGAGCGATAAGCACCTTCTCGGAACCGTTGATGATAAAGTAACCACCTGGATCCAGTGGGCACTCATTAAGCTCAGTCAAATCACGATCAGTCAACTGGGAGAGGAGACAGTATGTTGATCTCAACATAATGGGGATTTTGCCAATAAAAGTCTTCTGATGTTGTGTCTCAACTGGATCCAAACCCTCCACATTCTTTGTCTTGGTAATGTCAACGTAGAGCGGCGCTGAATAAGTTAGATTACGCAGACGAGCTTCGTTTGGCATCATGGGACTGGGCGAACCATCCTTCTCCCAATGCGTAGGCTTAGATAGGTAAATCTGTTCAAACTTAAGCGAGAAACGTGGCGGTGTCTCCACCTCGCCGGATGTGTGCTGTGCCTCCGCCTGCAACTCAATGGCCGGCGAATCCTCCACAATGCGCTGCACAGACATCTGAATGAACTCATCGAAACTGTCCAACTGTTGACGCACCAAGCCTTTCTCGTCGAAGTATGCGTTGATTACAATCCAACAGGCCTCCTGCCACAACTCGTGCGAGATTTCCTCTGCATTCTCCTCCTCGTAAATCTCTGCAAATAAACATTTTAATTATTCTTATTTTCTGCCAACAAGAACGCTAGCGCTCCCGCCGCCATGTTCCTTTTTTCTTGGAGACAGCGTGCGTCGCAATTTTTTGTGATCTCGCTTTGCTTTTGCATACCATCTTCGTTGTCATACATCCTGTTATTCAAGTTGCTTCGCACTTGGTGCGCGTAGAAAAAGAATGAATACTTTTATAAACACTTTTTTAAATGATTAAAACTTGTGAAATTGTCGCAGAAAATATAAGCAACACCGCAAGCAGCGGCGTTTTTGCTTGGATAGTGATGGGACAATAACATGTTGTGCGGTCGATATACAGATATGCGATAATGAACTAGTGACTATCGATAATACATTAAAAGAGTTTACACGGAAGTTTGTATTTCTGTGTTTCGCGATTGTAAAAACTTCCATATAGTTTAAAAATATTAAAATAATATTCATGGGCGAAATAAATATAAATAATTTGAAGTTTTTTAAATCGTTTTTAATGCACTAGCTGCATTGTGAGTGTATCTAGGTCGCATTATCAGACATTACAATAATTGGACACTTATTAATTCAAACATCCAAATGATTAATGCCTTTTCGGTCTAGTGAACCTAGTCAAGAGCGCAATCACTTGAAGATAACTGTTTTCAAGCATGGATGATCTTTGGGTTCAGTGCACCTTGCGTGTTAAGGTAGTCTTGCGGGTTTGTATGATCTCTTGCGTTGCGTGTTCGATTAACATCGAAAATCTTCGTCAAATCGATATGTCATTCGTAAACATCGCAAGAGACGGCAAACAGCTGTTTATTCTTTCGCATGTTTTCATTTTATTTTTGTTATTCAACGCGGCTTCCACATGAGATTCTTTAGAACCGGCGGTCGGTTTTTGCTTGCCGGCATTCTGCCGGGCATTGAGCACGATGGAAACGATGTGATAAGCAAGGAGAATAATCCGACATACAGGTCATTCTTGACTGAAAAAAGAAAAGAGGAAACCGGTCAAGAGCGACTGAAGCAGATGTTTACCATAGAGTGAGTGTCGTCAAGAAAAACGGAAGACTTATTTGTAACTAACGAGTCTTTGTGTTCCTTTAGCGAGTTTGGCAGCATATCCTCTGAATTGAACTCCATTTACCAGGCCGGATTCCTCGGCTTTCTTATTGGAGCCATCTACGGAGGTGTTACACAATCGCGGGTGGGCTACATAAACTTCATGGAGAACAATCAGGCCACAGCCTTCAAATCGCACTTCGATGCCAAGGTGAGAATTTTTTCTACACGCCTTGCTTTGCTCTCCTAACACTCCTCTTGCATTTGCAGAAAAAGCTGCAGGATCAGTTTACAGTGAACTTTGCCAAGGGCGGTTTCAAATGGGGCTGGCGCGTGGGCCTCTTCACCACCTCTTACTTGTAAGTAGAGTGATAGTTCAACATGCCAATCCAAGTTCCTAACTAGCAATCTCTGTTAATAGCGGCATCATTACGTGCATATCTGTTTACCGCGGTAAATCATCCATTTACGAATACCTCGCGGCGGGCTCCATCACTGGGGCACTCTACAAAATGAGCTTGGGCTTGCGTGGCATGGCAGCGGGAGGCATCATTGGGGGTGCACTGGGTGGTGTGGCGGGAGCTACTTCGCTACTGCTGATGAAGGCATCCGGCACGTCAATGGAGGAGGTGCGATACTGGCAATATAAGTGGCGACTGCAGCGGGACGACTCCATCGACGATGCCTTCAGGAGTGAGGCTAAAAAGGCGGCCCCCGAACTGTTCACAGCGCACGATCAGCGCGTCGGCGAGAAGATCTCACTGGACTCTGTTAAGTGAATCGTCAGGCGTCAATGTTAATTTAGTTGAGTTTTTATTTAAATAATAAATTGCAATTATGTCCAGAGTAGCACAGACAAGAGTACAATTGCTAGGAAGCCCGAGTTGGCCAGGCTGCTATGCGTTGTTTCAGTTTTTGCACTAAGAACTAAGGATACGACAGATATGACTCAGATACATATAAAAAAACATAGAACGTGAAAATGGGACACTCGATTCACTCGAAATGCAATAAATTAAATGCTTTGCTAGGAAAAACAGGAAAATATATACGAAAATAGTTTTTGACTCAATACATCGATGAGTCGCGATGGGTTCAGACTTCGTCTTCGTTGGTGGGACGCGTCAGGCGCTTGGCTCCGCGGTTCGGTGGGCCCTTTGGCTTGGCAAATGCTGGCCGATGTAATATCTTCTTAGGATGTAGCTCGTCCTGCAGGTATTCCTCGGTGAGTTCGGTGCCGCTCTCGATTTCCAACTGCAAAGCAAACACAAATTGAACAAAGGAACCCGGTTAGACTCAAGTGCTTCACTCACCTTCTTGATAATATCCACTCCCAGTGCCGCCAGTTGTTCGAGGAACGGAGCCTTGCAGCTGGAGTACATCATGCGTTCGCGCACAGAGCATGCGTACCCTGGCATTGAGTATATGAATACAAAAGACTCCAGATAGTCACCCTCGTGCGTATGCTTGAACAGATACAGATGGTAGCGCGCATGATCGTCGGGCACCTGTTTCGGTAGATCACTGAGCTGCACCTTGGCGGCATGTGAGACGTGGATGCGCTCCTCCTCCAGGGCTATACGGAACTGCAAATAGTCATAGTTTCCTCGCAGCAGATCCTGGACAGCGGCAAGCGTGGCATCGCTTAGGGGGCAAGATAAGCCGCCCAATGTCTGGTGACGTGTATCCGTAGATATTTCAGTGCGTACCTCAGTTTTACGCAACTCCTGAATCTCCTCCTCGCGTGTGGTCAGCGGCGCCGGCGCAGCAAACTCACGCTTGTGCTTTTTGTAACCCTCCAGTGTGGTCTCCTCCAGCGTTGTGGCATGCAACTCCTCTGTGATGTAAGCTGAGCCGAATTCAGTTTTGAGCGTTGCCTTTGTAGATGCGTACACCATTTTCTGGCGTATGCTGGCAGTGTCTGGTGTCCAGCTAATGAGCAGCCATCCATGGCCTAGCGGTATTTTGGCATCCAAGCGATACAGCAAGTAGCAGGGCACATTCTCCTCGATGAGCGGTCCCAGCAGTTTGTCGTAGTCGCGTTCCCAGTCTTTCTTCACATCAGCTGTGGCGCTGCAGCTGAGCTGTTCTGTTCGCAGAATAAGCATACAACGGAAATATAGATATCAAGGCGATTATATTTATACGTATGTATACGTATGTGTGCCTATTCGTTTTCTGTTCCACTCACCATTTTCTATTGAAACTTTTATCACACGAATTTTTCCATTTTTGGCCTTGCCGAATACTTTGGCTAATTGCTCGTTGGCTAAAAATGATTTCAATGAGACTAAGGTTTATTCGCTGCACTTTCAAGCTTACCCTTGATGCCCGTTTGGTGAGACATAGTTAACTAAAATTTAGTGCCTTATACTAAATCCCGATCGGCGAAAAAAATGTATTACTCACAAATGAGCAGAGCTGCCAACTCATACTATTTTCAACGGTCTGGCAACATTCCGACTATTGTTTACGTTTAGCAAAGCAATTATCACTGATCTGGCAGCGCCATGCGAATACTGTGTGACCAGCAGTATTGGCTGCCCTACCAATGTAATGTGTTTTCCAGCACTGTAACTTACTCTGCGTTCTTTTCACGTCTGTACAATGTAAAACAGAAATTGCATTTAATTGCATTTTACCGGACGCAATCCACATAAAATCATATTTCAAGTGCAAGCGGATAGTAAATCAAGTGAGTGTAAATGAAAGTAGCGTGAATATTCGCATGCGAAGCTGTAAACAGTCTGCACTCTAATTACCAATCAGCGCAACGCGCTGCTTGTTTCGCTGCCGACGTCAGCGCATGACTCCGCCCTGCTGTGAATGTTTACTTCCGTTCGAGATATGACTGAAATGTTGATAATTTTCCTGATTTCTCCAGCACCCATACCCATGTTAACCGAAGCCCCAATGGCCAGTGACAACATAATGGACGAACTAGCATCTTTGATACGCACCGAAATTCCCGATGGCCGCCAAAGCCTGCGCGACAGTTACACGAACTTGGAGCGGGTGGCCGACTACTGCGAGGACACATACTATCGGGCCGACAACAAGAAGGCAGCCCTCGAGGCCACGAAGAACTACACCACGCAATCGCTGGCCAGTGTAGCGTATCAGATCAATACGCTCGCCTACAGCTACATGCAGCTGTTGGACTTGCAGGCGCAACAGCTCAGCGAGATGGAATCGCAAATGAATCATATTGCACAGACGGTGCACATACACAAGGAGAAGGTGGCCAGGCGGTAAGTTAATCCCCCATTTCAATGGAACTCAATTTCCTGACATAATTCGTTTACTTTCCAGGGAGATTGGCGTACTGACGGCCAACAAGGTGAGCTCACGCCAGTTTAAGATCGTGGCTCCCATCAATCCCGAGAAACCAATCAAGTATGTGCGCAAACCCATTGACTATTCCATTCTCGACGAGATCGGACATGGCATCAATTCGTCGAACCAGCATGTGCGTCAAAAGCATCGCGGCTCAAGCCATGGATCTGTGCAATCGTTGGTGCCGCCTTCGGTGGGTCCGCCACCCACCACGAAGCCACCGACACCGCCGCAAATGTCGCGTGCAGGCAACACGGGCACTCTGGGCAAATCGGTCAGCAATACTGGGACACTGGGCAAGAGTTCACGCGAGTATCGCACGCCACCTGTGGTGAACCCGCCGCAAGTGCCCTCGCACTATGCACCCAACTATCCGATTGGTCATCCGAAGCGCATGTCGACGGCTTCATCGACTACCACCACCACTACTGGTGGCGGTGCAGCGGGCAATGAACGTGCCGCCGGCTACAGTGCGCTCCCCATGCCGCCGAGTCAGCAAATAGCGACGCACGTGAATCTGCCCTCGGCGGGTATGATGCAATCACTGCCACCACCGCCGCCTACGACATACGATGATAGGAACAGCATGCCACGTGAGTTAAGCCATTTGTACACACTGTGTCATCTATAAATAACTAACGTAACCGTAAATTACCTTTAGCAGCGCCCCCCTCGCCGCTGACTGTTTCCCAGCACGAGATGACCGAGCAGAGTCACATTGGCATGCACACGCTGGGACGCAATATCAACAGGTAAGCACCTACGCCCAATCCTCCATTTCTTTACATATTTGTATGTATATTATAACTCATGTCATACTCTTTATGCGAACTGCTTGCGCGCAGGAATCCCAATAGGTAAATTGCATGGTTCTTCTTAGTCCTCTTTCAATTGAAATTGTTCTCTTACATCGTTTTGTTTTGATTAGAAATCATTTCAGCCTGAACTTTGCTCGTCCTGGCTCACAATCGCCACCCTTGCCGCCACCGCCGCCGCCAGAGGATGAGCATCAGGACTTTGGACGTCCACGAACCTCGACAGGCCCACAACTGGCGCCCATTGTGCCTGAGGATCAGAACTTACCTGGCTGGGTACCCAAGAACTACATTGAGAAGGGTAAGATGCATGCCATATAAATATAATTGGAAAGGACTTCTCTAATCGATCTTATTTGATTCGCTTTAGTGGTCGCCATTTACGATTACTATGCCGACAAAGATGATGAGCTCAGCTTCCAGGAGAGCTCGGTGCTGTATGTGCTCAAGAAGAACGATGATGGATGGTGGGAGGGCGTCATGGATGGCGTCACTGGTCTGTTTCCTGGCAATTATGTGGAACCATGTGTCTAAGCACTGCCGAACGGAATTAACAGAAACAATAACAATAATATGCATTATGACGCAGACGATAATTATGATGATGATATGAGCATATTGATATTGATAATAATGATAATTATACTACAACTACAGTGCACGCTCGATAAAGTATTCCACTAGCATAAACTTACTGGCAACAGGCTGCATATATTGCGTATAGTTGAATGTAGAGCCCAATATAACCCACAAAAACACACGCAACACTCCCACACACACACAACCCTCTCACACTCCAGCTATGATTGTCAATGCATTTAAGCGAACTCTAGCTATTTCTATGTAACGTAAACTATAAAAAAATTAACTGAATAGCCGTGAATAGCCCATGGAGCACATATACTAAATATATGACCTATTTAGCAAACTGAAACTGACATAGACGAATTCGGTCCCGAACCCCGTTTAAATATTTGCCAGCTTCGTATCAAGTTTTGCTTAGGCGTTTTTGTTTACTCAGCCGCAACCCCAACCCCCCAACCATATATCGTAGGTTATACGAATTTCAGTTAGCCTTTCTAGCTTATAAGTATTGGCCGTTTTTTATTATATGCTTACCTATATTATTATAATACCCTACAATATACGAGTATCTGCATACTAAACACATTTAGTTAAAGTGAAATTTTGCAACAGAGAAAAACAAAAAGGAAATCAAATCAAATTTATAAAATATACACATAGGCCACATGCATTATATGGTATAATAGCTAATAAAAATTTCAAATTTCAAACTGCCCTTGGCCAGTGTTGTTCTCTACATTGTTTTGCTCTGCCATTTTGACCATGTAATTTGGCATTGCGTCGGGCTGACCTTTTCGTGCCGGATGCCAGAATGGAGCGTACGTACATGTTGGGTAAAAATCTTTTCATTTAAATTCTGACACGAAGTGAAAGTGGCCAAAGGAAATGCAAATCTAGGTCCTTGGCATGCATACAAGCCTAGTGACTGACTGACTGACGCCGCATGCCACATTTTAGACGAGTGGGAGGCGTGTCCGCCCTTTTGATCCAATAAAATATTTACAAATGCCAACACTCACCGAGCTGACGCCCAAATCTATCAATCAATCGCGCTCAGTTCGATTGCGATTTCATAAGCTTATTCACCAAATTTCAATGTCACGTCGGAGTGCAGCAGGCAACTCCCTCTTTACTCCTCTCTCTGCGTTGCATGTTGCAAGAGGAGTCGGAAATTAACGCTTTCGTGTTGATATGTGGCACTTTTTATTTGCAACATTTATCATCAAAGCATTGCGAGCACTTCAAGCCCAGCGTGGACTCGTGGAATGGACTCGACGCGATGTTGCGGAAATGTCCCCACTTCACTTGGTTGCTTGGCCAACGGGGGTTGGTCAGTTGGCTGGTCTCTAACCGTGCTCCACTGTGTCATGGCAGCAACTAAAACGTCAAGTGATTTGCATAAAAACAGTGTTAACATGCCTGCTTGGAGGTTGCTTTCAGAGCTGTTCCGAGTTTTGTTTTCGCAGCGACTTCAAAAGAGGGATTTAAAACTGAAAGTTGAAGTCGAGTATACGTAGCTAGAGAAGTATCATAGATAGGAATTTACTGAAACTAAATTTTAGGTCTTTCTTTCCTATATGTAAGGATTGGAACTGAAAATGCAATTATTAATATATCTCAATTTAAGTATAAGGAACTGACGCAATCATCCAATTATGTTCTTGATCAAAAGAAAATATTGTTAATCAATGATATTGAAACGCCCGCGAAGTTAGGAACGTCTTTTTGCTTATACAATAGATGTATTGCACAGTGGTACAATGCATTAAGCCTTACATATATATCTATCAATATATATCTTTAACTAAGCAGAAGTCTAATGTTAATACCCTAACACCTTAAAATGCAATTAAATTAAATGACTCTATTTCGGGAAAGTCTTCCAGTTTTCGTAGTTCAGTAGGAAGACATTGGTGGTACATCTAATAGACCTGACGGTAATCTACATATTTAAGTGCATCCAGAGGCAGTCTAATTGGTATTTACAGTTCATTGATATAGTGGGGATGTACCCCAATGCCCTGCCTCCTCTACGGTTATTCATAAAGTAAATGCTAGCTTTGTGCCACAAGCGGCACTTCCCGCAAGAACTGTGCACGCTGCAGGCCCTATAGCCATTACCAACACACCCAGCAGAACTCGAGCCACAACTGGCCAACACGACGGCATCGAAATGTATGCAAAATGGCGCATTAGCATTTCAACAATTCGGAAAACTAGAAAAAAAAGAGAAACAAGTAAAACACAACTAAAGAAATTGATTGAGCCACAAGGCGGCACCTTACCCCACCCCAAAGGACCGCCCGTCCAGGTGCCACACTATGCCTATGCCCAGTAGTACTTATTTCGTTTGTTCTGACCAGAACGGACCCGCTCGACTTTCAGTTCTGTTTTGTCAGTCCACACGAACGGTTCGCCGGCAACGCGAAGCTCTCACGTCGCGGTTTCTATAGTGTTATTCCCCCCTGTACGATAAGAGTCCTGAAACTATTCGAGCTCTACCAAGTAATCTTAATTTTCGGAATCAACATTTGTAAGTGCGGCATTCTGCAGATGTGTTGAAAAGTTTTTGGAATTTTCTTTTGATTTTGTTGCTGTTGTGTTATTCTTTTTCACATAATCGATGATAAGTTTGGGGCCGATTGTTATGAGTAGTGCAGAGCAGAAGGAAATCGGGTACCCTCTTGGCTGGTTCCGCATATAATTGACCCACTTGCAGAGCTATCGCGCTTATCGCCTCGCACATCTCTTTCGGGCCCCGCGGTGTTGATTTACTTTTGGCTCAACTGTAAAATATTACATTATTTCATGACGCGCGATGGGGGGATTGGGGCCAACGACGCCATTTTGTTAGGTAAATGTGCGAAATATGCGAAGAACTCTTGTAGCTCTTAGCTGTAAACAATGCGGATAAGTTGGCCCACTTAAAGTCGGGCCAAGTTCTTCAGATTGCAGCACGCACGCCGCTTTTGTTCACCTGCCCCACGGTTCCTTCCCCGTTGGCTTTAGTGCCTTTTTAATTGCGGCCATCGTTAATTGGCCAACTTGAAGGTTGCCAGTCGTAACTTTCGCACTTCCAAAGTGACGTCAGGTGTGCTGTGGAAAATCCCCTTTGGTCAGTTTGTAAACTTTGAGTAATGAGCTCAAGAAGTGAAGCAAGTAAGTAAGAAGCACCGCTTATTCGCCCAATGCATGCTATAAATAACACTCAGACTCAGCACCATCGACTTTCTTCGCCGGGCAGCGTAATTAACGGTTCACCACAAATCCTGACCATCAATCAAGCTCGGAACAGTGCCAGGCTATAATTATTATAAATGAGTCGCTTGTTTTTCTGATTTGCCAAGAGCTAATGCAGTTTGATTTCTGTGATGGCGCAAAATCGTTGGGACTATATACACAATAACAAAGTTTAAAGATCTGTTTATTAAACATCTTCTACTCCTAAGTGCTCTATATATTAATCAACTTTTCAAACAGACTGAAGACAGTTATAACATACCAATTATCTATTGGACTTCGACCTTTCTTCTGTTCTCACTCGACTCTCTTTAACCCTTAAACGATTTCATATCTTTGTCTGATTCGCTGACATTGACTAGAAAGTGAAAAGCGGAAAATATGCTTAACCATCAGATAAATAATTTGTATAAACCCTTTCCGCGTCCAGACTCGTTCACGTTTACAGCCCGCAATTATAAACAAAACTGCAATTACAGTACGAGAACTTCCTGATTAAGGGTGGCAGTTGGTTAAGGGGCGTGCTTGCAAATCCAACCAATGAAAACAAATAAAATACTTACAGATAAAAAAAACAGTGTTTTTCCCACAATTTTCCCATGCAAAAGCGCCGAGTCAGTGATTTCCCTCCCAATAAACCAAAATAACCACGTTTACCATTCGGACATTTGTCAACACTTGGATGTGGACTGGGTCGAAAGGGGAAGGGGCGAAGAGTTTCCTCACTCAGGGATAACGTTATGGAAATGAAAAATTATCGAAGGGAAACCACATTTGCCCTGCACACGCTCGTATTGTGTACTACATACGATACAAATATAGGTATGTGCGATCTCCCACCGCCGCTAATGAGCCCCATTCCAGAGTTGGAATCAAAACACGATTGTGACACGAGTCTAAACACACTATGTGCGACTGCCTCATCACTTTTAGTGGGCCCGTTGCGGTTATCTGAGTGGTTTAATCTAGGCTATATGACCGGCAGGGGTTCCCGACCCTGTGAAACCAAATCAGAATTCAACATTCCATAATATTAAAGCATAAGCAACGAGCATGCCTATATGGACTCAATATATTGCGACTCGCCTACGAAATACCCTGCACCAGTGCAGACTATCATAAATTATCAGTCTGGTTGTACTCTAAAGTGATATATAGCTGGCTACTCTACTTGCAGAGATCGACGGGTTTGCTTAGTCAGACCTGTTTGGGATTAAGTTAGACTAATCCACAATTAAATATACCCATTTCCCTTAATGCCAAAGACAGAAACTCGGCCCACAATTAAAGCAGGTCGACTGGACTCCAACGAACTCCGACGTGTTGTCGTGTCTGCAGGCAATTTACACAAATTCAATAAGCGACAATGCTAGAAAAGAAAAAAATTCCAAACAGAAAAAAGAAACAGAAACAGAAACAAAAACAGAAAAACATCAGAATGAGAAAGTAGCCGGCAAGTGAAGGTAGAATAATATTCCTACCTATCCAAGCGACGGGACAGCGAATCGATTTTAATATCACATTAGTTGAAGCAGTTCCACAACGATGTCCAGTCAAGGGAATGACCCTCTTGGAGGCGTTAACTTACTATTCCGGAGGCCTGGTCTTACGGTTTGTTCGATTACAGCTGAAGACTCGGTGCGATGGTGAGCAGCAACAACTGTTTGTTTTATTCAGTCACGTATGACAAATTTATGATATGAGGTCTCAAACAGACTGAATAATGCACAACCCAACAAGTTGACTCGGGCGATGCCTACTTTATAATTAAGGCGCTTTTAAGGAAATGAAAAGGCAATTCGTAGCGAAAGGTGTCAAATTGACGGGGGTGTCGCGCTGTTTCGATTGACTGGTATTGTTCATGTTGATATTTATTTAATTTGACTCGATTGGTTTTTTTAATTGAAATCTTACACATATATGATATCGTGTATTAATACATATATAACATATATATAAGGGATATGCGAAGTCAATTAATCAGATTAGATTAGTGTTAAGCATAAGAAGTAAAGGAAATTAATTAGAATAATCTATTCTTGTTTAATGAAAATACCAATACAAATAAGTGCCCCAAAATGTATGCAAGGCTATTTTTGTGGAATCTAAGATTGTATTACTTCGACTTCACTTAATAATAATAATACAAAAAAAAATTACTTCGACTTTCTCTCCACCCTGTGATGTTAAGATACAATATTATGATGTATGGATTCTTCACTTAATAATAATAATAGACAAAAAAAAAAAAATTACTTCGACTTTGTCCCTTAAACAGGGGACAATTAGGAAATAATTTGAAATATACATAGTTTCAAAGACCATTTAAATTTTATTTATGTGATCCTGTATGACTTGAAGTTCAGAGGAACTTGAAGTTGTGAATTAATTCGCTCGAATTCATTAAAAAGGTAATTAGGACTTTGCGGTTTCTCGACTGTCTGCCTCCCGAATACCCTTTCCCTTGGCTTAGGTCAGTCGTGAATGAGTAGTACATGTTGCCATCGAATTCGGCTGCTCAATGATTTGCATGCGGAGACACGCAGCAACATGTCGAGTGCTCAAGTTCAGGGCTTGATTTATGGCGCACGCCAACTGGTAAGACCAAAGCCCGCAGGACTTTCACCCGTCCAGCAGCATTAGCAGTAACAACAACTTGAACAACATCATCGATTAGCCAAGTCATGTTTAATGCCTGGGAAGACCTTGGCGCCAAAGTTTACAATCCATTAAGACAGGCAGAGGAGGGGGCAGGGAGATGGGGGTGGTCACTGGGTGGTACCCGCAGTTAATGACATTTTTACGATTGTTGACAACAAATTGACACCATTTGTAATCATTTGTTGTTGTCTCTGTTGATGTTTTCGTTGTGGCTTTGCTAGGGTTATCAGCACGTCACGGCACGTGGCAGAAGCATCCAAGGACGACGACCAACTGATCATAGATGGCGGCTAGCGCTGGTGCCAGCAGCTGGTCGGGCAGCAGTGGGGGTAGCACATCCTCGCAAGGTCGTCACCTGGCGACCGCACAGCCTGCCCAACAGGAGGAGCGGCTGGTGGTGAGTGTGATAAATGATGATGATGCCCATTAGAAGCAATGCCATCTCAAGGATTTTCTTCGATTTCTGTCAGGTGGCCGTACGGGTGCGTCCCAGTTTGGAGGCAACTGAACGCTGCATAGAGGTCATCTCGGGAGGCTCTCTGCTGTATGACGATGGCGGCAAGAGTCGACCACGCAAATACTCCTACGATCATGTCTTCAGGGAGAACGACACACAGGAACAGGTCTACAAGACGACAACGGCGCCGTTGGTGCGTGATGTGCTCAATGGTTACAATGCCGCCGTCTTTGCATATGGAGCCACTGGTTCAGGTAAGACACACACAATGCTTGGTCCAGTGCCGCGCAAGAAACCCTCGACAGCCGATCGTGGACCCTCGACGGCAGCTGGATATGATGCCGATGTAAATAGCCAAGACATTGGCTTGATGGTGCGCGCCATCGAAGATATCTTCGGTTACATCGAGGCAGCGGGGCCGGACAGTGCGTGCAAGGTGTCAATATCGTACTTGGAAATCTACAATGAACTCATACGTGATCTACTCAATCCGGGCGGACCGCTCGAGTTACGCGAAGACCATCGTGGTCAACGGATCACTGTGGCAGGCCTGTCCGAGATAACCACATCCAGTCGCAAGGAGGTGGTCAATCTGCTGGTCAAGGGCAACAAGGCGCGCACTATGGAACCCACGGCAGCCAATCAGACCTCGTCGCGCAGTCACGCTTTGCTCAGCATCACGGTGCAGACGCGCACGCCGCTGGGCACCAAGCAGGGCAGGCTCTTTCTCACCGATCTGGCCGGTTCAGAGCGGGCGAAGAAGACCAAGAATCGGGGCAAACGTTTGCAGGAGGGTGCCCACATCAATCGCAGCCTCTTGGCGCTGGGAAACTGCATCAATGCGTTGTCAGGCGGTGCACGCTATGTCAACTACCGCGACTCGAAGCTCACCCGCCTACTCAAGGAGGCACTCAGCGGACGCTGCAAGACAGTGATGATTGCCCACGTTGCGCCAGAGAGCAAGCACCGCGACGAGACGAAGAACACACTGGTTTATGCGGATCGTGCCAATAGTATCACAACCAAGCTGCAGAGCTCGGTCTACATTGATGAGTTCAAGAACTTTCCCACTAAGCACTATCAGAGTTTGGTCTCCGAGCTTCGCGACGAGGTAACCCGATTGCGCACCAAGATGCTTACAGAACGTCCGCGCAGCGGAGCAGCTGCTGCTGCCGCGGAAGCGGCGATTGCAGCACAGCAACCACCCAGTGAGGAACTGAATGAACAGCGCAAGACCGAACTGCGCTACCTGCGAGAGCAGATTGTGCTCACGTTTAAGCAGCAGATGAAACTGCGACGCAAGCTACTCGAGGCGGAGAGTCATCTGCTTGGCCTCGAGCTTGATGCAGAGCGGCAGCACATGATCATCTCACACTGGCAGGGACGGATAGGCAAGCTGTACGATGCACCCGGCGATGATGGTGGGTGCAGACCCTCAACCCTCTGTGGTTTTCTGTTAATCACTTTTCTTTCTTCCTTTCTTTCTGTAGACCTCGAGTCAGAAGGTTCTGTGGCCTTGAAGAATGCCTGGGGCGAACTGGCAGCCATTGAGAAGGAGACGCGACGTTACAAGGAAATCCGCGAGAAAACCGAACATGAGTTGGAACTGTGCCGCCAGAAGGGTGTCAAGTTGGAGGATGTGGGTGTCCCGAAACAGTGGTTTCCCAGAAGAACCAAATTAATTTAAACTCTGCTCACTTCTCTTGCAGGAGCTTCCCGAACGCATCACCAGTGACGAAGAGCGGGAGCTGCTCGCCCTGCTCTGCCGTGTGCACGAGCTGGAGGCAGACAAGGTCTCGCTGCAGGCGGAACGATTGGCCCGTCAGGCGGAGCTGCGGCGTCGGGACCTGCAGCTGCTGCGCGCCGAACGACAGCGAAGACTGTGCGAAGACATTATTAGTTCGCAGCGGCGCCTCATTGAGGAAGGCAATGTCGAGCTACCGGATGAGTTGCGTGAGCTGTACGGTCTCTATCAGCAGGAGATCCATGCGGGTGTTGTCACGCCTAGCACAAGCAACTATGAGAAGAAGCTGCCGCCTATCTACACAGCCGGGTAGGTGCTAAGTAAATGAATATGAAGCCGGCTCTCCATAACAGCGTACCATTGACATGACATGGCATTCCCCTGCATTTGCAGCTCCGATTCACCCGGATCCAGTTCCAGCTCCGAATGGTCTCCGGCCTCGCCATTGCCGGCGATTGAGGGTCATGCCGAGCATATTGTGTCGGAAGGACCGGATCGTCTGATGGGGCCACCAGTCAATGCGCGTCTGCCACGTCTATCTACCGCGGTGCCAGTCTCCGGGGCGCTGCGACGCCCCTCGCTGCGTCTGGCCAAGCAGACGCATCCTTAGAGGCGGCAGCGCCAACTCTGTGCGAGTTGCTCAGGTATAGTTATAATGGGTTAGGTTAGCATTAGACGGGCTGCACAATAAAGATGCTCAATATGTTTATATTTACATATATAATTTTTCGATTAATAAGTATCTTGAATAAATGCATAGGCTAACGGAAATTCAAAACTTTCTTTTTTTGTACTCGATTTAAATTAGTTTACTAAACTCTGTTAATGGTTATATTTTACTGCAATGTTAACTAACATAGTTAATCTACCAGTCTGGCAACACTGGCAACGCGAGCTTAGCTGCGCATCAGAGTTGCCAGCTTAGCCTTTCTGCCGATGGTTACGTGATTTATTATATCGATTGAGTTGCATATGCATAACAATTACTATCACAAATGACTTAAATCCGACTAGGGATGCAACATGATGTGTTATCGAATGCAGACTTAGGGCATCGATTTGTGTCTTTTTGCGGGGACCTCAACGACAATTCAAATCGAAAGTTTTCAATAAATATAACGCTTTAAAACAAATTTACGCATAGGCATATTGTACTTATATGTTCTGGTCTAACAGAAAATAAAACAAAAAGAAAAGTATTGAGAGAAATATAACAGTAATATAAGAACAAATTGACAGATATAAGTTATAGGTATTATAATTAGAATTGCCCCTCTACATTAAAGTCAAATTATGACAACAATATGTCATTCCATAACTTGGTGTGCTTACTCAACAAGTTTCAATTATAACTGGAACTTGCTGGGCCATCACCGGGTAACAACCCCCGGTTGTCAAGTATGGACTGTGACGATACGCGACGCGTCCTTTTTTATTGACACAAAACGTCAGAGCGAAGTACCATGCTGGACACCTCGAGTGGCCGACGCCGACGGACCAATCAGAGAGCAAAACAATAATTGTTTACAAATTGTTAACACGCCGTTAGCCCAAACCGATGATTGTCACTTTTGACATGTTACGCCCCCAGTGGCAGTATGAAATTCCTGGTTATCCTGAACTAGACAGGGAATCCGCTAAGCAAATAGAAAACCACAAATCATGTTAAGACACAATAATGCACCAAGTGAACTGAAGTGTCTCGTTTGATTTGCATATCATTTGTGCACGCTTTGCTCCTCTATAAAACCACAAATCGGGCTCCAATCACGGTTCAGTTGGTCTTGTATCCTTGCCACGTTCATGTCGATGGTTTCGATCTATAATGCCTGCCAGGTGTGTGGCGATCAGAGTTCGGGCAAGCATTACGGTGTGTCCTGCTGTGATGGGTGCTCCTGTTTCTTCAAGCGCAGCGTACGCAAAGGGACGCACTATGCCTGCATCGCGGTTAAGGGGAACTGTGTGGTAGACAAGGCACGACGCAATTGGTGTCCATTCTGTCGCTTTCAACGCTGCCTGGCTGTTGGAATGAATGTGGCTGCAGTCCAAGAGGAGCGCGGTCCCCGTAGTCAGCACTCACAGCACCCAGGTCGATCAAGGCTGGTTGTGTTGACGCCTCCGCCTCCTCAAGCTTCGCCAGGCGGCGGTCAGCAACTGCACTTTCAGATCCTGGCTCAGATACTGGTCACCTGCCTGCGCCAGGCGAAGCTCAATGAGCAGTTCCGGCTGCTGGAACGGGCACAACAGGATGTCATTTTGCAGGTGGTCTGGAGTGAGTGCTTTATATTGCGTGCATCGCACTGGTCCTTGGACATCAGCGCCATGATCGAAGGCTGCGGGGATACGCAACTCAAGTTACTGCTCTTCGAGGCGCAACAGTTGCGCGCCGATGTAATGGAACTCAATTTCCTGGAGACGCTCATACTCAGTCGCAAAGGTAAGTACCAGGTCTGTCTCTGTCGCCAAGTCAGCCTTTTACCAGTTAGATGCTTTTATTATTTCGATATTTTCTAATATGATTTTCATGGAATTGTTCTATAAATCGACATGCCACCCATAAGTTGTTTGAAAACCAATATCGATTTGCCAATTATCGAAATTGACATGATCAGGAATCGTTAGTTTAAATTTCTGAATTTCGATAGGCAAAATAAAGAAATGATAGATAATGCTTTTAAAATAAAAAAAAAAAAATAGAAATCCGTATTATTCGCTGGCAAAATTGATCTGCCTTGAATTATATCAACATATCATATTCAATTAATTATAGAACTGGCCCTAAACTCAGACTACGCACTCATACTGGAGACCCATGCCAATGGAGCACTCTGTGCATTGGCCCGTTACACTCTGCATCGTTCGCACTGGTTGCGATTTGGACAACTCTTGCTGGGATTACGCCAACTATGTTTGCGCCGTTACGATTGTGCCTTATCCTCAATGTTTCGCAACGTTGTCAGTGATATATTAAAGACAATTTAAGTGAACAGTTTCTTAAATTTCTATAAATAAATCAAACATTTATAAAAGCAAAAATTTCTCTGAGATATCATAATTTGCTTAAGTTTTATGTTTTTATTATTGGAAGTGTAATTTGAGTGTGTGTGTTGTGTAATTGTTGAATGTATGTTTATGTGTGTGTGGCCAGCTCAAGAAACGCTCTGTTCGTCTTCCATATAGTATCTAAATAACTGTTATTCCTCCTCTTCTTTGTCCTTTCGATGTGACTTCTTCTTGTCACTGCGACTGGACGACCCCGATGTTGAGGAGCTGCCGCTCGGTTTGCTGCTTCGTTCACTGCGATCCTTTTCGCGGGACTTGGATTTCCGACGACTTGATTTGTCACGGGATCTTGAGCGTCCCTCACGCCTGGAGCTCTCCTTTTCTTTGTCCTTCTCCTTATCCTTATCTTTGTCCTTATCCTTCTCCTTATCTTTGTCCTTCTCCTTGTCTTTGTCCTTATCACGTGATCGTTCCTTATCTCGATTGCTTCGCTCTCGATCTCGCTCCTTGTGCTCACGCTCCTTGCGCTTTTCATCCTTCAGTATATGCAAATAATCCTCAAAGTATTCCTCACGATAGGCTGAGTCTAGTGCCCGATATCGCGGATCCGATTCGAATTTCTTCTTAATGTCGTACCAGCGTGTGTGCCGTTCAATGTCATGCCGCTCACGCAACATGTCCAGGAAGTCCTTGCGTAGCTGGTGAAGAGAAAGTGAAAGGATTAACTAACTGTAAGATCCAGTTGAGGAAGGCCAACAATACCTGCTCCTTTTTCAGCTGTTTGTCTTTCTCCCGCCGCCTTCGTTCGCGATCATCATCGTAGCCGTCTGAACGGCGATCGGAGGAGGATGAAGAGTTCATATTGCTGTTGTTATTACCACCACTGCCTCCCATGGGCATCCGCTGTTGCTGTCCCATGTCTGCAACAAACAAGCAGTTTAGTATATTGTTCCGAGTGGAAACTTGCAGTACTTACTCATATTGTGCGGCATGCGCATCATGCCTGGAGGCGGACCCATACCTAAAAGAAAGATTCACTTAGATTGAAGAGAGATTTGTGCTGTAACTGATTCTCACCCATGTTGTGTTGCATGCGCATGTTGGGCGGCATCATGCCCGGCGGCGCATGTTGTCCACGCAGCTGAGGCGGTGGTCCACCCATTTGTGGAGGCGGTACATTCATTTGCGGCGGCATGCCGGGTGGACCGCCCAGCTGTGGTGGTGGTCCTCCTTGCTGCTGCTGCTGGTGGTGAGCGGGCCCTGGCGTGAGCTCTTTAATGCCTGTAGGCACCCAACCGGCATTATCGTTGCCCCACTGCGACTCCTGTGTCGGCTCGTAGCCATAGTCAAATGGTTCCGGCTCATGGAAGAAGGGTTCATCGGCTGCACCGGGCGGCGGGAAGTTGGGTGCCATGGGGCCCAAGCCGCCACGTGAATACTCACGGCACTCGGCCGTCATCACCTGAATGGCATTCTCTTTGACACCGCCAGTGATTGATATGGGACGTGGCGGTCGCGCCATCATTCCCATGCCGGGTCTTGGCTGATGCTGCATCATTGGTGGCATACCGGGAGGCGGCATTGGCATACCAGGGCCATCGCCCAGCATTACCAGTGGCTGATGATGATGCATGGGACCGCCCATGCTCATCGATCCACTCATGCTATTGTTGTTGCTGCCACCACCTCCGCCGTCGGAGGACATACCCATTGAGGCAGCACCTTGGTTCACATTTTGGGTAAGACTTGCGAGGCCAACGCCGCTCTCGGCGACCCGGAAGCGTTTCTGCCGCTCGCAATAGGCACGCCACGTTTCCTCGTTGAACCCGTAGTTAAAGTAATCGGTTATATCGGCACCGGGCTTACGCCAAGGCTTCTCCTCCAGCGAATCTATGCTGAACTCGTGCACTGCGACGCCGTTGATGGTGCCTGCACCCTCGAAATCCTCGATGCTAAATTTGCCACCTTGTGCTGCTGGCTTCGCTTTATCCGCAGCCGTTGCGCCCGCCAGCAAATTGGGTCGCTGCTTAATGTTGTACGTGCTGGGCGCCGATTTGATATCGCCAATAACGACATTGATGTCATCGTCGGAATCATCATCGTCATCATCATCAGAACCTGAGCCGTTGCGCTCCTTTCGCGGTCCTGCTGTGCCCGGCGCACTTTCCGTCAGATCTCGCATATCTTCATCGTAACCCTGAGACCCAGTGTCGTCCAGACCGCTGCCGCCAGCGTCTGTACGGTCGGACGCGGGCCGCGCATTTGTTGTATCTGGCAAAGCTTCCTCATCTTCCTCCATCTCCTTGGCAGGATCTTCAAACTCTCCATATTCCAGCAGCTCCTCCTTGGGAAACGGGGGCATTCCACCGGATCCAGGCTTTTCGCCGGTCACCGCCGCAAGCGCCTCGTGCTCTGCTGCCAATGCATCGCTACCATTGGATATTTCGTTGGTTGTGGAATCTGGATTTGAGGTGCCGTACAACCAGCTATCCTCATTTGTGTCATCAGCCATATTTGTGTTATTTTTTGGACGCGACCACGAGTTTTTTAATTAAAACTTTAAAATGCCGAGTGGCGAGTTCATGTAAACACTGTTTATTAAACTATAAAAACCTTTCATTGGTATTTTTTCCGTACAATAGTCTGGTCACTTTGCAAAAAGTGGCTGTGTTTCACTTTCCACTCGTTCCGCATGAAACGTAACAAAATAAATCAGCTGTTACTTTAGCGCGCTATTGAAATTCATATAAATCAAATCACTTTCTTTAAAACTACTTCACTAACACATTTAAGTGATATCTGTGTGTTAAGAAAATGTTAAAAATTAATTATCGGCTTTTGCTTGCTGTAATGGTTTATTTAAGTCATCACGTGGACTATCGATAAGAGACACAGTGTCTGTTTCAGTGTATCGACTGCAAAGTAGTGTTGTTGAATGCTTTTCAATCAATGGTTTTCAGTTTCAACCACTTTTATTTAAACACAGAGTAAATTTGATGATCCATTTATTTATTTTTATTTATATACGTAAAGCTTTTAGTTAACCTTGGTTGATTAATATTCATATAAATTTTAACACATATTTTATATGATAGCAAAAAATAATAAAAGCTTAAAATAACAATAATTTACTGAAAATAATTGCTGAAATTGTAATGTTTTTGGGGCTTTGACATAATTGACATTCGTTTCTGTCTTAGTTTGATTTGCCAATTAAGATGAAAAAGAATAAAGCAGCATTATAAAATAATATTCATAAGTTAAAAATAAAATAATCGCTTAAATTATATTTAACAATCTCGTTCGCAATTAGTAAACAGTTTATTTATTTATTTAGTCTTAGAGCTATGTTTATATAAGTTATAAAAGGTTGTTCATTAGTGGGATCGATTTGAATTTTGAATTATATTCCGCTTGAATTAGCTAAGTACTTACACTTAGTAACTGATATTTTTTGATTTTTTAGTAAATATCTCGTTTATATTCATATCAGTTAGTACTTGACACAGAGAATATTTTATAGTATATAGTTTACAATCCGACTAGACTACATGTTTTATAGAGCCTCTACAAAATACTTATGTGTATGGACCTACTACTGTAGGTCATTGATTATAAACATTTTTTTTTTTAATTTCAGTTGATTTTCTTTTTTATAAAATTAATAACGATTGTCTTTAGAAAACTAAATTCACGTATATAATTCTTACTTGATAATATTTTTGCCATTATATTTTTGGTTTGCTATTTACATACATAGATCTATTTAAGTATGTATGTATTTGTGTATTGAAAGGAACTTCCTGTAGAATATAGAAAGGATGATAGAATCAGCCCAAAGTTCAGATCAGCAATACATACATTATTATTAGTTTTGTTTTCATCAGTTCAAGAGTTTCATGCGTTGATTAAAGTTAATGGATTAATACTTAAGATCGGCATATCTCACCGAATATACTATTATAGAAGCGAATACAAATTTGTTGGCCCGCTTAAGCATTAAACGATGAATTTTTTTTTATTTATTTGTCTATTAATATTAAAATTACAGAATACTTAAATACATAAAACGAATCAAATTAAATTAATAGTTGTTTTGGTTTCCGATATTTTCTAGGAATTTTTAACAGAATCATATTATCGGATTCAGCGGACCTTTTGACATTGACTAGACTGGGTTAAGCGGATCCGATTGAACCGCAGACTGAATAAGGTTAGATAATCTTGAATTAAATTGTACTTTCATTTCGCAGCTGGAACCAAGTTTGCATGCATCGAGGTACTTTGCTTTCCACATCACAACACTCAAGAATCCCGGACAATCTCCACAATAAAAGTTGTCACCAGAGAAGGTAAAGCTTTAGTAGTCATCGTAGTCGCTAGGCCCGTGGGCCTAGACTGTGCCCTATCTGCTCAGCAGTTGCTCCACGTTCAGCGTTATTTCTGGGCCGGGCCTGCTGCGTGTCTCCTGTGGGGTGGCGGCATTTGGGCTGCTAGTGTCGCTGGTCTCGTTGGTGCCGCTGGTGCTGCTAATGCTGCTGTTGCCGTTGTTGTTGTTGTTGTTACTGGCGATGAAGGAGGTGGTGGTGGTTGTGTGGTTTAGGCTGTTGTGGGCGTGCAGGCCATTCAAGGTGCGCGACGGCGCTGGCGAGGTAGGTGCCGAAAGCAGGGGCGGACTTAGTTGGGCGCCAACATTCGTCAAGGGCGGCAGCGGTGGCGATTGTGCTTCAAGCGTGGAGGGTGGACTTCGATTCAGGTTACTGTCCAAGCTGCTGTGATGCTGCGACGAGGCCGGTGACAGCGGAATCTCTTCGATCTTCTCCAGATCTTGCGAAATGGAGTTAGAGTTTTGTTTATGGACACGATTGAGGGTGCCCTTCGGACTGCGCGAGGTGTCGTGCAGCAGGGGAATCTCTAGCATGGAGTTCTTGCTGGCATGGATAAGTGCAGCGTAGTTGTTCGCCTGCAGCGAGTGCTGTTGATGCTGTTGCTCCACCTTCGATTGCTGATCGTCGCGATCCAAACTGAACTGACGACGCAGCAGGCGACTAGAGCCTGGCTTGCTATCAAACTTGGATGCGCTGCCAGCGATGGACAAGCCTCCACTCCCAGGTCCTCCGCTGGCACCGGCAATGCCACCACCACCGACGCCAGCATTCGCTCCGTAAAGATACTTTCCATCATAGAATTGCGTCAGGTTGCTCTCGCTGGGGCTGAGACATTTGTAGTGATTGTATGGTGAGCTCAAGTCCATCATTTCCTCGATTTTCTTGTACAGACGCGAACTGGATCCGCCCGTGGAGCTGGGCAGGCGATTGAAGCTATTCGGATTGAGCAGACTGTCTGGCGTCAGCTCGGATAGTTTTCGCGACTGCGGACTTGTGCTGCTGGGCGTCTTGTTGGGAAACTCGGGACAGAGGGTCGCATTGGGGCTAATCGTGTTGGTAGAGTTCGAGTCCAGCGAGTACGAGTTGGGCAGGTTGCTCGAGCATATGTCCGCATTGGTGGGCGGCGTAATTTCCACTTTCACCTCAACTGATTCACCTGCTAGCGAGGAGCTTTGCGATGACGAGGGATTCGTGCTGGTACGACTCTTGTTCGCCTGAGCCTTCAGTGTTATCGAGTTACGTATGAGGGATTCGTCTAGGCTATGTTCGAAATTAAAGTTAGGAGAGAATGAAATGTGTTTACAGGGGGAGGTTTACCTACCCATGCGACTCCCTGATTTGAGATGAGCAGCATTAAAGAATATATTAATTTCTCGTTAGTTCTTTTATTCACTGACAGTCAAAACTTTATTACAACTTACCCGATCGGCGGCGGCATTGGCAGCGGCTTATCGAAACCCTTCTTGCCCAGCAGCCAGAAGGTGTTCATCATGCCCTTGCCCTTGATTTCGATTAAGCCTCGCGGCTCAATTGAGTATCCACCACGTGCCTCCAGACGGTCGCGTGTCTCCTGCGACATGTGTATGCGCCACGAGGAACCTGCAAATGGAGATCGATCAATATTGTAGAGGCAGTGTGTGTTCCACCCTCTTGACATTACCCGTTGATTCCATTCTGGATGCTGTATTCACTGTATCGCCGAACAGGCAATACCGTGGCATTGTTAGACCCACCACACCGGCACAGCAGGGACCTGTGTGCAGACCAATGCGTAGCTGGAGCGGCACACCTGGTAAATGTTTCACATTGAACCGTCCACTTTGATGCAGCAAATCCAGGGCCATTGTGGCGATCTGCTCGGCATGATCAGGTATTTTCACTGGCAGTCCACTGACTACCATATAAGCATCCCCAATTGTTTCCACCTAACAAAGAGAAGTAAAAGTTTGAGATCATCAAGAGAACAAGACTCCCTTTCCCATTCACGTTCTTTACCTTATACACATTATACGCATTAATGGTGGCATCGAATATCGTGTAAAGATCATTGAGCAAGTCCACTACCTGCACCGGACTGCAATGGGCTGCGATGGTTGTGAAGCCAACAATATCACTGAAATAAATAGTCACATCGGAGAACTCTTCGGGATCGACAGCCAGACCCATTTTTAGTTTCTCAGCAACAGAACTGGAATAAAAGATTCCACTGGAATGAGTTTTCGAATTAAATACATCCTCTTATTCTACCTTGGCAACATCCGATTCAGCAGCTGCTCAGTTTTCTTTCTTTCGATGTCCAGTTGCTCGGTACGTTCACGTATTAACTCCTCCAGATTATTCGAGTACTTTTCGAGCATTTGAAACATCGTGTCCACAAAGTTAACCTTGCGTCCGTGATTTAGCATTTTGAAGCGTTCGTAAACCCTACAAAATAAGAACATTTACAGAATCAACAGAAACTACTACTTGGTCAATCCCTAACGGAATTTCTATTTTTTCCTTGCTTAAGAATGTTGTGATATTTATTTTAATTTTAGTGACTAAAACCAAGATTGAAAAAACTTCTTTGTTTTTGTTTTTATGTAGTCTTCAAACTTTCTTCAATTTGGTCGAACGGTAACAAAAAATCGATAAAATAAATGTTCAAATTTCTAAAATAGATTTTCTATAAATCGAAAAAGTTGATACAAGTTGTAAGTCTTACAGTTTTTCAAATGACTGCGAGATTTGAAGCAGTTTTCTTATAGATAGGATACTGTTTTTGTTTAGCAAACTATCGAAACGGAACTTACGAATTGAAATCGGGTCTCATGTCAGGCTGTTCGGCCCAACATTGTCGCATTATATTGATGGCTTCGGGCGGAGCGGCTCCCTTGGAGACAGAGGGTCGGATTAATGGAGGCGGCTTCTTGATTTTGGCAATGATATCGTCGGGCGAGAGGGAGAGCATGCAATAGGGTTCTCCTCGTACGACCACTTCCTGCATGATGATGCCAAAGGAGTAGACATCGCCCAGCTGTGTGCCCATCTGGACACGACCATGCTGGTGATGATGATGATGATGTTGTGGCGGTTGAGTTTTCATGGTGCGCAGGAGTTCCGGTGCTGTCCACAGCAGCTCTTTGGCGGTGCGTGGTGCCGGCGACAAGCCCTGCGATTCGTAGAATGAGTTCAGACCGTAGTCGGTGATCTTGAGCACCCAACGGGCGTCCACAACACAATTGCGTGAAGTCAACGCGCCATGCACACGCAAGGGAGAGGTGTGTAGGTAACGCATGCCACGCACCAGATCGGTCAGCAGGCTCAGTCGGAATGACCAGTCTAACTTGATCTCGTCCATAATCAGCACATCCTGCAGCGAACCACGTGAGCAATAGTCAAAGACCATGGCCGTGCGATTGGGATCCGATAGCCAACCAATTAGGGGATTAATGTTCTCGTGCCGCAACCCATGCGCCATGACCAGCAGATCCATGGCCTTGGAGCGCAGTTCGGCTGAGCCGTTCAGATGAATCTCCTTCAGCTGCACCAGATCACCATTGTAGCGTGCCCGCATATCGAGGTGTGCTGGATTATGCCGCGCCAGACTGCCCGTGGCCGAGGAGAGGCTCTTCCCGTTGGCAGTTGCCGTTGCTGCCACAGTGGTGGTGGTTGCATTGCCGCCTCCCCCATTACCGGCACCCGTGCTGGCACCCGGTATAACGAAGCCCAAGTTCTTCAGTGAGCCAATGGAACCCTTGAGCAAATCCGGTTTATCCACCTCGGGTCCACCAAATTCCTGCAGCTGCTGCAGCCAACAGCAGAGCATGGCCTCAATGCCCTCATCCACCTGCAAGCAGAGCAGGCTAAGTGTGCAACTAGCAAGAGATTTCTTGTTGCCTTACCCGACGGGAGTCCACAGGAAACACAAAGTCATTGGCCGAGAGCACTATCTTGTTGGGTCCCTTGGAGAGTCGCTTGCGCAGAAAGTAGTTTCTGTTGAAGGCAATAAGATGAGTTATGCATAAATGAGCTTTGAATGTGTAAGATTACACCGGCCATAAAAGTATTACAGATTAAATATGGGTTTCTTATGTATTAAATGCTGTTATGCACAAAGAATCAAACATAACGAGTCAAAAACTTTCGAATGACGCTTACACAATAGAGTTGCCAATCTAATACAAAAGTTGGCAGATGTCGATTAGTGATGCCGATATATATCGAAGTCGTCCCAAAGGTGTGTTTAAAACAGTGCTGCCAACTCAGTTTGTTTATCATAGAAAGTATATCACAATCTAGCTTTTTTAAAAGATCTAAAAAACTCTAAACATTCAGCTTGTTTTTATCATATAATATACATATGCCTTTTCTATGCTCAAAAAGTGCTAACACATTTTGTTACTGTCTTATATCTTCAATTATTTACTAAACAAATTACACAGATATAGGTGTAATACGTTCTTTTCTAATATAATAACACTTCGTAACTCAATGCCTAAATCGATATCAAAATATTTGTAAACTAAAACTTGTTGCGCTTAGAGTACGTGCCACCTGCAAATCACCCCCACTCCTTTAGAGTCGTTCGTCTGCATACCCCATCGAGTGTACCGTTCGCATACCCGGCTAAGCCGTTCGAAGAACTTTTCTCCTTGACATTGTTGTTAGCCTTCTTTGTTTATTTCAGCCAACACTTTTGTTGTTCTTGTCCAAGTTCTTCACTTGTTTCGTGATTTGTTTCTATTGTTGCACAAACAACTTACTTAGTCGCTTAGCCGCTGTCATTCGTGGTTCGAGGCTGTTCTCTCTCTCTCTCTCCCTTCTCCTTTCGCTCTCAACTTGACCTGCGTCAACTTTTTCGCAATTTAAACAAAAGCTTACAACTACTTTACAGTTAGCTCAATTAACTGTAGTCGGAAATCATGCAGATTCATTGCAGGATGTAAGCCCCTGCCCCACCACCTTCACCTTGGGCTGCAACCTGCATCTATTAGAAGGTAGGTGCACCTTCTGGCCCAGTCAACCGTTGGCTCTTGTGGCTGGAGCATAAAAAGTTTTACTGTTACGCACACACTTACAGCAAGCACAATACAACACAGGCAGCCCCCTCTCCGAGGCCCAACCCCTCCACCAGAATGGAAAACCGCAAATTCATGCAACAATTGTTAAGCCAGAAGTTTGCCACGTGGCCAAGTCCGGCTCAGGTTAAGTGTATTATGCACGTTAATGGGCTTTATCTAGACCCGAGTCGAAACTCTTCGGGCACACGTGTTACGGCTGTTAAGTAGCCAGGAGTCTTGTCCCTTCCTCCTTGTGGCATTAAACTTTTTTTCTATTTATGGTTCGGCTTCGCCATACAAAAACTTTTGCCCAGTACCTTAACCAGGCCGATAATCAACGGGATCATGGCTCGTCTGCATCATTTTTATATCGGATTTCTTTTGGAGGGAAAGTGGAATGATTAAGCGCGTTAAAGTTTGTTTGTTTTTGAAATGAAAGAAACCTTTTTTTTGTAACAAAAATAATTTTGTTTTCGCAATTCATATGACTTCTTGGTTTTCCAATTGTTTTGTAGGTTTCCTTTTGTTTTTTTTTTCTAAGACCCAGATTAGAAAGCAAAGAAAAATACTGAGTTCACGGTAAAAAGATAAACATTTAGAGGAATGCGTAACTAACTACTACTAATATTGAAAGATCGAATATCTATTCAATACTCCCCAGTATTTTTAATAAATTTGGTTTTTTTACGGCCAACAAGAAGAGAACCTTTTCTTAAGTGCCTCAAATCATTAGTGATCATTCATTATCTACTAGATATGTGTTGCATCCCCTCCTTCCCCCACTTTCACTAGGGTATTGGCCTTATCATATTTACCAACTTCTTTTTTGTTTTTGTTTTGGTCCCTTGGCTTGTTTTGCTTGCCTTGTTTTCGCACGCTAATTAAAACTTCATGAATTGCATTTCTCGCGTCGCATTCGGCGACTGCAACACGCTGAAATCCAACAACAAAAACAACAGCAGCAATAACAATAACGTGCAAGAAACTTTTTTAATTGTTGTGGCTTAAAGTTGAAAGCATAACTAACTGTTTTAAAGCTTGCCATTTAAAATGAAATGCCAGCTGAGCAGGGTGGGACCGGTGTAGGGGACAGGGGGCGCATTCCCACGGGAAGTGTTGCTGACATGTCAAACAGTAAATGATTTGTTTAACCGCACTCCACATGCACGTGTCAGTGCGCGTGTTTGCGTGTGAGACAGAGAGTGAGAGTGTGTGTGTGTGCGCGTTGTGGCACATAAATGTCAACTGGTAGTGGCAGCATTTTTAGTGCGGCGCTGTAACTTATGCTTCGCTTTGATGCATGTAATTAATTTAATGCTTGTTTTAATGGACGACCATTGTTTCCAGGTGTGCGCTCGTCTGTGTCACACTGTGCATGTGTGTGTGTGTGTGTCCTTTGCCATTTAAAATATTTGTGGTTAAATTCATCTGCGGTTAGTTTTGTATTGATTTCCTGCAAATGATTTTAAGTGCACCGCAAACAAACCAATTTAAAATATGCATCAATGTTAGATGGGGCGAACTAATTTAATCTCCAACTACTCTAATACTCCTCTCTCCCTCCATACCCCCTGCTGAGGGGCTATTAGTTATAGACCACGTGTAACCTCCTTTTAAGTGTTGCCAGTGTGCGGCCACAAAGTGCTTCCTGCCTGATCCATCATCGCAATAATTCACATTCACAAAGGGCGCCCTTAATAATATTAAAAGCGATCTAATTACAGCTCTTCCCTCTCACTCCCTTCCTGCTCCTCTTCCACTTCTAACTAAACTAAAATTTTGTGGCTGGCAAAAAGCGCCCGCTGCTGCCAATTAGCTGGTACCGACACAAAACAAAATTGGGGGAGGGCCAAAAACCGAGCAAAAAATATTTTAATGATGAAAATTAAAATGGAAATTGCCACGCGCCAAATATTTTACGCCCAAATCTAACGGGGGCGGAGCAGTATGGGCTGCGCTGCGTGGGCCAAGGGAAACGCAAAAGACAGCAGGAGCTTTGCAAAGCCAAAGCAGCCTTTTAGGCGCGCTAATTGATTATTCCAATCTGCCCGCACGACCTGTGGGAGATTTACGGCGCTTTAAGGGGACGAGGGGCTGGATACCCACTCCATTAGGGTGTCTGCTTCCGCAAATAGACAGAAAATATTATTGAAACCGAATATAAATACAAATCAAAGAGGCGAAGTTGAAAATTTCTGCGTAACTCCAGTTGCTTGAGAAATTCGCAAAATCGATTCTTGGGAACTGAAAAGTTATTTTCGAGTAATTATTGCATTTGTGTGGTTAATTAAGTAACAAACTGAAGGGGAAACAAATGCATAATTTACTTTGATTTGAAAGGAAATTTTAATTAGAATCGGAACTAACTTTAACAGTAAAGCCACAGAGCCACAGATAAGATATTTAGAATCTACGAGATTCTTTGACAAGGAAATCTCTTCTTAACTTTTCAAACTTTATGATACTTTTGTGTCAATGAGATACTTTGACTGAAAAGATTCTGAGACTGTACAGCTTTGTACCTGCTTGGTAGTTGTGGATCTGTGATATACTTTTGTATCTGTGAGATATCTTAAACTTTCTTCCATCTTTTTGCAACTTTTGTATATTTGAGATTGTTTTGTATCTGGAAATTACTTTCGTATCTCCAAGGTAATTTGACTATACCTATGTATGTATCCATAGGATAATTAAGAAATTAAACTACATACCTACATTTTTCAGTATTTTTTAAATACTACATATATATAAATAATTTGCAATTGCAGAGTATCTGTCAGTCCAGAAACTCTTACTTTGCCCCTTATTCTCTTAAGTTACCTTATAAGTAATGAGCTGGTCACTTACCTAACCGCAATGCCTACGGCCACACTGGCCGCCACAACGATCACCAGCAGGAACATGCATATGGCCGCTATTGTCCAACAGATGGCGCCACAATGCCACATTTTGATGCTGCTCACCAGCAGCCATTCATCGTAGCCCGGCTGTATGGAGTGCGTTATATAAACACCCAATGCACCAGCGCCAAGGCCATGCTCCAATATGAGCAACGGTCGCCATTTGTAGGTGGTCCCTGTCGCATCCGCCACAATGTCCAGCACCATGAAATCGTATTTGGCCATTGTTGCATTGCTGCTGCTGCTGCTGTCACTGCCGCTGCTGCCATTGCTCTGGCCAATATGCGACAGCAGAAAATCGTACAGCGAGAACAGATTCATAAAGGGTCGCAGCTGCTGCGGGCTACCGGCCTCCATCTGCATCTCCTCCTCCTCCCTTTCGTTGGGACTGGCATAACTCGCTGGTGCACGAAAATTTCGCACCATGGCCATGGCATCCACCATGTCGGACGCATTCAAATAGTGTCGATGCTTATCGCTTAGCAGCGTCAGCACCAACAGATTGCTGCTCACCAGTCCCGAGACAGCAGCAGGAGGAGCCGACTGTGGCATGCTGCCATTTCCACTTCCATTACCATTGCCATTGCCATTGACATTGCCATTGGCATTACCGTTACGGTTACGATTAGCATTTCCATTGGTCGCCGCATCGATGCGTGCCAAATATTTGTAGAATCGATGCTCGACATTCAATGAGCTGGCCACAATATCGATGAGCAGAACCTTTGTGTGCTGCTGTCGAGCCCATTCGCCGTGACGCAACCAACGCAGCGTGCTCTCATCATTCAGAGGCGCCGTAATAATAATTGCTAAAGAGAGATGGGGAGACAGAGGGAGTGAGATGGCAGCACATTCATAGATAAATGCACTGTGTAAACTGCTGCGACTTCTGTTTGCAGACATACAAGATGTATGCGTGTGTGAGTGTGTGTGAGTGTATGTACGTACCTCGACCCGGGTTATCCTGTGCATGCAGGTCACGTATTGTGCTGCCAATTTCAATGCGATAAGGTAGCTGCAACTTGGTCGCAATGGCCAGCGGTAGGCCCCAATTGTCGTCTGCAAGAGAAAGAGACAGAGATAGTGAGATGAAGAGAGATGCGTGGGTTGAGTAAGTGGTTAACCGATGCTACAACTGTGATGCCACTGTGGGAGGTGATTTCAGATTTTCGCATTTTTCGCAGTGGACAGTCCAATTGACAATTTGAGCTGGACACACACAGCGAGGCCGTTGAGCCTAAAATTGACTGGCACAGCCTGAGGTACGTGCAACAATTTTCACAGACATTGGATTGGACATAGAGAGTGTCTATACTATACATGGTTTGAATGTTCCAATAGAATAAAAACTTGAAACTAAGTTCTTGTATTATTATTATTTCTATTTAAATTTACTAGAGATATTTAATTTAAGAACAGTTACAGAGTCATTGGTACACTATAAATACTACGATATGCATATAAAATTTCATAAATATCAAATCAGTATAACATATATGGAGCTGCTATAGGAATGAAGACTAGTACTCATATTCGACACAGCTAATCGGTATATATGTATGTATATGTACTCGTATATCTAGTAAAGTAACGATCGAAGGAGATAAAGACCTAACAGGGGATAAAACCTTCGGCATGCCGAAGTTTGCTTTTCTCTCTGATTTTTAAATACTTTTAGAATTGAAAATAATATTATATGAAGCTTAGATATACATATGTGGAATATGATAAGGAATAACATTTTATAACAATGGAAGTAGAACAGGCTTAAATAAAAGTTATACAATATATGTCATTCGACACTGATGAAGACAGATACTTCAAGTCTTAGTTTTTATAAAGAGAAGTGAGTAATGAAGTCAGGTACCTTTCTTATATGAGTTAATACGATTATCTTTATTAGTTTGCACTAGAGCATAAAAAATAAACTGAGTTTTCGAAACAAATTAAAACATATTCGAATACTCGAATGAATTTCCTAAGTCCTAGCAAACGCAGCTCTTGAAACCGGTCTTATGGGCAGGTTGGGGTCCATCTCCTGGCGGGACCTCAGCAGGAGCAGCAGCTGCAGCTGGAGCTGCTGCTTGTGGTGGGTCCATTCTGCCTGGCAATGCAAGTTCTCCCAGCTTGTTCACGAGGCCGCAATCACGACGCTGGCAGGCAGGAGAGGGACACTTATCGATGGTGGCACCAGCAATGAGCTTATCCATTTCTTCCTTCGCCATGGGTGGTTTGGCAACGAATATGTCCTTGGGGCACGCTTGGATGCGCCAATTCGGATGATGGGGCAAGAAGTCGGCATTGTCGGCCATGATCTGTGCTGTCAGCTGTACGCAAATCTCCGGATCCTCGACGGCCTTCAAGAGCTTCGCTTCGTAGGCACGTTGCTCTTCAGCCTGGATGCGTTTCATCTCACTGATTTGAGCGGTCAAATCGTCGAACAGACGCTTCTTTTGGCAGACGATCACCTCGTGTGGGATCGGTGGATGGACAAACGTGTTCTCGATTAATTTCACCTCACGCTGATAAGCTTCCTCACGCATCTTAGCCTCGATCTCTTCGCACACCTGTTGGCGGAGCAGGGCATAGTAACGTTTAGCCTCATCGGCCTTCTTGCGCGCCCTATCGCTAATATTGTGCTTGCAACACTGATCGACATGGAACAGATCAGCATTGCGATCGTCCAACATCTTCTCGATGCCCAATTCGAGGGATCGCATGCGGCGGCAATACGAGATGAACTCGAGTGTGGCACGATGCGAATCAATGCGACGTTGCATTATGTGCTCCTTGGCCTCCTTCTCGAGGCGCTGCGTTTCACGGATGAATTCGTAGTGCTCCGCCTTGTCTGCCTCCCACTCAGCTAGGCGAGCGCAATACTTGCGCCTGATCTCTTCGAGCAGCTCATCGCGATATTTCTTTTTATCACCGGCTTTCTTAGCGTGCACGCGATCAAATTCCTCCAGTCGCAGCTCTTCAATAAGCGCATCCGATTTAATTAGCTCCTGACGTTTCTCTTCCAATGCCTCTTTACGTTTCTCCTCATGGTCCTCCAACTGCAGGGCCAGCACCTTATTAACCTGCTGCTGCACTCTTTCTTTCAAACTATTCTCACACTTCTGCTGGCGATCGTAATCTTCCCAGCGTCGCCTATTGAGCTCGAACCAATAGTTCTCACGCTCACATTCGCGACGCTGCTTGCGAAGATTCTCCTGTATCTGCTCCTCAAGGCAGATGCGATTGTTCTCCTTCTCTCGCAGACGTATCGCTTCGCGTATTTCATAGCAATTAACAATAACTTGTTGCATTCGTTTCTGTTCAATGAACTCCTTGTGCCGCTTCACACTCTGCTCCTTGATGCCCACCAACTGCTCCTGCCGCTCACGAATATCCTCGTCGAGGCGATTCTTCACCTTGTGCGCGAACTCTGCCTCAAACTCCTTATCCTCCTTCTCGAGTATCCCTTTGAGGCGACGGCTGCGCTCGGCTAACTCATCCGATATTGTCTCCTGTGCCTTCCTCACCAGCGCCCTGATCTGCGTGTGCAGACTCTTGCGATCTGTGCTCTCTATAAAGCGAAAGTGCTCCTCCTCATTTTGCATTTTGACAGCGATTCAATAAACACTTTACGAAAGCACAAAACCGTCAGCGAATTTTATAAGTTTTAGTGTATTTAGATTAAAATATATAATAAATCAAGTTTGCCGACGAGAAAAACTATACTGAATGTGAATGAAGAAAGATTTCAAAACGAATCAATCATTTGTTTATGATTGATAAAAAACAGCAAACTGTTGTTGTTAGGCATGAGTACTCCTGAATGATAAATACAATTTATGTACACAATGATGGCAGTGGCAGCGTATTAGTACGGGTGGCAACGCTGCAGGAATCGCTGCAGACAACTATCGATAAGATCAGGGTTGAAGTAAACATAAATAATCGAGTAGTTATTGCAATTGTTAAGTTGAAGTCAATGAATGAAGTTTAGTTGAAGTTGACAGAAGAATGTAATATAAATTGCAGTTAAACAATATTAAAGATAGGATAATAGTGTATATAACAGCTTTAAGATATATAGCTCCGTTCAGGCTCATTTCGATTAACTGTTCAGGCTGATAATGAATAAACCCACTTTGCCAAGGTATAAACATAATAGTGTTAATAAGATCTCAGTTTAGAAGAGACTCTCCAAAGGAGAACAGATAAATTAAGCTGGCTATGAAAAGCTCAGCAGCAAAGCCTGCTCATTGCTTATCCCACTGGCACATTCATAACTCGCAAACAAACAGAAACAGAGAGAGCGAGAGTGGGAGAGACCGACAACTGAGAACTCATCTACATAGTTTCATGCACTGTCACGCTCAAGTGCAGATTTCCACTCAGCTCGGGGGAGTATGAATCACATGGTACATACGTTATATGTGCATAATTTATGGGCATGAACATTGCGGTTAAAGATGTTGGCCACACCTCGAGGTGAGCTCTCTGAGCTGAGGTGGCCAAACCAAGGCGAGTCAAGTTGAGGTGAGTCGAGTGTCAACGGCTGTCGGGGCTCATTGGGGCATTTTATGGTCGTAGCATTAATTGGCAATGAGGCGAACGGGTCGACGGACGGACGGGCAAAGTGGGAGCTAATGAGATATTGCACATACGCCGTGTTGTCAAAAGCGTTTAACTCAATTGTCGGCATCGTTTTGTGTGCGTGCCAAAAATTGAATTAAGTCAGCAAGCTATGCAAAAGAAAGAGTAAGGCAAGGTAAGAAAAAGAGAGAGAGAGAGGGAGAGGGGGAGATAGAGAAAAACACAGAAAGAAAGAGAGAGACAGAGAGGGGCAGAAAGACAGAGAGAGAAAGAGATAGAGCACTTGGTCTGCATGAAATATTTAAAAGTTTTCGGTGTACACAGAGACAGTCTGTTGTTGTTTGTGTCGTCGCCACGTTGCTTTGCCCCTTGAACCCTCGGGCTGTTTTTCTTCAAGACGAGTATTTGCCACTTGTTGTTGTTGCACTGACTGAGCTGCGCTGCGCTGCCCTTAACTCAATTAGCAATGCAGCTGACACACTAATTAACTGAGATGCGAGATGAAAACTTGTATAACTTTTGGCCAGCTGCCGCTTCCTGCACCTACGCCAACTGTGTTGCCATGTGTGGGCACGAGCATGTACGAAACTTTATGCCCCGTCGACAAATGTCGCCGCATGCCACACAACGCAGGCTGGCAGGCAGTTTTCCCTGGTGAAAATATTGGCAAGCGCATGTTTGCCCAAGTGCAAAATTGTGCAATTACGCAACTGCTTCGTTCCGCGAGATTGTCAACATTCCGCCGCAGTTTCCAGTTCTTGCAGTTTTGCTGTTTTCGGTTCTCAATGTTCTAGCAACTCTCATGCAGTTTGCACATGATTCTAGAGCGCAATATTCGGTTTGCTTTTTGTTTTTGTTATTTCGCCCACACACAGACACGAGTCACCCTAAGGAGAAAGTTTGCGGCAACGGCGTCTTAAGGCGGTTTTGCATAGTTTTTCACTTAATTTAAGCTGCTGCATCGAAGTTGCTTTTTAATAAATTCGCCAATATTTACAGGTTACAACTGAGCTGTATTTAATAAACATATTTTACATATGAATTTGCAATTGTTCTCTTGATTTTTCTCAGTGCAAAGTGTTGCACAATTGAACTTTCCTCTCGATTGAAAATCGCATTGATTTACTTATGCAACACAATTTAATCGCCACACTTGCCTTCCTCACACTCATCGCATTTCTGTCTGCTATGTTATATTATATTTTCTCACACACTCGCACGTAAGCCTAATGCATTTCCATGCAAATAATATGACGCATACGCCACGTGTGACATGTGCTGATTGCATTTGAGCGGAGTGGCGGCGTTGCAGCGCACACGCCATTGCTATGCGGTCAGCGCAATTTATTTACCTACCTGGCCATTTATTCTGTACCCGAAAAACCAAAAATTCGTTTTGTAGTTTTTGCTGCTTTGTTGTTTTTGGTTCACTTGAACAACCGCAGAATTTCTAAACTAAACCAAGCAAAAGCGCAGCACATCGAATTTATTTCGCTAACGCCGTAGAGGGACACAGTGACCGTTTTTCCTGCTTTTAAAAATATACTAGTTTTTTAACTCGCTCGCTCTCCCTTTGCCTTTTATTCGCTCACCCCATGCACTTTTCTGGCTTTCCTTTCATTTCCATTTCTCCATATTTCTGTGAGTTGATTGTAAATAACATAGCTCGGTTGACCAAACTCGCTGGCTAACAACACGCACACGAACACACCCACATGCACATAACGTATGCCATTTTTATGAAATGTTTGCACATTTGGTTGCCGGACACACACACACGCACACACATGGACAGTTATGCGGGCTAACTAACTCACACAGCTGTGGAAAATTTAAATTTTGAGAACCACATGAATATTTAAATGCATAAAATGCAAAAGCACAAATGCAAATAAGTATGCAGTGTGTGTGACTGCTTGCATAGAAGCGTGCCTGTGTGTGTTTATGTGTGTGTGCAAGCATATGCAAAGTGCAGACAGTTGGCGCTAAGTATGTGCCTCACCTACGCGAGGGGGATGCGCAAAGACTGCGCCTTGCCTTGGCCTTGGCGAAGATGCCAAGGGCAGCAGAACTGTTTGTTATGTGCGCGTTGAAAGTAAATCAATATCGTAATTATATAGATCCCATATTGATTTACGGTATTCGGTATTTGTACTGAAGTTTATCTACTAATCAGCTACCCAATTGATCAATAATCTATTGAGAATGTACTTTCCTTTATGCTTCTGTTGCTTGCACTTTCTTTGTTGACTTTTTAGTAAAGCACGCAAGTTCAGGTTACTCCGAGACTGTTGACTGCCAGCCAATTTATATGACATTTTTAGAGGCACCAAATTTAGTGCAAGTGCTTGTACAACTCCCCCCGTCCGTCACCCTTGGAATTTTTATGGCTGTGGCTGTCATAAATGTGAGCAGGGAAAACTAAAATTGGGAAATGTGTCCATGTGTTATCGTCTCGTTGACTTTCGTTGTCAGTCGCACTCGGCTGGGAACACATGTTCCATTAAGCTGTCATTAAAATGGCTTTAAAACCCAGAGATCCCAGCTAGTTATATTAATATGGCCATGAGGCAGAAGTTAAATTCTCAACTTAAATATTAATGCGCACACTCGAAGTAGGGTCAGGCCGGGGTTGGGGCGGGGCGGAGCAGGCATTAAAATAAAGTTATAATTCACTTAACGTTCATGCAGAGGGCTGTCTACGAAATATATGAAAGTGGATGGAACATTTGTAAATCAAAATTAAAAAGTAACTAACTTGCTTATACCCTAAAGTTGTAGACTGCGTATACGCAGTACTGCGTGCAAGTAAGTTTTTTTTATGAATATAGTATTTTTATAGAGTAGGACTTATTAATAATACAATTATTATATCTTTAACACAATTTTGAAAGCTTTGCAAGAGTAGCAAATTTTTTTTTTTTTTTTTTTATTATTATTAAGTAAATAATCCGTACATCATAATATTGTATGTTAACATCACAGGGCGGAGAAAGCAAGAGTAGAAAATGTTTTCAGTCAAGTGGAAAAAGAGTAAAATACTCTATGTTGCTGCAGGGTATAGCACTTAATTCATACCTGTCCCAGGTAGCATAAAACAGCATTATCATGTGTAATTATGCTGCAGATGATTAGGTTAATTGCGCGCACACTCGCAATGCGCATACGGGTGTGACAGACATTGTAGCATACTTATGAGCGCACTGATATACACGTACATATATGCAAACAATTCACTGTGTCCCAGTAGTCAGTCGAAAACTTGCAACTGGCTTGCAACTCAATTAAAGTTTCAAATTGCATTTGTCGTCATATTCTCGCAATTTACATAATACATGAGATCGAATCTTTGCGCACAGCTTGTGCGTTCAAAGTAGTTTCATTGATTGAGTTTTTCGTGTCGACAATTCGAGCTGCTGTTGTTGTACTTGTTGTTTTGTAATTTCAAATACTATGTACTGGCGTGGACAATTGCCAAGAGAATAATGTTTAAGCTACAGGCGGCATGGGAGAAGGAAAACGGTGAATGTTAGCTCTGTGCAGTGACTTCAAATCGATGTTCTGGCAATTGAATGCAATTTAAGTCCAAATGAAATGCAAAGTCCAAGCAATCAGCCCTTGAGCTGATGCAATCAATTTTGGCATATGGCCGCCAAGGATCCCTCACAGACACACAGACACAGACACTTGGCCACCTTTTATGGTCTCAAGTCCATTAGCTGTCACTTAGCGTAAAACAAATCATAAATAAAATGTGCTTTGGACTTGACAAGCAATCGGCCATGCAAGGCAACAACTCGAGCTCGAGCTCAAGCTAATTATGTTGTCATAAAAAGCAGCTCAAGGCAAGTACGAAGTCGGCTAGAGAGCATGCTAGACAGACAGATACTCAGCAAAAGTAGATGAACTGCGGGAATAGCAAGCTTTAATTTCGAGTTCTGTTTAAGTTGCCTTAGCTATTGATCCTTCTAATGAAACTTCAGTTCACATAGACAGGCAGCTATATAAACAGACTCATTGTTGCATGAATGGTCTAATACTGAACAAAAGTCTATCATTTAAAGATACCAACAGTCCTCTGTCTGGCTGCTGTCCATGCACAGGGTATAATGATATTGCTAAGTCAAGTTGGGCAGCCGCTGCACAATGTTAATTGTTAAACACTCGAGATTAATGTCGGAGCTCGGAGAAATCTATGACTTTGAAAGACAGAGGGCTCTGTTCGGCATGGTACTGCTGGTACAGGGCTTATAGCAGTTAGTGTCTGGTGCAGAGGCCTGTTTATGGGCTATTTATGGACAAGGATGTTGCCCCATTATTCATAAAAATGTTTGACCGAAATGCGCACGCACATCCCAACAGGAATTACTGTTACATGTATTTCTTCTCAGCTATGCGTGTGAGTATGTGTGTGTGTGTGTGCACGCATAAATCAGAGAAAGTGAGTGTGTCCTACGTTTACCCAACTAAGCGGCCATCAGAGGCCTCCTGCTTCTTCTTCTTTCCAGATGCCACAGTTGTTTGAGTGTGATGCGTATGAGAAATGAATGGGGTGGGGGAGGGGGTATAAGGTACTGGGAGGTGGACAGCTTTTTTTGGCATCACGTACAAACAGCCAAGAGGCCTGGTTTAAGAAATTATTGATGTGGCACATGGAATACATGGAAAAGGTATTCGATAAGTGGAGACTGCTGTGCTTGTGTTTGTTATGAGGAGGGTCTCACTGTGTCGGGCTTGTTTAGGAATTTTCAACTTTTTACAATAGATGCCTGTAGTCAGATTCATTTCGAATAACTGCTATGAATGTGAATACTTAAGGTACAAATTCGAAGTTAGCTTTATTTTTCACAATGTGGCACAGAAAATGTGCCAATGAGATATTGAATTAAATTTGTGCTAATTTATATGTTATTAATAATAACAATAAAAATAATAGTTAATAATAATAACTTATTATGTTGCCTTCTGTTAATAAGTGTGACCATAGTCGTTACACTATCGTAAGTTGATTTAGTTAACGATAACGCTGTCGATACTCCTATCGATAGAAGAGTGTTGAATAACGCTAAAGGAGCGAGACAGCATCACTATCGTTTGAGAAAGTCAATTGAATAGATTAAAATTGTGCGAAGACATTTAAAAATTAAATTAAAACAAAAGAGTAGTATTTTCACAAGATATTTAAATAGTAACAAAAGGAGGTTGTATTTAAAGTAACATAAGAAAATTTAAATCCCATCACATTCCCAACAGGCCAAAACAAGCTGTAAATAATAATACAGATAAAAGTCGCAGAACTTTTGACGAATTTATAGTTGCTTAGTCTACATTAAATCATAAATCACCTCGTGAAACTGTTCTTTACTGTAATACACATAAATTTCGAAGCTCTAAAGCTGCGTTGAAACTGCCAATCAATAATTGAATTGGCTCCTGTCGCTGAACTTTACTAAACGAAATTGGATTAAATAGTCGTAAACTAATACACTCGCATTATGCCTTATTCCTTGAGTATTCACATATCTCAGCTCGATTCTATGAATCAGCCACTTTGTAGCGCTGTCTCCTTTCGCTGGGAGTGTGGATTGGCTTCAACTGCTGCCTGGCTGGCTGCTTGATTTTATTAGCTGGCAATGCTTCTCCTCTGTTTGCCTTATCTCTCAGTCCCGACTAACCCTGTCCATATAGTTATGACATCTCCAATTGGATTCTGTTATCGCACGGCAGTTGGGCAGGAAAATTTACATTTTTTCCCTGGCATTTTGTGAGTTTGTTTTTTGCTGTGCTGTGAATACATTTTGACTTTCCCCATTTCCCATTTACCACTTGCCACTTCTATTTTATAACTTTGTTTTTTTCCACAATTTTTCAGTTGCTCTCGCGCTATTTAGCATTTCCCTCGGGGTCAACGAACTTGGCTTGGTAAACACTTGAGATTATGCGACAGTTTAAGCAACTAGTTTACTGCCGTCACATATGTGAATACGTATGTGCCTGTCGATATGCTTAACAGCTGTGTAAACAGACGACACTCACACTCTTTGTTTGTATGCAATAAAATGGGCATTTTATGTGTTGCCACGCCTCCCATCGATTCGAATTCGCTTGCTCAAGTGTCGACTAATTAATTAATAAAGCGTGTCTGTCATGCCATGTTTACTCGTATCTATGTGCTCAATCTTTAATTGATGGGCCAGCCAGAGGCAGGAGCATCGCATAGCGGATGCATGAGGCGAGTCTGCGGCCTTGGGCGTGTGATTAGCTTTTGCCACCTAATTAAATCTGAATGCAACGGCGCAACAATCTAATCGCCGTGTGTGTTTGTGCCGCTTCTTGACAACATTTGCGCAAATATGCACACAAACAAACATGCATAGTTATAGCCACAGGCAACACGCACACCCACACACACCCACACTCTGGCAGACTTGCACACTCGCACACGAATAGAACAGGACTCACGGTCGACTGCGTCTCAACGTTAATCATAATAATGTCGCCACTAATTGCATTGCGTATACGCACACGTGTACAATGACTTGACTACAGTCCCAGAGCAGTCCCAGTAGCTCGCTTGCTGTCTTAATAACCGGCCCATAATTTGGCATTAGCCGGGTGGGTGGTTTTGCTGTTGGTTGCTGACACTGTTTCCACCTCCCTGACCCCCCCTCCCCCCACTGTTCCCCCCAGAGATTCGCAGTCGTATTCCTGGCGGCGCCTGCATAGAAAATGCGAGTGTATTAAACATGATACAGAAGGGAGCCTGGGTGCCTGCTGGTAATAACTAATTTCTGCTGATTGCATAACGTTAGTTAAACATGAGTTTTACACAGTTTTCCCACTTTCCTTTAATGCAGCCCAAACAAATACTTTTCCACTTAAAGGTTAATCGCATTTTAGATTTCAATTTAGCGCAGGTTCATTATTGTCGTTTATGTGTGACAATCGGCACAAAAGCAATTGAATGCAAATTAATGCAGATAGACCCACGGCTGAAATTGTCAGCCATTTAAATTGGCTAAAAATACCCGTAAAGGCGCGAGAGAACTTACCGCCAACAAAGATGTCAACCTGCGTCCAATTCAACTTTCTCGCGATGCTCTGCACGGCCAGGGAAATTGCCTCGAATGATGGCAGAAAATTGCTTGAGATCTGTAAAATAAGATATGGCATGAAGTTAGAAAAAAAAGAGATGCAAAGAAATGTCGTCGTTTTCTATTTCGAAGTTAAATTAGAAATGAAACTCAACTCGGTCGTCCCTTTGGACTGGCCTAAGTACTCGCAGTGTCAGTGTAGGCCATTTCATTTTGCGCTCTTTTGTTGCCTCGTTTCACTTTACCTTTGGTCTGATTAGAGGCGAGCACAGCATCCAATGGTTGCTTTCTTTCCAAAGTAAGAAAACCATTTTCAACAATGCAAGCGAAATCTTGCAAAATGACAATTGAAATCTTTGAACTCGATCTTAATCTTAAAGTTGATTGCAAATTGAAAATGTACGAGGGTCGTTTGATAAGTCCGTGACTTTTTGAATAAAATATATTTTTTTCGTCAAAGAAGCGTTTTATTTCTCAACATAATCTCCTTTTAGCTCTATACATTTAGTCCAGCGTTTTTCCAATTTTTTTATTCCTTCCAAATAATAGGTTTTCTCAAGGCCCTCAAAATAGTCGTTTGTTTCTGTGATGACCTCTTCATTTGACCCGAATCTCTTACCGCCGAGCCATTTCTTCATGTTTGGAAACAAAAAATAGTCACAGGGGGCTAAATCTGGAGAATATGCTGGATGGGGTAGCAGTTCGTAGCCCAATTTATGAAATTTTGCCATGCTGACTACACACGTGTGCACCCGTGCATTGTCCTGATGGAACAGCACTTTTTTTTCGCCAAATGCGGTCGTTTCTGCTTCAAATCAATATCGAATCTGTCCAAAAGCTCTGAATAATATTCGCCGGTGATCGTTTTACCCTTTTCAAGGTAATCGATGTGAATGATACCTTGTGCATCCCAAAAAACTGTGGCCATGACCTTGTTGGCCGACAGACCCACCTTGGCCTTCTTTGGTGCACGTTCACCCGGAGAAACCCACTGTCTTGATTGTTCTTTGGTCTCTGGTGTGGTGTGGTGGATCCATGTTTCGTCTACGGTAACGAAACGGCGCAAAAATTCGTTTGGATTGCGGTTGAACATCGCCAAACACTCCTTTGAAATGGTCACACGGTTGCGCTTATGGTCGTGTGTGAGCAATCGCGGCACCCATCGCGCGGAAAGCTTTTTCATGTCCAAATATTCATGTAAAATGTGATGTACCCGTTCAGTTGAGATGCCTACAGCCTCAGCTACCTCACGCACTTTCATTCTCCGATCATCCAATATCATTCCATGGATTTTGTCGACGATTTCTGGCATGACGACCTCTTTTGGGCGACCTGAACGTTCGGCATCACTTGTACTGGTACGACCACAACGGAACTCAGTAAACCATTTCTTAACCATTGAAATTGATGGTGCAGAGTCCCCATAATATTTATCAAGTCTTTCCTTGGTTTCGGTGATGGATTTTTTACGCAAAAAATAATGCTTAATTAGCACACGAAATTCACTTTTTTCCATTTTCGTTAAAATTCACGAGATCGTCTGCTTTCAATGCCTATAAAACGCAAACTAAGAAACGCAGCTTTCTCAAAATTTTACAGTCAGCTGTTAATCGATAACTGCTGACAGGAGCAGTGTTGTATTTAGAGCAGGTGCGCGGCAAATACAAAAAGTCACGGACTTATCAAACGACCCTCGTATATGAACTTATTATGATGTCTTCCTTAAGATCTTATGTTCATAAGTCTTGCCTATATATTTGTACGATCTATTTAATTTGATTAAATTCCAGCCATAAATAGTTAAGATATATTCAATAAAACAAAGCAAAAACATTGAATTAAATTCTGTGCGCAATAAGGGACCAACTGACCCTTCCTTGGCTTCTTAACTTAACTACGCTTTTACCCCAACATAATAATAATAAGCATAATAATTTTTCCTTGTCGCTGGACAAATAAACCCAAACATGCTTCAAATTATGTCGGCCGTGAGTTATTTACGAGCCTTGTCAGACAGCCAAATCGTACACATTAGTCGTATAGACAATTCAATCAGGTTTAATCAAAGTATTACACTCCATGTGTGTTGTCTTAGGGTGTGTCTGTGTGTGTGCGAGGGTAAGACATGACGTATACCAACGCAAAACGTTCATCGCACAACAAACTTCAATCAATAATCAAGCCTCATTCCCCGAAATATTATCGTGGACGGGCATAAAAAGGTCCCTTCCTCCTGTCGCTTGAAAGAGAAAAAGAGACAAAAAATATTCGATTTTCTATTGGCATTGATGAGGGCCACTCTCAGCTGGCCTGGGAAGCGAGCCAGCTAGTCAGCTAGCCAGGCCAGCACGTAGCTTAAAGTTATTTGGTACCTTTTTGACCTTTTTTTGACTGTTTCTCACATTTTGTTTGGACTCATTTGCTGGCTTGATTTGAGTTTGCGCCCTGTACAGCGCCCTGTACGGCCAACTTCAGTTGTCTAGCTGACTGACCACCCTAGTCGATGAAGTTCCCCTGTCCATCTTGCTGGCAGCTTCTTTTGCTTGCTCTTTCCTCAGCTGGATGCTTCATTATTTGGGCAGACGAAATAAATTGAAAAACGTTTGAAATACGTTTAGGCAGCTCGGGCACATACAATTTTCTACAAAATTGAATTTTAAACTCTGCCCGAGCAACACAACGGAAGCAATCAGCTGTGGCAGCAAGGCTAGTGGGGGAGGTGAGGGGAGGCCACCCTGATGTGATAAGGCAATGATTTGCCATTTATTATGTATTCTTGTTGTTGTTATTGTGTTTTTGTAATACATTATGACACATAAATATAAAGCAAAATGACGATTAGGTTTGAGAATAAAAACTAATGTGATTGATGTGTGGCAATGTGGCACCCAAACAGCAGCTGCGTATATATTATTAGACTGGCCTATAGCATAACTAGGGATATGAAATAAGTCTGGTCTGAGTTGAATATAAGAAAGAAAGAAACTTTTTCTCTTTTTCTGTTTGCAGCCCCGGGTTATTTTGGGTCTCAACTAATGCACTAATGGACCGCCATGCGGGTTTCTACTGCAGCTCATCGATAAGCCATTGCGTCGTGTCCAGCAAACTTGCAACGTGCTGCGAGTGAAAAAGAACATTGTGAACTGTTCGAAGCAACTGCAACACTTGGCATCAAAGTGCATTTTCGATGTCTATTGACACAACGTGACCAACCATAGCTGTTCGGGCATTTACTTGCCCAGTTTACCCAGTTAGCTCCCCCTTTCTCCGGCCGTCGATTGTCGCCTGCTAAGAGCACTTGAGCCAATGGGGATTCCGAGTGATGTCTCTCAGTTTTATTGCTCGGCACTGGGTATTTTGCCAGCACTTTGTTTTATTGTTGCACATATTGTTAAACATTCAATCAATTTAATTAATTGCCATACACAAGCCAAATTTCAGCCGCTCTTTCCGTGTGCAGGAAATGAGCTTTTGTTGGCATCGTTTTTTTTCTCGTTTCCGTTTCGCTTTCTTCAGGTGAATTGTGCTCGCTAAGAAGCCAAAATCTCTGGCAAAGGTAGCCAGAAGCGTGCCGTAGAATCAACATTAATCACAGCTCAGTAAATATTTGACATTCGTATGCCCCCTAGAAGGTACTCCTCATCCCTCTCATCCCGTCTTGCCCTTATTCGTTTATCCGCAATTCTCAAGTTGCGCCAGTTTTTCTTGGCAACCTCCTGAAGGCACTCAACGGCATTGCATATTTATTCACAGGTTAATAATTTATCCGTATGCCGTGTACAGATTCATTTGGATGCCAGTTGATCTTTTTGCATAATGGTATAATACATATTGTACTCAGAGCTTTATTTGATTTGGATTTCGTGTTTTGTTTGCTAACGATAATAAGAGAAGATTTGTAAATAGAATAACTTTGGCTGTTCAAATTGTGAATACTTTAGAATGTTTAGTCTTTTAGAGTAGTTAATTCCTCTTTATTATGGGCATTTAGGCTGGGGATTTTTTATATATATATCTAATTAATTTGACGTCATTTATTAAACAAATATAAATTGTGTTTATTTATTTATTTAACGTCAACTAAAACAGTCGACTTAAAATTAAAATAAAAATTAGTTTATATTTTCTAAATTAAAATTAGACATAAAAAGAAAATAATAAAAGTTTACAATTTAGATTTTAAAATCAATTTGATAATAAATCAAAAATTTAAAATTAATTAAAAATATATATTTTTAAATTTCATTCACAAATTTAAATATGAGAAAGTTGCTCTTTAAATCCTCCTCCTCTTGAAGATTTTCCTAGGGCCCAAAGATATTCGCTGGCGCGTCTCAAAATAAAAATGCCAAATTAATGAGAGTCTCTTGAGTCGAAATTGTCTTCACAAAGTATTTATGCGCGTTCATTTTATTCTTAAAATTCTTTGTTGTCTTTGCCGACTGCGACAGCGACAGCGACGGCAGCTGTCGCCTTCAGATAAAAATTAATGTGTGCGCGCACTTTTTATATGCAGTCATTATTATCAATACACAATAAAAGGCGAAACTTGTGGCGGGCACTTAATTCGCTGTCATTTAACTGAAAATAAATGACCAAAACATGCGTCTGCAGTGGCAGAAGAAGTTCCGCAGCTGGCCTACATTTCGGTCAGCTCTTCTGGCGATTTGATGAAGCAGAAATGCAGAAGGAGAGAGAATGGGAAATGTGGAAAAATAACTGTTTTTATTGTGTGGCAAAGTGGAGAGAAAACATTGAGGTGCGATAAAGTTACACAATAAAGTAGGAAAGAGAGCGAAAGGCAGAGCGAGTCAGCCAAATGCCTGTCAGATTAAAGCACACTCACACACACACATACACATACACTCCCACACTTATACTCATGCAAATGACACACAGGCCGTGCACGTGCTGCTATTTCCAAATTGTTTCGACATTCGTTAAAGCACATGGCAAAAATGTTCAGTTTTCCTTTTTCGCCTGTGCCCTAAAATTGAATTCGCTTTGAATTACAACGAAATGTTTGTTTGATGTCAGGGAAATTGCTTTTTAATGCCCTTCTACTACTTTTTTTCTTTTGCCCCAAACTAAATCTCATTGCCACACACACATACGGACACATATTTACTAAGCTTCGTTTTCATTTATTTGATTTGCCTGCCATTGGGCTGCAGCATAATGGATAGTTTGGATAGTAGGTAAACCGATATTCTGCTTAAGCAGAACTGAATTTCTGTCACTTGTTTATCTTGTGTTTAGTATTGTGTGTCATTGTGTTTGCTGTCTCGTTTGTGATTTGGCTTGACTTGCTGAGTCTGCTGGGTGAATGAAGCACGTCATTATAACAAAGCAAAGCAAAACAAATTGTTAAATTGTTGCGCCATAATGATCATTTTCTTTAGTATTTCTCTTTTTTCGTTCCTCCTTATAAATAATTGAGCGACGCATAAGTGAACACCTTTTATGGCCCTCAAAAAAGGACGCAGCGACAAAAAAAAAGGGTCCACATTAATAAGCCTCATTGAATTTAGTATGATGATGGCGATGATGATGATGCTTTTCATGTAAATTGTTTCATCGCGCCGTGCAATTAGTGGGCAGAGAAGTCAAGCAGAACTTTCATACTATATGTACGTATGTCTGGAATGTACTTGAAAGCGTACTCCTCCGCGTCTCGCCCACTAATTGGCATTTAAGACAGCTTGACATTTGGCCAGGACTCCAAGCAGGCAGCTAACCACACGCAGCTGTCAGCGGGCTGCGAAGCCCGAGAGGCAAAGCAAAGTGGGCTAAGTCAGCTGCCATTCGCCTTGTCTTATAATATCAAAGGGCAGCGCGAAAGTGAGTTGAGCAAAGGGTAATTGTTTGATGCACAGAATATGATGCCAGGCCAAAAAGAAAGACTCCGCTTTCAGCAGGCGACTTCTTCATTTTTCTTATAAATTTGTTCCAAGAAATATGAAAGAATGACAGAGTTGTAAGTTTTATTCTCCCTTAATTTGCAGTAATTATTTCATAAAGCTGAAGAGATTTCTATTTATTTTTTTTAAATTTTCTTTTACTTGTAAGCAGCATTAAAAAATGTTATTTTCTTGCCCTAACTATTGTAATATAAATCAGTTCTAGTCTTTGTAAGTGTCACTTTTAATTGAGGGGCGAGAATGTGGTCGCAGGCTGTCATAGCTTATGCACACTCCGCTTGCCAAGTGGCAAACACTTTGACTTTGCCTGCTATGTATCATGGTTTGTCAGGCTGGCTACTGCAGGTGCTACATTAAATATGCATGCCGTATGCCGCCCCATGCCTCAAGCAGACCTGCCACCTTGTTTTCCCCTACATATGGCGTCGTTCTCCCCACACACACACACTCATACGGCAGACGCACCCAACAGTCGCTTTGTGCGTGCGTGTGCGTTCGGATTTGCCGAGTTGAATTGATTTTTGATGCGTATCACGCAAATTAAGAACAATTTCATTTTCATTCGCCTCGGCTCGTGTGATTGGCATATTTGATTAGTCCCCGGGCAAAGAGACCAACAAGTCAGTTGCACGGCAAACCCCAAGCGAAGCAAACAAACAAACAACGAGAGCAATTTAATTCCATGAAATTAAACTTTTGTATGGTTTGCCACCTCTGCCACCTTTGCCCGCCCCTCATGTCCCAACTACACATACATATGTAAGTTTGTAAAATATGCATGCATTGCGTATACGCAATGTGACTCGTGCAGTCATTTCGGAAAGCTTTTAATTCGAATGCAGGCAACAATGTCTGGCTGGATGCATCACAATTAATAAATCAGCCACGGACAACGCATGTTCCTTAAATTACTGCAACATTAAAATGCCATTAAATTTGGTTACGTATTAACGAAATGCCGTAAACATTTTAAATAGGCTGAAATAAATTATAAATGCATGAAATTGTTGTGGGGCTTAACGCACCTCGCAGTGTGATGCCTTCAATGTGAAATTGAATGAATAAATAAGATATATAAAACGTCAATTTGATAGACCAATTAATTAGGGGAATGAAAATAGAGTGAGTATAATATCTCAGCAATGTAGAGATGCCTTGTTGCATGCCTGCTTCCTCTACTAATATTGCATACGCATTGCTGGCTGCCGCCAATTGAATAAGAAATTTCAAATCTCAAAGCTCGTCGGGTATGCGCATTGCCCACCTATGGCAAGCACATTGTGCAAATATTGTACAATCTTGTCAAACCCAATATTCAAGTCGCTTGGCCTGCTGTGAGCACTTTCAGCAGCATGTGGGACATGTCTTTGGCTACAGCTCTGGCGGCGGATGGGCGTGGCGGGGCAATGACCCGGCAGCTTATCGCAGCGTCACAATAAACAAGCCAATTTCAGCATTGAGCTGCTGCCGCTGTTGCTGCTGCTGCTACTGCTAGCAAACAAAGCTCCATTTACTTTGCCATTTACTGCAAAATATTACGTATACGTAATGTGTTTTTTGCTTCACTGCAATGAAAGGACACAGCAAGCAGCAGCAGCAGTGTATGAAAGAGAATGATAGAATGGTGTGGTGTGACATTCTGGCAACTGCGTTGCAAGTCTTGTTCTTGACAAACCACACGCAGACACACAAACGCACGCACACACACACGAACGAGAATAAAGTCTCTGACAAAGGACATTGGACACACGAGTGCACTTAATTGTGTTTGTGTCTGATGGCTCACAATGACCATCAGCCATGGGCAATGCACGAGTGAGTCGAAAGTGAAAGCAAGCCGGGAACGAGTATTAAGAATATTGTATAAAACGAAGGCATAATCCCTGGCAAAAGCGAAAGGAAAGCAACATTAAATTAGTTGCAAAACTTGACGTAAGATGCGATTATCAAATGTCAAGTATTTTAATTAATTCCTGGCAAGATATAAAGAGATGATTACAGACAATTTTACTGCACATTGGTAATTGAATTCAGCTTCAAGCAATCTCTGATCACATGCTGCATTTGCTAATTAACGAGAGTCTCTCTCTCCTGGAACTCAGTTTCATTAAAATGCCATAGGACACTCTTCTGTTGTAGGTTTTAGTTGTTGTTGCTGCTGCTGCTGCTGGTGTTGTGTAATAAATCTAGCTTGCAGCTCGGACACAGCCACCTGACATTGTGTAAAAATAATTACTGCAACGGGTTCTGAATACATGTGAAGAACGCGAAATCGAATTACGTAATGCCAACGCTGAGGCCATTGTAATCAAGTGGAGGGAGAAAGCACAAGGTGATGAATGCTGGACGAGGAGGGATGAAAAGAGATGTGCTGTGAGGTCTGGCCAGGCGCGTAAACAGCAATCAATCATGCGGCAAAGCGAGGCTAAGCAACAACAACGAGAACAGCAGCAACATGTACTAAATCAACAACAGGCCATACGACGAGGACGACGAGGACAACGACAACGACTGCTCCCAATTCGCATACAGATAGCTGGGAACTTTCTCTATTGTTTATGATTTCCAATGAATTTCAAACAATGCGAGTGCAAAGCTTTGAACAATCCCATTCGAAAGTCAATTTATATTTTATCGGAACTGAATTGAAACTTGAATGGAGCAGCATGAACAATTGTACTGTATAATGCCTTTCGATAAATATGTTATTTGCAACTATATAGAATTCAATGCAATTCGTTCGAGTAAGCAGCTTGTTATCTTTGCTGGGGCTCGCATGTCGCATCATCGTTATCAGCATCGCAGCCTGATGCCTTCCGATGCGATTGTCACTTGTCAAACTGATTGAGTGAAAGGAAAATGCTGGTTATGTTCGACTGCGACCGAGCATTACCATCCGCATTTGCTGTTGATAAACTGTGCACAGCCAATTGCTAACTGGATGACTGGCTGACTGACAGGCGGACTAGCAGAAGGACGCAATGAACAGGAGCACTCACTGACTGACTGACTAACTGACTGAAGAATGCATGCATCGCTGCAGCTTGCCATGGAGTCTCATGTGATTCGTTGCGCCGTGGCGCATTGCAAATTGATAGATAAATGGCAAAGTCGATCAAATTACACGCTGCGATTGCCAATGCGCAGTTTGCAGCGATTTGTGCCCGCTTTGTTTGCGATTTTGTTGCCTGTCTCACGGGTTTGTCTTCTGTGAGATGCATTAATCTTCATTAGATTGTTTGCACTGGGATTAAGTGACTAGTAATATTTTGCATAATAAATAAAAAATAAAATGCCGTTGCTGTTTGCACTTTGTATTTGCTTTAACGCATGTCGACATCAAATTAATTTCACTTCATAATCTCTGAGAAGCGATTCCATGTCTGTGACAGTTTCGAAAACTTTATACGATATATCATCTAAACAATCTTTTTACCACATGCTGTTCACACACGACGGGGCTAAAAATCCCGCAGAAGTTTAACGAATTGCAGTAAAAGTTGCTAAATGTTGTAAATTGCATGAAAAGGATAAGGGTGGGGGGAGGGGAAAAGAACTGTTGTTTGTTTTTGTTGTTGGCACTTCAAATTCAATGATCATTATGGAAAACTAAGACCAAAAATGCGTTTGATGCGGGTTTTCGCCGTTTTGTTTGTATTTTGCGGGCTTGTGAGGGTGGAAGGGTGTTGTGGAAACATCTGCGCAACACTGGTTCAGAGTGCTGATAAAAGTGTTGAAAAGTTTTGCAGCTCACAGCGAATGATACATTTAACAGCAGCAGCAACAGCATCAAAGCTTTTTCAATTGAAAAACAAAATCTTTTGAAAGATAATCTTCTTGTAAAATAAAGGAAAACATTTTGGCATCTTTTCTTTTTACATAAAAGATTCAGCCTAAGAGCCTTAGTGCAGTAAACCATCGTAAGCTTCTTGTTTACTCAGTTTACGATCATTTATAAAGTATATAAACATTACCGACGCAACAGAACTTGTGCTCTTTTGTTGCTTAAATTGCAATCTATTGCCCATTGCTGTCTCACTTGCCTTTGTTCGATTTTTCCGATAATTTATATTCTATAGTCACTTGGAAATTGTAATTTAGCTGGAAATACGAATTCCGATAATACCCGGTTTACATAGCGACACAATGAAGTATGCAAATTGGAAGCGCTTGCAAATTGCTTTTTCGACAATTTCGGTAGCTTGTCTCCTCTCGACGGACTGCATGGCGTATGCGCAATGCCCCGCTTAAAGTTTGCCTGCTTTAAAGCGTTCACTTTCGCACTGTGGACTTATCCATGTCCCAAGGTGATTGCAGCATTTCACAGAAAAATTTTCAATATTCTCTGCAGAGATCTAAGCGATAAAATTGCAATTCTTGTGAAGCGTTTGGGTTTCCGCTTGTGATTTGGCAGCGTGGCCAGTGTCCAGTGAGGCGTGGCCCGCGGGTAGGCGTTTTGGTATTGGCTGCAGTGCGTATAACTATTGCAGTTGATGCATAAAAATCACAGTTAATTGCACGTTTTGTTACTTTGTAGTCCAGGGTCGCTGCTTTTATGGACGTGTTTTTTTCCAGATCGACTCTTGCTGCACAATACATTGCGCACTTTGCGGCATTCTCAGGGTGTGTATGTGTGTGTGTGCTTCATGTTTTTGTTCCTGTATTGTCAATTAAAAACACTTTTATCTGCTACATTGTTTTGTGGGTCCCCACGAAGTGCACGAGGTGCACTAAAGCTTAGACTGGCTGCGAGCTGCACGAACGGGCTCGCCTGGCACAGTTGGTCGCTGCGGTCTAATGGGGGTGTCCATGTGTGTGTGTGTGTGGGTATTGTTTGCACTTAAATACTTACACACTCCCTACATGCGCTTAGTTTACTGCAGTTTACTTTTATGGCGTCTCTCTTTGATGTTTGCCTTAAATTTTAGAGCATTTTAAGCAGACTTAAAGGCAAAGTGGCCAATAGTGCAGTTTATATGTAGCGTATAAACAACATGTGATAAATAGTTGATAATTGTTTGCCAAGTTCATAGTAGAACGGAGTGGATAGTGGAGAGATAATACTTCATTGTTTAATTTAAGTTTTTAAATGCCTTCGCACAATTTTAAACTATTTAATTGGCTTTCTTCAACGATACTGACGCTGTCTCGCTTCTTCAGTGTTATTCAACACTCTTCTATCGATAGCGATATCGACAGGGTTATCGTTAACTATACTTACGATAGTGTATGGACTAAGGTCACACTTAACAACATAAGAGAGATTGTAATAAAATATAATATACCAATATATATTTAATACAAATAACTAGACTATAAGTTAATCAAGAGAAAGTTTTGCATATTGAACGGCAATCGAAAATGCGCATTTGCATAGCTTGATTAGGTCAACTTTATTTACATAGTCTTAATTGTCTATGCACTTTGTGGTTGAACTATTTTGCTTTTGGCAGTTTATATGAGACCACAGGGCTCCATTAGTTTCAACTTTTTGGCGGTGTGAAATATGCGTTGAAATTAAATTAATTGCAATAGCAAATTCCCATTAAATATGCCAACTACATGTTACACATACAATTGCTGTTTCTCTGCTAAAATATTCGTGGATTTGTGTGTGCTGTTTTGCAATCAGCAAAAATAATTCAATTTTGTTGCTGCAATACAAATCAACAATTTAGTTATTTCACGCGTAATTTAATTTATTCTTTTAATTGCAAATAATGTGCGGCAATTTATGTGAGTTTGCACTGCGGCCTAATAAAACATTTCACACTGCAAATAGGCAGAAAAAACGAAAGGCAAGTAAATATTTAGCGACTTAATTTTTCAGCAGAATATGCAAAAAAAAAGGCAAAGCATTAAAAAAAAAAAGAAAAACTTTGCAAGGAGGCAACAAAATGGTCTAGTTGAAATTGCGGTTCGTTTGGCTTAGGGCTACTTAGTTTTCTGCTGATGGTGCGGAGTATTCCGAGAAAAACGTCTCTGCGACTAATAGTTTATGAAATTGAGGGAAAAATAGGCCTTATTTTGGGATGACACTTAAAAACATACCAGAAATATATGAAAGGGATAAGAAATATAAATAAATATTTACCAGAGTTTTGAAGACTGTTAATGAGATAGTTAAAGTTTACTCTGTAGACCATATATAGGTTAAGATTTGTCTGCTTGTTGCCATTTTGATGAGACTGTGCTACTTGAAATTGAGACGAAATTTGTATTTTATGTCGGGCGATGGCAACTTTTGAAGTGTTTACTGTCTACTCCACGGGACGCTTGCACTGCAGTTGATGTGCATTTCCATTGCTTTAATAACTTCGCCTCCCAGCTCCTCAGTTTCCCTTTGGCATTAAACATTACCATAAAATGAACCGAGCTCAGCTGTGCTGTGCTGTTGGCGCCAAAAGCGGCACATAAAAAGCAGACAGCTGCCAGGCTAAGCAACATTTTTGTTTATGATGCTGCAGCATCGTTTTATGTTAACTCTACAAAAAGCCGGCAGCATACAAAGCCAAAAAGCGAACAACAAACAGAGGAGACGAAAAGAGAAAAGAAAACGGCAGACAGCAAACAGGAGACACCAACAACAAACAAACGTGTCACCTATCGGGGCTGGCTGCAGGCAACGTTGCGGCACGTTTCGCGCTGCAAAGGTATCTGAAATATGCGACTGTTCAGCAGCTTCTCGGCGGCACGTTTATCCCGCTTGCAGCTCTCGCTCTACACTTACTGCTGCCATATCCTGGTCTGAGTGATTTAAATGCCATGGCAACCGAACATGGCAACTGGCAACTGGCAACAGGAAACGGGGCAGCGGCCATTGGCATGCATAAGAATCAGAAATTATGACGCTTTAACATTTTGAAATATGGTTGCATGACTCGACTACAGTCTACGGGGTCTGACTTTGCCGTGGCTTCTTTCGCTTTGCAACAAGCTGAAAGTCCATTATCGAGTCTATATTGCCGTCTCCATTATGATCGATTTGCATGGAAATTGCATCCAGTATTTCAGCTTCTGTTTAGCTACTTTTTCCATCCCTTTCAGCTTCTTTGTTCGCCAGCCATTTATCTTGCAGCTCAGCTGCATCATTGATCTATCGCTTGTGTCCATTTACAGGCAGCTCATTAAAAAGTCATAGCTCAGTGCGGACAATCAAATTATGGCCGAAACTCTGATTACTTGTCAGCATATTTTGTCACAATTTGTCAAAGAAGTTTTTGAGAAAAAAAACCTTCCAAGTTTTCATTAATATCATGTCATCGCTTTCGAAGAATTTGAGCAAGAGTTTTCAACACTTGTCAGTCAATTGTCACAAAAATGTCACTTCATAAAATATGCAAGAAACGGAAACATACAAACGCACAAAAATACTTGGAAACTTCTGACAGAACTTTCGACTTGGGCGCTTCGAAGTTCTGTAATAATTTCTGTGCACTCTGATACCTTTAAACGATGTCTACTCTAACGACAGTTACTTCAACAGCAACGAGCACATCACTAGATTCTTCTGCAGTTACCGCACAAAAGTAATTCCATGTCCCTAGACGAATTTTAGCAATTTAGTTGTAAATATTTTTGGGGCGTTGCAACCACCTACACTCGATTGTCCCCTCCCTTTGGGTAGTGCCTTAGTCAGTTTGCCATTTCCGTGCTGGATTTGCAAGCAGGCAGATGCCGAGCCCGTTCCCCTCCTCACCGTCTTCTCCACTGTTCAGTTCCCCTTTTCTGTCAGCCTCGACTTGATGAACTTTTCCTGGGGTGAATGTTGCTGGGAAATTGCAAAATTTTGGCTAGAAAATGCCTGGTGGTCATCGTCGGTCCGGATTGGCCTTCAGGCTCGGGTTATAACGGGTTAGCTCATCTAGTTGCTGCCCCAGCGCAGGGTTAATTAACGCAGCAGGCTAATTCGCTTTACTTGAAGCGTAAGATATTATCGCAAAGTGAGTGTAAGTTGAAAGATGCTGCAGAGGGCGGGGGGTTTATTTGCTCGAGTTGCAGACCAGCAACGAAATTGTTGAATGAATGCACCAATAATTTTATAACCCTAATTTGGGTGACCCCAAGGAAGAGCTACGTTTAGTGTTACAAAGAAAGTAGTTTAGTTTTTGGCCAAAAGGGGAGGGCTCTCATAATGTTGACTAACAAGGCTTAAACTATGCGGGTAATATTTTACACAGGCTTAAAGATTTAAGAGATACTCCGATTGAGAAACTACCTTGTTTTCTTACTAAATAATGTTATTATTTCAATTCAAATTTAAGCAAATTTATGGAATTTTGAAAGTCAGTCGCGCTTACCTTCATGTGCGGACAGGGCCAGAAGACGACGCTCTTGTTATAATCGCGAGTGAATTGTTCAGCCAGTTGATGGCATTGGCTCATGCTGCGGGCATTCCAGGGTTCCAGTTCGGCACGTTGTTGTTGCCTCTTTGCTTGCTGTGCCGATGCTGATAAAATGTCTGCTGACAACTGTTTCATTTGGCTTTGCTGCTGACGCGGCTCCTTTGTTGGGTCAACGCCACGGACATCGTCGTCGCCAGCTCCGACGCCATCGCCATCGTCATTGTAGTCCACGTCGGTGTCTACATTAATGCCCGCATTTAAAGTCTTTACAACGCTCGTGTATTTGGGTAGCTCGAGTAATTTAATGAAGCCACTTAAATCTGTGCGTCAGCATCGGCATCATCAGGACAAGGAAGGCCACGGTCGGGCAGAGAGGTGAAGAAACGAAACAGAAACATTTTATGTAGCATATAAAAAGCGTTGCATATTTAAGCCCTTTGTGTGTGTATTTGTGTGTGTGTGTATGTGTGTGAGCGAGTGTGCCTGTTTGTGTGTCTGTGTGCTTAAGAGGTGTAGTAACTGTAACTGCTGATGAAGGCAGTCGACAACAAGCGCCGTCTGCCGTCTGCTGTCTGCTGTCTGCAACGTCTGCTTCGGCATCAGCATCAGCTTCAGCTGCTTGAGAGTCGCTTGAGGTTGCCTGCATTGCCTGCTAACTGTGTCTGCCAGTTGCCATGAGTTATAAATGCCACGATTTACATGATGCCGGGCACTATGAGAACCTGCTGTTGGCTGTTGAAACCTGAGCGATAGCGCTACCAGTGCAGTTGCTACCCCTCCCACGATGATACTTGATTCTTCAGTTGAGACAAGTGCTTCAACAAACACAATTGGAACTTGGCATATGTACAGTAAGTGGAGAGCCAGACAAATATTTGGGCACTTGGCTAAGAAGTTCTAGAGCTAACTTTAATCTCAACTTGGCAAGCATTTAAGAACATGCGAAGCTCTTATTCTACATCTTTTAACTAACGAAGTTGGAGAGAAAACAGCTGAATAATTTATCACTCGTCTAATAGTGCTTATTTACTGCACGCTATAGTAAACTTTCGAAAAAACATTTGCCTGCATCTGTATATTTTGTTTTCTCGTATATGTTTTGGTATACCCTCTACGCATAGGTTTGAAGGGTATTATAACTTTGTGCCAAACAAAAATCTATATATTATTAATCAGTTTCAACAAGCGAGTTGAAATAGTCATGGCCGTCAGTCCATTTGTCTGGTGCTCTGTCCGTCTCAGGGACTATATGAGCTATGACTACGAACAAATATGAAAAAATTTCTTATATTGCAAGCGGATCAAGTTTATGTTACATTTTGCCACGCCCCAAAAACTGAATTCATGCAGAATAGTTCAGTTTTGGTTAACACAATAACTATCAACGACCAAATGGACTATTTTGGTTGAAAATTATTGAATAAATATATTTTTTTTTTTTTTTTTTTTTTAGTAAATAATTTAAAAGAGATAATGAATTCAAAGCTGCTCCCTGCAAAGTATGCAATACAAAAAACGATAAACATAGAAGATATATATATATTTAAGAAATTGGTTAAGGCAGTTGCGTAGCAGGTATATCACAGTCGAGCAAACTCGTTTTTAAGTTGAGTCTTGCATAATCCATTTTCCCAAGAGAACTAACGTATCTAACTGCACATTCGACCTGGTGCTGCAGCCAGTTTTTAATTTGTCGCTTTTGCCAGCCCGACTGGGGGATCCATAGAAATACAATTTATACATTTGCCCAGCCTTTTGTGGCACCGCAATTGTCGAGAAGCCTGACCAAGTCGCCACGTGGACGCTGCAAACCAAGAACAGGCAGCACAATAAGTTGTGCTCTGGTCGTACTCATGTGTCCATAAATTGTGGCCAAAGAGGGTGGCGGTGGCAGTGGGGAGCGGGTGGTATATAACTAACTGCAGCATATGCAAGTGAAATCAATTTCAATATTTTGCAACATAAAAACATACCAGAGAGCAGAGAGAAATTACGGCAAATGGAATTTATTTTACATGCGGACAACTGGAAAACGTAAAAACGTATTTGAAGAAACATAGAAAGGGGGGAGGGAAGAAATAAAAGTCAAGTTACGAGCTTGGTTGTTGAAATTGAATTTCATTGTGCCACAGTTAAATCAATTTCAGCGCTGTGCTAACTTAATTTATTTGATTAAACCCCCTGATAACTGCAAATCGTGGCAAAAAAACAGAAAAAAAAGAGCTCAGCTAGTTTGAGGGTAAAACAAATGGTGGGTTGTCAAAATTTAAGACATCAAATTTAAACTTTTACAATGCCAAAATAAAAACAAAAACTACACAAAAAAAAAAAAACAGAAACAGAAAAACTGTTGCAATTGGGAAAAACTTTGGCGCCAAATAAGTGAGCAATGTGCAAGTTTTGCAGTGGGGAAACTTGAAGGTTCTTCCCTCGGCTCCACCATGAGCCAGCTTGGTCTGTGTTTACTTCGAAACTAACTGAAAGAAAGCGAATTGAAAGAATAAAACAAATAGCCCGACAAACGGACTAACTGACAGATAGACAGACAGACCGTGGCACAAGCGGAGACTAAGCGAAAAACTCGCTGAGCGAGTTAGTCGCAAATTAAAGTATCCATTTAAGATCTCACTGAAACCAGTCGAAAGTTTGCCTCATTTCGGAAGAAATTCATAATCGTTAACATTATTCGCCATAAGCTATCTGCTTCGATTGCCATCGGAAAGTTCTGTAAATCGCAATTTACTCATTTCTTTAGCATTTGCGGGCAAAAGAAACTCAATTTATCACTTATTTCAATTAGATTTCGCAATCAAGTCGAAGATAAAAACAAGCTTAGCCCCAATTAATTGTAATGAACTTTTCAGCACTTCGCCAAGTCATTATTTACTAACTAACTTCAAGCCCCCCCCCACCTTCTATAAAGTTTTCTTGCGCGAGTAAAAAGTTAATGAGTTCATTTGTAAAATCAAGTAAAATAATTGATTATACAATTGTTCCACCCACGTTGCAGAGTGAAATTAAATTGCTGTTCTCACGTGTGCTCATCGCCAGGTTAAGCTTTGAAGCACTGCACTTGAATATCCATCATTTGGGACCGGAAATGTTGCATGTAATAAGTGCAAAATATCATAAAATACTTGAGTAGTCAAAGTAAAAGACCATGACAGTTGCAGACTCAGCTGGAGAGTTAAACAAATTGAATTAAGGGATGTTTAACTATAAGATACGCTGTAGTCGAAGGCAAGTGAACCGCTTTGAACTCTGAGCTCTACACCAAGCACATGTCGTTTGTTCATAACCTCACTATTTTTCATAACCTCACTATTTTTCTTTGATTTACAAATATTTTGCATATTGCTAGATAATATTGAAGACTTAATAAAAGTGAATTCTTAGCCAACTAACATAGTAAAATTAACTTCTTCGTTGTGGTTTAAAATACCTGTAGTAGAACGAACCCAAAATGTTTTGACTTAACTTTTGAGGTTATGAAAATAATATATGCACATGACTTTCTTCCTTAACTCTTGAGCAACCTATGCTACTCATTTCCCTTCTGCACACTGGGTATATATTGAAGCAGGGTTAAGTTTACCGAAAACTCTCGCTTAAATAAAATAAAAGTGCTCATAACTCAGTTGCAGCCCTGAAGTTTCCGAGCGGAAATTGTAAGTTGTCACTTGCCAGGCTGAAATGTCTGTACTATGTATATGGCTGCTGTATTTATGACATCGATGGTCCGAGCGACCTGCGGATGCAAGCGCTGCAGGTCCTTGCAGCGCCAGCGTGGCATGCGCTCGCCTGTAATTGATGGCAATGTAATTAAAGTTGTAAGCACACGCACACACACACACAGGACTACGGGAAAACATAGAAAATCAGCCAAGTACGCTGAAATCTTTGTTCGGCTCTTGGTATTTTTGCGCAGTTGATGAAAGAAGCCTGCACCAGGCAGAGGATGTGGCGTGCTTCTTTTTTTAATTAGTTTAGATTGCAGAAAAGAGAGAAAAAAAGCAATGATATATTCAAATTTTTGCATTTTATTTTTGCCTTTGCGTTGGGAGGCAGAATTCTGCGCATAATGCATGCAAATTGAGTTTGCATTTGGGGACAATTTTTGCAACAACGATGAAAGCCCTGTCGCGCTGAAGAGGGCTGACTTATGCATCTCCATTTGAGCATAGCGAGAGTTTGCATTACTTTATAGTCGCAGTTGCATGTTGACTTTGCTTAGCTGAATTTCAAGTGAAGCACTTGAAGTTTCCAAGTGGAAACTTTCTTTTGATGGCTGCTTTCTTTGGTGTTGAATTCGTTTCAATTATGTACTTAGTGCTGGGAGTGGGCATGCTTCAGTGTGGTAGGCTAAAGTTGAGTTTAAGAAGGCTATGAAATAAGATAGTTCCTCATGGCTTTTTACCTGACTTCTCTTTATATTTAACTGGTCTTTCCCTACCAACATTTCTGCCACATTGCGTATTCGACGGGGAAAACCAGAAAATTCCCCAGAAAAAACATCGATAAAACGCAGTTAAAACGAAAAGATTTGCGGCACGAATGGAGAACGCCCCAGAAACCAATAAAACAAACTAAAATGCTGCAGGTCTGCAAGGTACCTGCGGTGTTGTGTGGGCGAGCGAGTTGTTGTATGAGTTTTTTGGGCATGTTGTTGTTGTTGCTGTTGTTGTATACTCACCGACATCGAGCAGAAAATCGACACTGGCGTTAAGTGAATGCACTTGAAAAAACTCAACGAAACGTTGAAAGCCCTGTTGCACATGCATCATATCAATGTGCAATGATGAAGGTATTAAAACGGCCACACGCTGAGCTCCAAAAGCTGCAGCGGATGCTTGTTTGCGTTGCTGTTGTTGTCGGCGTTGACGTGGTCGTCGCTGTTGTTGCTGCTGCTGCTGCTGCTGCGTTGTGGGTTTTTGCTCTTGACGTGCCTGACGTTCAAATTCTTGGGCATTACGTGGTTGCTGCTGTTGCTGCCCTGTTATTGTTGTTGCACTTTTCAAAATTGAATTGCTTCTAAACGCTGTTGTTGAAGTCGCTGCTGTCGCTGTCGCTGCTGCTGCTGCTGCTGTTGCTGTTGTTATCGTTGACGTGAGCAAAGTGCGCGTAGCCGCAGCTGTTGCACTTGCCGTTGTCTTGGGCGTTGTGGCCTGCTGCTGGACAGGCTGCGACGTGGTTGGTTTTGAGGCGTGGCTGATTGAGACGTTGCTGCTGCTGCTGTTGAGGATAGACACAATGCTGCTGTTGTTGCTGAAGATTGGAGGACTGGATCTGGAGCTGGCGGAAATGGAAACGGAGGCGGCAACTTTGACCGAGGCTGTGACGGAGGCTGAGGCGTTGTGGGAATTGAGAAAGAAGAAGGCTGTCAACAGCAGAAATAATTTAGCAATTTGACAGATTGTTAACTTCATTTATGTTGCGTATTTTGTTTGTTGCTGCGGTTGTTTTCTTATTATTTTTGTTATTGTTGTACGAGTCGTTGTTGCTGTAGTTGTCTCTGATGCGCTGTGGACCCAGTTGCAGAGTCCCCTTTTAGACGTTTACATTTTGCTGCCGCTGCTCTTGGCAACTATTATTGTTGGTATTTGTGTTGCTGCCGCTGCTGCTGCTGCTGTTGTTGATGTTGATGGTGTTGCTGTTGTAGCTAATGAACTTTGCTCCTGCTTCGTGCAGATTGATCATTATTGCGTTGCTTCCATTGCCGGAAAATTGCAGCTGTCTGAAAAATAGAGAAAAAGCAATGCAGAAAAGTAAACGAAATGAATTTTAGCAGTTGTTGTTGTTTTCTTTGTTATTGCTGTTGCACTTCATGAACGTTTAAACAAAGTTTTGCCGTAGCAGCTCTGGCATATTGAGCAAAATCTCGACAAATTTACAAGCAATTTGGAAGCAATAACTCTTAGATTATGCATTTTTAGCTGGAAGTGTGTCGAAATAGTGCTTTGTTTGGCATTTTAATTGGCCTTAAAAGCAATTTAAGCTGCTGCATTTCAATCATTGCATTAGCAGCTTATATATGTTTCACTAAACGTTTACTGAGACGAGATTCTAACTACAGAGATACAATGTTATTGCTATATTTAATTTATGATAACAAACAAAATAAATAAGAGAGGGTAATTTCTTTATTTCATTATGTTTGCAATGCAATTAAGTTATTTATTTTGAGTATAAAGTAATCAAAGAAGCTAATTCCGGTATCATTTATCAGAAATCTCTTCAGTTTCACTTGAATACTCTGGCTAAGCTCTGTTATCAAGCTGTTAACAACTTTCATAGCATACTTTTCAGTGCTTGTGCTAAACACAAGTTATTGCTATATTTAATTTATGATAAACAAAAGGGGTAATTTCTATACTTCATTATGTTTGCAATGCAATTAAGTAATTTATGTTGAGTATAAAGTAATAAAAGAAGCTAATTCCGGTATAATTTATCAAAAATCTCTTCAGTTTCACTTGCAATGCTGAATACTCTGGCAAAGCTCTGTCATCAAGTCATCTTAACAATTTTCATAGCATACTTTTCAGCGCTTGTGCTAAATACATTCGTCTTTGCTGTCAGACACCCACACCCGCACACACCCCCACACACACAGCCATCGCTTACATTCATTCAATAATGCGCATACAAATTAATTAAATTAAAATTTCAAATTAGTTTAAAAGTTCAACTCACACCCCGACGAGCCCACACACACACACACCCACACACACTCGCAATATGTCACGCACGCGTTTCCTGTGACTGCATCCCGTTGCCGGCGCTGCGCTTCACTTGCTGTTGTTGTTGTTGTTTCATTTTTTTTTTCCTGACTGACAACGTTTTCATGCACGTTTAAGCACTCACGCACACAGACGCACACACACGCTGGCACACACAGGAAACACTTAAGTATACACACACTCACACACAGCCACCCACATCAACTCACACACACACACACACACACACACACTCACACACGTTGTGAAATGCCAAGCTCTGCATAATTCAAGGCGCAAATTTGGCTTCGCCATCGTCGTCGTCGTGGTGCGGCTCCCTTTGGTGGCTGCTTTTTTGTTGCTATAAAAACCGAATTGCCATAAAATTGATTGCGCCTAAATAAATATTTTGTATATTTTTGTTGCTGTCCCCCTGTCCCCCTTTCCCCACACCTGTTGTGTGCTTCGTTGTGTTTTGTATTTTTCATCTTCCACTGAACTCTTTGACTTTATTTACGTTCGTTGCGCCTCGATTGCTTTACATTTTCATATCCTGTAGATACTGTGATTTCCATGGGGTATAAACGGGTTTTTACTGACTTCAAGTCATAGCAAATTTGCCATAATATTGTGTAATACAATACAAGAAATTCCAAATTCCTTGGAGACAGCAGAGACAACTCTCTCTCTCTCTCTCTCCCACTTATTCTTATATTTTCTCTCAACTTTTGGCTACGCCTTTTGCCTTTGTCAGTTTCAGGTTTAAAGCGCAAAGTTCAGCGGCTTTTTATCTATTCTTAGAGGTGAAGGCTCCCTCCTCTTCGTGCCGCTTGGCTGCTGCCACACCTGTCGCCTGTTTGTTTCTGCCTACTTCATGCTTGATTACCTGCGCGACTCATTCGTGCGGCAATATTTCAATTCATCAGCCATGGCGGCAATCTAAACTTTTATTTCGATATTAAATTTACAGCTAGCTGTGCCGCTCACTCTCTCTCTATCGCTCTCTCTTTTCTTGTCACGCGTCTTATGCCGGGCATTGTCATCTTCATTCGATTGCCCGGAAATGATTGATCATCGCTCTGTCGTGCCGAGTTTTGTTTCGCGACTCGTTCCTGTGTTTGGGACAAAATAAATAATCTGCCTTCGAGCCATGCCACGCAAATTGTCGCACAATGAAAATGCCAATGATTTGTGCCACACGGGGCGTGGCTGGCGGGCAACACGTGTCGGTGCAACAGCAGCTGCTGCTGCTGCTCTTGTCGGGCAAACGAGCCAATTGTCAAAAGTGTGAAGGTTAAACGAGGGGCACATCAGCCGAAAAGCTCTTGTGTATTTCGCTTTATGCTCAGTCTGGCGTTGATAATTGAGGCCTCGCATTGTTCACGAAGAATGCGCACAGTGTAAATGTTTAATAACTGGATTAATAGGCCCACCCCCCTCCCTCCCCACTCGCTCAGCACACAGATTTATACACACATTTTGTGGATTCAGCGTTTCAATTGCGGTTCACACAATAATTTAAACGCTTAAATGAAATATAAAACGTTTAGAAAATCATAAATCACTTTCGATTAACTTGTTTAACGATTGCTCGTTAAATTTATCTGAAACTGTATACGACTTTATAATTGTTGAACTAACAATTAAACACGATAAGCAGACGTCAAATAAAATGCCTGCCGAGTTCGGTTATTATTACGGAGTATATCTGTGTTCATAGTCGGTATATGTCGTGCCATAATTGAGTTAAATTGCAAGCAATGTTTGAAGATCGAAACCCGCCCACGTTATTTATGATGTGCCCATTAACCCTGTCAGGGAAAATCAGAAAATTCAGCAAATATGTAAATCGAATTGAAACTGCAAATTCAGAATTTCAATCTGATGCTCTAAGACGAGCTACGAGGAGCTGCGATTTGGAGCTGACCTTCGAAGCCCTTTTAAAATGATTTCTGAATTTTAATAACTGTTAATGCAGCATTGAAAGCAGAGCATTTTCTATAGCCGCAAGCCATCGAGTTACTCGGCGAAAATGGAAAAGCGAAAGCTTTGCCAGCAGCAAAATTGCTTTTAATTTTATGACATTTTATGAGCAGCGTAATAAACCCATAACTAGTGGACAGCACGGCAGCGGGAGTAACAGCAGCGATAGCCATAACATCAACAGCAACAACAACAACAACATTTACAACAACAGGCAAGAGTAGAAGAATGGCAGCCATATAAACAACAACATTGACGACGACGACGACGACGAGGCAGTGCGCGAGTGCGGCGTTGCTTATATAAATAAATATATTAAAAAGTTTCAAGGATGCGAGCAATAAAAGTATACAAAACAAATACGAGCAGACGAATATGGTGTACATAGAGCGAATGAAGGAAGGAAGGAAGGGCGAACGGACGGAAGGGATGCTGGACAGGCCTCGAGCGCGGCATAGTGTACTTAATAGACCTCAGCACTGCCTCGTTGCCTCTCTTCCTCGCTCTGTCTCTCTCTCCTTCACTCTTGCTGTCTTTCACATTCACTCTCTCTCTTTCTCTGTCCCTGTGTGGCTCATCTCACACACCTCATTGGGCTTGCTGGGCCGCCATGTTTACGTTCATTCATTTTATTTAACTCAATTTTTTGCTGTTTGTTGCTGCTGCCTATTTTTGTTTTGTTATTGCTTTCGCGTCCTTTCTTAAGGGCATTATTATTAAGGTACACCAACACATATGCACACACACACACACACGCTGCGAGTGGCAGACATGCGTGCGGATTTACTCTTGGTTGACGGCTTCTGGCCTCGATGGCGTATACGCAATGTCGTTGGGTAACGCCAGCATCCTTGTAAATTTATAACCACTTGTTTTCTCGCTTATTTACATACATATTGACACACAGCAAACGGCAGTTAGTGTGCCTATGTGTGTGTGTGTGTGTGTGTGTGGTATATCTGGAGCATCTTTAGTACAAATACATATGCATTGAGGCCCTACACGATTGTGGTCTGAGTTCGGCGGCATCTTCAGAACTAACAATGTGTGGTAAGTGGTGGCTAGCGCGCACGCTGGAGACGCAAAGGAGGCTGCCACTGCCACTCAGCCCTACACTTATCAAGGGCCTGTTAGGTGTCTCAGTGTGTGTGTGTGTGTGCTTGTGTTTTATTTACCATATGCCATGAATGGCATAAGGATGCGAACGGCTTTTGCTAGCGATACGGCTGCCTGCTGCCTGATAGTTTGTTTGTGCCTCAACTTGAGGTATGAACTCCGACAAAGATCTCTCTGCCCCCTCTCCCTCTCTCTCTCTCTTTCTGTACTTAGCTGGCGGGTCATGGGTCACAGAGTATTGTGCAGGGTGCAGCAAACATCAATTTAAACGACTTCCAAATACAATTTGCCGAATATTATTCGACACTTAAAGATACAACAAAAGTTTATGGCGCGCTCATTTATGGCATTGTTATGGCAACCCTACAGTAGGGGTATTCTATTTTATCTCACAATTGAAAACTAATTTAGTTCAATTTCACAAGTTTTTCTTTCTAAAATAAATAAGTTCGTCTGAATTGTACAGTTCCCTTTAGTCGCGTGCAGGGTATATGCCTAACGGGTCGTTTCTGCTTTCTTTTCGTGGCAAATTTGAACGTGTCCTAACTGGAGGGGGCAGGGTAGGGGGCACAGACATGGAGGCTGAGGGTGTAATAACTCAATTACATGGTTGCCCTGGCAACGTTGACAAACGATTCGAGTTGCTCTTCTTTCTTTCTGTGCTTTCTTCGCTTGTTTTCTTTTCGCTTCGCTGTTGCATAAACTGTTACGTGCCTGTGAGGGGGGAGGGGGGATGATGTACGACTAAGTAAGCCTCCTCAAGGCTGGCTACTAATTGAGCTCAAGTAGAAACATATCACGACAAGGCAGCCTCTGGTTCGGCCTTAGCTACAGTTTCTTCTTTGACTCGAGCTGTAGGCGACAGTAGCTGCTAGGGAGGAGGGGGCTGCGCGGGGACTGGGCTTGGTTGTTCGTTGCGCACGTTTTTCCATTTTCTTAGAATAAATATTTGACTAAGTATCGCATTTGGCGCGTTTATCAACATTTTCACATGAACTAACGCAGCTCGGCTTCTATTCAGGATCCCTTTATGCAGCCTCTTTGAATGCCGATTGCTATGGTGTGGGTGCAAATTTGGGTTGCCCTGGGTTTCGGGTAGTAGGGTGGGTTGTCAGCCACTCCCCCTTTTACTAATTTCAATTTAAATTGTAGCAAGAGCAAACTTTATGCCCGTCCGCGCGCTGAGGAGTGTGGCCAACCCAACTGTCGCTCCAGGCGTTGCTCCGTTGATTGTGGTTAGTTTAAGATTGGGGTTAAGGCTCGGGTCGGGGTTGGGTTAGGTTCGCTTCGGTTCGGTATTGAGGTTGGCATTGGAGGTTGCCGTTTGGCCAGGGCGCGTGACTTTGTATCTGAGCTGATTGGTTTGCCACGCGAAATGCGGTTGCAAAAGATAATGAAAGTAGTGAGGAATGTTTGGAAATTGGTTTTGTGGTGTTTAAAGCCGAATTAAATGTTGGTTGAAGGGGGGAAAACTGTTTACAAAGCTCTGATGAAGTCTTTGACTGGCATATAAGCAAATTGAGTTTTTAGTTGTGCTTGGGGCAGAAACCAGAAAGAAACCACTAATGATATACAAATAGCTGAGGTAGCTTGAGAACTATGCTGTGTGCGTTGTACTTTAAGGAGACTGACTTATAAGACATAGCGTTACTCTACATTTATTAAGTACTCAGATATTTCTTCAGCCTGTGATGTTAAGACACAATATTATGATGTATGATGTTCTACACTTAATAAAAAAAAAAAAAAAAAAAAAAAAAAAAAAAAAAAAAAAAAATTAAGTACTCAGACACCAGGGTTTTGATCACAGAAATTTACAACACTATAGAGTCTACAAAAAAAAAAAAAAAAAAAAAAAAAAAAATTGTACAGTCTACAGCACATAACTGCAGCTCAAGGACATACTTGCAGTTGGGGACTGCAAATTTCTTTGCTCTTTCGAAAAGTTTCGTCATCTTGTGACGCATATTTCATACAAATATTTACATATAATTTGGTTTTCTTTAGCATCAGCTAAACTTAAACTTTATATATTGTAGGATAGTCCAAATTGTTCAGCTGGATTTGGGCTTCTTACGCCTTTGGCCACAGCTTAAGTAACGCGTTCGTAACACAAAGTATTCTTTTTTTTTTCAAAATCAAGTGACAGCAGCTTACACACACATGTATGCGTGTGTGTGTGTGTGTGTGCAAGGCTTGCAGCACAAAACTTGCGCTTTTGCTTTGTGTTTTTGTTACTGCTTCTCAGGCTGTCAGCCTGTCGGGCTGTCTGCCTGCCCGCCTGTCCGCCTGCCCGCCTGCCCGTCTGTCCGCCTCCTCGCCTGCCCGCCTGTCCGCCTCCTTTTTGGCGACAAAAATCTCTTGCGCAACCTACGACGCGACGCGCAGCCAGCGGAATTTTCAATGCGAATGTTGTTGTTGTTGCTGATACTGCCTGTTGTTTATTACCGTTACAGCTGTTGGTCGTGTGTTGTTGATGTCTCTCTCGCAGCCCCACTCTCTCTCTGTATCTCTCTGTGTGCCTCTTTCTTGGTGTTTTCCTCACAGCATGTGGGCGGGGTTTTTGTTTGTGCAAAAATTAGTCGCAAGTGGCAAAGACACAACATGAACTTGAAATCACTTTCCCCATTTCTTCACACACATCTACATATGTGTTTGTGCAAGTACTTAGAGCAAGCACTGTTCATCCGATTTGCCGTTGCTTGTTCAGCTTGTTGTTATTGTATTCAAAAAGTTGTGCCGTTAGTTTTGTTGTTAAAGTCGTTCCCAGTTTGTTGATTATTCTGATTGTTATTCTTGTTGTTAAGTGCTCGATTTGTGTACATGTGTTGGTGCCTTTGATTGCCGCAAATGTCAATCGACACTAATGAGTTTTCTTTTGGCCTTGGCTTAGATCGAAGTAAACCAAAACATCGAATTGTTCCCTGAAAACACGCATTGGCCCGGGAATGTTTGTCAACCGGAAAGGGTTTCCCTCACTCTGATATAAAGTTAATGTTTCTTGATTCATTGAGCTCTTTTATATATCATATCTTGTCTACGTTTTTATGTCGTGTTTACATTTATAAATATTTTTTTTTTTTTTTTTTTTTATAAATATTGCTTACGTTCTTTGATAATTTCCTGCTCACATCCCTTTGAATAAAAACGATAAGGCGAGCTTCTCATTCAAGAATTTCGTCAATGAGATAAACCAGCAATTTAAAAGCTTATGCCTAAGCCAATTAGAGCTCACAATTATCAGCGGATTTATTGGAATTTTTTCTTTATTTTCGCTGGAAAATTAAATTTCCGCCAAGCCAAGTCAGAGAAATTTTCTTAAAAATAATTCACATTACATTATTCGCACGAATTTATGCAAATGTTGGCGGCCCATTCAAATATTACAGGCACACACACACACACACACACACATACAAAGACACACAAATACGCACACACATACAGGCGCATTTAAATTAAGAACTTTTCGTGCTTGTCGTGGCGCATTCATCATTAAAATTCAGCCAAAATATAGAAAAATAAAAATAAAATACGTTCCCCTTGTTGATGCGAATACATAAACGCAAACAGATATGGCATGAAAGGGAAAGGGAAACGGAAAAAAACAGAGCGAAAGTGGAAGAGAAAAAGAGAGAGAGGGAGAGAGAGAGAAATAGAGAGAGAGAGAGAGACAGAGACAGAAGTAGATCAAGAGAGTGAGACTGAGACAAGCTGTGAGGAGCCAAGGCGATTCCGGCACAAAATCTGCGCATAATATCATAATTTCTAAAGCCAAAATAAAATGTGCGTGTACACAGAGATATTCATTTGGATGTGTAGTAAATCATATGTACAATATATACATACATACATACAGTGTATGTACATAATAAAATTGAGCACTTTTATTAAGAATCTCGCTTTGCCGCCAAACGATTTTAATGAAAAACACTTGCGGGCTTCAAACTTGCGGATACTTAAAGCCCAAAGCAGCGCACATATGATACATATGCATATATATATATATATATGTATGTATTCTGACGAGTTACACCTGCATTAAGAATCAGAGCTAAAAGCAATTTGCATTTTTCGAGTATGCGGAAATTTCGAGCGTTTGCCACTTAACATTTTTATTCGCATTTTATTTGATTTGCGTTAAGCTCAAAGCCTTCCTTCCCTGCCGACTGTGAGTGCGAGTGTGAGTACGAATGTGAGTACAAGAACGAGTGCAAGTGTGAGGGCGAGTACTGGTTCTGTATCTGCACTTGGGTCCGTCAGCGCGTTGCCTACTTAGCGGCGTCTGTCGACGCGAGCGCGGCACTTAAGTCGCGTAACGGTAAAGGTAATAAAGGAAATCAGAATCACAGAAAATTCGCTTCTTGCTGAGTGTCACTTTCGCGCACAGATCGATATATGGAGAGAGAGAGAGAGAGAGAGGTGCGCACAGATATATCATTATAAGGATGGCTGCGCCACTCGACCCACAGCAGCAGCGTTAAATGATTTACGACTATTTTTGTGTGCCAGCAATTACATTAATTGCAAGCGTGTGTGCGTGAGTCTGTGTGTGTGTGTGTGTGTGTGTGTGTGTGTGTGCATATATATAATATTAATGAAATGTTACTCAAGCAATGGCAGATCAAAGAAGAACGAAGACACATAACTAGATGGAGTAATTAGAATAAATTAAAATGTATGTTAGTATTGCAGTTTGAATCATGGCTAGTTAATGAAAGTACATATATAATTATAACAATTATAATTTATGCATATTTTTATAAATCCTACATAAGCTCTAATATGCATGACACTCTCTGAAATTGCCTAAAGGCGGAATTGAGTCAACAAAAAGATATCTAAATGTTTTTCGAGCACAACACTTTTCCGTTTGCCAAGTGACGACTCTACTTAGCCACACACACACACACGTCACACATACACTCGCATACACTCGCAGTGGTTGCCAAAAACACCAGCACGAAGTACGCCTATTTTGTTAAATTTATTCAGACAAATTTGTACAACGAAGTCGACGCATAAATTTGACCAATCGGGTTTGGCGCTTGCGGCCACAGCTTGAGCAGACGGACGGACTAATGGACGGACGGACAACCATAAACATTTTCAATTACACTTCTATGGCTGCCAAACAGATCTACAAATAGTCTCGCATATTTCACGCGCTCCCTCTCTCTCTCTCTCTGTCGCTCTCTCTTCGAGAGAAAAATTTAATTATGCGCACAAATTTATTTTTTGTTCCGCTTTTGAGTTGAGTTTGCTTTTTGTTGGTTTCCTTCATGCTGCGATTTTTTTATTGCATTTTTGGCATTTGTTTTGGCTCGCCTTTCATGACTTTCTCTGGGTCAGTAGAACCCTTTTTTTCTGTGTACAGCTGTGCCCCGGCCTAGCCTAAGCCCTTTTTAATGCGCTTTGACCTTGTGCGGCAACGTCAACTGCCTTCAGCAGTAAGGCAGGCTGCCAGACTGGCATCTTTTTGGGGCAACTGTGGCAACACTTCGAGTAGGTGGAAGTCCACCAATTGGGTTAATTGAATTTCCAGTTGAGCTCCAGCTTCAGTTTCGGCTTCGCCACCAGCTCTGTCTCCGGCTCAGGCACTTCAGCAACTGCTCTAGGGGGAGGGGCACGAGAGCATGGGGGGGGGAGAAGGGGCCAATCTGGTTGTCAACTAATTTCATTTGGGAACTTGCTCTGCCCCATATTGTTGGCACGGCATTTTCATTTATATTCTCTGCTTTCGTGCTTTCTCTTTTCTCTTTCTCGTTTATTTTTTGGCAAAGAGCGGATTATGTGATGAAGTATACGACATGTGGGACGGTGTGATTATTTATGGTTGTGTTTTGAAATTAAGCGAAAGCCAAAAAATTCCACAAGGTTCGCCAGCAGTGGCAAAAAGAAGACTTTGCTAGCAGATTCCAGCTAAATCACGTAAATCTTACATAATCTTAGGGAGGAAGGGAGTGTCGAGAGATATTAACTAGCTGCTATGGTGTTTATATCCCATCAGTGGCATATAACATAAGCAAAATCTCTTGAATTATTCAAATTATTATACATTCACTTTGTATGCTTGCACCTAATGCATTATGCCAATTGTGCATTTAAAAGTCGCTTTATTCCATTTTTCGGATATTCATTTGTCACATTTTCACCCTCATTGAGTATGCGCCAGTGTGGCATGTGCAATTTTTCCGTGTTGCAAACAAACTTTCCGAGTATTTTGAGAATTATTGTGGTCGCTTTAGAGTTTTGTTTTCAAATTGAAATATAGTGAAACTGTGCGTGAAACTTGTTGAGCAAGTTCAGTCGGCGTCAAATGCAAAGTGAACTCTTTCTACACTCTCCTTCTTTGTGTGTTTGTGTGTGTGTGTGGGGGATGCACATTAGGCCACAGCTCATTTCAGAGTGGGGTAAAAGCGCTTTCAAATTTAATTGCTGAAGTTGCAAAGACACGTAAAGCTTTTAAAGTCATACATAAACAAGCTGAGGCTGCACGGCTAGTTTATACCCTACGAGTTCGAAGAGAGAAGAAGATTCTTAAGCAGAATAGCAAAGAGTTGAAATCAGGCTAAGGTTTGGTAGATATATTCCCTTTGCCACTGCAGGGTAACACAAGGTTTGTCCTTTTGGTCGACTTGTCATGCCGTTGCGCACGTGTCCTTTGGCCACAGGATTTGCCCGGGTTCACACCTAGCAAGTGGTCGCGTAGTTAACTCATTTACATTCAAATTGAAACGGATTACGCAGCACGAATCGCGACATGGCGGGATAAAAACCGTTGCCCGTTGGCTTTCTCTCTCTCTCGTTGTGAGAATTTTGTTGCGAAAGTTTTAATTTGCCAGCCAAATGGAGAGCAGTGGCAAGTGACAGCAGGGATGTGGATGGACAGGAACAGGGACAGAACTGTGCCAAAACTCTGGCCAGAAGCAGGCGACAGGCTTGGCTTGGCTTGTTAGTTGGATGTTAATGAGGAAAATCTAATGCTGTCGAATGTGTTTTGCACGAATTAATTCGAGTCGCGTGCACATTGATGAATTGCACACCACACACACCATATTGACATAAGCACGTGTGCGTATGTGTGTGTGTGGCACATAGAGCACTCGGGTTGCCAGGCAAGCGAGTGGCAGATTGCGGCCTGGATCGCGACGACGGCCTGAATGAATTTTATTTTTTTGCGAAATTCTACACGCAACGTGATGGCAGCTGGCCAAGTGAGAAAGTAAGAGAGAGAGGGAGAGAGAGAGAGAGAGAGAGAGGGGGAGAGAGAGTGTAAGAGGGAAGGAGAGATAGATGGGTAGAGAGAGGGGAGCAGCAGCCTGCTGGGGTTGGGGTAGGGGTAGCATTTGAAGATTACAAAGTGTGTGACAAGTTTATGACTTTTTGACGGCGCTTTGGCTCGTCTACCAGTCTCCCTCTCTCTTTCTCTTTCTCTATCTCCCTCTCTCTTTCCCTATCTCCCTCTCTTTCCCTCCCTTCTCTCTGTCTCTTTTGGGTAAGCAGACTTTCCCCTGTCGTACGTCATGTGCTGTCACCCATTTATATTGCACGCCCCAAGAGAGTGTTTGAGTTTTGTGGTTTACCGAGCGTTATAATGAGTTCATTGAACTTGTGTGCGTGACTTTGATAATGCCATGAATACCGGTCTATAAGGCGTACAGTGAACTAATTCCAAGAGAATCAACGTGTTCACTGTGTGAGTTAATTATCTTGCAAATAGGAAAAGCAGTTGAAGCAAAGGCTCAATATGAGTTCATAATTAGAAGAGAAAAAGCCTTTGACTTCAGGTGATGTGTCAGCCTCAGCAGTGCAAATGTTGGCAAATAAATCACATGATTTCTGACTGATTTCTACTCTGTTTCAACTTGGGCAACACTTTTGCACTTCGCTTTTGATTTGCTGCACACAACTTGATCGCATCTCTCACCAGGCCTGACACTTTGCCCACAAAACTCGTTTAACTTGCCAAATCCCTTGCTCAGCCCAAATGTCACTGTTATTCAACATGTGCCTCCCACTCCCACTCCCCCCCTCCCCCTCCTGTCGGCCTGTCTAAGCGACTTTCGCTTAACCCCTTTTGTTTTCTGATGTGCATTTTACTATTTTCAGCATTTTACTTGCTACACAAATCTCCCAGAGCAGCAAAACGAAACCGAAGAAGAGAAATGTTGAAGCACAAAAATCAATTCTAACAAGTTACCCGAGCTGACTAGCAGTTGCGCTATAAAAAGATATAGAACTTGACCCTTGTTCTTGGGCAGATCAATTAGAGCACAGTGCGTAGTCTCGACGGAGATCAAGCTAGTGCCGTGAACGCACTTCAGAGGATTAGCAGAACCTTTGTTTGCGCAACTTTATGATACCCTTTGCAGTAATTTTTATACGCAGCATAAAAGGAGCGAAAGGCAACACACACACACACAGCTGGCGCAGCCATATTTACCAACTTCCCGTCTGATTCCTTCCGTTTGTTTCTTCAATGCGCCGCCTTTACGTTTTCATTCAATGTGCGTTTTGTTGCCTGTTCTGCTTCTGCTTCTGCTTCTCCTTCTCATTCTGCTTGTTATCCTTGTCCCTCATGTTCTGCTCGTTGTTGTCCTGCAGGCAGCCCCTTGTCCCGTTGCCCGTCGCCCATCTCCCGTCGCCCGTCGCCCGTCGCCCGTCGCCCGTCGCCGGCTTGTTTATTGCGTAATTGTTGGAAAATGGCGTCCCAATTTAGTCTAGGCTTGATTTTGACTATTGCCTTCCCTTCCCTCTCCCTGCTCAGCCTGCTCTCATTCTTTGAGTTTGCCTTTTGGTTTAGCTTTTGTTTACAATCACGTGAAATTAAATTGTTTTGCCCATTTTGCGCTTTCAGCTGCTGCCACATTGGTTTCTATTTGAGTTATTGCCCTGGATTGTGATTTCTACTTTGCTTCAGCTTTTGTTTTCAATCACTTCAATTCACCAATGGAATTTTTCTCTTGTCTCTGCAGCAGCAGCAGCAGCATTTCCTCACTAGCCCAACGCCATCCGCTAATTAGGAGCTCTTAATGACATGCCCGTCGCGTCGGCCTTCGTGACCACAAAAGCAGACCACGACCGCGCAGCAACGTGACGCAAATTAGCGACCGCCAACGAGCGGGATAACGATGGCACCTTCTCCGTTTACCTCCCCCCTCCCCCTCTTTTTTAGCTGGTATGCAACTGCGACATGACAGCACCCGACACTGTTCAGACTGGCACCTGGTTGAGCCACGCCTACTGGCTACCGCCTACCGCCCACCGGCTTTTGGCTGCCATAAATCACTACGCTGCTGGCCGCCCAGCGACTTGGTCTCATTAATTTGCGCTCGGGCCGAGCTTAATTCCTCTGAATGTCTGTAATTGCTGCGCCTGCTTAACCCAAAGACATTTAGCAAGGCAGACAGAGACAAAGACAGAGAAAGAGAGAGTGAGAGAGAGAGAGAGAGGTAGATAAAGAACACGGCAATTTGGGTTCATTATCAATGCTCATTAAATCAATGCATTGTGAAAATTAGTTCGATTGTTTGGCTATTGAGTTGTTCACGCAGCTGAGCAATCAATAGGTAATGGTCAAGAGACTATCCAAAGAGAGTTGAAGTTTTTTTAACCTCAATTGAATTTTAAGATACATTTCTTGTGAACAAAAAATACAAATATTATATATTCCAATGAAGTCAAGCTCATTAAAGTTCATCATTGAATAGGTCAAACCTATTAAAGCTCATCATTGAATAGTTCAAGCTTATTAAAGCTCATCAACGCATAAGTTATCTCTTAGCCATTATCAAGTAAAAATGCATCACAATATTTACTGAATATATTTATAGCAATCCTTATGAAGCCATTTATCATATGATTTTAAGCCGAGCTTAACTTGTTTCAGGGGATTACAGAAATCATTCCATAATTGTATCTCATATGAACGGCTGCCATCGCGAATAATTAATGATATTCATTGCATTTATTTTTCATTAAATGCATTTCAATATTGACACACAAATTATATATTAAAAACGATTCGCAATTGACTTGATCTCCCCATCTCGAACTAATTTGTAACCAGAACTCAATTTCTCACGAACCGTGAATCGAGTGAATCAACAACTGAAACTCATCGATGAAACCAATAATTATCAATAATTTGCGTCATTTTTAAATGAGCAATTTATACGCAAATCCATTTAACTTCTCTCTCGCTCTCTCGCGCTCTCTCTGCATCTCTTTCGCTCGTCGTTTGCAATTGTCAAGCGTATTGCTCATTACGTATACGCCATGGGTATTTAAATAAATTACTGACCCCACATTGAATGGCGTATGCGGTTGCATTGCAAGGATTTTCGATTTCAATGAACTTCAAATTTATTATTATATATTACTCGTATGTATGTTGTTTATCTGCAACAAAGTACGTCAATTTTTCGTTGCTCATTTTCAATTTGGTTTGCTAAGTACGCTAATTAGTTACGCATTAAATATTTCAGAAAGATAAAAAAGAAACGTCATTTATTGCAATTTAAACATGCAAAGTTTGCTATGATTTATCATAGGTTTTTCTGTTGATAAATGCAATAATTAAAATAGTCTGAAAAAGTTTTACACAAAAAATGTTTAATGGAAAAAAACTCTCTTAATTCCAGCACAAAAATTGAATTTCTTTTACCATACATATTATTGTTTAATAGAATATTAATGCTTTAATTGAAGGCCTGAATAGGTTGAGGTATTTGTGGAATAACAACACTCAAAGTATTTTGAAATGAATTTAATATAACTGGGAATCCAGGCATATTTAAATGTTGTTTACTGTTTGCAAGTCGAAAATCTTTATCTTAAACGGAATCTAATCAGTGTCGAAGTATGCGAAATGATGAATTTGCGTATTTATAATTTAATATGCAATCGGAAAGTGCATTTCAAAGACAACAAATTGCATCGTTTATCACTTGGCAGAACAAATTTAAATTGCTAAATTGTCGGGGTACTCAGAGAGATGTCTGAAGGAGGAGGAGAAGGGCGAGGTGAAGGTTGCCCCAGGGAGGGGGGTGGCTGTATAAATGATGATGCTGTGGCTGCCTTTGCTGTTGCTGGTGTTGCAATTTTTGTTCGGATAATTTGTTGCCATAAGGAAGTGCACTGAAAGTGGCTGCCGGTGGCGACTTCATGAGTATGAAGCCAGGAAAAACAGCTCAGTAAACAAGGGAAACGGCCAGAGGTGGAGGGAGGGGTGCTGCGATGTGTGCGAATGGGTGTGGCAAAGCATTAAATCATAAATGACAAGATAAATTAGCGCACAGCAAACAAACATGCGAATAAGCAGTGGAAACACGCAACTGGCAACTGGCAACTGGCAAATGCATGAAGACATAAAGACGAAAGATACGAGATGCGAGATGCGCGACCAGAGACACATAAGAGAATAACTCAACCCGACATTCCATCCCCCTCCCCCCTCTCTTGGCGTTATTTCGCTTGCTCATGCAAAACTCTACTAAAAATCCTCAGTGAATTTTCTGTTTCACTTTGTTTTGTTTGCTGTCGGCTGCTTTTGCTTCCTCATCTTCTTCTCCTTCTCCTTCTCCTCTGTATTCAGTACTTCTGTTTTTAGTTCCACCCTGACGTTTGTCTTCATGTGTTTCTTTTGTCTGTTTACAGCGCAATTTTATATTTTTTAAATTTTGTTGTACTTCCGCTCTGCACTTGCTCCCATTCATTCGCCTGTATTCATGCACAGTTATGGGAGTGCGAGTGTGAGTGCGCGTGTGTGATCCTTTTTTCGTATTCAATTCCATTCAGTTGCCTTAATATGGCATTAAAGCAGATTGCGACCGATGAAATATGCGTGTGAGTGAGCTATGAGTGAGTGTGCGTGTGCGTGTGCCTGTGCTGGTGTGTGTATTTGAGCGTGTGTGAGCCTACACACATACGTACACAGACGAAACTGTGCCACAGTGTGTGCATGAAGTAAACAAATGCGTTCGACAACACAGCTCCATTCATCCAATTAGATGCAGTTCAACACGATTCATTCACACAAATTTCAATAAGCCCATTTGGCGATTGGAAATTGAAAATTTTGCCCTTTGGAAAGTTCAATAAATTACGAAAAGCTAAAACTTTAATTAGTCCCCTTCAATTGGGAACATGAAAATATGTGCAAATATGAAGGAGTTGCTGCCAGCATTGGGATTGCTCTTTTGATGCCAGAAGCAACTGGTTCTGCATGTTCAATTGAGTCATGTCATAACGAAATCAATCTCTCCATCGATATACTGCTGGTGTCCCTTTTGATCTTCCTTCACGTTTATTGTCGTACTTTGCGATAAGCTCTCATCTTGAATACGCTTCAAGTGCGGGATTGTGATCCGATTTCCTTGTTCCATGTGGATGCACTTCGATGGGGTTCTTGACATTTATTGATTGCCAAGGTCGCTACGTTCCTTGTGGACTAAGTTGCGTCTCTACTTTAAACTAATAACGCAAATAAAAGAGACACTTGACTCTATGTTCCTTTTTATTCAGCCTTTATTCTTCATATAATTCGCTTTATTGCCCGTGTAAATGGTCCTTTTGAATATGCTGAATTTGCGTATGAATTAATTAACGCCTCCATTAAATTTGTATTCTCGCAGAAAAACCAGTCTCGATAAATGAAAAATGTGCTCAACAATAATATTATTATGTCGGAATTGTAAACAAAAGCTGCATTTGTTGAGCGTTGAAGGAAAAAAACCATATTCAATGCACACAAACTTTTTTACTCAATTAAAAGCGAAAACGTTTTTTTTTGAAATCGTAAAAAAATGTTGTAAAGATATTTTTAATCTGCGCAACATAAAAAGAGAAAAGAGGGCAAAGAAAAAGGTTAAAAGTTTCCATGAAATAATGAGTGTAAATATGAATTAAGAATTCATTTGTGAAAAACGTATAGGACGACTTTTGAATACTCTAAAATAAATTAAATAATTAAATAATAATTAATAATTGTAATTTATAATCTCAACTTATATACTAAAAAAAAAAAATGAAAAAATTTTATATTGAAAATAACAAAGCTAATAATCCAATAATATTTTTAGCTGTTGTCCAATTGAATAGGTCGAATCAACTTAAAGAGTTAGAAAAGGTCGGTATTACTGAATAACCTTTTTGCAAAGCCGCTTAGGTCATAAAAATGCAGTCAACCCAAAACACACGGGACAAGATATTATCTGCGGCCTTCATTAGCATTTGTTTTGATTAGCGTAACGGACTGTGAACTCGAGGTAGGGATATATGTTTAGTAGGAAGTGTAAGGATACTTTTAAACTCTCTAAAGATTTAAAATATTCATATTTGATTCAACACAAAACATATGCATTCACACATATATATCTGCTTGCCAATTACGTTACGGTCAGACAATTACGTAATATACAGCACAGAATGGGAATATGTATCTTATTGGTTAGAGTTGCCTCCATCGGGCTCCGCCTGAGGCAAACTTCAACCTCAATCATTTGAATAGTCAATTGAAGCAGAACAATGGAATTCCATGTAGTTGGGCGGCATATTGTTTTGCGTTTGTATAGCTTTATGTTTGTACACGATTGATTTGATTAACATTTCACCGAAGCTATTTACTTAAGTAACAACACACATTGCTCTTGTTATGCAAAGCCAAATGAGGAGAGCGAACTTATTTCATCATCGGCAGACAAAGGAAATTCAAATGGCATCGACTAGAGGGAGCACACAAAGGCATTGAATATGGCATTGAGTGCGATATGGGTCCATGTATCATATTCAAGTCTAATGGTTACCAACCATCCCCCTCCGCCTCCACTCCTACTGCCATCTGCTCCCACTACTGGGGTATATGTTCGGCAATGTCTCTGAACAAGAAAACGAAACCTAATGCGCCACAGAGATGGTGGAATTCAAACGAACATATACAAATGTGTGCGAGTGTGTGTGTGTCTGTGTTCTCCCAATGCGAATTGCTTTGTACGTTTCGTGTTCGCCACACACGGAACTTGTTAAAGCTCTGCATGCTGTTGCATACTTTGGGGCGCGCCTAAGCAACATGGCCGCCGAGGCCGCGTACTGTTAAAGTCGGCCCGGAAGTTGTAAACGGCGGCAAAAACAAATGTTTCGCTTGCCTCTTTGACCACATGCTCTCCGCGTAGCCCCTCCCCCCCCACTCTAAAGTGGCAAATAAAAAAGAAAATAGTACAAAACTTTGTCGCTGCCGTTTGCTGATAGGCGTGTACTGCATGTTTGTGTGTGTGTGTGTGTTCGTGTATGTTTGTTTGTGTATGTAAGTGAATTTATGTGCTTCATGTGACAAGTTGAAAAGTCGGAGATGAATACATACAGCGAAAGTTTTAGTGTGAAACTTGAATACAGTTATGCTGAAAAAGCAAAGAAATTGACATAAAAAAAATATGACGAAGTAGAGAAGGGGGTAGAAGGGAGAGTAAGAAGCCACGAAGTTAGTTAATTTAGGAGTCTGACTACAAAGAAAAATACTTAATAAGTGTTAGATTAAAAATATTTTTTTGAGCAAGAGACACATTACACTTGAAAATACAAAAGCAGAAAAGTTGTGACGAACAAAAGTCGTGCTAATGGTGCTATTATTTTAACCGCAACTGCATATTTAATTTTTTTTTTTTTTTTTTTTTTTTTGTATATTTAATACAGTTAAAAGAGACTGTTTATAATAATTAATAAAATATTTTTAATGAGACAAAAATTCCAATACTTATTTCACTTTCATATACATATGACAGTTTGATAAGGTATACCATGTTATCCCTTCCCAAACCCAACAAGTTTCTTTCATTCTTCCACACATCAGTTAATTAAAATCCTCTCTAATCTGTGGCTACCCATTGAAGTCACAACATTAACTGCCAAAAGACATGCAAATCAATAAGGAATTCATCTCCCTCTGTCTCTCTTTCTCTATCTCTCTCTCTCTCTCATTTACTATCCTGCTGTTTCTCTGCCGCTCACATATTCGAATTGATACGTGAATTTCTGTTGCTGTTGCTATTTTCAGCGAGTTGATCGAAACTTGTCTTCACACAACCTCGCGCTGCTTTTGTCCTCTTGTCAAATTTACTTTCCACTGGATGGGGAAAGGGGGGTAGCAGAGGACGAGCACATTTGTTATTTGTTCAAAAATTTGTCAGCACGACTTTTGTGTGACTTTGGCGCTTCATTTTGCGAGTGTCTCCTCTCACTTTGCTGTGCTGTACGTTTTATTTTGTTCGTCAAGTGGATTTTGCCATTGCTTCTTTTCAGGTTTCGAGTACAGCAGCAGGAGGACAAGGTGGAGTAGCAACAGCAGACATGCCATACTAGTGGGTGGACCAACGGCATTGTCATAACAAGCGAGACTATTTGGCTAACAAGCACAGCAACGCATTGAGACACAGGAGCCAAAGGCAGAGGCAGAGGCAGTGCCAGGTTACGTCACGACTCTTCGCAATTTATGTTCTCCGGCAGCAATCTGATTTATGCGGTATGCATGTGTGCGTATGTGTGTGTGTGTGCTGTCTCTCTGCCTCACTTCAAATGCACTGCATAATTCAGGGACAGCTGAGTGATTGCCGCAGGCCAGATTGACAAAGATGTCGAGATAAATATTATATAAAATATTCTTTAAGAAGCTCCAGTCTGCCTTATGATGCCAGAGAAATATATGGGAACAGGAGCAGGAGTATCAAGATTACTTAGCTAGACTTATTACAATTATCAAACCAACTAGCTGTAAATGAAGCCATAAAATTATACCCTCAAGTATACTGTTCATCTTCTGCTTAAGCGTAAACAGAACAAGACAAAATCAAAGCGTCACTTTGCTTCACATGGTACGCAACGTGACGTACACGCAATGCACACGTTACCTCATGCTCTAGCATACTTACCAGCGTAGCGTGGCAGACAGCAGCACGCGCACCTGACGCTCGCCGAGGACAGCTGCCTACTCGATGTGGATGTGAATGTGAATGTGACTGTGCGCTCGTTCGTTAAGCTGTTTTCGCTTGTGGTAGCAGTTTGACCTAAACCTGGCACCTGGCACCGGCTCTGAAGTCCAACCTGTCTGGCTGCGGGTCTGAAACAGACTTCACAGCTTACGCACACACACACACGCACACGAGGTGAAACACTCGGCCTGTTTGGGGGCACACGCAATAGAACCTTTTAGGCAGACACAATTAAAACGGCTTGCTTGCGCCTCTCATCTGACCATTTGACTTGGGCTGCGAGAGTCAAGTGCCTTTTAAAACGGGCTCTGTCATGCTTGGCACACACGTGCGAGTCTTGGGCGGACTAAGCGCTATGATTTCAACAGTCCTTCTTCCTCTTCTTCTTCGTCTACTGGCCACAAATACTCGCACGTTGCGCACTGTAAATTCTGCAAATAATCAAAGAGGCCTGCAAAAATTTGAAACGTCGATGGCGGCACAAATATTTTGGCAATTAAACTACGCCCCGAATAAGAGGCTTACGGCGTGTTCTCGCGTTGCCGGAAACGGAATTCCTTAATGTAAGCAGGCGTCGGTTGGCTGGCGTGTGTCGTCCTTAATGGCGTCTCTGGCGGCAGCGGCAGCGGCAGCAGCATCAGCCATGGCAGCGGATAAGGCAGTAGGTAGTCGTATGTCATGCGGCAACTCCGCTGCCTCCCCCCCCAACTAAGTTGTCAACACTTTAGTTACCCCAGATTGTGGCAGGCTTTGTGCCGAGCTGTCATAAACTTTGTCCTTATCCAGCTACCTGTCGCAGTCCCTGGAGGGGGGCGCACTAAGCCAAGTTTTTATTATCGAACAAAAGACTGCGAGCGTCGCGGACTCTTGGAAATCAATCGCTTAATCTTTGGGGAGAGCTGACAAAGTTTTTCACTTCAGATAATGAGATAAGGCGGCTAAATGTTAAATGCTATCAGTGTCAGGTTGCCCAACTTGCGAAATATTAATGAAATAATGGAGGAATATGAGCATCATCTTATTAAGGGTGATATAAGAAGAAGATTACCAATTATTTTCTTTTGAGTTTGACGCTTCCTTTTACTTTGTTTGTAATACGAGATACCAAGAGAAAGTGAAATTATCTTTAAAAAGTGAAACTCAAATCGAATTTTACTTCCGTTATATATTTATATGCCTTCCCACTAAGTCAATAAACAGATGAATTATTGAAAAATACTGCGTTAATGCCCCTTAACAGCTTATTGGCTGCAAAAAAAAAAAAGGTTAAGCCTTTGTAAGTCTATGGGGTTTTCTTTTTATTACTCAATGAGCACAGCCCCAAAGCTGAGTAGAGGGGAAAGAAAGAAAGGGGAAGTTGCTTTTATGCCCCCCCTTGAATGTGAAGCAACATTCGGCCTGCCCGTTAATATCTGAGGCCCCGAACAGTTGTCGTCGAGTATGTGGGAGTTTCCGTTGCCAGAGAAGGCAACATTGTTTGCATAACAGGGGCCAACAGTCTGCACATTCCTTGGACCTCGCTGTGGTAGCTCATTAACACAAGCGAACGCCAGCTGATGCCAATGCTGATGCCGGCCGATGATGTCGACAGTGGCACAAATGCTATTGATATGCCAGGCACGCGATGGCTTTTAGACCACATCATACAATTGCCCCAGACGTCGCAGCGGTCTGAATTCATTCATAAAAATCTTACGCTCGCTCGCGTGTTAACCTACAAATGCTGCCTGCGAGCACTTAAAGCCTTAAACTTAGACAATAACAAGCAGACACACTCACACACACACACACACACTCACACACACACACACTCGCATACTCACACATGCACTGTAACAGTCACACTCGGATACTCAAAGCCTCGAAGGGAAACTTTAAGTTGCGGCTGCGGCCACTTGACATCGAGTTAAGGTGACTTCGCTTGTTCCTTGCACAACTCGCGTTGCCTACTTATCTGGGCCGCCCAGCGCAAGCAAGAAGAACACGCAGAAGAAGACAACAACTAACACTAGGACAATTCGCACGCGGCTTGCGCGAATTTACTGGAGCACACTTTGACCGACTGGCACAGAACTGTTTGCGTTGAGGTTTCCACGGGAACTGAAATTGAAATTGAAACGACATTCGCAGCAACGCGTCGCAGCAGCCGCCAATCGGCGAAGTCCTCCTAGTCTGCCATCGTCGGCGTCGTTATGGTGCGTCGTGCGAGCAGTCGGCTCTGTTCGCAACGAAAGTGAAACATAACGCATACGCAGCGTTGACCCGCTTGCCATGTGAATGTGGCAGCTTTTGAAGTTGCCTCCGCGAAGCTTTCAGAGAGCCGCAACCAGAACAGCTGACGTTTGTTATTGGTCATCTTTGCCGGGCGGCTTATCACGTGCCATTGTTATTGTTTTTAGTGCTTTGTTTATAAGAAGTGAGGATTAGTCATGTCAGTGAGAGGTTGCCAGGTTTTTAATATTTTGATCAAAATGATTTATCTTTAAATATGCTATTTAAAATCAACTATCGCTAAGAAAATCATTTAGATATTTAAATCTACTCAATTTAATTTACTGAAATTCTATTAACTGTAAATAAAGCAATAATTTTATTAAATAGAAGCTATGATGTACGGATTCTTCACTTAATATTAATCAAAAAAAAAAAAAAAAAAAAAAAAATTAAATAAAAGCCCCAAATTAGTGAGTTGCTCAAGGCAGAAAAAAGTTATTATATCTACACAAAAGTCAATTATGAAGCCTGTGAATGCCACTTAATACCTCCCATCTGCTTATGACCTATTATAATACAAAGTTGTGGAGTGACACTTCTTTAAAATTATATTTACTATTTTTATTTAAAATTATATTTATTTATTGAATGTAAATTATATTTTCTTATACTACAAATTTACAAATAAAATATAAATTTACAAATATTTATTTTTTTAATTTTTTTTTTTTTTTTTTTTACAAAAATTTATTACTCTAAATTTAACTCAACCCAATCTTAGTTAACTTCAATGGAAACATACTATATGTTTATCTAAATTTAAAGTGCTACTTAAACAACTAGTCTAACAGTATTACAGCTGCCAGGCAGAACTTAAAGCTTACACATCGCCTCCCAAGTACAGCCACCATCAAAAGCTATTTTAGTCCTTAGTTCACAATAGCAGTTTCAAATTTGCAAAGTTAATTTATGGCAGCTTTATATACAAGGTTTTATAGCAGCTTAGGCAACAGCCAGCTCACCTACAAAAGCTTCTACTGATTACAACTGTGCAGTCACTAGATACTCGTACTGACTTTGATATGGATGAAACCTTTTTATATTTGTATGGAGTCTTCGAATTAAAAAACTCAATTCCAATTATTCCACCTTTCGCTGTGAACAATTAATCATTGTCTCTCTGTTTCTTTTACGTCGACATCGTGAAAATATTCTTTGCGAGAGCAAGCTTTGTGCTAAAAGCCTTTTTCGGGGCAACTTTTTGTTTTCTGTTTGCTTAGTGAGAGTTTTATTGCTTAACTTTTTGACACGAAGCCTTTTAGCAGCTGGCTTGACCTTTTGCAGACCCTCGGAATGCCCGCAAAGTTTACACAGGTCAAAGAAAATATTTGTCCAAACATGTATGACAACTTCTTCAGTGGGGCGTGGCTAATGCCACCCACAACATTGTGTGCATGCCGAGCAATAAAGCAGAGAAAATGAATTTCAATAAGGAGGCTGGCCTGCCCAACTGAAACGAAGCCTTTGAAAAATCACTTTCCCTTGTTAACGGGGTTTAAGTTCAACCGCACCGAGACCCTTCAGTTTTTAGCTCACCGTTAAAACTTGTTTAATTTTGCAGCCTTGATTGACCCAGCAGGCATCTAACAAGAATGCTTGGCATCATCTAAATCGGGAAATATGCCGGAAAAAGCGCAGCCATCTGCTTGATTACATTTCAATTCATTTCATTCGCCACTTTCTGGCACTCTTTGGTGATGGCTTTTTGGTTTCGGCTCTTGGTTTGGCAGGTGTGGCAGAGGATTCGCTTAGATAAATTGAAAACTGTTTACCGAATTTGTTTTAGCAGCTGCCAGAAATGGAATCTAATTAAATTGCCTGCGCTTTTAATGTATGGCAAGCAACAAAAAAAAAACAGCGAAGCAGGCCGCAAATTTGCCTAAGTTTGCAACACCTGCGAGTTTAACATGTTTACACTTCCTTTAGCCCGAGTGTAGCTTCCTTTCACTTTCTTGGCAAAAGTTTTGGTCAGCTGCCCGTTTCCCATACCAATTCTTGTGGGACTGTATTTTTGCATGCCAGGCACATAGCTCATTTTCAGAGTCCTCTGCGGGGGGACTTTGAAACGAAACACGTCAAATTCATCCGCAACTATGCTGTCTTCCGTTGTCTACATTTTTTTGAAGAGGACTTACTTATAATATTAAAATTGAAGTACAGTTATGCTGTGGGCTTTTATATGATTGGATAACTTTTTTAATGTTCCAACGATGTTGTGTTTAACCCACCTGCAAATGACAAGCAGACTCAGTAGCCATTAAAAATATCATAAAAAGCTGATAAAATAGCCATTTAATTAACAGTGCCATTCAATAACTGCACAGCACGATAACAATAACAATGAAAGAGTAAATAAAAGAACAATAGATTGATTGAAACTAAATACTTTTGTATTTTATGAAATTATATAATTGATGAGCTCAATTAATAATTAGTTAAACTATAAATAAACAGATTTTCAGAGCCATATTCACTGCCTGACACTAATATCTTCCGACAGTTTCTAAGTACACAGAATGTGACTTTCATTTAGTTTTATGACCCACCATTAAGAACATATTAAAATCATCATAGTGGAATTTTTATGAGTGCCCGAAACAGTTGATGCTGATGGTCATTATTAGGCCGGACGCGAGGCACATTCTATTTGCAGTGGTCAGTATTAAATGTGTGCGACCACATGACGTATGTGTAATTGCGCATACGCTATGTTGCGCATGGCGATAAAAAACAAAAGGGGTGACAACGTTAACAACACGCACGTCTCGCATGTCCTAACAATTTACAACCTCAAACAGCCGCAATTGTACAAGCCATAAAACTGATGCAGCTCACTGTAAAGTGTAAAGTAAATCTGATATGTGAAAATGAGGAAACTGAAAGAAATATAGCGAATGGAATCACGAAGAAAATAGTAGTAAGAATAAAGAGAAGGTTAAGCTTAACCCTTAAAAATATATTTTATGAAAAGAGTTACAATGTATCCATTAAAGCTGCGCACTCAGGCTGTTCTTCTTGTTTATTTATATTTACAGATGAAGCCTTTCCCTTTCTGACGTATCTGTCTTGGAATGAAGAGAACATTCCGGCTCAGCTGGATAGTGAAGATGGGCCTTCGCAGCATATGCTACTTTATGCGAGTCATTGCTTAAAGACAAACATTTTCAAGTGAATTTTAAGTGCTTGAGTAACGTTACGTGGTGGAACTTACCCACGGGGTGCTGCGCAGTCTGTGTGCTCTGGCCTCATTAAGGTGTTGGCCAAGAAACTCACCCACTTGTTGCCACATCACTAATTACTGTTGAAAAGCACGTACATAGCGCATAGCTCGCCACTTGCTTTCGGCTGCTCTCTGGGCTCCATTCATTAAAGTCTTGGATTTTTAATGAACCAAATTGCAGGAGAGCCTGTTAATGAAAACCAAATGTGCAGTTGTTTGGAAATATTCTCAGTAAAGTTTTTAAATAGATTCGAAAAATGTAAAGGAAAACCAAGCAAAGCACTTTATGGATAGGTTTTCCCATTATACTGCTATGAAAACCAGTATTTAAGAGAACAGCAGCAGGACACACTTAAGAGAAACTGTTAAGATACCATTCGAGAAGACTGAAATTCTTTTCATGCCAGGTAAACTGCAATTTTATTATTCAAAGTCTGAGAATAGTACAAGGATATTATAAGGTATGCTCTACTGTATCTATAACAGTTTTATGCTGGTCTCCATTCTATTAGCCAAGCACATTGACAGTTAAACAGGCAAGCCAAGCACAATTCTTATGCTGATTTTGACATCCTCATTGGGATGGCCCACAACAGGATATGCCTATCCTGGCGACAATCATAACAATAACTACTCACGCTACTTGCCATCCAATTAAGAGACAATCAACACATTCATTCTCATAACAATCATTTGTGTCAATTTCGAAATCAAACGCACTACAATCAACAAACAGGCCACACGTGAAATGGGAACAGACAAGGGAGATGGGGGGAAGGGGACTCTGACTGGGACTGGGATTGAGATTGGGATATTCGCGTTTGCAATAATAACAATAAATACAATTTGTCGGGGCTACCCCAATTCTGTTGGCGAGGCACGGATCTGTGGGTCAATCAGACGAGCTAAAGTTCAATGCCTTGTGGAAAACTGCAACAACAACAATTCCAACCAAGACAACAACAACTACAACAAGAACAGCAGCAACACTAGAAGATAGCCAAAACGAAATTCAATTGATATGCCCGTCCAATCGGCAGACTGTTATAATTTGCCATGTGTATAGAGTGAATCAAGCCGGAGACACATTGCCACAAGGTCGAGTCAAAGTTTTGCTATCCATCTCACATTGCCTTTTATACTTATCACTTCAACTGTCCATAGATGGCAGTTATTTTTTTTTTCTTTTTGTCATTCAATTTTTGCCATATTCTCCTTGCCTTTCTCGCCTGATAAGCCCGGCTCAGTTGCAAGGACTGCGCGCGTATCTGTATCTGTATCTGTAACGGCATCGTAACAGCTCAGCATAAGTGAAAATGGCGCCTGTCGAGAGCGTCGAGGGTCGGGGTCGATTCTCAAGAGCCAAGAGTCGAGAGTCGAGAACCATGCAGTGTCCTTGACACTGATGGCCAATCGGTCGCCAGCTTGACGGGCAAATATTTATAATTGCTTCCTGTGGTGAATTTATTAAGTCAAATCTGCTGACGTCGCACGCACAGATAAGGTAGAGCAGCTCTTTTATGTGGTTGCCAGTTGCAAAAATGAAGTAAAATACGATAAATGATACCATTTACTCAATTACTGTAAGCAAAATGGAACTTAGTATAAAATTTTTATGTCAATTACGTTTTGAAGAGTTATTCCTTATTTAGTAATTTAATATACACTTATTTTTATATAGTACAATTTTATTCAGTTTGATTTTTTATAGTTTAAATAGGAAACTAAGATTATAAGCACTTGTTATTTTAACAGTGTCAATCTATTACAAACATGCATGTATATAAAAAAAGTACCATATGTATTGTATGTAAACAATAGAGATGAAGGCAGCGTGATGGTACGGGTGGCAACGCTGCAGGCGCCTATCGATAGAACTAAAGTTACAGTAAGGAAGAATAATCGAACGGTCAGTTTTAAAAAGGGAGTTGAAGTGGAGAAGTTCAACGAGAGAGTCGTTGAAAAAGTTGTCTTTGAGTCGCAGTGGAAGCGAAGTTGTAAAAGACACACAAATCGGTTTGTTTTCTAAAATAAAGACGTCGATCGGTCAAGTCGGACTGTCGTTAGCTGTTGCGAGAACATCAAACCCATGTTTATCAAAGTAGAACTAAAGTAAAGTGAAGCAACTTATTATTTGTACTACCTATTTCTATTACCTAATAAGTAACCTATCAATAAATATTACATTTATATATGTTTGTATCTTCCTGCCTGCCCATAAAACATTTCCACCTGGAATTGCAGTCCTCGTTCACTGAGGAGTGTTTTGCTCTCCCCTGTCACTGCAATATTTTACCAAAAACACCCCATTTTGAGCAGACACAATGTGCACATTATATGACCTTATCGACGTATGGCAATTGGCGATTGCAAGGCAGACAATTTATGCTGGACTTGTTTAAAAAACAGCCGTAAAAGATGTGGCAACTCTGATTTGGCCCTAAACTTTGCACTGTCACTTGGCTGATTGCATTCGCATAGTTCTTTAGGTTTTTCTTTTCGTATTTGCCTATTAAAATTCTTGGCTCATATCCAATTGACAGACATATTTTTGCTGGCACTGCAGCCAGACGGGATTTTATTATGCCAGTTTCAAGGGTAACAACGGCTAAGTAACAAGCAAAAACTTGTCGACAATTCGCATTTACAGTTTCAATTTCAAAGAAGGAGAAAGAGTTGAGAGTGGGAAAACTTTGACGTTGTCTTTGTGCTTCCTTCGATGATATTTCTTTGGCAGTTTTTCATGCTTTTAGTTGAATTGAAAACTCTCCAAAGCTGCGCATCTGTTTTCGTTTGTCATCCACCATATCCAGAGATATTACGACAGCAGCACGCATTAGGTACCTGCAAAGGGTCGGCATAACTAATGAAAGGCCATTGACCATGTAGCACAAATGATTTGCATTCCATTTACGTTTGTCGTTAATTTGTCAACAATACAAACACGAACATACACACATAGCTACAAATACAAATACAAGACGAATACAAATACAAATACGCAAATACAAAGATAAATACAAATGCGTAAACTAACACAAATACCAAGCTGTCAACGGTTGTCGGCACGTGCCAGGAAAAGGCCCTTTTTGGCGAATAATTGCAGGCATAATTAATAACATTCATTCTTCGATTCTGATTCGATTTAGCAGTCGCATATTTCGCCCTGACTGTCATCATTAATATTCATACAAATACATTTATTGTTTGGCTGTCACTCGGCGTGCTCCTCGCTCGATGCGGGCAATGCCAACGATGCGCATGATGACTATGTCCCAGTGCTGTGCTCTGGGGAAGCTGCTGGCGTCTGCATGGAGCGTGTGCACACAATGCGCGACTGTTGGTGCTGCTGCAGCTCGTGCTGCTGCTGCTGCTGCTGCTGCTGTTGTTGTTGGAATGTGCCAAACTTTGATGCATTTTAATTAACATGCAAATTGTTCAAGCTGTGCCCCTTGTTCCCATGAATAGATATTTTCAGGTTCTCTTTTTTCTATGCCGCCTACACGGCGTATGCGCAACGTTTAATTAAATTGTGCATTGACATTTTACAGCATCAACGACACAGCACTACGCGTACATTGTGAACTTTTTAATTGAATTATTTGCATGTAATTGCACTGAATGCAAAAGTTGCAAAAACTGCTTCACATGCCGTGGGCAAATACCCCCACCTCCCGACTTCCGACCTCCCCCGGACCCTAGTCAACTCTTTCGCTTGCTGTTCATTATTCCCAATAGAAATTTGATGAGAGTGCAGAGTTGTGTACGCGGGGGTGAAGGACTCTAAAAGCGTAACAATGCGCTTTATAGCTGCTGGTGAAAAATAATAATGGAAAACTATTTTTTTTATTTTGAAATTGCACTTAAAATTTGTTTGAAATCCACATTGCTTTTGAGGTACTTCAACTAGGCAAGTGGCAACTAGCAGTGTCTAATCAAAAGTGCCTGCCACTTGTTGTTGCATACCTCAAGAGGGTCAATTTGCACTCTCTCCGACATATCGAGGAAATTAATAATTAGTTTTCATCTCCAGCCCGGAAATGCTGATTTGCATAATGAATGACAACGTGCTTCGAAAGATCGAATAGGTCAGGTGTTGGTCGAGCGGAAAACAACTTTGGCCAGCTTAATAATTAGGCTGATGAGCAAACAACCAACCGATAATACAAACAATAACAACAACACTACCACGCAGCACTTGAGCTACTTAATTTATGGCGCACTGCCAAGCACTTGGCACAGCATGGGCAGCTCTCTTGCCGATGCAAACTAAGCGCACAGCGGCCAATTGCCAATTATTAGTTATATATCAATTGACCAGCCAGCGTTAGATGAGGCAAACTGGCGCTGAAATCGAGCTAATTGGCACATATATTTTGCTACAGCGAATTTTGTTCAGCGAGGGAGAGAGAGAGAGCAGGAGCAGAAGGAGAAGGAGGAAGTGGAACAGGCTGTTCACGTTGCGGATGATGGCGTGTTAATTAAGTGTTCGCACGCACAGTTGAACAGTCGAAGAGTCGACTGAACTTGTGAACTGAACTGTTGCACGGACCCGTCGAGCTAGGCACAGTGGCATCGAGACAGGCAAATGTAGGCCATAAATTTATCCAGAGCCCACTGCAGATTTATGGCAGTGTGTGCTGCTCTTCTGCTGGGGTCTATTTGCTGAAGCTGCCACTTCACACCTGTAATACACACACACTCACACACACGCGCACATGTGAGCTACTATACGCACACATAAGCACAAGTGACAGGTAATTTGTGCACAAAAGCTTGAGGTGGGTGCGATGGGAGCTGTGAAGGCGGTTAACGTGACATCAACGCATACATTATTCATTTCATAGCCAGTTTTTTGTTGCTACTTTTGGGCTAGTCTACTTTCCCCCTCCTCCTCTATCAGTGTATTCTTGCTCACTTGACATTTTTGCAGTTGTCCTTCGGTGATGGTTTTTTTCTTCCTCCATTTTCAGCAGTTTTCCCGCTGACAGGTGCAGCAGCACGCCTCTCACTGAGCTTAACTCTTGGGACAGTTCAATTTGCGATCGGTCTTTGTATCGATCAGAGCTTACTGCCTCTTCTCTTTTCTTGGCACTCATTAGGGAAAGTAAAGTCGAAACTAAAGTAACTTTTTAAACTATATTTAATAATGATTTATGTACTGTACTCTCCCTTTAAGTTGAACTGAAATCTTGATTTATGAACTCTTGAGATACCGTCTTCCTTCTGCTTTGCACAAAACTAATTTAAGGTAATTGCTCAAAATGAATGAACAATTTATCAACTTGTGCTGCATCGCTTTGTGTGCAATAATTAAGTTTTGATTTTAGCTTTAAGCACACAACCGATGATCGAATTGTTCTCGGCCACAAAAGACAAATGCAAATTGAATGCAAATTTAATTAACTCAGTTCGATAGTGCAATTGTCCTTCGCCATATGAAAATTAACTTATTGTCTTGCACTTCAGGTGCAAACACACACACACACACACACACACACATCGGCAAAAGGTATTTCAATTGTTGCTATAACTTATCCAGATTCTTGTTGAGTTTTAGAAATAATGAAAACAATTGCAGACTATCTCTCGCAGGGCACAGTCTGCATATTCACACGCATGCATAAACTATGATAAACACTGGCCAGTGGCCATTTTCATGGCATTAATAAGCCAAGGGATATGCAAATTATTTGTGGTTTACTTGCAAGGTGTTGCAAATCTGTTGACTGCTCTAGGCCACTTACGACAGCTGCTCAGTTGGTCGCCCGATGAGCAGCTTGAAGATAGACAAATTTACGGTCAGAAGGATTTTCAATTGCCGGATTAGACAAGCTCAAGCTTGAATTAATGCGCTTGGTGGCCTAAGATAAGTAAACAATGAAAAGTACTTGAATACCTTATAAAATACCTCGTATAAAATCTTGAAAATTAAAGTAACATTTGCTTAAAGAACTTTATCAAGTCCTTTACCCACTTCCGTATTGTCTTGCATACTTTGTTGCCTTGCTCCTTGTCATTTTCCAATGTTATATTGCAACGGACACATATAAAGCACTTACAAGCATGTTGGCAACCGGATGTCAATGAAAGCCAAAGGGCAGTCATGTAAATGTAACGTATACGCCACGTATGGCGACCCATAAAGGTTATGTTGCTGTGATAATTCCAGATTTGCCAGATTTTCCCTGCACCGTTTCAGCACTTATAAGTAAGTTTAATTACAGCCAACGCTGGACGACTCTCTACCACAGTCCCTCCCCCCCCCCCTCTCTCTATGCCTTTCTAATACCCCCACAAACCACGTAAATTATGCAAATTGCAGCGGTCGTGAAATTTTCCAGGCTAAGCTTTCTGTTTTATGACAGCGGGCGCAACTTTTACATGCACTTTGCTTGCCAATAAACAGCCCCCGTGTGAGTGAGTGTGTGAGTGTATTTGTATTTTATATAGACTGCATTTGACAGCCACTGCGCACACAGGTGCTAGTCCCGTTTGGGCCCCTATTGACCGCAGATTCGTGTTAAGTCCAGTTTATGCGGCTGCCGTGGCTGTCACCATTTGCCAAGCGTCAATAAATTAGATTTCCGACATAACCTCACTCCACGAATACAGCATGTAGCCAGGCAATGTATTAAAAATAAATGAGTATTGCCAGTTGTAAACATTTTTCACATATAAAACAAAGTGTAGCTAGATTGACAGCACGGTTAGCTAGAAAGGTAGTACTAGGAAAAAGGAAATAGCGCAAGCAAAGTGTGCGCTTTCTTCATAGGACACCCCTTTAAATAAAAAAAGACTTCTTTCATGTCTTTCATTTCCTTTAATTGATTTGTGCAACACTGTACTTAGTGCTGGCTTAGCCAAAAACCGAAACAGTGTCATGCAAATGCAGCTATCATGTCGTCCTGTGGACTTCAAAGTTGCCTCAACTTGCATTCGCAGCAGCCTCGATTACAAATTGCTGACCACACAGGGTGGTGACTGTGCCAGCAATTGAATGTCGCCTTCTTCAATGCGAGATGTTAGATGAGAAATGTGCTCGGCATTGGCAAGCAAACTTCGGGTTACCTGAAACGTGCCTCGCCACACTGAAGAGACCAAAGAGCGTGCACAGAGAAAGGAAAGGGGTAAGGGGTGGGGTGCCCGAGGTAAACTCTTTCAGTCATTGTTTGAGCGGCTGTGGCTTTTGTTATTCTGTCAAAAGTTGCCTGTCGCCTGTGTCTTGTTTATCTTTGGCCAACAGACAAATTCGCTTCTATTGTAATTTCAACTAAAACGTAACAGGTCAATTTGAATATTTTTTTTGCAAAATTCTTTCTTTTTTTTATTCAACATAGTTCTGTACAGTCTACACTGTAGACTGAGTATAGCGACCCTGTAACTTTTTGATAACATTTTTGAAGTACGATTTCAGCTTTGCTTCAATACAGAACTAAGTTTCGATGATCAGCTCTTCATTTGACGAACATCAACAGGAAATAGTCACTGGGGGCCAGATCTGGTCGATCTTATAATTCTATGTAAGAGTCACTGTTGATGTTTAGGGCTAACTAAAAATCATATAGATTTAATTCTAGCAGCGCCATCTATATGTCAGGCCGACCGACTTATCAAGTGACCTCCAGCATTGGTCGTCTGTACTGTTCTTTTTCAGCATTGGCAGCACTTTTGTGCCTGACCATTTCCCATTTACTTAGAGTAGAGTTTATTCCACATTGTTTTTATTTGCTCAGCAGGCACCTGGTAGGCACTTGAAGGCAGCTCGAGTCATTTGCAGTTGACATGCAAATTTCATCTGCAAATGACTGTGGACAGGACATGACATGCTGCTGCATGTTCGTGCCCGTGCTGGCACGTGCGTGTGGGCGTATGGGCGCGTGGGCGTGTCAACGATTAGCACACGCACAAATTGGCAAATGGGTAATTTGCCAGTTGATGCCAGGCCCGGCCAGGCCAGGCTTACGTTTAATTAAATATTTACGCAGCTCACACGCAAAAAATAGTTGAAACTTTTGCAAATTGCACAACAACAAATATTTACATACTCATTAAACTTTGCACATTAAAATCAAACAGAGTGCGAGCAAAAGCAAACAGTAAACTACACCCAAATAAACACCAGATACACTCAAACACTCGCACACACACACAGCCAAGCTAATACCCACACACTAGCTGAGCCTCGCCGACGAAGGCTTAAAACTTTTTCGATCTGCCCCAGAAAGTTAACCAACTGAAAAAAAGGCGAGCAAAGCTACTTTTTGCTCGGCTTTCTCCTTCAGCGCACAGCGCCTATCGCTGCCTGCCTCTGTCTGTCCTCACTGGGGTCACGTGCCTGCGAGAAGGCGCGCAAAGCGAATTATAAACGAGATAATCGAAGGAAAGGGAAAGGATTCGGCACCGGGTCTGGTTTGTGGGTGCGAATTGTCTTGTGGTTGTCAGAGAAAATAGATTGAAATGCATGAGGGACTCATTAAACATTCGCTTTAATTGCTGGCTCTGCCTCCAGCGGCAACTTGTGTGTGTGTGTGGATTACGTTCACTGGATCTGGGATAGAAGAGCTTAAAGTTATAGCTTATCGACTTTTAACTGTGCGAGCCACATCCGCTTCCGTTTCCGTTCGTTTGTGAGAACACAACGACGACGACGACGAGGACATTGCTGGGTATTCATAAATCATCATTTAGTTCATGTCATGCTGTTGCGTGCTTGCCGTCGAAATGGCTGCCAGGCAACAGCCGCAGCTACTCGCAGCATCGTTCGTACACCTTGACGTATGAGTGATTTATGTAAATGAAATTGTTACTTGTAATATAAAACTCGTTTGCTTCATTAGAGCGCATTAAATTTTTTACTGTCTGACTGTGTGTGTGTGTGTGTGTGTGTGTGTGTGTGTGTGTGTGTGTGTGTGTGTGTGTGTGTGTGTGTGTGTGTGGGAGTGCGCACAACTTTCAGTTGAGTTCACAAACTGCAAAGCCAACAGCAGCAAATGAGTTGGCAACTATTTGATAGATCATTTTAATGGGAATGTTTGCGACACTGGCAGAGCTCATGAAATTGAGCGAGAAAACTTCATTAATTGAAAATGCCACACACTGCACACTGCGCTCCACTCTCTCACCCTCTTGACCATGCCCCACATGCATATTTAAAGCTTTAATTTGCAATTTCAACGTGCCACTGCCTCATTGTATTCGGTGCTGAGGCTGCGCGCACTAAGCCGAATCATGCAACATTTAAAGCCCTTCGCCTATGTCCTTGTGTAGTTTGCCAGGCTCTGTTCTGGTTTCACGACTTGTCCCCCTCCACCTCCACCTCCACCTCCTCGCCTCTCTCTTTCCCTCCCTCGTCTACGGCCTTGTTTCGGAAGTGTTTGGTGTTTCCAAGGGGAACGTGAGCGTGAATGTGAATGTGAACGTGAATGCGAATACGAATACGAATGCGAATACGAATGTGAATGCGAGCGGGAGCCCTCATCAAGTGCCAGCCAGCACGTTGATGGCCAGGCACAATTAAGTGTTTTTATGCATACTGCATTGTTGCCAGCAATTGCTCAAGTATGCTAATGACAGCGGTCTGTCCAGCAGTCTGTCACTTTGTCCCACTGTCTGGGCGACTACAGCAGGCGCCGGGCGCCGTGCGCCGCTTAAAGTCATCACCCTTAAAGCCGTAATGCACCTTAAGCTTATATTGCCAGCTGCTTGACCTTCGCTATGCTATAAAGACGAATAATTGTGATCATAAAAGCCCTCATCTGATGTGGTCATAGTCGTAGCCGTAGTTGGAGCATATACTCGTAACACGCGTCGACAAACAGGCACCGGCACAGCTGCTCGCCAACGTTTGTTTGCGCACTTTTTTCTTTAAACTTTAGCAAAATGTTTTTCTCACACTCTCAATGGGTCACCCTGCCCCTGCTTTCGGTTCTCTCACATCCTCCCCCAGACCTTTATCCACATTTCACGCTCGACTTATACAACAGCTGCGTCTTAGTTCAGCCTCACTTTCAATACATGTTCTCGACTCGACGCGGCTCTCGACTTGCCTTGGATTTCCTCATTAGCAACTGGCAAAGTTCCATGCCCAGAGCATATAGTATAACTGTGCCTAGTATGAGTTGATCTAATTCCATTGTTGTGTGGCAAATAAACAGCAAAAGCTTTTAACTTAATGACTGTTCATAAATTTAAGTTATCGCTGAATCGTTTTTATTGTTGTCCTTCTCGCATTGTTACAATTAACAAAGAGCCGGACTATAGAGCAATCGATTGCTAGCATGATTAAAAATTGCAAACAAAGTGAAGAGAAAAATATATAAAAGGTTATTTATTCAATGCAAAAATCGAGCCTTGCATAGATCATGAGATTGCTAGACACTTTTGAATTAACATAAAACCTATTGAAACATGTTAATCATTTATTCAAACAGTTTTCTATATGATGAGTTGGGTTGTCTTTGAAACCACTAACCAACAATTGTAATTCCAATGTAATTTACAATTATCCATGCAAATACAGTTATGCCCTTGCAACATGCTCATTGCATTGTGGCCGAGGTAGATTTGCAATCATTGCATGCAAATACCCAAAGATATTCGACCACAAGCTTAATGAGTCCATATATAAACTGAAATCATTGTGGAGAAATTCTTGTTTGTAAACTCTACCTAAATTAATAAAAGACAATGTATAAAATATTTATAGAATTGTTATTTACATTATTGTGCCAGAAAACCTCAGTTAAGTCAATACAAAAAGGAAGATGGGGTATAATTTGAGGGACTATTGTTATATTCCTGCACTTAAAGTTCGCTCAGTGTAGTATAATATATACAGACACACACATAAGCATACATATATGCACACTTGGTATATGTTATAAGCTCCTTTTCCCTCCGCATTTCCAATCAATAATCTTTGCAGGCCGCAGCTGGCAGCCTGCTCGGCTTGTCAGGCGAACCGGAGGAGTCTTTGCTATTCCTCGCTGTGTTTTCCTACAATTTAAATTACATTTGTCTCATCGGCCGGGCGAAGACAAGTTCTCTCTGAATGCAGACTGCACAAAAATTCCAATTCAAATACGAACCCAGGCCCAACTGGCGCTCCAAGGCGACTGCTACGCACTGCGAAGGAGGGAGAGAAAGTGGAACAGTAGAGAGAGACTCGTCAAGGCATTTGCATAAGTGGAAGCCTTTGTGCTTTGATTTTGTCATATGTCAAGCAAAAGTGTGTGCCGTGTGCAGTGCAATGTGCCACATATTGTGGCAAGCATGCAAAATTATGAAAATGAAAAACGCACACGAGAATATCGAAGGTTCCGAAGTCTATATAATCGCTGGCAGATGTGAATGCAAATAGACGATGGTATTTTGTTAATGGATTCTCCTTTCGAGGACAGCTGACAAAACCTGATCCGATTCTCAATTTGATTAGAGCAATAAAAGTACAACGAGACGACTGCGACACAGACAACCGATAGTCGATTGCAGCACAATGCCGCAGGTTGTCAATCATGCAACAATGCTCAGTGTACAGACTGAGCCAGTGTGGAGCGAGTGCGGAGCCAGGAGCTTTCTGGGTGCCTGCTGACATCCTGAAGGTCGACTTAAAGCCGGCGTGAAATTTAATTAATCCCAGGCAGACGGCGTCATATGATACGGCAGGCATTAAGCAATGGGTATTAGGCAGCAGCTGCTGCTGCAAAATTTACTAGAGTTCTGTAACGGTTTAAAACAATAAGAGCCGAACGTAAACATTCCACAACGAAGGGGAGTGGTCAAAGCCTGAAGAAAATTAACTTAAAGAACGAGCATGTGAGCAGCACAGAAGGTACCCTTTAGCAGGTATATATATATCAGATTTTATATGTATTTCCAGTTCTGTTTCTTTTGTACAATACGAATTGCTATACACCTAGATCAATCTTGATTTATTTATTATTAAATAGCTCACTGCAGTCCGTCTTACCCATTGCCTACAGCCCGTACAGGATATAAGCAGCGGCAAGCCCCAAGCGACGCCTCAGGCTATTAGCGTACGCTTCGTCTCACGCCTGGTAATAAATCTCAGACTGTCAGCCAGCTACCTTTCACAGCAACAACAATGCCAAGAAGCACAAGAAGAAGCGCCCACACCAACACAGCAGCAGGTACCAACACGACAGTAAGCACATTTGAGAGAAGAAACCAGAAAGCGGGGTTTGAGTTGAAAATTACCTGACATTGTGCGGAAGGTGCGTTAATTGGGCGTTGCGTGCGCGGGGGGAGATGCGCAGTAGATACTAAGTAATCAGGATAATTTATTCATGAGTAGCAAATGAGGGTATTGAACTTATTTGATTTGCCAGAAAACAGTCACAAGCAGTAGCAAGTACTGAAGTACTTATGAAGTGAATGAAGGCCGCAAGAGACGAGTACGAAACGAACCAGATGTGACAGGCCAAAAGCGCATTAGGGCTCAAAATTATGCTATATTTTAGAGGTACGTATATGTTAATCATGTTGAAAATAAACGTAGATTGTCTGAACGTCAGATAATGAAAAGAAACTCAGCGCTAACTGCAGCTTTAAAAGTCCCTGAGAGCCAAGAGCGACGAGCACATATGGCATATGATTTTTTTTTTATACATTAAAAAATGTATGGCATATGATAAGAAATATATTCCTTAATAATACACTTATAGAATTCTTCAGTAGGTACTTTTGAATAAAGCTTGCTTCTTTGAATTACTTAAAAGTTGCTTGCTTTGAGCTGGAATCGGCTTGGCTTGTGTTGGCTTGTGTTGAGTGCGCGCATTTAAAATGTCAGCGCAAAAGTAGGCAACACATTTTGTCGCACATGTTGCGCGCTCTGTTTGTCTATTGATGGCGAGAGAGCTCGCGAGAGCATTGTTTATTTTGCTATTGTTGTTATTTTTAACCTTCGCCGAGAGCGTATCTGACCTTTAATACATGCAAATTGAATTTGCTCATCATGTTAAGTAAATACAGCAAGTAGCAAACGAAGCAGCGAACCATGCAGCATATGGCAAGGCAACAGACACACAACGTGCCGCATGTCTATTTATAATGTGTAACAGTGTAACAGGATGAGGCAAGAGGCTATTCCCGCACATATCTATAACTAAATAGATAACTTGCCAGTGTCGATGGTCGGATATTTGAGGTGTCTTTGTGTGCCGTGTGTGCTTTGTGTCTTTGTCGCCAGCATCGCCAGCATTTACCGCCGCTTTGAACTTGAGTCTGTTGAGGTTGCAGAGGTGTACACGCTGTGCAGAGACACACACACACACTCAAACATATAGTCATACATATAGGCAAATATTAGAGCCCGTGGGAATGCCCGCACACACTCGAGCCGGCATAGCCACGGAAGACAGTATCAAGTGGCAGGCGGCAATCAAAGGCAGCTCCTGTTCCTGCTACCAGCTCAGACATGCCGCACATTGTAACGATACAATAATGTTGTCGTTCTATATCTACTTATGGCTGGAGACATATGTATGTGTGAGTGTGTTCGTGTGTTTGCTCTGCTCATCCTTTGCTGTCACTTGAAACCTTTGCGGGAGCCTGCCAGGTTGGCAGCGAATTTCATGCCGCATATTGGCTTTTAATTTTACGCGCAGCGTCAGCAGCTATAGCAACAACGACAACAACAACAAGCAACTGAAAGTGCTGCTATCAGCGGAATATTTCTGGGATCATACAAGACAATATCCCCCCAGTATCCCTTGTGTTCCTTCTCATCCTGCTTTACCTTTGCCTCAGCTCAGCTCAGCTCGACTCGGCTCAGCGCGTTTGTGTGGCGAATAAATTTTTATGTTTGCTTATTAATGTGCTGTCAGCACATACATTTCAAGCATTCTGCGGCATTTGCATATAAAGAATGTGTAAGTGTAGCACTGTCGCTGTCGCTAAATGCAAATCTTGCCGCAGAATGAACATAAATTAAATCAGAAATGAACTGCGCGCTAAATCTCTAAAATCTGAATTTATATTAGCAACTGTAAGGAAAACACACACACAGTCACACAAAAGTAAATACAACAATGGCAACACCCACACAACCAGTTACCCACACTCACAATGCCACAAAGTAGCTCATGTATGCCGCAGCGACATTAAAACCGCGCACAACGCGCCGCAGATTTAATTTGCGTCATTTTACCTTTTACCATACTCTGCCCCAGCGAAGTTCAAATTAACAACGATCATTTTTATGTGTGAATGCGCGTGTTTGTGTCTGTGTATGAAGTTATTAATATCAGTTTAATGAATCCGTGTGCGTGTGTGTGTGTGTGTGTGTGTGTGTGTGTGTGTGTGTGCTTCCATGGTGGCTTTTAAGCACACTTCCGTTGAACCGCTTAATGAAAAGCGGATGCAATGTTTACAGCATCAGCCGCAACAATGTGAAGACTTTGCTTGCTGTCTCTTTTTATCTCTCTCTCTCTCTCTCTCTCTCTTTGTCTCTCTCACTTGTCACTTCCTTTTGGGTTTTCAGTTTCCATTTCGCCTTTGTTTGCAGCCATGTTAATTTTCAATTACGAAATTTAAATTGCATTGACAATAACAACAATAAAAGATGGAATATCATTAACATTAATGAGGTTAATATTAAGTGCGTCTGTGTGCGTGAGAGTGTGCAGTGCTTTACAGCATGTGCGAGAAAAAAAAACTTAATTAATTAAAAGCATTAAACATTGACAGATCATTAAGTATGTATACAAATAAACGATAAAAGTTTGTCGAGCCAAATAAATAAAATAAAACTTCTTAAACTAAAGTGCGAATTATTTAGCTCGACAATAAATCACACTTAATTTATGCAGTTTTCCAGCCAAGCGGACACAACAAAAACACACAAACACACACACACACATACATGCACAGAGATACCGTTACGTATATAAGAGTGCTGGCAAGCAAATGAACCATTATTATTTATTGCTATTTTGGGAGAATTGTTCTCTTTAAACAGTTTCGTCTGCTGCTTGTCATCGGCATTTGTTTCTACACATTTTCTTGAAAGATTTCCCCTTAGGTCCCGCAGCTAATCAATTGTGAATTATTGTCATTTTATTTAAACAACCTTGACATTGAAGCAGACCTCGCTACTTCTACTCAAGCTCTTTGTTTGTCATTGTTGCGTTTTGTTACTCCTCAATGAAAAACGAAAACTTTTCCTGCAGATGCGAAATTTGTTTGGTAAATGAAATGTGAGGCTTTAAAATTTATAGCCCAGCAATATAGGCTGGTTGTAAAATTTTGTTGTATCTCCCACATGACAAGAACCAGAGCAGTAGCCAAAATATGCCCATATTAACGGCCTTCATAAATTCTGTAAGAACAACAAAAGAAACAAAGCTGGACTGTTGGCATCGTACTGCATATTGGCTCTTTAAATGGATAGAAATTTAAGTTTACGGTTTCATTTTCGGTCTGCTTTTCGTGAACTTAAGAAGCTTGAAATTTGTGTACTCAGTTTGGAAGTTTCCCCTCAACTTTTTGCCACCTAAATCAACTGAACTGATCTGGCGTTTATCTCCGGCCTTAAGGAACTCGACAATCGAGCAGCGCCCCGTGCACTCCCTCAGAACTTGTAATCACTCTTAAATTACTGCAGTTGTCCTACTCGGTAGCCTCCGTAGCCCTCTTTCCCCAGTACAAACATTCATTAAACTTTTCGCATTTTTCCCGCACGCACACACACACAAATCACGACAAGTTTTTAATGCGACCAACTTTGGCTGCGACTGTGACTCGCTGACTGTGACTCTCTCGCTTTGGCTTATCTTGGGGCCGCACGACGAATCCGAGCTGCTAATTGGCGCCGCTGGCTATGCTTCATATACTTGTGTACTCGTATATATATATTTATACAGTTACCTTGGTTTAGTCTCACCTTTTGAGCAAATTATGCAACATAACCAGCGGGCAAAGAGAGTGCAATACACGCAGCTTATATTAAAGACTCCCATCACTTTCCACTTTTCGCCTTTAATTCTCTTGCCTTCTACTCATGCTATTCGTATATATAGATATATATATTATGCTTTCATGTGGACTTATGTCAGCTTAATGGACACCATGATAAAAATAAAATCGCTTCAATTTGCCAAGGACTCGCGCGATATTGTCAACCTTTATAGTATTTTTTTATAGTTGTGCAAGAAATTCCGACAAATTCGCTTGCAATCTTTTTATATTTTACATAACACACATATTTACGCATACAAATATAAATATACCCTTTCCTTATTATGTTTTTGATGAAGGTACTGTAGACTAGTCACACATTGTGTAACATATTCGATGGGGAAAATTTAAATTTAGGAAATACTTTATAGAATAGAATATTGTATTTATACTTTAAATATTGTATAGCATATAGAGTGTAAAATTCTCGCAGTTTTCCACTTTTATTTTCGTCTAATAAAAATTCTCGACCGATTCATGAACTTCAATTTTCTCCACTCTCCATTCTACTCCGTTCGCCGGTTCGACAGTTCGCGCTGCTCATTTCTGGGGCAGCGTTTTTTATGGGCCATTGGCAAGTAAATTTCCCACTTGCCAGCGGAAATTGCCGTCCGGAAATTATTGTGTGTGTGCGACAAGGCAAGAGAAGAATATGAAAAACGTGCGGGACACTATGGCCGGGGAGCAGCTACGATTGGGTGCTCAATCTGCTGGAATAGAATACTTTGCTTTAATTAAGGAATCAACAAGTTTACACAGTCACACCTTAAGAGTACCCCTATTTGATATTGAGAAAAAGGGTTTACCTCATTCGATTATAGCTCCGTGTAAAGAATGTTTTTTATGGCTTTGCTTGGCCAAAAAGCAATCATTTTGTTTATTGCTCTGCTCGATGCACCTTTAAATTCCAAAACAAATCCCATTCAATTGAATTTCCACAATTGAATCAGCTTTTTGTATTTCAGCGCACGATGTGCCATTCTTTTGTCATACATATTGCATAAAACAATTCAATTTAATACATATTCCATTAAACATAATTTTTTTTAGCTCTTTCTGTCTCTAGCTCGCATTTTGCCATCCTCATTCCGCTGGAGCCTGTTGCGCGCTTAGGGATTTGCCTGCTTCGCTTGGCTTACACACAAATAGCGCTTTCTCCCTTTCATTCTCCTTCTCTCTCCATCTCTCTCTCTGTGTGTGTGTGTGTGTGTCATGCAAATGAAGGCCGACACAAAACGTATCGGCTTCCATTGTTTTCGGTGTGGTTTCCTTTTTTTATGCTCTGACTTTTTGTTATTGAAATTTAAAACATTGCGAAAATCAATTTGCTGCAAAGCAAATTCTCTCAAATTCCCCTCGGCCTCTGTGCGTATCGTATACACATACATACACATATATAATTAAAATTGTCGATTGTAATATTGGTTTAATTTTCCACAGCGACGTCGCCAGCCAGAAATAATAAAGTAATTTTTCAGCCGGCATTCGAAGTTATTCAAAGAAAACTTCAATTACCAAAGCATACAGAAAAGTTTCCTGCGACTTTTCACTCAGCGCTTTTTTCAACAGAGTCTAAGGAAAACTTTTGAGTAAACTTTGTTTATTTAATGAAAACTAACATAATTATGCAACACAATCAGCAGAAGCTTGCAAGCATCAGCTCTATGTAATCTTGATTTTAATGAAACTGTTTTAAAATCCTTTTAGTTATAATCTTAGTGTAAAATTCAATTTAAGTCAAAAAAGATTGAATAAGTTTTTGGTGAATAAAAAGAAGTCATCGTTTCTATATCTCCACAGTCAGTTGCTTGCAGTCTTTTCCGATCTCTCTTTCTCTCTCCTGTACCTGTATTCCCCATATAACTTTCAAGTCTCATGTGCTTGTCTATATTTGACAATAACTATCGCAGAGAGCATAAATCATAAACATCGAGTAGACAGCTTTATGACCCACAACAAATTGATTTATTTTACTTTCGCTCTGTGACACACAAGAAGTTAAGCTGTCACTTCAGCTGAAGCGAGTCTAAGCTAGAAATACTTCTAATAGATTATTGCCAACGTGCTGCAATTACCAGTTAAAGAGAAACTCTTCGGGAAAGTGTAAATATCAAAATAATCTTAAACCCACATCGAGGCTTATACAACAAATAAGCTGACTAGATAGATAGATATGCAAATATTTATTTTCGCACTAAATATTCACGATTAAACGGGAGAATTGCTGCAGGTTAGAAGCTGATAAAAGCAGCAAATGCTTGCAACGACAACAAGAAAGGAAACGACAAATTGCCGCCAGCGTTTTTTCGAATAACAGCAACAGCAACACTGTAAAAGGCGGCAAACAATGCGAGCAACTACAGAGAAGAAGCGTGCAGCACGCACGTAAAGCGTAAAGCAGGCAGCGAGGCAAACAAGGAGACAAGCAATTGCTTTTAATGTCGATGATTAAACGCTTAAACCGAGCCACTTAAATGCAGCTTGTGCCTTGTTCTGTTGTCTACTTTTGGGCCATTTAACCGACAGCCGACAGTCGACAGCCGACAGTTTGCAAAGAGTTTGCACGGCGCACAGCGATTGTTAAATGGGGCGTATGAGTAACGTGCAGCGCTTAGAATTACCAAATTAATGCCCAAGTATACTTTCGCTTTTTTACCACTCTCTCTCCCTCCCTCTCTCTTTCTCTCTCTCTCTCTCTCTCGCTCATTGTGCCTCTCGTTATCTGCTATTATTAGCCATTCATGATGTATTTCTTTGCTCTGCTCCTTTGGCAACAAGGAAGCACAAAGTTTCACCAAAGCGCTATGGACATCGCAACCAAATTTTGTTTAGTATTTCAACTTTTTTATTAAATTTGCCCACCGAAGTTGGGCAACTTTGTTGCCGCTTTTGTTGCTGCCTCTTAATGCTGCTTTGTTTATTAAATAAATATTTGCAACAACTTTTCGGCTTGCCGCTTTGATTGGCCGCACAAAAGGTGCAGGTCGCAATAGGAGAAGATACAAAATAAGCGTAAATCTTGAGGAACATAATAATTTAATGAGCCAGATAAAAATGCAAAGTGCATTAAAGAAAGCTTGTTAATTTAACAACGCACCATCCAAATGCTTTCTAACTGACCCACTTCAAAGTCTCGCTTCGAAGAGAAACTTAAGCTGGGTCCCCAAAATTTGAGTACAAAAGAAAAATTTCTCAATAAATCGTTAATTATGCATTAAAATTTGCCCTCTTTGCTGCGCATTAAAATTGTTGTCAAATTCTTTATTTCCATACAGACCAAGATCCCATAAGCTGCTGCCGGCCCCTGAATCGATTGCTTGGGGTCAACAAAGGACAAGAATGATTTGAATTGGCTTCCTCTCAAATCTCCCAAGCACATCCCATTTTGGCATCCCAACACAGTAAATAAATAGCCAAATCAAGCGGAAACTTGGTCTGTGTGTGTGTGTGTTTGTGTGTATCTGTTTACAGTTATCAGGTGTCAATGGCGAATCAAGCAAAGCGAAACCCATTAAATAAAACCGACGCTCAACCACACCAAATTGCCATTGCGGCCACAGTGCTCCGCTTGTGTATCTTCGAGTGGCTTAAATGCCCGACACTCGGTTTGCACACTATGGCTCGCATTACGCATACGCCACCGGGCGCATTACGCAAACTACACTCGGGCTTTGTTTCCCAGGCCATAAACCAAGCGAAACGGCACGTGCCCTGAACAAATATTTGCATTGCAATGCAACAAGGAAGCCATGTTGAATGTGCCACACCCCTTTCGTGGCACCACCCTCCCCCCTGCCGCTCCTCATGCCACACTTCCCTTAGCAGCGCAACAGTTTTCTGGCTTCAGGGCATATCTGATCACCGTTCAAGTGGCCTGCGAACTGTTTACTGTTTACTCTGCCCCATTCCACCCCCCGAAAAAGTAAATAAATATATTTGAGGCACGTAAAACGGACGCACATGATGCGATAAGTTTCGTGAATTCATCTCGACATTCAATTCAATTCGGCGTGTAATAAAAGCTTGCCCCGGATAAATACAAGTTATGGACCCATTTTGCGTTGCAAAGAGCACAGCGAGCAAAGCAAATCCTTTACTTCACTGCTGAATGGACTCGACTATGTGCGAGTTCATTGTGAGTACGATATGTAAGAGGAGCAGGCGCTCGCTCTGTGTGCGCCATTAAATACAGCTACAATGGGGCAAAATATGTTCATCTATCTATGCCATAAGCTGGTGGGGCGCAAATTTAAGGAATCACCAAATAGAATTCCAAACACGTTCATAAAACACACACACACACAGGCGAACACACACCCCCAGAAAGGTATATACATCTTGGGTTGACACGCACAAGTTTTTCAATATGAGAAACGCAACCAATGCACGTTCCAATAAATTACATTAGAAAGGCGCACAAGGAAGCAGCTGGCTCCGTTTTTAAATTTCCCAAAAAATGGAAATATAATAAACCATTCCAATTTTGAACTACACTTTAAAATTAGAGCCAATAAACTGTGCAGTTAAATCTGTTGTACATTTCGCAAGTATTACAACTATTTAAGTATTGCCAGTTGCAGTTGCTGCAGCCACTTGAGCTTGCACTAAATGCGCCCACAGCGACGGATGTACACGTATTCTTGCCACTCTAAGAGTCTTACGGCCCTCTCTCTCTCTCTCTCTCTGTCTCTCTCAACTGCCCCCACTAATAGCCAATGATTATTTTGCTCGTTCTGCATATAATTCATTCATAAAACACACTGAGAAGAGCGGCCAAAGGGGCCCAGAGAGACCAACTGGCACGTAGCATGTTGACAGCGAGGCGTCGCGCACGTGGCGCCCATGGTACCGTTGCTTCCCCTTCACGCCAACACGCCTCTACAAGCCCCTCATATATATGTATATATATTCTTCACCCGCAGCGAATGCGCGCCAAGAAAATTTCCCAAACAAAGCCAGACAAAATTTCCCACTGTTTGCTGGCCAAGAGAGAGCAAACTCAAGAGAGCGCAAGAGAACACGCAGAGCTGCCTGCGTCAACTGCGACTGCGGCGGCAGCAGCGACAGCAACTGCCTTTCACTGGCTTTTCAGACCCAATGGACCAGTTTGGAAAATTCGCACAGTCAGTTTGTTTTAAAATTTTGCCGCGTTGCGTTCGCCTCGCTCCAGCTTCGCGCGCCAACAACCGACAACAAAATACTGAGAAAATACTTTTTCAAAAAACATTTACGCGCCAAAAGAAAAACAATTGAGTGAAATTAAGTGTGCAAAAAAAACAAATAACAAAATTGAAATTGGCAAAAAATTTAAATGGAAAAGCGCAATGCATTTCATCGTGCTCATTTAAAAAATAATATAAGATCGCAAACATTCGCGTTGACTAATGCAGGCAATTTTCAACGCTTCGCTTTGGTGATGGAGCACAAAAAAATATTATAAAATAAATATATAGTTGTGTGTCATAATGGCAACTCGTGCGACGAAAACTTGAGACGATAAGGAAAAGTAGCGCACTACGATAATGAGCTGCTGTGGATATGGAGCAATAAAAGTGCCGCCAATCTGACTGAATACTCGAAAGTGCATGAGTATTTTGTTTGTGCCAACTTCCCGAAAAGTGAAATGTTCTTTAGAATAGTAAAAATCTGTGGCTATCAATCGATTCAATCAGCGACAGAGAGACGGCTCAGATTTTATGAAAAATGTGCGTGCATTTGCCATATGTGAAAAGTCGGTTAATAACTCTGATTGCAGTAAAGCTAAAGCTGGAATTTAATTTCGAATAACTTGAATTGAATATAGTTTAAATAGTTGAATGTGAAAAAGAAATATCAAATCTTAATTTCTGGAATATTTGTGTAAGTCTTAAGATGTATATTAAACATTTTTTGAGCTCAATTGTAATGCAAGACATGACCAATTTGAATGCAAGACATGACCAATTTGAATGCAATTCGATAAAGCAAATCATATATAAGAGCTTATACTTATTACCAATCCTTAAACTCATTTAACTGTTATGCAATATCTGACCAATTGGAATGTAGTTCGTGGAAGTAAACAATATACACGAAAATTCCTGAATCTGACGAGATTATTTTCTAATGAACTCTATTGGGGGCTTAGACGAAATTCGAAATAACTCTCAGGAACTTTGGCAAGAATTCCAGGAACACTTTAATACTTGTGTGATTACTTGTGGTCCATTTCGGGGGAAAACAAACTGCTTTACTCCACAAATTGTCAGTTGCACGCGCTGCACTCTGGAGAACAGTGTGTGCAATTCATGGCTGTGCGTCTGTTGTGGTGGGAGCGGCAAGTACAAACATAATTAACAACAATAGTTTTACGTTCCGGCAAGTGTTCGCTTCAATGGAAATGGATGACACGTGGCCAGGTTGTTAATCAAGACCGAGCAGAGCAATAACTAACAAACAAGCTAGAGAACACGCAACGATCTCAAATGTAAATTAATTAAAAATGAACTTGAGCGTGTGTGTGTGCGTGCGTGTCTCTCCCACTCTCTGCCACACTCACTCTCTGTTTGCAGACATTAAAAGCAAATGGTGGATAAAGCAAAGAATCATGGCACAGTAAATAAGGTGTAACGGAAGGAAGCCGGCGGAAATCAAAGCAACGCCTGCATACAGTCAACTTCGCGGTGTCCTTCACTCGGCACACACGCTTCCTACTCTGCTTGTACTACTCCTTCCCCTCCTCCTTCTCCTCCTCCTGCTCCTTCTGCAGCTGATTACGTAATTACGTGAATGTAAATTTTTTTCTGTTCGCTTACATTGTTTTGCCAGGCAGCAGGTGGGAGGGAGGCAGGGAGGCAGGGGGACGAAGCTGCAGAGTCACGAGCAATTAAGAGAAGCCAAATAGCACGCGCGCATAATATGATGTAGGAAGTCTGGTTTTGAATGCGACAGGAAATGACACGAGCCCCAACACGAGCCCACGACACAAAACTATCAGCAGCTGCGTATTGGAGCACAATTGTCCTTGTCGCTACAGACCTGAGTGCACGTCTTGCTTCTTAACCCACCTCTCCCCCCTCTGCACAGTATGTAAAAACAGTGAACAACAACTCACACTCCATCGGACAAGACAGAGATTTATAACCCGAAAAACCCAAAACCAAATGGTTTCCCCTTTTTTTCCGGCTGTCCCTTGTACCTTTTTGTCAGTCTTGTGGTTTCTCCTTGGGTTCCTGCCAGCCGCTGCTCGCATTTTCTTTAAAGCTCTCAGTCAGGAAATTAAACTATTAACTTGCTTTTCTTTTTGCCCATAAACTTTTAATGACACCCGAAAAGGTGTCATGGCGGGCAAATTACGTGAAAGAAACAGACCATTTGCAGCGCGCAGCCAGGCAGACATACTACTCCAGGCATACTAGATGATGCCTGGAGATAAGTGAAGTCGGTAAAACTTTAGTGGCAAATCGACGTAAAATAATGTTGATTACCTCAAGTATTTGGGCCACTGTGAAGCTGTTTAAGTGCTGTCAGCAACAGGCATAGAAGTTCGCACAGTGCCACAAGTGTTGCCACAAGCAGATGCTGCAGTAGGTCGGTTTGGTAACTTATCCAAAATAGGTTAAGTTGGCAAAGCAAAAAGGGACAAACTTGGGTTAGGGCTGAGCACGACGAAGATTGTCAGTCACAACAGTTCGACAAACTTCAATTTATCACAATATTAATTGCATTTTCCGATTTAAATATATATAGTATTCTGCAATAAATATTATGCTCTCTCTGCTCCTCTCTTTAAGTGAATACAATTTTTAATTTAAATTAATAAAATTATTTTCCAAAATCCAATATACTTCCTACAATAATAACAATCAGAGTGCATATTTTTGTAGGCCTATTGCCACTTTGGCATTGTCTCGTTATTGTTGTTGTGCTGTTGCATAGTCGAGTCCACAATTAATTAATTTCAACGCGCCCACTTAATATTTTATTCACTTTGAAGGCAATAAAATTTCCGTAAATATTTTGAGAATCCAATCATCGTTGTGCTAAGTGTTGCCTGCAATAAACTGAATTATAAATATAAGCTCTGCCATTTATCATGGGCATATTTCAATTTTAAATTTATACACTACACATGTAGATTTATGTACTTACCACCACAGATACACGCACACACACAGACACACACATGTTGAGTGGCCAAGTGGCGCCGCCGGACACATTGCATTCAATTTAATTCAATTCAATCCGATTGAATTCGGTTATATTCATTCAAGACGTTCCTGTCTGCCAACGGGGCATCTGATCAAATTCCTTATCGCAATCTCAGCAGCGTAAACTGCCCCCTAGTAAAATCTGGCAACATTGATGGATCTCATGCATTGTTGTAGTAGCGAGCACACATTCAAGTCGAGCCAATCAGAAGTGACGCGTAAACAACAAGAAATCAAATCGAAATAAACAGAGACGGAAATAATCAATAGTGCTGAACTGTATGTGGACGGCTAGATACTCTATCAATAAATCAACTAGTTTCTGTTTAGTTCTATAATAATAATAATTATATAGAAATTAATGATTAATAATTATATAGAAATTATATATACAGAAAAACTATAAAGATTTTTATCAAACAACTTACTTTCATGATATTTTATGTATTGTATATTGTTCATCGAAGATATGAAGATTTAAACATACACGTGTAGTTTAAAATCTCTAAAAATAAAACTGGTACTTTAATATATAAATATAACTCATTGTTATAGAGTTAAATTATTTAAAAGGCTTCAAATCTATAACGAACAGAGAAACAAATACAAGAAGACAGTCTTGTAGAAAGCAAAACTAATGCATTCCACATTTCTTACCAAAACTTCTTCCACCCGCAGATAAAATACAACAAACGCTTTAAGAATGCTATAAATGTGAACAACCAAATAGCAACAACAACAACAACGTCATTAACTTGTTGAGGTCTGTCAGTGCGCCAATCAATCGTAGTGAAGAACGTTGACTTTGAGCAATTGTGCGAATTCTTCTGGAATTGAGTTCTCACTGTCGATCGTCGGCTATAATTGATGATTTATCTTTTAATTGGCTGCAGCGCGAATTACTTCCATTATGCAAAAACGTTATAATCGAATCGGATAAGCACGCCCCCTTCCTCCCCTTGACAACAACATTGAGATTTACCGTAGAGCATTTTACATGCCCCTCTTCGCTGTGCACTGCCTCAGCTGCCATTTAGTCGGACAACTTGACAGACATCTCCGTGTGTGTCTGTCCACTCTATGCACATTTTATTATAAACTCGTATTTATTTAAATTTATCTCTGTTGTTGTTGTTGTTGCTGCTGTTGTGCGTATGCTGACCATCGCGATGGCCATCAAACATTTGGTATGAATTTGTTTTTGCCCGTGCAAATATGCAAAATGATTGACAGCACAATTAAGAAGCCCGCACGGCGCTCACTTGTTCGCTTGTTCTCGCACAGGTAATGCAAAATGTGCACAAAAGCACCAAGGGGAAGTCGCTGAGGTGAAGCTGCTAGAGGCAGGGGCAGGTGGAGGGGGGTATCTCACGTGTCAGCTGCAGCCTTATAAGGCATCAAATTTCTGCCGCTACGCAGTACATGTGTAACAATAGACAAAGACAACTGATGCATGTGGACACAAACACACACACATATACATATATATACAGAGAGTATAGAGTATATATATATAATATATGCACGGAAATTTTGTAACGACTCAGGGAGAAATACTTTTATTAGTTTAATCAACAATTTACAAATTACTTAAGTAGAATGCGACTTTTATAGCAAATGTATAGGAATTAATGTTATAGCAATGTTACTTATTTTTATAGCAAATGTAAAGGAATAAATCAATATAATTTAAGTTGACTTTAGGAGTTGCAACGGAAGCTTGCAACAAATGGAAGATTGATAACCTTTCAATGCAAATGAAACAAATGCAATGTGACAGACTAATTGATTCGCATAGTCGCATTACATACTTAATGTCAATATAATTGTTTGCGATTTCGAGTACTTATTGCATGTGTGGGCAATTTTTTAACGCTTTAGCTATAAATCAAATTTATTTAAATTTATTACTTGCATGTGTTTTTTTGTTGTTCGTTCTTTAGCTGTTAGTCACAGTGCTGAAGGGTCGAAACTAGGCTACACTTTTTTCCACTTGCCTCCGGTTCCGTTTTATTTTTTTTTTCAAATTGGCTAATTGCCAGTAAACAATAAGAAGAATCAAGAGAGAGAAAGAGAATGTGTGCGTTTAAAAAGAAAAATCACTAGTGAAAAAACATGTATGACAATGGGGGGGAAACAAACACGCGTCGTGATGGGCTAATTTCTGTTTGTAACACGTGGCGTATGCGCAACGTCACACATACTATGTACGCACAAACAGAGCAACTCGACACTTTTCATTCACTCTGCATGAATTGCAAATACTCGTTAATTGCAGACTTTGAGTTGATTTTTCAACCGTTGCCTTTAGTTGTTGCAGTGAGTTCTACAATAGATTCATAAGGTCACAAAGTCAATAATTAATTCCAAAACATGTATAGCAATAAGTAGCCTGCTCCCTTAAGAAAACTCTGCTGCTTGTGTACAACTGATTGTAAATCAAGTTGGCATTCTTCTTGCCGCCTTTTGGCAGACTCTCTGCAAAGCGATTTTCAACTGTCGACCATAAATCGGTGCAGTCTGCGCTCCACACGCTCCACACATAACAAATGTGCTGCAATCTTCAAGAACTTGCCAACTGCAAATTCGTTGCCAAGGGAAATCATTTGGCCCAGTCGGAGTCAGATTGAATGCCAGCCACAATTGGCTGCCACTTGCCACTTGATATTTGCCACTTGGCAGGCGGCTATCAAAAGCGATGCAAGCTTGTTAATAATCACGCAATTTGGAATGCATCAATTATGCGTTGCCGATTCCGACTCGGCCTGTCGACCTACAAAGTAACTTGCTTTTTAGATGGTTTGCAAATTGCCAATCAATGTCAAGTTCAGCTGGCTATATAGAAATATATGTATATGTATATATATATAATATGTATATTTGCTGTGACAATGCGACTTGAGGTTTCGCACGACACTTGAAATTCAATATGTGTACCCTGTACTCCTGGGGGGAATGGGGTAATATGCGTCTTGTAAAAAGAAAATACATACACATAATAAATATTTTCTTTCAATAACCTCTAGTTATTTCCTTTTATGAACATTCATTTAGTTCGAAGTACTTCAGACTCGTCTAAACTCTTGGAAGTTTCTGCCTTCTCTTTGTACTTCGGCATATCACAAGTCAAAGTTGATTCAAAGCTGAAATTCGCAATAAAATTGTTGTGCGGTTGGCCACAAATGAATTCAGTGCAGTTTGCACCAATTAGAATGATAACTTGACTGTGGCAATGTCTCTCTTTCTGTTGGTTTTTTTGAATTTCTAACAGCTCATGACATTTTTCAATTGAAATGCAAACAGAATATTTTCCAAAATGTTTCCATAAAATACTAAAACTAGAAAAACAAAGAGAGAGAGAGATAGAGAGAGAGAGAGAGAGAGAGAGATAGAGAGAGAAAGAGGTGTAGAGAGTTGGGGGCAAATGCAATAACATGCTCTTGTGCTCCGTTGCAAGTACGGTTCATTGCACGTTGCACTGTCATCTATTTTTTTATGGCTGTCGCAAAAATAAATTCAGATATTTTACAGTTGACAACTCGCCTCGATATCACTTCTTTCGGGTGGTGTCTGTCTATCCTCATCATCCAGCGTGCCTGGCATATTTATCTGCACAAGTAAGAAACAAAGCGCGGCACTTGCGATTGGAACTTTGGGTCGAAATTCCCAAGTGTACAAATGACGGGCAGCCTGATTAATAGCCAGGCATATATCTCTATATAGCGGGTCTATATATGTACATATATACAGACTGTGTGATATGCCTAGGCGCCTCTGACTTGGCATATCATTGTCTGGGCATCGCTATTAAAGCACACGAGTTATTTGGAAAATTCGTGCAAGGCAACCACAACACAATATACAATACACACAGATGCAGCGGCAACAACGGGCACAACAACAACAACTACATGAAATAACCAAAATACTGTGAGTAAAAAACGAAAATTTATCGATGCTTACTTCCGCAAACAACCGCAACAATAACAACAGCAACAACAACAACAGGAAGTAATGTGCTTAGGCAATGGCAAAGAAAAACATTCAGAAAATAGGGAAAATCTGCTATTGATAACGACTTGTGTATGCCCTTTGGTTATGGGGAGGATGGAGAACAGACATGGGAGGGAAATTTATTTATTTATTTACTTGATTTGAAATTAAAACTATTAATTAAAAGTAAAGTAACATTAAAATTCACAACATCTAGAAGTTTAACATTTTAAATATTATTTATTTAAAATATGGAAAATAGTAATTATTTTAAAATATAAGAAAAAGTTTAGAAAAAATAATGGTTTCTATAAAAAGCAATATATTTAAAAATCAATAAAAATATTCAAAAATATTCTTATTATTTTCATATTTAATTTTATTTAGAATTGATTGCAAAATATAAAAAAAATTCACAAGCAACATAAATAAATATATACCTTATAAGCAGCTTTTCATTATTTATAATCCCATTTCCATTCTTATTTACGTACTCAAATCTGGATAAATAAATTATTATTGTGAGTGTATTTTGAGTGTACACTGTACTGTACTTAATTTTAAATGTATAGTATGTTTGTGTTAGGAACAGCTTTATTGGGAATGGGGGGAAACTCTTTTATGGCAAATATATGGTACAGTTTTAGCTCAGGTGTTGCCAAGTCGACGGCAAAGTGGGCAGACCACGATGCACAGCAACCGCCCGAAGGGCGAAGCATTTATAAAACACTTTCGGCCATTTCTCTTCATTAACTGTATGCCAGACGGAAGTAGTCCGAAGGAGCTGGCTAGCAGGCCCTTTCCAACAAAGTCCCCATATTCCCCAGCCCCGTCGTATGTAAGTGTGTGTGCGTGCTACTGCCACACTTCAACATCAGCCTGCAGCATCTTCGTCGTGCCTAATGAAGTTTTCACACAAATTTCTCGGCAATTTAAGTGTCGGACTTCGCATAATTGATGAGTACCGGCGACGCGGCGACACTTTTGACAAATCACAACGGCCGGACAAGTTGCAATTAAGTCTCCGCTTCCCTCTACTGTTGTTTTTGTGTTTATTGTTGTTGTCGCAGCGCGTCTTTTATTAATAATTTGCTATAAGTCTTGGGCGCAGCAAAGTGTTAATGCTGTTGAGCTGCGGTAAATTTGCTGCTGTAATTGAAGCCAAAGCCTTCTTGTTGCCTTTGTTAACAAAGTGGGCGTGGCAGCAGCTTGTACACGTAGCCGAACATGACCATAAAGTGTCGACAGCAGCAGCAGCAGCAGCAGCTGAAGCAGTTGAAATTCAAGTCAAGCGCAGCGCAGATGCAGCGCACCGTTAATAATTAATTACATAATTAACCGCAAATTAAGGCACACACGACTGGCGACAACAGCAACACCAACAACAGCAACAACAGCAAGAACATGTATACAATGTCAACACAGTTGGCCAATAATCCAGTCGAGCTATCGCAGTACAATGCAATCGAACGGAACAAGCAGCAGGCTAAATCGATCTGCTTAGTCAGCGGGAATATCTAGCGGGCAGCATCTGCCTGGCGTCTGAAATTGATCATGATCTGGCTACGTATGTGATAAGCCTGTTGGGCCGGTCGATCGACTGACTAAAAATAGCCAATATGTAGTGCAAGCGATCGGCAAATAAATATTGTGTTGCAAGTAAATATTATTTTTCACTGTTTTCTTTTTTCTGTAGTTTTTCCCTCGCTCTGCTTTTTTTTATTTATTCGCTTGCCTTGTTGCTGTTGCTGTTGCTGGCTGTAGCTATTGCTGTTGCTGTCACGGACTGTTGTTTGCACATCCCCATGCCATTTGGCCGTGAAATGAGTTTCGCAGCTTGCCATTTGCATGCGCTGAGAAATCTCTTTAAGAAGAGACGCAAGCAAATATTGAGTATACGCAACGTTGCACCAGCAAATGAACAAACATTAAGGCGTAATTTAACATTATTTGAATACCTTGAAGGCAGCTCAGTCTGGCTTCATTTTGCCATTTAATGACTTTAATTTTTTAGCGGCATTTTTAGCTGATTTACTTGCAAGAGCATTCAAATGTTGCATGTGCAAGAACTGCTACATTATGCAGGTGCCACAGACTGCTTACCTTGCATGTCAGGTCACCAGCATCATTCACTCTTTGTCACTTTGTCCTGCGGCACAGCGGCCATTTTGCAACAATCAAACAAAAGCTAGTCGCGCCGCAAAGCCGCCCGCCAGCCTGACGGCGACTCATTAAAACGCCAAAACACACACACACACACACAGGCACACCCGAGCGTAGTATGCGTGTGTGTGTGCAGACACGAACCACAACAACAACAGGTGCAGAACTTGATGAAACGAGGGCATGCCAAGTAGTTGCCAGGACAAACTTTAAATTGCAGCGACATCATTAAAGGTTGACACATGCCCCCATCTAACCGGCCAGCCTGCCACCTACCACCTGCCTATCCGCCTCCCTACTAACTCCTTTCTGTGCTGCCATGTGGCTAGCACTCAAATTAAGTCGGCCGAGTCGGCTGTCAAAGCAATCGCATTATAAATGCATATGAGGAGCGACCCCCCCGACATCAACTTATGTTTAGCACCCTCCCCACGGGCAGTCAACTCTGACGAGGGGAGGCGAGTCGAGTCGAGTGCCGTCACTCGGTCCACTTGTAGCGGCTGCTGTCAGATTACCTGCGCAGCAACCCATTCCCCCAACTCCCAACCTATCGCCCCCCTCCCCCCCCCTCCGTTTTCGACAGCTCGCACTAGCGACAAATCCAATCAAAAAGAATATTCACTCTCAGCGCAACCGCAGCAGCTGACCGAAATTGCGAATTACGGCTCCGTTGAGGCTAACAAAAATAACGGTAAATGGCAGCCATTAGCACACCGAAGTTGCCATGCACTAGCTAACGGCACCTAATGGCCAGCTGTACACGAAAAGAATGTCTCTTTAAACAAGTTTCTGAACAAAATTCAAGCAGAAATCGCGCTGTTTCTGCTTAAAGAAGTAACAGAACTCCAGAATAATTGTATAAAATATACATACATACACACATATGTAAACATACATACTGTATACATATTAATTTCAGTAATTACCACAAATGTAAGCAAATAAAATGAACAAGTTTAACTTATGAAATACAATCAGCTTTGTTGCAATTCGAAGGTGAAAATGTATTTAATGAAAATTACAATTTTTGTTCAACAAATTTATTGTGGCTCGAAACATAATCCCTTCAAAATCCCTTGAATTGCAAAAGCAGATTGCATTTCTGACTGATTAAATTACCAATTTACAGTAAATTTAAATTATCATGCCTGCCACAAAACGTTGCAAAATTTAAACTAAACTTTTTAGAAATTATAATTTAATTTGCTTAAAATCTTCGAGAAAGTTTTCCTCTTTAAATCTAATCAAGTCGAGCAATGAATTTGTGTGGCAACAATAAGAAATATGCAAGCTCGTCAGCGCGTTGCTCATGTTGCAATCTTCGAAACGAATCCGTATTCACATTCACTCGGCCAGGGATGCTGCATGCAACGCGAACAAAGTGCGTTCCATTTATTTTCATTTTTTGACAAAGCAAAAATTTTTCATTTTACCAAACACCAAATTGCAAATGGCGGTCGGGATGAGTGTCTGTGTGAATGCATGTGAATGTGTGAGGGTTTGTGTGTGTGTGTGCTGCGTGCTGCGGCGTTGCCTCTAACGAAGCCCGTTATCACACGCCCCTGCTCTCAAACGCAGCCTTTGTTGCGGTTGATTGGCCAAATCACTTGCATACTGAATGCACTTTTTGCATGTGGCACCCACTGTGCACAGGCAAAATAGTTTGCCAACAAATTTCGGCGATCAAAAAATGTTGCAACAATATTTCGACACGGGTTTACGACACCCAATTGGGCTGAAGTGCCGTGCGACAGAGTTTGACACAATTTGTTGGCAAACTTTAAACATCATTTAAATTTACTTAATGAAAGTGCGAGTGCGGGTGTCTGAAGGGGATGTGCGGCAACGGGGGAGGGGGGAGAAGGTAAGGAAATATGAGACACAGCTGCGACCGCAAAATTTGCATAAATCTTCGTACGGCGTGGTGCATTTTTAATTAACCCTTTACGCTGTCAGTCTTAAAAAGTGTATTTCCAGGGCCTTGTTTGCCTGCGTGTGTGTGTGTTGGGGTGTGTGTGTGTGTTGGGTGTGTGTGTGTGTATGTGACTGGGTGTATGTGTGTGTGCGTGGGCGTGTGAGCTCATTATCAGTGTACGCAGAGGGTCGCTTATTCAGGCCGCAAGTTTGCAAGCAAACAAAAAATGTTGCGGAGGCGCATTGCATATGGCAGTGTCTGGCAACTGGCAACTGTCAACTGGCAATGGCTGCCAAACAAAACAACAAAAGACTGCTTTTGTAGTAGGCGTCATTGCAGGGCCAGCATAGCCCACCAGCCAACCAGCCAGCCTCTGCTTGCCTTTTGTTGCACATCTCTTTATTGCTACTGCTGCTGCTGCTGCTGGAGTCCATTAAGCGCGATCTGCCGCCAGCTGCCAGAGTTGCCAGAGCTGCCATTCTATTGCATTCAGCTGCGCATATTGACAGGCCAGCAATGTAAACAACAACACGCACACATATTCACATCGACCTGAACATATTTAAAACCATTAAACATGACATGATATTTGTTGTTGCATTTCCATTCACGCCTGCTAATTAAGCTGAGAGTTCTTGCGAATTCGCTCGACTGTTCGCTGACCACAAAACATGCCCCATGCAAATTATTGTACAACATGTTGATTTGCCACTAATTAGAAATTAATGTAAACTGATGGGACGACAGCGACAGACTGATTGATCTCATGTGTCAATCAGTGTGACAACAAAGAGAGATACAAAAACAGGATTCAAATTTTTAAAATTACAAGTGTAGAATTATGGAATACTGAAAGGAAACTATTGTATAATTATTAAATGAAATGAGAAGGAAATGCTTTCATCCCCATGCATACTCCTGTGTCCTCCAATCGTTCCTACACTAGTTACATATAATGGGGAATAATATTAATATCACGTTTATTACTGCCTTCATTTGATTGACGCATGCCGAAGGTTCTATACCTTTGCAGGTTCTTGTATACCCCCATCGCTCCAATACTATTTATATATAATGTTACAGAATTGAATGGTATTGTGTATGTTCAATATTATGTCTCACTTTGATTGGCATTATTTCTAAAATCAGAACAGGACTTCATACAAAAACCTGTATTTCGGCTGGTTATTATTATGACAGCTATGTATATGTTACAGTGTTCAGATTTTGATGAAATTTTATATGCATATTATATTTACCGAAAAACTCCGACATTGTAAATATCGTTGCAATAACTTAACAAATAACAAAAATCGGCAGGTAGTTTGTATGGCAAATATACGATATATCAGTCCGATTCGACTCTTTCGGACTTATTTACAGCGTTCAGAGGAGAAGAAGAAGAAGAAGAAGAAGAAGAAGAAGAAGAATCATGTATGCCTAGTTTCATTAAGATAGCTTCCAAACTAAGAGACTAGTTTGCGTTGCAACAGACAGACAGACGGACAAAGTTAGTTCAATTCGTCTACTTATGCTGATTCAGAATATTAATACTTTATAGGGTGGGAAGTTTTTCTTAAGCAAACTCATGGCAAAAATGTAAATACTCTCTGCAAGGGTTTAAGAATTATACTGAAATTAGCAGGTTTAAAATTGTTAAGCCAATCTTAATGTTGATAAGTTGGAGAGGAGTAACCATTTGAAAGTGAATCATTCCTAACAAACAAAAAGTCACTGCTTATGCAAATGATTTGAGTTCTATGAATAATATGATAATGGATATACTCGAGTACAGCTTTTTGTATTAGGAATAAGATTTCAAACTGGCATTCTATTATTATTCAGCTTTCCTCTAAAGAAATGTCGAAAAGCTTCTCTTAAATGAATTGATATAATTGCACTAAGAAATGTTTTTCTCTGTCTTATTGCAGCAGCTCTTCAGTCAACTCTTAATCAAGCATCTTGAACAACAGCACAAACAAAAGAGACTACAACAGCAACAGCAACAACAACAAGAACAATCAAAACAACAACGACTGTTGCTGCAGCAAGTTGTTGTTGTCATTAAGCACGCCACACAGCTTTAGAATGAAATGGAGATGCAAAGTGCGGCTGGTCATGGACCAACAACAACAGCAACAGCAACAGCAGCAACAGCAACAACAGCAGCAACAGCAACAACTGCAGCAGAGTCCGCTGAAGGGGCAGCTGCGACAGAAAGTGCAACATTCACATTTACGGCACGCGACTTCCATTGTCGTGTGGCAGAGACTACGTCCCAGCATGAACTCTGGCAGCCTTTTATTAACTGCGAGGCGACACAGGGCAGCAACAACAACAACAACACGCTCACAACAACATTCCAATGCACTTTGCAGGCATTCGATAGACACGAGCAGAAGGCACTTTATGCATGTAACGACACGCTCGCAGAGTCGACGGAGCTGGGGGAGCTGGCAACGGAGGCAAGCTCTGTCTACTCGCCCTCCAACTCCTCCTCGTTCACATCCTGCACACTAGAAACGCATGTGCTGAGGCCGCCGCACGAGGCGTATGCGCAATTTCAACTGGCCGTTAGTGATAATGTGAGTGATACGCTTAGTTTTAGTGCCAATCGATGCAGTGGCCAAGTGCTGCTCTGCAAGCAGGCGGAGCAAGAGGCCGACAGCCCTAGCTATGGCGAGACGTTGCTCTGCCAACTGCAGCAGCAGCAGCAACAGCAACAGGAACTTTCGCCGACAACATTGCTTGACTATCACATTGAACTGGGCAACGACAGTGGCAGCCTGTGGTCGTGGCTGAACCTCAGCGAACTAGTCGACACTGTGAGTGTCATGGGCAATGAAAGTGTCAGCAATGCAACCGCCACTGCCACCAGCAGCAGCAGCAGCCTTGACATGATACTGTCCAACTACACGCTCTCCGACACGGCCCTGACCACAACAACGATGGCGACGGCAACAGACATTGTCATATCACGAAATATTTTCGACTACACTCCCCATGGTTACGATTGGCTCTTTCTGTTCGTCGTCTTCTTCATCTTTGCCGGTGGCCTGGGCAACATACTCGTCTGCCTGGCCGTCGCCCTAGATCGCAAGCTGCAGAATGTGACAAACTATTTCCTCTTCTCGCTGGCCATTGCCGACCTGCTAGTCAGCCTCTTTGTCATGCCCATGGGAGCGATTCCAGCGTTTCTGGGTAAGTACTGAGTAAGACAGTGTGATGTATTGAGCTCCTGTCTCGTTGCTGTGGGTAATGCACATGTGCATGAATTATTCCGAGACGGCAGGTTGCACAAACAACTCATGCCTCACTTGCCTGCAACAGTGAAAATTACCTTTAAGCTGCTTTGACTTTTCCGCGTCTTAAGTCTGCGGCTTCTCAAAGTGTTCGGCAAATGGATCGGCTCCTGTTCTTGCTGCTGCTTTATTTATTTATTTTTTCATTAACTACCTGCACTTTACTTTGATTTATTATGGCTTTCTGTACCGTATTTATGCCAGCTGTGTGCCATAAAAAATGCACTTAATGACTTTCTGATTGCTTATAAAATGTTGTGTAAAGTCGAAAAAACTTTTGACAATCAAATTGCAATTTGGAAACTATAATTTCATTTGATTATTTATTTTACCTTAAGTTGAAATATTTAAATAATTAAAGAGTGCGGGAAAAATGTGTTGTTTTAGTAATAAAATACTTAATAATATTATTTGTGGTAAAAGTGATGTACTACAACCTTGTAGATCTATGTTACACCCTTCTCGGACCATTGGACCATTGAAAATGGTCAAAAAAGGGTATACTAACTTTGTGCAAATGTATGTAACGGGCAGAAGGAGGTGTCGGAGACCCCATAAAGTATATTTAGTCTTGATTTTGCCTAGAGTGGGCCTAGAGATATACTTTGTATGAGTTGAAATGTTGTTTCATTCTAAATAGGTCTTCAATTCCAACCAGCCTGACATTCGTTCCCAGTCTAATGTGTCTCTTGTGATCTCAAACAGTATGTCTGCCGGCTCTCATAAGCAAAAAAAAGTATTTTAGTTCTTATAATCACTATCAACACTATAAACTACCTTGGAAATTATAATTTCCATTTTCTTTTATTAAATAAATGTAAATTAATTTCATTTATATAATTTTAAATCTAAACAAAGTTAGTATACCCTTTTTTGACCATTTTCAATGGTCCAAGGGTATAACAAGTATTTCTACTTGCAAATAGAAAAACCCAAACTTAAATAGTTTATTAAATTCTCTTCAACATTTTTATTGCACAAGTACTTCTTTATTTAGTTATTTTAAATTTTAAATATATTTTTGAAAAGTTAAAAACTCAATTGACGCTTTATTAAATGCCGAAGAAGATATGCAAATTGGTTGTACTTGTCGGAACTAGCTTAAATTTGCGGTTGTGCGATAAAACCTGACACAATGTCAGTTAAATATGTAAACAGTATTATGAACATGTTCGTGCTTGTCTAATTTGCATGTGCCACAGATAAGGTTTGCCTCTGTCCGTCCGTCCGCTGTGCCCTGCTGTGCAGCAGAGCTCAACGTAGCATGAATAGATCAAACACATAAATTGGGCTCACATTATGCTGCTGATGTTGCTGTGCAGCGAAAGCCTCAAAAGCCCAAAAACCTCAACCCATAACCGGGCTCAAACAGCTGCCGTGTGTGTGTGAGGGTGTGTGTGACTGTGTTTGTGTGTGTGGCTGTGTTTGTGTGTGCCTGCAGGCACTAACAACATTAGCGAATTTAATTTGATTATAAACGCATTAGTTGTTCAGCCAAAAACGGACATTGATAATGTGCGCGACCAGCCAGAGAACTACAGGGTATGCAGCAACTGCAAATCCCCCTGCTGCTGCTGCGAATGGGTTGCAGCAAGTGAATTAGTTAGTCGCTTTGAGCTCAATTACTGTGTCCTTGCCACAGACAAGTTGATTCCTTTGCATCTCGTTGTCGCTGTCTGTCTGGCCTCGTGTATGTGTATGGGTGTGTGGGTGTGTGTGTGTGTGTGTGTGTGTAAGTGTGTGTGGCTTGGCCTGTGCCTGCAATGCTTTAATTTCTCTAGCATTCTTCGGCTTGTACTTGCTCTTGTTTTATTTGCGGTTTACATTCGCCTTTGCGCGCCGCGTCTTATGCAACAGTTTTCAGCTGCTGCTGCTGTTGCTGCTGCTGCAGCCCGGGAAAACTTTCGCATTGTGGCACTTGCGCTGCAGCGCTGTCGGGAGGGCAAGGTCTTTGTTTTCACGCTCAAGTTGCCTGTGGACGACGACGACGACGACAGCCAAACTAAATGTAACTAAAAGCCTTAAGTGTGGTTTTAGCCGCAACAACAACAACAACAACAATTGGCCAACAGGAAACATTGCGCTGTGTGTGTGTGTGTGTGTGGGTTGGTAGTTTGTTTCCTTTATTTTCTGCTTTACTTTGGCTCGACATTAACTTGGCTTACGCCTGGCCTGGCCTGGCCCCGCCCTGCCACGCCTCCTTTCTCCTCTGCTCCGTAAAAGTTGTTGATTTTGCAATAAAGTGCAGTTGGCTGGCCATAAAGTTAATAAGCGAGCGTTGAATTTTAAATAAATTCGCGCATTAAAAGGAAATACTCGTAAACTCATCCTTACTCCTTCCCCTCGCCCCCTTATCCGTCGCTTTAGCCACGCCCACCCCATCACAATCAACTGTCATTCGCTTATCGCCGCCCGAGGTCGCCCATTTTCACAGGCATTTCCATCGATTGCCTTCATTGCACACATTAAGCCGCAAAGCAGGCAAATTTACCGTTAACACATGATGTGGCACGACTTGTAGATACTCTGTAAAGTGCAAAGTAAAACATAAAAAATTTAAACATATGTCAGCTTCATCTTTGGAATTTGGAATATTTATAAATACATAAAAATATATTCGTAGTTGTGTATACCCGCCCATCTTTGCCACTACAGGGTACACTCTTGCCAGACGACTACAAATTGTACGCTTCGTCTGCGCTTCGTTCTGAGCCCAACGCACACACTTGAGGCCAAGCTCCGGGCAACATGTCGCATACGTAATAAATACATTTTTAGCTTTTAATGCCCTTTGTCCGTGTGAGTGTGTCTGTTTGTCTGTCTGTGTGTGTGTGTGTAAGTGACAAGCATATAAAACTAAATACGACATGAGAGTGCGGACTTTCTCCCTCCCTCTCTCTCTCTACCTCTCTCTCTCTTTGTCTGTCTCTCTCTTCGTCTGTCTCTCATCGCTTTTCTCTGTCGCATTCGAGTGTGTGTTAAGTGTGTTGAGTGGACGTGTCTGTGCCTGTCTGTTTCCTTGTCTGTCTCCTCATCAGTGTCCTACAATTAGCTGACAAAAACCCACGCCGTGTGCCTAATGGCGCGTTACAGCCCCAGCAACAACAACAACAACAACAACAGCAACAACAGCACAAGGGAATTAAAGCGCAATTTGTACTAATTAATGCTAAATATGCCATGGGGCCTGAACGCACAAAGACGCGTTCGACTGGTATTTCGACACGAAGGAGTCAAATTCGTGGCAGGCTTAAGTTGCAGTTGTGCGCAGTAGTGACATCGACAGCTCTTTAAGCGCCTGAAAACCCAACACGATAGCCCAGCTCAAATAATCTGTAATATTTTCTCAATCTTGTGCTTTATGCTTGCCAAATCGGATAAAGCCTCAGCTGGGTTCTGCCACGACTTTCATCGCATTCACTTTGCATTCTTCGAAATCAGTTCATCCGCCACAGACGCAATCCAATCTGCAATCTTGATGCAAAGCATGCTCACTCTCTCTCTCTCTCTCTCTCTCTCTCTCTCTTGCTGTCTCTGTCTCTGTCTTGGTTTGGCCTGCTAAACAATTCCTTTTTGCTTTGCTTTATTTCCTGTTATGCTTTCTTTCTCGTTACTCGCTTTACTGCTTGTTATACCCTTGCTGAGGGTAGATTAAGTTTGGTCACGTGTTTGCAACGTACGACCATTTTAAATGTATATATATTCTGAACCAGTATCAACTGAGGAGTCGATCTAGCTATACTGTCTGTCTGTTGCAACGCTAGAAGTCTCTCAGTTTCTCAATTTCTGCTGCACGCTGTAAAAATGTTGAAAGTATTAATTTCCGAATTAAAATTAGATAGTTAGTGACATATTACTCTACACCACTATATATAACTAGTATAGCAATGCTCTGAGAAAAAGTATAAGAACCTGCAAGCGTATATCACCTTCGGCACGCCTGAGCTACCGTTATTCTCTAGCTTTCGTTGGGTTTCCTTTTTGGCTTGTGTTTTTAATTTTTCCCTTTTTCGCTTTCGCTCTTCTCCCTTCGTCATTTCAATTAACTTTGATTTCCATGCGCTTTTCATTAAAAGCAGACGACAGCGACAAGGAATTCAAGTCAACTCAGGGAGACGCACACACACACACACTCGCACACAGTTGCCCCTACACATACCTCCCCCTTCTCTCTCTCCCTCTCTCGACTGCTTTTAATGCTGCACTTGTTCCTTGCAGGATATTGGCCACTTGGCTTCACGTGGTGCAACGTTTATGTCACCTGCGACGTGCTCGCCTGCTCGTCGAGCATTCTTCACATGTGCTTCATCAGCCTGGGACGATACATGGGCATACGGAATCCGCTGGGTTCGCGTCATCGTTCTACCAAACGTTTGGCCGGCATCAAGATAGCCATTGTTTGGGCCATGGCCATGCTGGTGTCCAGTTCAATCACGGTGCTGGGTAAGCAACCAATGCATCCAGGCAACCAGACCACCAGGCATAAGCCACCCCTCCTCCCTCACTCTCTCTCTCTCTCTTTCTTTCCCTTTGCAGGTCTGGTGAATGAGAAGAATATAATGCCTCATCCGAATGTATGCGTCATCAACAATCGCGCGTTCTTTGTCTTCGGATCACTGGTGGCCTTCTACATTCCCATGCTGATGATGGTCACCACCTACGCACTGACCATCCCACTGCTGCGCAAGAAGGCTCGCTTCGCGGCCGAGCATCCCGAGAGCGAACTCTTTCGACGGTAAGTGGATTGGCCTCGTGCAGCGTGCATGGGCAAATGCAATTAGTTGCACCATTGCCGTGGTGGCACCACTGCCAGCTGCAGAGATTTGTGTCACCTTTGACTAGGTGGGGACACAGGTCGATTGAATTTAAATGCCACAGGATTCGATGCCAATAAATTATGCGCAAATGGAAAATGGGATCAAACAAGACATCGCCACGTGCCATGCAACATGCAACTGTCGCAACTAGTTTCCCTAGCAACGGCGGGGGCAGCGGGGGGCACAGTCGAATGCCCGACTAATTGAATAAAGTAGTTAGCATTGCAGATGCGAAAGGGTTTCGCTTTGGATTTCAATGCAGCAGCCACTCCCAATAGGGATTTACGAGAAAAATGCATTTCCTGTGCGCAGAGCGGGCTGCCAGATGAATGCAGATGCCTTTAATGAGCTTTGAAGTTAATGAAATCGCAGCAGTAGCTGAGCATTTAGCGAATAGTTAATGCGGGAATAGGAAACAAGTTGGGGTACTTGACATAGATAAATGAGAAACTCACTGCAGATGTAGTAGTGCCTTATCTCACTCTGATAAGGTATAATTAAGATCTATGGCATACGTTGACTGCAGTAACTGTATTGACAGTTCTATCTTGCTGAAGTTTTAAGAATAGATTCACAAAGTATTCATCGCTGTCTATATCAAAGTAAAGAGTAATGACTTGAATACTTTGCATAATGATAGCAAATAATATAGGCGTGGCTTCTCTAATTAGAAATACTCTTTAGTTGCGTCTGATATACCTTCAGAGACCTTCAAGTCAAATTTGGTGTCTTTGTGCCTTGTTATAGTTAAGATATACGTGTTCATACAGACAGATTATGGGATGGAGAGCTGAGTCAGCTTAGATGTTGCAAGAATATGACCCTACTTGGTCTGCCATACCTACTACTGTCTGTTAGATCAATAAGTACACATTGAGTCATTGTAATAGTTAAGATATACGTGTTCATACAGACAGATTATGGGATAGAGACCGAAGTTACCTTCTGTATTCCAAGAATATGACCCTACAGCGTCTGCCATACATACTACTTTCTGTTAGATCAATAAGTAGACATTGAGTCTTGTATTAGTTAAGATAAACGTGTTCATACAGACAGATAATGGGATAGAGAGCTAACTCAGCTAAGATGTTGCAAGAATATGACCCCACAGGGTCTGCCATACCTACTACTGTCTGTTAGATCAATATGTAGACATGGGGTCTTGTAATAGTTAAGATATAAGTGTTCATACAGACATATAATCAGATAAAGAGCTAAGTCACCTTCTATATTCTAAGAATATGACCCCACAGCGTCTGCCATACCTACTACTATCTGTTAAATCAATAAGTAGACATTGAGCCTTGTGCCAATAAAGATATACGTGTTCATACAGACAGATAATCGGATAGAGAGCTAAGAGCTTAGACATTACAAGAATATGACCCCATAGGGTCTGCCAGATCTGTTAGATCAATAAGTAGACATTGAATCTACCCTTATTGCTATTTTAAATGGTCATAGGGTGTTAAAGAAGACATTCTGAGATATTCTGTTTGAATTCTACACTTTGACTTTCTTTCTTTGACTCACTTAAAAAACCGACCTAGACCTATTAGCCAAGTTGCCGTCAATAAATTGCGCATATTTGCAAAAGTTACAAAGTATAAACTCTGATATCGCAGAGCCTCAACAGTTTGGCACAAAAGAGCGAGATGCAAGATAGTTGGCATTGCTGAAAGTTTTCAAGCAAAGGTAATCAAACTACTTAGTTTGCAGACTGACTGAATGACGGACGGAATGACTGACTGACTGAGTGAGGGCAATCAGAGCCTCGTCATGCGCAGCAAATTGGCCTTAACTCAATCAGAACAGGCAACACCCAATCAACCCATCGATCTTTCATTGGCTACGTCTGTCTTTGTCTCTCTCTCTCACTGCCTCTCTCTCTCTGTCTCTCTGTCTCTCTGACTGTCTAGGCTAGGAGGACGTTTCACCATTCGCCCACAGCACAGCCAGCAACAGTTGCAGTTGCACAGTAGTTTCAACAGCAATAATTACAACAGCAACAGCAACAACAAGTCTCTAGCAATGGGCGACAGCAATCGCAACTTCAACAATGCCAACAACGCCGGAACAGGGGCCAGAACCAGATATGCTGCTGGTGCTGGCACTGTTGCTGCCACTGCCACTGCCACTGCTGCTGGTGGCGGAGGCGGAGGCGGCAATAACAACGAGCCCTCGGAGCGAACATTGATGCAACAGCGCAGTGCGAACAGTCGCAGCATCAGTTTTCGCAATGTGGGCAACGGACGCAGTGCGGGCAGCGGAAATGTGACTAATATTGGACGTAGCAGTTTCCGTCTGGCTGGCGGCGGCATCTTGCGACAATCCTCAACGCCGACGAGCAGTTCCTCCACATCCACCTCGTTCTCCACACAGCGCGGCAAGACGCAGCAGCAGCAGCAGCAGCAGAGCAGCTTCTGGCGCAAGCATGGTGGCAATCCAAATCTGATGGACAGGTAAGTGTGGCCATCTATCTCTCTCTCTCTCTCACTCTCCCCGCCTCCCTCCAAAATTTAATTGCCTCGGCTGTTTGCGGTGCACTTTGTCGGCCAATCTGAATGCAAATTGCTTTGGGCCAAATTAAATTGTGCCCCAGGAATCATTTATGAAGCACCTCAGCGCAAAGACTTATCGGTTTTGTGATGAGTATTACAGCAGATACCTCCCCCTTTCTCCAACCCTTCTCGCCATTACTCAGCACATCGTATCAAACCGGGATTAGAGTAGCTTCTTGAGTTTTTGCATACATAAATACGCTTTCTCATGCCCAAATCCCTTGCCAGCTGACAAATATGAGCAGATTACTCTGCGGCTTTGGGCTGAAGGTGTCGCACACTCCCCTATTGATTAATCTGACAGACTTGTGTAGGTATTAATTATATATAAAGCCAGGTGAAAGTGCCAGTCACCAACGAAATGCGAGTCACAGTGGGCTACAGTGGGCTACAGTGGGTGTCTCCAGTTACGGGTACTCATTAACCCGGAGATGGCAATCAGTTCATTTATTTGGGCAATGACAAATCACACAACCGCAAAATGGTCAGCAGTGACCATTGGGCAAGTGACCCCATTGGGCAACTGTATATGTGTGTGTGTGTGTGTGAGTTGGTGTTTGTGGTGCAGCCTGGCAAATGTCCAGACAAAACCGAGAAGTTTTATTATCAGCTGAGCATACAAGCTTTCAAATTTATTGCATTTGCTTTACACAGCCACCACACAATGGCAGCAAAAGTTTTCCCAACTAGTTTTCCTGGGGAAAATTTACATAATTTACATTGTAAGTGCAAAGCGGTGCGGCTGCGTTTCTTCTTGGGTTCCTCACGCCGAGACGAATAACACAAACAAATTGAGTTTTATTATTTGGCAGCGCCTTTACCTTTAGCCTGCTCCCCTCCTTCCCCCGCTCCCCTTTCTCAGCATACTTGATTTTCCTTTTACAGTGTGTATTTGTTATTTTCTTGTTTTGGTTTTTATACCCGCTAATCATAGCATAGAAGGGTATTATTAGTGTGTGAACAAGTGAAGGTGTAACAGACACCAGCAACTATATGTATATATATATTCTTTATCAGCATGAACACCCGATTCGATATAGTCATGCTTGTTTGTCTAACTATCTGTTAGTCTATACTAAAATCTAGAGAGTCGAAGGGGTTAGGGGTAGAACTACCAATTTCAAATCCACTGTCTTGATTGATGTTAAATAAATAAATAAATAAATAAAAAAAAAAAATTAATTTCAAGTCCACTGTCTTGGTTAATGTTAAAGAAATAAATACAAAAAAAAAAAAAAAAAAAAAAAAATATGTATAAATATTGCAAGCAGATTAAGTTAAGTTAAGGAAATCGATAGACCCGAAGTCCCATCGTAATTGTCAGGCAGGACAGTTCATTTCTGCTAAACACCAAATTTATAGAAGCCCAAATAAAGATTCAATAATCAACATAGAAGATATTAATAAAATAATTCTAAGAGCTACTGATTCCCAAGCCTCTCTCTGCCAAGTGTGCAATAAAAAACACACTAAACATAGCAAATATATATTTAAAAAATCACCTTGGTCAGCTGGATAGCGGGTATATCACAGTCAAGCGCACTCGATTGTGGCTCATCCTTCTTGTTTCTTTACAGTCGGGAACGCTCGCCTGTAGCTTTCTTAGTAGTTGTTATTGTTTCACATATTTTCGTTGGTTTCCACGAGTGGCAAATGATTTTCATTTCAAAGAAAAGTAAACATAGCAGCAAGAAAGGAAAAGGCTGTACAGGATCATAAGCATTAATATCAATAAGCCGACAAAAAGTCCAGTCCAGACTCTGCTTGCTTGATTTGCTTGAAATTAGTCATGCTGCTTAGACGAAATTGATGACGGATTCGTATAACATTTGTTGTTGTCACTGGTTAATCTCGGGAACAATCAATTACACATCTTTATGCAATTAAATGCACATTCAAATGTCTTGCAACATGGCGTATACATAATTTCTTAGTGCTTTCGAGCGTGCCTGCAGTGGTGCCATAAACATAAATCACTCATACGTCATGTGGTGCAGCAGCGACACGAATCTGCTTGTCGGACAACCAACACATTGTCGTGAAGGGGCGGAGGGAAGGGATGGTAAGTGAGGTTGAGCAGCTACTGCTGCGACAATAAATAGCGCATAAAATGCAAAAAGAAAACCGCAAAGCGCACAGCGCAAGCACAGCATGGGGCGGACACGCAGCCAAAGCTGGCGCCAGAGTTGCAGCAAGTCCTCAAACGTCACACGGCGACAATGTTGCCCCGAAAAACTACAAAAGGACACTGGGGGGACAAAAGGAGAAAAAGATCCAATGCGCAGCAGCAGCCAAAATGCCACTGGAATTTGCAAATGACATTGCGCTGCTGTTGTCCCTTTTGTTGTTGTTGCTGCCTCTGTTGTTGTTGCTGCTTGCATTAATGCAACGCCGCAAAATTTTAGCATAACCAGGCGGTAAAATACTGCTCCCGCTGCCACGCTCCAAGTCAAAGTCAGACCACAACTTGAGCACGTCGCCATAAGCAGGGAATGCTCAACTCAACGCAGCTCAGCTCGACTGTTTGTCACGTTCCGCGTGCCGCGTTCCTTGTGCATTTGTGCCGAACAAGTTGACGCATAAATACATGAATTCCTAATGAGACCAGAGGCCCGAAAAGTTACGCCCCCCAGGTACGAGGAGGAAAAACGCCAAAAACTTTCCCACTTTGCTTTCACTTGCAAATTATTAGTTGAACATTTGACGCCACTCGGAGTATTTATTTAAATGTTTCCCCCCCCCCTCGCTCACTCCACCTACTACTCCCTGTCCGGCCACCTGACAACTCCCCCACACTCCCCTGCACCTCTTCATTCTCTGGTCCGAAATTGAAAAAGTTTTTCTTTTATTTTGCGTATTGCATCATTCGGAAAATGTCCCCTGACCAGTGTGGCATTGCTACAATTTGCAGTTGCAACAGCAGCACCTGCAGGGTATTAAGGGATTCACAAAGTTTTTGTGTGATTCCGTTGTGTTTGTTTGCCAAGTTGAAGCAATCCATCAAAAAGTCAAATGTGCGTCGCAGCTGTTGATGGCAAAACAAGAATGTGCAACACCATGAAACCACCTTTGTGGCACTCTGTATGCGCTGCCATTTTCAGGAGGTTTCTTATTAGTTCTGTCAGCTTCTGCTACGCCAGGCTCATTCACATTAAAAGTCAATTTTATAAACTGTTGCCTCGTTCGGGGGAAGGCAATCAAATGCCTTAAATCTAATATCAAATACTCGTTTTGCCTCAGAATACAATCTCATCTTGCTACTCTGCTCCCTTTCGCTCTTTAACAGTCATCCGAATCGACGCGCCTCGGTGCGCGTTAGCGTGTCGCAGCCACAATTGGGTTACGCAACAAATGGAAATGGAAACGGAGCTGGAGGCGGGGAAGGAGGCATTGGAGGTAGGGCAGGCGCAACAGCTGCGACAACGAGCTGCACGAATGCTGCCGGCAATGCGAGTGCCAGCGCCAGCTCCAGCCGCATCAGCATTGCCACCATAGGAGGAGGAGTGGGGGCAGCAGCTGGTGTAGGGGGAGGCAATCATCCGCTGGAGCAGGTGACAACAACATCACCCACATCGACGACCAGCCAAACGGGGCAAACCGAAGAGCGACGCCACGCCAAGCTGCGCCCCTTTAAGATTGCGCTTAATCGTGTTGCCACGCCTACGCTCAATTTGCGGTAAGTGGCAGACAAGTTGGAGGGGTGCACCCTCTCCATATTGTATTACATACATACTATATATTGCAAGTATACTCTTAACAGCTTTCTCAACAATCGCTCGAAGCGCAACAGTCTGTCGGCCAATGCTGTTGCCACGGAGCAGAAGGCCACCAAGGTGCTCGGTCTGGTGTTCTTCACATTTGTGCTCTGCTGGTCGCCGTTCTTCATACTGAACATCTTCTTTGCCGCCTGCCCCGACTGCAAGGTGCCCGAGCATGTGGTTAACACCTGCCTCTGGCTGGGCTATGTCTCCTCCACGATCAATCCGATCATATACACAATCTTCAATCGAACCTTTCGAGCGGCTTTCATTCGCCTGCTCAAATGCAACTGCGAACGGTGAGTGAAAGGGGGCAACCAAAGGGGTGGGGAGGACTGATAGCAATTGCAATTTGTTTTTTTGCGTTGGGTAATTTATTGTGTGCTGCGGTTAACTAGCCCACATTGCACTCAGTGCAGTGGATTGATGTGCAACGTGACGTATGATTGATTTTCGAGTATTTGTATTTGGCAATGAAATCAATGCGATTTATTGCTGTTACTAAGTGCCAATATGTGCGCGGAGAGCGAGTGCACAAGCTGACAAATGCACAGCGATTAGCACTGTGCGAGCGAGAAGGCTAGAGCAGCGATATAAATCAAAAATGCAACTGGGATTTCTCTGTTGGGCATAGAAATTTAACTGCAAAACATAAAATCGTTTACAGCTTAGTTTAAGTAAGGAAATAAATTCGTATATTCACAATCTATCGAATTAAATGATTTCCCCTGATTTATAAAATTTATTAAAGATTTCATTGCCATGAGACTGTTTTATGTCTCATTATATATATTATATTATTATTGCTTATGTTGCCGAAGTTCTCGCTTGGAAAGTAAACAATGGAAAGTCGACAGTGAGCAACCAGCACATAGAGCAGTATGTACTATTGTGAATATGTATGTGTATTGTGAATGCGAGGCTGCTAAATGTATTTCTTCTTCCCATTGTCAAGTCCTGCATTTTCCATAGTTGTTCTCCCAAAGTAGGCGCAAGGAAGGGTTCTCAATGAGATACGCATGTGTGTCAGCATGTTTCATAAAGGGTATTTAATAGTCCATCAATTCTACTTGTGCCCCACTGCAGCTACTGTGAGCGCTTGCTCCATTCTGTGCTTCCTTCCATTTATGTTATGTTTCATTTGATATTACCAATAACTTCGCCATCTCACTTCTTTCCCCTTTCTCTCCCCCTCTCTCTCTCTCTCGTTCGGCTCATTGCAGCTCGGGTCGTCCGCTGCGCTATCGTTCGGTGACCGAGGGACGCAGCGCTCTGAGCCTGTGCGCACCCTCTGCACTGCCGCTGGCCATCTCCTTCCAGGGCGCTCCGCTGATGACGCCATCGACAACGAACGCAACGCCGCTGAGCGAGTTCCGGGGCAGCTACACAATCACCGACGATGAGTGCTAAGAATGCGGGAGCAACTCAAGCGATAACGAATTTATGGCCCATTTTGGCGTAAAACTACATATAATCAAATGGAAAATGGAAAATGGTAAATGGTAAACGGAAAATGGAAATTCGAATCGGACAAGTCGAGAATCAACAAAAAACTTCAAGCTGTACTTAAAAAACAATATAAATGTGTGTAATCAAATGCAAACTACAGGGTGATTCATTTCGAATAATAATCAATGAGCGAAATACTAACTAAATACCAAAACTACTTATATAGACGTATAGCATAATACTAGATAAACTCCACTCATATCACTTTAGCTAAGCGTGACTGTACCTGTCATTTTCCACGCCTCCTCCTCCTCCTCCTCCTCATCATCGTTAATAGTCTCTAGTCTAAGTGAACTAACTGTACTATAGATCTAAGTAATTCTGTAATCGAAACCAAATCGAAATCTAGTATAAAGTATATATTTTGAAAACTATATGACCTATTTAAAGTAAGTGTGGCAAAGTTGTTTAAGTGTGTTTGTTAACTTAACTTGTAGCTGTGTTTGTTAGTCACTTCAATTAGTTGTAGCAATTAAGAGTTAGGCATACGCTTCCAACTGGAATTTACTACTACTACTACTGCAACAACAACAACAACAACAACATGAACAACAACTACCCGACTATTAAACGGGACACTCTCACACTCTAATTTCCTTTTTGTGTTTAGTCTAAGTCAACGAAAGCTTGGAAATATTTTGTCATGTTGGTCTATGAAATTGCTAAATAAACTACTTGACATGGGGGTGGGCAGAGAGCAGAGAGTCCCTCCTGTCGCGCTATATTCTATAATGGAAATGCAGTTTTATTCAAAACATAAGAACAACTTCTCATTTGAGTGGAAAAACTTGTCAACTGACTGACTGACTGGGGGTGTAAATTATGCAACAGCTTTATAGCACATTACAAACTTGTTCACGTTTGTTTAGCTTTGTGGTGGGCGAAAGCTAGAAAATACTTAAATGTTTAAAGTATTGTATATTCTATAACAGTTCTAAAAAAACAAAGAAAAGATATGATACTCTACGCAATAGAAAGTTGCAATCTATAGAGAACAAATCAAATGAACCAAACAAATCACTCATATTATTGTATTTTGAGTATCTATTGTGACAATCGAAATGTATGTAACAGTCAACAGGAGGCGTGACATACCCCAAAAACTATATATTGTATATTCTTGAGCAACATCAACAGCCTAGTCGATATAGCCAGATATAGCCTCAGTTTTTCTGTCTGTATGTATGTATGTTTGTATGTCTGTATGTCTGTATGTCTGTGTGTAGGTCTGTCTGTCTGTATGTCTGTATGTCTGTATGTCTGTATGTCTGTATGTCTGTATGTCTATGTCTGTATGTCTGTATGTCTGTATGTCTGTATTTCTGTATGTCTGTATGTCTGTATGTCTGTATGTCTGTATGTCTGTATGTCTGTATGTCTGTCTGTCTGTCTGTCTGTCTGTCTGTCTGTCTGTCTGTCTGTCTGTCTGTCTGTCTGTCTGTCTGTCTGTGTGTCTGCATGTCTGCATGTCTGCATGTCTGCATGTCTGCATGTCTGTCTGTATGTCTGTATGTAACTATAGCTTTCTTACTAGTTTAACAGTTAAAAACGTTTGCGTTTAGATCGAAAATCAAGTCTGAATAGACATTTCCCATCCATTACAACTTTTAAAAGATATAGTACCTGTTCAAATCCGATATTAAAGCGTCATCATTTTCAACAATGATTTGATGCTCCCCGCCCACTGTCTGCATTGTGCACTGGCATTGTGACACTGTGTCGACTTAACCGTTTGTCCTTTGATGGATCAGCTGTCGATTGGCAGCGACAGAGACAATGACTGCGAAGCTGCAGGGAAGCTGCCGAGTGGATGCCACATGATGTGTCACGCTCGAGGCACATCTAATCAAGATCTGCGAGTGTTACGCAGACTTAAGTGCTCTGTGTCAGGCACACACACACACACACACATACACATACACATAGAGTGACACTGCTGCTACTGTCGCTGACATTTACTTTGCAGCGTGTGCGAAAGTAAACAGTTTCCGGCAGACGATGACAGCGTCAATAATCGCTCGAGCAGAGGAAGACAACTGCAAGTCGTATTTGACAAGTGTGTGTGCGAGTGTGTGTGGGTGTGTGCGTGCTCACTACTGTTAAATGCCATGAAAATTGCATTATAGTCACGAGCTTAATGCAATTCAAATGCTTTTATGATTATAAAATGGAAAATGCTCGTGTTATTCTCCGCGAAGCGCAAAGCTCAATGTGGCAGAAATCGAAAAGAACGACGCATGGAGTGGCACGAGTATCCGTATCTGCTTGCGGCAAGGTGTCGACAGTTGCAGTAATGAAAAATTTGTGTTGCATGCTGCTTGGGGCTGTGGGAGGAGGAAGAAGGGGTGTGCGAAGTGTTGACTGAGGCGACGCGTCGCCAGCCGCAAAGTGCACGACAGTCTGGCGACGAGTAGCAGCAACAACAAAGTTGATGGAGACAATTAAATTGCAAGAGTGGCAAGTAGGGAAAAAGCAGAGCAAGAGTGAATAAAAGGAAGAGAGGAACAGAGAGAGAGAGAGAGAGAGACAACGAGTGAGAGAGGGGAGCAAACAGCGCAGGAGGTAAGTGCGCGAAAGCGTGAAATTGATTGCCCCGCTGGCATTCGCTTTGAGTTCGCTTCTTAGACTCCCTTTCCTTCTATCAAGTCCCACAGTGCAGTTTATTTGTTTTGGCCTGCGCTAATGGCCACGCCGGGAACTTGGCTTACGAGACGCCTTGCCTTGCTTTGCCACAAAAAACACCTTGAGGTCGACATTATCAAAAAGAAAATTCGCAAAATTCCCGCGCATTTGCATGCGAAAACAATGGTGCGTAAATAAATACACAAAACACACACACACACACACACACACACACACACACACACACACACTAGTAACAATAGGAGCAACAAGAGCAGAAATCACAGCGGAAACAAGCCTTGATCGCTCAATTGTTCACACGCGTGCACAGCAGAAGAAGCCGAGAAGAGAAGCCGCCGTCAATGCTGCCGCCTGCCGGATTTGGCTTATTTATTATGCGCCACACACACACACACTTGTACACATATTACAGTTGGCATTCAACACTTTGACGCTTCATTAGCCTGTCGCCCTGACGAGTGACGAGTCCAATTGCAATACAAATGCTGTTCAAGCAGTTCCTACGCGTGATTCAGCAATTGTTTTCAGCTTTGATGTCTGCACAGAAAGTAATAATAAAATATTGTCATTCAATCTGCTTAGGAAACAATTCTTTTAAAGTCATATAAGCGAATTATTGCTCACATAGGAAACACAATTTTAAAACATTGCAATAACAACAACGACCTTAAACAGTGAGCTAGTGATGGCACTAGCTCATTCAACGAACACTCGTTGCACACCAAAAACATTCTTGGCGTGAGCAAGAGACTGCAGTAAGAACTCATGCGTCATATGCTATCCCACGAGAAGGAAATATCAACATTTCCGGACGGAGAAAACATCTGCAAATGCATAGACACCATCTCTGATCCCATAAACACTGTTTACTCCAGCCAGACATATCGCTTCACTTCACTTTAATTGGAAGCAGAAGCGCTTTATTATTTATTTATTTATTTAATAATTCTACAGGGAATAACTTTCATTTATTCAGTGTGAAACCTTTTGCTGAAGTTTCTTATAAAATTCGCTTGAATTTAACAAACTAACGCCTTCAAAGTTTTCTCTTCGCTAAACCGCAAAAAAAATAAAGGACTACGCTAGTTTCTTTTTTGCCACTTGAGTTCGCGCGCGTCGCAAATTGTGTTTTAGACTCGTCCAACAGTGCGTATGTGTGATGTTATTCGACGTGACGCGATGTGATGCGCTGCGACATGACGGCCAGCGTGGCATTGGCATTGGTTGTTGCTGCTGCTGCTGCTGCTGCTGGTGGTAACTGTTGATTTTGTCACTGGGTTTTTGTTGTCTCTGCACTCGTTGTTTATGTTTGCCGACAGCCCACGTGCCACTAAGCTGCAACAGGCCGAGGCGGAGGTGGAGCAGGACAAACCGCTCGCTCGCTTCATTCATGTATGTAATTGATAAAGGCAACTTTCTGTGCTAACCACGCACACACACACAGAGACACAGACTCCCTCAACTTTCAGTAATTAACCATGAGACGAAGATAGCACAAAAAGAATGCACAATTTATACTCGGGTCGCCTCGAGTTCAAGCATTAACTTTGCGCTTTAAGCAGATGAGAGCAGCGTTGTCTTAGTTCTTGATTACCTTGAGCTTGTAAGCCGCAAAACGCGAAATGGACTCGAAATTAACCCAGGTGCGAGTGCGGATGCTAGGCCTTTTTGCACCTTTCGGCTGTCAGGTGGTCACGCCATCAAGCACTCTTCGCCACTCTCCCTGCACACGCAGATTAGTCAAATTGGTTTTTCCCGAGCACGTTAGGCCGACGGCTAAGACGCGTTTCCGTTGCCCGGCTGAAAGATTGAAGACTTGAGAGGAAACATTTTCACTGTAAATGGAATCAAAATACCTATACGAGTATGGAATACAAAAAATGCTCATTGCTTCGACAAATTTACAGCATATCTTCACATAAAACGAGGAAATAATTGAAAAAGCTAAACAATTTGCTTACTTGTTAATCCCGGCTTAAAAACAAATCAATATACGGAATATTTCCTCTTTTTTCTTGAGATAGAGAGAGAGAGAGAGAGAGAGATTTGATGGGAAAACAAAAAGAAAACCCTTTCGGGAAGCGGATAAATTGAATTCTGTAATTATGCAGCAGCTCGTAGGGGCGCGTCAACTGTGTTGCTAATTGCATATAAATTGTTGAATTGTTTAATGTTTTTAGCAGCTGACTGGCGCAAAAGGGTTAATGAGGGACGTCCCGGCCACGCTGCACGTTCCACGTCCCACGAGGACGATAACTTGAACTACGAGACGGAGGGATTCGTTGTTCACGCCAGGGCGAGCAATTAACAAGCGCAACAAATGGGCATTTTGTGTTAATTAGCTGCCTTGGACTGGTTGGTAACTGTGTGGGTGGTTGGGCGAGTGGGTGAGTTGGTGATTAGTGATTAGAGTCGGCACGCCATACGGCATATTGTGTTGCCATCTAATCACCTTGCTCGCTACTCACGTGGCAACAAGAAGGGGCAACAGTGCTGCAGTCAATTGACAGATGAGAGAGAGAGTAACACAATGTTGTCCCAGGCCCTACACACATCGAGAATTTAATTAAAACGTTAAGCCAATTTTCCCCTGGCTCCACACAAGAAACGTGGCAACATTTTCAGTTAAGGTATCCGTCGGAGTTGGGTAATCAATCACAGAAATTAAAATTATTCACTTAGGGGCAGCATAGAACGAAGAGAAGGGATAGAATGGTGAAACAAAAGAAAATGGCAAAAGCAAATTGTGTTTAAATGTTCCACACGGTGTTCCTGTGCTATGAAATACCCTGCAGGCAAAGATTAGTATGCAGAGAGAAGTATATATCTAAGTGAAACGTTGAGGATGCTACAGAAAGCCTTTGGGGACTCAAATACGTCGCATAAGAATGTGTATCAATGGTACAAAGAATTCAAAAAGGGTTGCAAACGTGTTGATGACTTGGAGCGCTCTGGACGACCATGAACGTCAACTGATAAGCAGCACGTCAACGATATTAAGGAATCAGTGCTCAAAAATCATCGATTGAGTTTTAGAGGCCTTTACTGATATGGTTTGAATATCAGAAGGCTCTGTAAAAACGTTTTGCGTGAACGAAAAAAGACCAGAATTCTGGGGTTTACATCACGATAATGCACCATCGCACACAGCACTCATTTTTCGTCACCATTTCGCTAAAAATTCCACGAATATCGTTCCCCAATCACCGGACTTCGCCGGACTTGGCACCATGTGACTTCTGGCTCTTCCAAAAACATAAGAGACCTCTTCGGGGACACTGTTTTGAGTCGATTGAGGATATTAAACGTAAATCGGTGCGCTCTCTGAAGGCCATACCTGAACGTGACTGTTTGACATGCTTTGATGATTGAAAAAGCATTGGCATAAGTGCATTGCATCGGCAGGAGACTATTTTGAAGACGACGAAATCGATGTAGAATAAATAAAAATTTTTAATTTTGCAAACAAATTCGCTTTACTTTTTGTCTACAGTTGTATATAGTATTTCTCAGTTGTATTTATGCGAACAGATCCATTTACTTAGACGTTATGATATTTACATAATGCATGATGCAGCATCATCAGCGTAAGCTAAGGAATATAACACACACTTCCTTACTTGATGGGGCGCTTAAAGCTAAATATTATAAACTAAGAGATAATCTAGAAATTAGTATATAAAACGGCCTTGCGGTGGCGGTGGTATCTCGCCCAGCTACTGCTCCTCTTTGGTCATCTCATTGTCGCTGCTTTACTTGAGCAGAAAATCCATCTCTGATTTCGTGGTTGACATGTATTGATCCAGTTCCTTGTCCAGATCCTCACGCTTGACCTCTTGACGCTTGGGTTTAGCTAATGAAGGAAGGAGAAAAGCAACGATTAACTAACGCTCTAAAGGGGGAAAGGAGAGGGGAATTTCAATAAAGAAATTTCCATGTTGATCTCTTGTCGGATCTCAGAGTCCCATTGGGTGTCCTATGAGGATGTACTCTTGCAACGCTTTTACCTGCAACCGTGCCACCACCACGAACACGACTACGTCCGCGACGACCCTGCTGTTGTCCGCCTGCTGCCTTTGCAGTTCCTGTTCCGTTCTTGTTGGCCTTCTTCTTTTTGATGTTGCTATTGCTGTTGTTGTTTCCGTTACCATTCTTAATATTACCACCAGCCTTGGCTACCTTGCCACCTTTGCGCTGTGCACTGCGTCCACGACGAACTGCACCCTTTTGCTTGGCATTTCCTGAAGCAGCAGCGGCACCACCACCAGCATTGGCAGCATTGCCCTGACGGGCACGAGATCGGGAGCGAGAGCGTGAGCGCTGTGGAGCAGCGGAAGTACTTGCAGCAGCAGCAGCAGCGGCACGTACAGCAGATCTGTCAAAGCAACATAATATCATTAATAAACAATTTGGAACAAGACTCGATTAAAAGACTTACCTGCCACGTGCACGTGCTTTGCGACCGCGTCCACCAGATCCAGCGACAGTTGCAACTGCCTTCTGGGCTGCATTTGAATTGCGACGCTTGCCAATCCGTCCGGCTGCGATACCTCGGACTTGACTGTTGCTGCGACGATTGCCACCACGCTTGTTGTTGCCTGCTCCTTTTCCAGCTGCTGCTGCCACACCAGGACGCACACCCAAGCGTTGCTTTACCGATACACGAGCTTGTACACGTCCGCCAACAGCTCCTCGGCCCCTATTAACCGACTGCTGGCGGCGACCCCGACTCAGTGAACGGTTGCGGCTCTGCGAGCGTCCGCGGCTCTGATCGCGTCCACGACTCTGATCACGCTGGCGACTCATATCGCGTCCTCGGCTGACCGAGCGAGCGCGCACACGACTGCGCGAACGGCCACGAGCCGGGATTTGCGACTGAATGAGCTGTTGCTGCTGCTGCTGTCGTGTCAAGCCACGTCGACGTTGTGCCACACGCTCTGCTGCTCCTCCCATGGTGGGGCGGCGCATGCCCAGACGCTGGCGAAGTCCAGTAACCGCCGCATTGTTGCGTCGAGCTACGCCGCCGCCGCCGATGCTGCCGCTTCGACGAGCGCGTCCATTATTATTGGCAATCAGATCGGCGCGCATGCTATTTATGTGATTGAAGTTGTAGAGGCGGAATAAGCAGAAGAAATCGAATGTGTTTTATGTTGTAGTTGCATTTGCCATTTGATATTTTGGTTTTTGTTTCTGTTTGTTAATCTTTGCTACTGCTGCCTCTGCTGCTCGAGAGCAATCTTCGACCATCGAGTTGGGTTAACAACAACAGCTAAAAATGTGTATTTTTTATACTTGGTTGGATGCTTACGTTGCCAGGCGGGTGACGTTGTTTGAGCGCAAGGGCTTTCCATTGGGTCCCATCCGGACCGATTTGATTCCGCGTACAACAGCTCCAGCGCCGGTTGTACTTGTCCGCAAGCTTCTCTGTAAGATGCATAAGGTTTTGTGATGGGTTTTTGTTGGTTTTGCGTTTACAAACTGAATCCCACACGCTTCTCACGAGCGTTCAACGGTTCAGTGTGCGTGTGATTTTTAAGAATAGACAAGTCTACTACAAATTGCATTTATATGGGGTCTGATATGGCCAGAGCTGCCGTGCCAGCAATTGGCAATTGACAACCGGGTCTGTGAGCCCTGAGCTATGTTTGATAACAGGCTGCCTGTATCTAGTAGTGTCGTTAAATACTGATCATGCTAATCATCCTTTTCTGCTGCTCTTTGCCACACTGTGAGTTAGACATCAGTCTGACTTTCAATGACTTTCATGGCCTCAATCCCAGATTAATTACAGTAGTAGTAGTAGTAGTTCAGTAGTTGGTCGTTGTTTTGTTATGGGGACACATACGCGCTTCAGTTTGAGGGCCGTCTGTACGGTGTGCTTCCGTTTGAACTCCTGCAAGAGCCTTGTATTGGCTACCGATGCTGCTGCATCCACAATACGGCGACTGCGGCTCTGAGAGCGACTACGACGACCACGTGATGCCTCCGATGGCTGTTGCTGACGTGATTGCATTTGAGTGAAACGCTCGTTTAGCGATATTCCCGTTTGAACCATGTTGATAATGAAATTGATCAAAATTGATTTTCACTTGACGATAACTTGGCTATTTGGTTTCTTTGCTTTTATGAACTTCTTTTCCGGATCTGACCAAACAATTGAACTGCTTCGATTGACACTTGATTTGTAACTGTAAGAAATTACAGAAAAGTCGGTTAGTTATATACTAGAAAAATGGGTACGATTTTCAGGTACCCACGAAAATCAGGTAGAAAATTGCAGCTGTCGGAATATAATCGCGCCATAAAAAGGAGATTAATACGAAGTCCCCTGCATGACAGCTGTCACGGCGGGTAAAGCGTGGCAATAAAACTCATGATTTCCAACAATTTTAGAAATGAGTTCATGTATATCGGGAAATTCTATTCTAATTATATACACTCTCAGTCGCAGTTGCTTGTGGCAACAACAAAAACAACAGGCGAAAGAATGTCCGTTGAGTCACTTAGATACACACATGCTTAGATGCATTTTCAATGTCATAATCATTCTCAAAAATTATATAAAATAATATTGTAGACCTTTACTTACCTTGAGCACGTCCTTTTCTTAGTTTTCTTGTTTTATTCCAAAGTTGATTTCACAATGACAAGGGAAACGGTTCAACGTTTTAATTCCTTGCCGATTGTGTATTCCTCTATCAAATTGTTATTTGCACCTCAAATAATGATTTTTGGCTGTGAACAAAATGTTTTCCTAGGTTTTTCCTAGTTAAAACGCTATTTTTTCTCACAGTTTTGACAAAGAATGCAAACGCAAGAGGTACAGCTTTTTGAGAGATGTGATAAATCGCTTTATCGATAGCATAAAGTAGAGATGAGCGTTGCTTGGGTTGGGTGCCTTACAAGCAGTTAACTTATACCAGTGACAGATATTCTAGAATATTTCCTTATACTATTCAAAGCATACTGTTTTTTATTTTCATTAATATATAATCATTGCTTAGTCTTTAAAAAATAATTTAAAAATAATTCCTGTGTCCCGCAATAACAAATGCATTAATAAGTCACGGTTTGGGTACTAATCAGTCAATTATAGTAAATAAACATTATTTTTTATTGTCATAGGCATATAATATTTAAAAAACTAAAAAAATTTTAAATATAATTACAGTAACAAGTTCATTGAATCGTTACAGTTTGGGTATCAATAAATCACTTACCGTTACTACGATTATAGTCACCTCTATTGAACGTTGTGGCAACACTGTTCGTTTTTCGTTTAGCGAATTGCGGCAAACGAAACACGGTCACACTGGCTGACTAATAGTTGAATTGTTTCTTCTACGCAGTTTCAAATAGTTTTTCTATTTTGCCGACGTCAATATGGCTTACGTGTAGTTTTTACACTGCCGGCACGAGCCAGGCCGTGCCAACAGGGCATCTTATTTCACGTTCATTCAAGAACAGTTACTATCACGACGCCACACGACGTTCGGAAATGTAAACAAACATTATCTACACGCATATGGTTAATTACTGATTCCCACAAATAAACAACAACAAATATTGTTGTTGGGCTGCTGTTATCGCTGCCTAACTTATGCAAAAAAAAAAACAAGTTTGTGCGGTTATTGAACTTTTGACACTTGACTTTGCCGGCTAGAACGCTTGGGGGTAACGAATCTACATTGGAATTTAGACGTGTCAGCAAAAATCGCTTGGAAGTTTGAGCCAAAGAAAACAGTACTGAACCCACAGTCGTCACGAAGAGTCATAAATTTAACCAGAGGCGCCACATGTACGTTTACAAAATGGGAAATCGTACGCCTGAGCTGATTATATGGTAAAAATATATAAAATACAAACAGTTTTCTGCTGGTTTCCTAATATTTTCATGTTGTTCAGCTCCTTCATAGTCGTCAGCTTGCTGGTGATACATTTCTTCTCGGACCTATTGCGCGTATCTCTGGGTGGCAACTACTTGGCCGATATGACACTGTCGCAACTGGTGGAGGCACAATCGAAGGACTATGCCTGGCTACTGAAACTCTTGGTCAACTGCTTTGGTTATAGCTGTGTTTTTGTGCCCGGCTACCTCATCTACAAGTATGTCCAGCGAACTGGTTACCTGGAGCGCGGTAACAAATCGTTTCTTCACACGGCCGTCAACATGTGCATCACGGGCAACTCCAGCTACGACTCCGTTGACGTGATACATATGGGCGGAGGCAGCAGCAGCGGCGGTGGAGCTGTGGAACGTGATCGCAGTAAACGAACCAGTTCACAGGAGGCTGTGCAGTTGTTTTGGTGCTTTGGCGGTCTAATGGTATCCTACCTCACGTGGGGTGTCCTGCAGGAGAAGATAATGACGCAAAGTTATTTCAACTTTGCTGGCCAAAGTTCTAAATTCAAGGATTCACAGTTTCTGGTCTTTGCCAATCGTCTGCTCGCATTCATCGTGGCCCTCACCTATCTCCAGTGGCAGCCTGCTCCGACACGTCATCGGGCGCCACTGTACAAGTACTCATATGCCTCGTTTTCGAACATCATGAGTGCTTGGTTCCAATACGAGGCTCTCAAGTTTGTCAACTTCCCCACGCAGGTGCTGGCCAAGTCATGCAAGATCATCCCAGTTATGTTGATGGGCAAAATAATGTCTAAAGCCAAATACGAATCATATGAATATCTCACGGCTCTGCTCATTTCTCTGGGCATGATATTCTTCATGAGCGGTTCCTCCGATAGCAGTAAGGCCAGTGGCGTCACCACACTGACGGGCATCTTTCTGCTGTCCATGTACATGGTCTTTGACAGCTTCACGGCCAACTGGCAGGGCTCTCTCTTCAAGAGCTACGGCATGAGCTCACTGCAAATGATGTGTGGCGTCAACTTGTTCTCTTCCATATTCACAGGCGCTTCCCTCTCCATGCAAGGCGGATTCATGGACTCGCTGGCTTTTGCCACTGAGGTGAGTCAGAAGATATATGTACTTAGCATTTAGTTAATGTGTAAATCCCCAAGGTCTCCGAGTATAGAATCTTCTACTTAGTTTATGTTTATAATTAACATACACATCGTGTTTGCTTTTGTTTACTTTAAACGCAGCAGCTAACCCAATTTTATGTTTAATTTATAGCATCCAAAGTTTGTCTTCGACATGGTTGTGCTCTCCATATGTTCTGCAGTGGGTCAATTGTTTATCTATCACACAATCGACGTGTTCGGCCCGGTTGTGTTTACCATCATCATGACGCTGCGACAGGTGAGTCGCTCTCTCTCCCCTTCCCTTCATTCTGTACATTGTATACTTATTTTTGTTTGATATATTCTTTTTTAGGCTGCTGCCATTATGCTGTCCTGCTTCATCTACCAACACAGCATCTCAGTGCTGGGCATCTTTGGAGTCCTGATCGTGTTTTTGGCCATATTCTTGCGTGTCTATTGCAATCAACGTTTGAGGGCGAAACGCAAACGAGCTGAAGTGAATAAGCCCAAGATTGCCGTATAATATAGTTATGTTGTTAACTAAATCATGCTCAAAACATTGACGCACAGTCAGGCTCCTCCAGCATTAGCTTCTGCTACAACCTTTCTCATTTGTACAGACGATTTTGTTTTGTAGTTTTAAGTTAAAAAGTAAAATTAAGTGAAAGTCTCGAGGCTTAACAAGAATTTTCTGTGTGTGCTTAAACAAGAAGGTAGCTTTTATTATAAATATTATACCTACATATCGGCAATATGCCAGTATACTATAGATACGATACCATGCATAAGACTATATTATATATATCTGTGTAATATGTATAAATAATTTTGAATAATTTATATATTTATATTGTCACTTTTTATGTATTCTTCTTATGTGGAGATAACAGGGTATTATGAGTGCAGTTTTAAAGAGTTAGAGTTTCTATATTACTGCGGGGTATTTTTGCATTTATTGCAAGATTGATTAATGGTTCGACTTGTTAAACAGAAATTTAAAATAGTTTCTTTTGTTATATACAATAGTTTTCCCTCATCAAATTTATAATGAGTTTTATAAAATTGTGAAATCTAAATGAATCTTACTCACTATAAATTAGAGAACTGTCACTCTCGTTCAAGCTAAAACTGAGTCACGTTTGAGTTTAGCTTGTTCAGCTTTTTCTCTGCACTTGTCTGGCGAGTCGAGTTCATTCCCAGCGCCGTCGGCGTGACATTGACCAACTTAGCCGCTTGTTATTATTATTTTTGGCAACATCAAGTTGGGCTAGCAGCTTGGAGCTCTCCCTACGGCTGGCTGGCTGCCGGGCCGGGGCTGGTGGCATTATTAGACACAGGTCAATGCACAAGCCCCGCTTCGGCTGTGGCATGTTTTGAGTCTGTGTGTGGGGCATGTGGGCGAAACGAAGCCGCGATGATGATGATGATGACGATGTTAATGCTGGCTGTGGCGTGGGCGGTTGCGGCCCAAATTAGCATTCGTATCAAAAAGATACAATGCGTATGCGAATGCGAATGCGCTGGAAAAATGCGAGCCAATAAAAAAAGGGCGTTATGCAATCGCGTTGCCTTCTAAGGGAAAACGGCAAATTTGCCACTTTTTTTGGTTTTGTTTTTTAGCAATTTGCGTTAGTTTTGTTTTTGTTTTTGTTTATTTTTTGCTCATCTACAGAGGTGATAAATTGGGGCGTACTCTTCACTGCTGGCATAGTTCGTTGCCATCTCGACATCGAGTTAGACTACGCGCGAAAAGTGTCCTTACGAATTCGAAACTCCGTGATATGATGCAGTTCTTTAGGCTGCTACTGCTGTTCGTCGCGCTCGGCTCCTGCGTGGCTGCACCTTGGGATTATTTCTACGGCGGAAATTATTCCACGTCCACACGTCGACGTGCCCCGCCCACCACCAGCACCCCCAGTTACAAGCGTAGCACGGCGCAGAGCACTCGCTATAGTCGTCAGAGCAGCACCAAGTCTGACAAGGAGAATGCTAAGTTTGCTGGAGCTGCCAATCAGGAGTTGGATGACCTGAACGCTGATGCGGGCGACGAGCGAACACTGCTGCTCAAGAAGAAGCTGAAGAAACTATACAGACCTTATGCGTCAGCACTTGGTGGCTATGGAGGTTACGGAGGCTACGGGGGACGACCCTGTATACCCTTCGGACGTGATGCCGGCGCCGGTCAGAAAGATCCTGCCGAGCAGGGACGCTTCCTCTTTGATGTGAATGTGTACAATGTGTATCAGGGTGGTTGTCGCGGCTATGGCGGTGGTTTGGGTGGCGGTTTGGGTGGCCTAGGTGGCTTGGGTGGACTGGGAGGTGGTCTGCTCTCGGATCCCATTGCTCCAGTGCCTGTGCCAGTGCCAGTGCGTCCGTATGCGCCCCTTGCTACCTGGCTCTCACTCTTCGCGCCCGGCATATTGCAAAACAGTCTGGCAGCCACAGTTCCACTCGCCGATATCCCTGTGCGCCCAGCCTCTGCTGCCAGTGACCCACAGAGTGATCCCGCCGTAGATCCCAACTACAATCCGCCTCCGGTGCGGCGACCTGTGCCCAATCGCGTTTACTACGACTCAGCCGGAGCAGTAAGCATCAATCGAATCTAAAATAAAAAGATCCGAATTAATTCTGCGTTAATTCTACTTTCTTTAGCCTCCAGTGACACCGGCACAACTTGTGGGCGGAGTCGCCACAACGGTAAATGGCATCATTCAGCAACTAACGGGGCAAGTGCAGCCAGTCTACCAGACGGGTGCCTATCGCTCTAGAACTAACCTACGCAGCAGCTACGGATAAGCAGCGAGACGAAGAAACGATTTACAATTAAGTTAAACGATTATAATTCTGTTAAGCTACTGTATCTATAAGAACGAATACATAAAATAGAGAAAAAGAAAACTTATTTAAATCAAGTGAAGATATTTCAATGGGAGTTTCATGTATGGGATAAGGTATGGGGTACTGTATGGGATTATCGTGATTAGAATCTTGTTTGAATGAATCTTAAGAAAAAAAAGAATACCTATTAGAACCAAGTGAAGATATTTCAGTGTGAGTTCTATATAAGACGAACACTTTTATATAAGGGATCTAAAAATTTATTTGATTTGATTATTTGTCAATATAATCTTAAGAAATAGAAAGAACACTAATGGAAAGCAAAGATATATAAAGATATTAAAATGAGAGTTAAATGAATGAAGAATATCTATTTCTATATCTATAAAGATATTTAAATGAGAGTTAAATGAATGAAGAACATCTTTTTATATGAAATCTTAAAACTTTTCGTGATTAGAACGACAATCTTTATTCCGAATCTAACAAAATAAAAGCTGTCTTAACTTCAGTTCAACAGACCCCTAATTTCTGTTGTTTACATTTGAAAGATTTTTATGAATATGAAAAAAACCGACCAAATCTTTCCCTCCCCACAAACTTTACTTTGCTTTGATTAAGTGCCGGCATAAATTACCATTATCCCGCTTTATTTGCAATGAATAATCCGGCAGATTGTTCCTTCTACGTTAGTCATACGCGCACTTGATGAATCTTTCATCTTCGGCCATTCAATTTATGCACGTCGCGTCGAGCTCGTTAAAAACAAGAAGACTCCAACGACGACGACGACGACAACATCAACCACAACACAAGGACAACAGAGAGTAGAGAAACCGGATTCTATATGGGGTACTTACAGGGCCTCACAAGTTGTTTAGGTTATTTTCTGTTTTTATTTTTCGTGTACAAACATAAAAAAAAGGCTAACTAAAAAGCTAAAAGATGACACTTAACCAAAGAAGCCGCCGCCTCCGCCATAGCCACCGTTGTAGTAGTTGTTGGAGTACTGCGACTGCGACTGGCTATAATGACCGCCATAGGAGCCACCGTAGTTGTTGTAGCCGCCAGCTCCGCCGGGATAGAAGCCACCGCCACCGCCATAGTAGGGTCTGTGTCCGTATCCACCACCGAAACCACCGCCGGGATAATATCCACCACCACTGCCATAGCCATGTCCGTAGCCTCCACCGTAACCACCTCCATAGCCGCCGCCTGGATAGTATCCACCACCGGGATAACCACCGCCTCCAAATCCGCTATAGAGACCAGCATTCAAACCCACGCCGGCGCTCAGACCAACTCCACCGCCAAAACCGCCGCCAAGTAATCCAAACGTGCGTCCCTCGGCCTTGCCAGGTCCCGGTGCAGCAGCTCCATATGCGGCCAGTGCAAACAAAACGACAAGCTGCAGAAGAAAATGCATCAATGAGCAAGTGCATCAACAACGCAGGAAGTGAGCTTAATACATACACAACTAAAGCGCGCCATTTCTAGGGTATATGTATGAGGATGTGTCGCGCTCCGATTCGGTAACGAAACTAAATTGCACTTGTCAAGTGCTTGGCGCTTTTATACCCACTGTGTATAAGAAGCGAACTACGCGCCACGCATTGCCAAGTAATTCTACGCAAATTGCAGAACAAACAGAGGAACCGAAACAGAGAGAACCAGTTAGTGACGAAATCGCGGAATACCCCCTTGGCTGACTGCTGACTCTGGGCCTCAGAATGCGTTAATTTTTCGATTGTCGAATTATACATCCATGTAGATACTATACTGTGTGTGTGTGTGTGTGTGTGTGTGTGTGTGTGTGTGTATGTACATAATCGGTTGAGGGTTAAGGCAATTGTGCCGTGCCGCCGCTGTGGAAGATCAAGATCATGAAAAACCCAATAAAAATAATCACGATCGTACAGCAAGAACTAGTCACGGCATCGACGGCAGTATACCCTAGAATAGGGTTTTTCAATTGGGAATAAATTTAGCAAGTTATTGAAGCTTTTAATGATTAGTAAAATAAATACATGAATACTATGAGGCTATAATTATTATTATGGAGTGACAAATAAATATTATCAAGTAACATATATAATTTGTAATTATTATTTAATAATAATAATCAAAAAAAAATAAATAAATAATTAATACTAATCAGTAATCTCTATTTTCATAATTATGTATTATCATTAAGTTGTACAGTAACTATTGATATCAAAACCTTCTAAATGGATGATCCTGAAGTGGACTCTTTAATTTGTAAGTTTAGTCTGTTGAAAAAACCCTATATTATATTACATTAGGTCACAAATTCAAATCAAATTTTTTTTTTCTATAAAAAAAAGTTTTTCACGTAATCTATTTAATCTGACATATAAATCTTTTGGAAAATCTTAATAATATGATGTACATATATCGATATTATTCATTTATACTAAATATCGTTGCACATAAAATATGAAACTACACCTCACGCTATCTTTTTGTAGAGCATAACCAACATTCGGTCCATAACAAAAAGACAAAATGTGCTTAGAGACAAAAGACTTAGGCAACAAACTTAAAGCAGAACGTGCAACGAAGCATGGGCGTAGCTGTCGGAACTCTCGTCTCGGCCAGGCATCGCGGCATCGCTTGGCTCATTAGCACTTGCCGGTCGCAGATTGCCATTGTTGTTGTTGTAGATCTAACTTTTATTCGAATACTCACTGAATACACTTAGTACTAGTTGTATAGCATCTCTGGTATTTGTGCTCTTTGTCTGTTAGCTCGACAAATAAAGTAATTTTATGCCTTCACTTTCGTTCGTAAGTTTATTCAACTCTGCCGACGTCAGGGGAAGTTACTGAAACCGCCCACATCATCATATAGGAAGTAATTATTGTTGCTTAGTTGCCGAAAGAATAATGTTACTTAGATTTGATGGATTTGCTAACGTGGTAACTTTTTGTGAAACAACTGAGGATGCAAATTCTGTTTTGTTGTACACGTAGAAAAATAACTTACTATAAATCACTTCGTCATAAGGGTATTAAAAATTCGGTGTTGGTGTTACCTTTCTAAATTGAAACAAGTCTCTAAAGTTTCTTTATCAGATCATTTGGCAAAGAAATTATGTTCTAATCAAAATAAATACCTCAATTTATACATATAATAAATATAAAAAGGGTAAAAAAAATATATAAAAGAACGTTTTATTTTAACTTAGAACTCTTGATTAGGTATAAAAAAGTCGAATTGCCAAAAAATATTTTGTATATATTTTCCATAAGTAAATTTTCAACATATTTTTCAAGACCTTACTCAATGTTTTTGTTGTTTTTGTTAATTATACACCTTAGCATAAGTAATTTATTTGTAATTATATATAGTATTTCCGTTTAGATTCGGCATAATAAAAGACAGATTTAGACAGTAGTTGTCAATAAGAATTTGAATCCCAACAATGAAGGTGCGTATTGAATGTTCTGTGGAGTACTCCATCCTTATAATCCCTTTTTCTGTGTATTCTCAGGCTGTTTTAGTTTCCAGTATATTGTGCTTTCTGGTTGCCAGCTCACTGAGTGCACCACAATGGCCAGGACTTGGATCTACAGGATATGGATTTGCACCCTGGGGAGGATATGGTAATTACGCATCATCTAGCGCCAGTGCAGCTGCGAGTAGCAGCAGTGGAGGCTATCAGAACTACGGGTCGCCAGGATTCGGTTATGGCCTGCCAGGATATGGATATGGAAATTATGGAAACTATCAAGGAGGCTACCAGCAGCAGTATAATCAATTTGCTTACAATCGATACAACAATGGGTATGGATTCGGACAGGGATCTGGATATCCGTTTGGCTATGGCAAATAGATAAACCACCGAGATCACTTTACATAATTTAAACATCTATTTATAAGTATGCAGATGTCTCTAGTTAACTACTGGAAATTTCGGTTTTTATGATGTTTGATTTCCATTTGTTGGACTTTGCTTTGTTTTGGAGGTCAATAAAACGAAAATACCCAAAAACGGCGTGTGATGATGATTCATTTGCTTTGTTAGCTGCAATTTTAAACTATCTCATTGAGTGCATAAGAGTGTTGAATGATCTTACAAGAATTGTTGATTTATCTATGATTTCTATATCTATATCTTCTTTCAACTGATAATACATACTTCCTTCCGTTATGTCAATTATAAATTCATTTATTCCATGACAATGTGTGAACTTCCCCAAATAATATTAAATAGTTGGCTAAACATTCGGGGTCTTTGGGTTGGAAATACCCCAAATTGATCTGGTTTCTTTTACCCATTCATCACCATTAACCGTTTTCAGCAGCTGTCAACAGAATGCTTACTTCCCATCAGTTGACTTTACAGCGCTATTAGCTCTACCTACATATGCGTATATATGTTTTCAGATTTTGTACCATTTTTTCTTTTTGGTTGTATTTTTGCTCCTATTCATCTCGAAAACCAGAAATTTTCAGGGTCAATTCGTGTGCATACGTGTAAGACAAAGCGAGAGAGAGAGAGGTAAAAAACACACACTGCTTCAATAAAGGCAAACAAGATCTCAACGAGAGGCATACGATTGCATAAGGGCGCTGAAAAGAAGCGCGCAGATAATGCGTCGACTCAGTCACTCATAAAAACTCATCGTTCGCCGCACAACCAATTCAATTGCACACGCGTCGTGGTCCATGCCAAGCGAAAGACCTAGGTCACCAAAGAAAGATTTGAACTTGACAACTTACAATACCATATAAAAAAACATAGTCAATCCATAACGAGGCTATAAATCAAGACAAATCAATCAAGCAAAATCGTGTTAAACTTTGTAAACACTGAGTAAAATGCAAATCAATGTGAGTAAAAAGATGGTTCAGTGTTGTGAATATTATAAGTTACATTTTTGTAAATTGTAAAAAGTGTAATAAATGACATTTTCAGTTAATTAAAATATAAAAACAAAATATTCAAGTGGAATATACATAAATATCCATATATACATATATTATATTGATAAAACACATGAAATATTTGGCATTAAGTAATATATCGATATTGTAACGCAATCTCGATACTAACTTAACGAAACTCAGTATAATTCTTGAGAAAGGTCAAAGAAAGTTCAGCATATAAACATTATATCAGCATATTCAAACAATCTTTTATAATCTCATATATTGACTCTACTTTCTTTTAGCGCCATCCACATAAAGTGCTGCTACTGCTAGGAATCTGTCTGGTGCTTCTGCTGCAGAATGCGTCAGCGGGAAAAGTGAAACTGGTTGGATTTAAAGGTCCACTTGGTGGAGGTTTTGTCAAGGTGAAGGCAAAAGGTTCACTGTTGGGCCTGAAGTCTGGCCTAGTTGGCGGAGCAATCGGTGCTGGAATTGGCGGTGCACTTGCTACTAAAGCCGTGGCAGCAGTAGGAGGACTTAAAGGCTTGAGTGCAGGCTTGGGTGGAGGCTACGGTGGTGGTCACGGCGGAGGCTATGGAGGAGGATACGGCGGAGGCTTCGGCGGAGGTTACGGCGGCGGTTACGGTGGTGGTTACGGCGGCGGTTACGGTGGTGGTTACGGCCGTAGCAGCAGCTATGAACACCATGAGTCTCACCACGAGAGCCACTTCAGTAGCGGCGGCAGCTATGGAGGAGGCGAACCATGGGGAAAATAAATGAGAGTGTCACTCCCTGATATACCTAGCTACGTATACATAAGTAGCTTAAGTCATATGAACTTGCCATTAGACTCATTTTGTTTGTTATTTAATTTCTAAGACCATTTTCATTTAATAAAAACCAAAATATAAAAGTAAAAAAACAATTCAATGAATTTTCATAACTAGAAACGAATCGTTTGTTGTTCGATTTAAATGAAACATATGCATGTTTATTTAAATTTGTAGACAATCGATATATCTCTTAATCGATAGCTCAAGATGATTGTGTAAAATACAAACTGTAGATGGCACTGAAGATTGTACACTTATTTGAGCCATAGATGGCGCTGCACAATTGCAACAGTTAATAGCATCAAAACATAGTACATTTTGTAGGTTTCCGTAGTGTAGTGGTTATCACGTGTGCTTCACACGCACAAGGTCCCCGGTTCGAACCCGGGCGGGAACAACCTTTTTACTTATTTATTTTTTATTTTTATTACCTAAATTTACTTTTATTACCTTAAATGTTATATAAAAACAATAAATTAACTTTATATTTTGTTAGCGCCTTTTAAATCCACCAAAGCCACTGCCAAAACCACCTCCGCCATAACCAAAACCGCCACCATACGAATAACTCTCATATCCACCGCCATATGCACCATAGCCTCCATAACCACCAAGTCCACCAAATCCGCCGCCGCCTAGACCACCCTTCCATCCATGCTTAAAGGGTATAAAAGGCTTGGCAACTGGCACTGGCACCGGCACAGGCTGTGGTACTGCAACTGGAACGGGCACAGGCTGTGGCACTGGGACTGGAACTGGCTGTGGCAGAGGAATTGGTTGAACCACAGGAATTGGTTGAGCAATGGGGTATGCTACAGGGTAGCCACCACCAAACTTCTTGCCTCCTCCAAAGCCATGGGCGTCAGCCAGGCAGAGGATAAGCATCATCGTTGCCAGAGTGGCCTGTAACTGTTATTATACGAATGTGGAATATGTTATATGGATCTATGGGCAACTCCAGCAACACACTCACTTTGTTTACTTCCATGCTGTTGGAAACTTCTAAACTTAGCTAGAAGCTAGTTGTCACTTTTATAGCAATCTCCTCCATTTCCTGTACCAGCCCCTTAGTTCAAAGAACTTTGGAAATAACGCGTTAATGCTTGTAAAACCAGTTAAGGCATGACAAAACTCATTCATTCAAATCTGTTTTTGACTTATTTAGACGCAGCAACTAATGCAAAAACTGTAGCGAAGCTCGTGTGAAAAACATTGAAAGCGTTCATCTGGCGGGTTTAAGGTCATGCGGTCAGTTCCGGGCCTACTGACGTGGTGGGCGTTCTCTAATCTGTGGAACTAAGGCTTATATAAACTCAAGCATCTTTCTAACCGGCAAACAGTTCAGCTGAAGAAGACATACAATCTAAACACAATGAAGATTAGCTACTCCTCGGTAAGTAACTCATCGCTGGCTTGATTTCGAGATTAGCTTATCTAGCTTCTAATTATTCACAGTTATTCGTGCTAAGTTTGCTCGGTAGCTGCTATGCCCAATATCAGTACCCACAGCAGGGTTCGTCGTCAGGAGTTTCTGGTGGAAGTTACGGAGCAGGCTCTGTAGGCGAGAGTCCCGCTTCTGTTGCCACTCCGGCAGGCGGAGTCAACAACCGCATCTTGGGTCTTGGATCTGGATTATTAGGCGGAGGTGGCTTGGGAGGCGGATTAGGAGGCGGTGGCGGCGGCATTGGTGGCTTGTTTAGCAATCTCTTTGGTGGCCTTCTTGGTGGTGGCAATAATGCAGCGCGCCCACCTTATACGGCTCCATTGCCCCCAGTAGTGCCTCCATATGGTGGCGGATATCCCGGCTATGGCGGTTTCGGCGGTGCACCTGGCTATGCGGGTGGTTATGGTTATCCCGGAGGCTTTGGAGGTGGCTACGGTCCCGGCTATGGATACTACGGATAAACTCGATGTTTCCCTTCCCATCGTTAGCAACTCAAGTATTATTTAAATGAATTTTCCTGCATGTTATTAATTTGTAGCTGTAAAAACTGTTGACCAATAAACCTGTAAAATATTTATAAATCGCAAATTGAATCCGTTTTGCTTTTAAACTCAATAGCAACTCCGTGCAGACATGGGGATGTAGCTCAGATGGTAGAGCGCTCGCTTAGCATGTGAGAGGTACGGGGATCGATGCCCCGCATCTCCAAATCGGTGACTACTTTTTTTAAGCAAACTAACAATTTTTTCAATTATAAATTTGCTAAAAGGATTGAAACCAAATTCTGTTTTGGCTTGGTGACACGTTAACAAGATTAACTTAATTTTTTGTTTACTGGGCTTTGGTCGATGGAAGCATATAATTGAAATCGTGCGGCTTAATGGTCTAAAGGGTATGACATTCGTCCGGGTTCGAATCTCGGTTAAGTCGGAAGTAGTTACCTTTTTTATTGTTTATATTTATATCGTTATCTTCTGTTTATGTCAAATAGCTTTGAAATCGACGACAAAAATTAAAAATAAATAAAAAAAGTAAGTTCCCAATTGGAGATGCGGGGCATCGATCCCCGTACCTCTCACATGCTAAGCGAGCGCTCTACCATCTGAGCTACATCCCCGTTGTGGCAATGTGCAGTTATTGAGCATTTTGTCATTGCGTTTCACCACGAGGAACATAGACAGAAACAAGTTTATGATAACGTTTGCATTTTAACATAATTCGAACATGTTTTGCATTTGAATAAATTATTTACACTATATCAAAAATAATTAAATCAGATATAAATTGATTAGACTCTTTATGAAGCCTTTCTTTTTTTAAGTATAATGTGTACAAACTTATTTAAATATTAGTTCGGGTTAACTAACATACATAATATACACAGATAAATTAATTATCTTGTTTATACATACAAGTCTTCCATCCATTAGTTGTCACGTTAGACCCATACTTCACATTTACTCACCATTTACCCAACTGTCTGCTATCGTGTTGATAAGTAGTGAACGGAGACCATCATCGTTGTCGGCTGGACAACTTGCATAAACTTATGCATTTAATTTCCGTTTCCGGTCAGTGAAAGTTACCCGAAAGAAAGCAACATACATACAACACCTGCCAGCATATGAAACTTTCAGACCTGAACCTGGAGGACAAGCAGTCCCACGTTCCCAGTTCCGTGTTCCCTTTTTCATTGTTGTCCCAACACAAACACAAATAAACGCGCGGGCAATTGCATATGTAGAGGTCAGGGAGTGGACCGTATGACTACTGGAGACATACGGCTGCGAGGTGTTGTTGTAGTCCACTTCTTCTTCTTCCCACCCACAGCTCATCATCAGCATCATCAGGCAACGGCAGCCCTCACAATCTGCACTTTCACACTTGTGTTTATCCAACTGTCGCTCTCTGGCGTATTTATTTGCCGTTGTCCGTTGCTCCTCTTCTTCCTCCCTCCCCCTCGCAGCTTTATTATTATTTTCACAAGTTATATAAAAATAATAACAGAATCGAGAACTGACCGGGCAGAGCTGAAGCTGCAGCGAGTGAGCCATGGCCAGGGCCATCCATTATGCTGGCGGGCATTTATTTGCCAAACAATTCAACGAGGCGCTGGTAGTATCTACCATGACGTCGAAGTCTCCGGCTCCTTGGGCCTGGGATTCAACCACTTCATCAGCGTGTCCAGCGTTTGGCCAGTTTGTCGGTAGTATCGCCAGCATCGGCATGTCTGGAGCTATCTTATGGTTTATGATGGAATCAAAACAATGTGCCAGCATCTCGTTGGGGATTCTGATGAGTTTGTTTATGCAGATTGCTTCGGTTTGGGGTTTGGAGTTTGGAGTTATCCGGCGTTAATGGATAAATGCCCATGTGTGTTTGCATTTGTGTGTGTGTCTGGGTGTGCATTTTGGAGTGTGTATGTGTGTGTGTTTTGGTGTTGGATGCTCTAAGTGCTGCTTGCCAGCAGTTTTTCCCTCATTTCTGTACACATTTTTGCCTTGCAACCCTTTTTAATGATTTGCCCAAATGGACTATAACAATTCGGGGAAAATGGACTGTAACATGTGTATGAGGAAGTGAATGCTTAGCAATTATTAGGTTAATACATTTTATAATTATATTTAAATCTATTCAAGAAATCAATCATGACTTTGACAGGGTAACTAAAAGGTTCTTTAAGCATTCAAAATGATGATTGAATCATACTATTACTAAAAGTAAAAGTCTTAACGAATATATCAAGTAGTATAATAGTATAATATGAATATTAATGTTTAAAGTTTGCTTATCCTGGGCATTCATTCCACTAGGGTATTCAAACTTCATTACGCATTCGATTTTCTTGTGATTTTAGCAACTCCCTTTTTTGTTGCACGCTTTTCAATTAAAATTCTATTGTTTTCTTTTAGTTTGTCTGCGCTGTTTACTTAGGTATCGCCGGACTGGACTGGACCGCACTGGACGGGGCTGCTTAGCCAAGGGCGCAGGACATTAGATTGGGACCACAGCCAGCTGCTGGAGGAATTGGACCAGTTGCGAAGCCAAAGCTGCTGGCGCTTGCTTGAGGCGGACTCGATGCCGATGGCTGCGGCATTGCGGGCAGAGGAGGCAATGCAGGTGGCAACGGGAAAGATGACGCTGGAGGAAAAGCAGGAGCTTGGGGCAAGGGTTGCCTTGCTGGACTGAAGTATCCAGGACCATACGGAGGTGGCGGGGCCATGCCTGCAGCGCCGGCTGCATTATTCTGATCTGCCTGATAGATGTAGACGTTGCTGTTGCCCTGCGCCGCTTGTTGTTGTGTCTGTGGCGGCATCGGGGCCGCATAGTAGGCAGGATAGAAGCCTGGTTGAGGTCCAATGGTAGCAGGATTGCAACCATACGATGGACAATTGTAGTAACCATTAATGGGGTAAGCGGGGCCAGCGTATAGTGGCGCAGGATTGTGGAAGGCAAGCCAACGATCGCGCCAGCGTCGAAATAGTGTGCCCAGGAAAAAGAAGGATCGTCCGTCCATGTGCTCCGGCTGGGGCGGTGATTGCTGGTAGTCCTCTTGCAGCTCACCGTAACTAGCGCCGAACAGCAACATCAACAGTAGAATACCCTGTAATCATGGCAGAAACCTGATTAAAATTGGGCGACACTTGGCGAAAAGCCGCTCACCTACCCGGGAAGACATTTTGGCAACTGGTCGGGTTGAAGTCTGCGTCTGAACTGCAACATGTGGCACCTAGTGTCGCACAGAGCCACTTGTTGCTGCTTAATGTGGCATATAATCGGATCCATTTCAGAAGCCTCTGCAATTGTTGCACCAGCCAAGCGTATCAGGTGTCAAGATCATCGCAAGATACTTTTAGTTGACATAGTTAAATTCGTTAGGAGTTTACTTAATCTATAAGATATTTAGTAATACAATTATACTTTGCTAAAACTTTGTTTATCAAAGGTCAGCACTAAGTCTCTTAATATGGTATTATGGTAATAAATGAATGTATGTATAGTATAATTATAATTCTTTTTAAAATTTGTTATTAATAATTGTTCCAAAAAAACAAAGTTCGTAAGATGTTAAGCATTTAATTTACCAATATTCATACAATAAATAAAATTTATAAATATTGTAGAATCTTAAGTTTTCAGCTGATGTTCTCTTCAGTCTTGTTCACTACCCCCTAGTTATCACAAGCTCCTCTCGCACACCTATTCTAAAATTAACCAATAATTTACAACTTAGGTTGATTTAAAGTTGGCGTTCTTCGTTGTTTCTTTCCCGGGTACGAAGCCGGCACGTGCCAGCGATTCATCATTATGAAACAGGGACAGAAAACTTGCCAGGCTCTTGACTTTTGTTGCCCGATTTTGTTTTTCCTACTGCCCGTTCGCACACCAACAACAATGAGTTTTGAGTTATGAACACTGCGTGCCAGGTGTACTAAAAGCAGAGAAAGATTATTTTTCTGACAGTTTATACGACTTGTGAATACTCTAAAAAGATCAAAATTCACTTAACTAAATCTTAAAAATATATTAAAATGAAAATACAAAACTAAAAATAAGTTGTGAACTTAAAATAACCAAAATAAGACAAAATAATAAGTTAAACATTAATAAGTTGACCATTTTCAATGGTCCAAGGGTATAATTAATAAAATACAGAGACTTAGTAGAAGAACTTCAATGATTTTTCATTTAATTAATGCAGAAAGTATTCGGATATAATTTGTATACATCACAATAATAGACTATCTCATGGAACTGAAAGTTGTCTGTAGGGTATTGAAAACAGGTGACAGCAATCAGTGGACTGTTTCGATTCGTGTCTGGAAAAACAAAAACAAAACCAAATGCTGTGAAATTTCACGCGATGCCGTGGAAATTTCGCACATTACACGTATTACACGCCCTGGTCCCGAGGCAGAACAGGACACCCTGTTTAGGGGGCAATTTCAATGGGAATGCTGCCATAGATTAGCTTCAACTCACAATGAAAGAACTTTGATTTCGGCAGCAAGTTTCATTTAATTAAAAAAATATGCAAAGTCAACAGAAAACTAAAACGAAATTACGAAAAGAGCAAAGAGAGAGAGAGAGAAAAGGAGACGGGGGAACTTTTCATAAACTTTGTTGCCATAAAAACAATAAAAACCGCAATCCTCCCCCGGCTGGGGCATTGTTATCGAAATAAGCAGCAGAACTCCAAGTGGACAATGGTCGAGCGAGCGTCCTTTTTTACGACAAAAGCTAAATCCGGCGGAACCACATAAATTATGTTAATGCTTATGGTATGTACACGCCCACCATGTGGGCGTCCGCCACTGTCACTGTGACTGGGACTGTAACTACGGGCCACCCAAGTCCTGTACCGGGATAATCACAAAGATACACACACACACACACATACACTGGGTCGACGTGTGCGTCGAAATGACATTTGTTTAGTCGAGCGTTTCTGTCCACGTTCTGTCCGATAGTTTTTCCTCGTCCATTGAGAAAATTGCTGACAATTGCCAAAAAACAGTTCGGATGAGGGAGGGAATATAACTGTACGCTGATGTGGAGACTGAGGGTATTGTGGCTACGCGTGTGGGCGTGGCAATTACATGTATAGTACAACATATCTCGGTGTGCTGTAAATGATATATGAACAGATTGAACCATTGGTATATTGGGTTTATATCGTATATAGATATAAGATTTAATATATATCCTATACAGACACATATATGCTACTAAATGTTACATGTAAATATGAATATCTGTTTATCTACAGTTATTATCAAAATTAACTAAATTTTCACTTATATCGTTTTGATATACAATATATGTTAATATATAATATATTTAAACTATATCTATGTCATATATATGTCACATAATAATACATAATAATGCATGTTACAGACATTCGAATAACTCACAATTCAAACGAAATGAATTACTATATCATTGCTTGCTACTAACAATCCTCTCCAGTTATAAATAATATTGTCAAAACTGTTATCGAAAACTTTCAGCACTCACACAAAGTAAATAAGTAGTTAAGCTTGTTGGCTAACCCGACAACAGACAGCGACATATTCAAGTAATTCTCTCTCTCTCTCTCTCTCTCTCTCTCTCTCTCTCTTTCACGAGGAAATTAGAAGAGGACATTGCTGTCGTCTCTTGGTTCGTCCATTTGTCGAACAAAGGACACAAATAAACCAAACCACACAAAAGGAAGGACATTGGAAATTAAATTCATAAAAATGATTATGCCACACACATGAGGCAGTTGTTCATTGTGCCAAGTCGTTATATATACATACATACGTTTTATAATGTGGGTAATCTGGCACCCTTCGCCCCCACCCGTCTGAAATTATCTGCCTTGTGCGTTTGAGTATGAAAAGTAAAGATAAGCGAGCGGGGAATGCAAATAAATCGAAATAAATAACGTTGCTGCTGGCTAATTGCAGAAAGCAGAGATTCCCTTGACCACCACACGGCTCACGGCCCCACGGAAATGGCCAACTGGGCTTGCTCGACATGCACGCAACATGCTGTCGAACATATCCGTCGCTGAGCGCCGTCGGCTTCCGTCGTTATGCAATGCTGCATGGACAACAGGTGGCAAGCTTGCCAGGAGTTGTGTGAGTGGGCGTGCGAGTATGAATGGATGAGTGTGTGTGTGGGGGGGCTGACATGCATACGGCTATTCTTGTGATTCCTGTGATTCATAAAGGCGAATCCGTTGCCGTTGTTTACGGTGCACAAACTTTTTGTCAGCTGTCATCGCAACAGACGCACAAGAGCAAAACGAAATTGTCCCCCTGCCGTGTATGCGCAGCTTGTATCTCACTTCCACTGGGCTGACAGCTGCAGCACCTTAACTCAATGCCAGATTTGCTTGCACAATGTATTTCTGTATGTTCCTGTATGATTCAAACTTAAAAAATAAATGAACATTTTCGAAGGGTATAATAAAAAGAAAATCGCGCACACTCTCAAAGACGTTGTTAGCGATAGGCCCCGGCGAGATTCGAACTCACGATCTCCTGTTTACTAGACAGGCGCTTTAACCAACTAAGCCACGGCGCCGGTTGCAAAGGTCGCAAAATATAACGGTTTTTTTATTTCACCAATAGATCACAATTAGTGATTCTAAAGTCTAAATCAGGAATATCTAGAATAGTGCTATACTTGCTTTTTAATTGCTTCAAGTATGAATATATAGTAGGCTGAATGTTAAAATACTTTTTGTACGGCATATTGAAATATTTTGATCATTGTATAAATGTTACATATCGAGGGTCCTTTTATCAACTTACCCGTAGAAGAAAGATTATCCCAATAAAATAAATTTTTTCAATTATTTCATTGTGTAAAATTATTATATTAATTATTATTAGAAAATTATATTAGAAAATCAGTTCAAAAGTAAAACTACAAACAGTAAAAAGCATTTATTTTTGAAATTTAGAAAAAAAAATCATCACAATCAATTTTTGTGCGAAGGCCCCGGCGAGATTCGAACTCACGATCTCCTGTTTACTAGACAGGCGCTTTAACCAACTAAGCCACGGCGCCTCGGTGAGCAGGGTGTGCGTAAACAGCAAGAAACGTTTACGACCACCAAATTAGAAACAAATAGGGCATATAATTTGTGTAGGTGAGATAAGCTAAAAATAGTTTAGCATCATTCAGCATAATTTCACAATAGTTTGTTTATGAGTGTAACGAATATTAATATTATATGTAAGAGCAATATGTGAATATTTAAAAATGTGTGTTTTTACTAATACTAGACAATAATAATAAAACATACATATAACCCAAAAAGTGTGTACTTAGTACGTACATATGTATGTTAGGTATGTATTATTTCGAGACAAAAGTTTTGAAGGAAAAGCACATTGAGCATTTTCTGGGGACTTTTTCCTGTATATGTATGTATGTATGTCGAATATTTTTAAATAAGTGTCATACGAATGATTATCGTGCTAAGGGGGAAGCACAAGCCATCATATATGACTTGTGTATCTAAAGAATTACTCAATGCTTGTGCAGATTGTGCATCGAGGGGAATGTACCGAGCGTGTGGTCGGTTTAATCATACATATAGAGTATATAGAAACGCTTGGAGTATAAAAGCAGATCGCAGATCGTTGAGTGACATTCAGAAAAGAAAACATTGCTTGAGCATCAACATCACAACCCACACTTACAACAACACTTACTCAAATCGCAATGGACTGTCAGTCAACGGGAGACCCAAAAACAGGAGCAGCATCTGTCCGATGCGGCATTCTAAAGGGAGATGACAATGTAAATGCCCGCGCCGGGGTATTTGCAGCGACCAACAGCAGCGCTGGACCTGTCACAAAGGGAGTCTATGGAGCAGTGAATGCGTAAGTGTGCAACTTATTGAACACACCTCGCATAGAACACAATTTTAACAAACTCAATTCCCTCTGTACAGTAACGGACACGGTCTGTCGGTGCAGCATGGACACACGCCGGGCTTTGGCAGCAGCACAACAGTTGCTGGGCAGGCCAACCTGATGGAGATGGATAAACACAATCCGGTGGGACTCAATGCCACCGCGTTCCATACTCACAATCGGACTCACGATCAGTTCGGAGGAGGACTGAATATGCAACACGCTGCGGGCCACTCGGCTGCATTGGGCGTCAGCCATGTGCCGCAGTTTAATATGACCCAAATGCAGGCCAGTGGAGTGGCCAATCTACACACCTCGCCCAGTGGCAATTTCCGGGTGGATGCCACAGCAAATGCTTCACGCCACATGAGCGGACCGTTCAGGGGAAAATCTGACTTTGGAGGTGGATTAAATATGCAAATGAAGTTTTAATGTGAATGATCTACATAAATATGCCAATCATAAGCAGTAAATAATCAATTAATCAATGATAATGCATTATCAATAGTAATAAAGATTTCATTCAGTTGAAGTATTTTATCTTTAAAGAGTCCTGGTCACTTACAAAGTGTGAGAAATTAGCTTATCTTGAGTCAGCGGGGAATTTGCATAACAAAGTCGTTTGCGGCATCAAGCAATAATATCCCAAGTGGCAAGCCGATTATGAGCCAGATTACATATCATTACAGCGCGTTTATTCCGCAGACTCATTGAGAGGGACCTTCCCTCGCTCTTCCCTTCTGTGATGTTGACTTGGCATCTTCTATTGTGCGGCTACAATCGAACCGCAAATTTACCTGAAAATTAACATGGACCTTCAGCTGCTCAGCTTCTTGACTTGACTTCATCTTCGACTTAGCCCCGGAAGCAGTCGTGGGTGCTGTCTAAGGGGGAAGGCTGTGTCATTTTTATGGCTTAGTTCTGCGGCGTCTGTAAATATGCAAAGTATTTCGTATAAAACGCGTTATTTATGTATTACGACGAGGACCTTGCGAAATCCGACGGCTAAAATTAATAACCTACCCAGCCAGTCTGTGTGTGTCTTTGTGTGTGTGTGTGTGTGAGTTTCCATGATGTGCATTATTATGGGCAAATTAAACACCTTATAGAACAGTTGCGCTTTTTCCCTTCAACCAAAGTATGCAAACCAATTTTTATGTAAAGCAATTTATTTTGAATTATTTTTATGGCACTTAACGTCGTCAACCCCAACGTGCCTCGACACATCATGAGTTCTTTTCGTTCCGCTCAATACTCAAAAAAAAACGTCAATAAATTGCAACCTTTATTTCCGATTTTATTTTGCAAAAATGTTTGCAATGTTCACCAAGAACGTTCTATCTTTAAATCATGTTTCATTTGTTTTCAAGTCAACAGAATTTACGTTTTAATCATATTATAACTAATACAAATAAATATTCCAGTCTAAACAAAAATTGATAAACAATTATTTTTCTTGCTTGCAGTTAATATGGTTATCTTAATCTGTATTACCTTCATAGCTATTGTAAAATTGCTCGCAATAGTTTTGTTTTATACAAGGCTCAAAAAGAAAAGATGCAATGATAAACCCAGTACTTTCCATAAGCGTACGTATCGGAATCGAAAGAGAAATTACTATTGAGCTGATAAACGCAATTATCTCATACACAGCACTCGAAATCAATAGATGTATTATGAACGATCGACACTCGTTGATACAACGAAAGTTGTATAGAGAATCCGTCCGTGGCAAGCCTCACTTGCCGCTGCGCAACGGATTCGGGAAAAGGGCTAGCCTGTTGGACTGTCACTCTCCGGATAGTATACAATTTTACGATTATCAAAATTGTGCATTGCGACGCAACAGACGAATGGAATTAAACCTACGCAAACCGAGTCAATTCATTCTTCGCGATAGCTTTAGTTAAAATCGAACTGATTAATCTTGGCAACACATTCTATTCTATGTATATATTGTAAACAATGTTGGTGCTAGGCAACGTCAGTCAACAAACCCTTCACAACCAGAAAATGTCTCTTTGTTGTCAATAAAGTATAACGAAAACAAGTTTCCAATGGATTTCACGTATTGCGAGTTCCCCAGCACCGTCTCCATTGACACCTTTAAGGCCTATTTTGATCCCAACAATGTCAGGCTTCCCAAAATCGAGACCTTATTGAGCGAAGGTGCCGCTGAGGATCAAGCTAAGCAAGTGAAAAGTCTGCGACATCTTGTGCTCGATGCCATCGTTAACAACTGGAGTGGTAAGAAGAGTTTGACAGAAAGAAAGAGAGAGAGAGAGGAGAGAGACGCAGAGAGAGTACTGAGCCGATGAATGTTCACAGAGTTGCCACTCTACCGTCAGCTGCGTCGACGGCAGGACAGAAACTACCTACTCAGTCAGCTGGATACGCAGCTGCCATTGCAGTTGCTCAGCTCACAGATACGCGATGACTACTTCTGGCGACGATGCTACAAGCTGCGCTGGCGCTTGGTGTCGCCACAGCAGGCAGCACACAGCGGAGGCAGGAGGCAGCAGCGACGCTGGATTAACATTTACATGGAGCGACATGTGCAGGAGTTTATTGAAAATATGCAGACCGGTGACTACGAGCAGGAGGGCAATGTGCAGGCCGCCTTGGACATCTGTGCGGCGTATATAAATCAATTGGAGATAAATCAACTACAGCCAGCACCCCCAGGCAGTGACAGCAACGGTGAGTAGTACCTGACGGGCAGATACCCTGAGAGGAGTTTCATAATACTCATCATGTGGTGAACTACCACTTTCAGTTATACTTTATATGGTTATATATTCTTGATCAAGCAAAGAGTTGTTTTTATTGTTCTTTAAGTATTGTATTTTGATTAATTGAATAATTCATTCATTTCCATTCATTTTGAGTACTCGAGCAAGTGTTTAATAAGTCCACTCAACCACAGATCACATTCCGCTTGATTACCTGTTGGCCAATCTACCGGACTTACGGCGACTGCGGCTGAGCTACAGCACAAAGACGGCAAGCATTCATTACCAAATTGGCTGCAATCAACTAACGCCCCGGGACATAATCCTGTTGGCCAAGGGACTCAGTCAGTGCCACGAGCTGCGAAAGTTTTGGTAAGATGGCGGACAATGACTATGGCAACGGCTTGAGATTCTCTTACCCCCCTTTTCCATTGTAGCCTGCACAACACGAAGCTGGTGGCATATCAGCTGAGATTTTTGGCTCACAGCCTGGATAAGGGTTGTCACCATCTACGCGAGTTATCCCTGATGCATTGCGCTGTGGGCGACGGGGGAATACGAAGTTTCCTGGAGACCTGTGGCAGAGAGTCCTTCTCCACGTTGAGAGTACTCGATTTAACCAACAATAAAATCAGTATGCTATACTAACGGTACTTGTGTACTGTTCTTTAAATGTTGATCACTTCTTTTTAGCCGAGGAAGGTGCATATATACTGAGTCGCACTTTGACCCGCGTGCCACTGGAGAAGCTTGTGTTGCGACTGAATCCCATACAAAGCGATGGCGCTGCTGCCATTTTCAATACGCTGCAAGTGATGCCTATTCGCCAGCTTGATTTGGCTAGTTGCAGCATCAGCGAGAGCGTCACAAGGTTATTCATGAAACTGATCTGCCAACAAACGACCCTTATCCGCATTGATCTATCCAATAATTATGTGGGCGAAGTGAGTGAAGCAAACACCATTATTTCTCAAGTATATACTATATACTATATACATTTCTTATGTTTTCAGAACTTTGGCAAGCACCTGCTGAAGGTGATCAGCTGCAATAAGATGCTGGAAGAGTTGGATTTGCGCAATACGGGTCTCTCACTGAACATGCGCGGCAAGTTCCGAGAGTTTCTTATGAAGAATATAGAGCGTAAGAAGTGCGAGGTTCATAAACAACAACAACGGGAGAAGTTCAAGGCAATAGCGAAAATGTGAAGGAATAATGGATATACAGATAAGATAATGGAATAATATTATAATAAAGGAGACTGATGTGCACACTTAGAAGATAAAATAAACATAATATTATACAGAATTCCAGTACTTTGCACTTTGTATCTATAACCAATAACTGCAGCCAGTACAAGGTACTTCCTTGATCTGCCAGTGGAATCCTGCAGCTGGGAAATAAGTGGAAAGAACTTTCATTAACCCTCGACCTTGTTGACTTAGTCCAACAAAAACAATGGCAATGGCGACCCCAGACCTGAACTCAAGACCCAAAAACATTCAACAGCAGCCTTTTTCTAATGGCTTTGGCCAAAAGCAACAACAACAACAACAACACACACAACAACAACAGCAACAAGCTAAGTGGCACTTGAAAATGAGTTGGCAGAGGAAAAGGTAAAAAGTTCTTGAAAAAATAAATAAAGAAAACTCTATTTGTTGCTGTTGTGGTTGCTTGCCATTTTATGTTTAGTTTGTTGTTGTTATTGTTGTTACTTTTGGCACGTTAAGTGTTAAAATTGTTTGTGCTTTCTCAAAGGTTAATGGGCTCCAAGTGGGAGGAAACTACCCAAAAGGAGGAGAACTTGTGCATTAATTGGAATAATTTTGAAAAAGTGGCGAAGTTGTTGAATAAAATATGTAAGCTCTATGTGTGTAGAAGTGTGTGTAGTTAGATAATCACGCTGTTATCTTCCCTTATTCTAACAGTTTTTAATGAAATTTTAGCCAATGGATTTTTTGCTGTTTTTTAATTAAACTCAACTCGTGTTTTTTTTTGTCTGCTGCAGCATTTTATTATTTTTTGGCGCTTTTCCTCGTCCATTTTCTGTTTACTTAGGACCTTGTTTTGTTTATCTGCGCAAATGAAAACCAACAACGACAAGACAAAGTAAGTATGCGCCCTGCATATGTACAAATGCACAATACAATGCGATGATATACGATGTACATATATGATAATTGCGTTTTAAATTTTGATATGTTGAGAAAGTTTGCACTTCGCCTCTCTGTGGACTGCCAGGAGAGCAGGTCGACAGTTTTCAGTTTTCCTCCCCTAAACCACCTTCCATGCCGAGCATATTTAGCAGCTCATAAATCTTCAATGGATACAAGCTTGTGATTTATAACCAGACAAAACTTAAGCCACAAACCAAAGAAAGAAAAAGAGCGAAAAATTGAAAAAATGTGAGCGAAATATTTTGCGAAAAACTTTAAATAAAAAGCTGTACTAGGAATAAAAGACCTATTTCATAGTTTTTTTTTTTTTATTTTTATTAAGTGTATCTTATAGTAGTTTCATCTTTATCTACAGAGATTTTTACAAGCTGAGGTTATGGTAGGTTAAACCATTTATATATATTCATCTGAGTTAGATCTGCGCAACTTGAATTTTGTGAACTTTCTAATCCTTTAAATTGGTAATTAACTTAACGTTTCATTTTTGCTCGCAACAATTAAGGGCGTGGCAATTTATAGCGTGCCTGAAGCGCAGCAGAACGTTCTGACAGTTATCATAATTATTTATTTTTTTTTTTTTCTTGTGCGAAGGATTTTGAAAATCTGTTTTGCTCGGCGGAGGTCAAAGGGCTTAATGCGCCAAATGGGCAGGCAAAACTTTTCAAATTAAATTAAAAGCATGCCAAAAGGGGAAAGACAAAACAAATTTGATGAGTCAGCTGCGTGTTGAGAAACTGCAGCGTTTAAAAGTCAATAAATCAGCGGACAAATGATAAGGGTAAAAGCTAAAAAGGAAAAAAAACCCTATAATTAATATACGAAAGGGAAAAAAAACAAATTTTGAATATGAAAACAAAAGAAGTAACTTTGCTTATTGCCAACGACTTGAAGTTGCTCTTAGGAATAATAATAGATCAGAGATAGAGAGATCATCAGCATAATTGACATTTTGAGTATGGTGTTTAATCAAACATATTTCATTCTAACCATATCGTAAAAATTTCCAACAAGTTTCTGTAACACAATACGCTTCATTTCGTTCATTAGATACGAGGTATTCAAAGTGAAAGGGCCTCGAAAGACGAACCGGTTGGACTTGTATAATTTGTCTTATCTGCCGCGTCTTCAATTAATTATGCATGCTACATCTGCAAGTTGTGAAAAGTTTAAAACAACAAAAGGTTTAAAATTTACTAGAAAATCACTCCGAATATCAGCGGCTCAATGGTCTAGGGGTATGATTCTCGCTTTGGGTGCGAGAGGTCCCGGGTTCAAATCCCGGTTGAGCCCGTGTTTCAACTTTTTTGGTTACCTGCGCATAAAATTGGTAAATATTGGGTATGTGTAGGAGAAAAGTTCCCTCCCTCTCGAATATTTTCCCATCTATATTTTGCACACACACACATACACTGCTGACAATGTGACTTTATTGCCCATACAATAGATAAAAATTCAATTCAGGCTTGTGTCGCCTTTCTCCGTCCACCACCCATGCAGCACATGCCTCATGTGTCTGGCTTGACATTTTTATGATTATTTCACTCCTTTCTGTTTGCTCACTGACAAATTTACATACACATATCCCCAGAGTGTGGGAGAGAGTCTGCTGGTTTCTGCTTACATATGACAGCCTTGGGAATTTCCAATACCAAAGACGCAATCTCAATGCCAATCGTATGATGTGAGAATTGCTACAGTTTCTTCAGCTCTTCTTGCTGTTGCTGTTGCTGTTGTTGTCATTGTCTAAACAATAAAGAATAATCGCTTTGGCTTGTGGGCGTTTGTGTACAAGTCTGAGAGGAGCCTTCTCCTTTGCCGCCTTCAAAGTTTGTTTTAGCTTCGACGTGCCTCGTTTTATTGCTTGTAATTTGCATGCAAGTTGCGACATGGCCAAGTTTTCTTTTATAGGCGACTTTAAGGCACTCAAATGGAGCATACGAATACGGATGAGTTGAGGCAACAGAGTGAGAAGAGTTTGATAAAATGTGTAGCTAAGTGGGGGATAGTTTCTGCTTAAAGTAATGAATAGAATAGAATTCTAACATTGAATCACTTTTATAGAGTACAAAGACACCCTTTATAAGTTACAAGTATAAATAATAATAAGGAATCTTGTCTGACTTGCTGTCGTCGGGCATTAATCAGTGCGCAAACCTTTCGCCTTTCGCCTGTCAGCCCAGATGGCCGGAGAATATTTGCCAATCAATTGCCACAAACACAAATTGTCCATTTTCCTGTCGCCCGATGTCGCCGGTGCGGAAGGAATTTTAAAATTCAAATATAAAATAAAATGCCCAATTGAAATCGCTTACAATGAACATCCTCGACAGACTGTTTTCCATTTGTGACAATGGGACGCGATGAACCCAAGACAGCTCGAACAGAGAAAACCGAAAGGGACAGAGCAAGACAGAGGGACAGATAAGGGGGGAGGAGACTGGACCGCAGCAAATAATATTGGAAAAGCGTAGAGAATTGTGTACACATTTGGTGTGGCCGCTGCTGGACTTGGCTGCTAATGAAAATGAACTCGATTCGTTCAGTGAATTTTCCGCATACCGAAATGCAAATGCCTTAAAGAGGGCAGGGGGTTGCTTTTTATTAAAAAAGTTAGCGCTGTCTCGGCCAAGAAAAATGCCAATTAAATGCGGAGCCACAACAATGGAAATTCGACTCTACGCTCCGCTCATTAGCACAGTGCAAATCAGAGCTACAAAACATACGTACATGATATAAGGGAACATGATATATCAGCAGTGCAAAATTATGCAGGCAGTACAAATTATTGTTGTACTATGGGGGAGTGAGGGAGGGGGGGGGGTACTACGGCCTACATAATCCACTGCGAAGGAGGCGAACAAATGATTCGCCTCAACACCCGACGGCGTGCAAATTGCAGAAGCATCAAAAAGCAAAAGCTCAGCCTCGTCGACTGTGGTCATGCTGCTAAGTGGACAAATCTACCACAAATACGAAAATCACCCTCATTATGGCCAGCTACGTAAATTGCACGCCGTCTACCCAGCTCGCTATAGATCCCTTCCCCCTCCCCTACCTCCCACTCTCTCTCTCTGCCCATGTCTGTCTGGTGTGTGTGTGTGTTTTTTTATCGCAGTGTCGACAAGACCACTGGCCATGTTAACAGACAACATGCTACGACTGCGACAGCCACTCCGTGAAATGGTCAGCAGGAAAAAAAACACGACAATATTCACAGTTAGCCCGCCATACGGCGTACCGACCGACCGACCGCTGTCATCGTGGCTGACACTAAAGTGGTTTAAGGCGATAAGACGAGCCCGAGGTTTGTGTGTATTATGGTCTCCCCAAACGGAATGGGCAGACCATGCCAGGCATTCTTGCATGACACATTCGGGTAATGAGTGAAACGGCAAGCAGTCTGGGAATTCGGGGGGAACTGACTAACTAACTTCGTGTTATGTTTCAAGAGGAACTAACTGGTTTATTTGTAATTAAATATGCCTTTCAAATAGGCAAAGAACATCTTGCATAGGCGAGTGTGTTGCCAATATACACTCTGATGTGCCTGCATTGCTTGACTAAGGGATACCCATACAAAGTCTACGTTTTGAGAAGGATTTGTGAAACTTTTGCAGCATAAAATTAGGATGAATGGAGGGTCCAACTTATTACTATGATACATAGTAACTACATAGTACTATAAAAGTAGTTTATTATTAAGAGTTTGGGCAATAAAAATTCTCTATTCATTAAGTAAAATATCAAGGAAAATTTAACTCAAGATTTGTATTAAAAAAATATCAAATTACATATTATATATTTTATTTTTTAGTATAGAAATGGACAATGAAATTCTCAACTGCTGTCTCCGACTACATAAAGTATATATATTTTGAATCACCATCAACATAGGAATCGAACTAGCCTTGTCTGTGTCTCCGGGTGTCCGTGTGTCCGTCTGTTGCAACGCAAACTAGTCTCTCAGTATAGAGCTATCTTGATGAAACTTGCCACACATGCCTCTTATGGCTGCACTCTGTGAATAAGTCGAAACGTGCCGAATCGGAACTATATATCGTATTGCTGCCATACAAACTATCGGCCGATTTTTGTTATTTATTAAGATACTGAAACCAAATTTACTATTTCGGACTTTTTCTAAATATTGTATATAATAAGCATATGCAATTTCATAATTATCTTACCACTATAACATATTGCTACCATAGGAACAATCGCCCGAAATGCACGCTTTTGTATGAAAACCAGTTTTTTTATATTTAATAAATATCTGAACTTATCAGTGTCGATCTAAACGAGACATAATATTGAATAAACACAATACCATTAAATTCTGCAGCATTATAACTAGTATTTGAGCGATCGGAGGATATAAGAATCTGCAAGGGTATAGAACCTTCGGCATTCCAAAGGTTGCATTTCTTTCTGGTTTTTCTTTGTTTCCCAGTTAACATATTCGACTTAATTGTTGATTCTATATCTGTTAAACAAAAACTAATTTCAAATGCTGTCCATTGTGATAGAGTTCAAGGAGAAACTAACTGTAAATTACTTGGCTAACATTATCCGCATCCCGATCGAAAACTGCTTAAGCAAGCAGAAATCAATCGATTTGCTTGCCTCCCTCCTTAGATTTCTTAGTGCCTGTCTCTTGCTTTCTCGCTCTCTCCCTCTCGCTTACTTAAGCTTGTATTCTTGCTGTCTCTTTCTTAATCGCTGCGGCTAAAATCCAATTGCTGCTGCTGCTGCTGCGGCACCCACAAAAATTATATGCAGCGTTGTTCCTGTTGTTCTTGTTCTTGTTGTTGGACTCGACGTTTTCCATTTATTACAACTAAGTAGACACAGCAACAACAAAGAGATGGAGGAGGGGGGTGGCTCAGGGTGAGCTTTAGGTCTCGGCTACTTGGAAGGACTTGGCCTGCTTCCTTTTTTATGCTCTTCGGGTCTGAAGTTGTAGTTGCAGCGACTAAATGGTTTGAGCGATAAATAATGTCCGTTTGTACTTTTAAACGACTTCCTTTCATTTGTTTTGGCGACGAGGCAGACGCAGAAGGGGACGGGGTGCGCTGGGAACTTCGATGGCAGCGATGGCTGTTCAAATTGTTTCAACGCCAATACATAATGGCTGCCCCGCCCAGCCGCAAGTGGCGGAGGAGGCAGGAAAACAAGCCGTCAAAGATAGCAATCTTCGATTTTGCTTCGTTCTTTTTTCTTTCATTCTTTTCGTTCATGGGGTTTCATTTACTTCGTGTTGTTGTTGCTGCTGCTGCTGCTGTTCAATTGATGCGTCCTGGGATAAGGAAGCCAGGAAAACCGAAAACGAAATGCGCCCAAATGTCGTGTAGTTGTTGCTGTTGTTGTTGTTGTTGTTTTTGCTTTGCGTGGTATTGCGGCATATAAATCGTTTTATTTCCCGTACAGCATTATTGGCGTCTGCCCGGATTGAATGACGCGTGTAGGAAATGCGATTGTTGCTGTTGTTGTTGTTGCTGTTTCGACTGTTGTTGTGTCGCGCTTGAGGTTCCCCAAGAAGATAAATGGCTCACTTAGCAAGCGCCCATGCTGCCGCGTGCCGTTGGTTAGCTTCGGCTCTGGATGTGCGGATTGTCGGATGAATGTTAGAGGTGACGCCAAAACAACAACAAGAGTTGGGGAGGAATGTGAAGAGAAGGAGGCACATCATGATAGGTGTGTGCGGTTTAACGCTTCGCATTTAGGTTGGACACTGTTTAGGGGGCGTGGCTGTTACGTGCTGCCATCGCCTGGAGGAGTGACAGCCCGCTGTGCTAAGACTGACAAATAAAGGTGACTTTATCAGCGGCAGCAGCAACTGATGAGAGGACTTAGTGTGAGAGAGGCATGACAAGGAGAGGGAGGAGGGAAGGGAAGAAGAAGAGCATGAATGAAAGGTAGCGTTGGATTTGAATAACAAGTTAAGCCAGAAGAAAGCAGAGTAAACACTGTTTTAGACACTGAAAAGAAAGTCAAGTTACTGAATACGAGTTCGAGCTAAAAAAGTAGAAGAAAAAGTTAGTATTCCTCACAGACTATTGTAGACTTGTAGTATAATGTAAAGGAGTACAGTGAAAACTCTGAGTCCAGGAGAAGAGCAGCCAGAGTATCAAGTCTTCATGTGGAAATGGAGAATCATAGATGTTGCACAGCTCAGTGAGTTCTCGAAGAAGGATCTCTTTGGCTTCATTAGTAAGATTAAGAAGCTCTTACTTGGACTATCCGCCGCCTCAAAGAGCACAAAGAGTTGCCACATTTCTGTCTTGTTTTATGCATAGGTCTATTTGCAGTTGGTCAACACGAAATGCAAAACATATAAAATATATTATCATGACTCTCACTAAATAAGCCCCACAGCGTGAGACTTAATTATTTTGGCGCATGGAAATCACTTATGCCATGGCCAAAGCTCACGTAGCATGGAGCTAGAGCCATACTGGGGGCACTCAAGGAAGCTCTGCAGACACCGCCCAATGCATCAAGCATCGCTTCCATTTGCTGCCCATTCCCTGCTCAGCATTGTGCACACACAGACACATAAATCAAACAATAAGTACTCTTTATTATTATTATTTGCACTTTTTGCATACACTTACGTACGACGCACACGGTATTTACTTAAGCAGCCGCAGCAGCAATAACAACACAGCAACGAGGCATACTTCAAGTTGGCTTATTGAATAAGTCAGCAGTCGACAGAGTGAGGGAGTGCGGGAGAGAGTGCGGGAGAGAGGGAGAGGCAGGAAGGCAGGCCAAGGGAGAGGCAGCAAGGCAGGCCGAGAGTGGCAAAGTTTACAGCGACGCCCCGTCGCTATATACCACACTCGAGCCACGCCCCCTCTGCCCCTCTGCCTCCTTGAACTTTGGCCACAAATCTAGCGGAGCAGTAGAGAAATAACACAATTTGCATAAAATCGACGTTAAAGGTTAGCGCAACATTATGAAATGCCAAACATTTACTTAGGCTGCGCCCCAGTCGGCTGGCATACAGCTCCCCTTTCCCACTTCCCCCCTTGCCGGTACTCGCATTAATAACCCTAAATCAATTTCATTATACGAGCAAAAACATGCGTTAAATTAATTTTTTATTTACCGCAAAAAAAGGGACGCAGCAACGGCAGCAAAAAAGGGCTACAAATTTCCAGCAAATTACATGCGTGTAAAAACGCGCGCGTTTCTGCCGCGTTTTTTGTCGCCCTTGCACATTCTTATAAACGCATTAAGCCTGTGGTGCGCTGTGATATACCTTCTATTACAAAAGTAATGTTTAACAATAAATAAAAGAACAAAAAACAGTAGCAGACACTACTTTCTCTCTCTCTCTATCCCTCTCTTTCCTTCTCCCTTTCGCATTTAAACTAATTAATTAGCACATTTCCAGGCGTTAAAATGTTCAACGCCAGAAAAAGAAAACACGCATAAATCTTGTCGCACACCAGGATGTCGGCACTCTCATTCACACAAAGGGGTGGGGGAGACGCACACGGGGCGTATGTGTAACTTATGAATATGCACGGGGGAGAGATTGCGCATACGCCAAGTGGGCGGAAATTTACTTTTAGGCTGCAGAAAGCAGACGTCGCGTCAGCAGCTAAACGACTAATGATGCCAATTCGAGCCGCACAGTTGCACAGTGGGGCAAAGTGTACCCTTTTTAGCTAATTTAGTTACCTTCCATCTGGCTAGATTTCATTTATTAAGCTTAAATCTTTAAATGGCCAACAAAAACCCGCAGCTAATTTGGCTTGAAGTCAAGCGTGTAAATGCGATTACAAAGACGATTTCCTGCCAGCGTGGCAGAAAGAGCTTCTGCAGCAACAACAACAACAACTACAAAGTAAGCACATCAGCAACATTTAGAGAAACAGATAAGGCAGCAGAAAATAAAATAAAACGAAATAAAAGCTAAAATAATAAACCCGCTGACCGCAAGAGCCAAACCCGCTCAAGAGTGAAAAAAGAATGCGATGATAACGCGCTGATAATGTGAAAGGGATTGCGAACGAAGGCAGGCGAGCCTGGTCAGTTACGCAAAGAGGCTGAGCAGGGAGGGGGCAAAAGGGGAAGCGGCGCACACTGCTCCCTCGGGTGCCATTGCAGCCAATTAGGTGCGTCTGTTATGCTTCTACAAGCCACCCCCCGTTCGGACTATGCAAATGTATACTGTTTTCGGTTCTCGGGGCACCCCCCCTTGCGTAACCCCCTTGCGCAACCCTTGTGCGTGTGCAGATTATCAAATTAGCGTAAATGTTATTGGCCCTTGGGTTCGCTTTACTTGGAATCGCTGACATGCCACACATGCCCCACGCACTCCGCGTTTGCACGCCCTCCCTCTCTCCCTCTCCCTCTCTCTGTTAACTGGCTGTGTGTGGAAATTTTCAATTTCCTGTCGCCAAAGGTGCCCCTGGACATGTATACGCTGCGTCGTCTCGTCTGTCTCGACTGCGTCGTGATAAACGCAAATCCTTAGTTGATTTAGTCGACTGCCAGTGAACCTTGTTAGTTGGCTGCCATAAAAATAAAAGGGTTTTTTACACACATCTCCCCCTATCCACTACCCCTGCAAGGGGCATTCTATTTGTGTATATGAAAATATATTTATATGAAATTCATTTGCACACACTCTGGACTCTCAAATGTGCCACGAATGTGCCCAAAAGCAGCTTAAGTGTTATAGTTACCCCAGGACTGGCACAAAGGTGCTCGGGTTGGACAGTAGAGACGCCCTTAAGCCGCTCCAACTGGACTGCGTTGATAGCAAAAATTATTTAACTAGACATATTCAGTTTTATTGTTTGCCAAAAAGGCAAAAGTAACTGGCAAAAGCAAACCATAAAAGGCAGTTCCACTTGCTCTACTAGGGTATTAAGGCTAGTAGTTGGATGAAATAAGTAGAGTACAACAGAAGTAAAGGCAATCTTAACTCCTTACTATATACAAACTTAATCTACAATAACTAAACAAATAACTTATATTGAATTAAGGTTCTTATTCTTATTTTCTGATTAGAAAAGTTAAAGAAATTTCATTGGATTATGTATCCTAAGTTAATGCCAAATTGTCGCATATATTTTATTCTAACTTCAACTATAAACCCCAACCTTCATTCATACTCGTATACCTTCAAATTTAAACAAATCTTATATGTTAGATTAGAGAGAAAGTCTCTAATTTTTTAATTTAAGTTTCTTATTGTGCAATTTTTACTTAAAAGGTCAAGTAAATTCAATTGAAATATCTTTTATAATTCAATGCAAAATAACCCCTTTAGTTTTATTCCACTCGAACTACTTTTTATTAAGCTTGAATACCTTCAAAAAGCAACACCTTTTGTTTTCTCTTTGCCTTCCCGAAATTCCCCAAAGACTTTAACACCTTTAAACGTTTTGTTATTGTGGCGGCAATTAGAAAGCCGCAGCAGACCAAACTGCGGCCATTAAAAAACAAACTTTAAGTGTTGCGCCCCCAAGTTTCCCAGCCAATTCACATCATACAGAAGCCGCACAACAAAAACCATTAAAACAATTTAATCGCACTCGAAAGTCGAAGGAGCAGCGAAATCGCAAGAAATCTGCACAAATATCAAAAGACGAAATGAAATGCAAAAGTTTTTATTTTGACGTTGGCGCTTCGCTTGATTGTAAATCGTTGGTGGGCCAATCCCAGCAGTGGCAGTCTCAGTCCCGGGAGACGCGTTCTGGTCACGCCAGGCGTTTGGTGTCGGTATCTTCAGCCAGCCAGGAGCTCCCTCCACTGCCCCCCGCCTGCTCTGCTGGCAGTGCTATAAGCGTTTACAAGTTAATTTTCACATTGGGACATGACTGACACTCCGCCCCCGCCCTGCTCTTCCTTTGGGCAATTTCCTCGGCACTTTTGTTTAGTTTTTGATTTGACTTTTACTTTTTGTGCCTGCCTGCCTGCCAGCCTGGCGGTTTTTCGGCTAATTATCATCATTTTTGGCGAGCGCCTAAAGCGATTCCAGCCGAGTCCGAGTTCGCAATCAAGTTCAAGTTTGGAACTGTAGGAGGAGGCACAGAGTGTGGGCGGGACTATTATGTAGCCATCAACATAATTTGTTGTTTTCTTTCTCTTATTGTTGTTGCTTTAGTGCGGTGATTTGCGTGGAGTGTTAAAACTTTTGCTGTGATTTTTATGGCCAAGAAACAATTCGAATTTAATGAGCGGCGCCAGTTTCCTTTATACTTTTTTTTCTCTCTCTCTGTATTGGGTATGCTGTATACTGGGTATTTATTGAAAAATAAAACACTCGACGTAATCAAATAAATGCACAAAAAATGTGAAAAATAAACTGCAAAGCATTTTGAGTTGCGCCCGCATTTGCACGATTCGTTAACCAAAGCACACGTTTAACAGGGAACGGGCAGGAACGGACTGAAGGGATATGCGAACAACGTGAGGCGGTCAGTTGCAGAGTTTTCGGTACTGCCCTGAGGCCTGAAATGGAGTCCGCCTCCCCCCGTTTGCCATCCAACACACACACAACTTCCTACAACACATTTGCTTATAAGCCGTAGGAGAAGGCATGAGAAAGTTTATTCATAAGTCGGGGTTATCCGCTTTTTAATGGAGTTGGTTATTCTACAATAAAATATATTAATAATAATTAATATAAATAAAGATCTATGCGATCTTCTGAGCAAAGATTGAACAACTCCGCAAAATACTTATTTTTTATCTTCACTCATTCCAGTATATATTATATATTTTATTTATTTATATGTAATTTTTTTATTTATATGTTATTTATTTATTTATTATTTATTTATATGGTATTATTTATGTATTCATATATTGTTGCAACAGTAGTAGTAAGAGTAACTACAATACAAGTAGCACTTACAAACATATTAGTCTAAGATATTTTAATTAGCTGGTAACCTTGTTAGAGTAAGATCAAACATAACGATGTGGCAACACCAAATGTAATCGATATTGATAATCGAAAAAAAAGACATTCACAATTAGAGCGCATCACAATAATAAATATAAAATGAATTTATTTATAAAATATGAAGTACTTTAATAAAAATATGTTTATGTCAAATCTCTTTATTCATTTCTGCATTCACTGTTTGCAAAAGATGCACGAAAAGGGCGTACGATATTCTCTCTAGAGAAACACTTCATATACGAGTATGTATCATATGTTCCATTTATCTGCCATCTGTGAGCTGCATCGAATGCCTTTTTACCTCTATTTGCTTAGCAAATTTGCTGCCATGTATGGTACTTCTATTGTTTCTATTATTGTTGTTTTTGTTTACTTGCAACAACTGTCGTTTCGGACATGTTACCGAAAAAATACCCAAAAAAAGAGGAGAAACCAAGAAAAAGAAAGGCTACAAAATTGTGGGCAAATATTGAATTTGCAACATATTCGACCCGCTCGTCAGGACCGACACAACTCAGAACTGTCGCGAGTGAGTTGTGCTAACGGTTTCTGTTTACCAACATTCGCATTGCGGATGCTTTGGGCTGTGTGGAGGTGGTGCAGTTGCTGTATGAGGTGAAATAGAAGCGAGAGTTACCAAAAGGATGTTTTGCCTTTTTTTGCTTATTTACAATATATCCATTACTACTGTTGATGGAGCGTTGGGTATATATGTTTTGTGGAAAGTTATGAAGGGGGATAAAATGAGTATGTTTAACATGACTGCTTCAGGAGGTTAAAAGAACTGAGCAAATTGAATGCAAGGTATCTTACAGTCAGGTATCTTCTCTTTATTTTTCGAAGCGCAGCTGTTGTGCAAATAGTAAACCATTAATTTTAAGTGTTGGCTGCATGAATGTTTAACTGGTTACAAGAAGTAGGGTTGGGAGTAGGGGTTGGCTCAAACCTTTAAAATATAATAAAGCGCGACATGTGTTGTAAAGGTCCCCAAATAAAGTTAAACCTTAGACACTTTCTCCCTTCTTCTGCCTTCCTCTGCAGCACAGTTTTTCTTTACTCATTATTTTTAATCTCTTGGTTTTTTCCGTGACCATCTTGTTGTCCATCTTTCCACCCTTATGGCAAGTATGCGACAACCCTAGCAGAAAGCAGAGACTTGTCGCTTAATTAAAGTAAATCCCCCACAAAAGAAACTCAAGTCAAAAATGGCCACAACAAAATTAACAATTATGAGTTTAACAAGAAGTTACGAGAGAGACGGACGAGCGGCAAATTAGATTTTTATTGTTCAAGGAAAATTATGCAAATGTGTTGGAGACAAAGGCAATTAACATTAGCAACATTGGCAATGCTGGCAACACTGGCTAAATAATTAATGCTGCACGACGGCAACCGTGCGTATGAGTAATCTGCGTTTAAGAACTGCTACGCAGCAGTGATGATGATTATGATGATGATGATTATCAAGAGAGAGGCAGCCCCAAAGAAATTCCCAACTCTTTCCGCCTTCTTGTGGTTGTCTTAGTTTACTCGGCTGGTCAAAGACTGAATTATTCATAGCACCACAAGAGGGGAGGAGGAGGAGAAAAGGAAAAGGAGGAGGAGAAAAGGAAAAGGAGGAGGAGGAGGTATATCACTGTGGCCACGCCTCGAGCGTGTAGTAAACTAATTACCCCAACTGCTGCTGCTGCGGCATGTGTGGCACAGGACATGGCCAACGGGGCACACGACACAGGACACAGGACATTCTTGTATATTTGTTTGTTTGTCCGTTGGACTCCTTGTTGTTGTTATTGTTGTTGCTGCAAGGGATACGAGACTCTGTTGTCTGCGCCTTTTAATAGTTTCATAAGCTTCACTTAAGATTCGCTGACACATGTTCCGGGCCAGTCAAGTGGTTGCGCATATATTAAACTCAAACGAGCAGAACCCGCACACACACACACACCCGCACACATTAGTCCCATTTACGTTGACATAAATTGATATCACGGCGTTTATGTCTTCATTGCGATAAGAAAAAGACCAGCAGCTTGTCTCGGGCGAGGCGGGGCGAACTATTAATTGACATCTTTATGAGGGTATCTGGAGCCAGTTAGTTGCTCTGATTTGATTAAGACGTGCACAAGCAGAAAGGGTACAGTTGTGGCGTGGGCTAAGAAATATGTTTGCTGACCTTTGTATAGGCAAAGACCTAAAGGAAAGTCTTTAAACTACTTAACACTGGCAAAGACCTAAAGGGAAGTCTTTAAACTACTTAACACTGGCTTTACTATTCAACTTGTTCTTCTTTCTTTTGCCCTTCGATTTGCTTTTCAACTTGCTTTCAACATGAAGATTCCTGTACAAAGAGCTCTCTGTCTTTACTGTTTGGAAAAGCGTCAGCCTCTATTGACTTAAAGGCTCTGCGTAGACCATTTCCACTGCGCGTTCATAACAGATGACCTCATATTTGTGGCCCCCGAAAATGTTTGATTTCTAGAAGTCTTGTATGGCATTGCTTTTTTTACGGCACGAACAAAGCCAAAAGGCAAACACACTCGAGTCATAAAAAGATGCCTGCAGACAAACAAAGCGACACAGTCAACACACGCATGTGTGTGTGAGTGTGTATGCCTGGATATAGGGACTATACAGCATGGCCAAATAAAGATCAAATGTCAATACGCAGGGGGGTACACGCTAAATGTGGCCAAAAGCAGGCAAAGGCAGAAGCCAAGGCAAACAGCAGCAAAATATAAACAGCGATTTCTAAACGTTGTCATAAAAATGAAATGAAAACAAATGGCAAGGGGAGGAGATGTAAAAAACTTAAGACATTCGATAAGTTTGCTTGCAGCCTAAGTCTAGAGACGGAGGGGTGACCTTTTTATCGCTCGAAATATGTTTATGACTCGCTTATGTGCCGCCGGGTCAGAATGGTTTGCTTTCAGCTGGGCAGCTTATAAATCTCTGAGGCACACGAAATTGTTTTTAACGACAATGTGTGTCCATGTAAATTATTAGTTTAATAAACGTTGGGCACATAACAAATTATTGTCCCGAGAGACCAAAGCCTGAACGAGTCAGACTGAGAAAAGTAATTGCCTTATTAAAGTAGCTCAAGAGGTAAAGGATTCCAGGGAGTTTAAAGGAGTTTATAGTACCAACGATTCTTCCAATTTGTTTGTTTATATAATAAGAAATGATTATAGAAAAGAAGTCTCCTATTTATACAGATCTGTCAAAGTAAAGAAACGCTTTAGAAAGATCAGTGAATAGAAGAACTGGAAGAAGTCTTTAAATTACCATATTAAGCTAATGAGGTAAAGGATTTGAGTGAGTTTAAAAGAGTTTATAATATCAATGATTCTTTAGATTTATTCTCTTGTTATACAATAAATTATTTATAAAATAAAACAAAAAGTTTTTATGGAAGAACTATTTTAATTTTAAAGATCTATGAAATGAAAAACAAAAGAAGACTTTGAATAGATTTCTTTCATCTCAACATTGTTTATCTGATCAATTAAAAACTTCTTCTAAATTTCCTTAAATGGTTCATATATAATTAATAAGATCAATTTCAAACAAGTTCCATCGACTAAAATAAGAATGGAAAACATTTAGAAATTAGAAATCATCATTCCACATTGTCCAAAAGACATTTGTCTTGAAAACTTTCTTTTAGTCTCTACAAATTTCCTACGTCTCATTGGGCCCGGCAACCCTTTTGTCTAGGCCGGCAAGAAGCAAATTTATTTTTCAATTAATATGAAATCAAGCATTAAAATTGAATTAGCTAACCGAAAACTAGGCACAAACTTGGCACTAACTTTTGGCCAATTAGAAAATTACGACTGCGGCAAAGGACAATATGTTGCCTACAACTGGTTGGCAAGGCATCTTAAGAGGACACAAAAGTCCTGCCAAAAATATTGTTTAGTAATTTCGCGTGCGTTCTTAGCCGCCGGGCGGACCTGGCGAAAGTTCGAGCTAACAAACAAAAGCGATAATTACAAGAACGCAGGGGAGAGCATGACAGAGAGAGGGAGAGAGAGAGAGAGAAAGGTGGAGGGATGAGGAGGCCACGCGAGGTAAACTTTGTTTGTCAGTTTCGCATGCGAATGCAAATAATTTTACAAAAATTAAAAGCAGACGAAACAAGCAAAACTTTTGCCTAGCTGTAAAATTTTTGAAATCTATCCACAAGCTTGAGTCATGTCAAAAGCGAAAGGGTTGCCCTTCCATTGTTGTTGTAGTTTATGTGGCTGTCTAACGGCATTTAACCTAGGCCACTATAATTCACGCCATTTTCAGTGGCATTTAAATGCAGCGCTATGCGCGACGCGCCTCGACTCGCACATCCTGAACTCGCACAGGCGACGGCAGCAGCAGCTCCCCGACTGGGATAACGATAAGCCAAACATGATTTTACGACAATGTTATTACGTTCAACGGCAGGGGATGGGGAGAAGGGAAGGACCTGCTGCTGCCGAATGAATCCCTTGTATGCCATGTTGCTCCTTGTTGTTGTTGTTTTTGTGTTTGTTGAGACGTAAATGGCTCTCGGGTTGGGGAGTAGAATCTCGGCGAGCCCCAGGGTTACAGGGCTTGACGCTGACGTTGCCGCTGTGATTGTTTAAAGTTATGAATAATTAAATATTTGAGCAGGTTGCCGACTTGCAGGCGGCCCATGCCCGTGTCTGGGATTGGATTGGATTGTTCCTTGTTGGGCTAGATATGCGAGAGTTATATGCGAAATTATCTTAAAAGCTAAGATTCGCTAAATATAGTAATCTTTATAGAATTGACTTTTAACAATACTATCACCTTTTCTTAACTTAAGCTTATCTTACCTGAGTCACCAACATTATTTCTACTTCCATCACTTCTACTACTTCATATTTCTGTCCACTTCTTTCCCGCTGGGCCACAAAATACTTATGCAAATAATTGCCGTCCATTTGAAGTGCATTAAAGTGGAAATTATGCGCACAACCGCAGTTAATTACAGCAAAAAGGGAAAATAATTCATTCGAGAAAACAAAAAAAAGGAGGACAATCATTGTCCGTCCTACCAACTTCTGGAGATGCGGGGCATCGATCCCCGTACCTCTCACATGCTAAGCGAGCGCTCTACCATCTGAGCTACATCCCCGTGTGAAAGGCTTGAAATTAAATATATTTTTGAAACTAACCAAATGCACTGCACTGATTTAAATACAGTCAAAATTAATCGAGTTGCATCATTCTATATATACATACATTTATGTTGATATCAAATATTTTTATATTATATTTCGAGTATTGGGAGTAAAAATTAATTAATTAGGATGATATATAAAATAACGTTTGTGTCTGTATTACAACGTTGCACACAATTATTTATAAGACTATTTGACAAATCCGTATCAGATACAACATGAACGAAGCTATTGCATCCGTGAGATATGTATCTCAATACGTGTTCAGCACGGTGAAACCTAAGTTGTCTTATTCGTGATCGTCAATGCATGAGGCTCAATGGTCTAGGGGTATGATTCTCGCTTTGGGTGCGAGAGGTCCCGGGTTCAAATCCCGGTTGAGCCCTTTCCCTTTTTTTTTTTCTTTTGCAATCTCTATTTAATGTACCATAGTTGATTTTACAACGATTTTTTTCATAAACCACTATTTTCTGAATGTTTTAATATAAAGTTTAAGTTATCTACATGCCTAGAAATAAAATGAATTTAAACCAGTTTTTTATAGTTTTTTTTCGTTGATTTGGAAACTGTCCCACTTGGTCAAAAACCGCTTTGTTGGCCTTCATGCATAATCAATTTGACTGATCATGCATATTTAAGTATGCCCCGCAGCGCACTTTCGAAAACATGCGGGCTAAATACGTGACCATTGTATTTCTTTAATGCTTAGGTTTGCTCTTGCGATCAATTGCAGCCCATTTCATTCCACCCAGGTAGACAATAACAATGGCATTCATTGCATTATTACATATACAATTGTACATATCTACGTGCATGGGTGCCTATTTTTAGATTTATTGGAGTGACGGCTTTAAGGCTTATAAGCTACTAGATTATGCCAAATCATCAAGGGGATGTAGCTCAGATGGTAGAGCGCTCGCTTAGCATGTGAGAGGTACGGGGATCGATGCCCCGCATCTCCAGAACTGGAAGGATCTAAGATCCTTTTTTTAGAGATTTTTTATTTTATTTTTAATTTTGTTTCTTTTTTTTTTAAATGGACTCTGATCACAGCATTCAAATTAAGGCACGTTTTTTATTAAAAAAATTAACGATCGTAAGAATAATATATTACAACATTTTACTGATTAGTTTAATCATCACAAAAGTCACATCAACCTAGAATCGTTTAGCTTCGAAATTTCTGATACTGTAAAGTACAGTAAATTGTAGTACACTTACGTAATTTGGTATCTACATGCATTTTAAGTGTATTTTTGGCTTATGAGTGGGTAGCGAGAAATTAAAAAGGGTATTATAGATTTTGATTAGATCTTATAGTGACGTGTTTGCAATAATGTTTCCTGTATAGTCAAGTTCGACTGCTGCTTTTGAAATTTTTTTTCAAAGTAATTTATGTTTAAGGATCAATAAAATTCAGAATTTCGTAATTGTCTTTATCGGAAGAGTTAATTTATTTTAATACATTTTTGTAGTCAACTTTACAATCAATTCCATAGAAAATTCAGCCTGTCCACTAAATGAAAACAAAATTTTGTAGTAGCCAACGGGTAAAACATCCGGAAAACCACTGGCAGCCATCTCACAGCGATTGAAGGTGTAGGTATTTTGCGGGAAAGGTGGAACAAACCCACCTTCAAAGTTTGGCGCGTTAGAACAGTTAGCCACATTTTCGTAACATATTTCCTGGTAATGCTTTTTCACATAATCGTTAAAAACAATGTCGGGGATTTGATAGGGTGTTTGCTTGTAGTCATCATCCCTCCCGCTTTGGCTGGTGAGAATACGCAGTTTTACCTATAAAAAATGAAATCCTTACATTCAAATTTTAATTTTAAGCTCATCGAACCCCACACCATTAAATTATCATCTGCATCGAACTTCCATTCCATTACTCCGGAGATAGCCGATTTTCCACGTCCTATTCGTTCGACTCTAAGAGTTCCATTAATTAGGTTCTCTTGTGGGCATGTATTGGTAATGGACAGCAACTCATAGTCCCAAGTGCGCTTTATTAGGAATAATATTTATCAGCTAATATTCTTGCTACAGTATTTAGATTTTTCTTTGTTACCTTGCCAATACAGCTAACACAAAGCTGCAATAGGATTACGGAGAGAGCAAAAAACTTTGACGCCATTGAATCGTTCTCTGTTAGTTAAAGTAAGGTCTACTTGCTTATATAGTGATATTTTTAAGTGGCATATGACACGCAACTACTAAATTGATCCTGATAAATTTAGGTAGTGAAATTTATCGCAATCTTAATAACGGTTAAACTTGTACTCTGATTATATAAAAAATAAATTTGATTTTATCACTCCATGATGCCATGGTTATTTTTGTATCAGGTTTTCATTAAAAATATTATGATTGTTATTTCCGCTATCCAACCTAGAATTTGTTTTTGATTATTTTTAATCAAAACTGTAAACAGTGTTGAAGTCATTATTACAATGGCCATAAATCAATTAAATATTATATTTTATTCTGCAATGTATTATTTCATATGCTATAAACTATATAACTTTTCTGGTGTAAGCTTTAGAAACAAGGCATCCGTCACAAACATATACTTGATCTTGAAGATGCACTTTATAGTAGCCAAGGGGTAAAATATTCGGGAATCCATCATCAGGAAAATGACATTGATTAACATAATACAATAGGTGTCTTGAGGAAAGAATGTTCCCTTAATTTCGGGTAAGTTTTACAGTAAGCAACATTATTAAACACCATTTCTATTTGGTATTTGTTCAATTTAACTGAAAAGAATTGCCATGTAAAACGATTGCAGATATTAGTTGTAGTCAAATATGTAATGCAATTCGAGTTTTCCCAGTCTGCTTGTCATATTATAAAACTTTATGTCGGTTTTGCATGTATGGTTAGTGACACAACCGATTGAGAGCGTGACAGTAAACAAAGATGTTTATTTAATATTTAACAATCGAATGTAAATTAAATAAAATGATAAAAACATGTGTTCATGTTCTCTAATTATTAGTTAACATTATTTTTTGAAAAAAAACAGAATAAAAAAAACCATTTACCAAGTTGGAGATGCGGGGCATCGATCCCCGTACCTCTCACATGCTAAGCGAGCGCTCTACCATCTGAGCTACATCCCCTTGTGATCGAGTTTTGCCCAAAAACCATTACGTTCCGCAGGGTTGTCACTGTGTTCGCAACATGCGGAATGTACTGAAATGAAACAGTCTACAAAACAACAGCCGAAATCCACCCGAAGAAAAATTAATTTACACTTTGGTTTTCTTTTTCATTGCATTGGTGCTTTATTATTTATTCTCTTTATTCGAAAATACTGTCAATATTTACACACTGGCGCAGGTTTAGTCTGCAATCAGAGTTACAAAAATAAATACACACTTACACAATTTACCGTACTTTTTTTCATCTTCCACATTGTTTTCTTTGCTTTATTGTTTTGAGCTTTTATTGTGCACAACGTCTTTGCCAACAGCATCAGTCTCCGAGTCACCTGCCAACTGATGCATATAATTATGGAAATTTCAGACCACCCAGCACCCACCCTCGTAGCTGTAGCAAATGAAAAATCAACGCCAGCAGCCGTAAAGATTTTGTCAGACCAAATAAAAGTTGCGGCGCAAACAAATGAAAATGTCTGGGGAAACGAAATAAGCAAGCAACATCAGCATAAGCTGTAAACAGTAATAAAAAAAATATATATAAATGTATGTATATTGTATTCTTTGGCTCGACATTCAAATTGTGTATTTTTGCGCGCCAATTTTTCCCTGCCAACGAGTGGCATCACTGGACGCAATGCAACCATGCGCTCAGCTGTTCTGCGGCCAGTGTTCTCACGGCCCAAACAAAAGTAAAAGTTTTGTTCGTGCGTCTTTTTTCTAATTGTGATAAAAAACGAAATACAATAACAAATGCATCGAATGCAAACAAAACGTTGAGAATGACGCATAGACATTTGGGACTTTGATGCGGTCAAGTATCGCTGCACCGGTTTCATACATATAATACAACAATAACAAAGTACAAAATAGAATATCATGCAATTTGCATTAAACTCTCAGCTGCGGACTAAAAACGTGATAGGCGTTGCCTTATTAATTAATATAAGTTAATATTAACAGAACACGTTTTAGATGTTTATTAAGTTTTTATAATGAAAGTTAATCAGACCGTATTGTCCACGCCAAAGGACCCAGCAACAGCTGCGTCACAGGCGGCAGAAGCAACAACAAGAACAGCAACAAAAACGGTAGCAGCAGCCACAACAATTGCCGGCTCCGATGTCGTCGTCTCGGCTTCGGGTTTGGGTTCGTGCACGGATACTGATTTAGCCGAGCACAAGCGATACCATACAGGTGGTCAGCTGCAGCAGCAGCAACAACAACAGCAGCAGCGAAACTACAACAACTCAAATGGTCCAGGGAACAATTGGTGAGCTGCAACATCAAATTGACGTCACAGAATACGCACACAGAGAAACACACACATTCACGTTCATGCATTATAATACAGGGTGTCCAATAGGAAAACAAAAATCGCAAACGTACGCACAAAATGTTATGATAATGAGACAGGCTATCAAGCACAGCAGCAGCAACCACATTTCGCGCTAGTCTCCCTCTCTCACTCTCACGTCCTAACTAATTTTATGTGCCTCGGAAAGTTGGCAGAGGGTGCTCATCATCTTGACTTCTTGTCGCATAAGCATAATGTGTTGTATATGCTACATGCTACTCCTGTTACTTCGCCCACGTCCTGCTAAAATGGCTTTTTTTCGCCATATCTGTTTTGCATAATACTTGAGTACATTGTTGGGGTGTGTGAGCTATTTGATGCCACGTAAACAAGATTTGAAATTGGGTTTAATTTGCCAATAAGCAGGGAATCAACACCCTCTCATAAGCGGAAGGTCTTTAATGTGTGAGAATATCCCAAAATGTTGTTGTGAACTTGACGACATTTGCTAAGGATTTTTAATAATTCCTACACAATTCATACTATCCCTATACTAAAGTTTACTTTTTCTTGTCCACCCCTTATCCTTCGGAACTTTCTCAAAAGTCGACACATCATTTCCTGCACAGCCAGCCAACACATGTGAAATATCTTCAAATTATTTGCTCTTATGTTTTGGCCCTACATCTGCAACAGCTGCTCAAAACAAAAGCAACAACAACATAAATGCTCATAATAAATATAAAATGGCGAAAACGTGTCGATTTCGCATAACAACTTGAAAATGATTTGTTTCACAGTCTGCAGCGCATATTAACTTCGATTTTCAATTCAGAACAGCAGCAGCAGCCGCATCTCGAGAAGAGGGTAAGGCAGGAGGCACCTCTCAGCCTCATACTTGAGCTATTTTTTGCCCGTTAGACCAGGCAGCAAATTCCATTAGGCCACAAATGTTGCCAGAGACAGAAAGCGACTCCTGCCTTCGCTGTTGTTATTGTTGTTGCTGCTCTGTTTTGTTTCTGTCTCAATGACGTCGTCCTTAGCCATAGCCTGCAGCTCGTCCGGCTTCATCTTGTTAACCAAACATACTGCAGACTCTGGCTAAGACAAAGCCACAAAGAGTAGTTTCGAACCAAAAAAAGAAAAAACGTGGTTCTAATTGATGGTTCAACTGAACGCGACTGCTACTGCTCCTGTGCATCTTGACCATTTCCGTTTCCGTCCGATATGCATGTCTACTCAATTTTCCGGCAAATGACTGAGCAGCGCCCATCATCATCTCGACACCCGTCGTCGTTGTCGTCGTCTTCGTCCCACAACCATCTGGGAAGCTGTAGAAATTGATTGGAATTTACAGCAAGCGGATACAAATTTTTTTCGAACCCGTAACACGTCAACACTTGTACCTTTTTGTGGCTTTCACTTTGCTTCTGCTTCTTCTGACCCTTGACCTATCCACCAAAATTCGAGTAGTCATAAATATCTACATTGTTTTTACCCTTGTCTCGGGAAATACGTTGAAGTCTTCAATACGTTTGGCAGACAAATTTAAAAAAGGATAAAAAGACATCGATATTCATATAAATTATCGATAAATAACTGAGCAACAAAACTATCGTATATGAATATATTTGAAATAAAAAGGCTGCGTATTTTTATGCACTTTAACTAAATAAGAAAGGAATTCCTTGTGCTTTTTTAGAGTATACAAAGTCACTGTTGCTCTAGTCTTTTTTTGATATTCTGCAAATTCCTTTTAAGCTCTCTGGAAATTGCTATTTGCCCTTTCTCTGCTCAGTTTGTGTAAGGACAAAAAAAGCCAAAAAAAAATCTGCTGACCATAGGTATTAACGTAATTAATTTCACAGCGCGTCACATGTTGTAGACCGGAAAAAACAAAAAGAAAGCATAAAAAAATGTGGCAAATTAATTATAAACAAATCTTTTCATGTCAACAACGGAATTTTCGACACTTTTGCGCATTTTTCAAAAGTTTTTTAACTCAATTTCACCGGAAGAATTTGCTAGAGAGAAAAGCAACCGAAGCGAGCCATTGTTTAGGGTCACTCAAAAGCACATTTCGCTTATTATTAGCTCATTTATTACCACCAAATGCTGACCCTGGCAGCACCTGAAGCGGAGCTTGTCCCCCCATGCCCCTCCTGAAGCAACCCCTAAATAAAAAGTTGTGAAAAATGCTGCCCTCCGTCGGATGCAATAAAAAAGCGTAAAGAAAAACTCCGATGGGTCGCAGGACGCGCGTCTTGAAATTAACACATAAATATTAAGTGGGTGGCAAGCAGGTGGTGGGGAAAACGAGAATGGCCTGCGGCTGTCCATGAGATACTTTCGCTTGGCACACGCTCCACTGACTGGGGCCGGTGCTGGGCATTGTCATTGAAATTTCCGTGCGAGTGCACGCAAAGTCTCCTCATCCTCGCGTCCTTTGCTCACTCTTCTCCCACCCTTGTTCTGTCAGTTCACCTAGGCAATAACCTTGTGGCCAATTGACGTTGAGGCTACGTGACGTGCGATAAAAGTATCTGCCAGATACGAATTTGCCATTCCCAGCAAACTGTGTGCGAAATTTTCCAATCGACAGTGGCGACATTTCCCAACTTCCGCTGAGAGATTTTAATTATGCGCCACTAAATTAAAAATCTGCGCAAAATTTCTACCCTGCAACTTGATTATCAACTCTATGCAGTCCCTTAGCCCCTCTTCCCGTCCCCCCTATTCCTTAAAAGCCATATAACAATGAAAGCTAAGACCCCGCCAGAAGAAGACAAAACGAACCTGATAATGATTTGGGGGAAGAAGTAGAAGCCAAAAGGCCGCAGAAATGCGGAAATAAATAAACGTCGCGAATCTCAGACAACATTTTGAATAACAAAATTAACAGCAAGTCAGCTCTCTCTCCCTCCCCTCCCCCTCTCTCTTTCTCTCCAAGCTGCAACTGTGCCTATAAGATATCTTTTCTGTTTAGTAATGCATTTTCTTACGTTGTTTCTCCATCTCTTCCATCTCCAGCTCTTGGTTTTTCTCTTCCCTTTTTATTTTAATTTTTTATATTTATTTTTCTTACACTTTCAGGCACCAGATGAAGTCGACGAAATATAACGCCAAGCCCTGGCTAAACGGACACAGGCAAGTTTTCCTATATATTTTTTCCTTTTATTCCTTTTCCTCCCCTCACACGCACACACACTGCAAATCCTTCGTGTCAGTCCTAGCTCGTCCTCGTTGTTGTTTGTCTCTCTTGAGTTCTGTTTGTTTGTTTTCGGTGTGTGCCGCCGCCTGTGCCGTTTCCTTTCCCATTTCCTTCTCTGCTTTCTTTTGCCTTAACGCACGCTTGCACCTCTGCCTAACCGATGTGACTGTGGGTAACTTTGGGTTGAGTTGGGATCGGATTGCCCCAAGGGAGGGCAACCACATTATTAACACTTGACTAAATATGCATTTCTTGGTGGACGCCGTTGACAGCAAGAAGCGTTAACAAGGTTTGCGTTAAGGGTTTCGAAACAAAGACGAGGTGAGTCGAGGTGGGTTTTGAAAAAAATAAACAGCAGAACAGTAAAGGTTCAAGGAGGAACATTTGTACCGAAGGGAACTCTACAATTAGTTGGGGCTTAGCATACAATTTATACATCTACTAAATGTGTGAATCATTATTTCAAATTTAGAAAAATTAAAGACTTGAATTAAAATTAAATATGAATATCAAAATCGGTTACAATTCAAAGGATTTGTTTTCAATTCAAGCTCCAAACCCTTGTAATATGATAGAATGCATTTTATAAACTAACCTAACCTGCAAAATAATTTGAAACCACCGTATGCATAATGTAGACTACCTTAATCATTGATGCGGTGTTTGCGGTGCATGCGGTGTTTGCGGTGCATGCGGTGTTTGCGGTGCATGCGGTGTTTGCGGTGCATGCAGTATTTGTGGTGCATACTGCAAATGTCTGTGGATATCGTATTGGAAGCCAACTTAAAATAATTTCAGATAACTTCAGCCAAGAGAATTTGTAATATATGAAATCTGGTTAGAGACTTAGGTTTAACTTAATTGCCCAAGCAATTGCTTAAAATAGAATAGTTAAGATATGTATGGTAAATATAATAAATCACAATGAGTTTGTTTTTGTGCGAACGTAATCCCAACGTGTAACATCAATGTTACCCACCACCCGCCCAACCGACGCGAGGGGCGACTGCCGCATGACGCACGGCGCGTAGATCGCGATACAGCAAAGGTCCGGACCCTGGCCTCAAATAGTGATTGTATTTCATTCGTTTCGTATGACCGACGCGCACGCGTATACTGAAAATGCAGACACCCTTTTCGTTTGACCACGGATAATTTTGTTGGCGGAATTTCGTAAACAGAACACATGCCCCGGATAGATCAGACTGGGCCAATGTTAGGCTATCGTTAGGGGAACTTGGATATCAAAATTTTAAACCGAACGTTGCGAGTTTTTCTTTGTGGTTTTTTATATACTTAATATGGATTCGCCACACTGTACATGTGCATTATTAGAAATATATAGATGGGGTTTTCTTGAACTTAAATCTAATACCATTAGTCGCCTACCTAATGTATTGCTGTTTATGTGGTGAGTGCTCAAGTACCTATTTGATTGACTTGATTACATACTTGCTTGATTACATAATTCGTTGGCTACATATTTGCCCTACTTTGCGATTACATATACGTTTTTTTTTTAGTTTTTGTTTTTTGATTAATTTCATTACGTTTCCGCATTTTAAATATTTTTCTTTTCGATGATTTTGGTTCTTTTCTTTGACGCTGTAAAGCATTTGTGGTAGTTCCTTATGGCGTTAAGAACCACGCTTATCTGCTTCGTTGCCATTTCTAACGAGATTCTACTTACAGTAGGCTCACTTATACGAGAATTGACGTGGGATCGAATTTGGTTTCGATGTCGTTTGGAGTGCTTAAGTGCTCAAGCAGTTGATGTTCAACCTTGATAACCTTTAAATATGCAAGAAAAGAAAAATATAAATTAAATTAAAGATCATCACACATATGAAAATAAATATAAATATTAATTAAATAGGTATTCAGAGTCTCAAATCTATTCCTCTGCGGATCACTTCACTTTTATAATTAGAATTGATATTACTATATGAGAAAATAGTTTTCCAAATTATCTATTAAGATTTATTAATCATATTATATGAAAACACCATAGATACTTGCAAAACTGTTTCGAGCTTCACTTTAAAAAAAGATCACTAATAATTTCATTGATGATAATAGATGATTGAGTCCGTTAATCAATAAGATGTATGTACACAAACATCAGCTTAACCACACACTTTTCACCAGCACACACCCCCCTCCCCACTCCGCGAATACGCACCTTGGTAAGCCGCAGGCTCTCGCGGGGATCCAAGAGTCTTGCCGTCTTTTGGCAATGAACTCGACAAACTCTGCTTTGGAGCTATCGATGCTGTCAGTTGTTGCTGTTTCCCTTGTACTTAATGCTGCTGTTGTTGTTGTTGTTGTCACTGCTGTTGTCTATTTGGAAGGAGTCGAAACTCTTCAGTCCCGAAACGTTGGTAGTTGAATCTCAACTGAGCTGAAGCACATAGCCTAACTGACTTTTATAGGCAGCACAATCAAATGGCATGCGCCGAAAATTTGTGTGTGTTCCATACATATGTATTGCGGGGCAAGTAAACGAGGCGCACAACGAGGTAGATCCCCCGATGTCTTGCTTATTGTATTGTTGTATGTAGTTTACAAACAAAAATGCCAACACTCACACCAGGCCAGCCTAGAAGTATGCAACAGCCAACCAGGCAGCACTTGCAGTCGGCTACCTTCCTTGCTCTCACTCGTTCGCTCGCTCTCGTTCGCACGTTTCCTGCCTCGCTTGCACTCTCGCATTCTCCCTCTCTCTCTCTCTTTCTCTCTCTGTATCCTTTCGCCGGGCATTAATTGCACATTGCAGTTGCCGTTGTTGTTGCTACTGTTGTTGTTGTTGTTGTTGTTTATGTTATTTTGCTTGTATTTTATATTATATTTCTCAATGCGTTTTTTTGTATGCTTTCTTTTCTCATGCGCACTCGCTCTCACGCTCGCTCTTGGCTTATGCTTCGGCTTCAGCATCGTGCCCGGCTTGCTTCGTAAATTGACGAACTGCTCACGCTGATTGCGCTACTCCTTGGCTGTCCCGTTAGTCTCGCTCGGTCTTCTCAGCTCGCTCGTTCGTCGTGCGCTGCGCCCGCAACGGGCGGAGGCGGCGGCGTGGGCGGATGATTATGGGCTGCCCAGCCCCCTCTGCTCCTCCTCCTTCTCCGTAAAGTACCGTTGCATCTTATTTAGTTACACATTGCTGCTGCTGCTTCTCCCGCTGCTGCTGCTGCTGTTGCTGGCTGCTGCTGCTGGCTGCTGCTGCTGTTGTTGTTGCTGTTGTATTTTGCATTGTTTTGTGCTGTGTTTTGTTTTGCGTCCGCCTCTCGGGCCGTGTGACTTCGTGTTATGTACAAGTCGTTATGATCCTCGGCTCCTCGTTCGCTGCTCTTCGCTCTCTATATGCACTGCGTGTGTGTGTTAGTGTGTGTGCGCCTGTGTTGTTGTTCTTGTTATTGTGTTGTGTGTTATTGCAATTGTTGTTGCCTCTTGTATAGCAGCATGTACCAGTACCAGCAGCAGCAGCAGCAGCCCGCATTGGCGTTGCTGTTGTTGTTGCAGCTGTTGCTATTGCTGTTTTGCTCTCTAAACTACACGCCCAACTACGGGTAAAATCGGTTCCCGTCGGTTAACGACATTTGGTCATATGACAGCAGTGCAGAAAGTTATCGTGCCTAGTGTTGTGCAGTGTTGTGTTGTATTGCATGTTGTTGCTGGGCATATCAACAACGGGTTCAAAATCCGCCAACAATTGATATGAACTTGAAGTATACGAATCATTAAACTATACACTGGGAAAAAATACAGAAAATATAGTGGTGCGAAATATTAAAAAACGAATTATAATATTTATAAAATATATAAATAAAACTCTTAAAACATATTCAGAATCACCCGTAAAGCAATAAAATATATAATTAGTAAGCAAAAACTCTCAAAATATCTTCAAAAAATCTAAATAATCCTCAAAGTATAACTGTGTAGAAAAAAATCCAAAAATATCTCACTTATCATTCTGCAAGCAAAGTTCCGTTTCCGGTTTGTCACGCAGCAACATGTTGACAAACAACAAAGTCACAATTTTGGTAGCCTAACACGCAGGCTGATTTATATTTCCCACGCAACCCAAGCACACACACACACGCAGAGAAAGAACGAAGAGAGAGAGCAATAAGGAGTCCAATTCATAAACAATTAAGTAACACTTGAAGTGGCAAAACGTGAGGTGTATTTGATATTTTTACGGGTCATTTAATACCAACTGACAAATTGTGATTAAGTTAAGACTTTTATTCCCAACTTAAGTGAAGTGTCAAAGCGCAACAGACTGACTTAGTTTTGGGTGACTTAGACTGGTTTTAGTGTGTTTAGTAGAAGGCAACCAAGTTGTCAATTAAGTGATTATTTTTTAAGCATTTCGTTTTCGAGTGCCTATGTCGTTAGAAAAGTATAAGACAGATCAAGAAAAGTTCGAAAAGCCAAGCACAAGGTGAGCGAAAAATTCTACATAAAATATATGCAGTTTTTTAAATATTCTGAATTTTGGCATGCTAATAAATAAAACTCATTCGATAGTTTTTCATAATGCGATATTTGAAGTCTCCTAACATCCTTCACAAAAATTTTTCGATGTCTTGATTATCCCCAAAATGTGAAGGTGCACAAAAAAAAAAAAAAAAAAAAAAAAAAATTATTACTTCTTTGTATACATTTTGAAAATTGTAAAAATTCAAAACTTTTATTCAAAGTATAATTTAATTTTGAACGCTAATTTTTTAATTTAAACAACACTGAATTCATATATGTATTCATCTACACAATCCTCATCAAATAAAGTCAAAACTTCAAGTGGCTTCACTCTGTTCAACCATCTAGAACCAGAGCTCATCATTCAACGAGCCAATCCTCCCTATCTTTGGTCTTCCGTCAAGCTTTCTTCTAATTAACGTAAACAAATTGGAAGCAGAAATAACAATAAATGTCTTGGGTAAATCCGCTTATGCGCGACACGCGCATCTGGTAATCGAAAAGTTTGAAATTTTCATTTTTCTTATTCTTAATTAAATCCAAAACACTTGCATAAACTTTTATTATGGCTCAAGCCAGACCCGGACAGCAACAGCGGCGCTTCCTCCTATTTTGCGCTATCTCTCAATTGCTCAATTCGTCCCCTCGTCCTGATCCCTGCTCCGTTGCGCATTTGTCAATGTGGCAAAAGTGAAAAATGTTTCATTTTTCATTATCGAGCATTATGAAAAGCATTGCGCGGGCGGGCAAAAGATGACAGTCAGCCAGGAGTGTTGGGAGTGTCAGGAGTTTTGTCAGCATTGGCCACGTATCTCATGCCATGCTAAATCATAAATATGCATCTACGGTTTATCTAACGTCTTTATAGCTCGACTCATTCCACTTTTGCTCGTTCTCGTTCACATTGTTTAAGAGTCTGCCGCGCGTTCCTTACACAGAAAAGTAGACTTAAAAGTAATTTTACGTCTGACTAAACATTAATGTGCTCAATATTTTATTGTTTGTTTGTTTCTCTTGCGACAGCGACCCCAAACAGAATAGAACGACAAACAGCGTAGCAAATTTTGGCCAAGAACGACAAAAATGTCAGGCAGTTGATTATGCGGGCAGCTTTGCATTTTATGCAAGTTTCGTTTTTTAAATGGTTTTCCGATAATGCAAGAAAAGTAAGATATACGTAGGATTAAAAGTTTTGGTTTTCCCCTTGGAGGAAGGTACAGAAATTAAGGAATGATAGAGTGAGGTTGATACAGTTTATAATGGTTTCTGGCTTTAATCGAAATTCAGATACAACTGTTGTATATATTAAATAAGAGAGATTCTAGAAGTCGAGATAAAAGTAAGTGATATCTACACTCCTGTTGACCATAGTCCCATATAAATGAAAGCATATATACAGAGCAGCAGAAGTGCACATACAAGAGTAATCAATGGTTAGAAAAAAAAAACACTCTTGATGAGAGCATTTCTATAACAGATCAACAAGATACATATCTTACATACCCTCTTACATACCTTGTTATACCTCTGATGCAAAGGCAGCAACACTTTCTAATCTATTGATTTTGAAAAAGCTAGAAGAACCCTGTGCTAAATCAGAGATGAGTAGCAAAGAGAAGCCCTTAGATCGCACTTCAAGGATCTAAAAAGGGATCTAAAGAAATCGATTAAGCTAAGTTACTTTTCTGATATCAACGATGAATGTTTCTCAAAATCAGGCTGAGCTAATATGATATTATATAAGTTATAATATAAAGTAACATATTAGTTGTGTAACCAGAAAGATATTTTAGGTAAAAGCATATACATACATATACTTCGGAAAGTCTAATCATGGTTAATATTTCGATATCATTAAATAGAAACTGTGCTACTTTATATACCCATTGTTGCTCTTGCTTTACTTGCGCTTTTCGATTCGAATCGCCCGAAATTAAGTAGGCAAAGTATTGAGCAGAGCTTTAGCTTCAGCTTGCCCTTCACTTTTTCTTTTGTGTGGGGGCTTTTAGCTGCCGCTGCAGTTTGTCAACACTGAAGGTGGTGCCAACTTGGCCAACTAGACATATGGGGATGTAGCTCAGATGGTAGAGCGCTCGCTTAGCATGTGAGAGGTACGGGGATCGATGCCCCGCATCTCCAAAGAGTATAACGGGATATAGTCTCAAATATATCTCGAACTTTTTTTTGTTGTCGATAGACAAACAAATATGCAGACGTCTGCATTTTTTGATAAGACCCAAGAAGGAGATGAAGAAGAATAGGAAGGCAAGGCGCACTAATGAATATTCAAAGGCCGCGCTTTGTAACTGCCAAACGACTTTGGCATTATGTGCACCCCTCCCTCTCTGCGCTGGCCTTGCCCCCATGTCGACAATCAAGTCGCGTAATTTGATTTGATGCACGGCCCTTTGCACCTCCACTTTTCCCTGCGAATCACACGGAAAACACATTGTCGCACATAAATCAGCACAATATGCCAATGTTTGTTTACTTGCTCTGCCTGCATTCGCACAACTTTGCCAGCAATTAAACAGGCAGTCAAAGTAAGGAGGCAACACACGGTCCCAGGACGACCCGCGATATGTTCGTGGCAGGGGGCAGCTCAGTCGAGTCGACGAGTTGTTGCCACAGCCGCAGGCAACACACACAGGGAGAGAGGCAGAGGACACTGCATACTCGGGGGAGTTGCTGTGCGGTTTGGGTATTGTAAATGATACATGATGTGCTATTTATGTGGAGAAGAAGCCTTTGTTTTAATTTTTCCACCGCACAGCACAAAGTTTTCCTCCCCGGCGAGTGCTAAGCTAGTTAAGCTACTGTTCCCCTCTCAGTCTTTCTCTCTCTTATTCATCTTCCAACGAAATTTATGTGTTTTGCTGTTTTTTAATTGTTTTAAGTGTTTTGTTATGTTTCTGTTTGCTTTTCATTTTTCCCCAGGTTGGGAAAAAAGATAAAAAAAATTAGTTTCATCCTTGGAGATGCGGGGCATCGATCCCCGTACCTCTCACATGCTAAGCGAGCGCTCTACCATCTGAGCTACATCCCCATGTGATATCGACGCACATAACGGTACTTTATGCGATACAGTTTCCACCAACTTGTCCACTGTGGGCCAATTAAATTTATTGTCGACTCAATTGAAATGCAAGTCGCAAGCTTGGCCCAGTTACGATTTTAAGCTTGGCCTGAACTGGTTTGCAGCTTAGAGTAAGCTTGAACCGGGTCTGTGCTCTGGGTGTGGCTCAAGAAATGATTTGTTGTTGATGATAAAAGACAATTGGAGTTTTTTTTGACTATAAGACACCATGTAATCAAGACAGAAATAAACAACAAAAATATTGGATAGAAATCGATTGCTATAAGAGGATTTGCTATAGTAAAGATATGAAAGAAAATTCTAAGTATCTTTTAAATTTTGGTAAGGCTAAGTTGTAATGATTCATTAATAAACATTATTATGGTTACAACATTTGGAATCCCGCAGGCACTTGGTAGTCAATCTGTTATAGGTCTATATTTAGTATTATTTATTTTGTTTTGTGTTTATTTATGCGTAGAATTTTCTTTGAAGAAGCTGTATCAAGTGTTCTGTATGGTCTTCTTCTTTCAAAATTTTGACTATACAACACTTATCGTGCGATATGTTCTAATATTTAAATACATTCGTCTGAAACAGTTTTGATATTGAAAGCATTTTCGATTTTCAAATGCACTTTTTAGTAAAATATGTAAATTTGATTACCATTCAACTTTTTACAACTGCGAAAGTGCTGATCAATAAGATGCACAAAGGAACCAAAAACTATGAGGATCCCGAAACCTTTATAATATAGTGGTATTCTCCGAATAATGATCACTTTACACTGATGACAACTGTTGTGTTTATAAAGCTAAATAAGTGCTGCAAATTAAAATAAAATCACAATCTAAAACACGAGTTTTATCCAACCAAATGATCCATCATATTACGTTTTGAAGGTTACGAATTCAACAATGATAATAATATGTTAGGCACGTGATAGATTGCATGTTTAGATTGCACAATTAAATGCATAATGTGATGATGGAAAAATAATTTCTATTGTGAGAAAGCTATATAAATGAAGATATTAATATCAGATATCTGGTGATAGAATATAGCTGGATATATCTAAAATAGAAACGCTTTTTGACTAAATGACTTCAGAATACCGCAATTAAACAACAATTGCCAGAAGAGCATGTTCCTTACGGAAACCTCTGTGCAAAATTGAACTGTAGAAGGTGTTTGTGTGAGTATGTATGTGTATGCATGTGTGTGTGTGTGCTGGTATGTGTATGTTTTGTGCTTTAATTAAAACCAAACAAACCAACAAAACGCCTGTCAACGAGTCAGAGGAAAGTTGAAAATTACCTCAAGCTGTTGCACATCAAGCCCAACCCAAGTACTTCTCTTTCCAGTACAACACTCCCCATACTTCTCAAATGAAATTGTATCCCCTGGTATCAGCCCACTAATTGTTGTTCTTCTTGTTGTTGTTTATCAGGCAAAACATTGTGAAAACATGGGGAATGGGAGGAAGGGAACGTGTCTCCGCTTAAAAAGACATTACAACATTACGAACACAACGCGTAAGCACGACAACAATTAGTTTGTCTCATATAGCAGGAGAAGTGAGATGGGGGAGATGCTACTACCCCAGGGTGGGTGTTCTCCTGTCTTGGCAAGAGTTAAACGTTTTCATATTTATGAGCATCGTAAAACTCAATGATATACAAAATTAATGACAAAGGCGGCGCACGAGTGGCACTTTCAACTGGCAACTTTCTGCTCACTTTCTGCTACTTTCTTTCATTCAGGTGGGGCAAGTTAAGGTGAAGTGAGACGAAGCGAATCGTAAAAGAAATGTTACCTCAAAACTTTTTGCCTGATGCATCCAGGCGTCTTGTAATTTTAATTTCCAGGACAGTCTTGTGACTTTTAGTTGCCGCTACGGTCTCAAAAATATTTTCTCATCCTACTACTTTCTACTCGCTTTCTCTTCTCTGTCCCTCCTTTTCTTTCTCTATCTAGCGTCACGTACTTTTTGCTCTTGTGACTTTTTTTAATTGACTTGCCTTTGCCTCTTCGGCTTCATTAGTTTTGTGGGAGGGAGCGAAGGGAACCTTTAGGGTGGTCTGTTTTGAGAAATACGTTCACTCTGATATTTCCTCCCTCTACTCATTAGAGCACTTGTCACATACGCCCCGTGACATTTGACTTTGCACTCTGCTGTTTCCGGCGAGCGTGTTGTGCCTGCTTCGTCTTCTTTATCATCTTGTTGTTATTTTTTTGGGCGAAAAGTAGCATCCTTTTTCACTCATCACTGCATAAATTTTCTTAAGTTTTTTCTTTCCGCTATACGTTATGCATATTAATTTGCTCTTGGCTTTGGGCTTTGATTTTTTCAGCCCAAAAAAGTAGCGCACAAAATGTTTTGAGAGAGTGAAGACCCCAAATTAGAGACACTTTTATTTATCAAATTTGTTATAAGCAATTTCGGTTTAAATTTCTTTAAGATTTTAAAATTGGTCTAGTAATTTGTATTTCTTAAAATAGTGTTTCAAGAAAGTGTAGTATACTTTTTAGCGGGGCTAAAAATAAACCTATTTTAGACCTATATTGACCTATTTTAAAAAATAAAATTAAATATAGTTTTAAGTTTAAACTGTATACAAAAACACACGAACCAAACATTTTTGTTTCCTCAACAATCAAAACTCACCAACTTTACGAAACTCACGTAAATAAATCCATTAAAAATGTTAAGCCCCTTTCGAGTAGGAGTCTTCGCATTGACTTGCAACATTTTCAATTTTTAATTAGTTCCAGGTACAAATTACATTAACAAAAGCAAAAGAAGAAACTCGGGGCATTGTGGTCGTATATTTTAGCATCTCTTAACGAGATTTGGCTCAAGCCAAAACAAAAGGCGGACATGCCGGAAAGTAGAAAAATGCTCGACGCCAAAGGAATTCGCACCTTTGCATACACAAATAGGGAGCAGTGGAAGGACACTGGCATCACAGAGAGAATGGGGGAGAAGAGAAGACGTCACGAGATTACGGTTATAAATTTTAAATCTGTTAAATTAATGCCGTTGCCTTCTTTCATTTGCAACGTGACTCAAAGTTGCCACGAAACTTGGCGAGTCAAGTCGAGTCGAGCACGTTGCCTGATTACATTAATTATTCCTTTATTGTTTACTGAAAACTTAATTCTTTATTATTGTTGTATGTATGTTTTACTCGGCGTGTAGTTATGTTTTTATAATTAGTCCAAGATTCGACTTAGACAAAGCTAATTTGGTGCATTCTCTTTCATTTTCTTGCAGGTCATATCCGTTTAGGAGTAATGTAAGTATAAACTTAAAGTTAACTTTAGAGTGGCCTTAATTAGTTTAATCCTCTCTATGCAGTGGAACAATTGCAATCCGAATTTCAATTATATGCAAAACAATCCACGAGATTCGTGTCAAAGTCAAAATAATAATAATAACCGGCAATTTAGTCACAGCCATCGCAACAATTCGGAAACTTTCAGTGAAAGATCTCGACAGAATCAACAACGTTGGTCTACTCGAGATCATCAAGATAGAAGTCATTACAGTCGATGTTCGAGCAGATTCAGCTCGCTTAGAGATGAAGTGAGAAGAGAATCCTTACGGAGAGGTGGAGAAGAGCATCGAGATAAGGAGAAACAAACAAGTGAAACCAGTGAACAAGAAGAGAAGCCAAAGCAACAAACGCAAAGCAAAGCTTATAAAGCGAGAGTAGAAGATCAAACAAAAAGTGAAAAGCAAATTACAAATCCACAAGAAGCTAAAGAAGAAAGAGAGAAGAAAACAAAGACTAAAGAAGATGGTCAAGAGGTCGTTGCAGAACGACTAAATAGACCTACAACAAGCAGAGGCCTTAGATCAACATCAAGTTGTTCCCCCCTGAAGTCCCTTGAAGGGGAAAAAAGAAAACTCCCAGCGAAGCCAAGTGAAGTGCAATTGAAACCAAGCAAAAGTAGCTCAGAGAAGGAGCAACAAGCTGTAACTCTCCATACATATCCACAGATACAGGTGCGACCATTGACCGAGCTGTTGAAGCAAGAGATACTCGCAGTTACCCAAGAGAAACGTGCGGCAAAAGCAGCACCATCATCCAACGGAGGCATCGTGCAACTCACTCAACGATCTGCAACCCATTTACGTAGACGCACCTACTGCAGTCATGGCGAAGCAAGCATCAGTGATCGTCTGGCCAACATGCACAAGGAAGGTCTAAAGTATATAATCAACAACAGCGACACCATCTACAACGAGCACCTGAAGCAGCAGGCGCGAAGACGTTTGCGGGAGGAGATACGACGTCAGTTGAAGGAGATCGAACTTGAGCAGCCCAAGGATCAGCCAGCAAAGGAGCTAGTTGAGGACGAAATCGTTGATGCCATAAAATTACCACAAGTTCTTTTGCAAGAGATTGGAAAGTGCTTCGGAATTGAACTATCTGTGCAAGAGAAGCAAGGGGAGCAGGAGGAACAGCGACAGGAGCAGTTGGAGCAGCTGCAAGTGGAGCAGGAGCAGCAAGAGCAGGGGCAGCAAGAGCAACGACAGCAGCAGGTGCATCAGGAGCAGCAGCAGTTGCATGTAGAGCAGGAACAACAGCAGGTAGAGCAAGACCAGCACCAGGAGGCGGAACAGGAACAGAAACTGGTGGAGCAGAAGCCGAAAATAAACAACATCAAGGAGGAGAATGAGAAACCAATCACACACATGGCCAAAGAGAGCTCAACGGACTTGACGAGACGGCTCAAAGTGGCCGATCTATCCAACAAGGGTAACATCTCAGCAGCAACTGACACAACACAAAAGCAAAGCGTGGAGAGTAGAAAGAAGCAGCAACAACAAAAACAAATTGCAACCATGGCACAGACGAATCTGTTGGCCATCAAAAAGGAAATCCATAAGGATTCAAATTCCAACTCACCCATCGCATACATTGTGCTCAGCTCATCGGAGGACGAAGATGACGATGAGAAGGAAGAACAGCAGAAGGTGCAGCAGAAGGTGGAGCAGGAAGTGCAGAAGGATATGGAGCAGAAGAAAGAAGTGCAGATTGCTGCAGCTGATAGTGATCATACGAAGTCCTCCCGCCTTAAAGAGGATGCAGAGAAAGTTGTCGATAGCTTCGAAAAGCTCCTGCTGCCGCAGTTAAAAGTGTCACTAGCCGAAAGCTATCGCAGCAGCCACAGCACCAGTCTGCAGAGTCGTCTGCACTTCATCTCGTGCGTGGTCACCAACGAGCGCAATACACAGCAGACATTCAGCAAAATGGAAGTGGCCAAACTGCAACAGAATCTGAAATCATCTGACAATCGGTTGGGCATTGAGTTCCTGCAACGTGAGATTGCTAATGTGCTGAATCAATTCAAGCAGCGGGAACAGGAACAGCAACTGAAACGAGAGACTTTTGCTGCAAATGAGCCTAATGAGCTTAACTTGGCCTGTTCCACTGATGACAAAAGCGCTGAGCTTGCTGCTTCACATCAAAGGGAGACGGATGTAGCTGAGCAAGCAGCTTCATCATCTTCGCGCGCTTCTCTGCTGCCCACTCCACCGCGCAATGGCACGCCCACCACCAATATGACAAATGCTACACGTTCCCTACACCCAGCGCTCTCACTGGGTGTATCCTACCGAAGTCTGGACGCTGCAGCAGCTGCCGCTGGATTGTCTAACCTCACCGGACTCCCACCCGGCTGCAGCAGCCTGGAGAGCGCTGCCGAGTCCCTGCTGCTCTCGAGTGGGGACTCTGTGGCGAACAGTCTACTCGAGATCGATCGTCGCTTGTTGGAGAATCAAAATCGTCGCAGTTTTCTTGAAGAGATGATCATGAAGTTTCAGAAAGAGAAATCCGATATGGAGATGGCCAGTCTAGAGTTGCAGAATCGCAAGTTCTTGCTACTCAATGCGGTAATTGGTCGCAAACAGATGGCTGCAGCAGCCTCAGCAACTTCTCCCTTGTTGGCCAACACGCCCACAAATTCACCACCGCCGCAACCTCCTGAAGCATCATCACCACCCGCTGTATCCCCGCCTAAAATGAAATTGCGCCCAAAGCGTCGTACAAGATTTCTGCCAAAGCGTAAGCCAAGAAAACTACGTAATCCTCCCGCCCAACAAGTCAATGAAGCTGAGTCCAAGAGCAGCCAGACCGAGGAACCGTTGACATCGTCCACAACCACGTTTACGTCCAAGAGCATCACCATTCCGCAGCCCATTAAGCAGGAACCGTCGGCGCCTGTCGAGGTGGCGGAGCCAGTGCAACTCAACAAGGAAGACGATGCCACAACAAAACGTGCTTCAACTGATTCAATTGGAACTGCATCCAACAAGCGACAATGCTTGGCCAGAACTGCAACTACGAATGCATCACAACAACAGCCGTTGGCAGTGATACCACCGCTGAAACCACCACCGCCGCCACCGGAACCGTTTGCCCACATGTCGTATGAGTTGCCGCGTATACTGAGGAAGCCAACACCACCGCCAGCTCAGGTGCCATCATCACCACAATCTGTGGGCTCGCAGCACAGTACAGAGAGCTTCAATTATGGTTTTATACCCAGTGGACGATTGCACAATATCGTTAGCCCCATCACTCAGATATGCATCCATAAGGTATCCATTATAGCCGCTTCGGAGAATGGCGATATCTATGTCTTCAACATTGGCAGTCACAAGTTGGAACAGCAAATCCCCAAGCACAGTGAGGCTATTACCAATATGTTTCTCTGCAAAAGTAATTCCTTTTTGTACACCACATCATTGGATGGATTCCTGAAGAAGTCGTCCTTAGAGGTAGGTGTGTCGTGAAAGGTACTATAGACCATATTAATCTTGGCATATTCTCTTCTTTCACAGAACTTGGAGCGCATCACGCAGACAGTTTATCTAAAGGAACCACTGCAATCCATCGATATCGCTTGGGGAATTGCATTCATAGGCAGCCGTTGGGGTAACATCTTCACCTATAATATTGCGGTACGTTTTTCAACTTTACCTAAAGTGGTGGGTTATTTTCGATGGGTTTTAATAGAAATAGAAAAAGTAAACTTCTTTATATATAGTACTATATAGTATATCAATTCCCTAGACTACAATGCTTACCAATTTAAATTAATTTTCCCTATCGTAAAAATGCACATATTGGTTAGACCGTCGTTGTCAATTTACTTTGAATTTGGTGTCAATACACATTGAAAATTACAACAATGAGCTTAAATTACTATGCAGTTCACATTGCGTTACCTGATCGAATTGTCAGGTAAAACGCATTTATAAAGACTGCCCTAAGTTGAAAAAGACCAAAGTAATGCAGGGTATTCACAACGGGGATGTAGCTCAGATGGTAGAGCGCTCGCTTAGCATGTGAGAGGTACGGGGATCGATGCCCCGCATCTCCAAGTTGAAAAGGATAATTGAAAATCCTTTTTTTTTGTATTTCTAGCAGATATATATAGCGGATATTGGTATGCATTTTAAATGTTGCTATAATTTGTTTATAGCAAATAAAAGCGAAATTTAATTTTGATTATCAGTAAATGTATCTTTCTTTATCATTAATGATTTATAGCGATGCAATTTAAGAAATTATTTTATTACAACTTATAAATCTTATATTTTGGTTATGAAAATTCTCATTTTTGGGTTCAAAAAAATATGCAATATTATTCGGTGATTAACATTGCTTAACTCTACGGAGTAATTCTTCATACTCATCCTTTCTTATAAGTTAACTCCATTTGAATTCAATAATAAATGCCAATATCGTATGAATTGGACACATACTATGCAAAACACATTGCAAGTAATTTATTAGGAAATTGGGAAAATGTCTTCCATGTGGCTCCACCAAGTAACTTCTCTACCTTTTCATGTTCGGGATCGGGCATCGCAATTTAATTAATGTGCGGTTCATTAAATATTTAGCTGTCAAGTAAACACTCGAAAATATTCAATTAAAAAGTGAACAGCGCGAGTCGCCAAGTGTGCACACACACGCACACACACACACACACTAGTAGCTCATCGATAATTTGGCTGTGTGTCCACACCTTGCCCCAAAAAGACAGCGGGGAAAACAGCGAATTGGCATTAAGCAGCCTTCGCAGGAATGAACCCAACGACGTCTAGACAATGGAAATCAAATCGAATTTATTTTTTTATACACGCAAATGGGAAGTGAAGTGAAAGAGGGAGAGAGACTGATAGAGTGCGAGGAGTGTTAGCGGAGACTGTAAAGTTGCCACTTCATTACAATTGCACACGGGGGACTGAGCAGGGGGCAGAGAGAAGAGGAGAAGGAGAAAGCACGCACACGCCCCTTTGGCTATAAGTCTTAATTTTTGGCAGCAATTCGATTTATGGCTGCGACGTGCGGATAATTCTGAGACAGAAATGCCTGAAATTATGCTATAGCATCAGCAGAGGCAACTGTACTGCAACTGCGGGACTGTACTTGGGTGCATCAGGCTGGCTTTAGTTATTTACTAAATATTTAGCTATAGTACCTAAGCAACAGCCACGCCCCAAGCAGCAGTAGCAGCAGCAGTATATTAGGCTATAGACCCACTATTCTACAGCACATGCCATATATATAGGGACACGTGTGTGGTTGTGGGGCAGAGAAGGCGTTGCTTGTTGCAGTTTGCTTTGCTGCTATTGCTTGATATTTTGTTTTGTGCTTCATTTTGTGTGCCTGTGTGTGTGTGTGTGCTGTGCCTTGCTGCACGTTGTTTGGCCGAAAAACTAATACATAGTCGTACATAGCCAGGTCTGGGGGTTAGTTGCAACAAACAACAGCAAACTGCAGCGCATGCAGCAAGCTGTACCTCTCACTCCCTCGCTTTCTCTCTCTCTAGCATACTTTCTCTCTCTCTCCCTGTCTCTCTCTTTGCCTCTCACTCGCTCACTATTGTTGTTTATTTAAGTTTTTATGTGTTCATGTTTAGTTAACTGTATATTTTGCTGACTCACACTAACTCGCACACTGCATCGTCGTATCGTTCATTGCCCGCACTCTCTCCCACACTCTCTCACAGTCGCCTTCTCTCTCTCTCGTGCCGACACACGAAGTCGTTAAGAGTTCGTCGCTCTCTTCGCTCACACTGCGCATGTCTTGTTCTGCTGCAGTTTCTTGTTGCTGCAAGCCTTGACTGCTTCTTGCGTTCATTCGTTAGACCCGACGTCGACGTCGACGTTAGCGTCAGCGTCGGCATCGGTAATTTGGCAGCAGCAAATAAAATGTTTATATGCTATTTACTCAAAACAATTTTAAATAAAATACAAACTATGTGCATGTACTGCACTGTCTCTCTCACTCACTCCTTCACTCACACTTACTCTCTCGCAAGCTCTTGCACTCTCTCACTGACTCAGCCACTCTCTCGCTCTTGCTCTCTCACGTTGGTTTTCGCTCTCTTCGGCCTTTGCTTATTGCAGGCAGCTTTCCAAGGCGTTGCAATTGGAATGCGCCTTCGTGCCTGTTGCTGTTGTTGTTGCTGTTCTCGTTCGTCCTTCTGCTGCTGCTGTTGTTGTTGTTCCCATTCGTTCTCTTCCTCCTCCTTCTGCTGTTGTTGTTGTTTTTGTGGGTGGCTGCTGGTGCTGCTTTCTTGCTGGTTGGCTCCTGTTTTGTTGTGTTGTGTCTCTGGAATATGACGCCGCCTGTCTGTATGTGTGTGTGCGTGTGTTTATATGGCAACGTCGTCGTCTTCTCATTGGCCGAGTCTAACGAATCGGGTTGGTTATTTGCCGTCCCCCGATGCCTGTATACATTTATGTACACACACACACACACACGTATGTAACTGTTACGCTTTTTGTGTTGTTATTGTTGTTGTGTTGTAGTAGCATTATTCGACGCAGCAGCAAATTGCATACGTTCATGCGCCGCGTGGGTGTGGCAGGCGTAACTTGCAACCACTAAATAAACAACTGCAAAGGACGAACACAAGGGCTGAGGGGCTGGTAGGACATCAAAGGGGGGTTGCACTCACGTATTTATTTGTGCTTTTTCTTGCACATTGCATGCGACGCCATCTTGCAAATGGCTAGAGTCATAACGGTACATACGCCCACCATCATATAGAATATATATGCAAATTGCAGTCTTCCTTTTTTGTCTACTTTTTGGATTTTTATAGTCTTATTTCATTTGGCATGCTTTATGTTTGATTAGAGTAGAAGGGGAAGGGGTTTTCAGGCAGATATAGGGGTTTAGTCAGAGGAGATAGGGGAGGGCAGAGTGCAGGCATCTGCCGTTTTTAATTTCACTTCTCTATCATGCAATTTTCTACAATTTTGTGAAATTTTTCCACCAGGGAGTGGTTAGTTTTTCTTTGTTTAGCCTCCAATGGCTTTTTATGGTATACGGTTTTTCTTATTTATCTTAACCATCTAGCATGTTTATTTATGGCTTTTAGTGCATTGTAGAAAACCTTTTTAAAATTAATGGAAAGTTTACTGACATCACTTTTGTTTACTATATCTCCATGCATGACAATCTATTATGGCTTATCTTGGTATTGATAAGAAGCACTTATCAGACACAAGTGAAAGGGAATTGAACATGCTATAAAATGGTTTGCTGTGTGAATATTGCGAAATTGTAGGCTCAAATCAATATAATTTTAATTGGGGCTATTATTAATAACAAATAATGTGGATATAATAGATTAATTTAATTTATTAGCTTATACCCCTTTTTCAACAATGCTTAACAATATTTTATTTCATTTTTCACCATTCTCACGATAATTCCCATTAAAAATTACTTCATTTTTATATACTTCATTCTATATCAGAAATATATGTATATCTATATATATTTATAATTATAGCTATAGTCTTATCTATAAATTACTATAGATATCATAATCACATAAAACGCACACATGCGTACAATACATTCTTACTATATTTAATGTATAGTATATTAATAGTTTTCATCAAGCAATCTATTTATAATCGACTTTAAAGCTCTCTTGGCCTACTTTGTATGTACACACATACATATATAGTTTCGGTAATAAGTAAAGACTCAATTTACTTTGAATTCGATGACAATGCACATTGGAAATTACAATGAGCCCAAATTCCTATGCGTCTCACATTGCATTACCTGATCGAATTGTCAGGTAAAACGCATTTATAAAGACTGCCCTACGTTGAAAAAGACCAAAGTAATGCAGGGTATTCACAACGGGGATGTAGCTCAGATGGTAGAGCGCTCGCTTAGCATGTGAGAGGTACGGGGATCGATGCCCCGCATCTCCAAGTTGAACAAGGATAGTTGGAAATCCTTCTTTTTTTTTTGTTAAAATGTTGCAGTTTTTACGAGTTCTAAATCTTGCTGTACTTTGTTTAATGAAAGAAAACTAATTTAAATTAGTTGCATTTCCAGCTTACTATGTCTTTAGTAATGTACAGCAAGCAAATTTAGGAAGATATGTTATAAAAACATATATATTTTATATTCTTTTGTTTCATTTGTGTCTTTTAAATTATCGTCTCCATTTCAAATTTCGTATCAAAGGTGCATTTGAAAGTCAGGCATATTTTATAACTGTGTCGAAGAAGGGATAGTTACTCGATAAGTTAATCTCCGATAGTGAAATAAATCAGTTTATTGAACATTTTTATATTGGGATTATTATGCATTAAGCTTTGAAAGATTTAATGCATACAATTCAAGTACATAACTAAGTGAAACTAGAAGAATGCATAATTAATACTCTAAAGAAATGTATTGCACCTCTAGAAGTGTTTGAACAGCGTAAATAGTTTTAAATACATAAAATCTGCACAATTCAAAAGCGATAAGATATTCCTAAACTAACTGAAACGATTTCCTTCTCTATTACAGACTAACAAAGTGATGGAAACCCCGCTGCTCTCGACGGGACAGTCGATAATCGCTGTCAAGGCCACGAAGGAAGGTGCCCGCAAGATCATCATGCTGGGCTGCAAGGGCAACTGTGTGTTCCTGCACGATGCTGCCACGGGACTCTTGTTGCGTCGCCTGAGCGTGCCGGAGGGTCTCAATGTGTACAGTTTGTTACTGGTCGATGGCTTTGTCTTCTGTGGTACACAAAAGAATGAAGTCTTCAAATTTGACTTTGCCGTAAGTCGGTTCTTTAGCACACCCTTATTCCAGAGAGTATCATATTCAATACCCTGTAATTTTCTTCAGAGCGGCGCGTTGACAAACACTTTAAGCTGTGGCAACGGTGCCGTCGCAATGGCCACATATCGCGACAGATATTTGTTAATCGGCTGCTACGATGGCTTTATCTATGTGCTGAACAAGGAGAATGGCTTGCGATTGGGACGTTTCAGTGGACCTGGTCGTCTGGTGCTTTCGCTGGCTATCGCTGGCGATAAGGTTAGTTCCAGTCTATATAAACAATAAGAATATGACCTCAACTTTTGATTGACTCTTGCAGATTGTAACATCGTCAAAGGATAATTCGTTAGAAGTACTAGAAATACCGCCCGAAATACTTTGTATGGATAGTGAAACTTAAAAGTGTAAAGCCTTACTGCAACTGTTTAGTTAATAATAAACATTGTATATTTTCAAATAGTTGACTTAGTTCTTAAGTCGTTTAATAATGCTCCCTTGTATTTATAATTTTAACACGGAGAATGATTTCTGTAAGAAGTCTACAAAACTTTTAATGTTCTATTTACAATTGATAATTTCTAAGTTAATAACCCATCCGATTGTATATGATTGAAGAATATTTCTTCGCCGCACAACATCAACAATAAATACAGAATAATACAAGAATTAAAGAAATGTTATGTAAGTATATACACGTATGTATTGTTTGTTTCGCTGCGGGTTTTGACGTAATACGTATGTATGAGTTGCTGTCCAATTTTCGAATTAATCTGTGGATTTGTGGCTTTAAGGAATTCGTGGCACACTCACTGGACGCACATTCGTCTGCATTTGGTGCAGCTTTTGGTTAAGCTTGTGCGTGTGATCACGCAAATAAGCAATCAGATCTGCCTGTTTCTCGAGCAGCTCAGCCGTATCGCCGCCGGGCTGCATTAAGCCCAGTGAGCCGCCGGCACGATCATCACCACGCAGAACATCGGGCGCCAGTTTCGCCTTGTTGAATTTGCGAACCTTATCTGCAGGAATTAATATTAAAGACTGTTTAAAAGTGGGTTTAATGCCAGCACATACCAATATAGAAACCATGGGTGACCAGGAGTACCAAGTTCTCAGCCACATTGAAGGTGGTCACGTAGCTAATGGGCGATAGCCAACCGGATGCTAAGCAATGTGTCCAGAATTGCTCGCCATAATAATGATGAATGAGCGCTTGGACGGCCAGCAGCATTGAATTCCACAGCGAGACAATCTGTAGGGGAATGCCCTTTTGCATGTTCGTCTCGCGATGGAAATCATGAAATCCATTCATGCGTAGATTATCATGCTGTTTCTTCACAAAGTGATCGAAGAGCTGCAACAATTGGCATAGGTCAGTAATAAATGAATGAACCATCTGCAGCGCGCATACTCACAAAGGTGATCACCCAGAATGTGGCGCGTAAGTAGAGCATGATAAAGTAGGCCTCGCAACGTTGGCTCTGCGGCCATAGCGCCCCCAGGCCGATGCCCACAAACGAAATAATCGTTGAGATAAGCAAGTGTATGCTGGAAATATATATATATATATTGTTATTATATATTATTTGCTGGTATACGTTAATTGCGTTGCGCCGCTGATAGCATCACTCTTTTTTCCTCCGCCTGCATGATTCATGGCTACCGGCAGAGTACATACCGTATATATACACACACGCATACTCATACGCACCTAAATGCAGGCACAGTTTTCAGCTTAAATGAATCGTTGTTGTCCGAGAACAACACTGGATCGAGCAGCTCATCTGTGTCTCGATTATGTGCTCCTCCGGGATTTACAACTGCGCCCGTTGCTGCCTCAGTGTCCATTTTCTAGAATTCAATTTTTCGTGTATACGTTCGTTTGTTTCCAAATGCGCAACACCTCCGCATCTAAAAAAAACTTGCTTTGTTTGTTGTTTGTTGTCGGTGCGCTTAGGAATGACACTGGAGCGGCGTTGCCAGACTGACGACACGAGTGTATTTATTCAATATATGCTCGATATATGCTAGCAATTGCCTAATCAAATTTTCAGAGCTTACTATTTATAATGATATTGAATTGAAATGCAATATAAATCTAATACATCCTTATTGTAATAATTTGTTGGAATTCAAGTGCACAATTCGCCTTTAAAAAGTGTTCCCATTTTGAATTTCAAACAACAATATATCGATAAGTAAATGGCAGCCCTGCTTAAAAAAAACCATTCGATGGTTTTGTTTTTGCGCTTTTTCAATTTGAATCGAAGCAGTATATTGTTATAATAAGAAATAAACAATAAGACAAAATCAAAATAAACAAAAAAAACCGCGTAATAAATGACTACGCCTGCGCCACGCCGAGTTAAGGATTTGTTAGCATTTGGCACAGACTCGGATGATGAATACAGCATTACGCCTTGCAAGCCTCAGAAAGCAAAGGACGCGAATAAAAACTGTGCTAAGAAATTGGAAATAACGTAAGTTTGTTGTGGATAAAAGTAAATGAATCTTTTGGCAATTAAATCTCCTGATTGCAGCGAGAATGAAAATAAGGAGAATGCTGGCCAGCAGGCTCAAAAGTCGAATGAGAACGGATACTCCCCTGGCCCCGCCTACACTATGCTGTAAGTGTTCCCACTCTTGAATCCAGCCCTTATATATTATATTATATTATATTGGAATTGGCAGGCCCAGACGACGCTCGGAGATGACCATGCTGGACTCGGATAGCGAGGATGAGGATAATAGAAGCAACCTGAACTTGAACTGCGCCATTCTCAATGATTCCTTTGTGATGAGTCCGATGCATGAGCTGACGGGGAGCACAACCAGCGAACAATTCCGAACTGCTGCCCCATTGCGAGCTAATGATTCGAATCTTTCCTTTCTGTGTCGCTTTGGCAACATGGGCATCAACTGTAGCAGCAACAACAACAACACCTCAACACTGGAGCAGCAGCAACAAGTGGCGCCACCGATAATGAAGGCACCTACATCCACGCTGCAAGTGATTGCCGAACAACGTATGGCAGTAGACAATCAAACGCCCATGCGTGCAGCACCAGCAGCTGGAGCGGCCAAGTCCCATGCTAAGCTAGAGCCGGAATTCGTGACGCCACAGGTGCGGAGCATTGGCATCAAGCATGGCGCACGCACTCATACCACACAAAAGACTCGCTCTGAGGTGGACAATGAATTTCGCTCCCAGAAGGTACTTTTCCAAACGCCTATGACCGTGAGTCGTGCTGCACCCTTCAACAGTGATAGTCTTACCTTCTCACTGTGCGACACCATCAGCGAGAGTCCTGATACACCGGCTCAGCCACCACAATCGAAGGAGAAACCTTCTGGAGGAAAATCAAAAAAGTCCTTGGAAGGTGCTTTCACTCAAGCCGAACAAGCCAAGCCAGCTATACCTGAGTTAGTCGTATCGGTGCCTGTTCCTGTTCCCGACAAGCCGGACGCAGTTGCTCCTACCAAATCAAATTCAAATGTGCTGAAAATCAAGAATCACGAGTACATTATAGTTAAGAAACTTGGCTGCGGCGGCTCCAGTTCAGTTTATTTGGCTCGTCGCAAAGATACCGTTCAGGAATATGCTCTCAAAGTTGTCGATCTGCAGGGCGATCCACTGGTGGTGCAGGGCTACTTAAACGAAACCAAGCTGCTCGAAAAGCTCCAAGGCAATGTCTGTGTGGTATCGCTGTTCGACTAGTAAGTACAAGTATAAACTTAATAGAATTAACTAGTTAATGATTAGATAAAATCAAAGTAAACAAATTAAGTTCTGTTCTTTATTGCAATTCCATTTGGAGAGAAAGATAAAAAATATTTATATTTCTGTTTCCTTTAATATTTAAACATATTTCTGTTTCCGTATAATATCTAAACATACTTATCATTATATTTTTTTCTCACTTAGTCAACTGCTGCGCGAGGAATCTAAGCTTTATATGGTAATGGAGAAAGGCGATTGTGATTTGAACAAGATACTGCAGGGCTTTACTACAAATTTGCCGCTATATAACCTGATGAACATACTCTATCAAATGCTGCAGGCAGTCAATTATATACATCAGAACAATGTCATACACTCGGATCTAAAGCCTGCCAACTTCCTGATGGTCAATGGGCGATTAAAGTTGATTGATTTTGGCATTGCCAGCAACATGGCAGTGGATTCGACGAGCATCATTAAGTTCTCACAGGCTGGAACATTCAACTACATCAGTCCAGAGGCGCTGACCGACATTTCAAGCGGATCAAGTCCCATGCGTGGTGGTAATCAGCCGAAAATAAAGATATCAACGAAATCAGATGTCTGGTCACTAGGCTGCATTCTCTACTTGTTGCTGTACCAAAAGACGCCATTTGGGCACATTAGAAATATCAATGCCAAGATGAATGCAATTGCCAATCCCAGTTCAAGCATTGAGTATCCAGCGCTGCCCATTTACTATCCATTGATGCTGGCTCATGTGAGTAGAAGTAGTTGAACAACAGTTAAGTATACAATAACTATAATCTCTCTCCCCTCTGAAGATGGTCAAGAATTGCCTGCAGCTGAACCCGAAGAAGCGTCCCTCATGCGTTGAGCTGTTGCAGTATCCCTTCCATATGGTTATTCCACTACAGAATTTACAATTGGCCCCCAAGCGCTGAGTACACAATAGTTTTCAGAGTTAAGATTCACTTTAGATTTATAGACCAGTATTTATGAGAATTCCACAAGAGAAACTCCTTCTCCGAATAGAAATATATACAAAATGCAGTGCAGTTTTTTTTCTCATATGTGTGTGTGTATTTAATTCTCGTTTAGCATAAATTATACATCATAAATTGTTATAATGCGATACGCTAGCGTATAGTGTTAATCGATAACAACGCTGTGTGTCTTTGCGACCTGTTTCTGTTTTGTATTTTGTTTTGTTTACTGTTTTCTATATCTGTTTTTGTGTATATTCAATTTGTTTTTGCCTAATTTAACTTTTATGGTTTCATTATCCATCAATGCAACAAGTATTGACATTAATTACTAATTCGCTTTCATCTCCTTTACCCTCCTTTTTCTTCGTCTCTTGCATATTCGCACAACAATTGCAATGTTTTGTTATAATTTGCCTTTACTTATGAGTTAAATTTAGTTGTTTCTTCATTCCTCTTCTCTTTTCATTATATGTATATAAAAATAGTTGGTTTTATTTTTTTTTTTTTCATTTGTATTTATTTATCGTATGCTTAATTAAATGTTGCTGTTGTGGGCTAAACCATTTGCTCTACTAACATATTTACTGCTGCAGCTTTTCTACTTTTCAATACTTTGCGCACTCTTAACAAACTCAAAATGAAAATCAAGACTAACGGAACACGAACGGAACAAAGTCGACGTAAATGGAACTGAATGTAAAGAAGAAATTAATTCTTCAAAATTTAACAAACTGTCTTTGTTTACGATCTTTTATTGTGACAATTGTGCTTTCATTTCTTTTTTTGTTGTTTTGTTTAAATTCAGTTGCTTAACATAATAAAACATATACAAAAAATGATTAGCGCGCACTTTTTGAGTGGTTTTTAAATGCAGGTTAAACACAAATAATATAGCATAATATTGTATTGTATATATATATATATGTATGTGTAGTATATATAAATAATCAAAATTACAAAATTATTCATTATTTGCAACAGCAGCAATGTGTGTGTGTGTGAATTGTGGGCGTGGTAACCCCTGGCCATGCTCCTCCTCATTTAGAATAATTCATTTTACTTTCTTTACTGTCTCTCGCTTCACATTTAAATGTTCAACATTGCACAAGTTTTGTTTGCATTCTCTTTTTGTTGTTATATTTTTTTTTTGTTTTTCGTTTCTTTTTGTTTTAGTTATGTATATATATATATAATTAATTTTTAAAGCATTACTTAATTTCTCCGGTTTTTCTTTTTGTTTTCTCTACTTTAAAATGTTAAATGTTGCTGTTGTTGGGCTCGTTTTTTGTTTTTGTTTTACTCCTTTCCATCTTCATATATTTGTAATATTAAACTTTAAACTTAATAGATTGTTAGAATTCTTGTTGCGGTTGTTGTTGTGGTTGTTGCAGTTGGTTTTATTTTTGTGGAAGTTCGACAAACTCTCAGATGATGTTGTCAATTATCGTTGTGGTTCTACTTTTTATCGGGGCCATTTAGACTGTGTCCCACGCGACGACATTAAATGTCCTAAAAATGGAAAGGAAATCAGTTTAAAATATTATACTATTGCAGCAGCAGGAGGGATGTTGCACGCACCTGTTCACCATTGGAGGCATGTTGCTGCAGCTTGGAAATTAGCTGCTCCTTTTGGCTAACAATGCCGCGCCAGTGCTCGTCTTGCTCACGCGCACGCTGCTCCAAATCCAGCAGAGTGTTGCTCTGCAGAGAGAATGAAATAAGTAAACAATTAATAATCATTCAATCTCGCTCCCTTTTTTCTATTCTCCTGCTCTTACCGTCTTTGTGACCAGCTGCGTGAGCTCATCGTTGCGCTTGCGCAACTTTAGGTTTTGTGTGTGCAGCTCCTGCTGCTCGGCGGAGGAGGATTTGCTATTCGAAGAATTACTATTATTGCTACTAATATTGTTGTGGGTGTTGGTGTTGTTGTGATCGCCGCTGCTACTGCTGCTGCTGTTATTGTTTGATTGTGTGGACTTATGATTACTGCTGCTGCTGCTGCTTTGCGTCGCCTGTTGCTGCTTGATGTGCGTGGCGAGCACCAGCTCTAGCCACTCATCAAAGGAGGCATTCAGTGCTGTGGCCGCGTGCGCCTTAACAGCAGCGGGATACAAACGCTGGTACAGTTCGCGTATACGCTGCTGTTCGGCCTTCACCGAGCTAGAGGATGCAGCTGCACCGGCACTGGCAAGAGCTGAGGCGCCATTTGCAGTGGCAGCGGCTACGGCGGCCTTTTGCTGCTTCTGCTGCTCCTCCAGCTGTTTGTGTTGCTCCTGTTAGATGAAGAATGGAAGATTATTAGTTAAGGTACTCATATATTCTTAAATTCTATTAACAAACTAGTAACTAATGTGATAAAATAAAAATAATTACAGATACAGTATAGTATAGTACAGTATCATAAATGGATTATAATTCAAGATCTATAATTATTTAAGATACATATGTGAAATAAATAAAATTAAATAACTAGTAGATAGTTTAAGGAGCAAGCACTTACGCCTAAGCTTTGCGACGACGTATTTGTTTTCGTCTTTGCTTTGATTGTTGTTGTTGTTGTTCTGGCGGTTGCTTCGGCATTTTGCAACGCTTCAATCAACTTCCAATTTTTCATACGAACGTCCTGACGAAACACAAATACGTAGCCAAATTAGTAACGAAAGAAAGAAAGGAAGGCAGGCAGGAATAATAATAGGACACATTAACGAAAAAGAAAGGAAGGAGGCCATTATAAGAGGACAAAGTAACAAACATGAATGACAATCGTTTACAATTCACAGAGATCATTATTGAAAATGGGGATCGCTACAGCGACCTATAAGATCTATTGTTGATTATCTTGTTAATTAAATTAATGAATCATTCTGACTATAATGAGTTATCAGTAATTTAACTATCCTCGCAGTAAGAACTACAAACAGTTTAATGGCTCTTTAATTATGTCACTTACATTATTCTTCTCGCGCTGCTCCTGCAACTCCTGCTGGAGCTGTTTCTCCTTGCTCTGCAGCTGCTCCGCATGTTGTTGCGCCTCCTTTAGCTGCGATTGTAGGGCGGTAGTTTGTTTCTTTTGTGTGTCCTGTGCATCATTGAGAGTACGCAGTTCAGCCTGGAGTGCATCCAACGTCTCGGACTGTGCCTGTGCCTGCTCCGCTTGCCGTGTGCCAGCAAGCAGTATCTGACTGTTGGCCTCATTGAGCTGCTGACTTAGTGTGGCATTGCTGGCTTCTAGTGCAGCTGCCTGCGCACGCAGCTCCTGCAGTTCTGTGTTGAGGACGCGCGACAGATCTGCTTCTGACTTGGTCAACTCAGACTTGGCGGCCTCAAGAGCAGCATTCAATTGAAGCACCTCCGCTTGCAGTTCAGCGTTTGCTGTTTCTAGTTGCTTGCGTTGCTCCAACTCGAAAACGCTGTTATTAAGGCGCTCCTCCAGCTCGTTACGTTGCTGTTCCAGTGCAAGCAGCTGCTGCACCAGCTCGTTCTTCTGCTGTGCCTCAGCATTCACAAAGCCATTAATCTCAGCAATGACTTTGTCCTTCTGCGCTAGATCCTGCTGCAAGCGTTGTAGCTGTGCCAGCAAATCCTGTGAGCTGGCTTGCTTCTCGCGCTGCAGCTTGGCTTGGAACTGCTGACGCTCCAATGCGAGCTTATCATTGGCATTGGCCAATTCCTGATTGAGTGCAGCGAGCTCTTGATCCTTGCCCTGCAGCTTCTCGTTGTAGGCCTGGCTGCGACTCTGCATCTGAGCGCGTTCTGTGTTGATCTCATGACGCAACTCACGCAGCTTGGCTTGAATGCCACTCGATGCCTCCTGCTCTTCAGCCAAAAGCTTCTCCTTCTCCTCAAGTTGACGCTTCAGTTTCTGGCATATATCATCAGACCAATCGCCGTGATTAGCCGGCATATCCTGCTGCTTGTTCAATAGATAATCAATGAGTATTTGGATTTCGGAACGATTGAGTTCGGCGCGTGAGAAGACATTCATCAGCGCGGAGACGCCAATGGTCTGATGCTCGGCAAGCTTATCAAGTGCCTGAATGAGATCCTTGGCGACTAGAGTTGTCTCCTTCTGCTTCTTATTTTGTTGCTGCTGTTGTTGTTTAGTTTTGTTGTTTACATTGTTGTTTTGCAATTTGGGTGAGCCAAACGGTTGTTGTTGCTGCTTAAGCACCTGTTGCTTTTGTTGTGGCACATGGGGCACCTCAACAGGCTGTTCCATGGCTGCACTGATAAGCGCAACAGTAGCCGTAACAGGTTTCTCCTTCTTGGCGCCGCCACCATTCTTCTTCTGCGCCTGTTGCTTGCTACTCTCCTCTTTGCGCTCCTTCTGCTCTTGCTTCTTTAGCTCAACCACATCCTTAGGGGCACGCACTTCGAAGTTATTCAGCGAGGGAGTCTCTTCAACAGGAATCTGGCGGACGGCAACCGGTTCATTCTTGTTAACAAGAATACCAGCAGCAACCTTGGGATTAGCTCCTCCATTACGTTTATCCTTCTTTCCCTTCTTGCTGTTAATATTGTTGTTGTTATTGCTGGACTGATTCTCCTTCTCAGAGTTGCTTGATCGACGCTGTTCAGTTAGAACCTCTGGATCAGGATCGAATTCCACATGCTGCTTGGACAAACCGGGTTCATCCTCTTGGCCAACAGATCCTTGTTGGTCCTCAGAGTGACCATCGGAAAAGTCCTCCTGCTCGTCTTGCTCATTGTTGCTTGCATTATCCTTTTGCTGCTCACGCTGACGTTGCTTCTTTTCGCGCTTTAGCTCCTTCTTCTTGGGCTTACGCTGCGCGGCATTTCCTCCACTTTTATTCTGGGCATACAAATTGGCCGTGAGTGCTCGCTTCTCTGCCACCACTTCCTCGAAGGTCTTGCGTCTAAAGATCTTGTTGATGAACAGGAAAGACAACAGCGAAGCGCTGAACACACAACCAATAACAATCAGTATGTGGAAGTCCATATTTGCATACTTTGCCAACGGCAGTCGATATTATTCCTTCTCTTTTGTCTGGGTGTACTGAAATAGTTGAACAATTAAATAGGTTAAGATCAGTAGAGCTCATTGTGCAGATAATTTAATATTATTAATATTGAATTTATTATCACTGGTTACAAAAATGAGTCTTGCGGTCGTAATCAGTATGAACAAAGAAATGATATCTAGTTAAATTGACTACCGTAAATACACAAATAAAATGATCAGAGGTGGGTGACTCAATCAAATTGGTATTCTGCTGAAATTGAATCCGAAGAGAACTGAGAGAGCTCACGTCTATCACCAAATCTGCCTACACAGCAAACGTTTATAAAATTTGATGTTCATTTTTTGGGTTTTTTTGTTTTTGTGCGCACTTTATCAGCTCCGACGTAGCTCTAAAAGTTGTCGTCGTGTTCTTTTTGTTCTTCATTTTGGCATTACCGATGACGTGTAACTTTGCAATTAGTGAGGTGCGTTCAGTTCGTTGGAAATATTTCATATTTCATATTAAACATAAAGCAAGATCAACGACACAATCAAACGCAATTATAATTGTTATTCACTTATAACGTTAATGTGATACACATGTGTGTGGGAGAGAGAGAGGGAAGAAAGAGCAAGGTACGATGGTACGTGCTTATCAGTTTGCCGGCCGGTGAATGGTACTAAAAATACAATGGTGGTTATCGTTATTGTTGTTTGACGTGTTGTAAATATAAATGAACTTGTTGATATCGCCGTCGTCTTGTTTATTATCGTCTTGTTTATTACACTTTCGTTTCGTAAGTCAGATAACACAATGCACTTTAAGCCACAGCTGTAAGTATGTTTACTTATGTACGTATGTGTGTCATGTAAACAGTGTTGCAATATACTCCACTTCACAGCAAGGATCGATGACAGGCATCGATAAGTATTCAGCTGTTTATTCTATCGATTGACTAAACTAAGCCCCGACACGATTAAGCAAAGCACTGTGTAGAAAGTTTTAAAATTGATTTATGCCCTTTTCTGCCAACACATAATAAATTTAAATAAAAAATAATTTAAATAAAATTCCTAATTTAAAGGGAACTTCCCAAAAACGAACACTCACAAACAAAAGTATTCGTAGAAAATCACTTTCTTGACGCACACGTATGCAAATATTTTATGGGACTCACTAAAGCAGAACTTGTGGGATCTTCTCTGTTTCTTTATTTCCGAAACCGTCTCTTCTTGTACAGAGCGCTAACTGGACACAATGCGAATGACACAAGGTGGCGGCTGGCAACGACGAATGAACGCTAAAGCTCAGCTCAGCTCAAACTGACTCAACTCTCAGTTTGTTGCTCTCTTTGACTCCCGCAGTGGGGAGCCTCTCTCTCTATCTCTCTCGCATACAGTTAGAACTTGAAATTTCAAGTGAGCTCCGTGTGTTCTGTTTGCTGTTGTCGTTGTGTGAGTGTGTGTGTTGGCGCTCCTCAAAGAATTCACAAATTGCGAATTCAATTCAAGGTTAATGCTCTCAGTCTCTCAACAACTGGCTCGAATAAGCGACGTTTTTATACCCTTGCAGAGGGTATATTAACTTTGGCCAAAAACTTGCGACGCACCTTGGGGAACATCTCCGACCCCATGTACATTCTGAATCAGCCCCAAAAGAGTCGAACTAGCCCTGTCATCTGTCCGTCAGATGCAACGCAGACTAGTCTCTCATCTTATTGCTGCACGCTGTAAATAAGTCAGAACTAACCGTATCCGACCAATATATTGGCTCATTTTTGTTATTTTTCCCATTTAAATATGAATGTTATAAAATAGAATTTTGTAAAATATTCAATTCTGTACCATTTAATATCAGATAGTATAGGAACGATCGGAAGAAATAAGAACATGCAATGGTATACAGCCATCGGCTTCCGAAGGTAGCCGTTTTTTCTGGTTTCTTGTTGCTTGCTGACTCAGGTTTTGTTTTCTCTCTTCTCTATTTGCATTGGGTCGAGAATTCGAGAAGCTCTCGATAATAATGTTCTTTAATAAACCTTTACGACACACAAATTCTCTACATACAAATATGTTTACACATCTAATAAATATTATTAACATTTGTCACATTTTTCTGCTATCACTTTTTATTTTCTTTCTACCAAAGTCATTTGCACTGTGTCAATATTATAAATTCTAGTTAATTTTTATGACACAACACGCCAGACTTATTGACTGTGTGTGAACACAGATAACGAGTTTTCCTAGGAAAAGAAAATGTTTCAGTACCCCTGGGCGGGGTAACGGTGACGTCGACATGACAACGAATGCTGTCTTAATGATTATTTCGGGCGTAAATATTTAACGGCTCTGTGCTAAATATAACATAAAACACTCCAGCCAGACAGCGCAAGATCTATGTGGGTTCTTCTCTTTAGCTACTACACTACACTACAAAAGCGGCGACAAAAAAGAAAACTACAAATAAAAGCCGGTAAAGGTCATCAACCGGAAGAACGCCACTGCGGAATGTGCTTAATTATCTGTGTATGTGTGTGTGTAATCGGTGTTATGCCTGTCCCTGTATGTGTGTGTGTGTAAAAGTCAAAACTAGTTGTGGCCACGGTTTGCTGGCACAATTAAAAACGTTATGATCACCAATATCTACAACTGTAGCATCTAAGTAAATGTGAGTGTGAGTATGCGTGCGTGTGTATCTATCTGTGTGCCCAAACAATTATGTTTATGGCTGAGTCGTTTGCTAAATTTACTGCTGCCCTGGTTACATGCTGCGTCAACTGCAAATTTGCCCCAATTTTCTTATTGTTGTTGTTGTTGTTCAATTAGTTGGAAAAGCTGCCTCTGCTGCTGCCCATATGGAATTTCTCACTCACACTCAATTGCTGTAACGGTAACGGTGCAAGTGCTCACTGCACTCTCTCTCACTCTCTGGCACACAAAAACATGCAATGTTTTTCTTTTCTTGTCTGCTTCTTCTCGTCTTTTTTTTTTTGTTTTTACTTGTCTTTGTTTTATGTTATTCATAAATGCAATTTTGCTTTTGCTATTTTTGATAGTCAGACCGAAGCAGGCGAGTGTTAATTTTAGAAAGTTCTCTGAGGTATTTTTTATTTATGTTTATGCAACATGCAATGTATTTCTTTTTTGTTTCTGTTGTTGAGTGTAAAGAGAGCGTGCGATTTAAAGAGTGTGTTGCGTGGGAGCGCATCAAGTTCGCCATCAAGTTAGCAGGTTTCTTCTAGAGCTGGGTTACTATCGATAGTTGTAACTTTCAATATTGTCTATGTTGAGCAAAATATTTAATCCTAGTGCTTAAAATACAAGTCAAATAAGATTTTGCGGAATCATGGTCTTTTTTTACTGAACACGATTGCAGGAATATCCGAATATCAAATCAGCCACGCCACGGTTGTGCATAATATATCCACTGACTGGTTTCTCATTCTAATAAATAACTGCGATTCAAAAAAAAAAATGCAGGTTGCCCAAAAAAAATCAAATAGAAATAGTGATGTTCACTTTTGAATACAAAAAGTCTCTAATGCTCTGTCACACAAATATATACGATATTTTGAAACTATCGTGAGTGGTCGGCACAGCTCTAGTTTCTTCATCTTGATGGGTCATTCGGAAATCAGTGCTACGATGAATTGTCATCTTTCGCAATGACTCACTCACTCACTCTGTGAGTTTAACGCTAAGTATACACACACACAAACTACAGTATTGATGTCGTTTAATGATTATTGATTGCTGACGTTACTGTTATTATTATTATCAATAGAATTATTAGCGAGAATTGACTTTGTCACTTATCGCATGAATGAAAACTACATTCATTATTTCTGAGCTTTTGTTTGACTTCTCAAACAGAATGCACTCTATCCCTTCCCCCGCTGCTCTACATACGTAGACATGTGTATGTGATAAGCAAGGCTAGAGTGTAAGCGGAAGGAAAGAGGGAGAGAGACAGAGGACGTGTGTGTCTGCCGCTGACAGCAATGTGTAAATGTCAAAAGAAATGCCCGAAACAAAAGCATACAGACACACATATACACATTTGCACGCACACATTCTCAGAGTGAGCGCAACAAATAGAGGCCAGGCCAGCACATCAATTATGTTTATTTCTTGTTTGATAAAATCGCAACAAAGGCAGGGCAGAAAAGCTAGGACAGATAGAGAGACAAACAGACAGACAGAAATATATGACCGGAGGGGGACAGCGCCACACAAGTTCTTGGCAAATCAAATAATTGGCCCGCAATAAAAACAAAATAAAACATTTTTATTTGGGTTCGACTATTATTTTGCTGTTTAATGGCATTTAATTCATTAGGAACCAGCAGTGAAAGTATTTGTATGAGAAATATGCTATACGTGGCTTATTAAGCACCTAATTGGCGAGACAGAAAAAAAAAAACATTTTGAAAATGTATGCGAGGCATACATGTCTGTGCCTGCCTGCCAAGTGACCTAAACCCGATTTTCTGTGTGCGGCTGTTTGTCTTCGTCTTTCGTCTGATGGATGTGGAGCACAGCCAACCACCAACACAAGCATACGCATACATAAATACATATGCACACACACACATACACAATCGTACTAACTGAAGTAGTGACGGTAGCGGGAGTGAGAGAGCGATGCATGCAAAAGGGCGACGTACGCAAAGCTTAAGACAAAAGGGCGTCGCTGCCGCCGTCCGTTCGCTACCGCTGCTACTGTTGTTGCTGTCACGTAAAAAAAAACAAATGCACAAATACACTTTAAATACATACGAACGTACCGATGCTCAAATGAGACCTGCTTTTACTTTATGCAATTACCGTTGCTTTTTTTTTGTCTACCACACTTCCAACTTCTTGCAACGTCAACAATTTTACAACATTTTCACATCGAAATCACAGAAATCACTTACTCACACACACTAAGACACACTTTATGTCCATGTATGCAGTTTTCGCTGTTCAATGTTGGGACCATCCGCCATTTGCAAGCTAGTGTTGTATACGTGTGTGTGTGAGTATGTCTTGTGTGTGACCGCCTGCATGTGTGTGTGTAGCGTTGTCGCGTCGGCAATTTTTCTTTCATTTTCGGCATCAATTTTCAGATGCTTTTCCCTTTGATTTTACATAATGCTTATGCTTAAAACGTAGCTTAGTTAAATTGACATAATAACTTACACTTTTTCAATTTGAGTAAGTGTTAATTGGCAACTTGAAACATTTAAATTAAAGATTTTTTCCACTCGTGTTTGTATTTTTGCTCTGCGTTTGTTTCACTGCAGAGTGTGGCGGTCGGCAATTATGGTCCATAGAAGTGGTGGTTTGACGATATTTCACTATTACAACCTTGGACGAAGAAGGACCACGACAGCTACAGTGAAAGCAAATAGTCGATATTTTTCGATAATTCAAAATTTTTTTTCACAGGGTGTACATTGGAAAATCCTTAATTTTACCAAATATGATCACAACCGCACATAGTTTTGCTTGGGTACAATGAAAAATTTTATGTAAGCAATTTCTAAATTAGTTAATCTCTTAATTTACCTGTTGCTTACCTAACAGGCACAGCAATGAACCGTGATTTAAAAATGGTTGTGATAAATCACAGGTATCGTAAGTATCTCTCATCTCTAGGACGTTAATCAAAACAACTTCTCAAACACATTCAAAGGGTTTTAATATATTACAAATTTTACAATTTGGAAAATACAACTAGACAACATTGTTCAATATCAAAGAAATTAGAAATTAAAATAAGTCGTGAATATGATTGGTAGACTCGCCGCATTGTACCGGGAAAATGTTTCCGAATCAGCTGATTGCATTGCCTGTCGACTAATAAGCGGATTCGGAATGATGGGAATAGGAGCCTTTGTGCTGGCTCAGGCCAAGAGGCGGAATTCGACACTGGAGAAATATACAATGCAAAGTATTGCAGCAGGTGTGTATATTGAACCATATAATATAGAACTGTTTATATAACATTGTGTTACCGATTACAGTTGCCGGTTTCTTGGGCATTGCACGCATGGCAGATGCGAACTTCCTAAAGGCAAAGGCAGAACCTGTCAAGAAGGACATCAAACCCACGCGAGATCATGTATTTTTTAAGCGCTGAATCAATTGCTGATTCACTATTCTTGTATAAGCAGTAAATTAAGTTTGTTCATTACAATTATAACACAAAAACACAGTTTCGTATGTTCGTTTAGCGTCCCACCTTCCCCAGTTTGGTGTCAGTCTTTGGATTGGCCGTTAGGTTCTGGACGGCGACAATTGTTTCATTAATATGTGTCTGCAGCTGGCGCAGGCTTTGGATTTGCAACAGTCGAAGTATACGCATGGGATAGTCCAAGGCTGCATCATCGCCGGCAACCACATCGTTTCCCTTGTCAAAGGGAAATGGTTTTCCGGTAATTTCCTTACGATTTTTCGCTGACGGCCCAATGCGCTCGTGAACAATGCGGGCTATGGCCTCCAGTTGAAGTAAATGATTGGGATGATGAGGTACATGTAGTTTTGTAGCCAGTGTTCGTATGCCCGCAATGAATTCCTTATCCTGAACTGTTCACATTAAATTACAAAATTATCATATACAATAGAATATTCTCTAATTAAGTCTGTTCACCATTTATTTTCCCACCGAAGATAGTTTGTATCTTTTGGTTCGTTGCGTGTACTCCATTGTTCTTTGGCTCTCCAGCCTCTTGGCCATTGTTCGGTAGATATTGCACTGGATCGTCGAGAAATTCGAGGCGAATCGCATAGCCAATTAACCAGTTTAGTTGTTCCGCTTGCAATTCCAGGGGCGGCATGCCCAGGTCTGAGCAATATTGCTTGTAGCCCACTTCCCACTCCGGCATATTATCCAGCAGGCGTAACTTGTCACGGTCTTCAATAACATAGTGCCGTATTTTTTGATCTTCTAACCAAAGTATAGTGCTTGCAAACTCTTTTCGATCTATATGGGAGAGTGGAAAAGAAAAACCGGTTGTATTTTGCAACAGATTGGTCGATTGCATTTTATACTCACTGGTTAATGCCACATCGCTGGGCGTTGGGTGTCCTAGTGCCGCGAGTTTAAGCTTAAGCATTGTTCAGTTTTGGCTAATTTTAATACACAATTACAACGTTTTTGCCAATTTATTCCAGCTATAAGAAACACTGGACAATAATAAGAGGGACCAAAAAGTTTTCTGCCGCTCATAAGGTCACTCTAACAGACAGCTGACAGATATCGACACCATGGTAAGTACTGAAGTGTTTTGCGAAATCGATATGAATTATTGCAATGTGATATCGATATACAAATTTTAAGGCTTATTTTACCAAGTCTAATTTGAAATTGAATAATTTTGGAATAATAAAAAATGGAGAGTGATACAAATGAATGCCAATTGAGTTTTATAAGTAAACAAGTGCAACTATGCATGCTGCCGACTTTGAAGGAAAATCTAGATGATGTGCAACTTTTGCCGGCGCATTTTGAAAGTTATCACAGTCTGTTGCGGCAGGAACTACCCAAGTTGTACGATGTTATTCAGCAAAACGAGCATATACTCTTCAAGGACAACTCATGGCAGGAGGTGCGTTTCAAACTAGACTACCCAAATATTTATTTTCACTCTTTTTTTACATTTAGGTGCGGGCAGAACTCGTAACACTCCTTTGCGAATTGACCGCCTCGACAAAATTATACAAACTGGAGAATAATGCGGATCATTTGCTGAATAATGCCAGTGAGTTGCTGAAGAATCTGTTGTCAGTTTGTGGAACAGAAGAGGAAAGTCATATTTTTAATTATTATGAGAAAAAGTTATGCAAGGATTGTTGGAAGCGCCAGCTGGGGGCAGTACATGGCTACGTCAGATTTATGGAGGTAAATATTAAATTTACAATGTTCCAAGGAAGTTCATTCATTCATTAATATTGTTGCATGTATGTATATTTCAGCAACTTTATTCAAAGGAGCACAAAATTCCCACTAAATGGCTGACATTCAGCTTGTCTGTAGGTCTAAACGTACGCGAGTGCTATCAAATAGATTACAAGCAGCTCGGCCTGCGCACCTTCATAAGCATGCTTAGATATGCCGTAAGATATTTAAAACAATATCGAGTATATACATATATATATTCACTAACGATATCTTACTTATAGCACCCTGCGGACATCCAGCAACTAAATATACACAGTGTCATCTACGACAATGTCTTCCAGAGTACGTACACTATGGAAAGTGTAGATGGAACTGAGTGCATTTGGAATTGCTTGTGTCTATGCCTGGATCACTTCACAGATCTTGATGCTTATGTAGTAAATATGATCCCCTAATTCTTTGTCAATCTGCCCAATTCATCCTAACCTCTTTTATCGTAGTGGAATCAATGCGACGATATGCTCCAGCGACTAGTAGAAAATGTAACATTGTCATCTGACGCTCAAATGTCCATTTGTCTGCTGAAGTTCATAACAAAATTGGGCTATTATTTCACTCTAAATAGCAATGAAGTTCATGCCGCCTTAGCGAGTGACCTTACACAGCCTGGTCAGCTGGAGGCATGTCAAGAAATATGTTGCGCGCTGAATGTGTGCACTAATTACCGCTGGGCGAAAAGTATATTGCAAATGCTGGTCATGGAATCGGAGAAGCTTTTGCAAGGTCCTGAAACTTGTGCTCAACTGCTGAACGCAATGCTGCGTTGCTATTTGGTTTGCATTCTACCAATTCCTCTGCCCGCGCTAAATATCCATTTGCGGGAATTTTACTCCAAGTTTGTTGCCAGTCTTCTGCAGAGCCTTGCTTACCATAAAGAAGCCGAGCTTGTTTTGAAGGTACACAAGATTAATTTGTCTATAACGGTATTATTCAACCTAACTTTTTTTTTTTTAGCTGACGCAGCAATTTATTGCTGTGTTCATCTATCAACAAAAGAACAATTCACCTGATGACAAAGTTGCCAACAACGTGAAGGAGATTCCAACATCGTTGAAGACCTTGCATGAGATTTTAAACAAATATTAAAAGTGTTCTACAATTTTCATTTATTTCTATTATACAAATAGTTAGATATTTTCAGGAAATTCCGTTTTACTTTACGATCGATTGTTTTTAAATAGGAATACTCTCCAAATCTCCATTTGTAGTTGTTGTTCGCATAGATGGCAAGGAGTCCAGTAACAGAAGCCTTCACATCATATTCAGAGCCGTTAATGATGGAGGTTTATAATATAGTTGAAGGCTAAGCCACAAATCAACTCTCTGATTGCTTAAATGTTGCAGATATCATTCTCTGGCCAGGATACATTTACGGTTACCCTTGGAGTATTCATACTTCTGGTGCCCACGTTGTTGTTATAAAGAATCCTGGATCAAATTCTCACTATGTATTTTAATCATGAAATGATGTTTTATTGCTTCAACAAAGATCGTATTTGAATTACGTATCACTTCGAGCAGTCTGGTTTCCGTCGCAATGTTTCTCATCAGTATGGGATGGTTGAACCATAAGTCAAGGCACTGCTAAGGCATGGTTTATATAAAATTTTGTATGAAAATAAGCATAGAAAAACTTATTAGGAAATTATATTTATAGTTAAATAATGTTAAATGAATTCAAGGTTGGTTAGACTACATTTCTACGAAGGATATGAAATAAAATATTGAACATTTTAATTTAAGATACGAAAACGGTATTTCAAACGTTTTCCACGTCACCCATCCTGACACTGACTAATTTTTAATCTATCGCATCTTTAGTTTTTTATTACTAATTTTATCCATGTTTTACTAAAATCTTATTACTAGCTCCTGTGGCGCTCAGGAAACAACTGATCATTTGCAGGTCACATTAAAACTAACGTACTGCGCAATGTGACCATATTTTACAAAAATAAATACCAAATACGAAAGAATGTTCGTACTTCATTATTCAGCACTGTCAGAACAGCTGAACATTAACAGCAGCGTTGTTGTACTTGCGCACACGTGTTTGAAGTTTAAACAGTAATTCGCTTGTTTATAAAGACTTTATAGAAAATCATGGCATTATTAACTGCCAAGAGGGCCAAGAAGGCGAAGCCAGCGGCCAGCGAAGAGAGCTCAGATGAACAGCAAAGCGGTGGGGGCAGCGACAACGAAGGCAACTCCGGTTGGGCGAACTCGATTCTCAAAGTGCTGCAGCAAACAAAACCGGAGACCCAAAACAAGACAGTGCTCTCGCGTGCAAAAAAGATCAAGTCGAACACACATCAGAGTAGCGGCAAGTCCAAGAAACCGGACTATGACTTCGAGATCGAAGGTGCCGAGGTAAAACAGGAGGAGGAGGCGAAGGATAAGAAAGAGGTGAAGCCACAGGCATCCGCATTGGATGCACAGTTGACACGGCAACAGCGCAAGAATGTGCCACTACAGCTGCGTGTGAAGCCCAGCTACAAGGACATGGAACGTGAGCGCAGCCTCCGTAAGGTGGCCACACGCGGCACGGTGCAATTCTTCAATGCTGTGCGTATCCAACAGAAGGAACTACAGCAGCAGCTAGCAGAAGCTGGACCGCTTGACAGTCGTCAGGATGCGGTGCTTAATAATATTGACAAACGCAAGTTCCTCGATGTGCTGATGAGTGGCAAGCGTGCCAAGTCGGCGGTCATTGACAACGCGGTAAAGAAAGAGGAACCTGAAACTGATTCCGACCAGGATGACGACGAAGGAGCCTCCGACGATGATGTGCCTGGTGGTGCGACCAGTGGCAGCAAAAAGAAATCTGAATGGAATGTGCTACGCGAGGATTTCATGACTAACAAAAAAATCAAGCACTGGGACGAAGAGGACGACGATCAAGACCAGGAGGGGGAGGAGGCAGATAGCGATGCAAGCGAAGAAGATTAATTACAATTAAGAGTTTTATATTAAATGTAGTTGCTATTAAAGTTAATTTCTCGATTATTTATTAACATCAGATTGATCAGGAGGATGTCAAGAATAGCGTTGTCATCATTGTGTTTTAAATGTAATTTTAATTAAGTTAGTTTCTCGATACCACGATGTTTATTGTATAATTTCCGCATTGGCTGTCATAAAAATGCCCACAATGAGACCAAACAACGCGATGGCCGAACCAAAGATCTCCACAATCATAATCTTGACAAATAGAGACGCGTTGGCGGCATCCGCTAGTGCCGCCCCAGAACCGATAACTCCAACACAAATACCACAAAAGAGATTGACGAAACCAACACTAATCCCGCCACCAAAGACAGCAAATCCTGTGAACGCATTCTTGGATAAAGCAGATTTGTTGTGAATGACTCTAGTCGAAATAAATTCCTTAATGCATCCCGCAAATACAATGGCGCTGATGAGACCATATATGGCCACCGCCTCGCAGAATATAACTGATATCAGATTCTTGGTGCGAATACGAGGAGATCTTACGCCCCCTCCAACAATGCTGGTGCCCGTTGTATAGATGCCCATAGCTGCGCCTGCCACCGAAAGTGACACAGTCAGTCCGATTCCGAGGCCGCCCCACATCAGTGGACTGGTTGAGTACAGGAACCATCCAAAACCGGCGCGCTCACCTTGATTGTTCATCACCAGATAGAAAATCATAACAATTGCTCCAAATAGCCATATTCCCATTACTGACAGTATTATGGTAGAAACACCCATTTTACTTGTTACGGAATGCGAAATTGGTTACACAAAAGTTTTGTGATTTTCGAAAAGGAATCTTTTTTTCGGCTTATCTCATGACAAACTTTATTTAGGCCTGCCAAGTCGTGCATTTTTAATATTACAAAAAGTTTACATCCGGTTTGGATACTTCTTGAAGAATATTACGCAAGTTAAGTCATCATCCAAGTCCAACCGACCTGGTGGTGTGGAAAGGATGGTATTTGGTTGGGCCAGGAGTTTTTATTGACTATTATTATTGACATTAAAATTGAAATCTCTAAGTGTGTTCACCGCAACCAGACATTATGCAGACCTGGTATCCTTTCGACAGATCTGTGTAGAGCAAATGAATTATCGATGTCGGTAAGTTTTCTATTTCAAACAGTTCTCATGCGGGAACAGTGCATTCAGCTTTTGCCAGGTAAACTTAGGTATTCCACTTGAAGTGGGAGGCACACTTCAAACTGTGAGCTAAACTAACAGTTGAGCTTATAATCGAGTTATTAATTTCTGAAATAATCGGAGAACTGAACATTTTAAGCTTTCTCTAAGGGATAAGAGAGAGGTTGAGAATTCAGCAATTTATAATGGGTACAAGGGATACAATTTGCAGACAGCCATGATCATCGAGAGAATATCAGGTGCCGGTAGAAGTTACCATTCGTCCCATTTATTTTATACGGAGCTTTCGCATGTCTGCATATTTTCAGATTACGAAATCATCATTTCCTATTAAAATTTTCTTAGATTTGAATATTTTGATTGAAATCCGGGACCATCAACTGCAGTTGTATGAAGCTCTTCACAAACTGATATTCACCAGCGTAATTAGATTTTTAGTTATTTTTATGCGCTCTTGCAACATTATCTATTATCTACCACTTTAACTGCAATTGCGCATTATCGACATTCCTGTTATCAAACTATGCTTTTTCATAACCAAAGACGCGTGTGTTGAGTTTTTACAGGGTATATGCGCTTATTATGTGATAAGAGTAGGTCAGCTGATTAGCTGGGAGAGGGCGAAAGAGAGTCACTTTGGATAAGGGGGGTTTGTTAAACAAAACACATGTATTTATTACTTTCAATATGGAATACTTTCTATAATATGTATGTAATAATAGCGTAGCTTTTGTGTGTACTTTCTACAACTTATCTGCCGGAACAGAAAGCATAAAATATACAGAGTTAATGGTTTATTATAGTTGTAGTTAATATAATACATTCTTCTCTCGAAATACAAGTGCCAAAAATAAACAAACAATATAAAAAACAAAACTACACATCCTACATACATATCGTATATCATATAGTTTATATATATATCATATCTTAACACACACACTTGTCTTTCCCTTTCGGATACCTAAATTAAAATAAATCGTATTTAATTTTCACAATACGCGCATTAAACGGATGCTGATACGTCGGGAGAAACGCGCGTAGCGTGAAAATTCGATAAACGATAAACAACTTTTAACTTAATAAGTAACTAAAGTCCCATGTTGAGTCGTGTTGGGTCGCGAAGCGGGCGGGATGGGGCGGGGCGATCCTCCTACCCGGCTCGAAACTGTCTGTAACTGTTTTCTAATTTCCAAAAAACGAACACACGATATTATAGTGCTCTATAATGTGTCGGAATGATGACTTGATGATGACTGACTGATTGTTTCTGTTGTTGTTGCATGCTCTCTTCTGCTGCTTCTTCTTCTTCGTCTTTAGATTGGTGTTTATGAATGAGTCGCGTGACACAAATACTGCAATGTCTATTGGTCAATTGAATGTTACTTATAGAGAAATCGGTGGGAGATAGATAAATTAACCCTTATACAAGATACTCACATTGCGAACGAACTGCAGCGAACGCTTCTTCATCTCCTTCTTAATCCTTATCTCCCATCTTGGCCTTGGACGTCATGTAGATACCCACAATCAGACCGAAGAGACCGATGGCTGAACCGAAAATTTCGACAATCAAAATCTTGACGAAGAGCGCAGCATTGGCAGCATCCGAGAGGGCAGCACCAGAGCCAACAATACCCACGGCAATACCGCAGAACAAGTTGACCAGACCGACAGCGAGGCCAGCACCGAAAATCAGATAGCCAGAGAACCAATTCTGGTTCATAACATTCTCGTTGGACAGTGCCGATTCCATTTTGAACTGCTCCAATTGGCCAGAGAGTACAATGGCGGTGATGAGGCCATAGATGGCGACGGCTTCACAGAAAATGACCGAAATCAAATTCTTGGTCTTAATGCGTGGCGCTTTAACGCCACCGCCCACAATGCTCGTGCCCGTGGTATGGATGCCAAGGGCAGCGCCTACAACAGACAGGGAAACGGAGAGTCCAATGCCCAGACAGGCCCACATGTACGGACTAGACGAGGAGAGGAACCATCCAACGCTTACACGTTCGCCCTTGCCAGTCATAACAAAGTACAGGATAAGTATGGTGGCTGCGGCGAGGAACAGCCCCAAAAATGTTTGGGTTACCACTGTGCGTATTTTGGGCGCCATCTTGCACGTTTTTTTCACTGTCTAATGTTGAAAACACTATAAAATATTTGGAATTTGTTATAAAATTTCAATTGCTATTTACCAAATTGCAGGCGTAATTGTATTTTTCTCGGCGGACAGGTGACTGCTTCGTGCGAAAAAAAGAATCCACAATCACATGACGTACATTTTCTCTATCATATGGTATCGAGTGAATCACGTCAATCGATATATACTCGATATGTGTATAAATGTCAAATGACGAATACGATTAGTCGTTAATGTCGCTTCCCAAAAGCTGGCGGCTATGAACTTAACGAAACCTGATGAGTTTGCTGCGTTGCTGACAGATGGCGCTAATGTACAGTGCGCGGGTGAGTGTCGCAATTTAAAATAACCAAAATACACATAAATTACGTTACTCATTATTTATTTATGAGAAAACTCAACTAAAACAAGAAGAAAATGTATTGCTGAACGTTTTTTATGCACAGTAAATGCAAAGAAGAGTGCATATTACGTTTTTATTATCGTTGTCTGCAGCTCAATGATTTCTCACGAGCTCACACACACACATACACCCAAATAGGTTATTACGTCAATGCGTTTGCTTTGCATGCTACACGTGAAAGAAAGGACAACAATACAAAGAAGAGAGTGAGCAAGAGAGAGCGCGAAATGGGCCGAGCGGCATTTACAGTTCATTGAATTGGCCAAGTTGCGGGCTCAGCAGCAGAGAGCAGCAGCGAGCACGTTTAACAGCGACCACGTGACGGCGACATAATCTAAAGTCACATCATCATTAAATATTTACACTACATTATAATTTCTGTTCCGTTCCCGTCCGTTCTTCTTCTCTTCTTCTTTAGGCGCGTGCCCGGCAAACACAAAAGCCTCCTCCATCGCGTAGCCTTGGCCAAGAAATGTTCTCCCAGTTGTTGTTGTTGTTGCCGTCGTGTCGACAAGCGACAAGCAACAACCGCAACATTCAATTAAACGTAATGTGTTGTTTGTTGTCCCTCCGAGAAAGGGACTCTCTCACACCCCAACGATTCCCTCTTCGTACCCTTCCCCACCCCCCCTCGTGTCTATAATAAATGTCAAGTTCTTCACTTGAAAAATCCAGCACGAATAAAATAAGAGTCGTATTAAGGCTAAATGTATAGTATATATATATGTATAACATACACATATATTAGTGAGTGTATACAGAAAGTGAGGTTGGGTCAGCGACTCCCGAGTCGAATATCACAAGAAAAATCCATTAACCTGCGCTTTTTCCCCTTGACTTGTTTCACTTTTCGTTTTATCTCTGCCCGTAGAAATCTAAGGAGGCGCCCGCAGGACACACCCACTTCAATAGGGAACTCGTGCGGTTGGTTTTACATTAAGGTGGGTTATTTTTAATAAAAAAGTAAAAAAAGAACAGTTTTAAACAATAATTAAAATAGTTAAGGATACAAATTAGTTTTGGTTTCGACCCGTTTGGTGCCTGGAAATATTTGTTTTCATTAAATTCCATATTTTGTTATTGTATATTTAAATATATTACCTAAGCTTTTCAATAGAAATTTGTATTTCAGTTATTTTTTGAATTATGTTCGATAGACTTTCTAAAGTTGTTTCCACTTGAAGCGTGCTCTCCATAATGCTGAGGTTAATAGAACAGGTTCTGAGCATAAGTAAATTCCATTATATCCAATACTTACCGTGCCAACTCCTCTCGCAGATCCCTCATTGGTTTCGCTTCTGTCGGAGTTTCTTTGCTAATAATCGGTTTCTCTATTTCAATAAGCTCAGTCAATTGATCGATAAATATCGTTTCAGTCTTGGGGTGACGTAAGCAAATCATATTTATAAATCCCTGATAGAGTAGTTTGAATACTTCCTTATCCCTGACAATCAAACTGCGTTCAATCTCTGAATAGCATGTCAAGAATATGGCCACATATAGACTCTGTAAATGAAGATGAACAAGAACTTCACAGAGTCTACCTTTCTGCACTAACTAACCATCAATATTCCAAAGATGCCAACAATAACTGCCATGAGATATAGGGCAGATATTATTGGATGAACTCGATGCAAAGTCTCGTACTCCAAGTTGCCCATCAGCAGTTGAAACACACTGAACACTGACGATAAAACGGTCCTGAAATCCGCTAAGTGTTCGCCAAAAAAGACTTTACCCATGTGGCCGAATCCCAGAGTTGTCACGATGAAAACCAAAAAGAAACCAGCAATGTTTTTAGTTAACTATAGAGAATGAGAGAGGGAGATTTAAATCAACATCATTTGAAGAAAAGGGATCAAGATAAAGATGGAAAACATCTTTTAGGACTGTAGTTATTTCATCCAAAGATCTATCTTACCCTTTTCAAAGTGTTGGCAATTCGCTGGAGAGTCCTATGAAACGCTATAAAGCGTATACCTTTAAGCCAAAGGCTGAAGAAAAGTACACCAAGGCATATCTCGTATACACGCCAGCCGTAGGTCAATAAGTCAATGTTTATATATTCATGGGGATTATACTCAAACTCCCTACTCATCCTTTGTACCATGAAAAAGTGCCATATACTATGAGCCAATATAATATAAGCACACTGAAAGAAAGTCGATAATTATGTGTAGATATCAAGAAAATCAAAGTTCATACAACTAGAAAGATCAAGTCAGGATAGTTCAATGGCTGTTTAAAATAGTTATTGAATCCTCTGCTTCGAAATTCCGAAACTTCCTGATGCGTATAATAAAAAACAATTCCATAGAAGATGAGGCACAACAAGAACTTCATATTGAATGGATACGCGAAGGCTTCCATGTTGAAGTTATGCGAGGAAATCGAAGGAATAACAATGCCAGTTGATAGAATTTCAAAAATAATCCTGAAACAAGTAAGAGGGTACTTAGGATGTGAGGGTTACCCCTCTGGAGATACTCACTTGATTGCTTTGAAGCAATGAGCAGATTCAAAATAGAAATTCGATTCGATTACAATAACTCTTGAAGCACGATCGATCCAGTTGGCATTGTACAGCTGCCGAAAGAACTTGACACTATCTTGGTAATTAAACGGTATCTTCAACCAAAATCCCCCACCTTCGTAGACCTCAACAGTTGCCCAAAGGGCTGTGGTATCCTGATCATATGAAGTGCTGGAATCGATAAGCAAATCATCCTTCGAATGAAGTCTTCAGCTTGTTCTTCTTCCACTTACCCCTGATAAGTGCCACAATAAGAAACTACAGATGAATATCTGGGATAGCATACAAAATCCTTTAGATTGGCAATTCTTCCAGCAGGACATACAGAGAGGGGCTTCACCCTTATCTGTCGCACTCTCATGGGTCCCACGAAGAGAGCATGGTTCTTGAGATAAACATGCGATGTTTCGTAGGGGTCGTACTTCTGCATAGTTTTAGTCAATAGCAGTAAATAGTTATCGATAACATAACTGTAGATATCATCGATAGTCACAACGTTCTCCAATCTCTTTTCAGAATGCTTAGCGAAAATATTTTCAATGTTCTTGTAGTTGTAGTACGCGTGCGTAGTGCGAGTGTGTCCAACTGTAGCGATCACAGGGGGATATACGTATATATATATACGATATACGAAATATATATGTAGAATGTGGATACCTACGTGTGCTGGCGCAGATGATTAATACTATATAAATCAATATCTCGACAATTATTTCACGTATCTTCTTCTCATCAACAAGCTCGTAAACCACTTTGCGAGACATTTTCGATAACTTTTGATGTTGATTAAGATAATGTACGATGGTATAGTAGCTAACACTTGATAAAAATAAAGATAATGATAAAACTATATATTATAGTATATTATTTTATCATGATATAAACGGTTTCAGTGCACACTTTGTTTTTGAATTGAATTTTAAGGAAAGAGAGACTTCTTTCCTCCTTGGCATATACCCTGTGTATACTCTACAAATGTGCGTGCCTTTGATTAACTTGACATTCGCAGTTGCTGGATGACTTTGAGGTATGCACATTTTCCATTCTTTAATCTTTATTCCCTCAAGTGAACTTGGCAAGTTTAAGGGCGCAGCACGCAAAAAAATATGCTGCATATGCATAGGCGCAGCCATTGTATGCCCCCCTTCTGCAGCCAGTCAGTCAGTCAGCTAGGCAGCCAGCCAGTTAGCTATCCATCCATGCAGCCACTTGGGGCAACAAAAATAACAACAACAACAATAACAACAAGAAGAACTCTAGCAACTGCTTTAGATTTCTATAGACCGGAAGTAGCCCGGCATATAAAAGCCCTTCCGCTTCTTTCCGGTGAAATGTTGCATTTGAAGTGAAGAGAGAAGAGGAGAAAGCAAGAGAGAGAGAAAGGAAGGGAGAGAGGGTAAGGGTTGCAGAGCAGACGCAGAGAAAGAGTTTCCTCAGACATGAACACTACAATGCACAATAACAAAAGCAACTTCTGCTTCGTACTTGAATTTCATGAAAATAAACTATACAAAAAGTAGGTATATATACATGTATGTATGTTTGTCTGTGTGCAACAAACTGTGAGGCCTAGACGAAGTACAAATACTCTAGAGATCGAGTAGAAAAGTTTTACATTATTATTTTATTATTATTTTCTTAGCTAAAATTTGTCTGACAGCTCATAGTGCGCTCTCTTTCTCTCTCTCTCTTCTTGTCTCCCTCATTGAATGATGACAAATTAAGTGACCCAACTGTGGTATACCCTATGCAGCGCATAATTTATGGCCAGACAGCTGAGGAAAGGTAAACTGCAATAAGCCCAGCCAGGTGACCGCATTTAAGCAAACATTTTGCCAGTCTTTGGGCAGGCAGAAGTTTAGTAAATTCTCCTCTATATGTATAGTATATACTGTGTAGTGGGCGTGGCAGGCGTGGTGGTCAAGCGTCGGTGACTGTCGAGCACAATGCGCTGTTGAGAATTTATTTCCTGTTAGGCCGATTTGGCCAACACTGCCGTGGCCCGCAATCGAAATGGGGCAAACAGATCAAACGGCCACTTGACCCTCGAATCCTTCGGCTTATCATAAAGCAGCTCTCACCTGGCGGGGTTAAGTGCGTCAACAACCTGCCAACGTGTGTGTGAGTGTGTGTGTGTTCGAGTTTAAATGTTGCCTTTCATTTGCCAAAGTTGTTTGAAGCCGTCATGAAGATTTGACTTGACGGGGAGGGGGGCCGTGGGAAGATTCACCGTGTCGCTTGCAAAATGAATTGGTTTTTCACATTTTGATTACCTCAATGGGTCGAAAAGGCGATTTAAATTGATTTCATTTGCGGCAAGTGCCCATCTGGCATTAATGTAATGTGTGTTGTAATGCCTCGTAATGTGATGCGCCACACGAAAACTTATGCAAATTAAATTGGCGTTTAAATCAAATTTAACGCGCATTGATTTTCGCTCGATTGGCAATTGTGTTAATCAAGTAATGCACTATACACATATTAAATAATGTTTATAACCTTCATTGGTTAAGGCATTAAAAAGATTGCTTGTAAATAATGTTTATAACTTTAATTTGGTAAAGGGATTAAAAAGTTACGTTTCAAATTTGCCTTCAATTATTGTGAATATATGAACAATTGAGAACGCACCACAAATGATAGCAATGAGCTTTTGAGTGTCCATACTCTGCAGTATGCGAAGTAAAGAAAGGCAGAACGAGATAGCTAGCTACTTTGCATTACATTGATCTAGAATAATTGACAACGTACTGATAGCAATCAGCTTTTGAGTGCCCATATTCTGCTACTTTAAGCTCAGTCCTCAGCTAAGCAAGACAAAACGAGACAACTAGACGGCAAAGCGGCAATAAAGTGATGGTACAATCAATGAGATTGCAAAGAGTTTATAAATTACCAGTAATAATAATATAATTGTGCATAAATAATCGTTATTGTGATTTCTTTCATTTCCTATATCAAACATCAGCTTTACTCACACACTTTACACGCAAAAACGTATAAATAATGGGCGACACTTGTTCGCTCTATTGTAGCAAAGCAACAATACAATTATGTCTATATATTTTATACACATTTACGCCCCATGGTAACTTTACTCTTCATTTATTTCATTATCAAATGTGCGGCCCCCACCAGCTTGCACCCGCACCCGTAGCGTGCTGTGCTGTAAGAGACAAAGCCTACAGGCAACTTGGGCAAAAGTGACAAATTGTTTCAATTCAACAAAAGGCAACTGTACCAGAACAGCAACAACAATAACAATAGGGCGTGGAGAAGAAGGGGTGGTAGAGTGGGAGGTTCGTTGAAAGGGTTGGGCGCGGAAAATGGAAATGTGCCTTGCAATCCTTTTTTGCCCTTTGCTTTGGACAATTTTTTATTACGCTTTGCTGCCGTTTCATTAGCCGCCGTGTCCTTTTTATCTTTTGTACATGACATTTCGGCCTTTCTCATAAGTCCTGGCACAACAAAGGTATTTCAAGAATGATGACGGCAATTTGCGGCTGATCCTGACAGCACTAGCAACTGTCTCTGGCGCTGTCGCCTTTCTGCGTAATTATCTTAATTTTTTGGCAATGGCAATGGTCCCATTGTCGTGCCTGTGACAGTGCTGTGTGACAGTTTGTGTACGGTAGCAAACTGAAAATGCAGTTCTAGGCACGCGCCGTCTGCTAACGATGCTAATTGAAACGGGAAAATAGGAAATATCGCTGTGGAAAATGTCATTTGCAACTGCAGTTTGGTAAATAATCTTGGCCAACAGTCACGCTAGAAAGTCAACTGTCATGTTGTATGCAAATTTAACAGCTCTGATAAAAATTGACTATCGCTGGCACTCACTGCCTTTCTCCCTCTATCTCTCTCTCTTTCTCTCTCCCTCCCTCTGTAAAATAGAAATGCAGCAAAGCAAATATTTCAGCGTAAGTAAACTGCATTAGCTACAGGCAGCCTTCCCCCTCTCCCCTCTGCCGTGTATAAGGGGAGTTTCCCCCATTGCCCGTGTGTGTACGGCCCCTTTGAGTGTGTGTGCATGTGTGTGTGTGTGTGCGAGTGTATTTGCCCATGCGTCAGGTGCAGTTAGGATGCGCTCCATATACTTAGCCATGTCTGTTGAATGGTAACTGCTGCTGCTAACTCCAACTATACCAAACCCGCAACCCCCTTCCTCACGCAGTTGCATTTCCAATCCCAACTTCAACCGCCCCCTGCCCCTGCTGACAGTCCCGCCTCCCTGGCGTATTCGTGCGGTTGACAGCTTCGCTGCGCGCTTGACTTGATTTTCAGATCTGCTTACGCTAGCCAAAAGTACAAGTAAGTAAAAATGCAGCAGAGAGAAGGAGAGAGAGAGAGAGGGCAGGTAGGGAGGCAGAGTCAGAGGGAGGAAGGGCGAGGGAGGCACAGAGACAGACAGGAAAAAGGAGGAAAATAAATAAAGTAGTATCCGGGGAAAATCACAAAATGGAATGAAATGTAATGTTTGTGCATATTTGAGAGAGGGAGGGTGGACAAAGGAGAGAGAGAGAGGGAAGGGTTAGTCAGTTACATTTTGGAAAGAATTACGAAGCATATTATAAAGGAATTACTGAGCATATTATACACAAATGCATATAAAATATCAAAAAGAAGTTCGCACAAAGAGTCATTTATTTTGTAAACAGGAAATTAGTATATATAAAATATAAATATGTATGTAATACGATGTTGTGTACAATAGTATACACACCTTGCTAAAATTCAACTAAGTTTTTAGTCTAGTCTTTTACATAAATTTCACTTTAACATGTCAACGAAAATCAAGCGAGCGAAAATTGAAAACTCAAATTTAATAAACTGTCTTATAAACGTCTAATAAAGTCAGACCTAAGCTACTTCTTTTCTTATATACTATGTATGCATGCGCCATATGCCACCAGGCTGAGGCTGTAGCTGAAGCTGCGTCGCGATCTAATGAAATATGCGGCATTTCATTATGCTTATCATATCCAAGGGAAGTGACAAAATTTGCATTCAAAGCTGCCACACACATGAAACAGCTTAGAAGAGCAGACAGTGGGGAGAAGAGTGGAGCAGGGAGAGAGGAGGTAAGAGGGGTAACTGCGACGAGACGAGTAATGCGATTAAAACTAAACTCGCAAGGCAAACAAAAGTTTTAAAGAGCAAGCAACAAATGAATGTGATACTTTGAGTGTTACTTAAGGGGGGAGGGGGTTTTGTCTAGGAGCTGAGAAGTGGGGCACTGAGAGTGGCAGTCATATGTGAAAGCTCTTTTGGTAATTAATCGAAGTAGCTGCTGTGGTGGCGGCGGCGGAAACTTTTGGATAAATCAAGGCACGCGGCAAAGGCGCCACCAAATATGCAAAGTTATTTGGAGGCGAAGAATGCGGAATGTGCCCCGAGTTATGCAAAGTATGCTATAGAGAGAGCGCTCCCTCTCTCTCTCTCACTCTATCCCTGTGTGTGTGTGTGTGTGTGTGTGTGTATGTGTGCGGTTGGGTAATCAGGCGGCAAGTAGGTCAGCTGCAATCAAAGACAGAAATCGAGAGAGAAATCGGCAGCCAAATGTATTGTGAGCTCAAGGAATACAAAATTTCTGCCTCTTCAATTGCTGCCAGACATTTACAATAATGGCGAAACCGTAGCAGAAATACCTACATGCAGTATACATGCATGTATATTATGTAAATACCCTGTAATTACACAAAGCAGAGTAAGAGTAGGAAAGGCTATGAAGTAGTAAATGAAAATTAAATGTTGTCAATATTAAATTTGACTACGATTTAAAATGAAATATTGTATTGTATTACAGGGTATATTTAAGGCTAAAAAGAACAAATAACTTAAATGTTTCACTGCAAGTAGAATGTCTGCTTACAGGGTATACCAAATTTAACGAATTTCAAGCTATAGATTAAAGAGTATTTGGTCTGTCCAGCATACCCAAAATAAAAATGCCCTTGCATGACTTGAATTTGCAATATTCCAAATATTGCATACAACTTTTGCTTTGCTGTTTGAGAATGAAAATTGGTCTGAAATGTTTGGGAATTTATCTGTGTTTCCTAAGTTTATTTAAGTCCGATAAAGGTTTTTTGCATACGAGCTGAAGAACTGCAAAATAATGGGAATGTTAAGCAAATGAAAGTTGAAAACTTAATTCCGATACACAAACCATATATCAACAGAATTCAGAGAGGGAATATCTCAAAACCAAATCAAATATTCTGTATAGTATCACTAAAATGAACAAATAGAGAGTGACAGTGAAATTTTCATAGCTGAAGCTCAACTGTCTCAGGGATTTGTGTTTAATCTGCCGCAGAAATGACAGCAATAACCGTATTCCCCAGTTTCACGTCCAGTAAATTTTGACTACGGCTAATTATACTAAAATATCGCTGATATTTAGCCTTAATGGCGGCGAGTTGCCAATTGAAATCGAAAGACACAAGTTTTAATTGAATTTTAAGTACCCCGAAGTAGGCAAAGCCTCGTTGAGCATGCTCCGTGGAGCGAGAAGTGCGAGGAGAGGGAGGGGAAGGAGCGCCGAAAGAAGAGCCGACTTGCCTTGTAAGGGTTTCCCTTGTGATTCGAGACGAACAGGTGAGCGGGCGGTACGAGATGTTCGGAAGGTGTCGCATCTTTCGAATACTGCTCGCCCTCGTCCTCAACGCTTCATCGTTCCATTCCGTTCTGTTGTGTTCCTCGGCTCTTTGACCTTCCCGTGAAGATGTCGCTGATGATGACGCGTAATAATTCACAATGCTGCCTTATTTATGTGCCGCAGATGTCACGTGTTCCTTTTGTTACGTTTCGGACGCAATTTAACTGCTGCTGCCTCTCTCCTCTGTCCGTCTGTCTCTCGTTCGCGTTGTCTTCGGGGCGTGGCTGAGCCCTTTCGAAAGGCAGGCTACCCTTAAGTGAAATATGGCACAAGTTCATGAGGCGACATCAAAATGATGACAACGTCGCTGGCGCTGACAACGATGAGCACAGCGACGCCAGCGTCGCAGTCAACGTCAACGTGAACGTCAACGTCGTCGTCATCGTCAACGTTGTCGTCTATTGCAATCAAGAATTTATGTTTTCAGCGCGCAGTTTGTCTTCAGTTGAGGTGGGCAGCGCGTTCTCTGTCGGTCCTCAGTCCACACAGTCTCATCTCAGGGTTCTCGATGTCTGCTCAGGGGTTTGCTTGGTTAAACGCAATTTAGCTGCATTGCTCAAATTTCCGGCGCGATATCTCGTTGCTTTGCTTTGCTCAGCAAAGCTTAAGCCGCCTGCGGGTTCAGCTTGATGAGGCCACAGAGCAGAGACAGACACCGCAACCAAAAACAGAGACATTGCCAGTGACTCAGACAGAGACAGATACAGTGAGAGAGACAGGGAAACATACAGAGAAAGGGATAGAGACACCCAGTAGTTGTTGTATTGTATATAGAAAATCTAGGGTTGTCTTCATTATCTGCTGTTTGATATATTAGGGTTATAATTGAAAACTGTTATACACGAAAAAGTATATTTTCACTGAGTTTTTATACAGTAAAGTATTATCAGTGATCTATTAAATTTACTATTATAATTTCTATATAAAAAAAACTATGTATTAATTTTTTATACTCTTAAGTGTTATACACTAATCATTTATGGAATAAACTGCTATACACCTTCAACTGTTATACACCTTTAACTGTTATACACCTTCAACTGTTATACACCTTCAACTGTTATACACCTTCAACTGTTATACACCCTTTTTTTCTAAAATAATAATTAGTGATTGTATAGTGTTATACTATGAAGAGTTATGAATTGAACTGTTTTATAACGATCAGTATAAAAAAATATCATCAGTAAATTGTTAAATGTACTGTTATAACATCAAAAATAATATAAAGGTGTTCAATTAACTATACACAATGATGTTATACACTTAACTGTTATACAGTAATGTGGTTTACACATTTGAAACACCACACAAGCCACGTATACTGTGTAGACTCCTTTTTTTTAAGGCTTAGGGATTGTGAAATTGAAAAAAAGTGTCCCGTCAATATTTCAAAATATTTTTCACTCAAAATAAAGCAAACTTCTTAATATATAACCCCACCCACACAGATATGACATTTCATATGCATTTTGAACATTTCACAAATGATTTTAGAAATTATTTTGGGATTTGGGCTTACTTAAAATACTAAACTTTTATCAACTTTCCCAGAGAAAGTTTTTTGGCAAATAATTTAAAACTCTCGAGACAAAACCTGGGAAGAGCACGTATGTATAATTCTCAACTGGAATAGCATAGCAGCTGGTGGCAGCATTTGACGAATGCGCCACACACACACTCGCACACTCAACAATTGGGTAACAACAGGTTTGTTAACCAGGCCGAGATACATTTGCTCTCCGTTGCCTCAAATTCTGATGCTAATAGCCACTTGTCAGTTAAGCTGCCTGCAGCTGGGCGCAGAGGGCGTGGCTTGGAAGAAGTGGAGGTGTGGAGTGTGGCAGTGCTGCGCAGCGAGGTGTGTAATGGATTATTTGGCATTTTTCATTTGGCATTTGGCCCTTGGTTAAGGTTACGCATACGCCACGTTACACGTGGCAAATATTAATTTGCCAGCTGCGGCATGAAACTTTCATTGCTGCTCAGTGTGGCAGTGTGTATGTGTGTATTTCTGTTTGTGTGTGTGGTTGTGTGTGTGTCAGTTCCAATACAAATGGCTCAGCTAAATGCCCAGTCAAAGCATCTGTCTGCAGGTCAGCTCAGCGTGGCAATCTTTCTCTCATAATCATGCAGCACATTGACTAGATATCTGCCCCAGTCGAAGACAATGATTACTTGATTTGTCCTACTCGAGAAATGTCATCACCCAGAGGGCTGATTTAGTACTTGATTACAGACATCTTTGGGGTCTATCACAGCTGAGAAGGAAGCCATATAAATAGAATAGGGCAATGTGCAGCTTGGCAGAAGTAATAAGCTCAGGAGAGTAAGCAATTGCAGTATGTTTGGCTTTAAAATGCTAGGGTATTTAGCAGTCAATCATTTATTATAATAATACTAAGTGTTTACAATAAATTTAGTACTAATTTTACTGCATATGCTGTTTATGAGCTGAAGAAAAGGAGATAAAACTGGGAATTAGTTTACAGCCATTTTGGTTCGTCTATTTTCTTTAAGTTATAGAAAGAAGAAGACTGAAGATATACAAGAACTCTGTTGTAACCTTTTTTATTATTTTACTATATGTAAATCCGCCTATCAATACCAGGATATATCCCAGTCGCATACATCTCAAAACCTAAAGAAAAGTCTTCTTCTAGTGGTTTTCAGGTCTTTAGCTTGTGCGTCTGGCGGTTTTTCGGCAAACCGCAGGAATTTGCGTTTTCTGTGCACGTTTTGTGTCAAGCAACAACAAGAAGAAGAAGAACAACAACAACATAGCGAAGCAAAAGAACAAGAGAGAGCGCAAAAGAAGAGGAAAATAACAACGCGCTGCGCACCTGGAAATAAAACATCAATTTTTATGCGACAATTTATTGCGTTCCTTTGCCGTAGCCGGTTTTGGGACGCACGTTTCTTTTCTTGTGCGTTGTTTTTCTTGTTTTTTTTTTTCTTTTTGTAGAGGTTTTCTGTTGCATACCTTGGGGCGTCTGATTACATAACAGAAAATGTCAATGTTTGTCAGGCTGCTATGGCAGCCGGCAGCCATTAGATTAAACAGACGACTGCGTCCTCTCCTGGCCACGCTGTCAATGGCGATGGAGCGATGGAACGATGGAGCTGATGTAGCTCTGGCGATGGCGATGGCGTTGACTGTGTGCGAATTGTGTGCTAATCTTAACAAATTTGAGGTGTGCTTTTGTTTACGGTCGCTTTTTGTGCGCGCTTCTAGGAATATTTGGGAGTACCTGCTCCTCTCCCTTGCCCCTGCACCTGCCACACAAGCAAGTTCGTCCTAGGAAGTGCCAGCATTGTCATTCCTCATCGAATTTTTCAGTATTATTTAAATTGCACAACACGTGCGAAGATTATCATTGTTGCACACAAGTTGCGGATTAGAAATGAGCAACTTTCGATGTAAACAACATCTGGGAAATGAAAAAATTTGATTTGCTTCTTTGAATTTATTTTTATGCTGCTTGAGGCTTATCTTGAATGATCAGAGTTTGCATTTATTATAGATTTTTATTACTTCACAAAAAAAAAAAAAAAAAAAAAAACTTTACGGATTAGCCATTAACATATTATGAGTTTTATAATTTAAACATGATCCTAAAACTTGTAGTTCTATGGAATTAGTTTTTTTTTTTTTTTTTTTTTTTTTTTCTTAATCTATTGGCCAAACTAACATCAGTATATTTTTTTTTTGTGTTATTATTAATAAATGAAGAAAAAATCAGTATTAAAAGTTATTTCATATATTAAAACTTTTGGAAAATGGTCAAAAAGCGTATACTATAGTGCTGTGTGCAAATGTATGTAACAGGCAGTAAAAGGCGTGGCAGATCCCACAAAGTATATATATTCAAGCTGAGCATCGAGTCGATTGACTGTCTGCCTATGTGCCAAATTTTGCCATGAAGGTTTCTGTATGTCCTTAGTAAATTTATTTCAAATGTTGGTTGCCACACCCACCGACCCAACAAGTCAATAATGCAATTTTTCAAACAACTTTCTGGCTTTAACATATCTCTGTGCGAGTGCCTGGACATGTGTGCTTATGGTTTTGCAATTGATAACGTATTTGAAACAGTTTTTCCTTATTGACGGGCGTATGTGACTGTCGCACTCGTGTGGTTCGAACATAATCAGCAAGACTGTGCTTGCATTCCTTTAAAGTAAGAACTGTTTTTCTTTGTTTCTCTATAAGTTCTTTAGCTTAAGAATATTTACGTTCCTCAACTTTGATTCAATTAAACATAAAACCGGCAATTAAGTATGTAAAATGTTTGTAAATGATTCCCATTAAGGATAATGAACTGATTGACCTGAACTTACCATGCTTGCAGACCACTTAAAATGCGTTTATAACGTAAGCAGCTCTATCAGGGCAATTAAAAGCCATATGTTGTCTTGTATATCTAAAGTATTAAAACAACTAAATGGATACGCAGGCTGGTATATGTGCTCCCAATTTGAGTTCACATAATGGGTTTATTTTATAGACTGAGGCTTGTGTAAAGTTTTTGCATAAATCAGACGAGATAAGTCGCAGCAGCAGCAGCGGCAGCAACACAAATACAAAATGATTATTAATTTATGCTTTAAACGCGCTGGCAACCCTAGCTGGCAGTAAGCTGCGCCCGCCAGAGTCTACATGCCATGCAATTAACAGCAGCAGCCAGATTAGAGAAAGGGGGAGGGAGAGAGGAGCGTGGGGGATGTCTAACAATACCCACCATACTGGCAAGCTTCCTCTGACTCCTCCCTCTGCCCGGCAACAAACTTCGCCTGCTCAGTCAAGTGCACAAGCACAACAAAGGCACAACAAATGAGCGTAGCAAGGCGGGCAACCCTGCTGCCGTCCCCCACTCCTGCCCCTGCCCCCACTCCTCTGCCGAGTCAGCGGTTCGGTTCAACATGATTCGGTTTCGTATGCAGAATCTTAGCGCAGCATCTGATATGCAATTAATTTGGCCATCAACACGCCAGAAAGCGGCAAGCAGCGCGAGCCTCAGCGTCGAGCATGCCACGCATTGTTTGCAACCAGCGACCAGATTTAATAATGACTTTAATTTGATTTTAATATTTCGCTTGGCTTTTTCTTCTACTTTTCATTCATGTTGTTGTTGTTGTTCCCGCAGCTTTTCGATTGAGTCGCCAAAAACTTTGGCCATGCAGGCGGACGGGCTCGTCTGGCAGCGTGTCTGGCAGCCCCTTTATGCCTGGTTAAGCCTTTTGAAATATTTGCACTCATTATTTGGCACAGTGTGGGGGCGCAGAGGGCGTGGCAGCGAATTCCAACATTGCACGCAAAGTGGAAATTCCGGCAACGCGGCGAAAACCTTTTTGCATTATTAATTCGCTTTGATATCAAATTTCATGAGGGGAAGGATGAAATGGCCGGGGTAAAGGACGGAGGGGCGTGGTCAAGCCTGGCTGTAGTGTGAAGACTTCAAGGGTTACGTAGCTGATTGCAATTTCCTACGAAAGTCCAAGTTTTGAGCCAATAAATTAAGCTTTATGTGCGGCTAATAGAAAATTTTTACCTACCTTTTTCCATACGCGGGCAGCATATGCAAATTGTTGTGCCAGGACATGCAAAGCGCCCTTTCCACGTGCGCGCATATAAATGGAAATATACCCCTCGACACACACACACACATACGTATAAATTACACGCTTAAGCAACAAAAGGCGACTGGCAGAAAAATGCAGAAAAAATGCTTAACCCGACGCCGAAACGATTTGCATTGCATGATAAAAAGGGATGGCAAAGAATGCACGTGGAAAGAAAGAAAGCTGGCAAGCAGAAGGAGTGGAAGCAGAGACAGTGGCAGAGGCAGGTAGAGGTCTGCAGGTGAGCGGCGGTTGGCAGCTGGCGAGCAGCGGGCACAATTTATATTGAAATAAAAATAGAGAGCCAAGGCAGCGTAAGCAAATGGCAGCGTTGCGCACCTTTTGCATAAACTTGAAGATTTCACTGAGTGTGAGTGTGTGTGTGTGCGACGACATGGCGTATGCGTAATGCACAGGGTGGGGCATAGTTGCGGGTGGTCGTTATGGTCGCTGGCAAGGAAAGCCAACCAGCCAGGCAGGCAGCTACAGCTTCGGCTTGGCTCCAGCTTGGCTTCGGCTCCAGCTATGGCTTAATGCGTGCACAGCCGTAAAATATGCAACGCGTTTTGTCAGTTGCGTTGACAGCGCAACAACAACAACAGCAACAATTGCACGACAGCAACAACAAACAAGAAAAAATCCTTTTTTAAAATGCGCACAAAAAACTTTATACGCTTTAATTGGCTATTAAAAATGTCTCGTAAGTTTCTTCGGAAATCACATTAAAGTTTTAAAAAGGCATCTCAAGTGCCGTTAACAATTGATTGAGTATATCAATATAGCTATATAGTATATATCTAGATTCGCAATCGGTAGACTCAAGCATAACCCACTGAACGTAGTTGTTACTCCTCTTATTCAATTTATAGCAGAGTTTTAATATTTATCATATATATATTTATATTTATAAAGTTGAGATATATTAAGTACTATTCAATATTGATAAACATAACATATATGGTAACTGTTTAATAATCAATATAGGAGAATATAATCCACACAATATAGTTGTAACTACTCATATGTTTAACTGCCTCAAAGTTCACATCCGCATTGCGTGCCTATAGTAATGGTATCTAAAAGTATTTCCAATAAGAATCTTAATTTATTCCAATTTCAGATAATTGCCACTTAGGCGAACATAAATAAGTTTACATTGCGAGAGAGCCAGTGAAAGGTTCCATAAATAGAATCGGATCAGGAAACGCCTCAACACGACACGCAAGTAAATAGAGTTGTTTATTTATAGATCTCTGGCTTTTGTGTTCAAGCCTCCGTTTAGCTCATGTATACGTAAGTGTGTGTATGTGTGGGAGTGTGTTTGTGGTGGGGAGTATGGAAACCACACACATTTCGTGGTCGAACCTCAAAGGCAACTGCACTCGACACACGCAAATGTTAAACAAAAGGGCCTTCGATTTGGGTTCTGAAATTGAAATTGGAATTTAATTTCCATTACATTTGATATGCATAAGATGTCGAAGTTGATAAATGAGTGACACCCACAACAAACCGTTACAGTTACGTAGTATTTTACAGTTACTTATTGTACAGCTGCTATAAGAACTTATCGCACCGAAAAATAATATTAGATATACTATACACGGCATATACTATACTCGTATACGGCATATACTATGTAAACTATAAAGTATTATGTTATATATATATTATATATATACTATATATTGTATTCCTCTAGAATAGAGACATTATATTTAGAAATATGAAAAAGGATTATTTATAGGAATAGCACACCATGTGGGTAGCTTGGATTCTCCAAATTCAATCAACCAAATGCTACCATAATCCCTGGGCATATACATTAGTATTTCAAATACAATATATATAAGTATAAATATATTATTAAAAGTAAGTCACTGTATGTGTTTCCAAGATTTTCTTTGAATTTTTACAATCATATTGAATTTGAGTTAAAATACTGTTTAAGGTTGATTTCTATGATTTATAGATTATTTGTCGTATATTGAATATTAAATAATATTTCCCACTTTCCTTTCAGCTGATGTAAATTTCGTTGTTCAACGAATATTAATATCACATTTCTTTAATTTATTCTGAGCATTTTCAAGTACTCGTAAGTTAACTTCGATTTTCATATTGTGTCACATTGCATCAGTTAGCGTCATTCTGTTGCCTTATTAGAGCTGCAGCTCCATCTATGACTGCCTGCAGCCCTGGCAGCGGGGCAACCCTGGCTGTTGCTGTCAGCTCTCGCTAGGTGTCACATCAGTCAAATTTGTGTGCTGTCATAACAGACGAGTGCACAGCATGGACAGGCTGACACTAACCATGTGCATGAGGAAGTCGCTGCCCTGCTGCAGCTGCTGGCTATGCTGCTGCCTCTGCTGCTGCTGCTGCCGCTGCCTCTGCTCCTGCAGTTTATCCGGGAACGTTTTTGGGTGAAAACTCAATTAGTTTGGCGCAGTGTTGGCGCGGCAAGTGCTTAATAACGTGTGCAACACATGTGAGACAGGAGTTCTTTGAATTGTCATGCTATAAATTGCAGGAGTTGCGCTTTATGGCTGATTTATAGCTGATTTGCCAAGTGCAGTTGTCGGGCGAGCTGCGCCGCATCCGCGTCTCTAATTTGGCACTTAAATGCAGCGACGTGCGTGGGATCTCGCTGACTTATGGAGCGCCTTGGGGAGCAGAAAAGTGTGCCAGTGTATGAGAGTGAGTGTGTGTGTGTGTGTAGTTACTATAAGTATGTGTGTAGGCATATGCACACGTTTCGCGGCAGCAGCTCGAACTGCTATAGATTCCTATCACGCGCCACAAAATGCCGTTACGTGTTTGCCGTCGCCGCCGCAGTTGCCATTGCCATCGCCATCGCCATCGCCATCGCCGCCTCCGACACTGTCGTCGACAACGTTGGTGATGCCGGCGGTGTCTCCCAGTTGGGCTTGCCAGTGGATTATGCCCTTTGCTCGTCGTGGCCGTGCCTGCGTCCGTGTGCCCCGTGTGCGGCCATGTAACTGGCGAGTCCATTCGAGTCGTTATAGCTGACATATTCAATAATTGGCGCACATACACTACACACACACACTCGCACGCTGGCACACACTTACACACACCCTGGCACACCTACAGCACAAGTTGTAGTTTGACACGCCGCCCGAAAGAATGCTGCATTCAATTTGTGCTCCTCATCAGCGCAGCCCACAAATGTTCATCGAAAAATTGATTCAGGCGCGCCGGCGCACAGTGGGACGAACTAGCAGAATTGGCTTCGAAAAGTAAAAGGGACATAGAGACTATGCATACGTATTTCATTTGCATTTAAGGCACTTTTAGCTATCTAGTATTGAAAAATAAATTTTTTAAGACCATTCCTAAGATGTCAGGTATTCTAGTAAATCAAACTTCTTAACCGTTTTTGCGAGATATGGAGTTTTTAGACAACATATTTAAATTTACATTTACAAGGTTAAAAATGTTTTTGACCTATTCACGGAGATTGATGCCCAGTACACAAATCATAATTTTAAATTCGCTTTCAGCACAATGTGGCTGTCAGGTATTGTTATTACTATAGTGAAATAAAGAGTTATGTTACAATATATAAAAGGCAAGAGATATAGCCGTCTGATTTGGCTGAAGCTTAACTATAATATATGCTTTGGAATATGAAGCTTATACTTCACATAAACTTCTGCATTATTTGATTAATTAATACCGTTAGATCGGTATTCTGGTCCACTGTGAGTTGCCCGCTGTTGTCAGCTGCAAATGAATGAGTCGAGTCAGGCATACTTATTTGCGGAGTAAGTGTGTGTGTGTGGTTGAGTGTGAGAGCGAGTGCCAGTGGTGAATATGCCTGCTGCGGTACGGTGTGGTGCGGTGAGTTGTGGTGCGCTGTTGGTTGAGCTGCGCTTGCCGCAAATTTGTCATATCACTTTCGGCTTTTTCACACGTATATTACATATGTATGAGAGTGTGTATGTGTGTGTGTATGTGTGAGTGTGTGTGTGGGTGTATTACATTCGCATTGCGTTGAAATAGTTTAAATATTTTCAAAGTTTATGAGTCGTAGTAATATTTTAAAAATCTGTAAAAGGTTCAATTAGTTATGGGTAAAGGTACTCGTTTGTCAAAAGTTTCAGAAATATAATGAAATTATATTATATTAATATTATATTAATTGTCATTTAACTGTGTAATCACTTTGTTTTCTATTTCAGCAATCAATTTCCTACACTTTGTTTTACTTTTCCTCTCACGTATTCAATTACTTTTAATTGCATTTCTTTGGCCTTCACATTTAATTTTCGCAGTGCGCTTTTGTTCGTTTTGTGCTCTTTGCCTGTTCAAATTGACCGCCAATTGGTCTCTTTATTTGCACAACTTCGCCGCAGTTTGCCTTTGTCTCTCTTCCACTTTCTCTCTCTATTGCTTTTCCTCTCTCAATTTGTTTTGTAGTGCCCTTCGTTCTAATTGAATTGTTCGCCGTTGCAACTTAATTTCTGCGCACCGGCGCATTTTTCTTATCAGCTTGGGCAGCATCTCCAGAACGAGGGAGAGAAAGAGAGAGAGAGAGACAGACAGAGAGAGAAGAAAAGAGAAGATGAGTGAGCGAAAACAAAAAGTGCACAGGAGGCTGCTGCGACTGCGCTGCGAACAGGTTTGCACAGTCATTGCAAGGTCGCCCCGAGGGCGAGCCAGTACGGCACTGCTCGAAGAGCCACAAGTGTTTTGACTGCTGCTGTCCGAAAAGGAAGTGCAAGCCGAAGACGAAATCTGCGATAGTAGGAGAGAAGGGAGAAAAAGGGAGACAGAGACAGAGAGGTTGAGAGAGAGAGAGAGAGAGAGAGAGCCTAAGAGAACAGTTGCCGAAAATAATTGAGTGAACGCCTGAGATGAACTTCAACAGTGGCGCTTAAGCAAAGAGTTCGAAAGGGGATCGTTAGTAAGACAATAAATGTATTGTTCATAGATTATTATTATAAAAAATAATGCAACCTCTCCTTATTTATTTGGTCAAGAAATTACAGGGTGTCGTATGTAAAATATTTTAAATATTTATTGGTATTTGAAAACAGAATCGAATGAAAACATAATATTAAACTATTACTATTAGAGTATAATACTATTTTTACATTATATTAATTTACAATATGTACTAGTATATAGTATTATATATTATTTAGCTTAAAGAGAATTATTATAAAACACGTATAGAAAATATTTTTTTAATGATTAAGTTTCGATTGACTTATTTATTTGTTTATTGAAAACAACAAGATTTACTACTAATTCAGTGAAGTTTGAGTTATTTATACTGTTAATAAACACAGGAATACAATTATTTATATTTTATAGTTAATCAATTTATTCAAATTAACTTAACTCTAACTCGCAAACCCCCTTAGCTGAAGCCTCTGTTTAGCTGCACTCAGTTAGGCTGCCCTACACTCGCTACAAAATATGCACACTCTCGATCACACTCAGCCATCGAACCATACCCAACCATTTGCAGCTGGTGTAATGAGAATACGAATTGAGAAAGAAAACAATAATCAGCAAAAATGGAGGCAGGGCTCAGAGCTAATTGAAAAGATCGAACTCAATCGCACTTTTCATGGAACGTTCGCTTGCACGTTTCGGTTTCGGTTTCGCCGGGCCAAATCAGTTGATACCGAAACGTCTCCGAGAGTGGGACTCGGAAGCTGAAGCCGGGTACAAAAATAGTCACAGCAGAATCGTCGTTGTCGTCGTCATTGTCTCAAATCAAACATCAAACGCGACATTGGGTATTCAAGTGGGCAATTTATAGCGTGGCGCTAATTGTCCAGCAATAGAATTGGTGGACAGACAGAGAAGAAGGTGGAGACGGAAGCGAACCGAGTGTACGAGTGAATGATAAAGGGGCCACTCGGGTCAAGTGCTCTCAATTGGCGTCCCAAAGAGGCAACATGTGGTGGCGCTTGTTGCTGCTGCAGTTGTTGATTTTCTTGTGGTCAGCAGCTGCAAGTGAGCGTCGTCAGCTTGAGAATGAGACGATTTGCGGCTCAATGGAATTGCGTAGAATCAGTGATTTCACGAAACTGCGCAACTGCAGCCTGATCGTGGGTTATGTGCGAATTGCAAATCTTCATGTCGCGAGCACAGCAAATCTGACGCTATTGCGCAGCGAGGTGACGGAAATCACCGACTACCTGATGATCTATCGATGTACGGGTTTGCTTAGTTTGGAGTTGATATTTCCCAAACTGCGTCTGATACGCGGTCGGGAATTGTTATTCGATCAATATGCTCTGACAGTCTATGAGAATCGTAATCTAAAGGAATTGGGACTCGTCGATCTGTTACGCATCCAGGATGGATTCATTCGGATTGAGAGTAATCCTATGTTGTGCTTTGCGGAGACAGTCGATTGGATTTATCTACTGGGGAATAGCACCAAACAGCACTTCTCCATAAAGGTGAGTTAGGTATCGAAAACTATCGATAGATTTTGAGAAAATTAGAGCATTCAAAGCTATCGATATCTTCTGTATTAAAATAAACTGGAACTAATTTTTAGTTATGTACAATAATATAAATATGTATCGATTAGTTTTGCAGTTTACCAACTATCGATATTCAAATTGATTGATCGATAATTTTAAGAACTGTATTCAGCGATATCTATAATATTTAATATATTGATATTTTAACGTGATTTATCAACTCCTTTTTCAGTCTAACAAATCTCCCAATCATTGTCCCGTCTGCGATGGCCTCGCGGCCGATTATTCCTATCGTTCGAATGGTACTAAAAATTGCTGGAACATGCAGACCCCCCAGAAACACTTCACACCACCCCGAACCAAGGACTGTCCTACCAACTGCGGTCAACATGGTTGTGATGCGATTGGTAACTGCTGTCAGCGCAGTTGCCTGACGGGTTGCTCCGCCCAGAACTGCACGCTCTGTGCCAATTTCGAACGTAACGGGCGTTGTGTAGATCGCTGCATTGCTAGTTTTGAGCTGAACAAGAGGAAGTGCATCTCGTCCATGGAATGTCGCCAACTCAAGCAGATTCCCCTTATGCGTGGCTCCCACTGCATCGATCAGTGTCCCAATAATCACAAGCCCATCATAGATGCCAACGGCATGCAGCACTGCCAACTGGAGTGCAAGGGCGTGTATCATGTGAAGCGTGCTGCGGATCTGGAACAATTGCAGGATTGTGTGAGCATTAATGGATCGCTCATCATTGAGTTAGTGGACATTAAAGGTGGGTAGAAAGGAGAGAATGTATTAATCTCCAAATTGATAAATGAATCTCCCTCTTGTAGAAAAAATTGTAACAGAACTGGAACAGGCGCTGGATAACTTAAAAGAGATAACCGGATATCTGAAAGTAATACATTCGACCCCCTTAATGTCCCTGACCTTCCTCAAGCAGTTGGATACCATACGCGGTGATGAGCTGATAGAGAAAAAGTAAGAATACTCATATATTGTAGTTCCAGTTCTTGATATGATTGAAAACATTCTCTCCCAGGTACGCGCTGTATGTAGTCAACAATTACCATTTGGAGCACATTTGGCCAACCAATCGTCAGGTGGCGATCCAACGTGGCACTATCTTCTTCCATCTTAATCCACGCTTGTGCTACGAGAAGATTCTGAAACTGCAGTCGAGTCTGAGGAGTGTTAGCAAGATCTCCATCGCTGACGTGTCGCCCAATTCCAATGGGGAGCGTGTGATTTGTGGCAATTTGGTTCACACCTTGGAACCCGTAGTGGAGGACATCAACTCGACAGCGGCACGTATTGTTGTTGGCTATATGAATGGAGAGGATATCGAAACTCTGATCGGCTACTCGTATCACTATATGGAAGCGCCGCAGCAAAATGTTACGCGCTACGACGGACGCCATGGCTGTGGACATGATAAGTAAGGCAGGGACAAGGAGAGTCAAAGATTGTCACTATTTCAATTGTTCCTATCTATGTTCCAGCTGGCTTATGGATGTCTCGCCCAGTCGTAATCGTCGTCATGTCATCTCCAATCTCAAGCCCTTTACTCAGTACGCGTTCTTTGTGAAGACCTTGACACGGACTGACTATCACATGCAGATGGATGCCTATTCCAAGATACTTTACTTCCGCACCAAGCCCAGCAAGCCGAGTCCAGTTAGCAGGATCTTTGGCAGATCTCAACTCAGCACAGAAATCGTGAGTAAAAGGTTTTGTTGGAATATTATAACAGTCTAACAGATGGGTTCTCCTTCAGACTGTGCACTGGTGGCCACCGCGTCGTCCCAACGGCGCTATAAGTAAATATATTATAAACTACGAATTGCATAACTTGACCGAGGTGGAGAAGTTGGGCAAGAATTATGGTTCCTTCAAGGTGGGCAATAACAGTGACTTCGATTGTGTTTGCAATGATCTAGTGCCCTACTATTCGGGACCACAGCCAGATGATGAGAACTTCTACAATAAGGAGCAGATCACCTATGAGGATGCTTTGCCAGATCTAATATATGTTTCGTAAGAAGATATTTACATTGTTTTCTGCACTCATTAACAGGTTTCCGTTCATTTCAGACGCAAACAACCTGTGAAAAAATTGGAAAAGTTCGGACGAACTCTAGAAATCGAAGATCTTATGAATGATAACTCTTTTAATGATTCTTTTGAATCATCAACAACAGCTAGTACGACAACTACTACTACAACAACAACAACAACAGCTGCAACAACAACAGCTGCAACACCTGCCGATGCAAAAACAACAGTTGCAACACCCGCACCAGCAACACCCTCAGCTGCACCACCCACAGTTGCCAATTTGAAGCAGGAAAATAAGACAATCAGCAATGAAGAAGCAGCCAAACAATACGAATACTTTCGACAACTGAGGGAGGATAAAGTGCGTAAAACTCAGGATGCGAACAAAGACACTTTCAATATTACCCATGCTCTGCCTAAATGCAACGATTCCCACGCCTCCGTGGGCTACCAATTGGAGCAGAAGTGCGTTGCAGAAGAGGAACTAAGTGGCATCACTCTACCTGGTACTCAGCATTATTATAAACTAACGAAACTGAAACCCGATCAATACTATCGCATATCGGTGCGCGCTTGTGTTGAGGATGTGGTCAACGGGTGTTCCAATCCCTCAGAGATGATATCCAGAACGATCAGTGTTGCGGTGGAAGAGTTTATGAAGGGAAACTAATGCGGATCCTGGGGAAATAATCAACTTGTAGTTTACTTATATCGTATAGTTACTCAGGATCGATGCTCTCGAGAGATTTTAAACTGTGTGGACATTATCTAGTGATATATGTATATGAATGTGTTTATTGTGTATGTGTTTGTATGCTAACCGAGTATTATAATATGTAAAGCGTTTGTGCCGATGTTCCTCGCACTAGAAATTAAATTCAGAAAATCCTTTTATCTATGGTAATTTGAGTTTGAGTTTTCAGCTTGTTGACTTGTTTTGCACGGAGGCTTTTAAAGTCTTAACAGACATTCAGACGTGGGCGTATAGTCACACACAATAACCCAGGCACACACACACACAAACACATACACACACAAAGAGCCGTAATCCGTGCACAGAGAGTGCGGCGAGCTGGCAGTGATTTTTGACATTTTGCAAGTTGGCACAACGGTTTCGGGCTCAACAATAAGCCTACGTAAACTAACAACAGCAACACCTGCGTTGGCCTTGGGAAGGAGAGTCCACTCCACACACCCTCTCCACACGTTGTAGCACTCCCAGTCCCCTGTTCCACTTGATTCTTGACACTACGCAGGCCACTTAATATGCAAATATGCCACAAAAGAGCTTTAAACTTTAAAACACTGTCGAAAACGGAGCAAGAACAGTGTAGAGCACAAGCAGAGCAGGTTACGGTGGAGGAGGAGCTGAAGGAGCGGTTGGAAAACTAAAAATAATCCCAACTCCAGGCTGAGGCAAGTCCAGGAACCTGAACGGAGCTGGCAAGTCGCGTTGAGTACGTGTCATGTGTCGCCTTGTTTGTGGTAGCTGAACTTTAGCTCGGCAGGAAACTTGCCGGAGACGTGTCCCACTCAATGACAAACCCAACGCGTTGATTGACGTGGGGACAACCTGCAGCGCTCGCTTTGTTTGTAGTCGCGGAAAAAGGATTTTCACTTGAGCTTGAGCCGTCGCTGGCGCTGACAAAGTCCTCCGACCACAATGTCTTTGGGCTTCTGCGCTCATTCTTAAAGTGCTGCCGCCTGACGTGGTACCCTAAACCAATTGTATTTCAATATTTCACTTCGTCTTCGGCACTTTCGCTTCGCCTTGTGCACCATTTTTCGCACACTTCCGCGCTTTTACGGCCAGCCAAGTCCTGACGCGTCGTTATCCTTGCACTCCTCGGTTATCTATGTACATGGTAAGCACTTTGCGCTCACTCTCTCTCGCTCTCTCTCTATCTCTCTCTATCTGCATCTCCATCTCCTTCCCCTCTCAGTCGGACAATTTAACTGAGTGCTTCCCAATTCTGTACCCAGCCCGTTCGGGCGCCTGCACTTCAATTGTCCTTACGCCGCCATCGATGCATCTCAGTTTGCCCATCCTGCAGCCGGTGAGCTTTGTGAGCCATTTGGACTCTCGTCCGGATTTTGCATGAACTCCGTACATGCCACAGTGCTGTGCTATGCTCTGCATTGCAGTGCTGTGCAGTGCAGTAAAGCACCCTCCGGGCTGTCGTAATGGAAATGAGGAGTGTCAGTTGCTGACACACTCGGCTATTGTCAGGCATACGATACGATGCTATACTAGCATACGAGTAAACTCACCTTAAGTGCGATAATCTGCTCCATTATTTTCTATCAAACGATAGAGCATCTCATGAAAGTCATGAAGTTTATCTGACATTTACTGGAATTTCACAAGAGTCAGAAGATCGGACGACTTTAGACAATAATCATATATGTTGTAATTTATTTTTCATTTATACTTTACTTTATTAAATTCAATCCAATTGAAGCAAAAATTGTGTGTCTTATTACAGATTTGCATCTTCATTTATATATGATCATTATAATTTGTACTATTTTTCATTATCATTATTGAAAGTCTAAATTATCTTATATGATAAATAATTGATTTTTTAAAAATTTGTATTAAAATCAAATTAAAATTTGAAAACTAAAAACCATTATTAAGTTCAATTGAAAAGAAGATGATTAATTTGTTCTGATTTATTTAAATAAACTTACCTCCATTACAAACTTGCCAGGGTATTTCAAAGTCACAAACATTCAACTAAACTGCCTGACATGCTTAAGAATATCGCTTGTCCGATTCTATTACAAATAATCATAGGACTACCAGTTTATATACTACTCCCTAACCTCAATTTTCATCGACATAACCTAAGCTATGTATGCCATTTCAGCTGAAGCGCACTTCGTTTCATGCGAATCACATTCAACGTTTGAGTTTGAGTGTCCTACTCATTACACTGTTATCCTGTCATTTTCTCCGGCCCGGACTCAGCTCACATTACAAATCCAATTGGCAGTGTAAGAGATAAATGTTTCCGGATAACATAAAGTGGCACGTGGAGGCGGTCAGTTAGTCCACTCGAATGGCCCTAAGACTTGTCTTCTCTGTCGTATATGCACATATCCACACACATGCACACGTAACGTATCTAGGTAATGGTTGCTCAGCTGATTTTAACTCAAGTTAAATCAAATTGTGCTGAAACGGAGACTCCTCCATGCCTTCTTCGAGTCACAAAGTGCACTCGGTAGTTCCCTTCAACGGTTGGACTTGTGTATGCGCTCTATTTGTATCCATCGAGCTTCGTCTTGGAGTTCCATTTGTTGCACTCTCTCTCTCTTTGGCAATTCGATTGTCTGGCCAGGTGACGCGTGCCTTTTGCTCTGACGTTGATGTAGCATGCGAGTTAGTTAGTCTTTAATACATTATTCAAATATCGAAACTACAAAGCGAGCGCAACTTAAAGTATATCGTGACATAGTTCAGATGGCAGCGATAGCTTTACCAAAAATCGGAAATAAATTGAACAAGAAATCACTTTCCCTTTCTTCTCCTCTCGATTTTAACGAATGAATGATTCATGAATTGGATTGATTGAATGACCCACATGGTTTTCCTTTATCCGACTGCGACATAATTACACTTAATTTGTTCGCTTTCGGCGTTGACTCTACGCAGCTCGTCGAAGTTGTGGTGAATGCAATATAAAGGATTGCCTAATCGACCGAAAATATAGAGAACTCATTACATGTGGGTGGCAAATTGTATACAGTTGTTGGCGATAGTTATCGCTAAACTATCGATCAAAGGTCACTTAGTGCCTTTTGTTGAACTAACTACGTATCGAAATTGATGTTAAGTGATTGAGTTTATGGTATATATATTTCGTTTGATTTGTTAGTTTTTATTGGTATACATTATCAAAATAAAAATAAATTATCATTATAAAAATATTATAAAGTTTTTAATTTGTAACTCGATTGAAGACCGTAGCATCTTTACAAGACATATAATATATATTCTTGATCAACATACGCAGACAAACCGATCTTGTTCGAGACACTCAATAGTATCGTTACTAGCTACAACTTTAAAGCTTAAATTATAATATATTGTACATTGTATATGTATTCCTAGTATATTTATTTATAATTTACTTTAAATGATTATTAAAGTATAAATGACCAATCCAAGTACAACATTTCACTTATCATTTAAAGTTCTCATTGAGAATTTCCGCCCCAGCTTGTGCTCTTCATGTATATTCCCCACGTGTTCCCATTTGCCCCATTTACACAGTTTACTGAGCTGTAATTGTTGGTCAAATAATTCCGATTAACTGTCAATACGCGTTGCCAACGAGCTGTGTGAACTGTGTTGACTGGGCAAAATCGCCTCGTTGACTTAGCTTGCGCTCTTGCCGAGGGAGAACGCAGAACGCGTAGAATATTGAAAATTATGGCTTAATTAAGTGCGCATTTGGTACGTCAACAAATTGCTGCCGAAAAACCAATATCCTCTGGCGCTGCTAATAGCGTTACAATGGTATGTTTCCCCTTCCCCCCTTTACTATTCCTCGTCCGTTCTATCATCCATCTATGCGTTGAGGGTCGTGCTCTCCCCTTGCCCCGTTGACTCTGCCCGCAATGAGTCGATTGCAATTCCGTGTAAATTTGCACAAAAACACCGTGCAAAGCTGCTGCTGCTGCTGCTTCTCTCATAAGGCGGCCATTGTTCGGGCGCCATATTTGTCAGCCATTTGCGTGCATGCTATCTCGCTCGGTACTTGCTGCATTTCCGTTATGACGGAAAGGGGAAGGGCGCATTCATTTTGGCCATCATGAACGCGCTGCATGATGTGTTGGCAAAACGTGTCATCGACTCAACGTCGTGTGCGTTTTTGCACGTCGAATAGATGATGCATGTATGTGTGTGTGTGTGTGTGACGTTCTGTTCGTGTGTGTGTGCGTACATCGACATTTGATGCTGCTCAATAAAATTTTATTTGACTCACCTGCAGGTATGTCTATGCGGCAAGTACGTGATATATGACTTCGTCTGTGGCTGTAAGTGTGTCTATTAATGTGTGCGTGAGTGTGTGTGTGTGTGCGTGAGTGAATGCATGAGTGTGTCTGTATGTGAGTCATGGCTAGATGCTTGGCCGTAATTGGCTTGTAATTGAAAACTTTGCGGATAATTAATTACTGCAAGTTGTCTCACGACATTTTATAGCTTCAGCTGAGGTTTGCCAAACTGCTAGCGATGATTATCCCCTCCCGTTACCCCTTCTGCCAGCTCCCACGTGTCTCACGTGTAAGTTAATTAAGAGACAGAGTCAGCAAGCTGCGAGTTAAGCTACTGAACTGCAATTGTCGTTGCTTGTGCGGAACGTGTTTGAGTTTTTACTTTCAACTCTTTCTTGCCACACGTTCTCGACTTGCACGAACTTGTCGCCAGCACTAACAGTTGCGGTTCAACACCCATTACTTGCAGTTGAGCTCTTTTGCTTGGCTAAACACTTGTTAATCATTTAAGTTGCTGAATAATATGGTTGATATCTTTATAACACAAAATTAGTAAGAAAGTAACAGTAGAGCCTGCTCGACAGTGATATATCCGCTTCACAACTGATTTTTTTTTTTTTTATTTTTATTAAGTGAAGTCTTAACTGATTAAAACGATTTCTTAAATACATAACTACTATGTTTAGCGTATTTTTTGATTCTTTAAGAGGTTTGGAAAACAGTACCTCTTTATTTTGGAAATTCTAGTTATAGTGCTTACCAAAAATAATCTGTCTTGCATTAATTAATTACGCATGAAATTAGAATACATATGTACAATACATACAATGTTGATTGTATTTAAAATTGTATACATTATAATTATAGAATTTTTTTTTTTATTAATAATTATAGAATGAAACTAAATTAATTTACTTAATTAAACCTGATCAACTTGATTGTTAACCTACCATGTTAGTTTTTCTTTCATTTCTAGAAGTTGAATCCTTAAGAATAAAATTGCAAATCAATTAATAAATTAAAAACTCATTTTATTTTCTGCAAAAAATTAAAAACAATTTATGGAGTAAACACCCAAAAAGGTTGCTGTGACAGCTCTGACAAATTACTGAAATTTCAGTTGGAACTTAATGAATTTTTTCATTAGACAAAGCTCACACCTTGCTCACCTGCGGTGCTGCCATCGCTTTGCTTTGTTGTCTTTTCAGTTTGTCAAAGTGAGACAAAGGCCTTGACAGGGCATTAATTTGGATTTCAGCTGCTAGTCCTAGATGGAAGGGGGGGAGGGGGAAGACGGGGGATAGACAGAGTTCTATATGCGAAATATGAATAAAACAAATGCATATTTAATGATGGCACAGAACGTTGTCGCTTTCATTGAGGGAGAGCTAATGATTTCTTAATACGTTTAATAACGGTTTCAAATAGACAACAACATGAAAGCAAGGCAGTGAGAAGGGGGAGGAAGCAAGGGAGGACAAGGACTCGCCCTGGTCGTTAAGATTGAGGCGTTGGTCGAGTCATTTGCGACTACTTCTCCCTGCCCCGAAAATGAAACGATGTTTACTCAAGGAAGGGATGTGAAATGGTGAGGAAAGGAGGAGGAGGGGGTAGCTGCACATGCATTGCTTAAGCTACTATGCTATACTGACACTATAAACAAACTTCTTAATTTCCGCGCCACATAAAACTTATCTTCATTTTGCGCCAGTCAGCTTGGGCTCCTTTCCATTTGCCATTCCCGCGTTGCTCGTTCTCTCTCTCTCTCTCTCTCTGTCGCTGTCTCTGCTGCTGTCTCTCTATTCCCACTCCCCCTGCTGGCCATAAAAATCACAACATAAGCTAAAAACTTTATGTTGCTTCTCGAATGCAAACGGCCAACTGGCAAATGGCAAACGCAAGTTTCCGACTCCGACTCCGACTGTGGCCCAATGCATTTGGAGACGGCGACGTCCAAAACTTTTGTGGCTGCTGCTGCTACTGCTGAGGTCGAATGCAGAATTATGTAGCCAAGGGATGGCTTACCTCCCCCCGATCCCCCCCCTCCTGGGTTACGTTCACTTGTTGTTGCATTATCTTAATGTTCATTAGGTTAAGTTTTGTGCATTTTCCGTTCCCGTTGCGATTGCCGGCTGCGGCTGCTCATTTGTGCGCCAATCTCCCGTCGACATCCTGTGCGAGCTGTGTGGCCTTTTCTCCAGCCTCGAGACTGCGACTTCATCTCTGGCATGAGAAACTTTTGCATTCCGTTTCCCGAATGCCGATCGACTACTGCGAAAACTCGTCAGAAGTTTTCACTCCAAGAATCTGTTGGGAAAGTTGCCCACTTTTTATATGCCCGCCATCAAGTGGCTCCTCTCTCCTCTCTCTCTCTATCTCTTTCTCTGTCCCTTACTCCCTTCCGCTTTTAATCGATCGCCTAGTTCAGACCTCTTCTGCCATAATTTTAATTAAAGAAATTGTATTTTTTCCGTCAGGCACTTCGGTCTAATCAAGCCGAATGCGCGCGTGGTGCTACCTGCTGGAGTGCTCTGCCCGGCTGCCTGTGGCGCCATCTATTGTCCGAACTTTACGCAAGAAATCCAATTTCCATTCACGTTTCTTGCCCTGGGTCCTTAGCATTGGCGTCCACTTCCGGACAATGCAGCAATCGAATTTCCAATTCGCGTTCGCTTATTTTTCTCGCCCTACTTTCGCAACTCTCTTCTCCCTTTACCTTGTTCCCCCCTTCCTCTTCCCTGTGAGTGGAGCACATCCTGGACACTGTGACAGTTCATTAGTATCGTATATCCCGTCATATTTGTCGTCGTTTGACATTTTTATTATGCACTCTTAGGAGCAAAACGAAGCTCGACTTGTGCCTGGGACGACAAAACAGAGCACAGGAAATGGTGAAAAGGAGGAACTACACTAATAAAAAGTGCAAATAAGTGAATGAAAATGGAAATGCAAAAGAATGAGAATTCGCTGGCACCTTTCTGCTTTACAAATCCTCTTCACATCTTTCCTCATTCTCTTCCCTTCCCTTCATCGTAGCCAAAAGCTGCTGATTACTATCAGTCGCTTCCTTGCCGGCGATTACGTTTGTAACTGCGCATACCCTACCAGAATATAGAGCTTAATGGAGTTCAAGAGAGGTAAAAAATCAGCTGGCAAGAATCTTGATGTCGCTCTATGTAAATATATTCACATACTGTATGTTATAAAACAGAAACTCATTAGATTTGAAGTTATATTTAATATTATATTATCTATAAATTAGATACTTTTTATTAAACTTAAATTTCATTGTCTTCAAGTATTACAAAAATTGTAACTATGTTCTGGAAATAAGAAACCGAAAGTTAAACCTAACAAGGAAAAATAATTTATATATTCATCAAATTTGCGACTTTAAGACTGTGTTTGCTGGAATAAAAAATTATAATATAAAAAAAGGGGTCTATAAAAAGCCTAAAGAATTATAGATGCTGTTGAGGCTTAAGTAATCTGCATAAGAAATATAATATACTATACTGCTATACCTGCTTGATCTGATAATTGGGAACTTAAATTATTGTTAGAAAATAGTTTGATAGAAATTTTTAAAATATCTTTTTAAGGATCATATGAATATATTATATCTAGTATAAATATATTATTAGTATATTTTATTTATAATAAAGTATTCTTATAAACACTCTACTCAAAGCGATAACCGGTCTTTGGTTACTTCGAGTAAGCAAATTTAGTCGTAGCGCATTCAAATTTCATCTCTGGCCGCATGGGATTATTTCCTTTTGTTTTATTATGCTTTCTGTTGTCCTCCAGCTAAGTTTCATAATCAGCCAAGCGACCAAGTTGTGACTTATTAAGTTCTTGCTGTTGCACTTGTTGTTTTTGTACTGTTCTGTGGCCAAAAGTAATTTGTATGAAAAGTGCAAGTGAGTTTTATTTGATGCGACGCAGCGCAATTGCAAGGGAGGAAACTTACCCCAAGGGAGGATTGAGATAATTGAATACACAGACTACATAGAGGGGAGTGCAGAAAGGGGGCCCGTTGAGAAGGATTGTTGTGCTGTCAGCGCTCTAATTGCAGCCACGCCGGCAGATACCTTGGCACAACAAGCCGAGTTGAGTTGGCGTGGCGTCTTAGGGCAGCTTTTCATAAATATATCTTGAGGATCGACGCAAACAAAGTTGGAATTATGGCTAAAGTGTGATTGCAATCCCAAGGACTGACAATGTGCCACCTGACAGGAGGAGGGAAAGTTGAAAGTACTCTTAAGCTGAATACAGTTCAAATTAATTAGAGACGCTTAAGACAGTGAGAGTTGTCAAAGGTAATTCAAAGTATCTAAACAAAGGTGAATCATGCCTATATATGCAGCAGGTAAGACATGGCATGGCATGATGATATTCATCAATGATTTCTATTTTGTCTGAGCTACTACACAATCCTGGCAGAGGAGAGAGGGAGACCGACTCTCCCGCTGTTACTACCAATTCTCGATGGTGTCAGCAACAGGACCCAATGGCATCACTTGCTGCCGTAACAGGCCCAAAGGCTAAACGGCAAAAAATGCAAACGAAGAAAGAAAGAAACGAGCAGACAAAAGCACAAATCGGAAACGGAAGTTGCATGTGCAAAATGTCCGCTCTGTTGTCGTTCCTGCTCTCTCGCTCTCGCTCTCTCCTTGTGTCACTGTGCGGTTGCATTGTTCGCTCTTGTTCGCTCTTGTTGTCGGTACGGTTGGCTTCGCTTCGATTTCTACTTAACTGAAACTGACAGCCTTTGGCTTTCGCTTTGGCTTGTTGTGTGTGTGTGCCAAGATGACTGTCAATATGCCTGAGCAGGGCCACTTTTTGCCGCTCTGCCCACATTCACTTCAGACTTCACAAGTTGGACTTTTGCAAATGAGAATTTCAGTTTTATGACAGGCCACATAATGCTCACCCGCTCGCCATATTCATTCATTCACTCATTCACTTATTCATGCATTCGTTCATTCATACATATTCCCAGTTGCTGCCCACAAAGTGGGGGGGGGGGGGCGCTGCCATTGTCAAGTGCTGCTGCCTAATACGATGGTCACCTTAATTGACGTTGATTGGCCCGGCGCAAATGCATTTGCCAGATTAGTTTGTGGCCAAAGTGTGTCGGCCACAGGCTGCCAATTGCCTACGGTCCACAGGCCACACACAGTCTCCACTCTACACTCTCCGCTCTCCACTCTCCTCTCTGTGGCTCTCTCGATAATGTTGCAAGCAATTTGCTGCAACTTGCCAATTAAATGTTTCATGTTTAAAAGACAAAAACAACAACACACACACCCACCCACAGAGAGTCCTCGCTCCCACTCTGTGCGTCTCTCTCTCTCTCTGTTCCTCTCTCTGTCTGTCCGTCTGTCTGTCTGTCCTGGTTTGTCCGCCTGTCGGCGCCTATAAATTTTTGATTGCCTTTGTTGTTGGCGTTGTACTGAAAAATGGCATTTCATTTGCGTTTCTCGTTTTTGCAGCACGCGCCCTCTGCCAGCGAGCGCCAACTGAATTTTACGGCTCGCTGCGCGGCGTAGCAATGCGGTTGCTCCGGCCCTAGAGTGCGGCTCCTCTCTTTCTCTCGTTTCCCTCTCGCACTCCCCCCTCGCCACTCCCGGTCAACACAGACACATTTCAATAATTGTGCAACAACTGGAAGCGATTATGCAATTTCATCAGACCAAAAGACACACTGCCACATTGAGATATGGCTAAAAAAGAAATATAACACAGAACGCGCCCCAATCGCAAGTCGCCCCCACAAGCCGCACTCATTATGCACTATCTGTCAGTCTCGTTAGTCTTCTTTTCTGCGAAGGGAATGGAATTGGTTGCTTGAGAATTGCGGAGGGTTTTATATAATATAAATAATTGGTTTAAAGATTTAAAGAGATATATGTATTTAGATTAGAATATTGAATGTTATGCATTTTAATAAATGTATATGTATTTGTGAATCTAAATGAATCTCTAGAAATAATTCTTTTATGAATTTCCAACCGTTTAAGTATAATACAGCTATACATTGAATACTTAAATAATTTCTTAACTTATTATTACTATTATTTTTAATTTTAATTAAAAATGAGTAAGCTCTAAATAAATTAAAAATGAATTATTATTATATCTATGGTATCGTAGTTACGATAGTTATCGATTAGTTTATAAATGTTACGCGATACATTACTAGATGCAACACTGAAAAAGCTGAGTAAGAATTGTGCTAGAGTAATCGAAGAATGTGAGGAACTAATTTATAAAATAAAATTACTATTAACGTCCAAGAGTTAATATGTAATAACAAATCATAAATTATGAATATTCTCTAGTCCTGTCATTACTTCAGCTACAATTCCCCCTCAAAATTAATCTAACTTAGTTTGTAATCTTCTCATTACTTGGTAAATACTTAATGCCGTATTAGTTTATTTTAAGATATATGTATACGACTTGCAGCTTTAAATAGTTGCTGAATATTCATGAATCCTTTCATTACATTACAAACGACACCCTCCTTAAAATTAACCCTTGATTCAGTCGTATAAACAGGTTATGTCACAGACTTCTCACACATAGAGTATAGACAACATGTATGTGACCTCGTATGAGTTTATATACATTGTAATATTGTTGCTGATGTAGTTTCGGTGCTGTTCGAGGGGTGATAGGATGGCAGAGAGAGAGAGAGAGAGGGAGGGAGAGGAATAGACAGAGAGAAGAGTAAAGAAGGGAGCTGGTGAGGGTGTTGCGTTGTTCGGTTGTTATATTGTATCTTTGCCTATACATCTGCTGAGCTGATATGGCATTTATGTGCGTATATATGTGACTGTGAGCATGTGTGTATTGTATGTGTGTGTGTGTGTGCGTATGCCTGTATATCTGTGTTTGTCTGCCTTTCATTTTGAGGTTATGCAAATTGTTATGCTGATATCATAATTAATTCGTCAGGGAAACAGGCCGGAAACAAATTGGGTTTTGAATGAGTTATTGTATTTTGCGGTATGCTGCATTTTTGCGGATCTTCACGACTCCCTTTACGTCTCTTCTCCCCCCTCCCCCCTTTTGCTACTCCATCACCCGCAAACAGGAAGCAGAGTAAAATTATTTGACTCGTTTGGAATTGTGCATAGCCATAGAGCAAGCTGATGATTTGCTTCTTCTTATTCTGTGGCATCCCGTTTTAATGAGTTTTACAGCATTAGATTCTGTTGGTTGCCAGGAAACATAAACTTCTTTTGGTTTATTTTTGTTATTATTTTTTTTTAGTTTCCCTCTCTGCCATGCAAAAAGACAGTTGGCAATAAGCGTAGAAGAAGAAAATTATAGTTGGCAACTTGCGAGCCATAAAAAAAGCCACAAAACAAAGCAAAAATGTTCAAGAGACAAACGAATGAACGATGGAATGAATGAATGAATGAATGGACGAATGACCTTCAGCATAGATCAAGTTGCTGGCTAAAAACAATGGAAGTGCGCTGTGAACACTCTCCTAACTTGTCCATACCTCCGACCACACAAATTATGAGCACTTTAGTGTCGCAACTGAAGCTCCTTCTGCTGCTTCTCCTTCTGCTGCTCTTTCTGCTGTCTCAGTTACATGCCCCCCTCTCGGTTTTCCCTTTTGCGCATTTAGTTCTTGTCTGCATTTCTTTTCGTCTGCTGTGTTTGGCAAACGGAATGATAAATTAACTTTATATTATAAATTCCTTTGAGCTCAGTTCTCTCACACATGCAGCAGCAATTGCCCGTGCGATCTGTGGCCGTCAGATTATTTGGAATTTGCATACGCGTGGGTTGCTCGGCAAATTGGTCGATTCAAAGGTCAGCGACAAAGTGCCGCAAAGTAAGCAATTTCGTGGAAGTATTAGTAGAAAGTAGTCATAAAGAAATAAAGTTTGCATTTATGTTATGAGCTCTAAAAAGATAAAAATATTAAATTTGATTGTGAATTTTATTATTATATTAAAAAAGGGATTTTGATATGATATTGTGGGTATTTATTTAATATTAAAAAAACTTCTTAATGAACAAGAACAAAGTAGATTTATTTCATTACTTTATTTGGTTATTTTTATTTTATTTTTTTTATGATTAACAAATAAATTTTTTAAGGCGATGATTTTAATCTTGATAAACTTTTAAGTGACAAATGTATGAATGAAGTCGTTACTCACGTTTATTTATAAGACAATATATAATACAAACTGATGTTCTTTCTTTCTTTCTACGCCTGCTATTCTTGCGATTCACAAAGGCTTAATACTATCGGACATACATAGTTATGCCTACGTAATAATAAATAAATAAATAAATCCCAAGTAGCTTTCCAATACTTAGCAGATATTAAACAAAATCTTTTTCTTATTTCTTTGCCTCACCTTCTTTCTATTCCCGTTTGTTTCTGTCATATCTAAAGGCGCCTCTCGCAGTCTTAACATTGTCAGACGTACGTACATTGTCATACGTACGTATACGTAATATGTGTGCCTGTTTGTCATGTGTAAATTTGCGCTATTTGTTTGCTTATTTGTGCCGCTGCCACTGCCATTGCCACTGCCACTGCCAGCTGCCCCTCTCCCTCTCTCTCTTCTATTGCCCGCCATAACCCACGCTTAGCCTGTGAATACTTAACCAACAATAACGACAGCAACAACGGCGCAGGCTTTGCCCATGCCTGGTCCACCTCCACCCCTTGCCAGGTCGAACATTGTGTGCGCGCCGCATGTGTCAAAGGGCGCATTTGCTTGTTTTTTTTTTTTGCGGCGTTGCCATTTGCCAACGTGTTTGTATAAACAAAGCCCTTGTTGTTGCTATTGTTGTAGGCCGGCCGTTCCGTCTATTTGTTTGTCACTTGTCACCAGAAGAAGCCTAAGCCGAAACTTGTAAGTCGAGCTGGAAGCGAGCACGGCATTTAGTTACCGTTACATGCGGCATTTCCTTTGCGAGCCTACCTTCCGGTAATGGGTATGGTATGGCATGGTGTATGGCAGGTTATGGCACGGTATGGCATGGAGTAGGGGCAGCTGCTCGTTATACTTACTTCCGCTTCCTTTGGCCGCTTACTGGTTGTCGTTGTAGCACTGTGCAATGCTCTTTTGATTGATGGCCAGCACATTTATATGCTGTCTTTGTTTGCCTGTTTCTCTTCGCCTTTTTATTTCCAATACTTATGTAGATGCCTCTGTGTGTGTGTGTGTGTGTGTGAGTGTGCGGCGCTTCATTGACGCTGCTTTACAGTTAGCCTTATTATGCCCCACGGCCTGAACCGCAGTTATGTAATTGTATTGTTGTTGTTAGGGGGGCAGGCAGTGCAGAAACCTGAGGCAAACCGAATGAGTAAGTGAGTAAGTAAGCAGCTGGAGAAGGTTATAATCTCCCTCTCTCTCTCTTTCTCTTTCTCTTTCTCTCTCTCTTTCTTTCCTGTCTCTTTTTCTCCCTAAGCATATTTATTTGCCCTGTAAGCTCGTCTTAAATACCGTTAGCCAGGATGATTGAGCAGCTTTTCATATTGAATTTTATTCACTTGTAAAAATTTTAATATTTATCGAACGTTTTGTTTGATTTGCGATTTCCATTTTCAAGAGATATATTCAAAATTGCATTCATTTTCGTATTTATGCCTTGTGTATTTCATTTTCATTTCCTTCGTTCTTTAATCGTCTTTCTTAGCCTAATTTGGGTCCTTAAAGTTCACTTCAACACGTGACCTTTGCTCAAAAACTGAGCCGCACCACAACAAGATTCTGTTCGAGGTCGTGTTTTGGGGTCAGCTTTAGGCTACGTGTCTGTGTGTGTGTGTGTGTGGGGACTATGTGTGTGTGTTGGGCTTGTGTGTGCTTGGCTTGACTGTCCCCATTTTGTTGACTTGTTTGATTTGTATTATCCTTGAAATAAGATGTTCACATGACCAACTATATGTGCTCTCCTGCGTATACCCTGTGTATGTGTGTGTATGTGTGTCTGCCTGTCTCCTTAATTCAATTGTCTTTGTCCTTGTCTTGGCCCACATTTGGCCAAAGAAAAATTAGTTTTGTCGAAAATCTGTCAACAAAAGTCAGTCGCACAATTTGTTTTCATCCACCTACCTTCCTTTCTCTCTCTCACACTTACACACACACATACAAACACACACACATGTGCCGTGTGCAAATAGAGCTTAAAGAGGCACCGCTTTAATAATTGGCCTGGCTAGTTAGTCGCTTTGTTGTTGTTCTTCTGGGCCCTCGCCTCTAATTCAAGCTAATTTGCAGCCACTCATAAAACTTCAGCTTGCATTCGCTTAGAGGGGGAGCGAGGAAGGAAGGGGTGGGGATTCGGTGCTGTGTCCCGGATATTAGCGCAAACAAAATGCAACACTTGAGCTGAAAAATTGCCGTAATGAACGCAAGAGAGACCCCCCCAGGAGGGTTGCGTCAGTGCAAAATTGTTTAATTACTGCAAATTCCTTCACTCGGCGCTTTTGCACGCTTTGCTGTGGGTTCTGCAGGAGTGCAGAGGGGAATGAGAAGGAGAGAGGGCAGAGGGGGTCTCTCGGCGGACCAGTGGTATGAACGGTGGTTTGACACATTTTCAGTTGTTGCTTTTGACGGCATTTTCGGGTTGGCTGACTCTCTGTGCCTTCACTTGGGCTTTCATTGCACGCTCTTCTTTCCCTTTTCTCATTTCCCCTTTCCCTTTCGGCTTGCTCATTCCTCTTTCTTGTGAATTTCTATTTCTGCCTGCCGCCCATAGATTTCATTAATTTGCCATTAATTTGTATTTTCTTTGCAGTCGCTTTTGGTCTTGTTGATTTTGCTTTTAGCTGCTAGCAAAAACTGCCGCATTATTTCAACCCATTTGGGGGCTAATGAACTTACTGAAGAGCGCTCTCTTTCCCCGCCTCCCCCGTACACATCATCATGCTGATTATCCTCTGTTTCTTCTATACGGTTACTTGACTTGTGCCAGACGCTTACGAATCTGGCTGGTTTAGTTTTTGAGTAGAGCTCTTTGCATTCGCTTTGAGTGGTAATGATAAATTAATTTGTAGCTTAAGTTTACACAGACTAGAAGGGGATGCAGCAGATAGATAGATGGATGGAAGGAAGGGTTACACGTTTTAAACTAGGCAGCAAATTCATGTTGAAGACAAGAATTGTGTGTTCAAGAGCAGTTCAGTATGAGCGATGGCAACATGATTAAAACCATTTATCGACTTTTTTTTCACAAGATTCTATAGTGCTTATAGGTTATATCTGTTTGGGAGTATAGGTTCGTGTAGCTTTCGCCTGTGTGTGTGGCCAAAAAGAAGGCTCAGACCTTAATACCATACTTGACTTTAAAATTGCAAAATTTATGTGAACCGACGTTGTAAATGATGGAGAGCAGATGAAAGGGGGTTCCCACAAAGGTTCACATTTTTTGTATGACATATCGTATCTATATATATGTTATACTCTTTATCTGATGTATGCCCAGTCTAGACAGTTAATTTGAAAGTATAAAATCTGCTGCAATTATTTTCAATTTGGCCTCAAAGTGAGCTATTGCTGTGATCAACTCGTATCATTTATTAGACTTATATGCCAACTACAACATATACGAGTGAACTTTATAATTCTCTGTAGCTTGGACCATGCGCAGCCATTTTGCATTCTCAATTTGACCCCAAAAATGTTGGTGAACTCAATTATGGGCATCGCATGTAATCGCAGCTAATGAACGGTAAATTTGGCACAGGGAACAGTTGGAAAATTTTTGACATGTCCAAGGAGGAAGCAAGGAAAGGAAAGGAAAGGAAAAGCTGACTGCGACGACAGGCGACACGATTAATAATTGTCAGTAAGAGAGAACAGACTACATACACAACTGTGTGTGTGTTTGTGTGTCTGAGTGTGAGTGTGAGTGAGTGTGCAAAGCTGTAAGCGAGAGTGAAAACTGTAATTAATGACTGAGCAACAGAAACAGCAACAGCAACAAAATTGTCCATTTTACTAATCTGCAACACAAATATTTTATGAGCACACTAAAGCGCAGTGAGTTGCATGTGTGTGTGTGTCCCTGTGTGTGTGCTTGTGTGTTGACTTGATATTATGAACTGGCAAACCGGCACCCAAGGGCAATCATATTCAAATTAATATACCCAATGTGTTTCACAGTCATAAATTTTCAAGGCAGGCCCAGCAACTGAAGCTATTGTTGCTGTTGTTGCTGATGTTGTTGTTGTGGGTCTGTTGCCTGGCCAGGCTACCTTCACCTTGTAAACAAGATAATTATGGCAGCAACTATGACAGCGAACTTCCTGTTCCTGGACAGCGTGCGCTCCGTCTGAATCCCCTGCCTCCTGTCCCTGCCCCGCTCCCTGTTACTGGCTCTATATCTGTCTCGCTTGCTCTTGGTCTCGTGGGTGGCCCAAAGTAAACTCATTTCCTGCCAGACGAAATGTTGACAATGCCTAAATGCAGAGGGGAGTTTGAGTGAGAATGAGGCAGAGAGAGAGAGAGAGTTAGGAGCGAGACAGGGACAGTTTCTAGCCGTTTTGGGCTTAGCAGGAAGTTGAGAACTGGGGAAGAGGGTGCTCAGCAATGCGACAACGGTTCCTAATGAGACTGCTGGGCTCACGCTAACCCGGCCCAGGCCCAACACGACCTGCCTCGGCCTTGTCTTTGCTATTGACTTGGCTTGTTAACGACGCGAGCAAACAACTCCCGGGTAAGAAGCCGCTTGTCAACACTTCCATCAAACTTGCTCGCTATCGGAGCGATTCAAGTTGTATTCACAGAGTACACACAAAAATGTTGAGAGTTAAATAGTAAACTAATTGAACTCTACTCTCTATGCAAGATTTCTGAATCAAAGCATGTTAAACCAAATATTTAGTAACTTCTTCCGAGATTAATTTTCGCGCTCTTCTTGTATTTTCTTAAAAATTTGCATAATTTATTTCTAGATTATTGCGGATTCAGCTTGTCAATCCTACAACGTAATCTCTGTGGGGCAAAGATAATTGCCTGCAGTCTGGTGGGCCTTGTCGCAACCCAATGATTGGGCCTTTAATCAAATTGCCAGCCCCAGGAATTATCTGAGGCACATGTCAAAAAAGTTCTCAATATCTTTTGTTGCTGCTAAAGCTGTCGCCTCTCGCCACTCTCGGTCTATATTCATTTGAGCTTATTATTGGAAAAGTTCTACCAACTTTGCTAAGCTTTTGTTATGACAATCACGATGATGATGTTGAAGATGTTGGAGATGATGTTCGCAATGATGTTGATGAGCCAATGGTCTCTGTCGGCCGCTGGGCGTTGCTCGTTTTAGATTTATCGAAGTGCCCATTAATAAATATAAGTATGCATGTTATGAGTACAGTTGTTGTTGCTTATGTTGTTGTTGTGGTTCTTGTATCAACTCTCTAGCGTGTGCTATACAACGACCAACACGTGCCACCACAAGGCCCAAGCCAAAAAAGTTTTTGAAAAAAATACCAAAAAGAATCAACAAATGTTTGCGAAGGTTCGATTAATACTCTAAAGATCGATCTGTACTAATAATGTAGTAAATTTTTAATTTTAATTTTTGTTTAGTTTATTATTTACTTAAGGTTTGTTTAATACTCTGAAGTTTTTTCTTTATATTGTAAGAAAATAAACCAATATTTTTGAGGGAAATTATTATAATAGGAATTATTATTATTATTATTTACAGATTATATAATTTATTTTGGATTCTCTGCTTCATTAAAATAAGTTGGCTTATTTTTTTTAAATTATTGATATAAATTTCGAAATATACAATACAATTAGTGCTATTAATAAATACAATTGTTAATCAATAGTTGACATTATTTACTTGATTGATGTCATAAACAAGCATTATATAATACTCCGATATTTACTATTTTTTATTTTTTTACGATTATTAATACTAACTTATACTAAAGTGAACCGTATTTCTTATAATCAATCTTTTGCATTAGGTTGATTACATATGATAAATGATACTATTTTGTCTTTTTTATTTAAATTCTATTTTTCCATAAATATTCTTGACTTTTATCAACTTACCTTAACTTTACTATACACATTTCCCTTGCACTAACTCAATGTCTTATTCTGCCATAACTGTTTATTGCACAGTTCAGCTGCACCACAAATTGCCTAACGAAATTAGAATACCCCTCGCGTAGGGCATAGGTCGCTAGCCGTATGGAAAATCCTTCACGTTGATGAAGTTATCGACAGCGTTGGCCCAAATCCACTTCAGCAAAACTTTTTTTTTTGTTGGCCAAAATAAGAAAAAACATTGGACGCCCCAGGCTGAATGTACGAGTACTCGCTACCCGTATCCGGAGTACTCGAACTGGTATCTGGTTAACACCTTCCCCTAGCTGCCTCCATCCGTCCCGGGCAGAGTCATGGAGCGTAACACGTACGCCAAACTTATTGATTTTCCAGTGGGAATGGGGGGTTGGCAGGGGGAGCGGGCTATGCAGTTTTGCGGCTTTTGACTTTGTTAGCGAATTATGAAAATATTTGCGCTGCGCATTTGGCAATCGGATGCGACTGCTGCCGTGATGAATCCCCGATTCACCCCGATCCACACTTGCCAGCGAAGGGACGGGTTAGGGGAGCCATGTTTTGGGGCAATTCAAAAATTTGTCGTGCGTGATTCACGAATCAGCGGTCGAAGTATGGTGTAAATGGTTGTGGGCTGCAATCCGATTTTGAGGGAATCGCATCGCCTGCCAGATGACACGCCTCAATGGCTTATAAACTAAATAAACTACGAATCCCTCCGTGGGTTGTGCGGCTCTCATACGTTTCTCATTAAAGGGAGTCACAAATACTTTTCTATTCAGTCAGTTCTTTTTTTATTAAATATCTTTTATGCGCTTACAATTGTGTATCAAACAATATAACCCGATTTTTATGATTCTGTAAAGTTGCACCCGATTTTATGATCTTATAATAAATTTACCACTTGTATAAAGTAATTGAGCACTTCCCTTTCGGTTGCGACGGCCGGCCCAAGTTTATAGCAAAGTTTTTTATACGAATTTTTTGTGACAGGTATAACCTCCTCGTGCTCGTAAAAATACAGGACAACAGACCGAAAAAAAACATTACAAAAACAAGTCATAAAACAAACTAAGAATTGTTACTTTTTTTCGGCGATGTGTTGAAAAAATCAAAACAAATTGTTGGAACCGAATCGAATCATGCGCGTATTAAAGTTGAAGCATTAAATATCAATATGGAAGGAGCCACGGGTCTATTTGCTTCACTGGCTCGCCAAAGGGTTAATGTGCCGCATGAGGCTCGACAAGGAGGAAAACAAGGAAAGAGGAGCAAAAAAATAAGTGCGCCCATAAAATTTGCTGCCCTCGTCTCGTTTCCATACAAAATGATTTTGATGGATGATGTTGCGCAACTTGGGAGCATGTGTTTTGAGATTTACGCCCTGAGAGTGCCACCAGTGCGATGGCTTCGAAGTATGCCGACGGTGCCGGCCTGGTTGAGTGACGTTTCGCAGGCAGATGAGGCAGACTTGAGGCATGTCGGGTTAAGCTGACTGCCTGGATACGCTGAGATTAGAGAGGCTAAGACGCGTGGCTAAATGAGCTGGAAATAAGCTGGAAACGAGACTTGGCAGGCGCTAGAGATATTGACCAGAGCTTGGAAAATATTGGTAATTTCATTGAGAGTTTTCGAGTTAAGATATAGTAAGCGAAGTCAGGAGATTTAGCTTTGATTGTAAACTGTTTATTTCAATAATGAAACCGAATTAAGAAATCTACTAAATAAATAAGGTAATGTAAATTATAAGAACATAAATATGTTAAGTAAGATGTAAAGAGTAATAAAGATTAAGAAAACAGCACTAATAATCATAAATTTCAATAACATCTGTGAGATATAGAAAAAAATATTTAAATCTCTATTTAATTATCTTTTTTGCTATCCACAAAGTCCAACTTTGATCGCCTTTCATCCTCCAGCAGATCACGAGTTCAGCATTCAAGGTTTATTTCTCAAGAGCTTATCGCGTCACAGATCTTTGTGGCAGCTTAAGAGCCTTGCCGCGACGACTGTAGCGGCTCAGCTCTCGCAGGACACTGGCGTTGTCAAGTCTTACACCGTTGGGTGCTAGGAATCATAAAATCAATGTGTCATAAAAAGTATATCAGGCGAGTAGACGCGAAAACAGCATCAGCTCTAAAAGGAAATTGTTTGACTTGCTTGCGTATTCTTCTACCGCTTCCCCTCTCTCTGTCGCAGTCTCAGCTCTACTCGTTTTATGCCTTTTCAATGGTTGCGCAGTGTGTGTGTATCTTGATGGCTGTTTACAGTTGGCAAATGTGTATATGGTGGGTTGGGGAGGGCGGAGGCGTCCTGGGGCTGGGGAACTGTGTTAAGACGGCACTTTAATCAGAGCTCGGAATCAGAGCCTCTGAGATTTCATACAATTATGCGCCGTTAGTCGTCGAAAACTAATTTCTGCTATTTCCCGTAAACAATGCAATTTGCCGAGTGTGTAAGCAAAAATAACAATAAACTAAATTACTGCAGAGGGAAAATGTGCTGCGCAAAGGGGAGCAAGTAGGGCAGGTAGACGGCAGGGGGGGGAGGGAGAGTGTGCCGAGTGCTGCCTGCTCGGAAATAATTAAATAAATGAAGCAGCTGCAGCTACATGCTGGAAATTCCGCAGACAGGCAGACAGGCAGGCAGGCAGACAGACAGACAGACAGACAGACATAAAAAAAGAGAGAAAGAGGGATAGCGGAAGACAGAGATAGTTAGACAGACAGACAGATAGATGGATATTCATCGAGTCAGTCGAATTGTCGCCATGCCGAAGAGCCACATGCAAAAACTTGAGCAAAAAAAGGTTTGAGCCAACACGACCAGCCCTAACTCACCTCGCCTCACCTCACCACACTACACCACAGTACGCTGCGCCCATTTGCCGTGCTCTCTGCCATCTTTGTCGTTGTCGTTGCTGCCATCGTTTGCCATGTAATTTGATTTCGTGTTCCATGGCGCACTTCTTCTTCTCTCATTTGTCTAGGCCTTCTCTCTCTCTCTCTCTCACTCTCTTTCTGCGTTGCCTAATGAATGACAGCAACAGCCCACGGCATGAGTAGAGCAAGTGGAGCAGGAGGCGTGGCACATACCAGTGCTGGAGTCAAGAGTCGCCGCCGCATAACTGCCATAATGCTGATGATAATGTTGATGATTTTGAAAACGCGCGTGTTTCGCCTGCAATTGCTGTTGCTGTCGCCATTTGATGTCGTTTGTGGGCGGCTTAGGCTTTAAGTTGCCACAAACTGTGGCAATAGTTGTCGTTGTTCTTGTTGTTGTTGTCATTGTTGGGGTCGACAGCTTGTTGTCGTCGCAAACTGGGGAAAAGTAATAAGCGTGCTTCGCTCGATAATCTGTGAAACAATCAAAGACAATAATGACAATTACGGAAAGTACAAACAAAGAAAGCAAAGCAAATTGACGGAAAAAGACAGAGAGAGAGAGAGAGAGAGAGCGAGGGGTAAAGATCGAAAAGTGGACTGAAAACTGTGCCATGTAAACACAAATGTAATGAAACCGGTTGAGAACAAAGCGTATAAAAAGGCGTAAAGAAAAGTATCGAAATAAGAGAAATAGAGGACATGCAGAGTGGGTAAATCGATAAAAGATTAAAGAAATAACGAAGAAGAACGTTATAAGAAATGTGTATGCTCGATTGTGATATACTCGCTACCCATCTGACCAAAACAATTTCTTTGACTTATAACTTCTATGTTAAGCGTACTTTGTGTTGCATACTTTGCAGGGAAGGGCTTCAAAATCAGTACATATTTAGAATTTCTTAAATAACTTCTATCTTAATTATCCAATTGCAAACAAATTTTCAATATTTTATTATTTTAAGACTATGGTATAATACAATCTCAATACTATAAACTCTTAAAATGATTATAAATTATATTTGTTTTTGACAAACAACCAGTAAAATCCAGTATAGCTGGCCACTTTAGTGAACCGCGTAGTTTTGTCATAAAGTTTAAGCGACCGCAAACGGAATGACCAAAAAGCTGACTAACATCAGCGTACTTACAGGCGGTTCCCCCGTATTAACGAGTACAATTTACCCTACCCTTGTTCGTCACTTCAGGACTTAATGAACTTTATGTCAACCGCAGATGCAGACAGAGAGATAGAGACAGTTGAAGAGACAGAGCGAGACACACATACATACATACATAGCGAGTATATCTTTTATTTGGCTAAAGCTGTCGTTGTCATAAAATCAAAAGCATGAAAAACGACACGGCGTCAATGGCAAAGTAAGTTGACAAAGACAAAACCGATGACAGAGAAGGCAAGACAGTTAGACAGAGATGGCAGAGCAGCACTTAAAACAGAGCAAATAAAAGCAAACCGAATTAATTGTTCCACATGGCGTACAATTTATATGGATATGCGATAGTCTAACATGCGATATTGATGATAATAAAACCATAATGGAAATGCCGCAAATGAGCAACGACAAGTGGACGTCCACTTTCAGTGGGCACTGTGCCTGTGTACGTCTTCTGCCTGGCAGTCTGGAGGCCTGGAATGGGAATGGGCTGTTGGCAGTGTCATAAACTCAACTTAATTTCAGACAAACGCGGCTAATGACGGCAACAAATAAGTATGTCTATTGTACTCACATGTGTGAGTGTGTGTGTGAGTGTGATTGTGTGTGTGAGTGGGATTGTATTGGAACTGGCAACTGAATTCACCGCGGGCTGCCAACTTTTCTGCGACAAAGTTGTTGCCAACTTCAAGTGAATTCTCGAACAATAGACACAACGAAGTACTTCGAAGCTTGGATACGCTTAAATCTAAGTTCCTAACTCTGAATGATTGTCGTTGTAAGTTGTAAGAGGTTATAAGATGTCTTTAGAATTAATATATTTCGATTTCAGTATTATAAAAAGTATTTAAAAAGATTCTCTTTATTTTAATAAGAATTTACAATAATAAGATAATAAGAATTAATAAGAATTTAGAATACCTTCTATATCTTGACAGTTGACAAGATGTATTTCTTGTAATTCTAACGTACAAACCAAGCTAAAAATTCCTATGTAGAAAACCAAAAGCCAAATCAAACCAATTGTATTTTTCTTAATCCAAGTGTAATTCCCCTGAAATACTTGACATTACTACAGGGTATGCCAAGTGCTGAGCTTCTTCTTCTTCGCAAATCTTAGCTGTGATTCAACTCACGCACCAAAGCGCCATTGACATGGTTTGTTGCATCATCAAAGTGCTTCAATCGCAGTCGAGTCAAGTCAAGTCTCTGCTTGGGTTGGGGATAAGTTGGCGCTAATTTAACCGGGAAATGTCTCACTCGCAGCGAAAGAGATCGCATGAATTAAAAGTCGGTGGAGGGAGGCTCCTGAGGTTAGGGTTGGGGTTGCTGGCAGTGCCACGTACTGCGGGAACAATTTAAAATAAATGTATTTTACTAGGCACGGGTATTCCCGGGTAAACAATGCTGAAATGCAACTGAAACTTTTGCAAGTTTAACTTTTGCGCCTGGCAGAAAGGAAGAGAAACAAGAAAAGAGAAGTAGCAGCAACAAAAACAAGAATACAAAAAAATGCAAACAACACACACACACACAAACAAAACAAACAAACGAGACACAGAAAATATTATTAAAAAGGGCTGACAGGGTAGAGGCTGTTGGCGGGTAGAGGGAGGCAGAAACAAGTAACATAGGAATCGTGTCTGAAAAACAGAATGCACACGATGCAGCCAGAGGGGTGCAGAGAGAGAGAGAGAGAGAGTGGGGGGAGGGAGGAGCGAAAGGCACAGCAGAGGCATGACTGTGGCAGGTTAAACGATGCTTTCAAGTTGTGCAGTTTGGAAAACAACGCCCTGAGAAAGTTCACACTGGGGGCTTTACCTGGAAATGACAATAGAATGGGTGGGGGATTTCTTTAAAAATATCAGTTAAGTGTAAAATTGAAGGTTATGGCAGGAGCTAAAGCAAACCTGTGAGTACTATAGAAGCAGCTAATGAAACATAAAGTAGAGCAGACACAATTGAATGGGATAGGATAGTTACCTATAGGCTAAGATATAGGTAATATAAGTATAGAATAGCATAGTTACTTATAGGGATACTTATACTATAGGATATAATTGACTGTAAAACTTTAATTATATTCTGAATGAAGGTTCCTGGAGATTGTTCGTCTGTAATGCTAGCACAAACGCCATCAGTTTCACTCACAAGGACTGCGGTTTTATCCACTCAAATTTGCAACCTGTCACAATCACTTGCCTCACGAGTCACTCAGAGCGACAGAGAAAGAGAGGGGGGGGAGGCGAGAGAGAGGGGAGAGGGAGGGAGGGAGAGAGAGAGAGAGACGGTGCTTGGCGCTGCAGAATGCTGTTCATTTCTCGAGCTCCGTTAGCCGCGACGTGTGTGTGAGTGATTGAGTGTATTTTAATTGGTAGCAGAATTAAGCAATCAGAAATGTTTTGCAAATAATTTTTAAAGACATGTTCCAACATGTTGAGTCTCAACGTGTTGAGTCCCAACATATTGAGTCGCAACATCAACATGTATAAAGCAGCATGTTGGTTGCAACATGTTTGATGCAATGTTGAGTCCCAACGGTTGAGTTCCAACATGTTGGGATCCAACATGTTGAGTCGCAACATGTTGAATCCCAAAGGTTGAGTTACCACGGTTGAGTTCCAACATGTTGAGTTTCAACATGTTTCATCAAACATATTGCATCAAACAGGTTGCATCAAACATGTTGCATCAAACATTTCGCATGTTGCAGAGACTCAGAGAGTCTCTTGAGTCTGAACGGTTGGAACTCAACATGTTTAGACTCAACCGTTGACTCTCAACATGTTGACTGTCTGAACGGTTGGAACTCAACATGTTGAGTCTCAAGAGTTGACACTCACAAACCTGTTGCTATTCAGTTCGAACATTCTGAGCCTAAACATGTTGCATCAAACATGTTGTATCAAACAAGTTGAATCGAACATGTTGCATCAAACATGTTACATCAAGCATGTTAAATCGAAGAGAGACTCAGGACTCAACCGTTGAGACTCAACATGTTGAGTTCCAACATGTTCATGTTGTTGAGAGTGTTGAGACTGGTCAGCAACATGTTTGATGCAACATATGTCTCAACATGTTGACACACTAGAGACTGAACATCAACATGCTCGGTGCAAAATGTTTGCTGCAACAATTTCGATGCAACACGCTAGATGCAAAATGTTCAATGCAACGTGTTCGATGCGACATGTTTGATTGCAACATGTTTGTTGCAACATGTTGGATGCTACATATTTAAGTCTCAACATGTTGAGTCGCAACACTAGAGACTGAACATCAGCATGTTTGAATCAACATGTTCGGTGCAACATGATCGATGTTACATGTTTGATGCAACATGTTCGATGCAAAATGTTTGATGCAACATGTTCGATGCGACATGTTTTATTTAACATATTCGATTCAACATGTTGTTAGTCAACTGTAGAGACTCACATGTTGGGACTTAACGTGTTTAGAGTCAACCGTTCCATAAACATTTTGCATCAAACAACATGTGCAAGTCGAGTGCATGGCGAACGTGCCATCGTATCTGGGCGCAATTATTTGCTGTTGCTCGGGAAACAATAACGGTATTGTTATATGCAAGTCGTGGCTTGTTCTACCCGACGATCCTTGTGCTGCACTCGCAGTCTCAACACATTTCCATAAGTTTTTATGCTAGTATAGCTCGTGTTTCGCCTTTTTTATGTTATTGCATCATTTTTATATTTTATTTGTTTGTTTTGTTCGATACTCTATAAAAATGGTGGTCATGCAAGGGGTATATAAGGTGAGTGATATGTGTAGAGTTAGTCTGGAGTACATTAGCGTTACCTTTATTCCAAATTCCTAACCGATATGATAATAATTATTTTACTATACTAACTATATATGCTGATTGAATATAACCCACTTGTTTATAGGGTATTCTTATTTATTTTTGGCATACTTTATTTTCTACTCTATCTTTACTATAAGTGTTGATTTTTTACTGCCGGAAGCTGTTTTGTCGGTTCGAACAGGTTGTTGCGTCGTTGGTTGTTAGACATTCCTTAGTTTGGTTCCGTTCAGTTTGGTTGAGTTTGGGTTTATTGTTTGCCTACGTTTCGGTTCCCTGTTGGCATGAAAAATATTTGCTCAAAGTACATTTATGGCAGTTTTATTAATATTTTTTGCATGGAATTTTTCTCTTTTACTCCCTCTCACTATGGTATTTCTGCTTGCATTTAAATGATAGCATATTTTTAATCAGATAACCCGCGGCGTCATTGGGTAAATATACGCGCACTCATTTTATGACTTTATTAAAAATTGTCCATAATAAGCCAGCATATTTCGCGCATTATTTGTGCGTGTATCACAGAGAGATATTTGTGATTTGCAATTGCAAATATCATCGCATTGCTTTAAACATATTTATTTTGTATTTGTCAATTTCGATTGTTGTTTCGATGATAAGCCAATTCTGGGATATTTACTCGCAATGAAAGTGTAATCTCTTAAGTGCACTTTACACTAGATACACTCGCAAGATACCAGATACATAGATACAGCTACATCTGCCACAAGACATAAAGCAAGCAAAGAAATATTATAGAAATATATGTCAACTGTCACCACGACTTGCCCGCACTCTGCTCGTGCACTCTGCCAATAAGCAGATGAAAATCGATGCTTCTGTCTGTCCCTCTCCCTCTCCCTATCTCTCTCTCTGTCGCGTTGTTTATATTTATTTTACTTTACTTTCAATGTTCGCCCGCTGCACAAATGAAAAATAAACAAATTTCTTAATGACAATACCCTGCATGGCATTTGTTGGGGAAGGGCAGAAAGTGCGAGTAAATTGAAATTGATGCTCATTGGAGCACGAGTTCACGAGAGCTGCAAGGGCTGCCAGCTGTCAGCTAGGGGCAGCCCAATGAACTTCCTTGGGCAGGGGACATCTGGAGGGGTTTGCCATCTCAGGTCTCCCAGCAGGAGTTGCAGTGGGCGAGCAGTGTGTGCACTTTGCGCTCGAAATAGTCAATTGTTTGGGGTTTTAAGTTCTGTTCCGAGCATGAGACGCCATAAGAAAAGGATTTCACAAAATGCTTCCAAATTGAATACAAGGCACGCAACTGAAGTTTGACCAAAAACTGGCAGAAATGTTACCTAACAATTGTGATCCAGCATGGAAAATGGAAAACTCTAAGGTAAAGGTAACCGAAATTTCACTAACAGACGAAAGTTTGACGAGTATTGCTTGAATTTCGAATTCATTTTGAGCAAAAAAGTAATTATCTTGATAAGCAAAGTTGCAGTTGACAGGCAAGTCGAAAGAAATTGAAATATTTCTAAGAAACTGCACTCTCAATTGACTGGGAGAGGGGGATGGTTTTTCTCTAGTTCGAGTTGTTTATGAACAACTTTCCCCCAACCAAACTTGCATGCATAATTATCAGCAACATTTGCTGCAGCTGCAAGCTCATTAGCACATTCACCTTCAGCTCCACCTCCACCTTCACCTGCACCTTCACCTTCGGCTCTGCGCCAGAAAGTATGCTACACAATCGCATTTGCATATTGTTTTTTTGTTTTTCTGTTGTTTTTTCTCTCTCTCTCTCTCTGCATGTGTTTCCTCTATGTTTCTGTATTGTTTTCTTGTGTTCTCCTTGTGTGCGCCACATTTGCTTTATTTCATTTTAATTTTCTCATTGTTTGCCTTATCTCAGTCACACATCGCAGGGCAACTCTTTAAGTGGAATGTGCGTAATTTCATATGCGAGCAGCGCTTGTTGTTATTGTTGTTGTTGTTGGGCTCACATCATTATGTATAAATCACACGGCCGATTAAATGTCCCGTTTCGGCACAATGTCGTTTATAAGTATTCGCTTTATATGTAAATTGATGGCAAACAAATTGTCTGGAAGAAACAATGCTTGAGCCTGATTTTTGCCCCTAATGAGGGCGACTTGAATTGGAAATGTACTCAGCATAATATCAAATTAGTGCTAGGAATATAATGATATGAGGAGTGTTGGCAAAGGAAGTCTATTGTTAGCTGAAGGGTGGCATCTCTTGAAAATTCTCTCCCTCTTCTCATACTCTTTTCTGCTCAATCTGATATCTACCTCAATTCCTTCTGTTAAGATCAACACACAACTGGTTTTCTTATTATTTCTCTGACATAATTTATAATAGTATATTTTTTAAGTTCCTTAAAGTTTCCGTTACGCGTTCAATCTCTGATCTACCTCAATCTGATAAATACAATCCATATACAGCTCATCCTAAGCAGTCATATCCGTTGCCTTCTATGTACACATTTGCATATTCATAATAGATAGCTTGTTTTGCGTATTTTCTTCAAGTGTAGCACAAAAAGACTTGTTAAAGTAGCGAACAAGAAGTTGACACATACTCTCTCACACACAGGCACACACGCACACACACGTGCGCACACAAATATACATATCACATAAATCTTTTTATTTGTCATTTTTATTGGTTTTTATTATTGTACCTTTTTGTGTGTCGCGTGTGTGTGCTGCGTCTCATCCTTAACCTGCTCCCCCTCTTGTTCTCTCTCTCCCTCTCACTTCACCACGGCGTCGCGTCGCGTTGTCAGTTGACACATGCGTGGCCGATAATGTCACGGAAGATGGCAACAGCAGACGCTGAGGAGACGCACAAAAAAAATGCTTCAATTGCTTTGTGCCTGTGTGCGTGAGTGTGTTCGTGTGCGTGAGTGTGTATGCGTGTGTAACTAAAATTTCATAAAACGCCCGAAATATTAAATAAGAATAAAAAGAGAATTTGTATCGCATATGTAAACGTATTTATGTGTAGCTGTCACTACTTTTGCCATTTCGCCTTTATGTTTATGATGTGCACCTCGTGTGCTTCTCTCTCTGTCTCTCTCTTTCTTTCTCGCTCTCTTCTTCTTCACCTTTCTTTCTCCTTCTGCCTCTCTCTCTCCCACTTTCTTTGCGTGTGCGATTCTAATCAGCAGCGAAAACTACTCGAATGGCAGACAAACAACAAACAGACAAGACAGACACTGTCGCACAGTGGGACAAACAGACAGACAGACGGACATTCAGACAGACAAACAGGCAAACAAAACGCACGAATTGCCAAAGCTTTTGCGTCTGCCAAAGCGAAGCCCCAGACGGGTTGGCCTAACGACAAAATTGACAAATATTCGTTGTTGTACAGTCGTCGCACATACGTGTGTGGCACATACGTTCACAGACGCCCGCTGGCGGCCATAGGCGAGCAGGAGCTTCCTTTTGGCTCGCCAATTGTTGTTTCCAATTTCAGTGTGTTGGTGTGTGTGTGTCTGTGTGTGATTGTGTGTGTGTGTGTACTGCGGCCAGGCTTTTGAAGTCTCAGCTGGCGTCGCTTGGTCCACGGCAGCCGTGAAGCGTTTTTAATTTGTCTTCCCGTCCAAATTGAAAACTGTCAAAACTGTTAACGTGGCCTCTTGTCAGTGTATGAGTGTGTGTGTGTGCGTTGCCACAGGCCTTAATAGTTTGCCTGGCCATTATCAGACGCATTGCCACAGGCAGTTCAAGGTCAACAAGGAATTTCTAATCGAACTCAGTTTCCATATATTGCTGCAAATTTAAAGCTAAACTGTTGAAAAACTGTACAAGAACAGTTGGGTATAGCTGTCAACAATATGTGAGAAACTCTCCCCCTTCCCCTCCCACTCTTAACGATCTCAATACCTGCAATTAGATACATTTTAAACGGGCCTTTTGTACACGTTCGTGCATCGCGCGATATTTAATTAAATTGCGTTTTAATGAAATCAACTTTCTGTTTTAAATATTCCACATGTTATTTAATAAATGAATTACATTTTAAAAATGTTCATTTCATGCAAATACAAAAATGGAAAACGAAAACACAAAAGCAACAGCAAACGGCGCTAAATTCAATATTGATAAAGTGTTGCTGTACGGGGAAAATATAAAATCGAGCGGAAAGCAATTTTGTTGAAAGGTGCACGCCGTTTTTATCGATAACCGGCGATAGTTAGGAACGGGGGCACGTGGCAGCCTGCTTCACTAGCGGCAAGTGCGTGCTACACTCCGTCTGTCTGTATGTAAATGCGTGTGTGTGTGTGTGCTTCTAACGGTAACGGTGTGAAATGGCGCATACGTAAGCAGAAGGCGGGCGGAGGTTGCCGAATGGATTTATGGGTTTTAACACAGGAATTATAGACGGTTGAGCTCGGCCCGTTATTGTTGTCTCTCCTGCTCCTGCACCTCCTCCTCCACCTCTGCCTTGCCAGCTCAAGGCTCAAAATTCGAAATTTGCCGTTTCGTCTGACTTTTGCCACGATGTGGCTTAAAATCCAATCGACGCCGTTCAAAGGCAACGGCAAAGGCCACCGCCAAGTTGGCAATGCGAGTCTTTGGCATTGGGCGTGCATGTTATTTACTGACCGGAATTACCACTTTCAGCGGCATAATAGATTACGCACATATCTGCACACACACACACACACGCACACACACACTGAAAGACAGCAGAGCCAAAGGGAACCACGTTCCGCATGGAAGACACAGTTACGCACAACATTTGTAATTGCCTGCTGTTAACGTGCGGAAGTAGGCGGCCCTTTGGCCCCCAGCCACGGCCTCCTGCCCCATCTCCCCATAACACTCCCTCACACTTATGCATATTTAATGAGAGCTGATTTGCCAGGCCCCTCGTAACATATTGGCTACAAATTGTGGGCAAAGCTTCAGGCTTTTGGCTATTATTAGCAAATCGCTTAAGTAGGCTTAGTCCAAGCAGGCGAAGAAGCAATAGAAGAAGCAGAAGAGGAGGAGAGGCGAAGGCAGAAGACCTCGTATTCAAATTGATTTTCGGGTTTGTCTTTTAAAATTCCAATTAGATTTAGCAGACACAACTAAAACGGGAATTTAAGCGGGAATACGCTGACGTATCAGAGCCACTACTTCCCTCCCCTTTCTACATTTCCCGATAATACAATAGTGCATTGGGTTATCGGGTCATTGATTTAACACGTGCAACGCGACGGGAATTAAGTGATAATGTCACACGAATAACAAGCACGAGAGCTGCAGAGAATAAACAGCCTGAACTGTAAAGTCAACACAATATCGGAATAATATATCTCTACTCGACTTTAATAAAATAAAATCATTTTAAGCGCTTCAATTTTATTGTTCTTTGGGTTCATCAGACAAGTCAAAAGCAAATCATTAATAATTGAGTGCACTCGACCGGAAGATACCACATGGACAGAGTGATATTGGTTTTATATATACACACATATCTCTAGAATAGATATCCAGCTATATGTCCATTAAATTTTTTTTTGCTTCACTGGTTTGACAGATTAGTGTAAACAATAAATAAACCAAAAAATACCATCATTTACATTAATACAAATACTCATAACTGCAGCAAGTATCCCAAGTCTGAACTTAACCTCAAAGTTGCAGGTTTTATTGTAGTACTTGGATTGTACAAAGTATTACTCGATACCATCTTCGACAAATATTCTCTTTATAAATATCATTAATTTTCGTAATCTGATTGAGTTCACGGCACAAACAGCTTTTCCGACCTTGGCACACAACAACAACAACAATGGCCTACGTGGCGTGGCGCGTGTCCATGTTGCGTAATCGGCAAAACTGTCAGCACATGAAACAACGGTACAAATAGCTATTAAAATATATTTTTTAATTACCATAAAAACAAAATGAAATAAAGAACTTTTATCATTTATCAAGTGCCTCCTCCTCGCCTCTCTATCTCTCCCCATCGATAAATGCAATAAATCAAAGTGAACGCAAACACGGCGCGTAAACAATCGACAGACCGCGATAAGAATGTGAATGGCTGAAGAAGGAATCGAAATCAAGCAGACGATGATGATGACTTAAGTTTTCGCGACAAAAAATTACGATTCCACGGCAAATAATCGAAAGAAGACTGAGTTCGCGGTTTTCGAGTGTCATCGGCTGACCGACTTTACCCAACACTTAAAATTTCATTAATTTCCGCAGAAAGCTGTTTCCAGAGGTAAGGTAGTTTTATGTCTACTAACTTGTAAGGAAGGGTATTAAAATTTAATTTAAAAGTGACTTAAGTAATAAAATTTTAAACTCTTTTTAATTAAGAGAAGCAAATCTAAAATACTAATGAATTTAAATATTTTAAAAAGAATTGAAAAAATCACTAAGAATCTAGTTACATTAATTTAATTAGAGAAATTAAAAATATAGATTTTATTTATTTAAAAAAAAAAAACACCAAATTACATAAAAAAATATCAATCATTTATTTTGAAATTTCACTGATCTTTATGGGATTTTTTATTGTTATCCAAGTCGCATAATTTTCTGAGCCGTTCAGGGTACAGGGTATATTACAGTCGTGTGTGCTCTATCATAAACTTTTCCACTATTCTTGGCGCAGTTTTCCCAATTTCTTTTCTTATGCAATTAAAGAGTTTGCAGTTATAAGCGTTTTTATGCAGTTTAATTTGAGAAAGTAAAAAGTTTCAAATACGTTTTCGATAAGTATGAATCAATTCGATTAATTGCGCCATTTACAGGCAAAGTATTTGCCAGGGACTTCTCTAAGCTTAAATCCCTTTTGGAACAAGAGCGCAAATGGGTAATAATAGTGCCGAAATTAGAAAGGTATTGTGAGATAGAGAAAGGAACAGAGGGAGAGAACAGGAAAGAGAGTGAGGTTGAGAGAGAGAGAGCAGCTCCAATTCAGGTGAATTTCAAGTGTAAGTGCTGCTGGGGCACGAGGCAGGGCAGTGCGCGGGGTTGTCGATGAGAAGCGTGTCTTTAATTACTTGTAATTTGTTTTAATGCCACTTGAGAGCCATGCAAACGCCGCCAGTCGAGCGGATTAAGCACCAGGCGAGATGTTAAAGTAGCAGAGTGCCGTGCAGCTCCCGGGTTACTACTTGGAAGGCCCCGTCGGGTGCCCTGCAGCGAGTACAGGTGAGCGCAGGGCGAGCATAATCCTTGTCGCAAGCTGCTCATTTGATTTGATTTAGTAAGCGAGTTAATTAAACTTTCACTTGCCGCTGCAGGCAGCGTGTCGCCAAGTTAACTGAGTTATGAAACAATTTGCAGGCGGCGACAGAGTACACCCAGGAACCATACACTACCAAATATATAGAGTATATATGTAGGCAAGCGAGTCAAATTGATCATTAAACAATAAAATCGAAGAGGGCCTGCGGTTTTTCTCTCTCTCTCTTTCTCATTCACTTGCTGTCTCTATCTCTATCTCCCTCTCTCTTTCTATTACTTTCTCTTCCTCGCTCTGTCTCTCTCTTTCGAAGATAATTTCGTCAGAAACTCATTTCGTTTAATGGTGCGCAGGTTTATGAGTCAAACAGACGCATCGAATGGGCCGGAAACGGACCGAGCCGATGATGCCGCGCATTCAAATTGCAGATTGACAAACTTTTACAAGTGTATGTGTATGTGTGTGTGTGAGTGTGTGTGTGTCCTACTGCCATTTGAATGCGAGTGTGTGTGTGTGTGTGAGCAAAAGCAATTAAAATGCGGCAAACGACGCAGTAAATGAAGCAAATGTACCAAATGCGTTTGCCAAAAGCATTGTGGCAACACAGCGCTGCAAGTGAGTGTGTGCGAGTGTATGCTTGTGTGTGTGTGTGTCTGTGAGTGTTTGGGAATAATAGTAATAGTGTGTTACGATGTGTGGTGGTCTGCGTATGCGGTTTGTGAACCAAATTAACAAAGCCAGACCACCAGACGACCAATAACCAGAAGCCACCGCTACCAACTTGGACAATGCTATGGCATCGCCCACGCCCTTGGCCTCGGCCCCTGCGCCCATTTGCTTGCTGAGGATGTTGTGTGTGTGTGTGTCGCACACTAACCGCAGTCAAAAGGATTCGCTGCAAAATTACTCAAATTGAGTTGGGATTTGAAATTGCGTGAAAAGACGCATTGGTGTTAAACGCAGCGAGGCAACTTTCCGTTTCCATTCGCCATCGCCATCAGATTCCCTTTCCCTTTTCCCATTCCCATTCCCATTCCCGTTCTCGTCCACTCGTCCACTCGTCATTGCCATTGCCATTGCTGTTCTCCATTTTCATTTGGCCCCATCCAACTGGCAACCAGTCAGCAGCCAATGCCACACAGCAAGCAATCATAAAAGTCAACAAAGTTACCTCTGCCTGCCCCGAAACCGGCTTTGTTCGTTGTTTTTGATGTGGCGGCGATGACGGCGGTGGCAGCGGAAGTCCTTGAGCAGAGCCGAGCAGAGCAGAGCAGAGCAGAGCAGAGCAGAGCACAGTCAGCGTGTGCTTCACAAGCGCCACTTTCACTTGGTATTGTGCATAGTTTATGTGCACACTTTCCCTTTCCCCTTCTCCATTGCCAGCTCCCCATCCCACTTACCCCATTCCATTCCCTATCCCCGGGCTGTCATCCGAGCGCCTTTGTTTCGCCATTTTAATTAAGTTCTCGCACTTGTAATAAACGACGTCGCTTGATTTGTGCGCTGCCTGACATCATTACGGTAATTGCACGAGGGCGAAGGCGCTGACGATGTCGATGGCGATGGCGATGGAGATGGCGAAATTTGACAACCGGGCGTCTTCTTCGGTTAGCGCGAAAATCTCCAAGTATTCGAATATGTTCCAAAAACTAAAAGTTTTAGTTTATGTAGAAATAACGTTGATTTGTATAAGGGAATTTTTTGTTAAGTGTAACTAAGGTTCACTACAACAAGTCGATAGTAAGTCAACTATCGATAATAAATGAAAACTGAAGTATGGTAAAGTTCCTCAGTTCAAAGTGAACAAAAAGTTTCTTCCTTCATAAAACACAATTGAAAGACAGTTATCGATATTGATGCTTATCGCCCATACTATCGCTTGAATATTTATTTATGATACGAGTTATCGATAATATTCAAAATCAAAATCACAAAAAATGTCAATTAATATAATCTCTTCACTCTCTTTTTCTCTACACAAAACTTTATCGTGATTTCACCTTTCGATATATTATATAATTCTGATACCAGTTGATTATATGATTCTGATACCAGTTGCCTTAATAGAATATTTTTCAATGCTTTATTGTGTCTTTCTTAACCAATTTTCCATCAATCTTGGCCAATTTCAAGCGAATCCGCAATGTAGAACACGCAATTTTGATATGCCATACACATGTTGATTTCCTTTACACCTTCTTTTTCTTATGTCGTATTATTGGTTGGCATTTTTGATGGATTTGTTGGCCGGATACTGACGTTGTATCCGCCACAGACAGTGGAGCAAATTGAAACAAATTGAGCTGCTTGTGAATTTCGGCCTTCCTTTATCGCGGCACGTTAATGAGCTCAAAGCTTATCAGTTGCAGGGAAGGGTGCGGGGCTTAAGAACTAAATGCATTTCATAAACAATCAAATGTGCCATTAGGCGGTCACTTATCATACTTGGCAAACATTTGCCAAAATGCCTTTAGCGAAATAAGAAGAAGGGACATGCGGGGATCGCGGGACAAGTTGAAGAAACCCGGCCATGTTATACTATATTTTTCCTTATCGAGCTCGGCACACGCGCCATTATGAAAAAGCCCAACACGTGATTTGTGGCCATTAAAAAAAAAAACAGAAAAAAAACTGAGTTGAACTGGGGCCAAAGAGTAAACTTCCTTTGATTTATTTGCCTCGGGGGGGCAAAGCTGAAAATCGCGCTAAAAAAGGAGGAACAAGAACGACAAGCAACGAGCTGAAATTGCCAAAGCTGAAGCCAAGTGAAGGCAAGAAGTTTGACATGCGATGTTAAAATTAAAATAAACTTCTTTTGCGTGATGACATGTTTATTTTTTTCAGCCCCACCCACCGTGCCGCCCCCTGTGGCAAAGTAAGTAAGTAAGTAGTTGGGTGTAGACCAAAGTTACGTTTGCATTGCCTCGAGTCAAAGTTATTATATCGAACTGGTAAGCAATTTGCTTTTAATGTGCTAATTATTACGACACGTGTACAGCCAAAACAATAATCTGAAGGCGATACTATATACATAGTATATATGTATATATTGTATATATATTTAGAACTGGTGGACTGTTTGTAAAGCTAATGAATTATTTATGTGCTCACCGTCGCGCCTCAACTAAAAGCATTTGAAAGGTCTCCCCGGAGAAAGGACTGTAAATTGTAAATTGTTTTTCAGGTTTGTTGACCGGGTTGCATAATTAAAATATTAATGAAGTGCCAAATCAATTGTTCAGATTTCAAATGGCGTCTACAATTCGCCAGGAACAATAGGGCAAACAGTTGTGCGCACTTCAAATAGCATTGAATATTTTAGAAATCGATTTGCTTTTCCTTTTTGTTATTTAATTAAAAACTTAAAACGTCGATTATTCATTAGAGCGATATGTAAATTTATGATATTTCATAAATGTTGTATGCTTTGAGCCACAAAGTTGTGCTCAGTATTGCTTTTATTAAAAACTGTAAAATATTTTATTTTATTTTTTCAAAATTTCATTAACACATTCCTTTTAGACAAAGGTAGCTCGTTAGGTATTTTTTTTTGCCGATTTATTTGATGCGCCTTTATTTGTTTGAAATTGAATTTTGCATGCAAAGCGCAAGTTTGTTATTTATTTAACATGAGTTTTTTGTTACCTTCTTTGACATTTAATAAAGCACGGCATTTATCGAGGGCTTGAGGCGTGAAAAAATGAACGGAAGGAAATATGTTTCCACTCTGACGAAGACTTGATACTCTTACTGTAACATGTGAAGGTAGATGGATGGGTTGTTTGATTATCAATTGAGTTCTAGTTGCTTTTTATTTTTTAGCAAATTAAATACTTACAAAATAAATATAATTTGTAAGCAATTAATTGACTTAATTAACTGATTTATTTAAATGATAATGGATTTATTTATTATGTTCACTATATTTATTTATAATCGATATTTGTAGTTCACTTGTTTATAGCTGATATTCGAAAATTGTTCAACACTTATAGTTTGAGTTGATCAATGATTTATCGAAGTTCGATGATGTCGATATAATGAAGCTGAGGAGAATTAATCGAAGCCAAGACGCCAAGGTGCACACACGCGAATTAAGAAAAGAGATTTAAAGTAATCCAAACTTAACCTAACGCTTAATCAAATTATTAATTTAGCATAGAGAATTCTACAGACCTGACAATAAGTTAGCCGAGCTGATTTAATTAAATAATTGACAAATTTAAAATTTTTTATTTTGTTGACCCGCCCTGAACTCTCATTATAACCCAACACATTGCGTGACAGCAGTGCAATATATACCTTGGCAGGGTATATGGAAATTAATTCAATACACAACAGGCAAATAAAGTGGCAAGTGCTGCAAATAGAAAAAAGAAAAAAATCGAAATAATTTTAACATTGCGTGAACTGCATAAGCAATTAAGAGTGTTCCCACACCCACTGTTGTGGCCACAGCGGATTAATAGCGAAATGCGAGTGGCAAAACTTACAACAAATATCGAGGGATTATGGAGTGGCTCTGGCACTCGATGCTGATGCGATGCCATGCGATACGACCAATAAACTAGTTAATAACACTTGCCTTTTGCTGAGGTATGCGCAATTAATGCACTCCACCGACCAATTCATATTGATAGCCCGCTCAATATCATTGGCAACATCTGGTCGAGCTCTACAACTTAATTGCCGTGTAAAACAGCATTAAAACTCGAATGCAACAACAAAAGGTTGTGGCTGCGGGTGGAGGGTGCGAGAAAATTGATCAAATGATAATTAAAAATGTAGAGCAATAAAAAAGCCCTTAACGATATAATAACAGATGACAAATAATAAATTGTCTGATGAACGAACTACGCAAATTACAAGCGCACACACACATACACTCGCACAGCAAGGCCAGTTGTTGTGTCGAGGCTTGTGAATTATTGCTGTAATTAATACGCCGAGCCGTGTTCATTATTCCCCAAAACAGCACAAGCACACACACACACACACACACATGCACACACCCACAGTGACACCCTCACAGGCAGCCATAAAGCAAGACGTTGTATTATTATCGCATAGCATTAAGGTGGACCAGACAATGCGGCAGCATGTCGCGCGTTTTATGTGCTTCCCGAAAATCCGAATACGACATGGGAATATATACATATATATACATATATATCTATACCTGTAGCTAAAGCTTTGTATGCGCATAAGCCCAATGAGGTAAAAAGGCAACTCACAGTGAAGCTTAACTATGATGAATGTCTGCAATTCTGGGTCACAGGTTGTACTTCCATGTCTGTCTGCTTTCATTTCCAACTTCATCTCTCTAGCTTCATTTTGACCGCAGTCTGCTGCGCTGCTGCGCACGAGAGGCAAAGGGAAAAGTGTAATAATAACTATTTGCATTTTATGCGACGCTTATTTTAGCATAAATTTCGCAGCTTATGGAAATTATTCGTGTTTTTCGCCCAAAAACTTTTGGCCTTGCCGTCCTCGTCGTCGTCGTCGTCGACGGAGCCGCCCTCTAAGCCGGCACAGGTGAAGTAATGACCTCGACGGGCATACGCTGCGTATGGGTAATTGTGAAAATTGCAGAGAACGAGTGCAGGGTCGACGAGTTGTTGCCAGCTCCCACTCGTGCTCAGCTTTGGCCTGCTCTGCAATTACTATTTCACATGGTGTTCACATTGCTTAGAAATTGTTCGTTAATTTTGCACATGAATTTGCATTCGGTGAATTTCATTTGAGCTGCCCTAATGCCATTTGCAGTTGATTATGCCAAGCTTACTTTATAGTTACAAACTAATTACGACATCGTTTGCAAATTCAACCAAATTCGCTGGAAATGTGCAAAATTGAAGTAAAATTTAATTGAAATTTGTTGAAAAGTTTCTTTCAGGTTGGTTACAGTATCATTGAGAAGCCAATAAGGTGTCCCAGCATAGTTTTGTTATATATCTAAAATATATTTCTGCCATATTGTTAATTATTGTAATTGTTGACTGAAACACATTTCGAACTCGTGTTTTGCCTTCCCCATTGTTTTGGCTGCACTTGTAGGCTTCGTTATTAAATTTACATTTTTTGCCTGTTTTCGCTTCATCTTCCTCTTTCTCTTCTTCTACTGCTTCTTCGACAATCCTGTGCAAATATTGGCATTATTAATTAATTGGTTTTCGCTTGAATAAGTAACTAAGGGGACATTTTCTCCAGCACCCCGACCCGAATGGCGTTTGCCGTCTGCCTTGGGGCAAATTAAATATTTAAATCTGAAAAACACACGCGCCTCCCATGCTAACGTTAGTTGGGAGCCACCCGCCTCTCTTAACATACCTCCGACCCTCCCTCCACTTCTCAGCCACACGCGAAGTCTTCGAGGCACGGCGGGAATATTACGTTGCGTATACGTGATTTTCTTCGTGTATTGAAAGTGATTCCCAGAGAATGGGGGGTAAATATTGTCTACTATTTCTATGAGACAAGCAAAGTTCCAGGGGCGTTGGTAAATATTATTTCGCTTACATATACATTTATGCTATATAAGTGCGTATTTATTTATTTATAATAACAAAATCAATAAATGCGCCACAGCGGCGACTTGTCCATAAAGTGAATGCAAAATAGCCGCAATTGCCGGCGATTTATCTTGATTGTGTGCGCCAGATACGATGCGGCGATGGTGATAATAAACATTTTAAAGAAATTGAAAAAAGGCGAGGAGAGCCCAAGAGCAGAAGCAGTAGATGCGCGAAGCGCGAAGCAAACCACACAACATCGAGAGACAGTCACAATGCGCGGTAATCTATTGCTTCGAATTGCGCCAAATGACAGCAGCGGTTCGGGAATTGCGCGATGTGCGCCCCTCAACGGGGAACCGGAATCGCGAAGGGGCCGTGGAAAGGGGGAGAGAGTGGATGGTGCAAAATATAGGTAAGGGTATTGCTTCAGGGAGTATGAAACGACCGCAGACTAAGAGCTTTGAAGCACCAAGTGGGCTTAGCTTAAAGTTTATTTATTTATATTTATTGCCTGCAGGAAAAAAACCTAACTAAAAATAAAAAAAAAAAACCCAAAGCACTTAGGTTAACTTATTGGCAATGACCTTAAAGTTATGGCGCATGATTGATTGATTGATTGAAAGTGATTCAGTTGTCACTCAAAAGCGAAACTCATTGGTAAATATTGTGACACATTTCCCGGGGAAACACGCGACTTTTCTGTGCCACAAACGAATGTGGGACTCATGACTTTTCATGGGGATTACTGCGCTACATTTATTAATTAATGATTTTTTCGAAGTGGATAATAAATATTCATGTATCTGTTGGTGTAGGTGAAGAGTGCTGATGAAGTTACTTTTCTTTGATATAAAAACAAACTGGGAACTGTTTAGGAAATGTTTATAAAAAGGGAAAATGTAGAGAAATATTTCTATCAATTCCATGGAATGTCTTTTTGGTTTTGTCCAAAGTCCTTACTAGTTTCCCAGCTTGTACTGTGTGAACTTCCGTAAACATGGTAGCGCAAGGGAGATGAATGTGGTGACTGCCCCAAGGTAATTGTCCAAAATTGAGCAGGTTCTTCAACGAGCACATGAAATATGTGTGGGTGCGAATACACGGCGAATTCTCTGGCACATTGCAAAATGTTAATTAAACGCAATTAAAGTGAAGTGCGAGTATAAAGTACACACCGAGCACAGCTGCAAAGCGACTCGCGGTGGACAGCGACATATTCAACATTGTTTTTGTTGTTGATGTTGCTGTTGTTGCTGTTGTTGCTGTTGTTGCTTTTATTGCTGCTGTTGTGGGCCACGTAAATGTCAGCAAAATGTTTTCATTTGTCAGTAACAAAACGAGCCAACAGACCGTGCGGAATGTAAGTCGCCCTTGTTGCCCAGTCCTTGTACTCGTCCCGGTTCTCACGGCCGTAAAAAGCAATTCAAATTGTAATTATGTCGTGAAGGCATGAATAATGTTGTCTGGACTGGAAGTGTAAGTGAACTTATTAATGTGCCCTGCCGTGCCGTGCCGACTGCCCTGGCACGCGATGAGAGAGTGTTACGAGTGAGATACTAGAGAGACACACACACACACACACACACACGTGCTTGCACAGTGCCAGGGGCTGATGGAGAGTTACTCTCTGTCATCCGCAGTGACGCACTTAAAGGTTTTGGACACTGCTCAAGTATCAAAGTGTCCAAGTGTCCAACTGTCCAAGTGTCCAAGTGCTCAACTATTTGAGGCGTCGAGTGGGTTAAGTGCAGATGAGCAGTTCGCCAAGGTTTCGTCTGTCTGGAGTTCGACTGAAGTTAATGGCAGCCATAAAGCAAAGATGAAACCAGTCAAAAGTCATGTAAGTCATTGCGCTCATGACTCTAAATAATTTATCCTTCGACTTGTACGGCAATTTACGATACAAATGCCCAACGCGCGGCACTTAACAGCAATTTATTTACCCGAAAAAAAAAAATGAAACGAAAAAGAATGAAGAGACGAATAGAGTGGACAAGTTATAAAGTCGCGCAAGTGCCTGAAGCTGCAACTGGAAGTATCTTTTATCCTATACTGAATACGTGAGTACTCTATTAAACATATCTCAAGTAAACTTAACAATGCAGAAGTTTATCAATTTTATACCCTTCGACCATTGTAAATGGTCAAAAAGGATATATTAACTTTGTCAATATTATGTTTGTAACTGTTAACAGAATAACAAACTACTTTGAGTTAATGTATCTTTTTCTTGCTGATAGATATCTCTTCAAAACTTAGATAATATCGAGCTAAATATATTGTCTATAAGCTGCCAAAGTTTAATGGCAATCAATGCATTCTATCTATGTTTATTCATTCTTCATCTGTTTAGATAAGACTTAAGCCTAAAGAGTCTTATCTTATAAGCTGCTCCCTTATTTCCTCCTTCAGTCTCTGCTGCTCTGCCACTCGAACATGCTCCCAGTTAGGGTATCTGTGCATTAAGTGCCCCTTGACGTGCGGAAACTCGAAATGAAACAATTAAAATGCGTAATGAGGCAGAGAACTGGCCGAGGTTGGCGTCAACGAGGCACAGGATCTGCCTGCAAAAGTTCATGTCGTTTCGCTGGCCTCGTCGGCAAACAACAACAAGAAAAACAAGAGCAACCAATTTGAATAACTCAATTAATAAGAAGGCGCACAAAGGGCAATAACAACAACGACAAGTGAATATTTTAAAGAGATTTTGCTCAGCAAAAAACACAGTTTTTTATTCGCCTTTGACCTTTGCAAGGCGCAAATTGATAAAATTCTTTCTTTCTGCTTTCTGTTGTAATAAGAGAATAAAACAAAACAAACAGAGAAAGAAAAAGAGAGAGGGAGAGAGACTGGGAAAGAGAAAGAGAGAGAGAGAGAGAGATAAGCGAAAATCATTTTATTTCAATTATGGAATGAAATAACAGAATCGCGAGAATTTGCTGGAGAAAGTTATATTAAATATTCATTATATTTAATAATCTACATGCCAAAACGACTCGGCCGGAAAGTGGATTCCGCCTCACACACACACACATACACACACACAGACACCCACATACAGCTACAGATACAGTCGGCAGTTTTCAAGTTCGTTGGCTATTTGGCCATATCGACGGCATAATTCAAAGCACATTTATGGAGAGCGAGTGGAAAAGTTTGTCAGAGCTCGAAAGATACAAAGAGACTAGAGAAAGAGAGGAGAGAGGAGAGAGGAGAGAGGGGGGTGTGTGGGCTGTGGATGAGGTCGCGAGAGAGTCGCACATTTTATATGCTAGCGAACATATTGAATTCCAATTTGGCGCTTCAAAGTTAACGTGCTGCCATTACATTAAACGTGATGAGAATTAACAGCTTGTCAGGCTTGTGAGAAAGTGTTCGTAGGACACACACTTATGCCTGCGAAAGGACACAAAAGGCGCACGAGGCACGCTTGTGTGTGCCGTGTGTGTGTGTGCGAGTGTGGCGCGTGTGTGCTGTAGGCGTGGCCATGGCAACGCCTGGCCCTTTCGCCAACACTAAATTCAATTTGATGGTCTACAAATAATGCTGAGTGTCTAATTATTTTCCTGTTCCGGGCCAGAGAAAGGGGGGGGAAGAGCCGAGCACATTTAATCGATTGGCCAGGCTATAACGCACAGCTAGGCCAGCTTATTGAATACAAGATTGCTGTGCATACGCTGCGTATACGCAATAAGCCACATGCCATAATTGCCTGCCTCCCCCCTTCCCAGCAGCATTGCGGCAAAAAGAAATTAACTATGCAAATCTCGCACATGCTAAACTGCAGCAATTTCAGAGCACTTAAGAGCACACTTTGTTCAGTGCGATAGATGTACCATATATAAATTATTATAAATTATATCAATTGAAAAAGGTTTTACATACTTTTAGTTACTTTAGCAGAATCATTGTAAAACCCTTTTGATTGTTTTCCATTTGTGCAACACTCGCTTACAGTTAATGCCAATTTAATGATTTAATTAGATTCTGTGGTTAAATGGCACGAGGCACTACAAAAATGAACTGCGAATGCGATTGCGGAATCAAATTTGATGGAATTCGATGGCAACCGAATGTGGCAATCAAACTAAACTAATTTAGATCAAATTTGCGAATTTGCCACATGTCCAAGGGACGACGGTGCTGTACAAATGGCAACATAATGAGTGCCATTAAATGAACAAAATTGGATACCGCACACTCACACACACACACAGAGACAAATTGATACAATTGCAAGCAGTTTTTTTTCGACTTAGTTTGCAATTTGTCATTTCGTGCGCATTTTAATGCCAATTTAAATTTGAATTTTTGCTACCGCAAAGTCAATAAAACAAAGTTGAGAGAACAGGCAAAAAACAGAATGTAGAGAGAGAGGGAAGGGAGGGAGGGGGAGTGCGGAGTGGTTAGAGAGAAACCAAGTTAATAGAGCGAAGGAGAAAAAGTTGGCAATTCTGTTGAATTCGAGTGGAGCCAGAGCAAAACCAGTTTATGACACAAAAAGCCACAAAGGCCACGGGAAAGTGGGCCGTATACACAAAAGAAATGTCTCCCTCCCCTCTCTCTTACTCCCCTTGGCAATGGTCATGCTAATGTGAAACGGAACGGAGGATAGCAGCAGAATGGAAGCAAAGAATGTGCCAAAGGGGTTGGTGAAAACTTGTGGTCAGCAGATAAAATGTATAAGAAATTGAAAGAGCCAGTACACAAGTGGCCAAAGGTCCTGGCAATGAAGGATTGTGCAATCAAATGCATTGACGCCGCTACTAACGAGTGTCCAGTGTCCTGCGGTCCCACGTCCTCTCCCCCACTCCCACTCTGCCAGTGTGCTGCGTCCTCTGCCTGGCAAGCCCTGGGACCCAGTTGCATTGTCTTGCAAATTGATTTTGTGGCCAGACTGCAGGATCGACAACGCCAACGACGACGACGACGACGACTACTTGCCAAACGGGGTCAACAGTTTGCTAAACAACATTGCGCTTACATGACAACAACAAAACTATTTGGCATTTTTTGCTTGTGTTGCCACAGATTTATTGGCCTGCCCAGCGCACAGACAGACAGAGAGAGAGCAGTTCTGGCAACAGTTCGAATCGAATTCGACTGCACTCGAATTATACCATAAATTGCATTCCCCACAGCGAAATGTACAATTAAAGTGAATATAATGGAAATTAATAGTAGGCATAGATCTTCTAAAAGGTATCTTCAAAGCATGGAGAATATTTGGCATATTTCCTATGACAAACGATTAAGAGATAACTGTGAACTCTCCCGTCTCCCTTCTCGCTTTAGTCTTAAATCAACTTTGGTGCTGTATTTATATTAATTAAATACAAAACAAAATGCCAAGCAATAAATATAAATAAAATGGTATTATTTAAATGCGCTGAGAATGCTGCTTTCTGCATTTTAAACATGGCACAGAACTTGCACGAAGACTTGTTTCAAATTCCACAATTTTTTGGCTGACTCAGAAAGTTTTGCCGGCGAGGAATAACTGCACAATTACTGCTGTAAGTGTGTGTGTGTTTGTGCCTGTGAATGTCTGTGTGTGTGTGTGAATGAAAACTGTTATTACAAAGTTGAATTTGCAGTTGGTATTTTGCTTGCGTCTCTATCTCGGTTGTTGCTCCGCCTCCGCCTTCACCTCCACCTCCACCTCCACTTGCCTCGTCTACACGTTGTTGCAATTGTGAGGTTAACTGCTGAATGAAGAAACATTTTGTAAAGCTCAGCTTAAAGATGTTTTCTCCCCTTCTCTCCTGCTTTGTTCCCTTCTCTCTCTCTCTCCCGTTTTGCTCTGTGTGCCTGCTAACGAGTTTGTAAGAGCAAAGAGAGAGCTAAGACTAGCTAAACAAAACAAAGACCAAGAGACGCAGAGCCTCAACAAACACAACCTGCACAAGTGCTTTATATGTACTCTGTATAGGTATACTAAGTGCCCTTCCCTTCGCCCCACTTCTTGCTGCTGGGCAGTAATCAAATTGTGCAGGTTACACCTATACGTATACGTAATGTTCTATTGAGTGCACATTTTGGACACGCGCGTGATTTTAATGCTTATCAATAATACTTAACCCCGGGAAACAGGTGTACAAATTTCACTGGCTTTACCTCCACCCTTCTGGGCTGTGTTTATGACTGCTGTACCCCGTCCCCAGCATGCCAGTCACACCCTCGGGCTAAGCTAGGCAGCAGGCATATAAAAATGTATGGATTGTACGTGCTGACTGAAGCAGCGGGATAAGTAATGGTACGGATAGATTCCACACGGTTTCATGGCTTCACAATTTTATATGAAATTCATTTCGAATTTCTCTCGATTGTCGTTCGTCTGCCCGTTTGACAAGTGCTCTCTGATGTTTTTCAATTAAATACAAGTTGATAGTTTTGCGGTTTATCACGAGATTGAGTTGCCGCAATCATTAACAGACTGCACAAAGGAATCTGCTGCAGAAGTTCATCTCGCTGCCAGTACTATCAAATTGAAAGTGCTGTTTAAGTTAAGCAACTGACAACTGGCCAGCTGAAGGTAGTCTACATATGGCAGAGGGATAACTGCTCCTGTCTCTCGCAGTTGAAAGACCTGCACGTTCCTTCACCCCTTGGCCAAATCGCTCTCAATATGCTAATGCGCTGAATGCCTGACTCGACTGAAGATTTCCATTATATCTGAGCTATCGAATCAGCCGCACATTCACATTCAGCTACACTCGTTCTCTGTCTGTCTCGTTGTCTCTCCGTCTGTCTGTCTCGCTGTCTCTCTGTCTGCCTGACTGCGCGTGTGTTTTGGCAATGTCAGAAATAATAACGCGAGATAAACAAGCGCAATTGACATGCAAATACAATTTTCGGATAGGCCAAGATACATATTCGTAGACGCAGATGTTGAAGAGCGTATCCAGCAGGGAATCCCGGCGCCAAGCGCAGCAGCAGCTGTACACAATGCCCCTCCCCTGCTCTCTCTCTTTAACTCTCTTCAACTTTCCCCCTTCGAATGCCAAATCAAATATTTTGCAATGCTTTTGTTTTTAGCTTCGGCTTTGGCTGCGAAACAAATATAAAATATTTGTTCATTCGTCTGCTTTTTGTGTCCCTCATCCTCTCGCACCCCCTCTCTCCCTTCCTCTCTCTCTGTTGCTTTCATTTTGTTCTTGTTGTCGGGTTGACACAAGAAATCACAGCACGCTGAGAGTTAGCTGGGCCTGAGCTCGTCTCCGATTGTGGCAACCTGCCCCGACACAAACAAAACCAAATTGAAGACGTCAGCTAAATGTTGCCTCTATATGTATAGACACATGACAGAGACAGGAAATGAGTGTGAGAGAGAGACAGCCTGTATGGACGCACAGATTTATGCATGTTAAACCACACGCACTGGTAAACAAGTTCAATTAGCATAAATTTCGGGCATTTCTATGGCCCAGTTTATTGGCAACGTTTGCGTTTTTATGTTTATGATATTTGGGGCCAATTGTCTATGCCATCCATGTTATTATAACTGTTATCATTGTAAGTCCCTCCCTCTCTCTCTCTCTCTGTCTGTCTGTCTCACTCTCGCTTGTGGTTGTCAGCGTCCAACTTAATTTACTAATTGTTTTCATTAATTAGTGCGCACAGTTTGTGGGGCGCTTATCTGCTTAGCCGGACACTGATTAGACGAGCGAATATGTTGCCAGTCAGCACAGCAATTCGCTGCCTTATCTATGGCAACTGTATGTGAGTGTGTGTCTCTCTATCTGTCTCTCTGCCTGTCTGTCTGTGTGTGAGTGTGTGTATGTGTTTGCTCAATGACCCACTTGAGGAACGCCTACTCGACTCTCCTATGCCACATGACGCAAGAAAGAAGCTGAAAAGCGCACGTTGGCAAGGCAGACATTGGTTGTGCGACTTCAAAATACACTTTGCAGAGCAGAAGAAATGGCAGAAGAAGGCGTGACTGAGCCCACAAACTGTTTTTAATTTTAATCAGTGTCAGCATCATCAGCCAAGTCCATACAGTGATGTCTGTCTATCTGTCTATATGACCGTCTGTACATCTATTGTAGATATCTGAGACTATAAGAGCAAGGACTGCTAAAAATAAATGAAAAAATGTCTAAATTTTGCATACAAATTAAATTAAGATTTTGGCCACACCCCCTTCTGCCCACGTAAATTAATAAAACCCAAATTCTCAGCGTAATATTGATGCAAATAATTTCTCTAAATTTAGTTGCAATCGAAAAATAAACATAGAAATTATTTAAGATACTATATCATAGAGATACTGATTTTCAAGTTTCTCCCTGCAAAGTATGCAACACAAAATTTGCTTAATATATTGTATTTGCTGAAACTTTCTGAATTGGAGATTTATTATTAATTATTTTTATAGTCACTAGGAATCAATTAATACAACAAAAAAAAAAAAAAAACTAGGAATCGTTGAGTTCTTTCTGAACTTAACCTAATGTGTAGCTTAAAAATAGTATTATGGATAATGTGCCTTAATAATAATATACAAAAATTTACATTTGAGGGATTATGCAGATATCTTACGGGTAAGGAGTTCATGGGAATGTATTCTTTTCACACGTCGGAGTGAAATATGGTCGACGAGATCATTCGCAATATATTTAAGAAGTCTTTTTTGTCACGAGGGTATCGGTTATATCTCAGTAAATTACACTTGACTATAGCTTTCGCGCTTCTTGAAAATATTTGTAAACATTCACTTTTTCTACTTTGTTACATAACTCTTCATAAAGTCGTTTCATCCTGCCTTGTGCAAGTGCATGAAGACCTGCAGATGTTGCCTATGGCGCTGCTGGGGCAGTCAAAACGGTCGGCAGCTTAAGTTTCTACTTCGTTAGCTCTCTAGCTGAAATGCACTTGATCAAAAATGGCGCGTTGAGAAAATTTTCAGAAAAAAAAGAAGAGCCAAAACGAGTTGGACTAAAGTGCCAGCAAACAGCAAAGATTGTGGAGGAGGGGGATGAAGTAGTGCAAGGGCATGTGGATGAGCCAGAGAGAGCATGGTTGGCAAGGGGGATAAGAATGTGGATAGTCTTGCAGCTGGCAAGTCTGCCATGCCACATGTCGGTTTCGATTGAGTGCAGTTGACCTATTTCACACAGATTTAAGCCTGGCCTTACTCCAGAACAGACACAGACAGACTGACAGACAGAGAGAGAGAGAGAGAAAGAGAGAGAGAGAGAGCGACAGACAGGCTGGCGGTCAAAAAGTAGCAAATTTTCATCAGCATCGAGTTGATGATGTCTTTCTTTTCCGCCCCGAAGGTGATGCTTGTAATTGCAAAAGTTCAATGCTTCCAGTCAAACTGGAAGCTATCCACGAGCATGGCAAGGGGGGAAGGGAGGTGTGAGGAGGAGGTGGAACGACATGGAGTCAAGTTCAGGCAAAGTGGCCAAGGCTGATTATGAGCAGCAACCTCAACTGAGCAGACAAAGTGCCCCGGGGTGCACACATCATTAGTTGGGGCCAGTTAGCAATTTAATTCACTTGTCTGGGGTGTCCAGTGAGGCTGATGAATCTCCTGTCCATATGCCAGGCATACATACATACATATGTGCATTGTTAGTGAAAAACTGCGAAAGTTTTGCAAGAGCAATTTAAAATGGATGAAAAGTAGCTTGCGATGCTGAAGAGGGCGAGGGAGGACGAGGCAGAGACGCCTCATTTACATTGCCAGTTTTGGTTTATGCTTTTTCAGTTTTGCTGCACAGTGTAGATGGAAATAGTTATATAATATTCATTAAGTGGGTAACTTGAACTTTTTGCTTTTTGCTCTTAAAACATTACTCATACGCCGCATTTGCCTGCTGGCAGACATCATTTGCAGGTTTAGACTGAAATTGGATTTGTACGAGCTGCGCAGTCTGAATGGAAATTCAAAAGACGCACTTACATTCATATATGTATGCTACACACACGTGTGTCTGTGTGTGTGTGTGTGTGTGCGCACTTGGCTAAGATTTGAGCCCGGCCCTGGCCCTGGTAATGGTAACTGGCAGTGCTCATAAGTAAACAGGCCTGTGACTTTGGTCGGATTACTTATTAAAATGCGCACGTGTCGACATGCAGCGACGCCAAGTGGTAGTTAGAGATACCCCTCGCACCACGTTGAACATGTATGCAGGCTGGCATTACTCATACGCCGCATGGCTCCACGCATGACGAAAGTTTTGCTTGCTATACGCACGCGAAAAATCAATTATTAAAATGGAAATATTCTTGTTTGCTCGGGCCACAAATTAAAATGCATATGGCAGACGACAACACAAATAGGGCGGCCTGCCCTTGACTGTCGTGGGCGTGGCAGCAGTTGCAGTAGCGCCCTTTTAACTAACTAACAATATTTGTTGGCCAGCATCAAGCGTGAAACTTTGGCAACATTTTTAATCAATTTGTGCACAATTCCGAAAAGCGTCGCAGGGCCTGAGAGTGAGAGAGGGAGAGAGAGAGAGGCAGAGAGAGGGACACAGCGGTGGAGGGGGAGGAAGAAGCGTAAAAAATATGACAGAAAATACTTTAAGCTTGACGCGTTGCCCTCTCAAAAAGTGCAAGAAATAAATATAAAAAAATCATAAAGCGTTTGTCACAAAAATGCAAAAACAAAAAACAAAAAAAAAACGGTAAGAATGAAAAAGAAATGAAAAATAAACTGGGAAAAAGGCGAGTAAAAAACACAACTATGCCAACATGACACGCAAAGAGAAAAGTTATTGCACACACACGCAAGGACAACACACACATACATGCACACACACACACACACACGCACACACACAGGCACACATGCACGCTTGGTTTTTGTGAGTTGCAGGCTAATTTAATTGCGAGCGCGAAAAGTTTTGTGGCACGCGTAGAATTTGTGAAAAGTTTTAAATGCATATTTTGCAGTTGTCTTGAGTAAACAATTCCCGATTTATTAGGCCTTTGAAATGCGCCAATTAATTAATAATTACTTTGCAACGGATTAAGAGTTGCTACATCGACATAAGCGTGTTCATTGCCAGAGCAAGTTAATATTGAAGAACATGTTGAATGTCAACTGAGAATTGTCAATTAAAGTTTTGTTTTGTTGACTTTGCACGGCGATTGATGTAGTTTGCAAGTTACACTGTGCAACAAGAGTGTGTACAGGGGAAACCGATGAAGAATTTAGAGCTAACAAAATATAAAAATTTAAAAATATATATTTTTAATTAATTTTGAATTTTTCATTTTAAAATATAAGTCTTAAACATTTTTTTTTTTAATTTTAATTAATTTTAATTTTATTTCAAAAAAAAAAATATAAAATTATTTTACTTTCAAGTCGACTGCTTTAGTTGATGTTAAATAAATAAATAAAAAAAAAAAATTAATAAATAAACAAATAAATAATTTTTGCTCCTTTTGTAGCACAGTGTGCACAGTGTTGAGACACGTAATTAGTTTCTCAGTTTCGCTTGCAGATATAAAATATATATTAAATTATCAGAAAAGGTATTAAGTTGATATTATGTATGTACACTTGGCCCAGGCAAGTAATGAAACTCTGAATAAATTATGAATTCGTCTAAGGCAGCGGCTTATTCGCTTTGCTCTTAGCGGATTTGCATGGCAAATGTTAAGTGCAAAGCGAAAAATAAACCCATAGATATGTCCATGTCTATGTGTCTATGTGCGTGCGTGTGTGTGTGGGCTTGGCTAAAAGAATTTGTTTGCCAATCCGCCCGAGGGATGTTCTACGCTAAAGTCCAATACTCCATGTCGGTCATTAAAGTTATTGCTCTGCAAAGTCTGCAACTTATCGCGATCGTTTGATGTTCCACACCACACACACACACACACACACAAACACCCTTCGCATTCCGAGCAACTTTTAAGCAGCTTACTGGCCACAACCCTAGTGGCAGCGCTAGCTTGTTTACTTGCTAAAATAAATACTGAATACTGAATACGGTATGCGTTGCTGTTTGGAATTGTTTAAGCCAATTTGACAACACTTTAAGCTACAACAAGCTGAAGAAGAAGAAGCAGAAGAAGAAGAAGTGAAATAATTTACGTTATTTAGAGCGAAATTACTTGGCAAACTGGAAACAAAGGCAAATGCTTTTTGGTCATTAATCTTCATAATTTTTTATTGCCGCTGCTGTTCTCAAAAGTTTTTTACGCCCCACACACAATGTCCAGCGCACAAAGGCGAATGGAGTTTCAAGAGGATAAGGCGATAAGCAGCAGAAGTAAAACTTGCAGAGCACTATGGAAAAACAGATGAAGAAACAATTAGTGCGAATGTTTTTGGTAAATAAAATAAACTAATGGCATATTCTATATAGCATAGCATTCTCAATAGATTTCCTGGAATTTTAATCTCACATTCTTTTTTTTTTTATCAATATTCCACTGCAAAAGTTTCTCGATCGCACACACCCTGTCAAGTTGGAAAAAAAAAACAAATAAGAAGCCAAAATTGCGAGAGATTTACGCACCAAAACTGTAGCCGAAACTTTTGCCGCAAAACATGAAACAAAACAACAACAACAACAAAGAGAGGGAGGAGTAGAAAAAGGACGACGACAGCAACATAATTGACTTATTAAGGCAAATGAGTTTAGCCAAACGCAACTCGAGAAATGAATTGGCTTTGCTTTGGCAGCGCGGGCTGCCATTGAAGTTAATTTAAAGTGGCCCGACGTCCGAAAAGTGCTCACAGCACTGTGGCTAAATAAATAATGCTTTATGTGCTAAGTGGGCCTGAGTGTGCTGCTGTGTGTGTGTGTGTGTACAGCGAATTACATGGCACACATGGCGTATGCGCAGTATTTGTCTGCTTTGAGTTCGGTTATTAAAATGCACACAACACACTCACACTCACACAGCAATAACAACTGCAGCCTGGCCCAGGGGACAGCCAGTGGGAGCGAGAGAGTGATAGAGAGAGAGAAAGAGAGGGAGGGAGGGTCGCTCCCTCATTTATGTGCAGCTGTTGTTAGTGCGCTAATTTCGCTAAACATGCAAATCACATGTACCACGAACAACACGCGTTCTGCCCAGGCCACGCCCAGGCGTCGCCCTTCCCTTTGCCTGCGTTGCTTGCCCCCAAGCAGATAGCGGCAGCATGGTTTGCACTTCAGTTCAAGCTGTTGTTGCGGCCCTGGCACGCGATGTTGGCGCCTTAGGCATTTGCCTTGCAGGTTGTCATTACGACAAAATTGTGCGCTGAAGTACTTAATAACAAGTGCAACACAATGTGGCGCACAGTCAAACATACACACATACACACACACACACATACGTGCATGCAGTACTAATACATATGTAGTTGATATACTGACAACAGTGTTGCCAGCATTGCGACAACGTGTCGTATTAGCAACGTGTTGAATTTTCAATGATTTGTAAGTGCATGTGGCGCCCTCTTCAGGCTGAACCATGCTCACAACACATTGCAACATTTTACTGTTGCACTCGCCTACTTATGCGCAAGGCATCTGCTGCGTCTTCTGGGGCGCATTCAGAGCGAGCAGCTGTCGCTGCCAGTCAGCGAGCGTATTTTTAAACAGCTTGGCAGGTGGTCGAGGGGGAGAAGGGGAGGCGAAAGTGGTGCGAAGAGAGACTTAAAATAATGGCGAAATATTTGAGATTTAATTATAGATACTTTTGCATCTACTGATTGGCAGTTTACATAGTTTGTGGCCTCTGCCACGCCTTCTTCTGCCTGTTAATACATTTTCGATTGGCATAAGATTCGAAGAGCCTTCTACCTTATGGTTAGTGGCTATAGACTTCACAGTCAGCTTGGTTCTTTTGAAGACATGGCTTTCCCTTTTTCTGTTTTTAGTTCTTTCTTTTACTTTAATATTTATAAGATTCCTTTGTATCCGAAATACACTTTTGTTTCTGCAAATTACTTTTGTATGCGATAGTTCTTTATCTTTTAGTTACCACTTTTTTTTTTTTTTTTAATTATTAGAAGCTTAATAATAATAATACAAAAAAAAAAAAAAAAAAAAAAATTATTAGAAGCGGTGAATCCATACAATGCAGTACTAGTAACATAACAGCGCAAATCAAAAACAGAAAAAAAAAAAAAAATAAAAAATTTAAAAATTTAAAAATTTTAATTTTAAAAAATTTAAAAATTACTAGCTTAATGCTCTTCAGGTGACAAGGAGTACATTCTCAACAGCTTTACAAGCCCATATCTCCGTTGACCAACACTAATTCAAGTACATTGATAATGCAATTTTGTATTCGCATTGAGATATGCAAGTCGTAATAGAGACGCCTACAGCAAAGAGCAACGATGTTTGCATTCCTCGCATGTTGCGGCATTTGTCTGAAATGCCTGAGCATGCACGAGCATGTCCGACTGCGGGAAGCTGCCGAAGCTTGCTGAAGTAGTCCCACATCAATGCCAAAAGACATTTACCACAAAAAAGAACAACAACAGCAGCAGCAGTAGTAGCAACAAAACAACGACAGCTGCAGCGAGCAACGGCAGCAGCTGCAGCTGAACAAAGCTCGATATCCTTGTCCGGCATTGCGGTGGCATGTGGGAAATGCTGTACAACTGCTCTGATGTTGCTGCTGCTCCTGCTGCTGCTATTGCTACTGCTGCTGCTGCTGCTGTTGCTGCTACTGCTGCGCTGCTGTTTTATGAGAGGCAGATGAAGAAGCTGCTGCCGTTGCCCAATTGGACTCGCACTCTTTGTACTTCTTTTGCGCACTCTCCCTCGGCATCTTTCTCCACGTCGAGCTGTGCGTGATTTTATGTCGTTCATCTGCTGTTGTCGCTCTTGTTGTTGATGTTGTTGTTGATGTGGCTGCTGCTGCTGTTGTTGCTGCTTATGGCCATTTGGCAGGCTGCACGAAAAACAAAATTAAACAAAAACAACCACGGGCTACAACGAGCATTTGTTGTGAATTGAAAAATTTTCTTTTTATATGCGATGGCAATAGCAGCAGCAGGAGAAGCAGCAGCAGCAGACAATGCAGAGGAGATGGAGAGGCAGCAGCAGCAGGAGCAGCAGCAAACGTTGCCTAGTTTTAGGCGCAGCCCGCAGCCGACTCAACGGGCAGCTGAGGATAACTGCCTGCTGCTTCGGGGGCTGCTTCACTTATTTTGGCACAATTTAAATGCGTCGTCTGTTGTAATTTTAAGCAAAATTGAAATCGTCTTTGCCTGCTCCCTCTCCTGCTGCCACCCCTGCTGTCTTTCTCTGGCAGCATAAAAGCAAGTCCTCAATGCAGTTCAGCCTGCTCCAGGCTGGCTTCCCACTTCCACCCACGCCCCAGTGCTGCCCGAGCTGCCTTTGGCGCTGCTTTGTGTTATTTCACTTTTGCGCTTAAACGTGAATTTATATTCAATTTGTTTTCTTCTACAGGGTGTGCGCTAATCCTCCCCATCCCCACACTCCATTGCCACATGAATTTGCAGCAATTTCTAGGCAAAATATCTGCAGATCTTTAGAGAAACTTCTGAGAATAATTTGACAATTTCAATTGAAATTAGACAATTCATTTATAAATTTAGCATTATACTCCTTCTTGGCTGCGTACAGGGTATGCTGAGTTTGGAAATTTTTGCATTGCTGACTGCTGTCAGCCCAGGCCACTTTCCGTTTCCCAAGCACGCTTCTATACAATTTCAGTCATCGTCAACTTTCAACATGAATGATAATTGAGTTTGCTGCTCTTGTTGATATTGTTGTTGCTGTTATTGTAGTTGTTATTGTAGTTGTTATTGCTGTTGTTGTTGCTGTTGTCCGGCTATTAGAGCATGCTTTATATGGCTGGGGAAAAGCAAACAATGGCCCCGCCGAATACAAATAATACCAGGCAGCTTTATTTCCAAGTTGTTGTTGTTGCTATTGTTGCAGTTGGTTTGCTGTTTATTGTTGTGGCATGCAGAAAAAAAGAATGAAAATTGTAACCAGCAAAGAATTGTAACTGAACTCAAGTGTTAAATGCCCTGTAAAAAGTAAGGAAAGTGCAGCATTGATATGCATAAGGTTTTCCCGAAAGACAGAGAAGGAGAGGGAGAGATAGAGTACCTTATTTTGCTTTTAACTATACATATAAATTTTAAATATAATATATTTCCATTTAACTAATATACCCAATTTTGAACAACAACTAGACAAGCAGGGTATACAAATATAAAACCCTCCTTGTATTCACCTAGTTTCAGCAAAAGCAGCGCATAAATATAGTACACTTCTTTAGCAAACCTTTGCCTTCAGCCCATATACCCCTTTTTCTGCATTTCCAACAAGTGCAGGGTATACAAATAGCAAAACAAAACGCAAGCGCAACGCGAAAAGCGCTTGACCAATGAAAATACCAAAAACATGAAGGCTTAATAAATTAGTTTCCCCCCACAAAATGCGGCCGTAGCTTTAAAATGCATAAAGCAAAATTGTGATAAGCGCACCGCCGATCAAATGTCGACGTGCGGTGGGAGAGAGAGAGAGAGAGAGAATGGAAAGGAGAGAGAGAGAGAAAAAGAGAAAGGTATAGCAAGAGAGAGGGAGTAAGGGAAAAAGGCAGAGGGAGTGGCATGGAGTGTGTGCTGACCTAAATTGCTATAGTTTAATATTGAAACCATAATTTGGTTGGCAATAACGATCCCTGGTCGCTGCGATTAGAGACACGGTGCATAGCTGCCGATACTGACCCCATTTATGAGCAAAATCATTGTGGCACTTTGGCGAAAAACTAAAGTGGCCAATCATGAACTAAATAAACAATTAATTTACATTTTCAAGTTATTCAACTCATTTGTTGGGCAAAAAACGTAAGTTATTTCTATTTCAATTTTTTGAAATATTTATGTAATTTTGTATTCTAGTTAGGTGAGAAATATTTGACATAATTTACACATATTTCACATTCATTTGTTATGTTAAGATACAATGTTATGATGTACGGATTCTTCACTTAATAATAATACAAAACAAAAAAAATAAAATATATAAATAAATTTGCCGCTTTTAATTCCATCTCAGCTTTAATGGGCATCCTCAACGAGCAGAAGCTGTTCCATTGAGCACGAGTGAGTGTAAGCACACTTGCGTGCCTAATACCCCCGCCAGCACTTGTGCGCACAGGTAAATGTTCAATCAATATTTGTGTGAACAGCGTATGTATATGTGTGTGTGGACTGTGCTCATCAGTTGTTTTTGGCCAGTGGCAAAATTATAATGGGAATATGTAAAAATCGAACAAGTTCTGGTGAGTTGTTTTTTTTTGGTCAGAGACCGCAAGCGTGTTGTGTAAAATATTACTAAATCCATTATTTTAATTACAACTGGCAAACAGACAAGCACCGACACACACACACACACAAACACACACACATGCGCACACACAGATAGTCACACTCGCATTGGGAATGCAAAATGCAATTATTTGCCAATTGCGGTTGCCGTAATTCGCATCGATGTGTGCGCTCACTGCAAGCGACATCGGCAACGACAGCGAAAGCGACGGCAACATCGCCATCAATTTGTGTCTAAATTAATTTTCCATAATTTTATGATGTTTTTGCTGCGGTCACTGCCAAAATCGGCAACCACTCGACACCACTTGACGCCACTCTGACTCGACTAGCTAAACCTTCGTGTGCAATTAAAATCAGCATGTTGAGTGCGATTTGCAGCACAAAGCCGACCAGAGAACACCCTACGAATGGGCAAAGAGGGGGCAAGGATTGAGGCAAGGATTGGGGCAAGGGTTGAGGCAAGGGTTGGGGGCAGGGACGTGGCTTGGTGTCGTTGGCGGCGGCGTGGCATGTGCAAAGTTTAAATTGCCCATGCGCGTGTAATGAATTCGTGAATAATTTATCACCTCAGTTGGTTGGGCTGTGCAAGAGGTTATGAGGACGGCGATAAAGACAAACACAGAACAGAACAGAACAGAAGAGAAGAGAACACACAGAAGAACACTTGGCACATCAATCCGCACGTGTGTGGCGCATTCACGTCGTCTTTACCTTTTGCCCACAGACTGCAGACAGCAAGACAAAAGAACCCATTGAGCAGGAGATGTTGGCGGAAGGAGTGGGGCAAGCTGAGGTGGCAATTGTCGGGGTAATAGCTTTCAGCTGAATTTCTGAATAAGCAACACCGTCACAAGAATTGAAATTAATTAGCCGTGCAATATTCATAAATCGCTGGTGAATCATAAAGAAAAGCTTTAAGTTGTTGACTCAGTCATCTTAAAGTTCTGCCATCGATGGCAGTAGAGTAACTGTAAATTGGGGATGTACCTAGGGGAATGTCTACTAAAAGCAGCCACAATTTCAGCTACTTCTCTCTCACGCCGTGCATCATTGCGCTGGAGAACGCATCAAGTGCATTAGAGTTGCTTAATAATTCAGCAGCTGATTTTACGCTGCACCTTGTCAAACTCCTAAGCAGAGGGAGGAGGAGTTAGACGAAGCCAGTCTGCTAATTTAGCTGGGCGTTTCAGGGTTGTTGCTGCTGCAGTTGCTGCAGTGAAGTGCTGGGGCGTTAGCAACTTGTACGTCCGTCCAAGTTGGTGAGAAATGCGAGAAGCTGTTTAGTTAAAGGCAAAGAGCTGCTTGGGTCCGAGGCAAGTGTTGGCGAGGGGACTTCAACAAACACTTGGGCGGGAGTTGAGACTGACTTGGCCCAAGGCAAACAATCGCAATTGCTGTAGGCAAATGACAGTCCACGAAGCCGTCGTGGGTGTGTGTGTGAAAAGTGAATAAATAAAGATTGTCTGGCTTGCTTAAGGTGCAACAAAAACTAAAAATATGCACTAATGCTACTGTTCAGTGTACTCCATTGTGATATACCATACTCGATAACCATCTGACCAACACTTTTTTTTTTTTGTGTATTATTACCATTAAGTGAAGAATACGTAATATTGTATCTTAACATCACAGGGTGAGAAATATTCTTAAGAATTACGAAACACTATAACAAAATAAGTGAAGCAGGAACATAAGTGAAAAATGTTTACTGTTATCCAAATGTCTTGGCAACTCACCAACACTATTACTCAAATATATAGCTTTACCGTAATTTGTGTGGCATACTTTGTGGGGCTTGGAAATCGACTCTTCTTTGAAATTATTTCTTAAATAACTTCTATGTTAATTGTCCGATCGCTAGCAAATTTTCAACTATCATTTAGGCGCGGACAGTCATTGTGTTCAGCAAAAATGAGCTGCCCTGCATTATAATAACATTTGAAATTCGTGTTTTATTGATTTACGGAGGTGGAAGGGGGCGTGGCCAAAATCTAAACTTCATCAGCTTGCATCAGACTTGGGTATATAGACTTGACAGCCTTTTACAAGCTACAATATACACAAAGGAAGCATTAAAAAAAACCTTGACCGATAGTTGCCGATAGTTTCTAGTCACCATAAATTTCTGTTCAATTTTCTTTGCACGAGTTTTTCTTCAACTCATTAGCGTATTGAGTGACTAAATCGACTCGGCTGTTGAGTCCCCTATGTTTACCGGGTATAACAAGCTATATTCTAAGGAAGCCTTAAAAAAACCTTGACCGATAGTTGCCGATAGTTTCTAGTTAAATTTCTGTTCAATTTTCTTTGCACGAGTTTTTCTTCAACTCATTAGCGTATTGAGTGACTGGAGTGGAGTGGACAAGGAAGTTATGCGAGGGCATAACTTGCCACGAGTATTAAGTTCTTATCAAACTTTGACTTGGTCTCGTTCTTCCACTAATAAATCTCCCAGCAGCAAGAAAGGAGAGAAGCTAAAAAAATATAGAGAAAAGTCTCTTGCACTTTGCTGGGCAACACTTTCTGAGCCGCGCTGCACAGCATAATTAACTAACATTTTTTCACTCTTCTCCTTCTTCTCTTCTCTCCTCTCGATAGTTTGATGGGGTGTGGGGGGGGGCAGGGAAAAGGGCAAACGCTATAATTACAGTTCACTGGCTGCCACTTCAAGCGAACACTCGTTGATTTCTTTTAATGAGCTGCCGCCGTGCCACGCCTACCGCCCGAAACTTGCTCGCGGAATGCGTTACTAATTATTTGTAATTTGCTTTGATTTCAGCTGCTGCTACTGCCTCTGCTCTGCCTCTGCTGCTGCAAGTTGCAGAGTGCCGCTTAAGCGCATTTACGTGCTGCACATTAATTGAAAACATAATAGGGGCGAGGGGTGCGCTTTTTGGAGTGTGGGGGTGGCTAATTGTTGTTGTTGTTGTTATTGTTGTGGTTGCTGGTGTTTCTTTCTCCATTTCTTATGCTTGAAGTCTTTCAGCGTGTCTGCAGTATTCATTAAATCATTTATGGTCGGCCAATTAAACATGCAATTAATACATCCACTAGGAAAGGAACACAAGCACACCCACACGTAAATATAAGTGTATAAACACACACAGCAAACTGACCTGCGGCTGTGTATGCCGCGTTCAACGTGGCCAGCCAACAATTTGGCGCACGCTGCGTATGAGTAATGCAGCCGCGAAAACAATGCCAAGCTCCCCTTCCACAGCGAGTAGGTGGACGGTGGCCTTCGATGTGTAAACTATTTTCGCGTGCAATATGCAAATTAAATAGATACGTAGCAAGCCCCTAAACATGCCCGCACATGGCCCACGCATTAGAGCCACGTTACGTGTTCGCATTCTTCTTCTATTTTTGGGGGAAATTTTTGCGCTGTTTTTCGGCTTTTATTCAGTTTTCTCCTCTATGTGTGTGTGTGTGAATGAAAATTGCAGTTTTGGCAAAATGGCGCAAGGTCTATCGAGTTAAACACCCGTGCACGGTGTTTATTGAGGTTGAGCAAACGCTGAACGGTGCAATTGGTGCAATTGGGTGACCAGCAGGGAAGGCATCTCTCTAGGATTGGGTGTGCTTGGCATTAGGGGAAGATATAATTAATTGTTATTGTCTGCAACAACAAGCAATGTTTAATTTAGCTATACTTTTAATGACTTTTTCGAGGTGTAGCATTAAGATTTTTTTTTATATCTAAATTAACTTCGCTTGTTCAACTGCCTTACTTAAGCTGAAGAAAGCACTTCTAGTTTGACTTTCAGTTAAGCTTATCACAAACTGTGTAGATATTTTACAGTTAGTCAAGTCAATTTCTGTCTTATAGAGTCAGTTCCCTCGTATTCTCTTCCCACTATCTCTCCAAGCAGCTCTACCTTTTCAGCCAATTAATGCTTAAATTCCATAACTAATTCTCGCATTGCAGCTGTCACTCGTGTATCTGAAAGCACAATTGCGTGTTTGAGTGCGTGTGTTATTGTCATAATGCCGCGCAACAAGAACAACAACAAAATGTGTGCAAAAGTAATGTGTTAAAATGAAAAATAGAAAGGAACAACACTGAGCAGCAACAGAGCCAGCAAAGCGGGATTAAAACTTATTTAGCGCTCTGAATATTTGTGTTGCCTTTGCTGTTTGTTTTTTTATTGTTTTTGTTTACTTTCTCTTTCCGTTTTCTCGTCGTTTTTTCTTGCAGCTTCCGCTTGTCGCTGCTCGTGCCATAAATTCAGGTAGCAAAGCGAGTGAGAGAGTGAGAGTGCGAGTGCGAGTGAGAACGCTCTCGCGGCTTGCTCGATATGCGAAGTACGCAAATAAAGCGAGTGCCATTGCACAGCTGCCTGTTTGCGTTGAAGCTTTACGGGGCGCTCTATCTGTGACTTGGCTGGCAAGTTATGCCAGCTATGCTGCCACACCTCCGCCACACTCCCTCGCTCTCCCACTCCCTCTCTCCCCCTCTTTCGCGCACTTTATAGCTGGACAATGCTAGAAGATAAATGTGATAAATGCGCAAGTGTTCAAATAGCGTTATAAGCTGACCACAAGCTTTGCCATGTTGTGAGCGTTGTGCACCTGGCTGTGTGCGTGTGTGTGTGTGGCTTAACTTGGCTAATGCATACACAAAAGATATGCAGGAATGTGCATGCGATAATGCCAAAGAGTTGAGCAGCGAATTTCTTTGTTTGCCTGCCTTTCTTTATCTTTGCTATAAACTAAATATAATTTCAAAACACTTTGCACGTTGCATTTGAAGCTTAAAGTTTCCGTTAGGTTAATCACATATTGCATAGTTACGGGGGGTGGACAGTCGGTCTACACAGCTTTGCCTCTGCTGGGATATTAAATTCATTTGCCTTGCTGTCCGCTCTCCATTCTCTTCTCCCCTTCGCCCTTCGCCCTTCGCCCTTTGCCTCTGCCATGCAAAAGCCTGTTACTGCATTTACATGACTTGCATCAAACCTGACAGCGAAATCAACGCCAAAACAACACTAGACAGCAACAACAACAGCAATAACAACAACAACAACAACAACAGCAATAACAATCGCAGGAGAGGCAACAAAAGTGACAAGCGCACTTCACAATGTTGCACAACACACTCGCCAATATTCATACACACTGGCACACCCTCGCATCAGTACACACACACACACACACATACACGTAAGTAGCGCACTTTACAGCTGCTTACGCTGTGTATGTGACACTGCGCCCCAGTTAAGTAGGCAACGAAAACTGTTCGCCGCGCTTGCTTTCAGCCATGTGCATCAGTGTGTGAGTGCGAGTGTGTGTGTGTGTGTGTCTACATACTCGAAAAATGTCATTTGGCAAAAGTTGTCGTTGTCGTTGTCGCTGTCGTTGCTGCCTCTACTGCAATCGCCAGCAAGAACGCTGCCAGCTGCGCTAATTATGGAAATTAAAAACTTAGCAAAAATGTAAAAATGTGCATTTTTAATTAAATAGAACAGCTAGTGCCAGCGACTAGTATGTCAGTGTGTGTGTGTGAGTGTGTGCTTTGCCATTTCCCCTGCCTGCCCACGTCTTTTACAGCTGGGGGTAACAAAAGCTGGTCAGATGCCTCAGCGTCAGCCACGTGTGAGCTCGAACCAAACGCTTTTTTCTATTTGTATATGTATGCATGTTTGTGTGTGTGTGTTGGTGATTTGCATATGTGTTTTGCCTGTGGCCTGAGATGCCACACTCCAACACACATAGTGAGTACGCGAAGCTCTAAGGTCAGCAAAGCAAAGCAAAGCAACGTTTGCCTCGCTTTGGCTGCGGCGCAACATTTTTGTAGCATACTTTCGCGCGCGCGTGATAATTCATGCTGCCTGCTCTTGTTGCCACAATTAGGCAGCACCACAGTGCACTGTGGGGCCAAACAAACATGGCCGTTGCCCGGGGCTACGAAAACGCTGAGCACTGATATTTTAGATGAAATTGCGGCGACTTTACTTAGATATTGCTCATTACTTCACTTATTTTGTTATAGTGTTTGGTAATTCTTAAGAATATTTCTCCACCCTGTGATGTTAAGAAACAATATTATGATGTACGGATTCTTCACTTAATAATAATAATAAAAAAAAACTTGGGTATAGGATATTGGTTTATCAAGTTGCAGTTGTTGTGTAAAATACACTAATATTTAATTATTTAATAAAGTGGTTTTGTTTATTAATATTTCAATGTAGGTAACGCAAATTAAGTTCATTCTTTCTTCTTTAATTTGTAATCTTTAATAAGTTATTCGTTAATTGATTGAGCCAACGGCCTTGCTGTTTCACGTCTTCAAACTTCTTCCTCTTCATCTTCTCCGTGGTTGCCAGTCTGGCGAATGATAGCATTGGCTGTCTGACTTGGCGTTGCCAGATCATTTCCACATAACTTTAAGCAAAATGTAATAAAATATGTAGTAAAGAAAATATTTTATTAAAACTTCCAAATTAAAAATACAAAAAAAAAAAAAAATATTTAAACTTCTACTCTTTTTTTAGGGGAGATTGTTATTATTATTATAGTCATTGGGAATCGTTAAGTTCCTTCTGAACTTAAAAAAAAAAAATAATTACTGACAAAGTTAAGATAAATTTCTTCTTTTTTTTTGTGACATTATTTGAATTTTATTTATAGCTTACTCTTACTATATTTAATAAGACAAACTTAAGATAAAATAAAAATGAAAATGTTGCAAAATAGTTTATAATAATTTATTTTTGTATGGTTTGATATTTATATCCGCCTCAACTCACTCTTAGACTTTCACTTCGTAAGTCTTAATGCGCCTCAAGCACTATTAAGGACTGTTATTATAATACAAATATAGAGAGTTTAATAACCAAATAAATAATTAAGAATTAAATTGAACAATTTATTATGCATTCGAAGCGTGCACAAAGTGTGATCGCCTGAAAATTGTGCAATGTTAAATGAAATTATATGCTCCAGCAGAACAAGATTAACTCAGGTGGCAATTCTCGCATACAAGCAGCCTCTGCTCAAGGCAAAGCAACTGAGAGAGACAAGGGAAAGAGGGAGAGAGACTGAGTGAGGGAGTGAGTGAGTATGAGTGTGAGCAGAACAATTGGAATTGGAATTGTGGCCTTCCACTGAAGTACAGCAATTAGAATTAGAATCTAATTTCATTGCAAAACAATTTTCGAACTCTTAACGACATGCAGAACGGCAATAGCCACAAGGAATGGGAGAGAACTCTCACACACACCCACACACACACACGCACACATAAATACTGCAAACACTCACATATACAGTCATTCGTTTGTGATGGAGCAACTACATAATAACAAGCCGAAAATGGCTGTGCACCCCCGCTCATTGTGGTTTCGCATCCAAAACTACAAGCACAGACATGTCTGATGGCATGGAAGGGGGAAGAAGGAGAGGGCATGCAGGGCAGCTTGTGGTGGAAATCGAGTTGGAGCCGAAATAACCCACCCACTAATACAAATTGGCCAAAGCACCACAAGGTGATCGCAGGCAGTGCAGCTGCTTTTGTGTGTGTGAGAGTGTGTTGGCCACAAGAGCCGGAAATAACTGCATGACCCGGATTTGCATAGATACTCACAGTATATACGTGCCTCACACACACACACACACACATGTTTAACATTCTGGCTGATGTTTTTCTAAGCAGCCATTCAAAGAGTGCCTTAGCTGCTTGACTGACCGCAAATTTAAACTGAGTGAGCAAATTGCATTAGACGTGCGTGAAGCTGGCTATGAGTGGAAAAAGGTTAAACCAAAGGGGCCACCAGAACTCTGCAAGCTCATTCACGCACATTTAACGAGACCACACAAAGCTCAGTCGAGCGGGCAACTGTAAAGAAAGTCCGTCTCTGTTTAATTAGTCGATTTGCATGGCGCATATTTAATATCATCTCCGGATCTGTATATGTATCTGTAGAACTAAGGGAATTGTAATATACACACGCACACAGACACATAGATTAAATGCTAAAAGTTGTATAATCAAAAATTATTTCATAAACAGGCTGTGTAAGCTCAAATGGGCAGCGCAAAGCTCGTATATAACGCTAAGCTCGAATACAATGCCACCCATGAGGCGGGCGGGGCTCACCCCTTCTTCTTCTTCTTCTCCTACTGGCACCCCGTGTCGCTACCCTATGCCGGCTTAGGCCCCTGCTGGCTCTCGACTGCATACTTTATTAGTTTTGAGCGCTAAATTAATAATAAAAACTTTTTGCTGCTGCGAGTTTATCTTGCATGGCAACCGCCAACACAAAATGTTAAGCATACGCAATGTGGTGCGTTGCGGCCATTAGCCGGCTACACACACACACACACACACACATACAAACAATTTGTATGTGTGTATTGTGTTTGTGTGAGCGAGCAATGGGTCAAGCCTGATTATTAAAAAACAAAAGCAATTATAAACGAGAATGTGGCTGCAAATTACTTTGCCAGCAAACTGTGCGCAGTTAGAACTCGCTCTCTATGCTTGCCTGCGAGTGTGTATGTGTGTGTAAGCGAAACTGATATGAATAATATATGAGAAACTTTTGGGAAAAGCGGGTTTTGTTTCAAGCGCGCCTCGCTCTTAGCTTAAATGTGCTGCCTTAATTATGTAAAAGAAAATATGAAATTTATTCAACATGTTCTACTGCATCTTCTCTCATTAGTTGGAGGAGCTCAATGCAGGAACAATGTGCTATATACTTGTAAGAATTCACTTATATGAATTATTGTTAAGGCTGTGGCAGAGATCTGTGAACTCCAATCTTATACACTTTATTTCTTATGTTCTATCTACATATTTCTAGGACAAATTTTGCAAGATATCTCTTGTCTTGGGAGAGATCTGTGAATCCCAATGTTATATTAATTATCACTTCAAATATAATTATTTATAGTCTATATATATACATACTATTTATATTAACTATCACTTCAAATAGATTTATATATATTCTATATATATTCATACTACAAGTTGCCAGCTCAAACTGAAAGTCTTCAACTATTGGTCAAATCTAATATCGCCAGTAAAGACCCATCATAAGTTAATTGAAAATTACGGCCAAATTTAAATAAAACCCTTTCAAATGTATTTAAACATGTGCCACCAAAACTACCTCGAAAGAGCCAGACAAAGCGCCATTTTTAATTGACTTTTACGGTAAACTTAGCGACATGACCTGGGTCGATCGCCCAGTTGGCAGCTTCTGACCCCGACACGAGTTAAATAATTAAAATGCAGCTGAAAATGTTGCGCCGCGTCTGTTTGTGCGCCTTAAATTATTAATTAGAATGCAGGGTCAGGGAGGAGGGGGGAGAGGGGAGGAGGGCAGGAACTATGCCAGCAGAGCAGTGCCAACTGAGCTCTGTGACAGTTTGCAAACGAGTGCGCTGTGTCGCAGGGCGTGGCACAGGCATCACAGGCCCCGCTGAGCCGGCGACAGTGTGCAATCGTAATTATGTTGCTGTTGTCGCTGTTGTTGCTGTTGTTAATGCTGTTCTACTTGGCCATGCCCCGATCTGGCCTTTTCGCGCTAACCATGTCTGATTACAACGAGCCTTCAAGTGAAAATCTAAATAAATTATGAGAAGCGCGCAAGATAAAAAGAAAATGAGCAAGGAAACTGTTTGTTGTTGTAGCCCTTGTTGGTGTTGTTGGTGTTGCTTCTGTTGTTGCTCTCGTTAAATTGCTGCCACAGATTCTATTGCACTTGGGCTCGGCCTGCGACCCGCCAAGCGCTTTAAACAAGTTGATATTGCTGCTGTTGCTCTTGCTGCTGCTGCTGTTGCTGCTGCACTTGTTGCTCCTCTTGGGCCACGTGCATTGAGCCTGCATCGTTATTTCTATTTCCCTGTTTCCTTCTATTTCTTTTTCCCTTTTCAGCCTTACCACGCTATTCACTCGACAAGGTCAAGCGCTGTAATAGTTTCATTTAATTAGGCGTCGCTGCTTCGTTGCTTGTTATTCTGTTGCTGCTGCTGCCGTTGCTTCTTGATGTTGTTGTTGCTGCTGTTTTGCTGTAACTGTTCTTTTGAAATGGTTGCTGAGCAACGGTATTTAAGTCGTGCCAAGTGGGCAATAATAATTGCAATGGCTGCACTAAGTGCCAAATGGTCACTTAATGCGCCCAAGACGGCACTGGGGGGTTAATGGTAGCTCTCAAGAGTAAGTATAAATATATTAACAAATACTGATAAACTAAGAAGGTGTTTATAAATTATATTATAAATAATATTACAAATATGTTCAGCCAGCAAACTATTGATAAATCATTCACAATAGTTGAATAAACTTCAGTTTTATGCACCTTCTTGCTGCACCTTGACTGTGCCACGCATATATATATATATATATGTATATATATATTCGTATGTATTTCCTTTTGCTCAATCAAACATTCGCAGTCGTTCGACTGGACGCGTCAATTACGCACTCGAGTGCGCATTTTATCAAGTAAATCATGGAAATTAATTTGGAAATTGCACACAGTGTCGAGTGGCAGACAAGTCTACCCCTCTCTCCCTCTCTCCCTCTCTCTCTCTCACACTCTCTCTCTCTCTCTTTTACTACTAGTTTCAAGCACGCTGATTTATGCTGGAATTTTCTCATATTTTTTATACATATATTTACTTTCATTCATGCTGTGCAATGCGGCGTATGCGCAATATGTGCAATAGACACAATTTGTAGCAGTTACAGTTATTTACAATTGTCGGCAGAGCAAAATAAAAATCGACGACGAAACACTTTATGGAATGTATTAAATTTTGTTTTGCAAAAAAAAAAGAAACGAAACGAAAACTTGCTGCAGCAGTGGGAACTATTTTTTAACCCATTGCTGCCCATGAAAAGTGCATAAATTTGCAATTTCATTTCACACAGAGAGACAATTTTTATTATTTCTGACTGCAGTGAAATATTTATATAAAAATAGGCAACAACTACAGGCAAAACGCGGCGACGACTACACTGTGTGTGCCGATGATTAATGAGCGCACATTTTAATAGGTAGTCTCCGCCTACCGCCCCCCCTCCCCGCCCCTTTCCTCCCTGCACCACTTCCCTTGCTGCCGTCCATCTGCCATCTCCGGGCTGCATTTCCCGCGCATTTCCACATGATTGCACTTAATACTTATGTGTGTGTGCGTGTGTGTGTGTGTGCATGTGTGTGCGTGTGCAGCCTGGCACAATACATGAGCACACACATTTTTTGGGGGGCTGCTGCAGCAATTTTTTCGCAGTTCACAGACACAAAAAACTTCGTCGCTTTGGCCGCATTGCTCATGTGAATACGTATCCCCTTCCTCGACTTTGTCCTCTCCCTTCCCCCTTGCAGTTGCCTCCCGGCGTGATTTATTACTTCAATTGTATTGCGCGGGAAATGCATTTTGCGCATTGCATTTCATTGCTGCCAGCATTTGTTTTTGCAAGCAGGCCCCCTTCCCCTCCCATCCCATTCCTTTCCCGCTCTGGCTTCGCCCTACTCCTTCTATGCCCCCTTCTCCCTATCTACCTACCTACCGACCTACTACTCCCATTCGCACAGACTGTCGCGAGGTGTGAAGTTTGTTTCACCACACACACACTCACTTACACACTCTCAGGCTTGCCGTGCTCTCTCATCGAGTCAAATGAAGCTTGCAAGGGGTATATCGGGGTGCTGCTATACAAATATTCCGTATATAAGCACGTGCAGATATGTGTGATACCTACAACTATAGTCAAGGATATTGAATGTGGCACAGCTAAAATAATTGCAATGCAAAATAAATCTACAAAAATATAAAGTAATAAAGAGAAGACTGAATCCAGTCATGTTAAAATGCCACAAAGAACCTTCAGAGTTTAATTTTAGAATAAATTCAACAAACAAATTTAGAAAATCATTATTATTATTGTACAATATTTGTAGAACTATTATACACAGTACAACATGTGGACATAATATCTTTGACAGTTTATACATTTATATTTGCATTGTTTATTAGTGTGGAACTTGGTTATAAATAAATGATCGAAATATGAAGTCGAGCTTAAGCTTAAAGTCATTATTAAATGAAATTCTTTAATGGTTTGTCCTTAGTTTAATTATAAAATTTTCCTTAAGTTAATCTTAATTGATAGAGTGTCTGACTTTCTTCCTTCACTCTCTCTACTTTTTCTTTTTCTTCTTTTAAGTTGGCAGTCCATCGATATCTGTCTCGGCGTTGCCAGATCAATCTCACATTAGTTCTACTTACTTCAATCAATAATAACAATTTAATTTATTACAAAACAGTGACTAAAAAAATATATAAGATGCATTTAAAATATTCTTCCTTTAGGGTATCCCACAGTCGTTGCCAGCTGCACGCACCGTACCTAACCTCACTTTGTGGGGCGTTTCTATTTTTTTGCTGGAACTATTTTTGCCAGCTTGCGCGTAAATCACACAAATGTCGGAGGGGCTATATAGCTATATAGTCGTAAAATCGTAGCATACTTTGCACGCAATCAAGCAATAGGGGAGACTTTTATTTAGCCCGGCATTGCTCGCATTCAGCCCGAAACTGAACTGGACGGGGGCTAAATGCGAATACGAATACGTATGCAATATAATTTGTAGGCGCTTGCATTTTCGGCATGCCATTTCCACTGCCCTCTCTCTCTCACTCTCTCGTCTCTCTCTCTCTCTCCGTCTCTCCCTCTGGGGTCTTGGCCGGCTTATCGTGCATTTAATTACGTGCTCCGCTTCGGGGGCCCCATTCGCATTGGCCGCAGCCACTGCAGGCATGCGGACGTTAACAAATACCAGACGGAACAGGCGAACCACGGAGGATGATAGGAGGAGGGGAGGGGGGAGTAGTGGTCTGTAGTCGGCAAGCCAAGTGACATATATTTGAGTCATTGCACTTTTGCTCAGCGCCTCAAGCAGCTTAAGTTGGGCTCTCAAGTCACGAGTTGGTCACGACGGGGGAACGGGAATGGGGAACGGGGAACGGTCACGGGATTTCTCTGCACTATGCACGATATTTCCTGTGCCGCCAGAGTCGCATGTTCATTACTTCCGTCCGCATGTCTGCAAAATTATTTTAATTATGCATTTGCATTTCGGGCAGACAGTCGCCGGACCCGCCTTGACTTCCACTCGCCAGCATATGTAACTAATCGCCAGAATCATGGACAGACTCGGCAACCACTCCAGTCCAGTCCAGTAGCCTGCCCACTGGCCCGGCCTGATGCAATTCATGAATTTTGATGATTATGCTGATCGCTTGGATTATGCACTGCGCAACGTGTGAACTCAATTTGTGCTGCTGCTCAGCCAGGGCTGCTGCCATTCCATCATCGGCAGCTGCAGCAGCAGTCGCTCAGTTGGTCATTCAGTCAATTTCAGGCGCCAGCCCCCTCTCCAGCCCCGGGCCAGGGCCAGCGCCAGGACCGTTCTGCCAGCGACTGTACTTGCAAAGTAAAATTAGTTTTTCATGTAAATTTTTAGCCAATGACGTGTGGCTAGGCTCACTTCGTGTGTGTGTGACTGTGTATGTGAGTGTGTATGTATGTGTGACAGTGTGTGTATGTGTCGTACACATGTGTGCGTTTATTATAATTTATGTATCAATTTATCATGTTGTTTGCTCGGTAACTACACGGATGCCTCCGTCCAGCTTCACTTACCACTTTCCACCTCTCTCTCTCCTCCTCTCTCTCGCTCTCTCTATTCTCTCCTTCTCTCTTACTCTTGCTGGCTTTTCAGACTGTAACTAATGCCAAACGAGCAACAAACTGTCCGCTTTTAATGCCCGAAAGCCTGAATTTTCAATTACAAAATGTGCACATGATTGGAATGATGATAACATGCTTGAAAATACCCACACACACACATGCACGTATACACGCACCTACACACCTTGGTAAATTTTTAATAATATGGATGCATCTATTGAGAGCTGACCACGTTAGCTGGGTTAGCTGTCTAAGTGGCCCAGTCATTAGGGCAACCGACAGCTTCTGCAGCGAATTAAGCTTGCTGGTCATTGCTGTCTTGGCCTGTCGTGGCTGCTCAGACTTAAGAGCTTCCTGCAAAAATGTTAATTGATCTGGCTTTGGTTTTGCCTATGTTAATGCAGAACTTACGGACCACATTTGCGCATTGAGTGTGGGTTTCTGTTAGTTTCCTTGCACAAGAAACTCATATTAGCCAGTACTTGTGCATAATTAGCATATAATTTTAACTATTGTATATGCTACTTAATACAAATACATGTAAGGTTATTATTAAAAAGAATTTATTATAATGGTTCGAATTAATTCAGTTCTGTGTTTTAGACAACTTAATATCGGGCAACTTTTACAACTTAATAGCGATCGATCTACGCGAGTTCAACTGTCAACTTTATTCGCTCGACGACCGACTACGACTCTCTTTTTCTTCCCTCTTCTGGCAACACTCTTCAGTTCGCGAGATTGTTAACTTTTACGCAATTGCTGGGGTTGCCAACCTGCATCAAAGTATACCATCTTACGTACATGTAAATAGAACGACATGAAAAGGACACAGTTCACACTCTATACTGTGTAACTCCATAGAAAGCAGTCAAATACTTTCCCCATATCATTAGGTTCTATTTAGAAATGCTTCGAGTTGGCTTCTTTTGCTTTTTAGAAACCTTTTGTATGAGGGTGGTATCAGAACTGGGAAGATCTATTTAATTACAATGTCAAATTAGTCTAGAAGAACAACAAAATCAATTCATTTGACAGCAAGCAACACTAGTTAAATCTCGAAAAACCAGAAGAAAAGTTACCTTTGCCATACTGACATACATTTAGAGTAGTGCAATGATACTGTTTGTGTATTTGCAAATGTGAACTGCATAAAAAATTTCAATTAGTTGCTCTGCTCAGCTGGCATTCAAAGGGCGGAGCAATCGGTCGACAGGGTCCGTTTGCCGGGATTGCCCACTTGCAGCTCAAGGCTGGTGCGACCATTTATTGCGGTTCCGGTGGCGGTTCCTGGCCACACCCATGTGTGCTCAGTGGCGCGTGCATGTGGCACAAATCCATACACACACACACACACACACTCACACACACACACACACACACATACAGCGCATACTCGCGCACACATTTACACACTCACACACTGGCTTGTCCAGTGTGCATTGTGCACACGCGGTTAGGCAAACATTTTCTCAACTATTGAACCAATGCGAGATTGTATTGATTCAGAAAGGACACAGCACACAGCTTGCAGCAGCTTGAGCCTGCTTCTCTTTTGCTTCTGGCTCTGACTCTGGCTCTGGCTCTGCCTCTGACTGTGATTCCGATTCTGATTCTGATTCTGGTGAACTAATGCCCTGGTGTCCCGGTGCCCTGCTGTCCTGCTGCACTGCTGCACTGCTGCCTTGCTGACTGTGTCAGTGTTGAAAACTGTCGGAAACTGAGACTGTCGCCAACTAGCACGCAAATCCCCTTAAATTGCTGATTTTTCAAGAAGTCGCAGACAAGTTTTATATATGTACATGTGTATGTCTGTGTGCAACGACGACTGTGCAACAAAGAAGCTCGCAAGCAACCCCCCGTCGCGTCGGTACGGCAACGACTGCAGTGCTGGTCTATAAATCTGGAGCCAAAGCGGATTGCGATTGCATTGATATGCAATGTTGTCCATGTCTAAGTCGCCGCCTCCATTTCCCCAACGTTTATTTATTTGTTTCGCTTGTCGACTCTCCATCACCCCTTACTGATCCCTTCCCCTCCCTAGTCTAGCCAATCGTGAGCTGCCCCATGGCAGCAACTGCTCGCAATCTGTGCGAAATCTGGGCACTCTGGTGCCACGTTTAAGTGCCTTACAAAGTGGCATTAGAGAGCCTGGCACCGCCACCTTTCACTTAGACCTTCAATTGTGCCCCGTGCTTGCCGTGAGTTATGTCCCCGCTGACAGTGCTCCCCGCTAAGCTGACGATGGAGTGTTCCACACTGAGCTTATTTTGTCAAGTGATCTGCGCTGATTCTCGGAATATTCCATCGCAACTGCTGATGGTGGCCCGTTTTATTTAGTTTTCCACATTTGCGTCAACTTGTTACGCCTGGAAAGGGGGGGGGAGGAGGTGGGGAAGCAGAGCAGGCAGCGAGCCTCGCAGTTGTTTACATTTCTCTTGTGTTATTTTTACGTTGCGGCATTATAAATATTTTTATATGGGCTGTCGCAGGTTAGGTCTCTTCGGTCTCTGAATCTGGGTCTGGCTCTGTCTCTGGCTGTGGGTCTGGCTGTGGTAGGGGGTTTGCTTGCAGCGTAACACATCACGCCACATCGTGCCCGTTGTCGGCCAAGGAAGAAAAGAATTTAATTAAAATCTGAAATTACTGCCAACGGCCACGCGCGCATTCGCCGTGAACAGGTTCGCAATTTTAGACGCGCCGCTTTTGCAGGTTATTAAATGCATATTGCGAAAATTCTTAAAGTGCTCAAAATGCCGGACAGGCCACCAGAGGCCCCAAAAGATATTCCCCACTTTCCACCACTCTCCTCTCCTCTCTCTCTCTCTCACTTTTCATACTCGCACAGTGGTTGGTTAATGAAAACTGCGAATGAAAATAAATAAAAATGCCTGTAAAGGAGAAAGACATTTCACGCCAGGGCTGCATTTAAATGAGAAAATACGAGAGTCGGGCAACTCAACATAATTATTTATTGTCCTCTGCATGTCGTGAAGCACACACACACACGTACTCACAAGCACACACACTGTATAGCGAGTGCCGCCTCGTTCCACATGAATAAAAATTAATGTCATTTTCTGCAATCGGCTGAGAGATGTTCGTACACAAAAAAAAATATATATTTATAACGCATACGCAGTATGTGCTCAATATGCGGCTTTTATCAATTTAATAGGATAAAGCTTAAATGATGCAAGTGCTGCATCGCATGCCATACGACGAGAGTCGCGTCTGGATTGAATTACAGCAAAACATTGCGTACAAAGGCGACGATTAAGTGATTTTCTCCTTCACAGTTGAGCCCAAGTAACCAGAGCAGAGCGTGACCTGATGTGACTTTGAAAGTGAAGCAAGAATTATCTATTAATGGCCATTACATTGTTTTATTAAATTAAATACATACGAGGGTCGTTTGATAAGTCCGTGACTTTTTGAATAAAATATATTTTTTTCGTCAAAGAAGCGTTTTATTTCTCAACATAATCTCCTTTTAGCTCTATACATTTAGTCCAGCGTTTTTCCAATTTTTTTATTCCTTCCAAATAATAGGTTTTCTCAAGGCCCTCAAAATAGTCGTTTGTTTCTGTGATGACCTCTTCATTTGACCCGAATCTCTTACCGCCGAGCCATTTCTTCATGTTTGGAAACAAAAAATAGTCACAGGGGGCTAAATCTGGAGAATATGCTGGATGGGGTAGCAGTTCGTAGCCCAATTTATGAAATTTTGCCATGCTGACTACACACGTGTGCACCCGTGCATTGTCCTGATGGAACAGCACTTTTTTTTCGCCAAATGCGGTCGTTTCTGCTTCAAATCAATATCGAATCTGTCCAAAAGCTCTGAATAATATTCGCCGGTGATCGTTTTACCCTTTTCAAGGTAATCGATGTGAATGATACCTTGTGCATCCCAAAAAACTGTGGCCATGACCTTGTTGGCCGACAGACCCACCTTGGCCTTCTTTGGTGCACGTTCACCCGGAGAAACCCACTGTCTTGATTGTTCTTTGGTCTCTGGTGTGGTGTGGTGGATCCATGTTTCGTCTACGGTAACGAAACGGCGCAAAAATTCGTTTGGATTGCGGTTGAACATCGCCAAACACTCCTTTGAAATGGTCACACGGTTGCGCTTATGGTCGTGTGTGAGCAATCGCGGCACCCATCGCGCGGAAAGCTTTTTCATGTCCAAATATTCATGTAAAATGTGATGTACCCGTTCAGTTGAGATGCCTACAGCCTCAGCTACCTCACGCACTTTCATTCTCCGATCATCCAATATCATTCCATGGATTTTGTCGACGATTTCTGGCATGACGACCTCTTTTGGGCGACCTGAACGTTCGGCATCACTTGTACTGGTACGACCACAACGGAACTCAGTAAACCATTTCTTAACCATTGAAATTGATGGTGCAGAGTCCCCATAATATTTATCAAGTCTTTCCTTGGTTTCGGTGATGGATTTTTTACGCAAAAAATAATGCTTAATTAGCACACGAAATTCACTTTTTTCCATTTTCGTTAAAATTCACGAGATCGTCTGCTTTCAATGCCTATAAAACGCAAACTAAGAAACGCAGCTTTCTCAAAATTTTACAGTCAGCTGTTAATCGATAACTGCTGACAGGAGCAGTGTTGTATTTAGAGCAGGTGCGCGGCAAATACAAAAAGTCACGGACTTATCGAACGACCCTCGTATTAATATTTTATTTACTATATATTAAATATTCAAAATCTTTTTATAAAACAATATTTTCTGCCTTAATTTTTAAATTAATTTAATATATTTAAAAAAAAAAAAAAAAAAAAAAAAAAAAAACATATATTTCTAAATGTATTCTTGATGATCATTTACGCTTCAGCTCTTCTATATATCCTCTTTAATTCTTTTTTATATATTCTGTCAGTGTATTCTGCAGTCACTATATCCCGGCTAGTGTTCCTTGCCGTTATAATTTGCAACTGTTTTCAATATGATGAAAATATCAAGCGCCATCTGTTGTTATTGCTGTCGCGTTTGTTGCTATTAAAGCTGTTAGGGACAGTTGTGACAGGCCAGTTAAACATTTCCTTTCTGGCTTAATGCCTCGTCGCACACACCCAAGTACAGCCAATACACACACACACACACATCCGCACACACACACACAGAGAGCCAGACATGCATATGGATAAAGCTAAAACAATTAAGAATTTAATTATAAATTTAAAGTGTATTTGTGGGTGTTGCGCTTATTTAGCAAAACATTGTTTGGGCGTCAGCGCATACTTCACACAAACACACACTCTCACACGCACACTGGCATACACTGGCACACACACCCTTGGCAGGCTTGCAAATGTAGCGAGACGTGCAAACTTGGCGCAATTTACACGATAAATTCATTAAAAACGTACACAAAATGCTGCAAATGGTTCGCTGCTTGCTGCGAGTAGTCTTCGCTATTAGTGTTGGTGTTGTTGTTGTTGTTGTTGTTGCTGGTGTTGCTGTTGCCGTTTGTCGTGTTGTTGCCACGGCATGTTCGCTTGATTCAATTTAATTGTTAGTCAACATGCACACAAAATTATTTTGGAAATTACCCAATTTTCATTGCTTTGCTGAACTGTTGTAATTTTTCCACCCCTACCCCTTTGCACCTTCTCTCATATTTAATACTAACGGGACCGCAGTGTATAAATAATTTTTGCTTTGGCGATTTTTGAGCGACCCCTAGCTTTGCTCATTTTAATTAAAATGTTGTTTTTGTGCCTCAACAAAACTGTCAACAATATTGTGAATATTTTAACGGAATTTTTGTGTTCTTTTTATACTCTTCAATTATTGAAAACTGTCAAATAGGGATATACTAACTTTGTGCAAATGTACGTTAGAGACAGAAGGAAGCGTGACAGACCCCACTAAGTTTATACTGTATAGTTTAGATCAACATGTCCGTCCATATCCATAATGTGACAAATTCCGCACCCATAAATTTGGTTCCGATCGGATAAATGACATAAAAGTTATTTCAGAAATAAATTTAAAGAACTATTGATTTCCCAGCCCCTCAAAGTATGCAACGCCAAATACACCAAAAATAGAAGTAATTAATTGAAAATATTATTAATAATCACAAAAAAAAAAAAAAATATATTTTTGTTATTATACGAGTAGTCACTAGGAATTGTTCAGTTTCTTCAGAACTTAACCTAATATAGAGCTTAAAATTAATATTATAGATAATGTGCCTTCATAATAAATTATACAAATGTATAGAAGTAATAAGAAATATTTTTGGTCAGAAGGGTATTTCACAGTCAAGCACACACGACTGTAGCTTTCTTCCTAGTTCTTTTTTTGCTTTGCATGTTAAAAAAGGCGGTGAGAAAATGTTTTTGCAAAAGAGGAATTTCCATTTTGATTAAACAAAACTCGATTGCTTTAGTTTTCCTTCACTTGGCCATAAAACCTAATCCCGTCTAGTCAACCTCGTGTTGCTCGACACACACTTTGCATGTCGTATGCATCGTATGTTTTCTCAGCTCCACTTCCAGTCGGTAAAACAAATAGAAAGCTCTTAAAAATTATCACAAATCTTGGCTTAGGTCAGCTCGATGTACAGTCGAAGAACTCATAAATTGCCGACTTAGCACACTCACAGAAAGCACTTAAGAGTGGCAAACACGGGTTCCCTAAGAGGGTGTGCGTGTGAGTGTGTGTGTGCGTGTGTGTGAGTATTTGATTGTGAGTGTCTCCATTCATTCATTCGATCACTCGCACAACATTTATGAGTGCAATATGGAATATTGGCGTGATTTGCAGCAATTTAGCCATAATGTGGCACACTGCCGCATGGGGAATGCCCCAGCACGTACTACGTGGCGTATACTGTATATATATATTAAGAGGGAGTCGACGATGTTGCTAAAGCAACACACCATTATTGTAAATATTTCATTAAGTTTTAAGTGCCTTCACACAGCAGCGAAACAATAAAAATGGCCCTCAAGCGGAGGGGAATGCGGACGAAACCAATTTCCCGACATTACTCATACGCAGCGTGAAATCTTTGAAACGGGCGGCCACATTCCTGTGCCTCGTTGCGCGCTCTGCACTGCGCTGTGCTGTTAACTCAATAATTTTAATTGCTGGTTTGCGCCGTACACCGCCAAGTTCTGCTCTGCTGCCGCTCTCTGGCCATAAGTCTTTGTGGGCTCGTCTCGTTGTCGTCATCCGCGTTGTTGTTGTTTTTGGTTTGGTTTTTTTTTCGCTGTTCGTTTCTTTTCTACAATATAAATTAATTTATACGACCGCAGGAGGCTAGCGCCCCCGTCGTCGTCGTCGTCGCCTGCGGATGTTGAGTGTTTTTATTGGCTCCGCACGCGCTTTTAGCATAATGGAGTCCAGGGCATTTATATCATTGACAATTAGAAGTGTCAATAAATCTGCTCCGCCTCAGTCCCTGACACGGCAAATGTGACCGCAATGACTTGCTAATTTGGCTGCTTGAGAATTGACAGTGATTTTTATTGACTGCTTCAAGTCGAGAGTTTTAAGTGTTGCCCCCAAACAGACAAAGGCAGCTGGAGCAACGTTTATCCTGGCTCTGTGTCGCCATCAGTGCCATGTTCCGTATAACGTACACTGTCAGCTTCGTGTTGCGTGCACCATTTTCCTTGTCCCCCCTCCCACTCCCCACACTTGCTTGGCCCGCAGTCATGACAAACATTTTTTCTGGCTTTGCTTTTCAGTTTTGGGGTGTTTGTGTTTTTTGGCTCTTTTGTTGTTTTCACAATTTTTTAATTAAAATTTGTTGTTCCTCTTGCAAATAAACATACAAACAAACACAAAGCTGCCAGCAACGAAAGGTGGCTCACACGTGCGAGAGAGAATTCCTGGCAAGATTTGCGAGACAAAAACAAAATGTTCATTAATTAAATTTGTCATTCGCTTGAGCTTAGCCTTAGCTAGAGTGAGTGAGAGAAAGAGAGAGAGAGAGAGAGAGGGAGATATGGATCACACTGCCCTGGACCCCAAATGCTTGACATCCTTGAACGTTGCATACTCGTAGAGGTGAAAAGGCTTTGAATTCCATAAGGGACCTTCTCTCTCTCTCTCTGCCTCTCTCTGCCTCTCTCTCCTTCTCTCTGTTATCATTGTAGTATCTGCAACTTTAGCAAATTTGCGACAAATTGTCGTAATTAAGGCGACCTTGCCCCGAAATGAAGTTGCCTCGCAATCATTGATCAACGTCAAATATCAGCGTCCCTTTTTAGCTCTCTTTTCCTCTCACCTGCTCACTCTCTCTGCCCCTGTGTTTCTTTTTCCTGGTATCAACAATATCCTGCTGCTGTAGTTAGAGTCTTTATTAAAATAACATTTGGCATTTCTTGTGTAACGCAATTTACTTCAAATATCACTTTATTTCCCCTTCGCCTTTGCATGCCAGCTGCTGCTGTACAAAATTATAAAAGCAACAACAACAACAACAACAAGAACAAGAACAACAGCGAGGTGGGCAACAAATAACATTCATGCACAACTCATCAGGATTCTTTTGATTTCCTTGCCACACACTTCAATACGCTCTCGCAAATAAAAAACGGAGCAAAGCAAAACACAACACAAGACAAGAAAAACGTTGCGCCAAAAGAGGAAAACGAATGACGAATGAATGAACGCATGACAGGCCTGACACACTGTGCCCTGCCCCCTGTCCCCTGTCCCCGTGCCCTCACCTCGTGCGTCTACTGCGCCGTGGCTGAGCTCGTCTTCGTTCCGCTTCATTTCTATCCGCCTGCCTTGCCAAATGTATGTATGTCTGTCTGTCTGTATGTCTATCTTCCTGCCTGCCTGGCTGTCTTCCCCTTCCCTCGTCTGTGCCCCCGTCTGCCTGTCTGGCTGTTTGTCTAACTGTCGCTCTGCAGCCCGTCGCGTTTGACTGGCCTGAATGACAAGAAAATCGTTACGCGCGCACACTGACATTAATTGAAGCTGATTCATAAAGAGTAATACATAATAATAATAAAGCCGCTGCAGAATGTGTGCCACACACACACACTCACACACTCGCACACTCGCACACACACACATACACACATATAGAGCCACGCACACATAGAGCCCCGCGACGCGCATGAAAGGCAGCGCTCGCTCTTTGTTTCAAATTGAAGTGAAAATATTTGCGGAAATTCCAAAACGAAACCCACGGAACATTGCACTCGTGTTGAGGTCGCTTTGGGTTGGTTGTGCTCTCGCTGTTGGTGCTGTCGGTGCTGTCGGTGCTGTCGGTGTCGGTTGTGCAGCCATGTTTGTCCTGAAGATGGTAGCGAAGGTGACGCAACGCTCATTCGATTGACAGCTGGCTTCCTGCTGAGCATTTCAATGCAGGAGATGAGGCATCACGTACTGAATTTAGATCAGGATCCGCAAAGGATGTAAAGTTGAGTATTTTTCGCTTTGAAAGCGAATGCAAAACGCACACACTGAAAACTGGAGCGGAAAATATAAAGGAAATTGCGTTCAAATTGATCGCTTTAATGCAGAAAAAATGAAGTCAAAATTTCTATAATTTTAAGCATCTTTTCAGTTTGTTTATGGAGCAGCTGGAGAGAGTTGAAGTTTTTGCAAGTACCTGTTGCAAGAATATTATAATATTTTTGGCTGCTTTCATGCTTTGCACATATAGTAGATCTATAAGTATCTTCTTGGTATTTATACACAAATATTTATTATTATTTTCATTCAATATTTGCATTTTACTTAGTTTCCGTGGCGACGATCAACTGCATCCGTTCAACTTCGTGAAGTGAATCTCTGCTCACGCATGAATACTGCATGAATGTGCACTTTGTACGGTCAAAAAAGAGGAAAAGCCAAGAGGGAAACTGTGCGAAAATAAACTGTAAGGCAAACGGAAATAAAAAACGGGAATAAGAAATAAGGAGACCAATGATGATTTCATGGCCATTTCGAGTACGTAATTACGGCTTGAAATTAAAATTGGTGCCACAGTCGAGGTGCACACGCACACACTCACATCATCACTGAATATTTCTTTACACACACGCGCGTGTGAGATAACGGAGCAACGGCAAATGTCAAAAGGCTTTTAAGTCCCTTTCCCTTTCCACGGCAGTCAAGGCAAGGCATATCAGCTTGCTTAAATAATATACAGATTGAATACATTTGTAAGACAGAGAAAGACAGAGAGAGAGACACAAAAGAGAGTTATATTTATATTTTTTTTTTTTTTTTTTTTTTTTTTTTTTTTTTTTTTTTTTAGAGAGTTATATTGAAAAGAATTTTAATTGTTCACTACAGATTCACGGCACCAACTTAAAGCTGTAGAGGTATTTCAAAGTCGGTGCTGTCGAACTTCATTCCCTTGTTTGAGCTTTCTGAGTACACATAGTGTACGCCCGGCAAAGTGGGCGCTGCTCGACGACGAGTTCACTTAAATTCAATATACGTGTTTTTCATGAATTCGATTCAGAGGCCGATGGAAAATACCAACAACAACAAGAGCAGCGAGCGAGTGGACAGAAATCAAACAGGAAAGCATAACGAAATTAAAAAATTCAATATCCTGTATAAACAAAATTATAAATAAGTATTTATTGTAATTATTTCAATCTGAGCTGTTCAGCCGGACATCCACGAACTGTCGCAGCTGTGTCCTGCTTATATAGCGACCATATACCATCGAGCAAAAACTTCTGCGTGCCCACTTAACTTTCGCTTTATTCATGGCTTCCTCGCGCCTTTCCTTCGTCTCTATCTTTCCACTCCGGTTTTTTATGTTTATTGTTCGAGTCACATCTGCAGCTGCCGTCGATTGCACTTGAAATTAATTTTTAACTTCCGCTGTAGACACATTTCCTCGTCCCATTTGCCTTGGGTCTAATGACGGACATGCATCACGTTTTAGCACCAGTGTCGAGGTGAGTCAGGCAACTGAAATAAATAAATAATTATGAGCAGTCAGGCTCGGTCTTTGCAAACACTAAACAACTTTTATGTGCAAGCAAACAAATTTAAAATGTTTAAAACATTGACATTTTTATGGCTTGCAGCAATAGTTAAATTTATTTAGTAAACATAATTAAATTTGACATATTTCAACAGATAAAAAATATCATAGATAAATTGATTTGATTGTATTTCATTAGCTGACGAAATTTCGACAATTTTGTAAATTATTTTAATAATGTACAAATATTTTCGTTGATCAAATAGACTGATTAGGTGTATTAATTAGTATTCTGAATTTAATAAATGAATATATGTTTGCAATTGTGAAGTTTTCATGCACACCCAACTGCTTTTGTTAAACGCTTTCAACATTGCCAAAATTTCGATTTGCTTAAGCAGAATCTAGCGTAGGAAAATGCTATTCCAGTTGAAGTAATATAACAATAAACACACTGCGTTTTTGCACGTCTCATATCACGTATACGTTGAGGTACGTCCCTATTCTGGAGCATCCTTCACTTGTTTTGGGTAACTTTTTACCCGCCACACACACACACACACACATATATGTTTTTATTGCTGGGCATAACGAACGTAACTGTAAAAGTCGGCAATGCGTGAAAACTACCATATAGCTGCCACGCCCACGCCCATGTCGACGCCCACGCCCAGGCCCATGCCATTGCACGCTATTGCCTTTCTATAAACCGTACGAGAAAGGCACGAAAATTTTTAATCCTTTCGCCAGGGCAATAATATATTTGCCAATGTGCCAGGGCATCTATGCGTATGTGTGTGTGTGTGTGTTTGTACTTTTTGTTGTGAATGTATAAATTAAACAGCAGGCACACACGCAAACACAGACACAACTCGCATATGCATGCACCGAGAAAGTTTTTTGGCTAAATCCTTTATGAAAAGTTTGCCATTTATGGCTGCTCTCAGGCAAGGCATAGCCAGCGTAGTGTGTGTGTGCCAGTGTATGTGTGTGTGTGGGTAAAGGGTTGTCAGTGAGTTTGTGTGTGTGTGTGTGTGGGACTGTTTATTGTAAAACCTAATTAAGTCATTATCAATTGTAAGAATGCGAATGGGGGACAATCCACAGCTGACAAAATGATCCACTGTGGGTTGGTTTTCGACAGTCGAGAGTCGAGAGAGTTGAATTTATTTGCAGGCAGGTGAATTAATCAATTAGTGACCTTCACTAATGCCTAGCATACTTTTTGGCGCCTGGCAAAAGGTTAAAATGCCAAACATCTTTCCCCATATAGTTGCCATAGTTCACGAGATTGGCCCGAGAGAGCGGCGAGCGAAAAGCTCGTTTCGGAAATTCAACTGGAAGTTCGAAAATGCCGAGTGTGAGAGAGAGAGAGTCACGTATGTAGGGCTAAGAGAGCTTTCAGCTGCTCTCTCTCTCTGTCGCTCGCTCGCTGGCTCGCTCTCTCTTCTTGCCCCACACACGTCAGAATTAGAAATTATAATTGCGGCATATTATTCAAAACGTGCGACGAGTATACATGACCTACACCTACACCTGCGTCTGCCTTCCCTTTCCCCAGTGCACACACTCACCCACACAAACGCACACACACACACACGCACAGAGGCAGGTTTCAGCCACGCACTTGAATCGGATTGAATTGGAAATGCCTTTCGTTTCCGCCGCAGTTGCTCGGTTGTTTGTGCATTGATTTTAGAAGGATTTCAGTATCCGTCATAGAGTTTCCACTGTCGACAGTCGACTGACATTGTTCGATTGCACTTGACAACCACAACGTCGGCAGCCTGCATATTTTAGCTGAATTTACCATTTGACCTTTCGCATCAAAATAAGAACAGTGTGGCCGAGCTCAGCTGCTGCTGCTGCTGCTGCTTGACTCTTGTTTGCTTTCACCGACACTTTTCAAACTTTAAATGTTTTCTGAATCTTTAAGTCGACTGTTCATCTGTCCAACTGTCTGTCTGTCTGTCTGCCAGTCTGTCTGTCTGTTTGCCTGTCCGCTCACCCTGCTTGGCCAATAGACAGCTGCCAGTCAGTCAGGCAAGTCAGTCTGTCGTTTGGGGTAGGCGAACATGCTCGTCCACTTAGCAGGCATGTCAGGCGTGTCAATGCTCAGGAGAGCAGCCCGGCCAGGTAAACACTTTCCATGTCACTTTCACGTGTTGTTGTGGCCAAAATGTCTATATAAATATGCAGGATAAAAGAGGCCAGTGAACTCTTCGCAAGTACTTATCGCACTTCGGCTTTGATGTCTGAATGGGTTTCGCATGGCTCAAAGGAGTTGCCCGAAAGTGGATCGCATCGTATAACAGCAGTTAATGAGATGCCATGCTGGCGTAGCAAGTTGATGTCTGCCAGAGCTGTTATCAGCTGTTATCACTAAATAAATACCGATAAGTCTTCATTCGCCTCTCACATGTCGATCTCCCTGCAGACTTCTGCATAGTTAAACTTCAATTCCCCAGCTCTGAAGGCGCAGTTAATTTTAGTCCCGATCGTAAAGCATGCAAGGAACACAGTTCCTCAAACTTCAGTCCCAGCTGGCCTGCTTAATTTGGCTGAGTTATGTCTAATTTTACGAGTGTTGCCTTCTCTTTCTTCTCCACAAAACATACCAGTGAATTGGCCTCTTAGAGTCCAGTTCATTGAGATGAATGCGAGGCTCCATTTCCACTGTCTAGCTGCTGTTCTCCACTCCGTCTCTCTCTCTCTCTCTCTGCCTAATCAAAACTTTTTAAGTTATTCTCATTAAAGTTTGAGGAGCGACTCACATCTTTAATCATGCAGGGCTAAACGAGAATTCGTATTCCCAGGCCAATATGAGCCATAATGGGGCAGCCACAGCATGCTTCGGTTGCGGCAGGGATATTCTCCTCATATTGCGCATGTGGAAACTAATCAAGGCTGGCAACGCACACACTCACACACAGACACAATGCTCGAGCGAAAGTTGAAAAGTTTTATGTTTTTTAGTGACGATATTCCAAGCAGTCGGTCCAACCACATTTCACTGTTCTGTTGCGTAAAACTCATTAGGCAACGTTGAGTAACAAAATTCTCGACATACTTCAGGCGCAGGCATCATGTGTGAGGAGGACCGAGGATGGTGGTGAGGGCTGTCAGAAAAATGAAGTTTCAACCGCAAATGCTACACTGGCATGCAAATTATGCGTAGTTAATGTGCCACGCCTACAGCCCTAGCAGACTCGCTGCCGTTTCAACTGCTGCTGCTGCTACTGTTGCTGCATGTGTCGGTTAATTTTCATCTTTAAGACACTCAATGTTGCGGTCAGCACCGCTGCCAGCCGCAGTCAGTCGCTCCCCGCCCCTCAACTCTCTCCTTCAGTGATTCCCCTTTGAGCACAAGGGCAAGCGGATAGTAAAAGCATTTCCTGCGGTTGCACCGCAATAACCGCAGAATGCCTTTTGCCAGTGCATCTGCAGCGAACGAACGCTGCTTGCTGCTTGCTGTGGAAATACTTTCACGCACAGATACAAGATACCAGATACAAGATACAAGGCACAAGATACACTCACATATTCGCACGCTGCCAATTGGCGTTTGTGCGTAAATGGGCGCGTGTGTTGGCAATTTGCCTGCCAATGCCGTTTTTATAACCAGTAACCAGTAACCAGATTTGTTCTGCATTAAACACAGACTATGGGTTAGTAATCAAGCAAAAGACTTGGCCAGCAAATACCCTGTAATAATTATAATTAATTGCAGTTTATTAACTAAATTTCAAAGATATTTAAAGACATTTAAAAGGTATATTTATCCAATTTGTCACACAATTAAGGACAGTTCAGCGTGCATTGCATACTTACAGGCGACACCTTGCAAATGTGTATGACCACAAAAATAATTACTTAAACTATTTCTTTGTTTATTGTCCGTTTGCAACCATATTCATAGAATTTATTTGATTTTGACAATAAATTTGCACAACGCTTATTGTGCTTCTAGCGTTAAAATTGCGATTGCAGTTTGAATCGTATCAATTAAGGGCAAAAGAGGGTGTGGCCAAATTTTAATGTAAACTTTATTTTTGTGCAGAAAATAAGATTTAAAGATAACAAGTTTGGTAATTATACTGCTGTTAGTCTCTGAGAACTGTGAAGTCATACAGACAGAGGAGCGCACATGTCTATCAAGATTATATTGTCAACTATGAGAGAAATAATAAAAGTGTGCAATTTATCAATTTTTTTTTTTTTTTTTTTTTTTTTTTTTTTTTTTTTTTTTTATTATTAAGTGAAGAATCCGTACACCATAATACAATTTATCAATGAATTTAAAACATTTTATTATATTCAAATATCAAAAATTATATTGACTTACGAAGTTCCAAAATTAGTTTCAAAAATATAATAAATTCTAAAAAAAATATTGAATGCAAAAATAAAACAGAAAGAAGATGTACGGAAATTTATAACTGTACGGAGATGACGATATGATAGACTATTTCTTGTATTTTTCTTATGGTAAAGATCCCTCCCTCTGCCTGCATTAAAAATATTAGATTGGCTCAATGCTATAAATATTTGCAACACAAAACAAATCAAAAATATCCCTATCTTGCCTTATTCACTCATCTAAGAGGAATTGGGCAAACAAATAATCTTCTCCCTGCTACACAAATTATTATACACGCTTTATATACAGCTGTGCTCTTCTAACCACAACTTGCAGATGTCAATAAGCCTCTCAAATCGATTCAGTTAAATACAACTTCAATTATTAATAACATAATTCGTAATTGTAAGTCATAGGATTTGCCTATCATCAGTGATGAGCATGGCAACGTAATTGATTTCCTTTGCAAATTATGCAGCTTAAAAAGTCAAAGGACACGCTGCCTTCATCTGCAGCCATTTTGCATTCGAATGCGTACGCCATGAGAAGGTTCGCAGTGCCGAATTTGATACCACATGCTGTTAATGCCTTCAACGGGCTGACACAATTCTTAAAAATATCCTTATAAATGTTTCACTCACATTAGTTGAGGCTTGTCGCATTTTGCATTTCATTTAATTTCATTTGGCTTAAGTAGAAATGTGAAATGCGAAACGCAAATTTCATTTCAACGCAAGTGCTCACTATGTGCAGGTGTGAGTGTGTGTGCGAGTGTGTGCAGGTGTGTGTGTGAGTGTGTGTGTGCAGGCGTCCTTCCATCATGTGAACAAATATTAAATTACAACGTAAACCGAAGCAGATATGGTCCACGTAGCTCAGTTATACGCACGTTTAGCTGCCTTGTCTCAGCCTCAGCCCCCGCCATTGCTTTGCCCCCTCCTACCCTACGTCTTAGCCGCAAAGCAACGTTCGCCTCGAAGCGCTCGCAAAACGTTTTGCCAATAAACTTCACACAAAATCAAATTAAATTTGTCAAACGTAAAACAACTTGATATGTTTGTCTATATTCCCTGCCACTCCCCCTCCCCTTCCTCTTCCCACCTCTTGCCACTCCCCTTTGTGCCAACACTCACGCTCACGCTGGCTGGCTTCGCACCCTTTTCCTGCCTCGTGAGTGGCCCTGACAGGGTTCTCAACTCAGCCAAGAGCTTCAACAGTTATTGACTGGCGTGTGTCGACAAGGGACAAAGGAGGGCGCAGGGGTCAGAGAGGGGGGGGAACTGTGCGTGTGTCCGCCCAATAACAATGAAAATAGATGGGCCATTGATACAGCGCAGAGGCAGGACGAAGGGGAAAGCAATCGAAGTTCCCTTGTGGTGGAACCTGGCGAGCAGCAAGTTTTAAATGTTTATTGTTTTAATTTACAATAAAAAATATTAAAATGTTCACTTTTGATTATCATTTTACAGTTTTATGCACACCAGACACACACACACACTCATACTCGTACACATTCAAATTGAGTTCAGATTGCGATTTTCGAGGAACACAACAAACTGTTTTCATTTGGTTTCCATTTCCATATCGAATTGAGGTTGCCCATCTCACATCACATTGCAACAAAGTTTAACGTTTAATGCAACACAAATTTGCGTAATTATTGCGATGCATCAAACCCAATTCCGATTGTCGAATTTGTAGTTTATTTATGCCTGAAAATTATTTCAATTCCAGCAAACATTGCATGTGCGTGTCGCTGGCAGTCCTCATCATCACATGATTCCCACCGTAGTCGGTTAGTGCTTTGACATTTTATTCAAAACTAGCCGACATTTTGTTTGTGCAAAATGGGTCAGCACTTACAAAAACAACACTGGCTGCCAGTCGACCATTTCGACCGCAAAACGGAACTGAGCCAGGGGCCATGGGCCATGGGTTATCAAATGTCAGAATGATAAATGCTTGTCGGGAAATTTACATTTTTAGACCGTGTCGCTGTTGTTTTTCGAGTGTGGGTGGCCTGACAATGATATGAAAATGTTGTCCGTCCAGGCGTATGCTTTATTTTAATTAATATTTTCAAGCCTCGTCATGCTGCAAATTATTTCGCAACTCCAACGCACAATCGCGACTCAATTGAAGTCTGTTCTTGCCAGAGTCAGACAAGGCCAATTAAAGACTCCAGTTTAAAGTTGCTGTCGGACACGCGTTCAATGAGTTTATTGGCGAAAGTCTTGAGCACGAGATAAGCGCTATAAAGTGTACAAAAGGACAAGGCGAACAAGACGCAACAAACGCTCGAAATTTTATTTATTTCTTTTGAGCAAGTTGCCTGCCCCTTGCTCCTCATCTTATTTACAGTCTCGCGTGGGAGCGAGTGTGTTGTCGTGTGTGTGATTGTGTGTGCCTGTGTGTGCGTGTGTGTGCGTGTGTGTGCTTGTGTGTGCTTGTGTGTGTTTGTGTGTGCCTGTGGGTTCGGCACGCCTTGGCAGCAAATTAAAAATTTGTCGTCTCAAGCAATTCGTGCGCTTGGACTCTCCTGCGCCCTTGCAACTCTCTGGGCATAAAAACCAACGAGCTACAGGCCATTCAACCAACTAGAAATTGTATATGTCAATGAGCATGGGAATACCCTGTAAATGAAGCGACAAAAAAGGAAATGTGGAAGGAGAGAGTGCAATCTACATAGATTTAAAACATTCTATATCATTTGTATATATGTATAAGGAACTTGTTGTATAGTGTATTTATTTTAATGCATTATTTTAATGGGCAGCAAAAATTGGATCGGGAATTTTTTTTTTATATTCCCCAGCCTAAATTTAAAAATATATATTTTTAATTAATTTTAAATTCGTGATTTTCTACCAAATTAAATTTTAAAATCTAAATCTTCAACTTTTATTATTTTTTTTTTAATTTTAATTCTAGGTAATTTTAATTTAAAAAATAAAAACTAATTTTAAATTTCAAGCCGGTTGTCTTAGTTGACGTTTAATAAATAAATAAATAAATCATTAGTTCCTCTTGGGGTATCGATTCAATCGACTCTGTGTCGCAACATTTTCTTTTATTTTATTTATATGTTTCTTTTACTCTGCCGACTTGGGCTCATTTGTTCGTCTTTGTACTGAGAGTGTGCCCAACAAATTACCTTAATAAATAAGTTGAAAAATTAATACGATTCGCAATTACATGTTGCTTCAATATTGATGAAACATACTCACATTTTAAACACAAAGAAAAAACAAACAAATATTACAAAAATCATATTGAATTAGCTAAATAAAATTAGATTAAATGCTATCAATTAAATACTATTATGTTTAACAAAGGAAACCTAACAAACTTCAAACAATTGTTAATTATTAATTTATTTGAACAAACATTTTTAATCTGCTGCTTGTTGTTTGTTTATTCCTTGTTTGCACTGTGCTTAATTACAGCAAGTACAACAACAACTACAACAACAGCACGCAGCTGTTGCTGCCTCTGCCCGACTGCGAATGACGACAATGGCCACTGACCAGGCAGGAAGAACCCCGCCGAGGAGCATATTAAACGCGACAATGGCGCCAAGCGGATGTAAAAATTATGTTGAAAGTTGCCCTTTGTATTTGTCATGCGTGTGTGCGTTTGCGTGTGTGTGTGTGTGTACCGGTATGACTGTATGTTGTGGTGTGTCAGTGTCGTGTTGACGCACTGCGAGAGCTTTGTTTTGCTTTCGCTCGTCCCTCAGTCCGTCCGTCCGTCCGTCCGTCTGTCTCTCTGCGTCAATCCCTCCGTCGATTCGTCGGGTTTGTGGTTCATAAAAAGTCAATAAACCGAGTTTATTGTCGAGTGTGTCAACATAATTTTTGTTGAAAAGTCATTAAATCAGCATCCAGCAGCAGTAGCAGCTGCATATACATAAAAGACCCCAGCATTAAGTTTAAAATGCTTGTGGTTAGTTGCCCAACTGACTTCAGCAGGGATGAAGGGAAGGGAGTCTTCACTAATGGATGCTAGTGCGTGGCGAGGTGCTAAATACTGCTCGCTTAGCTGACGTCATCGCCATTTTGATGGTCCCCTGATGAAGCAAGTTTTTCCAATTTAATTTATGCATATCATAATGATATGAAAACATCAACTTCCCTCGATATTTTAGCTTTAGACCATTAAATGAAATATGCCATGCTATGTCTATATAGTAGAAGATCTGCTGCGCCACAGCGTATACAGCTTAATCAGTCTGGGTATTCATTTCTGTGGCTTATAAATATTTTATAATCGAGTCGAGTCGAGTCGAGTGGAAGCAAAACATTATCGATTCAGCTCGAATTCAATTGGCATTTTGTCTCTTGGCAATTTGTTGATCTCGATTTAAGGCGACTGCCAAGTTTTATTTGCAAATTAATTTCCATACAATTCCAAATTGTTGATATCGATTTGCTTGGCTAGTAAATCGCCAGGCAGAGTGTGTGGGCGGGGTGGGGGGAGAGAGCCGAGAAACGCATAATAAATACGTCTTTATGCGAGTGAGAGCAGTAAATCACGTGCATAAATACAACTGGGCGGTCGAGATGGTGATTCAGGTCGAAAAGGAGACACAAAGAGGCGTGACGAAGAGGGTGTAGAAGAAGGAGAGAGGGGAAGGTGGGGAAGAAGGGGCGGCAAACGAAGACAAAGTCTCTGGCATTTGCATTTGCCAAAAAGACGAAAATCTTGAGACATTTCGCAATTTAAAAGTGAAATAAATCGTTTCGCTGGCGAAAGTCTTTCCTCGCCACCTGCCCCCTACCCCACCAACATATGCAGTTGTGGGTCGATTCTTGGCTGCGGCTCTACTTGATGCACCACCGTGATGTATTGTGTAAATTGCTGCGCAAACTTGTGCCTGACAAATGGACGCGCATTATTAAAGCGGCCGAGGGAAGGAACGTCGTAAGGGAGAAGGTGGAGGAGGGGGAGAAGGAGGAGGAGGGGGCAGGTGGTGTTGGAGTAGGTGCAGTGTAATTGCGACGACGACGAGGACAAGCTGAAGTTTTTGGCCATTAGCAATTTTGAATAATACGCCATGCACCTGTGCGTCCTGCTCCATGGCAGCCAATTTGGTCAAGTCGTGAGTTTAACCCGAATACAGTTTGAGCTGCAAATGCGCTGAATATTCCCGGCCAGGCAGGCAGGCAGGCAGGCAGGCAGTCGGGCAGGTGAGTGCCGCAGGTAGTTGCAGCTGCCTGCTAACTACCTGCTGACAGTCTATGCGGCTCAGCTCTCTCCCTCTCTCCCCCCTCTCTCTCTTTGTCTCTCTGCCCGCTCTGCATGCAAATATTTATGCATAAAGTTGGCTCCGTGCTCATTTTTTGCTAGCCCAGCGCAGGTTGGCTGCGCGCTCGCCAATCTGCAGCCACAGAGTCAGAGCCGCAGCCAGCAGAGTCAGAGTCAGAGTCAGAGCTATGGCCACTGCCTCGGGCTGCTTGCAGTTGGCTATTTGGTTGTGGTAGAGTAAGTACATGTTGCCTCCCCCCCCGCCACCCTGCTGCTCCTGGTCTCGTCTCGTCTGGCCAGCATGTTGTGGCTTTGCACATTGTTTGCCAGCTGACAACAGTCAGCAAAAGTTTATGCTGCCAGCGGTTGCTTCGGGCCGGGCTTGCACATAAATCATATTCTCTCGCAGCTAGGCAAGTTAGTTAACATGCCGCCGACTGCAGCTTTAACTGTCACTGCTACTGCCAGTGGAACTGCAGCTGGAGCAGCATAGGCGGCTCGACGGCTCAACTGCAATTCGACACAGTTCCAAAAACAATGTGGCCCCCCCTTCCCCCTTCCCCCTTTGCACACTCCACTCGACAGACATAAAATGCAATGCATGCAAATGTAAAACTGATTTGTTATGACGCATCCACAATGGAAACAGAAGCCGAAACAGAAGCCCAAGGCGAACGAGGATGAAACTAGACAGCAAGAAGATAGGCAGCACTAAGCGAGAAGGGCAGAGCGAGAGAGAGGCAGAAAGGGGGACATGCGTGCTCAGCAAAGTGCGTTGAGCACTTCATCAACCGGCAACGCTGCCTGAGCCAATGATTCCCTCTCAGTTTCCGAATCTCGCTTGCCCTCAAGCAGCAGAAGAACTGTCTGTCTCCCTCACTCTATCTCTCTCCCTCATCTCTGTCAAACACTGACAGCATAATGTCAATATGTTGTGATGGAACTTAACCCATGCCAATTATGAGATTTATCCCAAATAGTTAGATTAATCATGGTTAGTTAAGAAGTTTTCCCTTTTATACCGTCTTTCCGTGCAACGATTCAATTAGCTTGATTTTCATTCAAAGTATTTCAAATTATTTCAAAGTATTTGCCTGGGTTTGCCTTAACTTGTACTTCGAGAGGGTTAAGCACTCGCCTGCGACCCTGGCACCCTTGGGTAGAGAGTCCCCGAGTGCGATTATCAGCACGTAGCTGCATTGACATTCATTCCACATGCCTCTCGAGAGCAACTGAACCACAGCACAGTCGTGACAGCAGCTGCCATCCCACGCCAAATCCCACTCCCACTCCTACAACCATTCCCCATCTCTCTCCCCCGCTCTCCATCTCCCTCACTCAACTGCTGCTGCTGCTACTGCTGCTGCATATCGCATTTGACAGCTGCGACTTAGCATCGGATGCATGCGCATAATTTACGCACTATGAGAGGACCAGCAGTTCCGATTCCCAATCCGAATTGGACTGTGAAAACGGCCTGGAAACATTTATTAAGTGGACGTTTTGACTGGCTTTTTCTCTCTCGCCTCCCCCCTCTCTCACTTCCGAAAGAGAGTGCGTTTTGGGAAAAACCAAATAGAAACACACTGAGAAAATTTAGTTGAATTTTATTTTTTATTTTATTTTTATTTACAGTCATCTGAGACAGTCTATTTGACAATATTTATAAGTATGAGATTTAAAATTATATTTAGTGTATATTTTAGAGCTTAGACTGGGATTATTTAAATAATAAATAAGCTTAAAATAAATTCAAACTTGCAGTTTTACTTTATTACAAATCTTCACCTTATAACAAAAAGATAGTTCTAGCTTTATATCCTCCCAAACACCACATATAGTATTTATATAGTTTCTTCTGCACATCCCCAAAAATTGAACACATCTGACGGGCGACAATAGGCACAGCATAAAAATTCCCATTTGACCAGAGTCGGAACAATATTTTCAATCGATTGGCAACGCGAGCACAGCTGCTGCTACTGAGGAAATTCAACAGACAACAAATCCCATGCAATATTTTGTATACCCCCCCACTCCCCCTTAGTCGTTGTTTAAATGTGCCATTGCAATTGTTGTTGTTCTTGTAGTGTTTGTTATTGCAAATGTTGTGTTGTTGTTGCATTCGGTGTGCGAGAATTTCCGTTTTGTTGCAGGCAGCGAAATAAAATCGTCCATTTTTAGATGCAACAAGCTGTGGATGAGGCAGATGCACTTTAGTATAGCAAATAGTTAAAATGAATATTCTTAATATTTCCAAACTTCATGTATAATTTGTTTCCTTTACAACTAACTTAATGCAGGGTATTTTCAAACCCGTTCATTCCTTCTTTGTTTTCCCGTATGCCGCTTCGCTATTGTAGTTCAATTTGAACATTTCGATGAGTCAACAAGTTCTGAAAACTCGCAGGAAATACTATAAAACTGCACTTCAATTTCGAAATGCTGCCAACTTGTTTGAATACTTGCTAAAATACTGCAAAAATACTGCAAGTTTATTGTCTAATCAAACTAAAACTCAACGAAAATCAAATTAAAAATTGTTCTCCATCAGTTTAGTGGAAACGTTTCAGTTTAAAGGCAAATCAATTAATTTAGTTTAATGTGGCAAAGTTTTAAGTGCCCCCCAAGTTATTGTGAGAACTTGGAGGAATTTCTTGAGCTTGAGGAATTTCTTGGCAAATTAAATCGCATCCGCTCTTAAAGTTGGCAGTTTGTCATTAGGCTGCCATCGAATACATTCAGCTGGGGCACACCACTCTGAGCAGGGTGCTCGTTACACAAATCGCCTCAGACATTGTCAGCAAATTACGCAGTCCAAATATTTGCTCGAGGCACGAGAGAGAGAGAGAAAAGTTTTCGGACCACGGCCCCGGCCAAGTTGACACCAACGGCCAAAGTCAAAGTGCAGTGGAAAAACTTTGCATTGCAATTTGTGGTACATTTTCACGACTGTCCAGCTAAGAAGAGGGCAGATGGCATAGAGTGGCTCTGCAGAAGGTCTCTCTGGCCGTAAGTGCGGTGTTTAGTTTCGACCAAAATTTGCTTAAATAAATACAAAACTCTTTGGCGCTGTGAGAATGACAAAGTTTTTAGTTTTTGGCATATTTTGATTGACTTGCGACAGTCTTTACCAACATTTTTCCATTCTCCATCTCTCTCTCTCTGTTAATCCCGCGACAGCAATCCTTTTCGCTGCTGTCTCATAGCATGGGAAACCTCAGGCATGCCGAGGATTCTTTTGCGCTTCCCAAGAGCAACAAGCGAGAAACGCTGATAAAAAAAATATTTTACTTTGTCGTATAATAAAAATTTCATTACGATTTTTGCGGTAAATAATGTCGGGGATGAGTGGCGAGTGCAGCGGGCGGGCAGTGGGGGGAGGTAGCATTTTTATTTCGCTTGTTGTTCTTTTTGTCGGTCGCTTTTGCCTCGCTTCGCCTTCGCCTTCGCCTTTAAGTAAAAATGTAAAATGTGCAATGCATAATAAGCTCGACGTCGCAGTAGAAATAAAAAAGCGAAGCGACATGGGTAGAAAACATGGCACAGCGGAAGCAAAACAAAAGCAAAGGATACGAAGGGAGCCGATGGAGGGAGGAGGGGGCAGGCAGTGGTTGTTGCTGGGATGAGCGAAATGTGTGCGAAAAGAAAACGGAGCCAAAGTAAAAGCTGCAGGGAATTTGCATATTAGCTGCACCAAAGCAGGCACCGACTAGGAATTGTGGGAGGCATGTACACCCCGCAGCCCCCCTCTGTACCAGCCACCTCCTGTTGCAGTGACCGGCTGAACGTCAAACTGTCTGCCGGTCATTGGGTCTGCACAGGATGCCCAACTCGATGCCCATCGATGGCCTGAGCAGGCAAAGAGGGAAAGGGGTTTGTGTCCCGGCTAACGTTGGCTCTTTTCTGCCCGGCAGCGCTTTGCATGGCAAAAGCAGAACTGAAGTTTCTCCCTCAAGCTGACTGCCAATTAGATGCAAATATATGGCAATTTCTTTTTATCTCGCAGCTGAAAGAGAACGGCGCGAACTTTAAAAGCAAATACTCCTAAAAAATGAGCAATATATAAGGGGACAAATAGTTAGATTTTAAAGTTTTTATCTTCGAATTGCGAGAAACTTCTCAGAGAGCTGTGAAGATTGACACTTGCTTGCTTGCATAGTTTCCTTGCAGTACAGAGCAGTTGATCCACGTCCATCTGCCGCTTTGGTGCAGTCCATAATAATGCAAATTGCAAAGTGCTTTGCGATTATGTCTGCATAAGCAGCAACATCTAATTATGTCTTCAAACCAGAGCTTGATTTACGACGACGCACAATCTGTAATTATTCCCGAGTGTCCAGCACGAGCTTCAGGCATGACCTTGGCATTCACTACACAGCTCTCCGTCTCTCTCTCCCTCTCTCTCTCTCTCTCTCTCTTCAGTTGCCTCTGCCTCTTCATCTCTCTATTTCCTGCCTGCCTTTGCACTCTGTGGCAGTCCACACGGCGCATACGTAATAGAGACATCACATAAAGCAGCGAGACGTTGCCGGGCACCCCAAGGTGTGCTCAGCCGTGTGACCCCTTGCTCCCGCCCCCATCCCCCGACTGGCACTTTGACAGTTGTGTGGCGCTTTGAGCATAATTTGTTTCCAATTGCGACGCCAAGCGACACCGTTGCGCCGCTCTCATTCCGCAAAAGTGTGCTATCATTTTTTTGCCACTGTTGCAGCAACTGCGGGCGCATAAACAAATCAACACAGCCAGCCAGAGATGTGGCGCACAGCTGCAGCAGAGGGAACGAGGCAAATAGGAAACCTGCAACGCGACTCCACTCGACTCGGAACACACATCATGGACGTCGACGCGTCGTCGTCATTCATCATTATGCAGAACGTGCTCCCTAGCTGGCTTGCTTTTAGCTCTAACTCATCCTCCAGTCTGCTTACTTCTCTCGCTCTCTCTCCCTTTCCTCTTTCTCTTTTCCCTTTCTCTTACCATCTTTCTAGCTCTCCTTCTCCATTTGCTTATCCTTATCGTTAGTCTTGCTGCTGCCGCTGCTGGCTCTGTGCAGAAACCTGAATTGGCGCAACATTTGGTTTTTATTGTTGTGTTGGTGCAGGAGGGAGGGGTGGGGGAGGGAATACGGGGCATGCTGCCATGTCCCTTGCCTGCGTCTGCGGGCACTGCGGTTGCAAACTTTACGCCCAACATTATTTTACTTAGTTGATAAACTTTTATGCTGCGCGCTTCTCTCGTTCCCCGTCCCCCGTCCCAGTCCCAGGCGCAGTTGCAACTCCAGTTTCAAGCCCGTGCCACAACTTCAGCTTCAGGCTGGGCTAAGCCACGCCCTTCTTCTGCTGGTGTGGCCAGGAAAGTTCGCTCCTCTCTCTCTCTCTGTCTCTCTCGAGGGAGTTCCATAGTTTTTGCCCACTAAACTCGCATGTTTTCCAATTTGTCACTTTGCCTTTGCGTTTCTTTGGTCTTGGATTTTGTTTATATTTTGGCAACAATTTTGTGACTTTTACTTGCGGGCGTAATTTGCAGTTCTCTTTGTTTTCTTGCGCCACACACACACACTTATCCTGCGCCTGCCCATAACTGGTAAATCATGTTCTTAATTATTCACATACTTTAAGTGAAACAAATGCAGATGCCACACAGAGAGAGGGAGAGAGAGAGAGGAGAAAGACCTGAGATTTCTTTGTATAAATTGGCACCTTGGGCAATGATACAACGGAACCTGACTGAGCTTGAACTGCTGCAACCTTGCTCACCTCATACATCTTTTAAATTTACGCTTTACTTCACCACTTGCAAACGATTCGAGTGAAAACTTTGCACATGTAGCGAGTCCTGTCAGCGACTGCTTCTCCTTTGAGGCATTTCCAAGCAGCTGCTTCGGTTTATACCCGCTATTCATTGGGTTGAAGGGTATGATAGCTTTGTAGAAACAGAAAATTTGACAGGCTGAAGAAGGCGTGGTTGAGCCCATAAACTATTTAATATGTACAGTAGATTCATTATTAGTATTAACAGCTTCACTTAATAATAATAATAAAAAAAAATAGTGTAATCTTTTTTGACCATTTTCAATGGTCCAAGGGTATAAAAAAAAAGTATTAACAACAGAGACCATATAGCAATGTTCCTCTATCTTCTATCCGTCTATCTGTTTGTCTTTCTGTAACTATAATAATGTGGATCTCGGAGACTAAAAGAGCTAGGACTAAAACAAAATATATAAAAAAATGCCTAACTATTGCACGCAGAACAAGTTTTTTATAGATCCCTATCCCTTTCCTCCCTTTTAACCAATATCAACAGAATTCCCAGCATATTTTTAATGCAGTACAGTTCATTACTGATCAACACAATAACTACCAACGACCTAATGGTTTCTCAAAATTTGGTTGCGATTCGATAAGTAACATAAAAGGTTTTTTTTTTTTTTATTATTATTAAGTGAAGAATCCTTACACTATAATATTGTATCTTAACATCACAGGGTGGAGAAATATTCTTAAGAATTACCAACATAACAGTTTTTTTTTTTTTTTTTTTTTTTTAATTATTATAAAAGTAATTTAAGAAATACATTTATCAAAGCCTCTGCCCAATCAGTTCCCCAAAGTATGCAACACAAAATACGCAAAACATAGAAAGAAATCGTGTACGTCAGGTAGCTGCGGGTCGGGCACACTCAACTGTTGCTTTCATGCTCGTTCTGTTCCTGATTCTGTTTCTGCGAAAGACAATCGCGTCAGATGGTTAGGTAAAAGTTTCCTTTGCAGCAAAACTGACTACGATTGCCACGATGGCTTTGTGATTTCCTTATTGCTGTTGTTGTTCCTGTTCAGTCTGCCTTTGCCTTTTGCATCCTGCGGCAAATAAATTGAAATTCGTAATTATTCCCAGCAGCATGGAAATTTATTCAATTTTAATTGAGTTTTCTTTTGTGTGTGCGAATGCGAATAAGGAAAAGGCCAAGAAATTGAAATGAAATCTGCATTATAATGAAATAACCCCCAAAAAATAGTGAACTATATTCAAGGCAGTGCGTTGGGAAATGGTTAACACTTGTGAATGAATATGGAAAAATTCAAAAATATAAACAACAAGCAGACGAACTTGTCAGAGCTTAAGCAAAATGTGATTAAGGCAACCTTATGCCAAGTTTCCCTTTATCGACTCTGTGTCTCTCTCTCTCTTTCTCTTTCTGATGTCGTTAAATGCCTTAAATTGCTGCCCTAGTTCTGCATTTACATTTGATCCTCAAACTTGTGGGATGCGGAGAGGTGCTTAGTGGCACTGCGAACAGTCATTTGCCCTTTGCAACTGCTGTGCTGCATGTGTGGTCTGTGTGTGGTCGTGTATTAGTGTATTAGTGCTCGTCTAACTTTGCCAATTCGGTTGAGACTTTGTCCCGAGTCGAGTCTCGGTCTACAATGGCATTATTTACATAGCAAAACTTCATCAATCAGCAGACAAACTGCAGCTCCCCAAACTCACTGTGCGTGTGTGTGTGTGTGTGTGTGTATCGTGCTTGTTATCTGCGAGCAGAGAAACCAAAGGAAACTGTCTGCCCTGCATCATTTATCCTCTTTGACTTTCGGCCTTCTATCAGCTCTTTTCGCAAACGGTATTTATGATGCTGTCGGATTGTGCATGGAACGATATATGGGTTAATTCTTAGTGTGAGAAATTGGCAAAGTAAATTAAATAAATAAGCTATAAATATCGTATAGCTAAAGACAATCAAAACATGCACAGACAAAGAGAGATAGTAACGATTTCAGGGTGAAGCTGTCAAAGCTGATTTCATTGTTGTTGTTGTTGTTGCTTGAGAAAAACATCAATAAATTATGTGCGACACATGAAATCTCTCGACTGTGCATAAACAACTTCTGCCTAATTGATCAATACGTTGCCAACAGTCGCTTCAGTGCCCGATTTGCATAACTCGAGCACAACGAATTCAAACAAAAGGGTTTTCCGCATCATAAAAGCAATGGAAAGGCAAAGGAGAGAAGCATACAAAAAAAGACAAGTATACGCAGGGTTGGACAATAAATAGAAGACAAGCAATAGAAAAAAACAACAAGCTAGCATAGAAAGAGACGAAAGTGGAGTAAACACTGAAAACAAAAGTTATCAATGAGCAAAGAAATCGATAAATAAAAGGTACTTTCGGAGTTTCCTCAGCACAATTTGCAAATTATCAGGAAAGTGATAAGAAAACTGAATGTTGTCAAAGGCGCCATAAATATTTCGTTGTTGTTGCTCTGTTGCTCTTCAGCCCTAGTTCCATTACTGCCCAGATAGCTACAGTCATTTCCCTCCCACACTCCCCTAAGTGAGTGGCGCATTGCAATTTGCTCGCTGCCTTTGCGATTGCGATGCCGATTGACCGAGCAAGGAATTCGCGCCCGTTTCGGGCCACGCCAGCGAGGCGTTCACTTATTTTTATTTACTCACCGGATTATGCTAATTTTTAAAGTGATTTAGTGTAGCCAGTACAAGAGCAGAGCCAGAAACGGCCAAAGCAAATCGCGATACACAGAAAAGGAGAAAGAAACTGCCGCGCTTGACTTTCGCAGTTTGAATTGTTTTGTTTTTGTTGGAGCGCACATAAAAATAAAACGAAAACGAAATAAAATAAAATAAAATCGAAAATAAAATAAAATGTTACTGCCAGGCATTAAAGAGGTCCCGTTTCCGCGAGTTCTTCTCTGAGTTTTCCCGCTTTGGCTTTCATGCATTGCGTGTGCTGTAAAATTTCCGTTGACGCACTTCCTCCATTGCCTCAAGGTGTTCCTGGTTTGTCCGTGCGTCTCTCTCTCACTCTCTCGTTCTCTCGCTCTGTGGCACACTTTAAGGCAAATCAACGTAATTCTTCAAGTTTGATTTCGTGTGTTTAGCTGCGTGTGTGAGTTGGCTTACTTAACCTAAAGCCGCCGCTGATGCCACTCGACGCCAGCATCTACTTGCTAATAAAAAGCACACACACACCGACACACACACACACACAGTCGCAGTCAGTCAGAGGCAGAAAACAATAACAATGAATGTGCGATAATTTTACATTTTATCAAGTTTGGGACTCTGTCGCGCTGCCAACGTCGCAGCATTCGTCGCCGTTGCCATTTTTTATGCGCGCATTAAGCGGATTTCGGTCTAAAGCCCTGCCACTTCATATGCCCCCCACCCACCCCCTTGCCTTTCTACTCTGAATGGCAGGCCTCAAGCACCCAAGCACGGCCCACGCTGGCCCCCTTCAGTCACACGCTCTACACAAAGCACGTATAAAAAATGTATAAAAGTAACAAAATGTTACGTATACGCCTTGGCAACCAAGGGCAAATGTCACACACAAACGGTCGCACTCTCACACACACACACACACACACTCACTCACATGCACTGAGAGAAGCGAAATTTCTTTTCGTCTGTTAAGTGTAAGCGGCTTAGTGGTGTCGGTGGTATCGTAGCTGGCACTTGTCTTGCTCGCTGCCATTGCTGCGGTTAGAAGAGTAATTCGATTATAAGAAATTCTCACAAAAAAGCCCATACCCACACACACACACACACACACACACGCACAGAGAGTCGAGTGAATGGGTATGCAAAGGGGGCGGCAAGGGGTGAGCACTCACGCAAGCTCCTCATTTATTATTAATTAGTGCAAACATTTTGCTAATGGGCACCAAAATGAAGTAAATGCGTTTTAAATTTAGCCGTAATTTTCGGCTGAGCTAGCTTGAAATCACAATTGCAGCCAAATGTTGTGTAAAAGTCTTGAATTATGCATTGTGAATGGAATTGAATTTAATTTCAAGCTAAACAAATACGATTTATGCGAATAATGAAGCTGATTCCCCCCTTAGATGTTGCCCAAGTACAGCGTGTGCTGCCTCATATGCATTTAGTATTTTCTATATAAATTGTTTTTAGTATTTTAATTTGTTACATTCTCGCTGGGCAGCACGTTGCAAAAAATACTGGCTGTAAAAAGGTGCAAGAGGAAGAGTGAAACGTGCAAGCTGAGGGACAAAAATTTCATTTTGAGTTGCCTGTCGTGTTTTCTATGGTAATTTATTGTTGTCTTTTTTCGGTCGAGCAGGCACTAGACACCCAAATGCAGCATGCACACACGTGCCAGCACACACACATGAGAACATACATAGGTGCACAGTGAGAGGAGAGTCGCAGCTAAAGTGTCAGGTTGGCATTGCCACCATAAAACTGTTAAAGTTTTAATGACGAGCGTTCAACGGCTGCAGCAGGAACCAACGGTAAAACGAGCTGCAGCCTCAAGAGGCAGCAGGAGAGCAGAGCAGGAAAGCAGAAAGGCGCAAGGCGTGGCTTAAAGCCAACAGAGCAGCAGCAGCAGCAGTTAGAATGACATTAACAATAGTTGGCAATGCGGTAAAAGCAATTTTGAGCAATGAAACAAAGGTGTGAGGGACAGAGAATGAGTGAAAAAGAGCGAGCTACTGGCAAAGGAAGAGACAACAAAAGAGAAAGGCAAGGAGAGAGAGGAAGAGAGAGAGAGAGAGACAGACAGGCGAAGAGCGAGCTGTCGAGATAGATAGACAGACCAAGAGACAGACAGACCAAGAGACAGACAGTCAAGCAGCTCAACTACACATACTATAGATGTCAGTTCCTTTGTGTGCATGTGTGTGTGTGTGTGTGTGTGTGTGTGTATTATGAACTGGCAAATGTCGTGTGGTTCACTGATATTTTTTGCCATTTATTGTACCCAACGCTGTCTTTGTCAACGTGCTCCTCGCATTGTCTCTGTCTTCTAATTGCTGGCAGAAGAGAGAGAGAGAGAGAGGAAGGGAATGCGGAGGCAAGACTGCAATTAAGCAGCGACACGTTGCGCAGGTGCATCGCACACGCAGTTGTAATAAACATGTTGCATGCTGCATATAAATTGTAGCGCAACCAAAGCAGAACCGCAGCCAGCGCCAATTGAAGTGCCAGCTAAATGTTTCAACATCAAATCAACTGCAATGCCCAAGCGATTTGTTCTAATTTGCCGATGTGCATACAGATTAGAGTGACAGAGGCAGAGCGAGAGAGACAGAGGCAGAGAGAGAGAGAGGGAGAGAGGCAGACAGAGGAGGGAAAGTGGCAAGAACTACTCGTAACAGTTAAATGTGAGCTTAATGGGGAGTCCTAAAAGGCAGCGCTGGCAAGTGCCATTCAGACTTCGGGCTGTGGTTTTGTCCGTCTCCGCTTTGTTCTTCGTCGTTGGGGGAAGCAGAAAAAAAAAGATAGAAAGCGCTTATGGTAAATCAATTTAAAACCAATTTTCGTTTACAGTTCTCTTAGAAGAGCAACGCAAAGCGATGCCCGAAGAGTCCTTGCGGCCACAGCAAATGAGTGGAACTCCCTGTCTCTCTCTCTCTCTACATCTCTCTCTCTCTCTCTCGCTCTCTGCCTGGCAACAGTGCGTATTAAATATTCATTACTCTAAGCTACATCTTCGCTCAGACTGGATTCAACTTCCAAGTGCTGATGTCGCTCTACCTGAACTTGTTGTTGCTGCAGCTTAAGTTGAAGGTAACCAGTTGGTGCTTCTTTTCGGCGTAACACTGTGTGTGTGAGTGTGTGTGTGTGCCAGCGGGTGACGCTATTTATAAGGCTGTTTTTAAAGACATCGAATTCGAATTTCCTTTTACCGAGCTACACGTTTTCCCATTTTGTTGAACGTGATGCGAATTCACACACAGATATAAAACATATGCAATAAGAGACGAGCCAAAGCCGAAGACTTGCCTACTCTCACACGCACACACACACGCACACACATAGCCACACACATGTGGCGCTGGCAACTACAAATTGTGTTCAATGCAGCGTGTAAATGCTTTGTTGTTCGCGGTGCCCTCACCAAAGTCGGTCATATTAACTATGCAAGGCAAGAGAGAAGGCAAGAGATTCGCAAATGAATTTTTGATACATGAAAACGGCTAAATATGTCGACGTTTAACGTATCGTTTGTCTACTGAGTTTGCCAATTTGAACACTAAATAATTTACAAGACTTTTGAAAGTTCGAAAGAAGCGAGATTTTCTTGTGATTAAATGAAATCACTTCTATCTAAGAAAAGATACAATGTTACAATATTATGATGAACGGATTCTTTACTTAATAATAATACAAAAAAAAAAAAAAAAAAAAACGAATCTAAGAAACTACTTGTAATTATACTAAGTAGTCTTGCAGAAGTAACAACCATAGATGCTCATTAGGTTATAGAAATATATGTATTCTGATCGCTAATGAAATAAAGAAATAAATAAAAAAAAAAAAAAAAAAAATCTAATCTAAGAAACTACTTATAATTATTCTAAGTAGTCTTGGCGAAGTCACAACCATAAATGCTCATTAGGTTATAGAACTATATGTATTCTGATCCCTAATGAAATAAATAAATAAAAAAAAAAAAAAAAAAAAAAACAACTTTTATCTAATGAATAATGAATTGCAATGTCTTATTTATCTGCAATAAGTGCAGAGTATACGCAGCTAAGTTGGACGACCTGCAGTGCAGAATCCCCTTACCCGCCTAACCAGTTCAATCGGGCAAGCTGAGCGTATACTTAATGTGCCAGGGGCACATACACACGTTGTTGTTGGCTGTTGGCTGGTTTGCGGCTTGCTACGCTCGGCAGCTGCAATTAATAAGCGGAAACTAATTGAATTCGCACTGCAATTGACACTGACAGCAATATTTCCACCACCCCCCTCCCCCCCCACAATGTGCTTCGCAATTTTTCTTCCACCTTTCTTACAACTTACGCAAGTCGATTATTTTTAGCTAGAAATGGCAGCTCGTCAGCGGGAAGAGTAGCTGGCAGAAGTATAATAATAAAAAAAATAAACTACAGACGTTCCTTATTTAGCTGACACCCCTTGCGTAGCAGTTTGTTTATATTTTTAGCCTCCTCAATAACGAATAAAATTTGCATAAGCCGAAAGTATTATATGACAGCAAGTGATGCCTGGCATCGGGTTATGCTTTGCGGCATGAGAAACTAATTAGAGTGGCAGGCAGGCAGGCAGGCAGTCAGGCTGGCTGACTGGCTGTGGATTGCGTGTGGTTTGGATAACAAACCGTTTCGATACAGTTCGGTATTCGGTCTCTGGAAATAGAATCGAAAACAAATAGATGATTAAATTCGCAACTGTTTGCCACAAGCAAAAGGTTTCCCATCTTCCGTTTCCCATTTGATATTGTCTTTGGGTTAGCCAAGCTTGAATTGATGGCAACAATCACATTCGAGTTTCGCTCTGTCTCTCTCTTGGTATCTGCGTGTGATTGTGTGTGTGTGTGTGTGTTCATGATAAATGACAGACTGTTTACGATTATTTCAAGTGTGCTTAATTGCTGCTTTGCAATTGACTTTAAATAAACACAACACTGAGCAGCACAGCCAGGCTATCAGCCAGTCTGACAGGCAGATAGACAGACAGACTGGCAGACAGACAGACTGGCAGACAGACAGACTGGCAGACAGACAGACTGCCAGACAGACAGACTGGCAGACTGACAGGCAAACAGACGGAATGGGCGCCGATAGCAGGACACCTTAAGATGCCTGTTGGTTGGCGAACAATGGGACACCTCAGTGCGTATACACAATGTTGATAATTTACTCAGCTCTTATCGCCACACAGGTGGAACATACACTTCGTTGACTCTACAACAACAGCAACAGCAACAGCAACAAGAGCATTTAGAACAAATAACAATTTCAACTAGAATAAATCTGCAAATTTGCCAAATATGCGAGATAAGCACATGTTCTGCCAAAAATTACGCATACGCTTAGTTAAACTCGGGGATAACTTGCAAATGCCATTTAGTTTATTCCAGAATACATTTCAGATATTTCCACTGCATGTCAACTGGCATTCAAAAAGCAGATAGTCGAGCATTTTAGAAGCTCCCAAAATAGTTTCATGCATAGTGCAAATCAGACCAACTTTACAGGCGTGCATGCCCGACAGTAAGATACCCTACGCACAGTTTTATAAACCTCATTCACATAAAAATAAAAATGCCAAAGTCGTAGTCTGCTGCCATCTATAGCTTTCTCACTCTCACACACTTATGCAGGCACGCGCACACGGAACTTAAGGCACTAAGGTGACATTAATAACTTCTGTGTTTATTGATCGATCGGATTGAAATTTGAAGGGGGGGTAGATATTTAAGCAAGCTAAGTATATGATGAAATCAGAAAATTGTATTATTAATACGTCGCTTACAAATCGAATTGAAAAAATAAATAATTGATTTGCTGAAGCGGTGGACGTGGCAGTCAATATATTAAATGAACTTTCGTTTTTCAACACTTATAGAAATCTTCATGCCAAATTTGATGTCTCTGGCTTTTATAATAACTGAGATCTGTGTGCTCATACAGACGAACAGACAGAGAGACATGACTCAACCAATTGGGCAACTGATCCTGAGCAGGAATACATATACTTTATATGGAATGCCTCGCCTTCATTTGCCTATTACATACATTTGCACAAGGTAAAGCCAATTTTGACAATTTTCAATGGTCGAAGGGTACAAATAAGTTGCGACAGTCTTTTTTTAATGATTCCTTTTATACTTTTTTGCATACTTGTGTGCAGCACTATAGATAGTTATGTTTTCCTCATATTTTGTTAGTTTGTTGTTGTTAAACTATTTTTAGTTATTAGTTAAATAAAGTTGTTTATCGGTAAAGCTGATTGAAGAGCATTACAATGATGTGACTATCGAATAGGCAACAATTTTCAGCAGTTTTGGCTAAAATTGTTAATGAAATATGCGTCAAGTAACGCTTTCGGTGTGCGAAACTAACATATACATATTTTCTAAAAATTTCTGTATTACTCGTATGTTTATCTTAACTACCTAAATATATACGCATTCAACAACTTCTTCAGTGCAAATTTGACCAAAAATCCCTGCCAGCTGTAGTCAAATTAAATTAATTTGGCACCTCGCGCGACCACTTGCCAATAAAATCATGTTGCTGCAACCTTCAGCCGGCAGTTCGTCGCTCCTTTCCCCTCTTACCGCTGGCTGCTTGTTGCAGTGTCAGCGTCAGCTCATTAAGATTGCAACATCAACACTCGTTGGAGCTGCGCTCAGTGCGTCGTCAAGTGGGCTACACAAAACTTGAGCTATTTAACTACATCTATCGCAGTTGCTGCTGCTGCTGCTGCTTCTTCTGCTGCTGCTGCTGCTTCTGTTTCTACTACTGTTTGCGTTTGTTCGTCTGTTTGTTATCCATTCCGCGCCTCTGTTGGTCCAAGTGCGTTGTATAAACATTTATTTGGTGGGGAGAGAGGGGAGGGCAGAGAGAGGTATCTGCTCCCTTCTGCTGAGGCTGCTGCAATCTTGTGCAGAAGTTTATGCAATGTCTATTCACTTGTGCCATTATATCGTAGCTTGTCGGTTATAAGTAGGTTCTGAGTGGCAGATGCGACTGTCAGTTGCCCCCCCTTGTATGCGCGATATGAAGTAATTTGCGTGCGTCTTATGCTCTGGGGTCTGATTTGGCATACAGCATACACACACAGCATACTTTTCAGCGCCTCGTCTGATTGTTTGTTTGCCACTTTCAGCTCTTCTCCCTACTGCTGCTGCCCCCTCTTGCTGCCCCGCTGTCGAAAAACAACTCCCAAAGTCTCATGCTTATTACATCAAGTAAGCACACGTGCCTTCCGCAGAGGGGCGCACACAGTAGTTGCTGGGGCGTGGCCCCTCATGTAAATCTGCACACACTATTGTCTGCAATGCCAAGCAGCGTTGGCAAAAGGGGAAATGTGCCGAGAGGGGAGGTGGGGGTTTGGGGAGTCAGAAGTTTGCAGCTCGCACAGCATTTGCGTACTCTCTCCTTTTCTCTCTGGGGCGCGTTTAAAGCCAGCTTAATTTTTCATGCGCGCCTGCCGCAATAGCCCGGAGGGTTCCCAGCTTGCCTATTGTTGTTCTTATTCCTCTTGTTGTTGTTGTTGTTGCCGTTCCTCTGTTGTGTCCCAACTACAGATTCATCTGTTTTATTTTTGATCTCTTACACGCTCGCAAAGTTGATTGTCTTCTGTTGACTGTTCGGATGGATGTGGAGCAACAAATGACTGCGGCTTTCCTTCCAGCCAGAGGGTAGTCCCAACTGTTTTTAAAGTGCGACTGGTGCCACATTCATTGCTCTTATCATCGGGCTCTCTGATAATATCCATAGTATATTTATTTCTGTATAGAGTTCTCTCTCTTTTTTATCATATCGTACTTGGCATCGAACTGACCTCGCACAGCATGCACTGGCATCGCTCGCGCGTCTATTGTGCTTGTCAACCCGCCACGTCTTGCACATTACTCATACGTCACGTGGCAGAGCAAGGGCTGCGCCTTCAACGCTGACGTGCAATTTCAATGGTCAATCAAAGCGTTCGCTGCAACTAGCTCAATGGTTGCCCTCCCCCCCCCTCTGCCTCTCCTCTGCGCGCTGTTGTCGGTTTCATGACAATACTAAGTAAAATTGCATGAGCTCAAATAAAATTTCCCGCAGCGCACACACACACACACACACAGACACACACACATACATTGCCTTGGGTTAGTTTCGAGGGTTGCGTGGGGCAAATCAATGACGCACTTGCCACGGCAACGGGAGTAACAGCGGCAGCGAAGCGAGGAATCCGCTGCAGTCGATTGACTGGGATTGAGATGAAGCAGCAACAGCAGCAGCAGATGAAGCAGCAGCAGCAGCAGCATCGCCACATCAGTTGGCTTGTTTCACAGCGAGGAATTGTCTGTGCTTGCCACAATAAGTTTGCAGCACACGCCGTTTGCCGGCAAGTCAGGTGCAGCCATCTGTAACTGTATCTGCCGCTTGAGAGCAACTATCTGTATTCTTCTTCCCTCATCTGAAATATGCAATGCGTCTCGTTTCTGTGGTGGGCGTTGGTTTTCATGCTCTACTTGCAGCCAGGCGGGCAGGCAGCAAGGCAGGCAGGCAGGCAGGCAGCCGGCATCAGTAGAGTACGTTGAATAATTTCCAAATTTGACAGCGGACATACTAGCTGCACCTGCACGGAGCTAGCTCAGATTGCTAGCCAATGCCGGGGCACGCCCCTGTAACGTATGCCGAACGGATGCGGCAGCGGAAACAGTCAACGTGGCTGGGCGTTTTGAGGTAACCTGTCAGGCAAGAGATATATATTGAATGACGAACAGCTTCAACTCAGTTACACTATCTGCCATGCATCTCTCCCTCTCTCTCTCTCTCACTCTCTCGCTGCATAATGCAAATGGTTACGGGGCAGGCAAAAGGATATCGTAAAACGTATCGTCAGAGTTTCCGTATCCTATTAAGTGTGCAAATTACTTTCATATGCACATTCTGATTTCCTAGTTGCAGCCTTTTCCAATGCAACAACTTCCAGCCTCAAGGGCACACACTAACAATACACACACACACACACACACACACACACACATACACACACTGCAATACAATTGCACACGGCACACGAGTGTAGGCGGCGCAGGAAGCTGAGTATGGGAAGGCGCACAGGAAGCACATCTGCCAGGGGCCACCGCCTGCAACACAATCCAACATTGTGCGCCCCACGATTGTGTAACAGATCCGAAAACTAAACAAACTGCAGAAAAAAACGAAGTGAGTTAAAAGCAGAGACGATGCTAAACATTCCTGCTAAGCAAACACATAACAATAATTCCTATTTACAATATTTGCCAACCCATTTGCCATTCTTCAACGAATATTCGAAATTTACTTAATTATTTTGCCATGTTTTGGCATTGTTATACTCTTGCAGAGGGTATATTAACTATGCCCAGGAATTTGCAATGCTCCTCAGGTGACATCAGTGATATTTCTGATGCAACAAAATATATATACACTAAATCAGCTTCAATAATGGAATCGAACTAGCATTGTCCGTCTGTCTATACGTCTGTCTGTCTATTGCAATGTTAACTACTCTGTCTGTAAACTATCTTGATACAACTGGTTGTTCTTTGAATGAAGAGTAGTTTTAATTTAAAAAATAACTTAACTTATATGGAAAGTGACAATCAAAGTGAGACATAATATTGAATATACACTGTATTATTTAATTCTGCACCATTATATATCCCTCGTATATGCACGCTCAGAGTATTAAATAACCTGCAAGAGTATATCACATTCAGCCTGCCAAATTCAGCCTTTCATTCTGATTTAAATACAATTTTCGTACAACATTTTGTTGCATTTCAATTGCAAACAATGAACACGATGTTAACATTTATGTTTATATTTTTAAATGACCTGTTTCAATTGTTTGCGCTTGCCCTTGGCAGAGGTGAGTCCATGAAAAATGCATTTATTTACTGTCAGCCAAACTTTTTGTGAGTGCAAATAATTTTGAGCCACAAAAGTCAAACTCTGTTTGAGTTCATAGACAACCTGTCAGTTAATCCTAATGAACAATCATCCCTTTCATTCTCCCTCCCATTTCCCCTTCGCATTTAATTAAAAAGTTAATTGAAAATATTCATAATAGAAAAGCATCTATCGCATGTAAAAAACCTAAGCGTGCGACAATCATGCATAGATTTGCATATGATTAACGATAAAATGAATATTTTAGCAATATATATTCTGTTGTGCGACCGAATTCAATAAATCATGAGAATCAATGATGTCTGAAATTAGCAAAGCAGAAAAACAAAAACTGAACCCTAAATAAAAATAAAAAAAAAGAGGAAGCAAATAATAATAAACTCTGCAGAACCGTAACAAACCCCAACATCATATAGGCCACTGAAATATGGCATGAAATGAAAGCAAAAGCTAAATAATACGTAGCTCAAAACAATAATAATAAAACACAAACACACACACATACGCAGGGAAAGGGAAAGAAGCTGACGGCGATAACAAGAAGGCAACTTGGCCAACAGCAACGGCAACCAACCAGGCAACCGCTACATTCGGTCAGGCCTGACTGTAAGATACCCTACGCATAGTTTTGAATAACTCTTGCAAATATACTAAGAATTCCATAGTCATAGTTTGCTGCTTATTGCTTTCTCACTCTCACACACATGGGAAGGCGCGCGCACAGAGGATTTCGCAGGTGGCACGCTGCCCGGAAGAGCACTAAAGTGACTTGAATACGAGTATCTTCTGTATTTATGATCCGATCGTATTGAAATTGGGCAAACAGGTAGATATTTAATTAAACTAAGTAAATATCAAAGTCAGAAGATTATATTATTAATACTTTGCTTACAAATTGACTTAAGAAATTAAATTGTTTATTTGCGAAGGCAGTGGGCGTGGCACCAAATATTTGAACAAAACTTTAGTTGCTCAAGATATACAGGAATCTCCATGCCAAATTTGCTGTCTCTAGCTTTTATAACAACTGAGATATGGGTGTTCATACAGACAAGGGGATGGCTCAATCGACTCAACTAGAGTTGAGCAGAGCAAGAATATATATACTTTGTATGATCTGCCAAGCCTCCTTCTGCCTGTTACATACCTTTACACAAAGTGAGTATACCCTCTTTTGGTTAAATTGTTTGGCCCGCTGCTGTTTCTCCTCAAACGATAAACCTTTACACTTCATTAGGCATGGGAAATTTCATGCTTCAACAGCTTGACGCTGCGTTGACGGGCGGCACCGACGGCATCGATGGCGGCAGCAAAGGGTTAAAGCCGAGCCCGGTCCATAGCCGTGTTTAATCAGTGAATCAGATGATTCAGTTTCAGTCGATTCACTACGTTCGTTTGTCATTCCGCATTCGACATGCAAAGCGGGCGTCAAACCCACTGCGCGGCTTGTAGATACCCTGTATAGTCGGGCAGCATGAGAAGTTTAATTACTCAATTGAATTATCGAATTTGTAGACTATTCTTTGTGCTCAGTCTACAATATGAGGTCTACTTCTTCTCCATCTAGAGACACGTCTACCTTTACGTTCTGCTATAGTCGTTACAGGGTATTGGCATCTTAAGAAATGCAGTGCACAGCAATGTGCTTTTGCCACGTTCCTTTGCTGTTTTCATTCTCTCTAGTTGCCTCTTCGAGTGCTTTGTTATTTGCCAAAGTTGTTTGTGCATTTTTCACTTACAGCCAATTTTCGCTAGCGACAACATCAATAAGAAGACAGCAACAGCAACAACACGAACAACAACAGCTCGATTCACAGTTACATTGGCAACACGAAGCAGCAGTGCTAGCAGTGGCAGCAGCATCAGCATTCGCGACATTGTATTGACATTTAAGGCGTCATCGCCAGCGTTGCGTATACGCAATATTGTAACTTATTCGTTTATAAAATTAAATTAAAAAGAAATACGGCATAAACTCCACATTTAACTACATATATAAATGCGTGTACATATATATTTCAACGTATTGAAAAATGTGCAGTGTGGAAATACAATTTTATTGCAATTCAATGAAAAATGTCATTGTGAGTGTGAGAGTGTGTGAGTGTGCGAAAAAATAATTGCACGTACAAGTTTTTTAATTAAAAAGTACGCGTGACTTGTGTCAAATGTGCGTGAAAGGTGCAAAGAGGAAGCTGTGAAAATCTGCGGGCGATTCAATAGCGAATCTTCTTCTTCTTCAAGAGAGAGCAAGAGAGAGATAGAGAGAGTGCACTCCGATCGGCAGGTTGTTTACAAGGTTCACATTAAATCACAGCTGACATTTTCGCATGACTTTCCCAAGCGAGTTTTCTCGCACTTTGAATCTTGTCAACAGATTAATATGACCTTCTGCATGTATTTTCCAGCTGTGACAGCCACACTCAGTGCGGCAACTAATCATGCAAACAAATATCCAGAAGATTCAGTCGACTACGAGGCTGCCATGACGACTGCCTGGTGATAAGACGAGCACCACGCTCGACGTTGTTAATTTTAAACGCCTGCTGCGTGAGGCGCACAGACAGCAGGTGGCAGCAGCAGCAGCAGCAGCGGCAGCAGTGGAGGCCACCACAATGCCCAGGAAGCAGCAAAGGAAATTGCAGGCGAGCGACAGGAAGAGAGCAAGAGAGATAGAGAAGGCGGAGACTGCGCACAGATCCCTTTATATTCGCGTATTCATTCATAAATTTCGTGTCATAAGCGTGTGAAAATGGTGCAAGTATTTGAATTTAATTATGAACTGAATTCCTGCGCAAGACAATGTGTGTGGCAGGCAGCCTGTGGCACCAAAGCTCCTGTGATAAATGGCATATTTTGTGGTAAGACATGGGGTACAAACCCAGAGTTGCTAGTACTAGTTGGGTTGCATAGAAAATACTCAAGATGAACTTTAGTTCACTTTCCTATTGCCATCTCGCTCGTATGCAAACATTTCCTTTTAGCTCAGCGACTCATTCATATGTGCCTCATATAAAGGTTTCCACTTGCAAGGCTTCCCATTACTCAATCCCTCCCCGCTCCGTCCCGCTCGCTCACACTTGAAAGGGTTACAGCTGAGCGATGCTGGAGTTTGTCCTTGCCAAGGCTGCCCTCCCCACCCCCTTGAGCACGTGCCGCGCTCAAAGGAAACGCCTCACTGCATGCAACAATGTGCAAGTCAAGCCGAGCACCGACCCACTGCTTGCCAGCGAGTCCTTCTCCAGCTGCAACTGTGACTGTGACTGCGACTGCGACTGGGACAACAACAGCAACGAGCGCTGGCAGGGGCAACAGCTTGACTTTACACCTTGATGCAATTTAGTGTAAAATTGCAGCCAGGCGTTTATTTTACTCAGCTTCCTTCCTTCGACCCCAGTCCCGTTGCTGCTGCTGCTGCTGCTGCTGCTGCTGCTGATTGGCATAGGCAGCTTTGCTTTACTTAGCAGCTCCGTTAGGCAAACGTCACGTCACGTAATGCGTAATGTTATGCAAATATGCATTATTGCATTTTTGGCGAATGGATTTATAATGAACTGCACTCGAGTCTGCAATCGATTGATATCTTAAAGTTCACTCTAAAGAAAATATGCACAAAACTAACTGAGCAACAGCATTTACTTAATTTTTTTTTTTTTTTACTTGTTCATTTATTTTTGTATGTTAAGATACTATATTTCGATGTACGGATTCTTCACTTATAATAATATATACACAAAAAAAAAAAAAAAAAAATTAAACAAAAAAAAAAAAAAATTATTTATGCAATTATTTTATTATAAATTAATTTTATTATTATTTGCTTGTTTATTTCTTTATTCATTTTTAAATTTATTCATTTATTTATTTATGCACTAAAAGACATCACCACGCTGCTCATATGCAAAGTCAGCTAAAGAGAAGCATATCTCAATCTCCTTAGTTACGAGTAGGAAATGGAAATTAATTAGACTCTCTGTGCGATGGTATAGAGTTTCGTTGAATAATCCCAGATAAATGCAATCATACTTCAGCCAGCCATAGGCCTCTCTCTCGCCCTCTCTCCCTCTCTCTCTCTCCCTCTCTGTATCCATCCTTTAAGTGGTAGCGCGATATCAAATAACATATGTACGGTGCGTACGTAACCCTATTACGTACTCCAATCACGGTCGCTGCACGGGCATACACTGACAAATCGAGCAGAGAGGGGAGGGTGGGGCGTCAGGGAGATCTAAAGATTGGCGCACTGGCACAGGTTATGCCATTAAATTGCAATTCCTTTCGATTTGCGCTACGCTGCCAGCCCATTTATCTCGCCTTTGCTCTGCCCTGCTACTTTCACATTCTCTCTGCCGCACTCTCGCTCACTTGCTCTCTCTCTCTCTCTCTCTCTCTTTGTTCAACGGCAGACGTGTGTGCTGTGTTGAATGTGCCAGTGTTTTATGCAATCTTCTAGTCTTATGCCCTTTAATCTGCGTCGTGTACTTGACACAAATGCCGCATAATAACAACAAGCACAGCAACAACAACAATAACAACAACAGAGAAAGCTTTATGCACATGCAATCTCCGCACACACACACACAGACGCACACAGACGCACAGCTGCACTTTGCATAAATGTACGAGGAGCAGCAACGTATGCCGGAGTTGCTTGGTGCATAAATCTAGCGCTGAAATGTATGCAACACATTTATATTTGCACCCTACACCCACCCCCCCCCCCCTCACCCCATCAACTTACACACTGAAACAATGCCAGGTAGTGCAGGCAGTGGGTAGAGGAGTGAGGGGTGAGGGGTGAGGGGAAAGGTAACGTACAAGCAGCCAAAAGAAGTCAACTGCAGGCCCAGCGACACAACTTGCAACTTGGCAGTGGCACAGCACGACACAACAAAAAGCAGGAAAACAACAACGGAAGCGAGAGCGGAAAAAAAGTCAAGTCGAGAAATAAAAGGCGAAACAGAAGAAGCAAGTGCAGCGTTACCTTTATTAATTCTAAATCATGGCAGGCGCCATGGCACTTTTTCGTTGCATACTTTTAAGCGCATGCGATATTCCATTGCTCTCGATGCAGCAACGGAAGCAATTCAAATGTGCAGCCAAGTGTTGCAGCACTCGCCTCCAACACTGACGAAGTGTCCACTTAAAGGTGTTGCCTTTAGGCCCGACGCATTGACTGTGGCATTAGCATTGTGGCCTCCACTAAACTTGATTGGCAATACGAGGAGAGTTCAACGTGCCCACTGAAAATAAGCCGGAAGCAGTTAAGTCTCTCTCGTCTGGCTGAGAGTCAAAGCCTAATGCCCCTGCCCTGCCCTGCCTTGCCTACCTGCAGTGCCACTAGATGCTGTCAGCCCACTTTGCACTCCCCCCACCCCCTCCATTCCTCTCGTTGCACGACCCCATTCGATCCGGCAGTGCACTGTTTGCGCTATCACGTACGCAGACCAACAACTGTGCGACAGCTTAAAACAAAATGTATTCATACAAACACACTGAGCCTTGCGATGGCATTAATGGCAAAAAAAGCAAAATGGTTAGACGTGCCTAGGCCACACAAGACCAGAACAGACCAGAGCAGAGCAGAACAGAACTGAACATGGAGCAGAGGCTGAACCAACTGGGCTGGCCGGGGCTAAGTGAAGCAGCCAACTGGCAAGCCGCAATTGTAGCATCAGCAGTAACAGCAACAGCAACAGCAACGGCAATCCCTTTGTGCACGGCTGCAGGCTGGGCCTACGCTGCGTATGAGTAATGTGTGGCTTTCTTAGCCGCTTTGTAGCTACTAGTTTGTATGTAGCATGTAGTTGCCGGCCATAGTCTGTTGCCAAGTAGTTTTCAATTAGCTCAGCCTTGACAGGCCACACTCACTGGCGAGCATCGTTGAGTGCTTTATGCGCTCCCTCTCTCTCTCTCCCTCTCTCTATCTCCCTCTCTTTGTTGCTCGCTCTCTTTCTATGCTCACTCTGCCGTTGTTTATTTGCAGCTAATAGCAAGGGCTTTGGCCAAGTTACTTAGCGGCGCAAAGAAACAACAACTGCAGGGGAAAAAAGAACGCAAAATGTACGGACGGGGCTTCATTGGAGGCTGGTCAACCAACCAGCGTGATGGGGAGGCGTGGCAGCTCAAAGCCATCGACTGCGCATTTGTTTTCATCGGCAATTGACTAGTGAAAGCTTTTAGCCGGAATTGTGCACGGCAATCGCTTCAAATGCAGCAACAGCAACAGCAGCAACGGCAACTGTCGCTGCCTCCTAAGCCGCTGCAGCGAAAATGTTGTTGTCCTTTTTAGCGCTTAGCGAACGGTTACATGAACTTACCTATAGACCTGGCACAGCACAGGTGCAAAATCAAATACAAACGCAGGCAATTTATCACTTTAATACGCCCAGTAATATTTGTTTAAATTTTTTGCAATTCACTCTCAATTGAATTGTCATAAATTTGAATTTCATGGCTGAACTAATTGTTTATGCTGCAGATTCGGAGATTTTAAATAATATTCTGCATAATCAATTGAAAATGTTAATTTGTAGTCAACATTTACAGATTAACAGCAAACAACAAACGGTGCACTGTGATAATCTGCATTTATGCGTGTTTATTTACGAAGAAAGAGAAATTTGTAAAATAAATAAATGAAATTCTAAATAAAATATTTGTGAAAATAGATTTATCTAGGTGAATTATTTCATGTTGATATACTTCTGAATGTACATACATATATGAATATATTATTATATTCTTCTTCTTTGAACCTCTCTTGGTAGCACATACGCTAGTCGGTGCTCAGCTTAGGCTGCTCAGCTGATTTGGTTCACCTGTTTCAGCTGCTTCGGAATGGGGCTGGTCGAATAATTTCCGATCAGCTAAGGAGATTACTTTCAGCGCTTCGAGCGTGACGACTGCGGCAGTTGAATTTTGCATTAGTTTCCCATACACAGAATACATACGTGAGTTGCTATGACTGCGTATTGTGTTGCTAACAAATTAAATTCCAGCTAACTCACTCAGGCAGCAGAGTAAATTGAACTACAATTTCGGGGAATATTTGCACAGCGCGAATTGGGCTCAATTGACTCGTGTTTCCGGGACCCAAAGGGGAACGAGAGAGGGAGTGAGCCTCTGGTGATAGCGTTTTATTAATAAAGCCACAAGCCAGAAGCCACTGCCCACTGCCAGTGCCTGTTCCAGCTTCCCAGCTTTGCTCAGCGGTTACTGCCAATTTCTTTTCATAAATTTATAACCAAAAGCCGTAACGAACGAAGCTCGTCCTTGACGGAGGCGAAGAAGAAGGAGAAGGGGGACTCAGGACAGGCAGTTTGGCAAATGTTTTATTGCGTACATAAATTGCAATTAGCCTTAGCGCCTGCCGGGATAAATGTGCGCACACGCCACGTCACCCCAGGATACGCATGTGTGCGCGCCCAGGGAGAGTCCGGACAATATGACGAACTGCCGCCGCCTGCGCTGCCTCGTTTGGTGGGTTAACAAAACATCAATTGGCTTATTAATGTTTGCATTGGATGCCAAGCGGCAGCAAAGACAACATTGGCAACCACCCGCAGAATCACCACCGACGTCACCATTTCGATTGGCAACGCGTGCGCCCAAGTGGCGCCCCCAAGCAGATGGCCACCTCGGACCGTGTACCCTGGGACAGTCACGCCTGCGTTTAATGTGAAATTATTGCTTTAATGCTCTCTGCCAAATGTCAAGCGTCCTCTTCTTCATCTTCTGCTTCTTCTGCTTCTTCTGCTTCATCCTGTTTCTGTATTTTTTCTCCTTCTTGGTAATATATGTATACAAATCGCCGGCTTCTTCGCGCATTCTAATTGCCATTGCTCAAAAGGTTATTGCCACGCGAAGGCGCCGCTTGGGCATTAACTGAAATTTAAAGTCGTGTGTGGGTGGAGTGCATTCCCCAGAGACGTTATATGTCTGTGTATACATAACTCAATTAGCTCCCGATGTCGTCGCTTGACTTAAAATGTTGGCTAATTAGTTTGGATTTATTAACTTTTATATATCTCACTCATTCCACGCTCATTCAGCAAATAAAATGCCGAACATAGTTAGTTCATAATCAAATGAAGCATTTTCCCCCAAGCTTTTTTGCCAGTACAGTTCGCATACAAAAAACCAGTCATAGTTGATAATCAAATGCTGCATTTTTCACCATTTTCATTGGCAATTAAATCCATTGTCTAACTGCCTGTTGAAGTGCTGAAAATTGTTTGAATTTTACTGCATTTATTTTACAGGTTTTTTCAGCTCTTTTTCGCTGATGATTTCAATGAGAATTCACGACGTGTTGTTATGAATTTATATATAAATATATGAAATATATGAATACATAAATTTTGCGAGGTTCAAAAGGTTAAAGCACTAGTATTAAACCTGGCTAAAGTGTCAGCCAAAAAAATTACGTTTATTTCTTTTGTGCACTGCATTCCAAACTTTTCCAAAAAATCATTTCCCATACAAAATGAAAACTGGCGCAGTTCCAATAGAAGGCTTGACTCGCTGTTGAATCAAAACAAAATAGTATTAACGTTTGTTTCTAACACATGCACGCACACACACACATACACGCACGCTTGGTGTGTGTACTGTTATTTTATTCAGGCTTTCATCTCTTGTTTCTGCAATTCGCAGCTGGCTTCATCATATTTAAAGTAAAACACAATACAACATAAATTCAGCAGGACAAACACAAGTTGAATGCCAATTTGATTGATGGACATGCTCGGTGTGTGTGTCTGTGTGTGTGTACGGGTATGTATTTGTGTGTTTGTGTAAGTGCACAGCAGGCACTTGGGCGGGCAACTGTTTGTGCGGCGTATGCAACACTTTTTGTGCGCCGCCCTTGATTTCCTTTATCTAGCTCGCTTTGCGTTAGTGCCTGTGTGCGTGTGTGTGTATGTGTGTGTGGGTGAGTGTGTTTCTGTTTGCCTGTGTGTGTTGTGATTTCTTTTATGCTACAGGCGATAGCAATGTAAAAACATTTAAGGTTTCAATTAAGCAAAATCCCAAAGGTCCGTGAAATGAAAGAAAAAACCGAAACCCAAAGGTTGCCGCACAATGAAAAGCGCCAACAAGAACAACACTACAAAAGGGAATCCTTGCCGTGGCAGGACTATCAACCGACGGTAGTCGTTAGAAATATTTTGAGTAATCAATTTGGGTCTGCTATGTATAATATAAATGTGGATAAAACTAAAAGCAGCGCGTCGGTCAAGCCTTTGGCCCTGATTTTAAGCTGCTCCAAGGAAATAAAAAATGCTCAAGCTTACGTGCAGCATGACAAATGATGGCTGCTGTGAGGCCAAAGTAGGTATGTGTGAGTGCGTGTGTGTGTGTATGATTGTGTGTGTCTGTGGGGCAACAGGCAAATCCTTCCATCAAATGTCAAAGTTTCAACTGTAACGTCCACTCGAGTTCTATTGAGATTTATTGTGCCCTGCCTCCTGTCCGAACCTTAAGCACACCTATCATTAATTATAATCTCTCGACATTGACGTAGTTTATTTGTTTTTCCCAATCGCCTGCTGCAATTTATGCGCCAACTTTGCTCGCCGTAGGCGTCAGCTTGCCTTTCAATTTCAGTTGCAGTTGCAGTTTTTTATGAACTGCACTCGGCTCCCTGGTCGAACTCTGCCTGGCCACGAGCCAATTGTGCCTTGTTCCCCTTGCCTCATCTTAACCCCCGCCACCCGTCATCAACAACAACTTACACTTTCTTTGCAGCAACTGTAGCAACTTGGGGGCTGCAAGTTGTTTTGACACTTTTTGGGCACAACAAAAACTTTGCCCCAAAGTAGGCTCAGCGCGGAGATGTTCTCGAAAATGAAAATGAAAAGCCTCAAGGAAAATCGAACAGAAATGCTGCAGCTAACGATAAGCTTGAGGGCAGCTCAAGGGGCAGCTGGGGGCCAGCTCTGGGGCATGTGTTGAAAGGCTCGTCTGATTAAAGGCGCCTTCCCAACTTTCGCTGCTCAGAGTGATCAATTTTTTTGTTCTTTACGCCACTTTTGGCTTTTTATCTTATCGATGTTTTGCGTTGTCCTTTGGCCTGGCCTTCTTCTTCTTCTTTTTCTTTTTCTTTTTCTTCTCCTACTTGTTTGTCGCAGCCTTCGCTATTATTTCGCCATCCACTTTTGCTTAACCCAGTTCCAGTTCCAGTTTCAGTTTCAGTTCCAGTTGCCTGCATTTTATTATTATCTGAAAAACGAATTGAAACGAAACGAAACTTTGCAATGTAAATTAAATGCCGATGCCGGCAACTTTTTGTTGACATTTTCTTCGTTTCTCGTATTTGGTTTCTCGCTTTTTCGGCTAACCCAGAAAGAAAATGAAACAGAGAAAGAAACTAGTAAGAAAGCTGCAGTCGTGTGTGCTCGACTGTGATATACCCGCCATCCAGCATAAGCGTGTTTTGTGTTGCATACTTTGCAGGGAGCGACTTGGAAATCAGTAGCTCTTTAAATCAAACACAATCAAATTTTTAAAACAAAAAAAAAAAAAAAAAAAATTTTGGAAATCATTTGCACATTGATAATTATTGTGTTTACCAAACTTCAACCGTTCTGCATCCAAATACTGCTTGTAATTCACTTTTTATTGATTTAGAAAGGCGCAAGGGGGCGTGGACAAAAGCTAAAATAAACTTGAAAAACACGAAATTTTTTATATATACAAATTTTTTATATATATTTCTTCGTAGTCCTAGCTCTTGTAGTCTATTTATTTTCATTCAAACACATAGAAAGACAGACGGACAGCACGGACAGATGAACATGCCTAGAACGAGTCGACATTTGATGCTGATTAAGAATATATATGATTTCTTAGGTTACCTGTTACATATTTTTTCCGTTAGCACATAATCATAATACCCTTCTATTCTATGGGCAGCGGGTATAAAAGAGAGAATTACGTGTACGAACATTTTTTATTGTTGCCGTGGAACCAACAAATAAATGTGGTTTAAACATGACAAGCCGCTGTGGGCCGCCGGCTCGTTATCACCAAATATTTTTGCACACGAAATGAGCGAATAAATAAACTGAACACTGCCTCCTTCCCTGCTCCCCCGCCCACACAGTGGGAGAGAGGCTGCCCGGGGAGGATGCCCGCCGGCGAGCGGTCACGAATGAGACAAGCAACGGGGGCTACCTTGCTACCTTGCGGCGCACGGCACATAAGCGAGAGCTGAGTTTGGGTTTGGTTGTGGGTTTGGCTTTGGGGTGGCTGACCGTTTATGGTCGTCAGTTTTTTGGCCTGCTGTTTGACAAATAAAACGTGAAATGTCAGGGCGCAAAAAAGAGAGTAACCAATAAAAGCTTAATTAACTGTTTATGGCCATGGCATGTTAACAGTTCCCCTAAAAAAATGGGAGCCAGCTACCGTACACACACACACACACACACACTCGCATATTCATGTACACTCCACAGTCATTAATTTACAGTTGGCAAGCTCGAGAACTGGAGCAGAGCAAGAGTCATTCCCCATCGCAACTCCAGATTGATTGGGGGTTACGTGCTGCGGTCAACGTGAAGCCCCCGAAAAGGTAAACAAAGAGCTCAACTAAAAACACTTGGCAAACAAACGTACTGAAATAAACATTCAACTAGCATATACCCTGTATATGACTTTCATATACTTTGACTTTCTTTATACTCCTATCATTAAATGTCAAAACTTAGGCAAACACGAACATTAATTGATTCTAATCTACCCTTTAAAATAAAAAAAAAAATTCTTCGTGAGTTTACATTGATTACAACATGTCATTCAATACCGAGGAGAAGATCGCAGCCAAGGCGACTGAAATCTTGGATACAGACCAGATAGTGGAAGAGCAGTATATCGGCGATAGCCTTGTTAAGAGTCCCACAAATCCGAGCAAGTCGCTGGAGACCTTTTTCGATGTCAGCGAGGCAGTGTCGCACTCCTCGTGTGAATCGGTCAAAGCCATATGCCAAGCATGGGCGAATCGCTCCAAGAATACCTCGAACATGTCGATTCAAACAAACCTGCCGCCGCTGGAGGAAAAGTTCGAGGAGCTGGTCAACAAACTGAATAGCACAGACAACCAGGATGACTCGAAGGAGCTGGCCAAAACGCTCTCGCTGTGCGTCATGATGGAGGGTCGCTCATTGAAGTTCAGTGAGAGTAGCGAGGAGTGTGTTGTCTCATCGGCGAGCGACATGCTGATGAAGCAGTATTTCTTGGAACCCGAAGAGATCCGTGTGGCATTTGCGATCTTTAGGGCCTGCGATAAGAACTACGACGGCCTGCTCGACATGAACGAAGTGAAGTTTGCACTGGAGAAGCTATCGGTGCCGCAGACCCATTTGACCATCAAGGGGATTATTGCCAAAGTGGTTGACAAAAACGTGACCGACCTGAACTTCTGTCAGTTCCTGCTCTGCTATATAGCCATTCAACAGAATCGTATTGCCGACACCCATATAACTGATTTGCCTGGCATTCACCAAACACTCGAGGAATGTGTCAATGTCTCCGAGGTAGGCGTGACCGGTGCCAAGCAGTTCTTCGAGGCTAAGATCGCCCGACACCATTCGGACGCCTAATAGCAGAGTCTATGCAGAGTCTCTAATGCTTCGGTGTATATATTTCTTAAGCACATAACTCCTCTCTTTACACACTTTGACTAACCAAATTCCCATTGAGCCGGGCTGACCTTGTGGGCAACCCAAGCGAGTCCCATAAATCACGTTCCAATAAAAGAAAACGAAAACTTAAGTGTCCAATCAAATGTAATTGCTGCGCCGCCAGCGCCGTTTTGAGTTGCAAACAAAATAAAAGGCAAATTTTGATCCACCTTTCCCCCACCCCCTCAGCCATAGTGTGTGGAGTTGCTCACCTTGCCACCTGCCACTTGCCCCTTTTCACCATGCACCATCAAAATGTGCGCCACACACGCCAAGTGCCAATTGCCAACAGCAAAAGAGGCAACTGCCGCCTGCGAGTGAACCCAACCGGGCCGGAAGTTGCCGAGCCTCAGGCCAAAAATATTTTCGTGCAAATAATTTGCCAGCTTAACTACGTTAAGTATTTAGATATGTATTTTTATAGCCCACTTTAGCATGCAGCACATCGGGGGTATATTGCGCGAGCTGTGAGTGAAACGCATAAACAACTACGGTGTGCACTCGATAAGGTTAACTTATGAGCTCAAAGAAAAGATCATAAAATATTGCTTATCTGAAGTAAAACTACATGAAGTAGAAAGCAAGCTTTATATATGTATATTTTTATATTTATTTTTATTTAATTTTTTATTTAATTTTACTGAAACTATTCGACTCAAATTCAAGTAAAATAAACTTGAGATCTACTTTATTCCACAATAATAAATTGGTATAATAATACCAAGCATTAAGCGAACTTTATACATATTTATATATGAATAATTATCATCTATCAGTTCGAAAAAACTCGACCCTTTATAAACTCTACAGGGTATCGCGCAATTGCGTATTATTTCGCGTCCTCTCGCTGTCTGGGCCACAATTATGTTGCCATTAAGCCAAGCCAAGCAGTGCTAATATTTATAACAGATTTTTACGAACGATCTCTTCCTCTCGCCCCCACACTTCCTCTCCCCCTCGCCACCTGTACTCTTGCCCCTTCACGAATCGTCCGATAAATCCACGTCGGTTAATGTAGCACGCCATATACAAATTATAATGAAAACGCTGGCAGTTGTACAAAACTGCGTATACGCAATGCGGCCGACTTATGTAATAAAAATCCAACAAAAGTCAAGCGAAAATAATGAGCATAAGCGTGGGCAAGTCGTAGAAGGCGGCAGTGAAGGCGTACATGGGGGCGGGGACACTGCCGGGGAGTGGAAATAGTTTTCAAATTAAAATAAATGCCGCAGCTGAAACAACTTTTATGTGCCCACAGCACAGAAGCGGAAGCCAGGAGGCAGGCAGCAAGAGCAGCATGGGCGAGGGCCAGAGCAAAGGCGGAGGTCAGTTAAGAGGTACTGAGGGGGTGGGGAGGGTTGGGGCAGGAACTGCCTTGGCCACACTCAGCTAACCAAAATGCCATGAAAGTAAATTCACTAGAAAATTAATTATGAACGACGACAACGACGAAGTCGACGGCGGCATCAACCAATGCAGCGAACAAGGGTCAAGGGGTGGAGTGAGGGAGTGGGGGCGGGAGTCAGGACATACCTTTTAATAGCATTGCCATCAATTTCGCTCAATTGCGCACACAATCGCATCTAATCACGTCGGAACGACCCCAACTAGAAGCCGGCAGTAACAACGAAATCAACAACAGCAGCAGCAGCAGCAGCAGGAAGGGAGCTGGCGATGCTCTGGCTAAATGTTTATGGTTATAGTGTTCGTACTGTATGTGTGTGTGTGTGTGCGAGTCTCCCTTTGTATGTGTGTATGTGTGTGTGTGAAAAAGGGTCACGTGTCAAATGTCATTGACATGGTTTGTCTTGCCTTTAAGTATTTGCAAACACACACGCACACACTTAGACGAGCACACACTCACACCAGCAGACAGCAGCTTATGCCAACAAACTGACGAAAAGTATGCCACGGTTTTGCCTCATTTGCTGCACACTTCCAGCTTCCCCTTCTGCCTCATGCCTCCTCTCTGTTCCTGCTACTAATGCAATTAGTTTATAACGAATTTTCGCTAAGAAATTGAAAAAGATCTGAAGCTGGCACAGACAAGATATAAAAACGGCAACACTGAAGAGCAAGAGAGAGATAGACAAAGAGAGCGAGAGAGTGAGAGAGCGCGCGCAGGCATGTGCGGAGCTTCGGCCAGCAGATTACACGTAAATGGCGAAAATAAAGACTCATTCAAATAGAATCATACTCTCGAGCTTATTTATGCAAATTGCTCTCTAGTTGGCGCAAAATAATATTATAATACTTAATCTCGAATAAATAGCTTTAAAGTGCTTGTAACAAACACTGGGCTCAACGTGATATAGAAAACTGAATTTAAGTGAGGCAAATTTCGCCCAAGTGTGAAGCAAATGATGAAAAAAGTGCTTAAGCTTACGTCAATCTGTCAACATGGCTTAAATTCAATGTCACATATTGCCTGGCAGTCTGTCTATCTGTCTGTCAGTCCCTCATGTTCCTCTTGCAGACCTTGAAAGTGACCAACAATAAGTTGAGAATACGTATACGCAACGTTGCTGTTGCTCGGGACCCAGCACCCTTTTCATTTAGTTTGATGCCTCGCAGACATGTCGAAGATTAGACAAAACCATTTGCCATAGCATATTCCCCAAATGCGTCACGAACCCAATCATAATAAATACCATATAGATACGTATGTGCCTGGCTCAAGGCCAGCCTAAGATTGTGTGGAAAACTTGAAGTGTGTAGGTCAAGAAATAGTTTTCTAAGTGGCATTCGATTTGAAACTGCTGCTGCTGCTGCTGCCCCTGGCAGGACCTTAATTAAAAGCTGGTCGATTTCGAGTGGGAAATGAAACATTTGTTGGCCAACTTATAATTATATAATACCCTCAAAAACCTTGCCCACACTGCTTCTAATTGTATGACGAGCAAAGGAACAAGCACTGAACTTTGACCTTTTCCAGGTGGTTACTTTGGCAGCTCAAATCAATTGCAGCGCCTCAAGAGTTCTAAAAATATACCTCTCGTATTTGAAAACTCCCGCACAGAACATACTCTGTAAACTCTTCAATTTATTACTCTCTTTACCGATGAATACCCTGTAATTGTATTTATTTAAGCAGCAAAGGCTGTTCACAAAGAGCGCAACTCGGGGAATTTCATTTAGATTGCCATTTTCCTCGCCCTTCATCATGACAATGTTTTGATATGCCCCGCTCAGTTGGGCATGCGGAATGAAATGCAATTCGCAACTCTCAAAATATAAATTGAAAATAAACAAAAGCATTTTTTCGAACAAGCTGTGCAAGGCAACTATGATGATCTTGCAACTATCTGCTTATAATATAATTATATTTTTTTACAAATGGAACAAGTTACGAGTATCTTAGATTTCCTTACATACCAAGTAAAAATCTATTGTTGCCAAAAACTAGAAAGAAAGGAAGCCTTAACTTCGCTATGCCGCAGGTTTTATACACTTGCAGTTTGTTATATATTCCGATTGATTTTATAATAGTAATTTATAATGTTGCGGAATTTAACTTTAATTGACACTGATAAGTTGAGTTATTTCTAAAATAACATAAGAACAAAAACATTCATTTCAAGCGATTGTTCCTATGGCAGCTATATGTTATAGTGGTCAGATTCTTATGAAATTTCATATGCATGCTATATATATAAAAAATGTCAGATACAGTAAATTTGGTTATAGTATCTTAAAAAATAACAAAAATCAACCGATAGTTTGTATGGCAGCTATACGATAAATTGGTCTGATCCGGCTCGCTCCTAATTATTTGAAACGTGCAGCATTGGGAAGCATATCTGCTGCATATCATCAAGATAGCTTTAAAACTAAGAGACCAATTTGAATTGAAACAGACGGACGGACAGGCCAACGGATGGACGGACAGACTGGCAGACGGACGGACGGACAGATAGACATGGCTAGTTCGACTCCCCTGTTGATGCTGATTCAAAATACATATGTATATTGTATCATACTTTATCGGGTCTGGGATGTCTCCTAAGGTGCGTTACAAACTGCTGGCCAAAATTAATATACCCTTAGCAAAGGTATAGAAGTTGCTTGACTTGACGCAAACTTTTGGCAGGCAGAGTTCTTTTTTACTTGATGTTTTTCTTTACCTTTTTACTCTTTTACGAGTGTATGTGTGTGTGTGTGTGTGTGTGTGTGTATGCTGTGTATCGTATTTTCGTTAGCCAAGGCATGCAGGGCAAAACAGCTTTTAGATTCAATTTCCGCGTTCACAATTCGCTTGTTGCTATTTTGCATAGCTCGCGAGACGCGCCCAAAGAACGTGGTCTCCGGATTGAGATGATTGTCGGTTGCTTGGGTTGCTTGCAAGGGTGCTGCGGTTGTGTGTATGTGTGTATGTGTATGTGTGTGTGTGTGTGTGTTTGCGTGCTCGAGGCCAGCATATTGGCAACATTGGCAGCCTCTGGCACATAGGCGTAACTTTGCAACTTGTTCGCCAAAGTTTCTTTGCCTGTTTTTGCTTTAAGTAATTCGCGCGCGGCGCAAGTCGTTTTTCCTTCAAGATTTATGCACTCTGCGGCAACTGCATTTGCAACTGCAGCAGGCAGTGCTGTTACCCCCCCCCCCACTCCCCTTCGAGTTACAGCTGCTGTTGCTGCTGTGTCAGGGATTAAGTGAGTTTTTGCCATTTGCAATGGATGCAAGTTTTCAGGTCTTTTGACGCATTCCAAATAGAAAAGATTTATTTGCAAGCTGTTTATCATTGAACTCGCTCTCTCTCCCTCCCTCTCTCTCTTGTTGTTTTTCTTTGCCACGCAATGATACAAGTTTTTATTTAAAGTAAAACACAAACTTTTCAACACAATCGCTGAAGAAAAATTGCAGACAGTGAGCAATATAAAATACGATCTTCACATAATTTGTTGAACTCTGCGCCAAGCTCAAAAGTCAAAGTGAGTTTAATGTTATAGAAATATATCTGGGAGGGATGGGGATGGTTGGTAGATAAAATCTTGTGAGCTTGTGGTTGCTGCTGTGCAGCATAAACCAATTACTAGTCTGTAAACCGTATACACTGCTCTCCTCTCCAACTCTCACTCCCCCCAAACATCAGTAACCATCAGCTCAAGGGGATAACTTGAACTTCCGGCTGCATATCAATAACGAAATAAACTCGTTATATTCAGCGCAGCGTAAAGCAAAATGAAACAAGCAAGAGGGAGAGGGAAAGAGTGAGAGTGAGAGTGAGAGAGAGAGAAAGAGAAGCTGACTGCGAGTGCGACTCCTCCTCGTAATCAACGATGAAAGCTAACCCAGTTCGAGTTGAGCATCTTGCCAAACCAAATTGACTTGTGCAGTTTAGTCAGAGATGTTTTTGGCTGTCGTGTTGTGTGTCGCAAGGACACGCTGACAAGCCGAATGAAATTAAGTGTAAAATTATCAAAGTTCATGGCAAGCATTAAACATTGCAACAACGAGAAGAGGAGCGAAACAAGTGAAGCAAAAACTTGAGCTAAATCTGTGCAGCGTTTAAAATCTAGGCAGCGTTCATTTTTCTTTTGTCACACTGAGGCCTTAGCCGGGGCTGGCTTTGCCTGCTTTTGATGATGAAAAATTGAAAAAATGAAAGTCAACGTCGAGGCGAAAAAAAAAAGAAGAAATCCCAACTGACGCGCTTAACCCTTCTGGCTGGCAGGCAGGCAGTCCATCTCCGCCTCTCCCTCCCTCTCTCTCTCTGGACTACGCCTGCTTTGATGATACTGAAAGGCAACTTTCATAATGATAATAATTTTGTGCATGATTTATGAATGAACAAGTTTTATGGCCAAGTCCAGAGCTCTTTTCTGCGAACCTTATGCAAACGTTAATTTTTGCACAGCACCAGAAAGGAGTCGAATTGCACGCGCCATAGCCACGCCCACACTCCATTAACTTTCCCCCGGCAAAAGAGTGAAAGAGAAGGATAGAGAGAGAGAGAGAGAGCGAAGGAGGCGGGAGTAAAGTGGGCAAAGTTTTTCACTTTAATATTTATTTCAACTGTCGGAGCATTTTGGAGCGTAGTAAATTTGCATCTTTCAGCATTCAAGCGTTCCCGGGTTGGTCAGTGGCAAGCTGCGCCAAACCTGGCAACCCTTTTTCCGAAAATCATTTCGCTGTGAAATTGTGTTCGCATAAGAAAATGATGTTAGTGTTAGTTCAGCTACGGTAGCTCACTCTCACTAGCTTCCTCTCTCTCTCTCCTTCTCTCTCTGCCTATGGGGCACGTGAGGTTATTTTAAATGCGCGCCACTAAAACTTTGCTAGACTTGCAGCCGACAAAAAACTTGGCCAGGCCAAGGCAGCAGCTCATTGCAGCTTCGCGTTTGCCTCGCCACGCCTCACCTCGCCTCGCCTCACTTCCGCCATCGTCATCGCCTTCGCATTAAATTGAAACCCCAAAAGTATGCTACGGTATGGCACATTGTTGCCGCGGCCACAACAGGCAGGTCGGGCCAAACGAGCTGGCGCTGGCCAACCAGCCAACAGGCTAACAGGCCGTTAGTTGTGCCGTCTTAGCCGCATTTCGAGTCGCGTTTTATGGCCCCCTCGGCCAGCTGATAATATGAAATTAATGCCACGACTCTGGCTTTGCTTGGCTAGTATGTTGCCGGGAGACTTATGAAGATTTACGAGCCATGCAATCGATGCCCAGTTTGCATGACTGCAATTAGGACTGCCATGACTAGCGCCAAATTACGCAAACAGCCACACCACAACAGGGTCACATATCGCGCATGTCGATGTGTCTGTGTGTGTGTGTGGTGTATGCTCTTAAAAGTCATAATAAGAAACGCTCGCTTTCATGTGTGGAAATTTTTCTTTGCGGCTCTCAACAAGGTCGCCTGACGCGCTGTCGGCTTTGAGGGCAGACGGTACCACAGCCTGCTACATACATTTCCAGTTGGCACAAACTTATAATACCCTTCTACCCAATGCATAGCGGGTATAATTAAAATCTATCTGAATACATGTACCCTGCTCTCTGCTGTAATTAAAAAGGGAATTAACTATGATATGGGTTGGAATTTTATTAGATCTTGTGCATCGATGATATTAGTTGAAAATAAACATATCAAAGTATTTAATCAGAGAACTGATTGAATCCGGAGATTAGTAAAATATTCGATTTGGTTTATTTTCATAATTGAGCAGATTTCCAAATATTCGATTCGGTTTAATTTCATAATTGTCGCCCAAATTGAGGAGATTTCCAATTTGCCAGCAGCTGCATGCGATGCAACATTATTTTCGGCTGCCCATTATTTTTGCTCTACACACACACACACACACACGGACACACGTGTGTAGAAGGGGTTGGGGGGAGGGCACACTTGAACGCATCGTCATGTGGATAGGCAAATTTTCAAATGAATTCCCCAAATGTGACAAGGACATTTGCATTGAATTTCCATTACCACAACACGCAAACATGTGTACACACACAGAGAGTGGGCGCTGTGTGTGTGTGTGTGGGGTAACATTTCGTTGGCACTGTGGGTACAAAAGCAGAGCTTACTAGCAGGCCACATATGGAGCAGGAGCTTGCCCCGCTTTGTGGGCGGAAGCGGTGAGTCCTCAGCAAATGTTTGTTGCAGTTTATTTGCGCATGTAATTGAGGTCGTAAGCAACAGACAGACAGACAGCCTGAGAGAAAGAGAGAGAGAGTGAGAGAGGGAGACAGACAGACAGAGAGGCAAACACAGTTGGCACAACACAGGTCTCTGGCTATTGATATGGAGACTGCGGTTGTTGCTCCATCTCCATCTCCATCTGCATCACCGTCACCATCTCCGTCTATGCTCAACCTCGAAACCACATACTGTCTAAGTGCTTAACGCTGTCATCCTCAGCCGAAAAGGCCAGCAGCCCGACATATCTGTCTGAGGAGCACTCACATGCCACACTCTATAGATCATATTCCAGAATCACGCACACACACACACACACTCGCTGACTTACCTTACTGGGTCAGGGACGAGCTGACAAATGTGCTCAAATTAATTAAAATTTGACATTCAATTAATTTTGAAAATTTCGCATCTAAATGCGCCTGACAAACTGCCAAACCTGCATAGCAAATTCAATTTGCCACACTGCATGTCACAACTAACTATAAATATAAATGTGCATATATATTTTTCTGGCAATTAATTAATGTTTGTGAATGGGAAAGTGGTCAAATGTGGCGCATTACTTTGCATAATTGTGCGATAGTTCAATAGAACAGCTGCTTTTGCTGTGCCATAAATCGCACAGATACAATTTGCAATCTACTGAAATACCGATTATTTATAAAGTTTGGTTAGATTTTTTTAACACACACACACACACACACATACGTACACAGAGCAAATGAACTCATCTTCAACGGAGTGCAGCTCATGAATATTACAAGTCAGTCGAATAACAATGAAAAAATAATGCAAATTACAATAATAAATTGCTCTGAGTTATTTCAAATAAAGCTATTCATTGTGTTTATAAAGGCAATCAACTAGTACAGTGAAAAATAACAATGAAATACAAAGCTCATTTCGCTTGTTTAAATAAGGAAGGAATTGATTTTTATTAAAAATTGTTTGCTTTTCCCATTGTTTGTTGCTTTACAAGATATTGGCGAGTACAATTCATGCGGTGCTCACTGTAGAATAGGACTTAATTGCAGTGCTCATTTTAATTGAATATTGAATTGTAAATTACACGCCCTGTTTTTATTTTTTTGTTGTTTCGAGTCATCCCATTTAATTAGACAACGGAAATGAACAATTTCATTAATTTATGCCATACGGGAAAAAACATGTATTATAATAATGTTGTTTTCAAAAAACAGTAACTTACTAATACATTTATTAATTTAACATTTTGTTTATTGAAATGAGCACGAATTAAATTTATGTCCGGCAGAAATAATTAACGAAATTATCCCAAAAAAAAACATATACAATGTGACTAATCGCTTAATGCGGCTTTGGAACAACTTTGCAAAACATAAAAAAGGTATTTTTCTATAACAAAGTTGTCTTTCAGTTGCAAAGCAAAACGTGAGTGCCGTGGCAACGATTTATTTATCTAATCTAACACTTTATGAACACCAAACACCCCCAAAGTGAGAAGGTTCAGCCTGAAACTGATAACAATCACACCTGACGCTCGCGCGGAACGACAACCGGCGCCTGTTGTTAATCACCTGCAACACGCGAGAAGGAGCGGGGGTAGAGAACTATCGTATCGTATCGTATCCTTACGCCCTTGTCCCGCTGCACTGCAGTAGTTCCGGGTAAACACAAGCATATTGCCAAAGGAGGGCATTAAATATGTATGCACAAAAATCAATTGAGGCAGCGGGCCGTGCAAACAATTAATTTATTATAATGAAAAGCAAACGTTGTGTTTGTGCTCGTCTGGCAAAACGGACATAGCAAGCAAACAAGCAGCTAAGGGCGACACACACGACGGAAGACGGACAATGACAGACGACAGAGTGAAGAGAAAAGAGTGAAGAGTAAACAGAGAAGAGAGAACTGTTCGACAAGATAAAACGCGCTGGGCAACAACAAATTAATTACAAATTAATTATTTAAGGGTTTTAAATGCAATTAGCATTAAGTTTTTACAATTGAATTATGCAATGAGTTATTTATTTTTTATAATTTAAGCTTTTACTTTAATCTTGACGTGCTCGCTGCATGTATTAACACTTGAGGTCGTAACGGTCAAACGGTTCAAAAGCCATTTAAGTGTTGCGTGCTCGAGCCTAATACCAAAGCGATCGCGTGTGTGCGATAGATGAAGATGATAGCGAACAGCAGCATATATATATGCATGTCTGCATACGATATACGACACACACACACACATTTATAAAAACATGCTTTTGTTTGGATACAGCAAGAAGAATCACTCTTTAATAATTTAATAGGCTTTTAAAACGTTGATTAAACGAGTTAATGTTCTCTGAAAGGTTTTCGGTTGTGGGCATGTTTTTTTGATTAATTTTCATACAGCTTCAGCACATAAATAATGTTTAAATATTTATCCAATTTGATAAAAGAGAATTTCTTCTAAGAAATAAATTATTTACCTGTCTTCTTCAAATTAAATAGATTAAATGATTATATCTATGATATTATTTCATTATAAAATTCATTGTAATATTGAGTAAACCGAAAAGAAGCCGGTGATTTTGCATACAAACGGCGTTGACAATTTTTTGAACGGCTTATGACTCTGTTATTGCATTTTAGCTTTTGTCAGTTATCAGCTGGCAATTTTACCTCCTTGCTTTAGAAAAAAAGCGCGCGTAATTCGGTTTATTTTTGTTTGTTTGGCGGTAATTTTAATATGGACCCCACAAACGAGCATTTTCGTCATATTTTACTTTATTATTTCAATAAAGGAAAAAATGCAACTCAGTTTGCTAAAAAGTTACTAATATATTCCACATTCAATCTACTCCAAGGAAGTTAAGGACAAAATTAGTATATGCTTTCAGTAGCATTTAATCAATTAGACCTAAGGTAATTTTGTTCATAACCAAAACACTAGATTCAGTTGCAGAAACTGACACATCGCACTTAGTGCAAATGAGTTCAACGAAATTTATAGCATACTTTTTGGCGCGCAATTCTATTCGCGGTGCACTCGACAGGACTAGCTGCACACACTGCAAGCTGTCGGCAGCTGCCCCCGCAGCAACAAATACGCGCAATAGACTACTCTAAGTGTAGTTAATTTAAAGGCAGCTGGCATTGTTATGCCAAACACGACGTGAATGTCGACCTCAACGACAGCGACGACGACGACGACAACACTGGCGTCGGCAATGTCAACGCTGTCGTTGATTTATGTTGCGCGCGCGTTTTGCACGCTGGCAAAGACGCGCTGAAACCGCGTGATAATCAAATGTCATTCCTGGCATGCCAGTCCGGGCCAGTTGAGCTGCTCCTGCTCCAACTTGGGTTGGAGCTTGGCCCGATGGCGTCACATAATACACACGACAAGTGCTTAATTTATTTTGCATTAAAGCCTCATTTATCTTGCCTTATCGCTTGTGCAACAACATTGAAGATTTACTTGCCGTACCACACACCACACACAGCAGAGTATGAAAAAACAGACGAGAGAGACAGAGTAAAGAAACAAAAACAGCAACAACAACAACTCTTGCACACACACACACACACACACACACACCACAAAATGCTGTCAAGCATTTGTGTGCTGTGCAGTGTACGACACGCCCCTAATTTATGTGCCTTCAACTGCAAGCGGCCGCTGGTTACGCCTTTTTTTTGTGGTTCCTGTCTGAGCTGCTGTTGTTGCTGTTGTTCCTATTGTTCTTGTTGTTGTTGTTGCTGGCATGTCAATGTCCTGCGCCTGCTTCATCGTGTGTGGCCTTTATTAATTGCAACGCCTCAACCAAAATTGTTTGCCATTTTCGCTTTGCGTTTTGTATTATTTTCCACTGTCGGCCATAGAAGCGTTTTGTGTTTCCTTCCCCCCTTTTTTTTTTGTTTCTGTTTCAGCTGACCACCGACCACTGTAAAAAAGGCAACGCCTGCGGTTACGCTTTAAATTGTTGCCAATTCCTTTCCCTTCTCGCCTTTCACCTCTCTTCTTCCTTTTTGTTTTTCGGGTGTACTTCCCTTTTTTGTTATTGCCCACACACATTATTGAATTAGGCCCAATTGTGAGAGAGAGAAAGAATAAGAGAGTTGAAAAAATTGAATTATTTAAATTCGCCCAAGACAGACCCCGAAAAAGGTTTAACCTGCTGGTCTTTAATCGACCTTCATAAAATATAAGCTGCTGTTTATCTTTAAGATTTCTTCCAAAACTTGCCTTAGTTTTTAATTCATTAATATTTTATTGCTTAGGAAATTAAGTTGTTTTATTTTTGCGCAAAACATAGTCTGCATATTTCTCCAAATTAACTCTTCCGGCTGTTGGCCATTAATTTTTAAGGCTATTTTTCGGTCATAAAAATATCGAAGAAGAAGAAGAAGAGAATAAGTGAAAAGGGGGGAGAAGAGTGAGGTAAACATAAACTTAATCATAAATCAAAAAATAATAATAATTTTTAATATTCTTCGGCTGCTTTTGATTGCTCAGGTGAGGTTCATTTTGCCAGCAAATAAAAGATGAATTATTTACAAGAAGGATGCGAGCAACAGTCGCCACATGTGGCAAGCCTAGCAAGAAGTTCCAGGACAAGTTTGCCAAGCCATCTGGCCAACATTTGAATTCCACTTATGGCGCTTTTCATCTGATTTATGGCAATGCATAAAAAACAGAATGAAATTATAGAACAAAGAAGCAAAAAATTGCAGGTGAATGGAAGAAGGCGCCACTGCAAGATACCCCGCACTTAGTGCAAGTGTACTTATCCTTTGCAAACATCACACAACTGCAACAAGCTACCCTTATAGCAATTTTATGAGTAAAGGGTATCAGAACAGGTATATAAAATACATACTACTCGCAAGTTAATTGCTTTTTCTGCTTGCTGCCTGCTGCCTGCTGCCTGCTCTGGGCAATTAATTTCGGATGCCTGCACTTCGTTTTGTAGCTGAAATTAGGAGGAAGCTTTCCATCTTTCTTGGTTTCTTCAATCGCTGAAAATGTTTTCAGTTATTTCTTTTTATTTTGTTTACAAGTTTTCCATTTGTTGGCGTTTGCCAGGAAGGAAACAACACATGCCACGCTCCGCTTTACTGGGTCAATCTAATAATTTGCACAAGAATATAGCAGAGAACGGAACAAAGAAGAGACGTGTGAAGAGCGGCGAGGTAGCGCAGAGAAGAAGAGACATGAGAAGGGGAATGCTATACAGAACAGGAACAGAGCACAACACAGCACAACAAACGGTGACTACGCAAATGTGCCAACGGTAAAGTGAAAGTGCAAAGAACACACACACACACTCCCACATACTCCTCCACTCACTCCCACACTCACTCTCTCACTTGCAGGCAAATAACAAGCACAAACAATATGCATACAACAAGGCAACAAGAGGAAAAGAGCACAAAAACTGCCAATCGACAGGGAACTTTTTTAGTGGTTCGCTGCTCTGCTAAACGGAAATCGATTGAATCGAGCTAACTGGACCTCCACTTCACTTCAATGTGAAGCTTGTGTTCCTCTGTATTTGTGTGTGTGTGGGTGGTGTGTGTGTGCGTTCCCAGAATGCTGCACTCCAGTTTTATTTTAAAAAGTTTCGCATGCCACAAACATAAACAGATTGAGTATGATAAGAATAAGTTGTGTATAAAGCAAAACTTCGCTGTCGAACTACTACAAAAACAGAAGTTTCAATAAAAGTTTATCGAAATCAAAGAGAAAACGATTTGAGAATCGAATCGAAAACAAAATAACTGTTATTCTTTGGATCTATAGCAAGTTTCGATGTAATCGAGTGAAGAAAGAGTATCAATTTGTTTTAATTGTTGAGTTAATTGACCAAAAAAAGCTTATATTGCTTGAAGGAGAGAAGAACGGAACTTGAAGTCAATATATCAACTATATATCAATTTATATAACCAATCTCTTTAATCTTAAGGTAAATGTGCTACTGAATTGCTCTCTAAATGTTTGCCAACATTAGATACAAATTTATTATCATAATTTGTTTGTTTATTTTAGAATTCGTTTTAGATTTTTCGCTGTTTACGTTTGCGAGAATGTGGCAACCCTGGGCAGAGCTGCAGCTGCAGCTGCAACTACAGAAGTGATGTTATTTTTATGCATTAGCATTTAGCCAGGATACAAAGTGTGTAGCTTTATGTGGACGCGCCCTGTTCTGGCCTTGCCTTGACCAGTCTTTGCTGCTGCTGCTGCTGCTGCCCTTTGTAGCTTTTTATTGTTATTAGTATAGTTGTTGTTGTTGCTGCTGCTGTGGCTGTGGCTGGTGTTGTTGTTAATGGCCATGCACATAACACGCATAATAACATGCCGAGCAACAGTTTTAGATGCGAAGCATTAAAAATTAACTGCAGGCGCAGTAAAAACTCTGATCCAAGCACATTCAACAGGCCGTAGATGGCAGAGGAAATGAAGAGGGAGAGGCATTGGGGCAGGCAAATGGCAGCCAACATAAATGAAAACTAATTTCGAGTTTTTCAATCTGGGTTAAAAGGGTTTTCCCTTAGCGTAGGTACTTTTCCTGCTGCTGCCCCGGCTGCTGCTGCTTCTGCTGCTGCCTTTGGCAATTTTAATCAGGCAAACGCTTTGAGCTGCACCACAGGCGAAGGCAGCAAGCGAGCACTCACTTGCATACACAGACATACTCACTACTCACTCATACACTCACCGGCTTATTCACTTACCCGACAAACAGTCAGTCAGAGAGTCAGTTGGTGAGTTTTGTGGTAGTTGCAATTGTTAACTGTTCGCTGATGTTTTTACAAATCATTTGCCAGACACTTCAGAAACATTTAAAATCGCATTTTTAATTGCCTTCCGGGCGAATGTTGAGCCGCAATCCGCGAGTGCAGTGTAGCAGCTGCTGCTCTGCAACTGTAATACAGACAGAGAGCATTTGTTTCCCAACTAACTAAATCAAGCGTATTCAAGCTCCTGTCGTTGGCCCCCAGTTACCTTTCTCTCTCTCTCTCCCTCTTCCTCTTCTCTCCCTTCCATCTCTCTTGCCTTGAAAGCGGCTTACTCTTACGGCTTTTATTGCCGCTTGATGCACCCAGACGGAGCCCGGAGTGTTGACTGCTTGAGTGCAGGGTGGCTGTACCCAAGAGACAGTCAGACAGACAGACAGACCGACAGACCGCCAGGTAGATACTTCCCAGTTGCATGTCAATGATCATCTTCGTGTGCTCCTTGTCCTATAGATACTTTTGTAATCAGCAATCGACTGAAGTTGTTAGCCGACCAGGGCTGCATTTGCTTTACATTTGCAATGCATTCGACGGGGAACGGGCATGCAGTGTTGAATAATACAAAATTGTTTAAGCTGGACTCAATCTATGACAAAATCTGAAACTCAAACGAGTAAAAAAAACCTAAGTAAAAAGGGAAGAAAAGGAACAGTCATATATATCTTTTTCAAAATAATATTAGTATATATTTCCTTCACATAATAATAGCAGACAGATCAGTAGAAGGTAAGTCTAAAAGACTGGAAAAGAAATAAAATATATAGATTGATAGGATAACCGTTTAAAACTGTTTCTTTTCATGATTGTGAATTTTGATCTTAAAAAATAGTGTTCCTCAAATTTAAAATATTATTAAAAATCAAAAACCTTTATTATTTATTACAAACATATTTCAAAATATTATTTTAAAATTTATAATATTTTTTTTTACGTTTACAAAAAGTTTCTAGTCAAGAATTAATTAAATCAAACCAGAGCAAACTGATTTTTTATTTAAAGCGCGTAGCCCTGAGCTAAGGTTGCCATTTCCACTTGCAGATACTTTTACAATCAGCGGCAATTGTAGCTGCAGCAGCAGCAGCGGCAGCAGGAACAACAACTACAAGGAGAGCTAGAGAGCACATAAAAAAAGGACTGAGACTGAGCTGCCGCCTGTCGCTGCCACACGTTGCAATGAAGCAGATGCAATTGCAGCGAAAGGCTCAGGACCAGTAAGAGCAGCAGCTGCTGTTGCTGTTGCTGCTGCTGCTGCTACTGCTACTGCTGCTGCCACCACTGCTGTCGATACCTTCTCCAGTGGCTGCCGCTCAGCAGCATTTGCTGACTGCATGCATGATGCATGTGGCCCGGCGACGACAGGCCCAGTTTCAGTTGCAGCCTCCTCGCATGCTGCATTTGTATGGACGTTCCGTCTGTTTGTTTGCCCAGCATCAGCAACAGCTCCGACTCCGGCAACTACAGCTCTCAGTTTCGCTGCATCTGAGTGCGAGTCTGAGCCTCATCCTCAGCCTGTCAGTTTGTTGTTTGCATTGTTTGCTCATTCGCCCACTCGATGGGGCTGCTCTTGCTGTGCTCTGCTGCGCCGCTGTTTGTTTGCTTTTTAAAGTTGCAATCATTCTACACATTACACCATGGCAAACATGACCCATATTTTTGGCAGCCCCTCTCTCTCTCTCTCTCTCGCTGCCACCGTCTGGCAGTAGGTGTTGCTTGGGCTGCCTTAAAAAATTAATTTGGCTAAGAATTTTTCATTAATTGCAACACAGGCATGCGCCGCATGCCACATGCCTCACTGACTGGCTACCCCCTGCTGACTGGGGCTGCCTTTTCAATATTTGATGCATTGTTTTCCATGTCAGCAATTTGTTTTTCAATTTTTCCCCACAGCCACAACAAAACACAGCACAACAGCAACGACAACAACAATTATGCTGGCTGCAGCAGAAGGCAGTCCCAATCCAAATCCCAATCCCAATACGAATGTTGTCTGACAGGAGCTTTGCCAAAAATATATATATAGAATCTATATGTATGCACGTTTAATGTGCCACAAGATAGAATCAACAGCGAGCATTAGGCTGTGCCTGCATTCGACTGAGAGATACCCTGTAACAGTTGAGAAATTATATTAAAATTTCACAAGATGAAACCATTTTAAAACTTGACTTAGTTTCTATTTATTTTCTTAACTTAGGTTCTATTTGTTCTTTGCCCCTATAGTACAGGTTATTTAGCAAACTCTCTTCATCCACTCATTGTGCGCTGCAGCTTCTTTCCCTCTCGGCTTTTTTTGGCAAACATTCTTTATACGCTATGCCAGTCGTATTTCCCATGTTGTTGTTTCTGTTGTTGCTACTGCTACTTTTGTTATTACTGTCGGCGGCTGTGCACAATTTAAACACACATACGAGTATGCAAGCAGCTAGACGCTGCCCATCATCCACTGCACCAACCCCATCCTCATCCTTCTTATTGCTGTCAGCAACCGCGCCGCCTTATCCCATCAACTTCAAGCCACTTCCGTATGTGCCTCGCCATCGTCTCAGTCGAATTTTTTATGTAGATTTAAACTAGTGGCGAGCACTTGAAATTGATTGGACAACTATTGGCTTAAAAAATTAGAGCACAACGCATAAAACTCTCTCAGCAAGCGTCGAGAGCGGAAACGCAGACATAAAAGTCGAGGCAGGAAACGGCAAATGGCGAATGGCGAACTGAAAATGGCCCCAACCGGAAGCTCGAAGTAGATGCTCAAGTGAGTGCGAGCCAATTGTAAGCGAATTGTTACAAAATAAACACTTTGTGGACAGTGTGCAGCTGCATTTGGAGTAGAAGGAGGGGGTGGAGGAAGGGGAAAACACGGGCAGACATGCAACATGCCATTAACAGCGAATGTAAGAATACAAACTATGTTAGATGTCTTGTTTCTTGTGATTACAACAGCATTAAACAATCATCAAACTTGTCAGCAACCCTGCGATAGGTAGGCAATACTATCGAACAGCTTAAACGATACTTTTTACTTTTACAATTTCATGAATTAATTGTATGTGTACCACATAATAAAACAAACTAGAAATAGTTGTAATGTAGTGATAATATTCCGTATTACAGTTATTGCCTAAGTCGATAGGCAAGAAATACTATCGATAAACCTTTGACAACTGCCACTGTCTTATTAGACAAAAGCATTCAATAATTCTTAGTGATAGTCAAGAAGTTATACAAATAAACCTATAATATAAATTAAATTTTTTTTAATTCATAAATTTGTTGAGTAATTTTCAATTATTACTAAGTAATACTATCGAAATACCCCGTACTTGATTTCGTCTACCCTGTATTCTCTTGCAAAGCTAAAACGCCTTTTCTGAGTTCGATGTCAGTCTTATTAATAGTATTAAATATTTTTTTTTTTTTTAGGTTTTTATTACAATATAATATTAAATAAAATTGTAAAAATTTAGTGATTTTCTTGGACTTCAACTTTGTAAATATTCTTTTAATTCTAGTTTTCATTCAAAGTGCGCTTTCAATTGGGAACAAATTCACAATGCATTGCCAAAAAAAGGGGATTCAATTCCGCAACACAATTCATTTTCGCACTGCATTTGACATAATTCATTGGCATTTTCAAGTAAGCCAAGCTGCAACCTTGTCGAACTCTTTAACTTGGCCCGGACTTCGTTATTCCATTGTCGAACCTTATAGAATACTGTATACTTAATAGAAATTGTAACTTTCTTAAATGAAAACCAATCGACATCTCAGCACAATTTAGTTAAAATTTTTGCCACAATTTTAATTACACTCTCTGAAAGTATGATGAGATTCTCACTAAACTTGTAATATGTGAAAAGCGTGCGGCAAACTGAGCCCACAACAATCATAATAATACAGGTAAAAATATGCATAAGGCACTGAAACTTGGCATTAAGAAACTGGGCTAATAAACCACAAAGCGCCATGAACTCGACAACAACAAGCAAGTAACAAGAACAGCAACCCCAACAACAACAACAACAACAACAGCTACAAAGTCAGGGCACGCAAAAACCAAACAAAACACAACCGAAAATGCCAGTGAATTTTCCAGGAAAATTTGTTAAATAAAAAGCCGCAGCAACGGCAGCAATCATAAAATGCGATAATAGAAATTGAAATAATTTGCCCACTTTGGCGTCCAGAAAAAAACAACTCTATATAGCAAATATATATACATATATATATATATGCATGCATGTATATATTCATGTATGTGTATATGAACCGCGGTGCGCCTGAAAGTATGCAAAGCCCGTTTTCTCTGTTGCTTTGGCTCGATTCTCCTCGAGCGTCGCCACATAAATCAGAAATGTGCTGCACAGTTGACGGCACCGATGCCAAGTGGGAAAGGAAACGCTGGCATGGTGGAGGGGGTGTGGGGAAGGCAGCAAGTCTGTGCGAGGACTTGGCAACTCTTAACCTTAACACACAACAGCCACGCAAGCTGAAAAGTATGCTACGGAGTTTGTAAATATACCAGGCAGCGAGGCAAGCACACGCTCAAACATAAACATGCAGACACACACACACACAAACACTCACTCGCACACTCACTCGCACACACACTCACTTGCACACACGCATGCATGGCAAGTAAGTATAATAATAGCAAACAACAAAGAATGTTGCCTACTTGCAGGCGAACAAGAAAAGTTTTCGCCTAGCACACGCCTCCTGCCCCTGACTAATGTTAGGCACTGAACCTACTCGTGCCCCTCCTCCCTCCGGCGACCCCTTGTCGGTTCCGGCGCACGGCACAACGAACCTTTCGCTGATTATTTTCACAAAAGCAGCTAATGTTAAATTTACTGAAAACGTTTGTTTCAAGTGCTTTATTATTATTTTCATTGTGCCGTTGCTTTTTACGGCAAAGTTTTGTGCACAAAGGCCCCGACGACGCTGCCAGACAGCAAATACAGCACAAAAAAAAAGGAGGAATAAAAGCAGCAGAAGGCAACGCTTCGAAAGGGAGAACTCCAAGGGGGTCTCCCTCTCTCGCTCTCCCTCTCTCTCTCTCAGTCTGATTGCAATGCATGTCCGACTGATGGGGCATGGCGTCTTTAACAGCGGCGATTATGCGACATTTACACAAGGCAAATGAGCAAAGGATGCGCTGCACGACGCTCCTTGACCACCAGCTGGCGCGGCACAGCTTGGCACAAAGCGCTGTAAATCATCTTGAATGGCAACGAATACCAAAGCAAGGCAGAGCAGCGATGATGAAAGCAATGAGGAGGCGACGTGATGGAGATGGGAATAGAGGAATGCAGGCTGCAGGGGGGCAGGTGAGGTGAGGGAAGGGGGGCAGGTGAGGTGAGGGAAGGGGGGCAGGCAACAGAGTATGGACTCTGCATAGTGTTTATTTTTCATCTAGCGTCCGGGGAAGCGCCACGCCAGCGCTCCACCATGTTCACCTTTCAACCACAACGGACACTTGTGCAAACACAAAGCGAAAGTACCCAGTGGGGTCGACCAAGGATTCAGCGTTCCCAACGTTCCAGCAAGTCAAGCAATGCACCCTGTCGGGCTGTCTCTCTACCCCTCCCCCCCTCTCTCGGCCTTGCTGCAGTCTTGCGTCTCGAGCATGAAAACATTTACATGCATAGACATGCAACCAGAGTCGGTATGCGGAGCACAGAGGTGGCAATGCAAGCAAGCAAGCAGCGACGGCAATGGCGGCAAGAGTAAGCAATCTGGGGAATGCCAAATGCCAGCCACAAGTGCCACACCCACATTACTCAAAAAAGGGGCGAGCTGGGCAAATCAACGCGCGAATCGCGCACAAATTACGAACTGGAACAGCCGCTGGGGGACCACAAATGGTCGGCACACACAAAACACATTGCAGCAGCAGGAACAGCAGTGGCGCAGAGTGAGAGGGAACTGGAGCAACCTGAATGAATCCCACTTGGTGCTGGCATAGCGAGGGTCGCATTGGTCATGCATTTAATTTGGATTTCATGCGATTTATGTTTGCCTTCGGTGGTTCGCGTTTTGCATTTTTATTAGCGCATAAAAATTGAATGTGCTCGCGGAAGCAGACACTTGAGGAACTGTAAGGGGGTTGGGGTCAGCGACAGACACAAGTAATGTTGCCATCTGGCCACCTCCCTACGCTTCCGCTTTAGCAAAGATTCTCAAGTATTTTGCCACAAACAAAGCGGAAACTCCTTTATGCCTTGACAAGCTATAAAATCGCATAGAAAACTATGCGGGGTCATTAAAAGGAGCTACAAACTTGTAGTGGGAAGCAGGAGGGAGGGAGGAAGCTTCTCGTTATGCTTTGATAAACAACTGGCTGCAGGCAGTAAAAGATTTTATAGATATCCCCAGTCTTTTTTGGCATATTTGTCATAATAAAAGCAACTGATTTTCTAAGTTTTATATTTAATAAAACTATTTCCTCTTTATCAAAGTCAAAGATAAATTTCTTTCTCAAACTCTTCATTCAATCTTTCTCTGATCAAAGTTCCTCTATTACCTAAGCTATTGTAGTTGCAAATAAATGCCACTTTTCTCATTCACTTCTTCACTCAACAATGGCCAATTACCAGAGTACTTTCATAGTTCCCGAGCTTTTCTAATTGAACACAATCAATTTTCGCGGTGCAAGTTGAAGGCGTTTCAATCACTCGAGGTCAAGTGCCCAGCCCGGGCCGTTATCATTCTCTCAAGTTACGAACACACTTCAAGTTTAAAGAGAGAAAGAGAGAGAGAGTGAATAAGTTCGAGTTCTCCCTCCCCGTTGGAACTTGCAATGGTGGCTGGCATCATAAAAGTGGAAAATAAATTGTAAGAAATGGTTTAACGAAAGCGAGCGCAGTAAAAGGCACTACAAGTGCCGGAAACGGCAGCAGGTTGAAAGTCTAGAAAGATATTGTTATCGGTGGACGATGACGAGAGCCTTCAGCAAGCACGCAGCTTATTGATAGGCACAAAGTTAGAGCTGAGGCAATTACCAAGCCAGTTGAGGGCTGGGGTTGCTTTGTCTCTCTCTCTCTCCCTCTCTCTCTCTCTCTTTCTTGTTGACTCTTTCTTTCTCTATGACTTGCTGACCTTTTGCACTTTGCTCTTTTGCCAGCAATTGGTAGCAGGCGGCAACGTTGTCCCAAGTGTTGGTGGCCCTCAAAGTGTGCTACTCAAAAATTATTTGTTTAGGCAAGCAATTAAAATGGCCACAGCAATAGTATGCGTCCCTCTGCGTGTGTGTGTGTGTGTGTGTGTGTGTGCAACACTCAACTGTGGGCCAGCTAAAAGCAATGATTGTTAAATTGTTAGCAAATTGGATTTTGCAGCATGACGCAAGCAGCTGCACAGGTTAGCCTGCCACTGTGGCTCCGTTCTCCGTCTCTAGTTGCTCCTCCATCGTCATCGGCGGTAGCATCGTGGCTCTGATAATGGGGCTACACTGGGCAACAAAATAGGCGTAAAATGAAACTTTTAAGTACTTTACGGGCAACACTATAAAACTGCCAAAACAGCTGCCATGTGGTGGCATCAACTTTTTGCCCGCCAGCAACTAAAGCAACAATAATAACAGCAACAGCAGCACCAGCAGCAACAGCAGCAGCAGGACAACAGCTGAGCCAAGTTGCCAGTGAAGCTCATGGCAGCGGCAACTTTCATGGCGCGCAATGAAGCAACTTTTGGTAACATTCTAAATATCACACCGGTTGTAAAATGATTATAAAATATAATGTAAGCAAGGCATTGCCGTGTCTGCCGCGTAGCTATTTGTAGTGCCAAAGTAAGCGAGGGCAGTTTGTGCAGTACAGAGAAAAAGAAAACAAATATTTTTTGGGGTAACCAAGTATAATATAAAATAAATATTTTAAATAAATTTTGTTTAAAGAAAAAGTATAAGTAGTAGTATAGAAATCAAATGTGTACATTTCCCACAAAAATGTATTTTAGGGTGACCATAACACATTAGTTTTAACTGGAAATTTCGATAGCATAAAAGGTAAGAAGTAAATCAAATCTTTCATAGCCAGAATTTAACTGTCAATTCTGATTTATATTATTTTAGGGTGACCAGATTGAAAAAAAAAAAAATATTTTTTTAAGAGAGATTACGGAAATCAGACGTCTACAGTGCCCACATAAAACAATTATTTTTTAGGGTGACCATATCAATTTATTTTCAACAAGAAATTTCTATCACATATGTATAAGCAAATTATGTATATAAATGTACTATATATAAACTACAACTAAACTATTCTTTCAGACCTACAATTTTTACATGCTTCTGCATAACTTTCACGCAACCCTCGCATTAGATATTAGTGTTAAATGCCTGCACCGCATTACACTTTCAGAAATGAAACACATTTTTTCACTGTTCGCCAAGAAACATTAAATTTCGATCAAATTTCGGCGCCTCTCGGCAGCTGTGTGTGGTATTTAGCTGGCCAAAAAGTATGCAACGCCTTCGCCAAGGCATTTGTGTGCGTGCTTATGAAGGTCGCTCTCCTTCTCTCTGATGGTGTGTGGCTGTGAAAAGGATGTGCTGCCATTTTGTGCACGTGCGTTTCGCTTATGTGCGCAATTTACACTGGAAGCTGTAAAATGCTTTGCATACTTCTGCGGAGTGAGGCAGCAACGGGGCGTGGCGCGGCAACATCAAAGGCTGTCCGTCTATTCGTCTGTCGTTGCCGTGGCCGTGTGTCGGCTGACAATAAAATGACAGCGCAATAACAGAATACAGCAACAAGAGGAGTGTGAGAGTGCAGCAGTCCGTTGGCAATTGAAGTTTCTGTTTGCGACTCGCGTTACACGCGGCGTATACGCAATTTGAGAGACAGACAGAAGACAGAAGAGTCAACAGCAGCAGCAGCAACAGCAGTCGATAGTCAAAAGTCGCCAGTCATCAGCAACACTAGTAGTACAACTGACAGAGAGACAGCTAGATGGGACAGTGGGACAGACAGAGCGACTGCAAAAGCAATAAAAGTCGCCATGTCCTCGGATTCGTACTGGGCAACAATTTATGCCACAATGCCGGGGCAACTTTGCAGATTCCCCAAAAATATATTGAAATGGGTTTGAAAATGGCAATTTACGCACTGTTAGGGACAGGCCAAATATGCTGCAGGCGAGGCAGCCACACGCCGGACGCGTCCCTTTTTTTCTCAGTCTCTCTTTCTCGCTCTCTCTCTCTCTGTTTCTTTCCCTCGTTCTCTTATTTCGCTTTACGCTCACTTAATGCTTGAGCTACACTCTCGACCCACGCCATTTACGGGATCCAACCCTTCGGGCACATTGATGCGCACACATATCTTTTACTGATTGTCGATTTGATTACGTCAGTGGTCACTGTCCCCTGGCATGGAAGTTGAAATTTGCCCAACGTTTGTCGCCACATCCCGAGGCAGTCAGCCTGCCTGCCTGCCTGCTTGCCTGCCTGCCTGCCCACTGGCTGTATTCCTAGAAGTCCTTGGCCAACAAATTATGCCAAGTATTTGCTTATTACTTTTTTGCTTCTCTCCCTTCCTCGCTCACTCTCTCCCTCGCTCTCTCTCTCTCCCTCTCTCTATCTCTGTCTCGCTCTGTATATATATAAATTGGCTTGTGTTATTAGAAAAAGGTTTGGCAAATGCAGCAAATGCCTGCAAACGGCCTCAGTCACAGCCATCATATGAGGCAGTTCTACTGGAATTTCGACAGAGCAAACTATAACCTACACCTTCTCTTGCTCCCTTTCTGAAACAGTTGTAGTGGGCGTGGCCAGCATTTAGTTGTGATATTTGCAGCATGTCATTTAAATGTCTGTCAACGGCATATGACAATGGGGCAATATGGCAAAGGCAAATGACAGCTCTCATTGATATTGTACATATCAAAGGATATTGGAAAATACACACAAAATTGCATTCCTTGCTGCTACAAAGAGAGAGAAACTGTCATGAAATTTCAATATATTTCTTAAGCTGCAAATTTATATATAACCTACATTTGGGCGGCCTTATGTAATTAAAAATAAATCATTTAGCATTTTTTGAACTGATGTTAATGGAATTTTTTTTGGATTTTTGACTAGTTGAACTGTTCTACAAATTCCATTGGAAACAACAATATGAATATTTTATTAGTATATTAGAGACACACAAGTCGATACACTAAGAGATAACAGTCTTCTTGCAAGACGTCTTATCCCCGCTCGACCTCTGAGACGACTCAAACGACACGGCTTTGCCAAGACATTTGGACAACAGTAAAAACATTTCAATTATTCCTACTTCACTTATTTTGTTATTGTGTTTGGTAATTCTTAAGAATAGAATTCTTCTCCACCATGTGATGTTAAGATGCAATATTATGATGTACGGATTCTTCACTTAATAATAATAAATAACAAAAAAAAAAAGAAAAAAATTTTAAATGATTAAATATCAAATATTATTTAAATTTTATTTACTTTTGTTTCTTATCTAATATTATTTTTTATTCTTCAATTTCCAATCAACAGTCAACTAACTACCTGCTTATATTTTCTATTCTTTTAAACCCCTTTCTTCTAGAGCTTAACTCATTTCTCTGCAATGGAATTCAACGCATAGGAAATCTACAGTTAAATAAAGCTACGTTGTCCACTGGTATTTGGAAAACGTGCAAAAATATTTGTCAGTCTTTTGGCAGCTCAAACAGAATCTATTTGCTTTGAATAATTAATAAACAAACTCTTGGGTCAGGTAGTAATAATTTAGCCAACGGCACATAGTGCATTAAGCACACAGTTTTATGCACAGTGGGGCAAACATTAATAATAAATATATATTGCGAAATGAAGACACCTTTTGGGAGTGTACATATCACAATATTAATAAATTTTTGCAGTAAATAAAAAATATTAAAGTGTGTGTGTAAATTTTAATTTAAACTCCAATACAAAAATAAAAAACTAATTAATTTAATTTAATTTTTTTTTTTAACTTAAATTAGTTGATTTTCTTTTGATTTTGAAAAAAGAAAACATATAAATAATAATCATTCTTATTTCCATTTGCTCCAATGTGCCTCAGCTTTGTGGCTTATGGATATTGCAGTCGGGCCAATTGGCCACAGGGCTGGCAACCAGAAAATTCAAATTGTCATGTGCCCCATCACGGGTCACGCTGTCGCACACACTCGCACACACACACACACACACACACACACTCACAGATACACACACATTGTGGAGTACATGGCAACGGTTGCTGTCAGACCACGTTGAGCTAATTAGGTAAGTGTCGCCGGCAGGTGGAAAGTTTTTGCCGGATTGCCAGCAAATGCAGCTGCAACTGCTGCAACTGCTGCAGCAGCAGCAACCAACGGCAGATGCCGCCGCCGCAGTTGCAGCTTGAGTTTTGCTTTTGATTTCAATGTAATTATAAACGAAATTATAAGCTGCGACCGTTGACGTTGAGCCGAGTGCCGAGAGATGAGACTGAGAGTGGGCGTGGGCATGTTCTGGTTTTGACTGTAGTGCCGCAGTGCAACGGAGATTAAAGTGGAAATTGCAATTTGCCATGAAATGTACTATGAATGCAGGTCGACCAGCAAACAGCAACAGCAGCAGCAACAGCAGCAGCACTCGCTACTAGACACTCCACACAGACTGCACACAGAGTCCACAGTTGAGAGTCGACAAGCGACAAGGCGACAAGGTGACAGGCGACACAGTTGACAAACGAAACCACGAACGAGTGACAGTCGGTAGTCTGTAGTCGGTAGAGGCTCATCGTTGTCACAGTATAAGCATTTGAGCATGAGCTATGGTCGAGCCAGGGAGGCAGGCAGGCAGGGAGGCGGGGAGGGAAGGGGAATGTCAGGCCCAGTTGCATTAAGTGCTAATTTACACATTTTGATTGCGGCTTTCGCTGCTGAATCATCCAGCTGAGGCAGCAGCACCTAAACACACACAGAGGGAGAGACAGGAAATAACCTTTGCATTTAGCCACAGTTGATGCTATTGCCGGAGATGGAGCCGAAACTGTAGCAGATCCCAAATCCTATGCCAATGCCGGTGCTGGTCCCTGGCTGACTGTTTCTTCTTGCTGCCTTGTTTTGCCACCATGACTTGCCCCCCTTGCCCCCACTCGCCTCGGCCTGATAACATTATGCGGCATTTTTCTACAGCTTAATGCATAATTTGCGTCCTGGGAATAACGACAGCTCGGTGGCAGTAGCAGCAGCAGCGGCAGCAGCAGTGGCAGCTTCAAGGTGGCAGCGCGACAGACTCTGGTCTGGCATGGTAAGTGCTTGGCAGTACTTACCGACTGACTGCCATTAGATTACTTTATGCTGAGCTGCTTGGCCCGGCTCTGCCCGTTGCCTGGCACTTTTGGGCTTTGACTTTGCCGCCATTTTCCTGCAGCTGCCCAGGACACACACATTTACGGGCTGCCGACTGACAATCAAGATGTTGATGGCATCACGAAGACAATACCAAGTACCAAGTGAATACTATCGAACTGTCGTCAAGGGAGGGAGGCAGCCAAAGCCAAGGATAACTAAAAGTATACGAGGTGCCTGCACTTAAGCCTGTAAGCGACACTTGTCTTGCTTGGCGAAGCTAAAGAGATATTTTATAGATACACGATATGCGGGCACAGAACGTTGCCATATGCCATGATTCAATACAATTTATTAATATAAATTTAAAGTTATAAAAACAGAGTTTTGTAACTTACTTACCAGTTAAAACGTAAATGATGTACCCCCAAAATTGTTGACTTGCCCTTGAGAACTTAGGCAACATGAGAAACATTAGCTCGTGCAGTCAGTACCCTGGAGGAGCCTTGAGCTCTCTGAAAAAGTTTCTGGCACGCGCCCTTATCAAACGAAAAAAGAAGTCACCAAAAGTAGCAACAACAATGAGAAAAGCACAACATAAGCAGTGACATAATTTTCATTTCTTTGCTGGCTTATGCGGCGTATACGCAATCCCCACTACGCACCAAAAAATAGGCATATTATAAATTGTTGTTGTTGCTGCTGATAAGCTCGCCAACTCGTGTGTTTCCCAGAAGTCGCTAATCAGCAAATGATTTTATTGGCATTGAAGAGGATCAACGGGCCAGAACGAAGAGAGAGAGAGAGAGAGGCTTCGACTTGGCTCCAGGCAATAAATGTGCTTCGCTTGGCTTATTTTCAATAATTATGGGCTCTGCTTGTGCAAATGTGATGAGAATGTGAAAATAATTAGCGCAGAGCACATTAGAGCGTTCATTACGGCAACGAGTCGCCGCGATGGCGCCAGCAGAAGGCACAGAGAAGGAGGTTGAATAGACTCCCTTGTAATTGCATATGCAAAAAACTGTAACAAGATGTTGTATGTAATATGCATAAATAAAGTTGCTAATATCTAACACGAATCGGACGAGAATAAGAATGAGGCTGCAGCAGCAAATGTAGCATGGGATTCTGAGGGGAATGTGGGGGCAGGAATAGTAGGCATAAATATAACAACGGAAACAGAGCCAGAAACTCAATTACGAATTCATTTCGTCTGTCAACTCTCTGACAGGCAGACAAACAGAGCGAGCAGAGTGAAAGACGACGATGACGACGACGACGACGACGGCAAACGGCAAAGGCAAAAGACTAATTTCAGCATGTAAACATATTTTAACAAAGATGTCAACAACGTGTGACAAAAAGACGATGGTCTCGGGTCGAAATACGAGTATATATATGAGAGTGTCGCTCATATAGGAATACCATAAACAATGTCATTTGACATGCAAATTTATTTATGAAAATAGCAGGCGAAAAACAAAGCGAACCGAAAAAAGGGAAAATCCAGGCAGCCAGAAGGGGAAGGGGAGCGTGTGGATAGGAAAAATCACAGAGGCAGCGCACATGCTCGATTGAAAATGAGCTGCTGAGCTCAGCAAAGGGCAGCAGAAGCAGTAGGAAAGACAAAAAGCAGAAGCAGTAAGGAAAGCGAAAGCAAAACGAAGTACGAGTGGGGCAAGGAAATTCAAGCGTAACGCAAAAGTAACTTAAGCAGCGACGGGGCAAATAAAGCGACGATAGAGCCAAATGGGCAGAAAGGGGGCAGGGGGCAAACGGACTGGGGCAACAAAGTGAAAGTTACGACACACCCACAAACACACACACACACACACACACACACACACACACAGTCACTGAGGCATGCTGAAAAATTCAAGAGCATGTGGCTGCCAGCAAGATAATTTCTGTTTCTCTCTTACGTATTTTCGGTTTTTGTTTATGCCAATATCTTTATGCTTCAGAGGGAGAACGCAAAACAATATGTGTGTGTGTATCGCCAATATTTTGATAAGTGTAAGCAAAAATAAACAAGCCGTGAAAACAAAAACCCAAAAAGTTGGCCAAGCAAAGCTCAAGCCAAAAAATAGTCAGGGATGGTGGAAGATGTATGTACATGTACGTATACGTAATATGGATGAAGTTACCGCTTCCTTGAGCCTGTTCTCCACTGTCCAAGGGTGAGAGCAAAGGCAAAAAAAAAAAAAAACTTTCACGTTGTGCCTTTTTTTTTTTCTCCCTCCCGGAAGAGTCAGGCAAACAGGGTTTTTGTTTTAGTCCGTTGAGGTGCATGGGTTTTTGATTGGGCTACTTTGGTTTTTATAGCACGTTTGCCCAGCTCTAATGGGGCTAGAGCAGCCCCCAAATTGAGGGTTGAAACATAAGGCAAAGTCAAACAAGAAATCAAAGTGTCAAGAAGGAATGAAAGTAGAAGAAAAGATAAATAGAAACAGTAACTAAAATAAAAGCAGAACCCCAGAGGAAACAAAAGCAAACAGCATGCAAGAACTGTAGCGAAAGGTAGAGCAAAGAAATTAAGTACAACATGAAATGGCAAAGAAATATAATAAATGTTAGAAGAAACAGAAAAAAAAAACTACATTAAATTTCTCACATTTTTAAATACTCTTTCTCCACTTAGACCCAAGGGCACTTCAACAATTTGTTCTCGTCCAAATCGCTGGCAATTTGTATGCGTAGCTTTTGCTCCTCTTGTTGCGTGCTCTTTATTCTTGTTCTCCCTCCTCTCTTTCCCTCTTGCCTTTTTGCGTCATCGTCGGCCAAACAATATAATTAAGCATTTGCTCTATGTAAGTATTTCAATCTTCAGCAACAGGCCCGGGGGTGAGGCGGCGAGGGGGAGTGGCAGAAGGACGGCAGCCAACTGGCCTTGGCCATAATCAAAGCTAATTTATTTAAGTCGCCAACTACATGCCACAATATTTGTTTAGGCCCCGAGAAACGCTTATACTAAATTATTACTGGCTCAGCTATATTTCTATATTTCGTACTGCGCACAAATATGTGTACACACACACACAAATGCACATACGTATTGAGTTCTCCATTCGCTTAAAACAACAACGATTGTGCAGACGAAGAAAACAAAGCAGAAGACGATGATGGTGAAGAAGTAGAAGCAGCAGCAGCAGAATAACAACATTCATTTCATGTAATCAAAAATACATTTTTCTTAAATTAGTCGGCGGATTCAACCCTCTTCGGAGGGCTGGAGAGCAAAAACATTTACACATCATTAGATCGTCAGCTTACAGACGTGAAGCATTTGAATTCTCAAGAATTGCGAGTACATTCATGATATGCTGAGTGATTTGAAGGGCGTGTGCACTCGAATACAAAAGGATGTGACGCTGAGCTTGTGTCAAGCACCTTTTGGATGAATGAATAACGAATAGCATAGTCACTATATATACTAAGTGCATAGGTAAAAATACTAAGCAAAAATACTGCACAGTTGCAGTTGCAAAGATACTTTAACGTATTTCCACATTGATTTCTATTCAATATTGAAAGTCCTTTAAAAATCATTCCCTTGCCTAGTGTATTAGCGCGTCGGTCTGCGCTGACCTTTTTTTATAATTTTTGTATTTTTATTTTATTATTAAAGAAAAGGGAAAACGCTCGACATAAGGAGCGGAACGTCATGTGCGCAATATTTGCATAAACCAATGACGATGACAATGTCTCATTCCGAGTGAATGCGCAGCAGACCCAAGCCAACGGATTTGCGGCTCAAGCGCTTAGGCAAGTCACAACAGAGAGAGAGAGAGAGCGAGAAAGGGAGAGGGTGGCTGTGCGATAAAGACAGACGACTTGTTGATATTTGGGGTTGACCAGAGCCAGCGCGGTTGCAAACTGCAAGCGGCAGGAGCAGAGGAGACTGCCGGGTCTGCCGGGACTGCTGGTATCCCAAATCGATTCACATTTAAATATGTATTTTCAGCAGATAAGCCAGCTGGTTGAGTGGGGCACACACACACAAATACAAACACTCACACACACACACACACACACACACACATACAGTCATACATAATGCACTTAAACATGTGCGTCGTCGTCGTCGTTGTCATCGTCTCGCTTGGTCAAATGCGGTTGTATCTGATGGATGTGCGTCAATAAAGCGTACGCAAACAATTTGAGTTCACTTCAAATGCCAATCGAGGGGGGTACGGGTAAGTGGGGGCAGGCAATTGCCGAAAATCGTATCAGAAATCGTTGCCGGGGCGCCGTCATAAAAATAGTTTTGCCAAATCGAAAAACTTCGTGAGTGTTTGTGGTCATCGCACAAATTGTATAGCATAAATTGCGGCGCAATTGTTTGAATTGCCACCAGTCGCCCCAAAATCGGTGGCAGTTGAAGTTGAATTCAGATTCGCATTCGCATTTGGATGCGCTTCGTTTCTCGTATTCATGAGCAGTAAATTGAAGTTGCACATATGAATAATGTGGCACACTGAGAGCTTCCTCTTTGAATATCTAGCACTATATGCATAGCACACATACATATCTATATACATGATATAATCGTACATATATCAATATAGTTGTTTGCGCGAGGGTGCTTTCAGTGCTGTCAATGACAATGATTGAATGCTGCTCGAGCTTTGATTGCTTGTTGTGGCAGACTTTGTCATCGCATATGCTTTACGAGGTAACATTGAAATCAGAACTGAGTGAGGAATGTGAACTAACTGAACCACTGCTAATGAGGCAAGCAGACTGCACTCTCTGGCAGACCAGTTTAAAGAGAAATGAAGTGAATGGCAATATGGAATATTCATTTCGGACTTTAACTTGAGCTTAGCCTTAGCTTTATACTCCAAGTTACCCTGGAGACAATATGACGGACTTGATGTGAAAAGTCTCAAAATGGTCAGTGAACCCGAAACAAGATTGAATTGCGCTGCTGCAGAGGATAATGATAGATCCACACTTGTGTGTGGTAAATGATATCTGGGCACAATGAACCCACAGAGGCATGCTGTGAATGGGAATTTTTTTTTTTTTTTTTTTTTTGTTGTTAAGTGACGAATCCGTACTGTGAATGGAAATGGAATGAGCGCTGAACTGATAAACAAGGGCATTCGCCTGCTTTTGTGAACTCTTTTCCAGTAATTTCAATAATTAATGTGTGTTTTTGTACACCGTGTGAGTACTAAATTTAGTTTACTATTTAACTAAATTAATCATAATACCCCTAGGCCAAATAGTTGATCGCAAATGGGTCATTGTAATTATATCGCTGTGAGCAGAAACTATAATCGAATGTGTCAGTTTCAGTTGAGCTGAAAATTAATGTGCTACTGCTGAAATATTTATGTGCGGTCTTTAATCACACGCGCCGCATACTCAAATAATACTGGGAAAATACTATTTAAGTATTTATAAACGTTATTTTGTTTCTTTCCACGTTTTTTGGCTTAGCATTTATAATGATTAGAATTTATGAACTGCCCAGGCGAAGCCAAAGCCAAAGCAAGCAAGCAACTTTGTCGGTTGTGTCACAGGCAACCAGCTCTGCCACACCTACTCCTCCTTCCCTCGCCGTGCTAGTGTACTTTCCCTTTTTGGATTTTCAGTTTTAGCCTCAACTATTTCACGCTACAAACAAAGTTAAACCGAAATGCACATAAATCAAATGCGAAACTTTTGTTTTGAGCACGAGAATTTGAGTTTTTATCGCACACAGTACAGTCACATGCAATCGTGGATAGTTTCCCCTCTCTGTTTGTGTATCGGTACGTATCTCTTTCTCTGTGTGTGTGCGCCTGTGTGTGTGTGTGTGTGGCAAACAGTTAGTTGATGTTGCTTTCTAAGCATTTTGGCAAGCAAACAAAACAAACGTAAATCAACAACAGCCACAGCGAACGACGAGCCGCAGCAGCTCATCATAAAACTCATTTGGTTCAACACTCGACAGCAGCAGCACACCACCCCCAACCACTCACGGCTCTCTCACTTTCGTCCTTAGATTGCTCCCGGGAGAGAGAAAGAGAGACGAAGAGAGCGGGTGCCGCACTTGACCGAGACAGAAAACAATGCCGAATGCTCATTTCGTTGCCCTTTTTCAACTGTTTCCATTCCACACAAACTGCCTCCCCTCACACACATCACAGCAGACAAAGCGACAGTGTGTGCAAGAGAGAGAGAGAGAGGGCAAAGGAAAGAGCGGCACAGAGCACCCAAATTAAGTACAACAAATGAGTTTGAAGGCGGCTTTTGGGCGTTTTGGAGCCTCCAGGCGGGCAACAGCAATGCAAACATGGCAGCAAAATAAATTTCTGTAATTGATGTTGCTAATTTGTCACTGGCCATGGTGGCCAGGCCACATCTCAGTCGCATTTACAGGTGCAGACCCAGTCGGGCAGCTGCCCCGTTGAGTGATATGTCAGAGCCATGTCAACCGCTCTAGGACTGCACCTCCAACCCCCCCTGCAACGAATTTGTTATGCCCGATGAAGTTTTGATTTAAAGCCGCAACACGCGCACCTCCCCCTCCTCCCACACCACACAGTTTAGTGGGAAAATAGACTGAAAAGAAACGATGAAAAAATTAATCGCATACGGCAAATTAAACAGCAAGAAAAATATTAAAATGAATTAAGTGAAGCAAGAAAAACAAGCCGGGGCAAAGCTGAGTCGCAAATGGAATACACTCTCTGTGGTGTGACATAAACCAAACATCACTTTGTTCATTATGTTGCGCACTTATAGAGGCAATTGTTCATCATAACTCAGCAACACATCATGAGTAACTAATTGTTGTTGTCTATTCCAGTTACTTATTTGGATCGATTTTTCTATTTTCAGAACTCGAATATAATAGCAGGTTCTACCTCGTGTTTGTTTGCCTAAGTATAATCAACTTCATTTGTCTTATATGCCTGGGAAGGGTATAATGTGTAGCGTATAGAAAACAAAGCACAAAAGTCAACAGAGCGTTGCATAAAAATGTCTTAAGTAAATATTTGTGGTGACTTAAAGCGCGTTGTTGGTCAGCCTGAAGTGTTGCCCCTGCCCCAGCGACAACAAGATGCAAGTCAATAAAAAGTTGTGTAGTTTGAACAACTTTCACATACCCCGCAATGAGTTGAATGAGGAATTCCAAAGCAACCTCTGTGAACTTCAAGAGATTGGGAGAGAACAATTGGATTTATATAATACTTATATTCACTGCCATTCGAGCATACCCACTTGCCGCAATTCTCCTCATGCTGGGTGTAAAAAGGGTTCTGCTTCCTCTTTGCATGCCCGTCGAGTGTAATTAATTCCCTTTTGGGTTGTGCAAACATTTTACGCACAGTTTGCTTGTCTTTTATGTTCGGTCTAAGCCACTTACAAAGATCGCCGCTGACAACTTAAAGCCAAAGTCGCGGAAAGGCAACTCAATCAGCAGAACCTAATGCCAAAGCTGGAACTGCGTCCAGATTGCCCCAGCACACAAAACTTTTGCTCAAAGTTATATTCGGGTTGGGGCAAATTATTAAAAGAAATTACCAAAAACTGTGCACGGCCAGCAACAAGCAAAAGCAGCAGCAGAAGAATACGAAGACGACGAAGGAGAAGAAAGAGAAGAAGGAGATGTCCAGACCAAACAAAGCATAAATAAACTAATTTAAGTTTCTCCACTCTGTGCTTTTTTTTTGTTTGCCCAATGCATTGGCAGCTTCTCTCGAAGGCGGCTGCACTCGTCGTCCTGCTGGTCGTCTGGCGGCATTGCCAGAATAAAGCTAGGGCTTTGCCATTTGGACATTTGGCGCCCAATTGCCAAGCTTCCACTTGGCCAATTTGGCACGCACTGCCAGCTGTGCATACCCTACAAAAGATGAGGCAAAGGAGTATTAATGAAACACGGAAAATTAAATTAAGTGGAGTGAAAAAGATTGTGTCTCTCTCTGTGTTTCTATAAAGGGATACCCTAATCTGAAAGCTATTCTAGGGCATTTAAGGATACTCTACTAAACTGGGAATCCCAGAAGAGCCTCAACTGAAACCTCTAGTTCATCTCATGGCTACATCTTCATAGCATTTAGAATAAGTTGACTGAATTAGGATTCCTTAACTGATCTATAATACGATAAAGTGAAGCATATCTACAAGCTGCAACTTCATTTCTTAAATTGATCTACAATAGATTACTCCAAACTGAAACCTTATAGTAGTACAATATATAGGGCATCTCTTAGTTGCAACTCCATAGCTCTCTCAAGCATTTCCCCTACACCCCAGCCTCCTCTCCTTACTTCTTATCCCGCTCCTAATCAACAATAACAAAGCAAGTATGCGCCATCCAAGGGTCGCGCCTTGGACATAATTTTACACACAGAAACCTGACGAGAAAAAAAAGTTGGAAAAAAAAAAGTTAAAAGAATATATCTACTTTTTGGTGCTCTATGGGGAGGTAGGGTGGCAACTCTGCTGAATGGTCTGACTTTCTGCTGATGCCAGCGCTTAACGCATGCCAACGCATTAGTGTCCCGAGTCGGGAACCCGGTTCAAAGTTCAACATGTTCTCATCCCATCTCTCTCTCTCTCTCCCTCTCTGTCTTAAAGTCTCTCCCTCTCCCTCTCTCTCTCTCTCGCTGGCTATCTTTCAGGCTGTTGCCTTCCTGTCAAGAATTTGCATATTTGCGGTTTTCTTGCCGCTGCGTGTCCATCGCATGTGAAACCCGGAATACATATATTTTTTCCGCTCCTGTCTGTCCCAACTCCTGTCCCTTTGTTTGTATGTGTGTATGTGTGTGTGTCTGTTTTTTTCCTGTTTTGTAGTGTGAAATTTAACGCCCGTTTTTGTCGCATTTTTGCCTTGACTACAATTCGGTACCATAATAGACTCTGCATAGAAAATGAGAGCAGTAATTTGATGGCACCACATTGTAACCAAAAATAGCCCGCCTGTGGTCCAGGCGGTTGCTGCTCTCTCGACTGCCGTCAGCCGGTCCAGTATGACGTACCAAGCCTGTGGTAGAGTACGAGAGGGAGTAAGAGAGAAAGATGTAGAGAGGAAGAGAGTGTTTTGTGATGTACAGAATGCCAAAAATTGGAAACGAATAAAAGCCTTTGTTCCGCTTCTAACTCGAACATGAAAATAATTATTTCAGATTTCAGCTACTGCAGAAATACTTTTCATTAGCTGTAAACATTGAAAAAAGCTAAATACAAAGACAATGAATTTATCTAAATTTCATCGAACTTCCTCTGGGAATACATATGCTACGATTTCTGTTCTTTTCCTGGCTCATTTGAGTCAAACAAAAACAGAAAAAATTTCTATGGGAATTATCCAAAGTATCCCTTTCTTTGATCCGTACTTGCCCATAAGGTAGACAAGTCTTATATTTTTGCCATATAAAAAAGTATGTAACAAACAGAAGGAGACGTGGCTAACCCCATAAACTATATACTATATATTCTTAACCAACATGAACAGCCGAGTCGATAAAGCCATGTTCGACTGTTCGTCTATACAAAAATCTAGATCTATGAAGATTTATGAGCTAGAACTACGATAAAAATATATAAAAATGTCTTTAATTTTTTTTTTTTTTTTTTATTAAGTGAAGAATCCGTACATAACGTAGGTTAAGTTTGTTTTATTTTTGAGCCACGTCCCCTTCTGCCCCCGTAAATCGGTATTCCAAGCGTAATTTTAATAAATTAATAATAATTTTTAAAATAACTATTTTTAACTTAGAAGTTATTTCAGAAATAATTTCAAAAGGGTACTGATTTTCAAGCGCCTCCCTGCAAAGTATGCAACACAAAAATACGCTAAACATAGAAGTTGAATATTGAAGAAACCGTTTTGGTCTGGTGTGTAGCTTATCATAGTCGACTTTAACTTTCATGCTTGCTTCTCATTGATTACTGAGACTTTTCACTTAAATAGTGATCTTATATAATAAAGGAACTTTAGTTACTCCTCCCAATATTTAATCTTATTTATACTACTTATACTTTATTTTCGTTTGCTTTAGTTTTTCAGTTTTACCCTTTTAAAAATGAGATTTCTCTCCCCCTCTCTCTGTTCGCACTTTCTTTTGCGTTTCGCGCATTTCGTTTTCCCCAAACAGTATTTACCTGCATTTCCATCTAATTCCCGCTGTATTTACATTTCACTGAGCTGCATATCCGCGGGGCAGCAAGCAGAGAGTTACAGTAGTAGCTTAGTAGTTGCCCAATTGGAGCCGCACTAGTCGCAGCTGCTCGCACCTTTGGTCCAAAAAACACCCTTCATTCCTGCCGCCACCTGTTCATCGCACAAGCATCGCACCGATGAAGTTTTGCGCCCAATCAACCTTGTCTTGAGCCCACTTAACACGCCCGCACTCGCACTTTAGCATCGCTTTGATTTATTTGATAAGCCACGCCCTGCTGGCGCCGCCTCACGGCTCGCTAGGCTTTCAACAATTGGCTTTGCGGCTACTTTGCTCGCTGGCCATGCTCGGTGTTATGTGCGCCGTGTACACATGTGTCAACTGCGAAACCACACCACAGCTCCCTCCCCCACTCGCGTCTGCCTTTGCGCCATTTTCAACTGTCCAGCGTGGCGTATACGCAACACTGCGCAACTTGAGCTCGTTTGTATTTAAGCCTAAATTATTAACCGAATGGCAGCGTGGCAAACGCACAAACATTATTGCTTTGCCATAAGCGCGCAATGTGAGCACTCGAAACTAATACACACAGACACACACACGTAGGCACACCCACACGTACACTGGCTATACAAACAAATGGGTCGCAGCAGCAATTTCATGAGTCATTTAACAGAGTTGTGTGAGCACCAGAAAAAGGATCGATGAATGCTGCATGAATGAATGCGAGTGCGGATGACTGTGTGAGTCTGGGTGTGGGGGTGTGTGGGTGTGGGTGTTTGTACTGTTGTCGCCTGGCACATGATTATGTTTATGAAACTCACACACACACACTCGCACAGGAAACGGAACGGACATTCACGCTGTCGAAGTGCGTAGAAAAAACATAAACAGCAAATCGAAAAAAAATAAAAATAAAAACTTGCAATCTTCTGACAACTGAACCAAATTGTGTGCGGGTGTGCAAGTATATGCCTGTGTACATATGTATGTGTGCGTGTGTACTCATAAATATCAAGAGAAACAGCAAACTGAAAGCAACAGCACAGCAGAGAAGTCCAAACAGAACGGAAACCCGGCAACGTCACATCCGTTTTGTGCCTTTAATCTGGCCCATTTTCGGAGAAGTTTGTCGGGGCTGTCTATGTGAGCTGACCCAAAAGTGCGGAAATTAAAACATATGTATTTATAGCCAACACATGCACATCGTCATGTATCTAAAAAGAAACAGCAACAGCAACAACAAGAACAAGAACAAGCACAAGAACAACATGAGAAGCAGCAGCAGCAACACGAACCGAAGGCGGCCACAAGCAAAGTTGGCCCCAAGCTTAAAACTGACCCCCATTTAGGGAAAACAACCTCCATACAATAACAACAGATATGCATCTGTGTCGAGCATACGTGTTCACATGTGTGTGTGCATGTATGTGCATGTCTGTGCTTGTGCGTGTGTGTTGAAAATCTGTATTATAAACATTTTTATAGCTCTTCTACAGTTTGATTCGTTGTACGTTCATTTTCAACTTTTCTCTCTCTTGTACTCTACCTCTTTCGCTTCCTCACTGTGTCTGTCTCACTACCACTTACTCTGTCTGTCTCTTTCTGAATGCAAGTGCCACTTTTGTGTGCCGAAAAACGTTTACACTTCGACCAACGCCACCTTCACTGACCCAACTGAAGCCCCAAGTGTTGGTCAAGTAGTGCCCGCTCTCTAGACCCCCCCCCCTCTCCCTGTGCCCCCTGCTCCTCTACTGCGTGGGCGAGTTCCACTTTGAGTTCGAGCCCCAATCCGAGTCCGAGTCTATGGTTAACTGTAGCCAACTGCAATTGTTCTTATTGCAGCTGTAGCTGACTATGGCTCTGGCTCTTGCGCTGGCGCTGGCTCTGGCTCTGGCTCTGACTGTGGCGCTGGCTGTAGCTGTAGCTGTACTTTGCCGTAATCCGCTTTGCCACACCCAATAGCCTGAGCTCGGCACATGTATGGAGGTGGAAAAAAGGAGGCAGCTGCTGCAGCCGGGGCTGCTCAGTGGCTTGTCCGCCGACAGCAGCTGCTGCCTGAGTTAAGTGCTTGTAAAATTACTGTTTGTGGATTTTCAAATGGAAATTAATTTGCACTAACAGATATAGAGCGAGAGAGCGAAAGAGAGAGAGAGAGAGAGAGAGAGAGAGAGAGAGAGAGAGATAAAGATACTATACACTAGCAATACAAAAGCACACAAAAAACGCACAGGCAAAGGCAAAAACCACTCAAGAGTTGCGGCTCTTGCGGTCAGCAGTTGCTCTATAAATTGATCTAGAGTGAAGGCACTAGAAATAAAATCATATGAAATAATTTGTTTATTAAGGCTATATATTGTTAGCTATTTAAAACTATAGGTTTTATAAAAAGTATATATTTTTTAAATATTTAAAAATATCTTTGTTATTTTCTTGCTTCACAAAAGTGCATCAGCAAACTCTGTCTAGCCGACGCTTACTTCTCTGTTCTTCTCCCATCTCTCTCCTACTGCTCTATGCATCTCTTTTCTTTCCTCTATCTTTCTCTCACCCCTCTCTCTCTCCCTCTGTCTTCTACTCTATTGCAACTTCTACTCCTTTCAAACATTTGCTCGCTTTGGCAGCCACTTAAGCCGCGCTTAATCTCAAACAGTTTAACGCATCAAGTATACGCCATGCAGTACCATTTGCCCGTCACTGCCAGCGTCAGTGTCGGTGTTTTAGTGGCTTCAGGTTCGCTGGCAGACAACTACCAACTAACCCAACTTACCAACTCAGCAGGCAAAACAACCCAACCCATTCCCATTGATTTCATTTTATTATGCTGTGGCTTGGAATTCTTTTCGTTCCATGCGCACTTGGCAAATGCTGGTGAAACTTTTAATTTAATTATAGCTTCGTTTGTGGGCACTATGCACTGCATACTCACACACAGACACGCACACATGATGGTAGTAGACTTACACTCACACTCACATAAGATTTGCGGATTATGGACGGTAATAAATGTCTGCAGAAACGTAAGCAAGTGTGCAGCATATGCCTTTGTATTTATTTAACATACACGGACATGCACAGACACGCACAGACATGCACACACAAATTCGCACTTAAACCAACATGACTCGAGCATTGCAATTTTCCCTAGGCAAATTATTCGAGCGAAGCGAAGCTCGTACAGAGTCCAGCAAGTTTTTAATACTGATTATCCAACCGGCCGGATACGGCTCTCACATTGTCCCCCACCACTCCCCCTTTCACACTATCTGCTCTCTGTATGTGTGGGTATGTGTGTTGAAAATCTAATAAAATATTTCGACTCAACGGCAAAATTGGTGTGGGCAGATTGTGTTAGACTGAAAGGCAGTCTCTCTCTCTCTCTCTCTCTCGTTCTCGCCTGTTTGAGATTAAAATCGGAGCCGAAAGCCCACAGCTTGGCCTTAATTAAGCTTGGCCCGTTTAAATCAATATGCACAGAGCATTATAATAAAATCCCATATATTTATGGTATATTAAATAAACCACACTCACCCACTCAAGCCGTACCCTCTTCCTCCAACTCCCTCTCTCTCTCTGTCTCTCTCTGTGCTTCATTTGTCAACCTTCCTTGTCGTTGATTTATCACAAGTGGCTGCTATAACAATTCAATAACTTTCTGCCAAGCAGCGTCAAGCTGGCAAAAAGCCGCAAATAACAGCGGCAGGGGGCGTGGCTCATACGCAAAAATGTATTACAGTCATAAACTGCAGCACACACACAGCACAGCAGCAGCAGCAGCAACAACACGCCACACACACACGCACTTGGTTGGCAGCTGTTTTCGGGCGTGTGAACTGCCAAATTGACAGAGGGAGCAAGTGACTGACTGGTTGAATGACTAAATGACTGACTGACTGACTGCCCGACTGGTTGAGTGAGTGTCAGACTGACCCAGCGAGTGTCTGATACGCAGGTTGAATAACGGTAAACTGTGCCACGCAGCGCAGCACAGTACAGCACAGCACTTGCCACTCAGCACATCAACGCGTTGTGAAGCACGCAGCTGACCCATCTGATGTATCATGTGCTACAAACAACCTCAACACACATTCACACATACATCACGCGGCACTGCAAAAGAACGACACGTGAAATTTTCTACTAAATTTAAAGCAAGGTAAAAAACAACGTACAAATTTTAAGAACTACTTTGAGAATACTTAGATTTAACTTTTAGTTTTATATTTTAAATAAGTAATTCGTAAATTGCGAGTACTCAGTTACAATAGCTAAAAAAAAGAACTGATTTTTATGCTTTTCAAGCTAAACTTGATCTTTATATATTAGGCAATTAATGTATTAAATTACTTAAATATTTTAAAACCACTTTTCTTATCAACGTACGAAGTTCTTTTTAGCCGTAAATTAGCCAGATTAAAAAATATGTATTAAAAAAATGATAAGATATACAAATTTCCCGTTTTGAGGAGTAAATTTACTTTTTAAATGAGACTTAAACGAAATTATTAATTTTAATAAATTCAAGATGGCGGCTTACCAGCACCCCTGGGAAAAATAAGTGTCAGAATTTATGGAAGTTTACCATAGTGTAGTTAAGTGAATTTAAAAAAAATTATAATCATTCCAAAAATGTCAAAAGCGAAATCGAAAAACTCTTTTTTTCAGAGTATATTTTCACTCTAACCTCACTTTAAAATTATGAATAAATCGCATAAACTTCACATTACCTTTACAAAGCAAAATATAATGAAGTAAATTAAAGACCTGGAGACCACACCCTACTAAAGTAATTGTGCTGCAAAGACATAAATGTATTCAAAGTTTTCTTAAACGCATGTTTGAATATGCACAGAAGAATGTAGTTTCCAGATGCACCCATTGGGAAAACTATGCATCGAATGGAAATACTTTGATTTATTGCAAACAAAATAATTGAGAATATTCAATTAGAAAAGGAAACCTCATTTTAAGTACTTCTGGGTATATACTACACATTCCTCCAACTCATCGCTAGATGCAGAAATTAAACTACATGCCTGATTCATTCACCATAAGCTATCGCTTCTCTAGAATGAACTTAACCTCACCTCATTCACCTAACCCTAATTATATATTGTACATACATAACTTAGCTCAGATCAATGGTTCAGAATTCGCTGCTTCGACATAGTTATAGCATTTTGCATATAGAGCATCGTAAATCGTAAATAACTAAACTAAGCCAGCTTATTTCCAGTCGACATTCCGCAACACATTCCAGTTGCAATTTCAATTTCAATTCCTGATTATTCAACGAATGCAGCGAATGTTTGATTGATGCCCTGCGAAATCGATAACCATTGAAAACAGTTCATGGGCGGTTGGGAAATGAGGCATGGACCGCAGAGATTATGGACGGCTCGAAAGCCTTTTGCGCAACACCATAAGCAGGGCATCATTTACACCTACAACACCAACAAACAAGCACGAGCAGCAGCAGCAGCAGCAGCCGACCGGGCCGGGCCGGGAACAGTTGCAGTTGCCATTAAGTATTATGGGCATCGCGCAATGCACTTGAATGTGGCAAATGACCGAAGGGACGAAGAGACTCCATAGAGAGAGAGAAGGAGATAGAGAGAGTAAAAGAGAGGGAGAGTGGCATCCCATGCATATAGGATGGCGCATTATATGGCCGCCAGGCCATAATGTATGGCACATTATGCGATGCGATGCGGCTGCGGATGCGGCTTGGGCTGGGCAGTACTTGACACAAAACAATAACAACAGTGACCCGCACACACACACTAACACTGCCACACACCCACCCACATATATAGGGAAAAGTTTTCGACATAAAACAATAAAAGTTTTTCGCTTATTGCCCACTTGTCCTTGAGTGGTTTTGCATGAAGTCGCCAGCGCGTGGTGCTGCTGGTGCTTGAATAAGCTCATAGTTGTGGGCACTGCGAGGGGAGAGAAGAAGGGGAAGAAAGAGAGGGAACGAGTAGGGGGAACATACCGTGGAACACCGCGAGCGGACGCGCAACATTTCGTCAATAAAATATATATATTCGCTATATACATATATTTATGAAATATAACGTATACGTAGCACACTTTGCAGCGTCCATTAGGCGAACGACGACGCGGCTGCTGCCCGTGCTGCTGTGGCTGGTTTATTGATTTTCCATCAGGGCGCACTCAAGTGTTTAACTATGTGCTAATATTTATTAAAAACCGTAAGGACACGTTACGTAATGCCACATAACGATCGAAAGGAGAGTGTAAGTGGGAGCGGGAGAGGGAGACTGTGAGACTGTGAGACTGCTCTAAATTATGAGCGAGTAAAACATGTTGTAAGTGCGCGTGTAAGTGTAAGCAGTCGCTTTGCTTTCATTTACTGTGTGCATTCATTATGCTTCCGCTTCCGCTGCTGCTGTGCTGCTTTTACTGGTGCCGGCTTCACGGGGCGTATGATTAATCTCATTTCATTATGTTATCGCCTATGCCACATCTATGGCTCGCCCACAGCTGTGTGTGGCTTTTGTTCGCCTGTCCAGCCATGAAAAATGATTTGCTTTTGTTTTGTTAGCATTTACTTGTGGCACAACCAGAAGCCGAAACTCTTTCACACTCCTTGCCACACAAATAATTCATGATTCCCCGCCCCCCTGGCATAACCCCCTTCCACCCGTGACCTGCCCCCGTTCAGTGAAACAACTTAATTAACAGTTGACATAATATGCTTTAGTTATTTTCTTATGTTTTCTCAGTTTTTTTTTTTTTTGTTTTATTTTTACGTTTACTCTTTACTCTCTTCCGTCATCCTTCTTCTTTCACAAGTTTACGCATTTTAAATTCTTACATTTTTAAAAGATTTTAGTTTTCTTTTTATCGTACTTTGCATTCATTGTTTTTGTTTTCTTTTCCGTTTCCGTTTCCTTTTGTTTCGCTTTGGTTTTTGCATTTTGTGTTTTGTTTTTTTTTTGTTGTTGTTTTTTTTTTTGGTTTTCTCTCGTATTTAATTGAAAGTTACTTTCAAATTTTGTTTAGCTTTAATAACATCATTAATTCAATTTACTTTTCAGTTTTCTGCTTTTGTCTTCTTCTTTTTTTGTCCTAATAAATAGACTGTACTTTATGTATACATATATATATATATAGCGTGTTTTGTTTTTGTCATAATATAATTATAAATACACATTTACATATACAATATTTACGTCAGTTTTATGCAGTTTCCCTTCGGTTTTATCGGTTTGTCTTATGTGTCGAAAATGTTAAGAATTCGTCACGTTTCCTTTAGTTTGCTAATGCGCTCTAATTGCAGCTTATTGTAGGAGTGAAAATCGGTGAAAATCTGTGTGTGTTCTCAATAAGGAAAGTTGGAAATTGGAATCAAGAGAAAATGCTGAAAATAACTTAGTAAAATAGAATAGAAGTGTAAAAAATTAATAATGAAATGTATCCAGAAATAGCAGCCGAAAAAAGTTGAAGAATTCCAGATATTTGAATTTAAAAAAAAAAACAATTTTATATAAAAACATCGGAACTAAAGCTCAATTCTCATCTCAAGCGATTTCAATTAAAAGTATCTGAATATTTGTTGTATCTGTTGACTCTGTAGTGCTCTGTTTCTGTCGATGTAGTCACTGAAAAGCTAATGAAACTATTGAAAGCAAAAGAGGGATTTGTATAGCTCTTGTTGTTGTTGTTGTTGTTTTTGTTGTAGTCCGTGTTGATATTAAGCATGCTTAATGAAACTTTTTCTGGGTTTTTGTCGTACGTTTTTTATTATTTTTTGTTTTCATTTTGTGTATTTACTTTTTTCTCGATACTTTGATAAAGTTTTCAATGTTTATTATTTTAATTATTCTCGGTTTACTGCATATATGTATGCGTTATATAAACATTGAGTTTAATTGGTTTCTCGTTTTTGTATTCCTTATTTTGCACATGATTGATTATTTTCGCTATATACTATGACAAATGTGATGTGATTGTTGAAAACTTTATACTCTTTATCTTATTCAATTAGTCGCACACACACAATACAAGTCGATATAATGCCAACGTAAATAAAGACAATGATGAAACCAGTTTTAAGAATCTAGAAAATAGTTGTGAAAATATTTAACTTGATAGGAAGGCAGAGAAAAATAGACATTTTAGAAAATATTATCGAAATTTGTGAAATTTATTTAATCAGTTTAACCTGCAAACCAGTTTTGAAATCTTCTTACACATTTGTAACTATTTTGTAGTAATATTTTCAATTCACTTAACTTGTTTCTAATTTTTGCCTTATTGGTTTTTCAATATTTTCTTTTAATCGATTAACAACAAATAAATTTTGAAATGTGCAACACTTTCTCATACACAATTAATCTATCCTCAGTTCAGCGCCCAACTGCAACTTGAAAACGCACTTTAATTAAGCTTAATTTAATTTAAGTAATTATGCAATTTGTACACACATTAAAAAGGAAACACATTTCGAAAACGAAACCCAACTTATGATGGGATTATTTATCTATATCTGTCGATTTTTCGCTTTTTATTCGCTTTTATTCGAACTTTTTAAGTTTAACTATTGCTGCATTTGTTGTGTATTCATTTTTACAGTGTCCTCCATAGAGTCATCTTCGGTGATGGATTATGTTTATATATATATATAGTTTATGTTTATATTTAAGTTGCTTTAGTCAGTACTTGAAATTTTCTGCGCAGTTAAAGTTTAACATTTAGAAGTATTTTACTTTTTGTTTTTCATATTATGTTAAACATTTACTTTACGCCTATTTTGAATTTACAAAACAAGTTTCTGCCTTGGAAATAGTCACAGTGTGGCATCTAGAAAAGCTGTTTTCATTTAACAATTATTTCTTATTCTTTTTTTTTTGGTATGTGTATTTCGGAAAATGTTTTCGTATTTTTGTTGTCGATTTTGAGCAGTGTTCGTTTCAGGAGAAAAGTCTCTCTACACAAGTTTTCTAGTGGAAGTTATTTAATGTTCTCAATTTTGTCTTCTTCTTTTTGGTATCAAAAAGTTTACGAAACTGTTGTTATAGAAAAATCTCTTGGAAAACAATATGGAAATCTTTCTCAAACGGAACACAATGCAATTAACAGGCGTATTCTGTATATTTACAAGTGATGAAACTGCAGGGTGGAGAGAACAGAACCAATATATGACATAACATATGATACAAAGTTGTACTTGGAAAAAGGCGACAACTTGGCTCTAGTTTTCTCAACATCTTTGGGGCTAATTATTACGTATACGTCACGGAGTCATAGAAAACACAATAGCCAATCGATTATACATATTAGTTACTATTTTATAGTTACAGCTTATGCATGAGTGTGTCTATATGTGTGTCTATGTATGTGTGTATGTGTCTGTGTGAGAGAGAGTCTGTCGTGTGAAGAGTTAAGCTAAGATATTATCGTATATGTAGGTGTATGTATATAAGTAGTTCGGTATGCATTTACTTTAAATTAGTCTAGAGTTCAGAAGTTCATTCTGTTTATTTTATGCATTATTCTCTTACTCTTTCTCCAGTGCTGCTCACCTTATGTCCGTCTCATATACTTGCCTAAACGTCGCTGTTGCCACCGCTGTTGCTACTACTGCTGCTGTGACAGTTGCAACTGTTGCCAACGATTGCAGTTTGGAGCGTGTCCCACGCCAACGCCAGCGCCATGTGGCATGCAACAGACTTAGAATACTCTCGACGAGGCGTCGCACTGAAGTCGCTGCCGCTTTGATGCAGGCCACACTGCCAGCGCTCCAGCTCCAGCTCCCACTGCTGCTGCTGCTACTGCTCCGTCTGCTGTCCCTTCTACTTGTGCTGCAGATCGTTCTGAGTCGCTGTAGCGTCGACGCCGCAGCCGTTGCGGCAGCACTGAGGGCCTCATGGAGTGCCTGGCGAATGCCAAACTGCAGTAGCAGACAAACAGGTACACTAAGAGATAGCGACTTGGAGACATGTGAGGATGTGCTGGTGCCGCGTGCTGCATTGCTGCTGGGAACTCCCCTGGAAACGGAATGAGAAACACCTGTTTAATTTACATCTTTATTGCTGTTCTCATACTCAGATGTTGGACGCAAACGAAAAACGATTTTAAAACGTGTCTCTGTGTGTCTCTGTCTGTCTGTGTGTGTGTGTGTGTTCTGCTTTAATGTATGCTGTGCGTGTCGTGGTATTATGTCAATTGCATGCTCTGCTTGCTCAGACAGTCGGTAATCCATATATTAATAAGTCAATGTGGTCGTGCGAAATACTCAGCACAGATGATTATCATAGACATCGAGACATAATGCCACATAATCCGGCTTCAACACTAACAGGATTACCAGCTTACTCAAAGGTGCAAATACAAAAGGCAACGTCGTCGTCGTAGGCAACAAAAAAAAAACAAAGCTATCAAACAATAAAACAGCTACAAACAAGCACAGGGAGTAGCAAGAGCTGAAAGAGGAGTCACAAGTAAGACATACAATATGCCACAGAAGTCGAAGAGAAAGAAGACAAAAGCCACGTTTGGCGGCACGAAATACGCATACAGTAAATAAGTAAATAAGGAGCACAAGTGAAGAACTCAAAGTCCCTTGCAAACTCAAACTCAAAGTCAGCAAAAGAACTCTTAACTTTTGCAAGAGAACGAGCTGCAGTCGTGAAACAGAAGCCGATGACAGTTGCAGCTTAGCGAGGGGAAACAGAAAACTAAAGACAGTAAAGAAACAAACGGAACAAATGATTGGGTTGTTTCTTGTGTACATCTTTGGGGATTGTCATAATAGTTGTTATAATAAGCAATAGAACAGTTTTGATTTCCAACAATCAAAGCTTTTCTCTCTGCCATATCGCATACCGAAATCAGTATCAAATTACTCTGTCTCCGCCCTCACTTAAGTACGTTCTTTGAGTACATTTTAATGTTAAGTATCGTGTTGTTTACGTTGTTTCCAACGAAAAGCTCCTTGTTTGAACGAACCGTCTCGGCAACCGAAGGGGGCAAACAAACACACAAGTCCCCAGGAATTTATATTGTCTTACAGTCTCTAGCTGTCTCTCTCTTGCTGGTGCTTTTGCTCTATACTGTGGCTTGCTTATTTCCTTGCTCTTTCTGTCTTCGTATTTTTCTTTGTCTTGCTCTGCCTATTTGACTTTGTCATTTAAGAAATAGTTTTCTTTACAACTTATGTTTCATTTCTGATTTTATATGAACTAATTTATTATAAAAGTAATGTTTTTAGAAAACATATTAAACAAAATTGTATATATTTTATCTGTATCTTTCTTTAGTTTAATAAAGTATTTGAATTTTTTTTATTCCTCTCTTAAAATTCCCAACACGCGCTCATCTCTAGTCAGCCTCACGTTCACTACAAACCTACAAAGAACTGAGTGAAATGAGAGCAAGTGTGTGGGAGCAGACAGAACTGTCAAGGGGTGCAGGGTGCGAGGGGGAAATGCTGCCAATGCGACACGCTGACAACAACAGTAAGAACAACAAAACAGCAAGCAAAACTACTGCAAAAACAACAAGAGATGGAGAGAAAGAGAGAGTGAAACAAGAAAGCGAACAACAATACGAAGACAATAGAATGTTGACGGGCATATAATAATAATAATACATAAAGGCAACAAAACAAAATGTAACGGCAACAGCGACACTGACAGCAATAGCAACAACAATGCAAAGTAGCAGAACAAGAGACAAAACATAATAATAATCAGAAACAAGTGTGCCAAAGCAGTTAACGGAAACAACGCGCATTGCATGCACAATATGGCGACAGGCATGAGTACGCCCCAGCTGTATGTGTGTGTGTGTGTGTGTGTGTGTGTGTGTGTGGTCGTGTGTGTTCGTGCTGGTGGCAATGCTGTGACATTATCTAGCAGACACCGTTGCGACAACGACGACGACAACTTGACATTAGTGAAAGTCGCAAAGGAAGTGGCATGCAGCAAATAGTCAAGCAGTAGGTGGAGGCACCAACTGTATGTGTGTGTGTGTGTGCCAGTGTGTGTGTCTGTTTGGTGCTGCGGGTTGCCGCCTGCGAGTGCTGCAGACCAAGCGTAACATAAACATAATTTTCATGTGCCACGCGCGCTCAGTTACTGCAAGGCAACCCAGCCCGGTTTCCCTTTCTTGCCATTCCCCTCCTGCCACTGCTCTTTGCTGCCTCCCCCTCCCTTCCGCCTGCTATCTTGTATGCCTCTACTAGAAAAACAAAAAGAAAAAAGAAAGTAAAATTTCCTTTCTGCTCTTTCCCTTCGAATCAGTTGCGGGGTGGTAAGTGCTGCCGTGTTCGCTGGCTTTGCCATAATGATTACCGCTGTGCACACACCCACACACAAACACACACACGTACACAGAGACCAACTTCTCCTTGAGATTGTACTTCCGCCTGCCTCATTCTGTTTAATTTTCATGCACCATTTTTGCATCCAAATATTCACTTCACAAGGTAACTATTTTCGTTCCTAACTATTTTTATATACTCTCCCCCCCCTCTCTCTCTCTCTCTGTCTTTGTCTCCCTCCCCCAATTAGCATATTTCCGCACCCGTCGCTATCGGGGCAAATCAATATTGTTTGACTCTCGCGCTTCAACTTCATTTGTCGTTGGTTTTGCGCTCTCTTTGGTCGCGTTACTCTCGGTACAGTGAGCACGTGTCTAATGCTGCCACCTTATCTGGCTCGGTCTGCACCTTTCGACCTGGTTCAGTTCGGTAGTTATACGGCTTGCCATGGCTTAAGTTGCACACTTGCGCATTAGTTGCAAATATTCTAGAAACACTTTAAAAAGCTGAAGAATTCTAAAGCGAAATTAAAGAAGGGCCACTAAAAGATTTGAAACAACCTAAATTGCAAATACAGTAAATACTTTTAGAGAGCACTGTGAAAACACAAGTAGTTTTCTGCAAGTTTTTAAGCATTACGAGAATTTAACATTTCATTTAATTGCCTGTAAAATGAACAAACTATTTCTGCACTACATTTTTACTTTTAATATACGCTTTTAATTTCTTAGCTCGACCAAGTTAATTTTCTCGAGTTCAGCTCAAACGAAATTCCTTGAGCAACCAATTTTCAGTTTTCCACTTTCACTTCGGCGCATCTCTGGCCTCACACACAATTAATAACCAAATCTGTAGAACATCAACCGGGGAGGAATCACTTCAAGTGCCCTCGCAGCACCTTCTTAATTCGTTGCACGCCATTCGAGCATTCGAGATAGAGAGAAAGATTCGAGCCACAAAGCATTCATAAACCCGCATTCGCCACAATGGTGAAGTGCCACGCCTTCACTGCGCTAACCCTTTTGTCTCTCCTTCATTAGCATGCTTTACGTCTGCACTTTTCGTAAGTCCTTGTGCATTCCTCTGACCACCTCAAACCAGACCAATCCCACATTTACTCCCTGCCTCCTTGCTCAAGCTTGTCTCTGGCCATTTATATTGCTGCCCATCACGCCAAACTTTCGCCATGGTCCATTGTGCTTTTTCTTTAGCCCACTCTCTGACCATCATAACTTGTGCCACACCAATGTAGGGGTAGCTTAACTTTATCATAATGTTTGCTTAGCAGCAATAAGTTTGCTAAGCTTTTAAGCAAAGTGTTTCCTGATAATATACAAAAATGTTCCATCTGCAATCGAAATTTGAAGTTAAAATATTCTACAATATATACAATATATATATATAAGGAGTAAGTCCATTGTCAGTAAGTGTATGCAGTGTTCGTTGTACGTCCTTGCTCTGGCCAGCCTTGCATATTTCCCTTACTCTCGCTCTCACTCTTCTCTTCTCTTCTCTATTCATTCTTATTTGCATTTTCATTCTCATTGTAGAATATTGTCTTTTGTGTTGTCTTTGTGGATTTCGTGTTGAGTTCTCGTTGATTTTACTTACCATTCAGCACATGTACCGTTACGCTTTTGGGCTTTGCATTTGATGGATTACACTGATAATGCCCGGAGTCCGATGGACGCGCTGATTTAATCAGAAGGAACGAAGTCGTCGTCTCACCTTTGTTGGTTACCACCGAGACGCCGCCCCTCGGTGAATCATAGTTGATTATCTGCGAGAGAGAGAGAATGAGATAAGAGAAGAAACAGGGAACATGTATCAAAAGAATTGTAAAAGTGAAGCACTCGTAACATTTATGCGTGCACATAAACTAAAAAGGAAACCAAGAGAAGAAAGGGAAATAGGGGAATAAGGGCGCGAAAAACATTTGCAATTTGTATGCGAATGACATTTACAATGCCGCATGGACGAAGTCGCATCAAATTAGATTTTATGCGACGTTCATTTTCTAAGCCATAAAACTGTGTGTCCCCAGATTACGCATACGCACTGTTGCACGCAACTGGAAAATTAAAAAGTTGCCCCTACCCCCCACCCCCCCTAAAAACAGAAAAGAAATATGCAAAGGCGAAAAAGAAAGATTGCCAGGCAAAGGCAAAACAATAAAATTAAATCTGTTCATGGCGAAACTGCCACTAATGGCAACTTCCCTATGACCCACCTCCCTCCCTCTCCCATGTACCGCTTCCCCCACGCCCACACGCCCATGGTAAACTGGTCTATAGAAAATATATAACAATAGAGGAAGAAGCGTGTGCGCATCAACCCTTGCGAATTCCCAATACAATAAGCTAAAACATGGCCGTGACTAAAGTCCCAAAGCATGAAGTGAAGAAAAACACCTAAAATGGAGAGAAAAACGAAGAGAAAACTAAACTAAAACGTGGCTGAACAGCCGCAGGGACAGGAACCACAGACAACAACAGCAAATCGGGTTGAGGAAGGCAAGTGAACAACATCGGAGTGCCGAGAATCCCTACCCGAAAACCCAAAATCCATTTAAAACCCTTGCCTCGCCAGCCCCCCAACCCCGTTTGGCATAGTGCTTAAATGGCATTTTCTTGCACTCAACACACACACACACACAGCAACACAAATAGAAAGGGGGTGCAAGAAAGCAGAAAGAAAAGAAAAAGGCGGAAAGAGAAAAAAGAGTTGCAGAGTTTTCGCCATTGCAAAGCTAATTTAAAAGTTACTAAATTGAAGTATCGCAACAGATCCCTCATCATCTATGGCTAACGCCAAAATGATAGCCCCAAAGTAATTACCTGTCTGAATTGACAATGGGAGAACACAAAAACGGGGGGGAATAAACTGAAGACAAAACCAATGTAAAATCGAATGGAAAATGTTGATCAACTTACGGCATTGTTGTGATTCCAGAAGATATAGGCCGGTGGCTCCGGTGAGTTGAGTATGACACAGGTGAGATTAATAGTCGATCCGCTTTCTATATACAAATCTGGTGCACCGATTATTTCCGTCGACGGCTCTGCAAGAGACAAAAAGTTTTGTATTCCATTTTCTTTTAGACTCATTTTGTTCCCCACATTCTGTTTTGCAATGGAAATTTCGGCTCAAATGAAATGCCAATTAGGTAAATACGAAAATACGAAACATTTCCACCTCGTCTCTCTGGCCTCGGGGGTAGGGGGTTAGTCTCATTAGAAATACAAGTGTAGATTAAATGAGCAACAAAATTTCAAAAGATTTTCCATGAAACTGAAGTGCTCGTTTACCCTCTGCAGCACTTCAACGTCAGCACCCTCAGCACCCTCTGCACAGTCTGAGTCTCTCTCCTCTTAACCCACTCTCATCTCATCTCATCTTCGTTTCAGTTTCACATTTTGGCATAGCAACAAGTGTCAAAGTTTTGCTTGAATCGGTATTTAATAAAATGGCCATCATTGAAATCTAAGACTAGGAAATTGTTTTTCCTAAATTTAGATGAAAAGTTCTTTACGAAAAACGCCAGAGCTACCGTTCTCTCTTAAGTGAAATGCTAATTGAATTTGGGTGCACGGTGGAAAAGACTCATTTAGGTCGAGTGGCGGCTTAAACTCTTCTTTGAGATGATTTTAATAAGTGTCGAACTTGACGGGGGATGAACTGATATTTGTAATTTCGATTAATTAGTATTTATAGCGGAAGGGTCTAGTACAGTAAAAGACAGCAGCTGCAGGGATCCATCATACTTAAAAGGGTATTTACCTAATTGAGAATAGGTTACCTTTTATAACAAGACAAGCTTGTACTGTAAGCTGCAACTGAAGCCTGATTTTAATATGATTGTTTTACTTTTGAATGAAATTTTGGTTGTAATCAGTCTTAAGGAGACTTATGTAGATCTATAAGCAGACTAAATATCATTGAATATCATAAAAGTTACAGGGTATTAGCCTAGTTTAAAATAGGTAAGATGTCATAAGATATTTTCGTCCTATGACCTATTACTAAAACCTGATACATTACTGCACTACAAGTATTGCTTAAGATACTCAGACCTATACTCCAAACAAATATTCCATCAGTTCCGTAGAAATAAAACCTTTTATTTCTGAACAACCCAACGAACTTGGTATTTAAAATACAATAAATGTTTAATAAGTACGATCCCTATACTTTGATCTTACTTACCCACAACTGTTAGGTGTATATAGTGACTCATGTGCGGCGTGGTCGACACTTGGCACTCGTAGATGCCGGAATCACGATGCTGGGGATACTTGATCTGTAGCATCCAGTCCTCTGTTTGCGGCTGATGTATGGCACGAAAACGTTGATCGGAGGTGTACGTATAGCGACCCACTGTCAGCAAATGTATGTCCCGATGTCGCACCCATGAAACCTGCAGCAACATCTGCAACAACAAAATGAGAAGCAACGTTAGAAGTGAAAAAGTTGGAGGGATTGAAATTTTTGCATGTTTGGTTTAATTTATTAGGCAAACAGTTTAAAAAGTCAATTTAACGCGCAATCTTTGAAGAGGTTTTGCTTTATGCGGGTGACTTTGGGGGCGGATTGCCATTGGGTTGGATCTGGGACTGAGACTGGAGTCTGGGTCTGGGTTGGGTTTGCTTCTGTTTGCCATTGTTTGCGTCAGTCGCACGTGTAACATGCAAATTCATTTTTAAAATGTTTTATATGATGTTTTCCTTTGACTTGCGAAAGAAAAGCAAAAACTTTGACACCCATGACATGCATGACACAAGAGTGTGTGCCACCCACTACCCCACTCCCCCCCTTTGGCTTACGCCTTTGCGTTGAGCGAAAGCTGTTGCTTACCCTTATCAAGGCGACGTAGCGTGGCGTGTGGGCAACTTTTGGTGACGCTGCTGCCTCAAGTCAAATTGAAGGCGGCATTGGGAGTATGCCACGCCCACACGCTAATGCACACCTGTTCGACAACCACCTGCTGTTAACGTGTCTCAGCGCAACATTTTTAAGTGACTCTGATTTAGGGGTGTCTTCAACGCACACCCACCCACACACGCACACACACACACACAGACTCGCACAAGTGCGTCGCGTGTCATGCGTCAGCTGGAAAGCATTTTCAATTTCAATGACAACAGCTTAGCAACATGCTGCCCGTCGACGACAAGAGCAGCGACAAAGTTAATGGACAAGAAGAAGCCCAGCCAACAACTCTCGAACTAGGAGGAACTTATCGCAGCACACCTTCGTCCTGGTCCTGTTCCAGGTGCTCCTGCTGCTGCTGTCGAGTATGTCGCCAGCCTGTGCAGGTGTCAGAGTAAACTTTTGCGTGCTGCTTTAAGAAAGTTGCATGTAATTAACACCGAATGTTGAAGCAGTTATAAAATACACACACACACACACACACACAACTTGTACAAGTCCCCAAACAGTTGCCGTTGTCGTCTTAGTTCAAGTTTGCCGACAACCGCGAAATTTACTTTTCGCTTTCGCCAAGCTCCTCCTTCTCGTCTCATGCTGAGCCGCCCCTCGCCCCTCTGCTTGCCAAATTTATGCGCATTATGCGTGTTTACAGTATCGTAAAATTTGTGTATCGATTGCATGGCAGGCAAACAACATCAGCGCGAAATCTTGCGACGTTTTTTTATGGCTCAATTTGCAGTGCCCCAAAAAGTATGCTACGCAATTTCAGTTGCGACTTTATACCCTGCATAATCTGCAAGGGGAAGGACTTGTGAGTTATGACTCTTTACTCTTTCAACATAAACCTTTGATTTAAAATTTACAGAGCTTTACAAACGCTGTAAATGACAAAATAATTGAGCAAATCAGGGACTTTCCATATCAACTCTCAGCTCTAATATTTACAGGGTATTGACTTAGTCATAGTCCTTTATACTACCTATTTATTACATGTTGTAACTTTAACTTTTTCTTCAGTTTTTTCTGCTGGCTATGAATTATTTAGAAGCGCTTTGTTTTACGAAGGGAGGAGAATCAGAGAGCGAGAGAGAGAGAGAGAGAAAGCGGGGCGTGGCAGTACACGCCGCCAAATTCATTACCGCTCACTGCTTATCAGCAGCGCAAACCGTAAAATGTCGACTCCGACTGCGCGTCTAATGAAAAACGCCATTAATAATGTAGAGAACATCAACATCCGTTCGCTGTTTATCATTACCCCAACATAAAACAGAAGGCGCCCTAATACGCCGATTTTTTGTCGACGGGCTTAAGCTCGCTTTAACCTCCCGCCTTCCCCCCCTCTCCTTCTTCAAAATTGCTTTGTAAATCTCGGCAACGTTGATGTATTACTTATATACAGAGGTGCCTGATGCTGTAACGGAAATGGAGTTGCTACAAAGTTCGCTCGAGCCAAAGCTGTAGCTGAGCTTGTGGGTTGAGGTTGCGGCTGTCTCTCTTGGCATGCCACAAGGTGAAAGCTAATTAGAGTTTCGCCAGCAAATCTAACAAATGATGCTGCTCAAGATACACAGAAAATTATTGGAGAAACGAAAACAAAGTATTTCAGAAACGCAACACATAAAAGAATCTTGTATATTCTTGTAAACATTCATTAATTAATTTAACCTATATTTAACCTATATTAAACCTATATTTAATCTCCAGATGTAAGCTATTAAACTGTAAACTATTTTGTTTAAATTTTTATAAGACTTTTCATAAACCTGCATAAGTTTTCAAGTCTTTTGCAGACATATTCACAAAATAATTGAGTGTTAAGTTGCGAAAAGGCTTAATTAACTCAGCGCCTCTGCCGATGATCGATGAAGTTATCTAACTAATTCGCAACTAATGAAGTTGCCAAACTCGCATCGCTTCGCCTCGTCTCACCAATCTGACCTGACCTACATCTTCTTTGGGTTGCGTTGAAAGCCAGCGCTCCGAAAACTTTTAACCCCAAGCTCCCCACTGTCGTGCTCGAGCGCACCGGGTAAAGCTACTCGAATTTAATAATCACCCAAATTAGTTTTCGAAACCGCAACACAAAGAGACGAGGCAGAGCAACCCAGGCAGTGTTTAACCCAACCCACCGTACTGAGGGCGAGCAACTAACCACCTAATCACACAGGCAGGTGGATCCCAGCTGGCTGCCAGGCAGGCAGACAGGTAACATATTATTATCGGAAAATAAGCACGGCCTGCACGGCGGCGGCCGCACAGGAAGTAACGGAAACCAAATGACTACGTCGCAGTTTGCAAAACTAAAACCCAAAAAAAAAAATAAAGAAGAAAAATGGCAAACAAAAAAAACCTAAAAACGCAAGCGGAAACAAGCACGGAAAGCTGCAGCCAAGCGCATACGACAGTAGAATACCCTGCTAAATAAAATAATAACCTATTTACAGGGCAATGGGTGTGGTATTTTGCATTTGAAATTGGTTCTATCTGCGCATAATATGCAGCAATCTTCATGCCAAATTTGTTATCTCTAGTTTTATTAGTAACCGAATTATCTGCGTTGACACAGACAAAAAGAAACGCTATCGATGCTACCAAATCACTTATATACTTCACAGGTTTTGCCCAGTTAGTATACCCTCTTTGTACGATTTGCATGCTCGAAGGGTATCAAAAGTAACAAAATAAAAGCTCTTGCATATTATACGCGCAGTTCCCACGAGGCGATTTGAATAGTGCTAGGCCAGGTTCAGTTTGGCCTCACTGAGGCCTACGCCGGAAGTGTTGTGTGAGGGAAAGTGTGGTTGTATATGTGTCTGTGTGTGTTTTGTGAAATGTTTGCGGCACTTCCTTCCGCACAGCACGACGACGACGACGACGACGACGGCAAGTCAAAACGAGAAAGTTGAATAAAGTAAAATCTGTTTCCTGTTTCGGTATAATTAATCATTTTGTTTGGCAGCGGAACAATTAGCCAAAGCCGCCATGTGGGCGCAGTTTACGTGCTAATTAGCTAAAAAACATGAAACTACCAAGCGTTGCTCCGACACGCCCCTCATCCCCCAACCATCCACATCGTACACACACGAGCGAGCAAGCTTTACAAATCGCATTTTGATGGTGCCTAATGACATAACAATTGCAGGGGTTCGGCATGGCAAAAGGAGGTAAAGGAAGGAAGTTAGAGATGGGAAGGAGGGGTGGGCAAGGGAGCAAGGGAATTATTAGCTAACGTACCGTTTTATTGCCCAGATTCTTGACACGACAATTCAAATAAGCCGTCTTGCCCAACAGCGCAGTGACATTCTTGGAGGCGCCCCTATCGAAGTAGGGTCCGCTGTTGCGGGAGTCGTCGATCAGGTCGATGCTGTTGCGATTGATGCCGGAAGCGGAAGCTGGCGATGCCAGTGAGTTGCCTTTGTGCAGGCTGCTACTGGCAATGCCGCTGATTGTTGTCGTCGTCGATGAGGACGAGACTTGGCCCGACTTGGCGGTGCTCGCGGAGCTAGAGCTGGCGCTGGAACTGGAGCTAGAGCTGATATCAGTTGTTGTGTGGCCATTTTTGTTGCTTCCGCTGTTGCTGTTGGTTGTGCTGGTCATGCTTCCGCTTCCGGCACTAACACCGTTGCCAGCAGCTGCGGCTGCAGCGGCGGTAGCTGTGTCGCCCTCATGCAGTATGGCATTGTTGCTGCTGGCCATATCCTTTGATTTATAGGAGTCACGCTGTGCCGCCAGCACTGCAAAGACAGACATTTATCGAGAATTGTAATCAGTATAGAGTTTATATAGCATTATATAGATGTTTATATTTGTAAAATATGTTACACCATTCACAAAACCCTAACAATTGTCTACCATTTCATAGCACCGTGTAAACGTTACTATAACATGTGTTCGCTGCTACCCGTTTCGGAAATCATTATTGTAATTGCATCCGCTTCATGTTTGCGAATATTCTGCTGTCTTCCATTTCCGCAACACAATTTCACCAAATTTTATGCTAGAATTATTTCACATAACATTTTCGGGCAAATTGCGACGGAAATGGAATTCAAAAACTTGAACACAAATTACACTTTTGCCGGCACTTAAAGCCAGCGTTTAAAAAACTGCCGTAAGTTTCATTTCACATGATTTTGCTTCTGCTTCTGCTTCTGAAAAATCAGAAGTCGCAGTCAAAGCATAAGTAAAAATCACGCAGCGACGAATGTCAAAAATCAGCAGCAGTCGCCGTTTTTCGTTTTTTTGCTTTCTGCTTTGCTGTTGCTTTTAATCGTAGACGTAAGTCGCTGCTACAGCTACCGACGACTTTCGGAAGTCGTCGGCAGTCGCAGCAGCATAAGTCGGTGCTGTCGACTGTTTGCTGCTTTTGATTTTTGCTGCTATTGCTGCTGATGAACAGTCGCAGCAGCCTAAGTCGGTGCTGTCGACTGTTTGCTGCTTTTGATTTTTGCTGCTATTGCTGCTGATGAACAGTCGCAGCAGCCTAAGTCGGTGCTGTCGACTGTTTGCTGCTTTTGATTTTTGCTGCTATTGCTGCTGATGAACAGTCGCAGCAGCATAAGTCGGTGCTGTCGACTGTTTGCTGCTTTTGATTTTTGAGGCGACAATTTCCTTATATTAAATTTTAGAAACAAAATTAGCAAAAATAAAAATATAATAGTATATGAATTTTGATGAATGATACATAAATAAATTTTCATTGTTTTCTGTTTTAACTATTATTTTATTTTTTTTTTTCTTATTATTTTACAACAAGAACTTGTTGATGAAGTTTCAAGGTTTTCTAAATTAATCACATTAACATCAATTTTGTGTTGTTTTTTTAAATGTGCTTTTAAATTTGATGTTCTATTATTTTTGAGAGAGCTTTTACATATATTACATACAGCTAAGCCCTCGACTGCCTTATTCTCAAAATATTTCCAAACTTCACTTGGTGCCATGGTTTTCAGAAATATGCAAGTGAGTGGTGGTGTGAATCAAGCAGCAAACGTTTTACAAGTAAAATTAATATAAGGAAATTGTCGCCTCAAAAATCAAAAGCAGCAAACAATCGACAGCACCGACTTAGGCTGCTGCGACTGTTCATCAGCAGCAATAGCAGCAAAAATCAAAAGCAGCAAACAGTCGACAGCACCGACTTAGGCTGCTGCGACTGTTCATCAGCAGCAATAGCAGCAAAAATCAAAAGCAGCAAACAGTCGACAGCACCGACTTATGCTGCTGCGACTGCCGACGACTTCCGAAAGTCGTCGGTAGCTGTAGCAGCGACTTACGTCTACGATTAAAAGCAACAGCAAAGCAGAAAGCAAAAAAACGAAAAACGGCGACTGCTGCTGATTTTTGACATTCGTCGCTGCGTGATTTTTACTTATGCTTTGACTGCGACTTCTGATTTTTCAGAAGCAGAAGCAGAAGCAATTGTTCACTTTCTGATATCGCTCGCAGCAGAAGCAGTGAAAAGCAAAAATATTGCGACTTCTGCTAATTCGACTGCAGCTTTTCAAACACTGCTTAAAGCCACCGCAAGGCGAACATTTTGTAATAAATGTGAAATGAAATAAAGAAAATGTAAATTTACTTTATTCTGACTTCATCAAGAATGTGGTTTAGTTAGTTAAGATTGAGTTAAGGTTTAATAAAGTTTGGTTAGTGAAGTTTTGTTCTGGTTAGGCTAGGTTATGGTAGAGAGGGGCAGAGTTATGAAGAGATAGGTTAGGGTTATGTTAGGTTAGGAGACGTAAGGAGAGGTTAAGTGAGGTTATGTGTGGTGAGGTAAGGTGAAGTTAGGTGTGGTAAGGTGAGGTTAGGTGAGGTTAGGTGAGGTTAGGCGAGGTTAGGTGAGGTTAGGTGGGGTTAGGTGAGGTTAAGTGAGGTTGGGTGAGGTTAGGTGAGGTTAGTTGAGGTAAGGTGAGGTTAGGTGAGGTTAGGTGAGGTTAGGTGACGTTAGGTGAGGTAAGGTGCGGTAAGCTGAGGTTGTGTAGGGTTAGGTGAGGTTAGGTGAGGTTAGATTAGGATAGTTGAAGTTAGGTAAGAATACGTGAGGTAAGGTGACTGGATAGGTTAGGCTTATGTTAAGTTAGGTCAGGAGAAATGAGGTTAGGTGAGATTTAGAGAGGTTTTAAAATAAGGTTTGGTTGTTGTACGATTAAGTAACAGGATAATCCACTATCTCAACCTATTCACTATATTTATCTTCAAAAATTGGTTGAAACCAGCGATTTAAACCACCCACAGGAAATTTAATGGCCACAGCTAATTGTTACTGTCCATCAAGGCTACAAAATAGTCCACACTCAACTCTCGCAAGATAACTGTAAACCCAGTAAAGCACCTCCATATCAATATCGTTAACGTAATTGTTCAATTAGCTCACTTTTTGCCATAAACGCATTTAACTTGTTGACCCAACTGCGAAGGTAAACAACAACTACAAAAAAACAGAGCTAAAAGTTTATAGTAGGAGACAACCTGAGCACACAAGGCCCGGGCCCCACTAAGCCCAACACATTGTTAGAGTTCTCCATCGATAAGGCACATACATAGTTAGCCGGGCTCGAATACCTTGCAACCATTTAGGTAATTAGCAAATTACGCACACCCACGCACACATACATACAGAAGTGCAAACAAAAACACACACACACATATACACACACACACTTGAGCTTTCAGCTTGCATGGTATATGAGGCATAAACTTTTGTTTTGTGCTTTTGTTTTTATGCTTTACGTTTATCAAATTTTCATGTTTTGCCACACAACTACAACACACACACACACACTCCCGCACACTCAAACACACGAGCACACAAGCCTGGCTGCTGTCTGCTGTTGTCGTAGTTACGAGCAATTTTTATCCACCGCCATTTATCCCATCACTTAGCAGTGCACAGAAGGACGACGACGAAGTTGAGGATGAGAATGGGAATGACGCCGATACGTCTGCCTTGGAGCAGCTCACATGTAAGTCGCTCTATATCTTAAGTGTGCATGTATGTCCGGGTACGAGTGTGTTTGTACGTGTGTGTGTGTGCTGGGCACTTGATACGCTTATTACGCCCAGCCAGAGACGTTTTTATGGCGCTCGGCGAGCTCGGCTGGCGACCATTTTATAGTTGGCAGCCAGCGACTTTATTAGATTAAACATGTTGTGCACGTTGGCCCAAGACAGTCGCAAGCCGCAAGCACAACACACACACACACACACACACACGCATAGCACCCACACATACACACGCACAACTTATCTGGCTCGTTTACTGTGGCTGTAGCTAGACCCGTTGGCCATGTTGTTTTTGTTCCTTCTTTTGCCCAGATAAGTCGTCGCATCGCATATCCTTGTTGTTCTCGCTCAGCTTGTATTGACAGCAGCAACAACAACAACGACAACAACAACAGTGGGGTACTTTCATGTGTTCGACAATGTTGCTAATAAGTCGTTGCTGCAGTCGCGCTTAAAACCCGCCCTTCTTAAAACGTACTGTCTGTCTGTCTGTCTGTCTGTCTGTCTGCCAAAACAACATGATAAATAAAGAGCCGCAGGCTAGAAATTAAAATAAATTGACTGCTTGGGCTGGCGACGACCGCAGCAACAACAACAACAGCAATAACAACAACAAGGCAAACATAAATTAGAGCTTCAGCATTTTCAGTCTGAAATCAAAAAGTCATATGCGCCGAGGCCCGGACTCGGGTCCGGACTCTCCGACAACGTCAACGTCAGCTTGGCGACCGCAGGGCATGTTCCTGTTGCTGAAGTCGCTGTCTTGCTGTTGCTCTTGCCGTGTCTTGTTGTTGTTCACTCTTATTGTTGTTGTCTCTTGTTGTTGTTGTCCCTTATTGTTGCTGTTGTTGTTGTTGTTACGCCCGCGCTGTTATTATTAAGAGCGCTGTGTGTTCTTGTCAGAAACATTTGAAATGTCAAAACTTTTTGCCCGCTCGCTTGTTACAGTCTGTGTGTGTGTGTGTGTGTGTGTGTGAGAGTGTGCGAGTGTGTGCGTGTTTGCGTGTTTATGGCTTGACGTTTGTGAAAAACTTTTAAATTTTTAAATTCACTTAAAAAATTAGAAATTGCTCAGTGCACACTCCCCTTCCTCCTCCACCGCAAAAGAAAAAATACCAAAACGCGCAAAAGTTCCTTAAATATTTAAAGGTTTCTCGGTTCGCGGCATTTCGTGGATCTTTTATTGCTGGCAGCCCTCGCACAAAGTATGCACAAAATTAAATGAGCAAATCGTATGCTGATTCACACACACACACACTCATACTTGTATATATTTGTACATTATTCATCTGAGTGTTATTTGAATATTTCTTGTTCATTCGGAACTTCTTGCCGGCAATTTTTTTCTGTGTTTTGATTGGGGTTCTCTCTCGACATTTGCCAGTTGACAAAAGTGTGGAAAAGTTTTCTTCGTCGTTGGTAGAAGTTGCTCGGTCTGTTAGACAGCTTCTATAAGTTGTGAAACTGAATTTTTTCTCTATTGAGGTGCTCGAATAAAGTGAATAATTCGCCAATAAGTTCCAAGTGAATTATGAATGCGTTTTGCATGCCAAGCGACAAATGAACTGTCAAAGTGGGGGGAAACAAAAGAACTAAGTCGAAAAGCTACGGAAAATTAAAGTTATTTAAGCTAGGGAGTAGTTTAGAAAATTATCAGGTAGTTATTAGTAAAATCAAAAGATTTTTAATTTGAATACCTCGATTAGTTTAAGTTTTAGGTTAGGTTAGGTTAGGTTAGGTTAGGTTAGGTTAGGTTAGGTTAGGTTAGTAGGTTAGGTTAGGGAAGGTTAGGTTAGGTTAGGTTAGGTTAGTTTGGGTTAAGTAAGGTTAGGTTAAGTAAGGTAAAGTAAAATGAGTTTTATTTATCGGTTATTCTAACATTTTTGACAAATAAGCTGAAATAGGTTAAAAACAGTCCAGTTTTGAAAGGTCCGGTATTAATTCTAGTTGATAACAAATTAAGTCGAAAATATTTAAACTTTAAGAGCTGAGGATTAACTTAAATGCTTCTTAGCCACTAAATTAATATAAACTCAATAGATTTCAGCAACGTAACTATATTGACTAGTTTTATCATTCAAATCAAATAAAGAAATTTTGAATTGGTTGTTCTTAGATAGACATTATAATTTATATATCATATATTTATATGATTTACAATCCAAGAATAAATCAGGTCATTCAACTTTATGTTTGATACAACTTTGAAATATTGATACATACTACGGAAATTGAACACTCCAATACAAATGCACAATTAATAGACCCACGTGGAATGAGTTCATTTGAATAGTGCTTCATGCATACGATAATATGATGTACTCGCTGTATCTCTCACTCTCTCTCTATCTCCGTCTCTCCCTCTGTATTCAACAGCACAGTTCATTAAAGACTAATGATGATGCGGCAGCGGCGGCGGCCTCCTCCACTCAGGTGGCCCAAAGCCCAGAGGCAGGCGCGTCATTAAGCCTGCGCACGGCATATGAAAAATGAAACTAAACTGAAAGCCTAACCAGACACACTCACACCAACACACACACACTCATAACACTACGATACACCTACACACAAAGCGAGAGATACTCACTCCCACTCAATCAGGGCAGCAAAATCATCAGGGAGTTAACTATATACGAGAGTGTGTGTGTGTGTGTGTGGAGGCGAGTTCTCCTGTTTCGGCCAAAAAAACATTGATTTCCCAAGACTTTTCAGGCACACAAAATTAATTACCTAACCTAAAAACTCAATCCCTTTCCCCCACAAAAAAAAGGGCGACGACGTCGATGGCTATGGCGACGGAAACTGGAATTATGTAAGGTCAAAGGAGGCATTGAAAAATGCCAAGTCGACAGGACCTGCCCGATTGCCATCCCAGCTGCCTTTCTGCCTGCCTACAGATTTTTCTTTTGCTGACTCATTGGGCATGACAACGAAATGAATGATATCGAAAATCGAAATCAATAAATGAAATTGGTCAAATCAATTTGACAACAATTGCAATTTGGCTCAAACTAGAACTGGGACACCGAATTTGATTAAGCCCGAGCCTGGGAGAAAGTGAGGATAGTGGATAGACAGGAAATTGCAATGGGCGAGAACTACTTTTGGCAAAACAATATGGTACATACTCTACTCTAATACACTCTGTACTTTGCTATGAAATGTTGACTTTATATGTAGCTATAGTTTATGATATATCGATTTGGATAAGGCTAAACAATGAAGAAGACGAATCATATTTATTTAGCTAGATAAACATAAAATATCAATAGCTGCAAAGACAAAGGTTATGGTATAATTCATATAAGGTAAGAGGGTAATCAGGATAAAACGAATGGGACATATTAGGAGTATGTAAGTGGGTAATATAATGGATTAATCGAATAACATAAATAAACCAAAAGCATCTAAACAAGTCGAGCAGAAAGGTAGCCCCATGTGTACTTGATTCACCCAAGCGCAAAGGGGTGTGTTCAAATTATAAAACCCGTTCTCTCTATAGTATACATATATCTTCCCTATTATCTTCACCAAATTTGGTTGCCCCAGCTCTTATATTCTTCAAGATCTAGATGTTCATACGGACTGATAACATTGTTATTGTTGTTATTGGCTAGTCAGTTAACACTGAACAAGAATTTACACTTTGTTGCACAACCTCATATATGCCTAATACACTATGGGTAGAGTGTATGAAGTGTAAGGTATAAAGATTCAAAAAGGAAATAAAAACAAATCGTTTCAAGGAGTATTTATATCGATATGTTGGCAAAGTATATCCGTCTAACTGATTTATTTAATGATGAAATCAAAGTACCCTTCCCGCAGTGATTCAATTGGGCATCCAAAATGAGCCTTAAACAAAACTCAACTGGCTCCAGGCCCCGTTACTCACCTCCATTGCCGGATATCACAACAATGACGACGACCAGCATGCTGAGCATTGTCAGGACGCGTCGGCAGCTGCTGCAGTCAAGCGAGGCTGCGCCAGCTGCTGCCACTACGGCTGCAATCGAGAAGCCGCAGGGGGGCTGCTGCAGCCTAGTGTTGCAGTTGGTGCTGGTGCTACTGCTCGTGCTAGCTGTGGCTGTGGCAGCTCGCTCCGGACCTGAGCTCGGATTTGCGTTCCGCTGCCGTTGGCGCCGCTTTGTTGTTGTTGCTGATGTTTTTGCTATTGTTGCTCGTTGTTTTAAATTCGTTCGTTGCTGTTGTTGCTGCTGCTGTTGCTGCTGCTGCTGGCGCGTTTCCATTTGAAAAGTTGCCATAATATTTCACTCGTCCTTCGCGGGCTATCGGGGTGGCTATTCAGGGATCTCTCGCACTCACTCACTCACTCACTTGCTATGCGCACTTGAACCTAGTCGAGAATACTCATTTTTTTGGCTGCAATAGAACTGGGAGGCGTGGCTGCTGGTGCTACCGCTACTGCTGCTGCTGCTACTGCTGATGTTGTTGTTGCCGCTGCTGCTGCTGCTGCTGCTGGTCGCCTTATTAGCGCCTGCCATCCCGCCGTGATGCGTGAAATTGCCGAGCCGACTTTACAAATTGCTCGGCCTCGTTCTATCTATCTCTCTTCCTATCTCTCTCTTTCTCTCTTGCTCTGTCTCTTTCTAGTGCTATGTTAAGGCAAACTACTTTGCATTTGTTCTGCTCGGCTGGCGCTGAGAAATCGCTGTCATTTTTCCAGCGATTTATATTCTATTTAATTCGACTTTAACACGATATCACTGGGCATATCACTTCATCTTCATTAGCGACCGCGTTACTGGCCGATTGTACTCGGTCCCCGGTCCACGACCTTCTTGTTTTGCTTCCTTTGCTGGTTACTTCCTTGTCGTGTCGAGCTGAAACATATAGAAAACGAAACAAAAACGTTAAAATGTTTGGAATTTCATTAAAAATTCAAATGTCAAAGTCAAAATAAATGGAAATTTTGTGCGTGTAGCCGGCACGTGCTGTCGACCAGCCCCCCACATCCATTCCACCCTCCTCTCTTTACCTAGTGGCAGTTTGGGATCTGCGACGACGCTGATTTTTCGTATTATCTTTACCACGCGCCTTGTCCCCACTGTGCGCCCTGTTTGTTTGCTTTATGAATGTGTTTCTGTAACTGGCGAACAGGGAGAAGCAAGAGAAAACAACAACAAAAGTAACACGCCAAATGTATTTTATTGTATTTTTCCCAACCGAAATGATAATCGAAATTGGGGGGAAAGCAAAAAATGTTATAATGGAAATCTATGTGCATTTCTTAAAGCGTTTTTCTTGGCATTACACGAATTCTGATTAGAATGTGGCGAGAATTTCGGTCGGAGGCAGAATAAAAAACAAACAATTCGTACAAAATTCTCCAAGTCGAGTCACTGACAACATTTTTGCATGTTATTAGATCATCCACTTGTGGAGTGGCAAAGTGGAAGAGAGAATTCAAGAGAATTCGTTTTACTACAAAAAGAACTTGAGTGTTTTTGTTTGAAAGATATCAATATATATCAATATCGTTATTGTTATTATTATTGTTATTATTTGTAGTTTATCATTGGGATTGTGTTAGATTATGACAGTTTATATCTGATTAATCTCACATCTTAAAACATCTCTAAGATGAAACTTTTTTCACTAAATGGTGAACTTATTTATACGGCAATCTACAAATTTATCGTCCTAATCTGATTTTACTGCAGATACATAGATGTTGATCAAGATAGTATATACTTTGTGGACTATGCCAACTTCTTCCTGTTTTATACATTTTAAGTTGGCAATAAAATTTCATAATATTTTCCCTATTAGGTAGCGTTCTATAAGAAACATCCATGAATTTAATATTCTATATAAATATATCTATGCAATTATTTATTTTTTCATTTATAGTTCCATTCATTTATTTTATTTTCAACTTATTAGCATAAAAGCAAAGAAATTAAATTGGACAGCCGTCATTATTATGGTATAAACTGGTAAACTTGTTACGATCTGCCACAAAGTTACTAAAACCCTTATCAGGGAATATGTCCCTCCCTATCGCTCTCTCTCTCTCTTTCCTATTTGGCAAAACTTTTCCAAAGTGAAAAGTAATTTATTTATGCCATCATAATTTGCAACTATTTGAGTAACAAGTTGAAGATAGATATATTTGCGTTCTCCTCTCTCAATTTCCTACTAAAACGAAGCTTTCCACCTTCGGGGACTTCTCCAAAAGTCTCCCAGTGCGAATAAAAATCTATGATGTCCCCCCCAAGCCATCAAAATTGTTAGCCGAATGTTGTTGAATTTCTAGGAAAAAAGAAACACAACAACAATAACGACAAAGAGATGAAAACAATAGTCGGAACAAGTTCGAGCCCGACAAATAGTCAGTCAGCAGGAGAAATAATGGCTTATAAAGTGTTTAACAAAGAGCAAAAAGGGAAAAAGCGAAAGTTATAGAAAAAGTTTTATTCGAAATTGTCTGACGGGCTTGAAGAAACTTTTTTTTGCCTAGCTCAAAGAGGAGAAAATGAAAGGAGAAGGGCAGAGAAGGACTGCTGCCACATGGGGTACGTTGCGATGCGATGCGATGCGAGAGTGCAATGCCACATGGCTTGACGCATCGCAGACAGCTGCCCACAACAATGGATATGAGGCTGCAAGAATGAAGAAGAGGCGGAGCACAGACCGGGTTACCTGACTAAGCACGCTCTCTCTACATCTTTTACTCCCCCCCCTCCCCCCTCTGTAATTAGTGTCAAGGCTGGCATTGCGTATACGCAGCGTGGGTCGAGGGCAACTGCAGTCAGTGGACAACTAGAGCAGAACTAGAATGAGAACACAACAACAGCAACCACAACAACATCAACAACAGTGTGAGCGACATCAACAGGGACAACAGGAACCAGGGCGGGGGCGTGGCAGCAAGGCGCACACACACAGTGTAAGCGCGTCACGTTGATGAGGCATTAAGTTGTAAGTGCCGAGGCGTGATCCGCACCCGCCTGCTTGGCATAATTAAAGCGCGACGACTCATTATAATTTCCATTAAAAAACTGCGTCGTCCTGCGCTCCCTTTGGGGAATCGCGACCACAAAATGTTGCTGCCCTTTTCCCTTTTAGCTACAATCCGTCGGGCTATATATTTATCTACTTATATGGCCCATTGACAGCTGTCAGCGACGACAGCAGCGGCAGTTCGACGGCGCCTTCAGCCATTGGTTAATTAATGAAATATGCATGCATGCATGTGTGTATGTATGTATGTGTGTGCTTGTGTGTGTGTGCCTGTGGTGTAATTATATTTGATTAAAACAATGCACAGTGGCCGCAGCTATAAATTTGCTTTAATTATGTTGCGCCTGCTCCGATTCTTCTACCCGTTGCTCTCTTCTTTTGTTCAACATTTTCGCATAATAAATTCATGTTTTTATTCGTCGCGCAAAAATCATTATTTTCTTGTTTCATTTTGGTTCGTTTTTATTGGCTTTATTTAACGCTTCCTGTTATTTATTTAATTTTTGGGTCAAAGCGGCCAAACCACCCGTAAGTAGGCTATGCATATCTGTAGAGCAAAGTGATATAAAGTGCTCGACTAGCCAATACCCTGTGGTTACCTTTGCAATTTGCGACTCCTCATGACACCTTATGTATGCTTACAGGGTATACAAATCCCTTAGTATTTACACAGCAACAAAAAAGCATTTTTAATACCCGTTCTGTTTGCCTTCGACTTGTTTGAGTGCCGAACCAGTTTGACAGTCATGTATTTTTTATATTGATGCGATATAAACGGATACGAGAACATGCGAATAAACTGAAAAAATATAAACTCACATATTCGATTTAATAATTATATAGGGAAGTAATCGAAAAAGCTCCAAAATATACAGTTTTTATTAATGAACTTCTATAAAAACAGAAATTTCGTTAAAGGTTGATAAAACCCTCTTTTTCTCTCTCTTTTTCCTGCTCACTTGATCTACAAATAAACAATTTCCCTTTTGGTTTTTAGATACAAAAGGTTTAATCCGTTTTAGTCACCCAAAAAATAAACAGAAATATTCAATGCAAGTGAATTCCATTAAATATATATATAATAAAATTCATGCCATACAAATATAATCTTTTTTAAATACAGCGAAAAAAAAATATCAAAAATATTTATTCAGCTTCCCATTTGTTTTGCTGCTCATATGGAGGTTATAATGTCAATATTCTGATTTTATGTGTGGGATAAGTCGAGCGCTTCAGCCTTTGTCTGTGAAATTTGCGTATTCAGGTCTGTAGAACAGATAACAGATAACGGTTAACCGTGTCAGACCTTATTCATAAACGGGAACAGTCGTACGTGTTTTAAGCTGCTTTGAAGCACTTGAAATGTGAATACAAATTAGGCGCCTACACTGTGCAGCTGGGTTAGGCGTTATATTGTGAAATAATATACGATGCTTATTACTTCCGAGCCTTAAATGCTTTTTAATCATCACACTTTGATTATTACATACAACAATTCTTATAAATGGAAGCAGTTGACTGATGATTCAGTATTGAGTTGTACTTTGACAAACTTTGAAATAATGAAAAACATGCATAGACTATGATCATTATATACAAAACCCCTTATAGATACCTACTTAATTGTGAAATCTCATTACTGAAATCAACATTGCTTCCTTAAAAAAAGGATTGACTTTAGATTTTCACTATTATAAAGAACATTATCTGTAAAAAAAACCAGCTTTCAATCTTGTGACTTAGGAGTTTCGCTTATTGTTTCTACCAGGTTTTTTATAATTCAATTATAACGTTTATCCTCAATTAAACTGATTGAAACTTCTGTACACACTTTGTCTCTTTGTCCCTTTTTCGTTTGTCCTGCAGGTGACAAATTGCCAAGCGATTATCGGCGATAATCAACACCTTTCGATTCGACGCTACTCAACAAGTTGGTTAAGCAAACAAAGGAACCGCCTTCCCTCGCCAATACCCCTCTACGACCAGAAAACCAGTGGACTGTCAGTTATGCTCATAATTTAATTGAAAACGGACTTCGAACTGCCTTCATTTTCATTAGTGGGAGGAGTGAAAGCAACCCACCTGCAGGGAGTACCTGCTATGCCTCCCACCCCTCATGGTTGACCAACCGCGCTGTGTGTCATCATCATCATCATCGAGTAAACCGCAAACGAAGTTAAGCAAACCGAAATTATAGGCCACGTGCCTGTTGTTAAAATGAACCCCCAGTTCCCACACCAAACCCAACAATCCCAACCCCAACCCCATTCCCATCTTCCCCCCGTCGAAGGTCGCAATTGTGTGGTCAGTGTTTTTTTTTGGTTTTTCTGTTTTTTTATGCGAACAAGGATTAACGACATTAGGTGATTATCTGTATTATGCAAACAATAAAATACGAAATTATCAGCTAATTAGCTTAGCGAAAGAATTCAAATTACCTTGTATAATTGTCCTGCGATTGTGGAGGTTTTTTGTTTTCTATTCTTTTAGCTGTTTAATGATATTGGCAATGTTTAACTCAATTGTTATTTACTTTAAAGCACTGAAAACACTTTAAAAATCAACACTGAAAATCAAAGCAAACATGAGAAAGGATAAAATATTGCCGACACCCTGGGGATAGGTTGGGGGGAGGAGTTGAGATCCCTGGGATCCTTGTGTGCGCCGCACGAAATGCGGCGTTAAAATTATTTCTTTATCCCTTTTTTTTGCGGCTCCTTTCACACACACACACACACACACACACACACACTCATGTGTCAGCTACGGGCTCTGGCAACCCTTCATGCATTTAATGTTTGCCTTTTTTTGGTCTCAGTCCCACTGTGTCCGTTAGGGGAAAGAGGTGTCTGGCGATTTTTATTAGAAATGCAAATCGTTATGGTTCCGCTACGTTTTGGTTTTGGCCGCCTTTAATTTATGTGACAGTCCTGACAGTCGAAACGACCTCGCTACATCAAAAAGGCCCAAGCAGAATCTAATTATATTTTGCCGTAATTTAAGCAAACTTTTCTTGCATTTTGCATTTTGCAAATAAATAACAAAATGTATGCATGTATAAATCAAAGCAGGTGAAACGTAATTATAACTGGACTATATAATAAGCTGAAGTTAAAGCTTCAGATCGGAAAATTTCCCCAAAAAAAAAACAGGAATGTTGTTTTTCTAACGCAGCTGCAGCTGATGCTGAGGCCAATAACAAAAAAAAAAAGGTCCAAAGGTAAACTTGTGCGGCCTTCGGGCCCTGTGAACAAATCCAAAACAAAGTTGGGTAATATTTTGAACAACGTTTCGGCCTTGGCCGGTTGGGAAATATGATGTGATCTCCGTTCCCCTCCCCACACACACAGTTGTGTCATCTGGCAGCATTTCCGTTATATTATTATCCTTTTCTGCTTTTTGTTGATTTCTTTTCTTTTGTTTTTGGACTGTCAAATTAACACTTTCTTCACAATTTACTTTGTCATGTAATTATTTTCGCACTTTATTCCACACACTTAAAGTGTTGCATATTTAATTGCATTAGCCTCTCTCGCTTGCTCTTTTCATCTCTCGCTCTCTCTCTCTCTCTCGCTCTTGCTCTTGCTTTTTGCCTTCTTAGCTTATTTATTTATTTATTACCGTTACCGAGTGCACATTGAACAACTTTTACTTTCGCCTCGACTCGACTCGATTCGTTGCCGCACCTAAAGCACACACGCGCTGCCTCACAGTATAAGTGTGTGTTTGTATGTGTATTGTGTCACTGTTCGTGTGTATATGTGGGCGAATTGTCCTTACACTAGGCCAATGCTGAGCGATTCTCCCGTTAGAACGACCGAACGAAACGACAGCACTAAATATACTGAAGGCAGGCACAACAAATACCGAGTGTGGCCAGCCAAGCCGACGTTGACGAGGCCACCCAGCCGAGCCACCCGAGTCCAAAGCAGACCGAGCCAAAGCTCCTTCAAATGCTGAGAGTGAGCGAGCGAGAGAGCTTTCGGCTGAGCCATGTGCCATTGTCGTTGGCACAGTGGTGCAAAACTCTGCCAAACATGTGCACTGACTTGCTTCCAGGCTTGCTCTCTTTCGAACTTCGAACTTTCCAGTGTGCCTGCTAACGCTCTCTCCGTCACTCTCTCTCTCTCTCTCTTTGGTATTGCCGGCGCACATTATATATGCAAATACTCTTAAGGCAACATTGTAGTATTTTTGTTGACATATTCATGTTGTTGTTATTCTTCTCGCTAAAGCTTCAGTTGAAACACTTAATTAGTTTCACTTCAATTTCAATTTCAAATGTCTTCAATGATTGAAAGGTACTTTCTAACCTACTTCATGGAGTTTTAAAAAAGAAATTGACAGTTACTAAGGAAAAAAAACAAGTCCCGCCGTCATTGTACACTAGTTGAACGCTTAGGGACCATTAAGTGCCTTAGCTGTCTGCTAGCAACAATAACTGTGCTATCACTTATATCGATGAATCTATACGATTGATACAGTGAATTACGATTATTTTTTATGATAATTCTCTAGTGTAGTAACTAGTTTTAGCACTGGGTAAATTAAGCGAGGTCAAGATCTAATTACGAAATGAAATAAAAAACAAAGAAAATTGCAATATTAACCAAATGAAGCGCGTTCCCATCTTTTTATTATATTTTTCTCTGACTATCGCCTTCTCTGACTGCTTTTTCTGTTGATTTATTGATTAGTTTTGTGGTTCACAGTACATTTTGCGTATTTTGATCAAGTCACCCTCGGATGGAGCAAGCACCTGACCCATTTCGCGTTCTACAGGCTCTCCATTGACCAAAGCACGAATCGTAGGCTTGCTGGGATCCTTGGCGAAGGCGTTCTTCGGATAATGCATGACACTCTCAAAGTCATAGGGCACATTGTAAGTGGTAGTCGAGGAATCGGACATAGCCATAAACTGTGACCAATACTTGCGTGGAATGTTATCGTAATCGATAATAACATGATCATCTCTATCGGGGCGACTCTGCTCGTGATACAGGCCCAAGACATGCAGCGTCTCATGCTGTATGATGCCCTGTTTGCTCAGACACTTCTCCGACAGCAGCACATCATGGGCGCCTGCACCCAGCAAAGGCAACGGATTATAACCCACCCTGGTGCCGCACATGTTGGGTGACTTCTTGTAGTAAATATAACGACGTCCCGCTGGAGCTGATCCTTCTTTGAACTGCAGGCAAGTCTGCTCGTTGAAGGTCTCCAATGCAAGGCGGACATTATCAGCCTCCTCGTCGCTATAGTCCCCAGCAATGCGATAGTACAAGGTGCGACTTGGCCAACGTTGCAGCGGCGACTGTAAAGCATTTCGAGTCTTTGCCTCTGCCTGCTCGTCCTCCACATAGATCTCGTTGTAGAAGTTCTCGAAATATTCCGAGCCTTGCTCAGCCCCCACAATGGCGAACGTGACCAACCCCAACAGCAGAAACCACATTTTGTACAAGTTGCCCAGTCCCCAAATCCATTTGGTTTTTATAGAAGTCTCCCTGCCCTCCAATTCAAAATGCATTCAGTTTCGGTTAAGTTTTTCTTTTCTTTTTGCATTCCAACTAAAGATAATCGTATCGGACAGCAGTGACAACTAAGGAACTGTCAACATATATAGTTTGTGCCTAGCTTGATTCTAGTGGTGCGCAATGAGCCTGTTCCCGTGTGTGCATAGCCAAACTCGACATTATCCAACTTGGGTTGGTAATACGATTTGAATAATTTAACATAGATACAATTTACAACTAGACACATACACACACACATACAGGTACATATATGGTGCACAAATCGTTTTCGTATGCATGACTATTTAATTCAATCATAGTACGTGAACACTGGTGGCCAGATAAAGGTGTACACTCACATTGAAACGTTTGTCAAAAGAAAACAATGTTAGATATGATGTAGATTATTCTAATGCAACATATTTTAAATATTTAGGCAGTATTCTGTTATAGAACTTTGGAGAATTACTTAAAACAATCATCTCATTTAAACTAATTTCATACTTAATCCGTAAACATTATTCCTCATAAAATATAAGTCATAATTTAGTGGCTTTTTCAATGAATTAAATATGCTACCTTATAATAAACCACATCGAGTAGTTGGAAAATGATTAATACAAAACTGAGCGATATTTTAAGCGACAAAATCATTAATTTTGCTTTCAATAAGTATAATTATTAATTTTCTATGTATTTATTTATGTAACTATATCAGATATCAGAAGAGTACGCAAGTCATAGCTATTCGAAGTGGACTTACGGTCCCTGTTCAAGAATATACTAAATCAATATACGTGTATTTTAAATGTTTAGCCAATTTTGGTATATGCAAATTTGGGAAATTAAAATGATCTAATTTAATCAATTAATTTTATATATCTAACTGCAAACTTAAACTGTGTCATCTTTACCAATTACAAAAAAAATGTAACTTCATAGCTCATTCCTTGCCCACCTCTGCCACACTCACCCTTTATTTCTGGCCACCAGTGTTGCAGTGCAGTGTTTGCTGCGCGCAGCGTGGCAGGTGCAAATTTGACACGCCCTAATGCATAACATTAACATGTCAATTGCCTGCGTTCGATAAACACAACAAAAGCCTTCCCAGATGCGTTGTACAAACACACACAGACACACGTACACATACACAATATACACGATACATTCCTTATCGCTTATTCGCTTTGATATTCCCACATTTACATTGTGTGTGTGTGTATCATACATAATAATAATGCATATTTTAGCTACATTCACAAGTAAAGCTTCTTTCTTTTTTAAATGTTAATTAGTACAGTGATAACTGGAGATAAAGAATGGGAACCCAAATGAATAATATCGTTCGTTTTGTTTTTTAATTTTTTTTGTTTTTTTGTTGATGTTTTTATTCCATATTCTGCTCTTGCTGCTTATTGCGCTGGCGAACGGATCAGTTAGGAGGGGTTTCCGGTAGTACATACTAAATACGCATAACAATGTGGGCCACATGGGCGTGGTCGCAGCAGCAGCACCAACAGCAGCAGCTATGAGGACTTTGCGACAGCAGCAGAGCAGCCCAAAAACGAAAAACATTTTTCTGGGCTGCATTTGTTGCTGCTGATGCAATTGTTGTGAAGCGCTGCCGAGTGCGCTGAGCGAGCGCGCGCCAACGTGCCGTATACATAATATTATAATCATAATTCACAAATATATAAAAAGAAGAGTAGCAAGAACACAATTTAAACACATTTTGCAAGCAAAACCGTTTCCTTTTCACACACAAACTGCAGTTGTGATTGTTGCAATTGTTGTTGCTGGTTGTTGGTTGTTGTTGTTGTTGATTTTATCGTTGTCGTTGATGACGACAGCATCGTCAGTATACATATCTCGTTTTTCTTCGATCAATTGGGGCACTTCGCTTGCAAACATCACAAATCAGTTCCTAGTCCGTAGTAACGCTCTCCATCAGCTCAAGATCTCTCTCTCTCTCTCTCTCTCTATCTCTATATATATAGTTGTACATATATAGAGAGAGATTTACATGTATAAGTAATAGTAGTAGTAGTAGTTGTATTCGTAGTTATATATTAGGTAGTAGGTGTATATATTATCTCTATCCTTCGATGGCGGGCGGGTGAGCGAGCGGAGCAAGTGAGCAAGTGCACTGAGAGATTGTGAGAGAGGCGATTCACTTTCTCTCCTGCTCTTCTCTTTTTCTTTCTCGCCTAGTGCAACTCAATGAACTCGTAGAGCGCCACTGGAACTGCCTTCTCATATTTGATTCCGTGTTCTTTGATGGTTCGCGCCGCCAAGCACGACAACTTCGTATACTTCATGGGATCGATGATTTTGTGCAGTGGTGTCGGCGCCAGCAGATTCTCAAACGTTTCACCAGCATCGTTCTTTGTGTCCTGTAAATAAGATGGGGATTAGTGATCCATAGTTCTACTTGTTGTGTGTTACTTCAGTTGCACTCACCAAGTGTGCGCCACCCTCAAGCAAGGTGCGCGCCAGTGGTTCGACATAGGGCTCCAATGTGGCTGCCAGATGCAGCGGCGTGTTACCAGCATCGTCAACTGCATTGGGATCCGCACCCACTTCAAGCAGCGCCTTGGCCAGCGTTGCTGAGGGGAACTGACACGAGGGATAACGACCGACCAGGGTGCCCTCGCGATAGCAGGCATAGTGAAGAGCAGAGCGACCCGATCGTACATGCACCTTCAGGCGATTGAGACGATACAACGCACTCATCACCTGATTCCGCATATCCGGACAGAATGTTTCCGAATCCAGCAATGAACTAAGCAGGCAGCCAATGTGCAGAGCGCTGACCAAAGTGCGACTTAGTGCATTGGGATCATGATTGCAATCGTGCTGATTGGCCGACAACAGTGTGGTCGATGATGATGAGGCAGAGGATGTTGAGCTTGAAGATGATGATGAACTTGAGCTGCTGGAGCTTGAGCTGGAGTGCGAGTTTGAGCTGGATTGATTGCCATTGGGCAATAGCTGCTGCTGTTGTTGTAGTTGCTGCTCTTGCTCCTGTTGCTGTTGCAGCGTAAAGGCCTGACCACGCTCCACTTCCAGCACGGCCTTGTGGAATATGGTCAACATGCCCTCCGCCTCAATGGGCGGCACAATGCGCCCACGTGGCAGCAGACGTCCCGCCTCCACCAACATAAAACTGAAGAGCTCCGCGAACGACAGCAATGATGATTGTGTCATCGGACTAAGTGGCTGCAATATTTTCTGTTGCATTGTCAGCGCATATGACCAGAGTTCAATGCAGCGATCAAAACGTCCAGCGTCCGCATAGTGTGCACCCCTTAAAAGTATACCCAATGTGGTAAGTTAGAATCGACATACTTCTTTTCCTCACTGCGTACACTCACCTGAATCGGATGTAGTAACTCGTATCCGGATGCGTTGGCCCCAGAATGCGTTGTCTTATGACCAGTGCTTGCATGCGCATCTCATCGGGATCCAGGACCAACTCTTCTAGCTCCTCAATGGTGGTCACTTCGTTAACATGCTCGTACGCCGCCACTGGTTCCTGTAGTTTCTTATAAATTCTCGGCGGCTGAGCGCGTTCCTCCAGGGCGCGTCGCCACAATGATAACGCAACGGCCATATCACGTTTCTTGTCCACATATGTGGCACCCAACAGTTCCAGTGCATCGATACGTGCCACACGACTCACGCAGGGCAACGTTATCAGATGCTCTACAATGGGCATATGTCCCGTCACACTTGCGGCCAGCAGCGGCGTCATGCCATAGTAATCCACATCCATTGTGGCGCCATGTTTCAGCAGCAATTGCAATATTTGTAGGGATCCCGATTCGGCGCAATCATGCAAAGCCGTGTTACCTTTGATGCTACAACGATTCACGTCCGCGTTCAGTGAGAGCAGATACTGTGCAATGCGATAATGTCCCTTGTAGCAGGCGATCATAAGGCACGTGTGTCCATGCCGATTGGCCACCTCAAAGTCTAGAAAAGAAGAAAACCAATATTAGTTAAAGGAAAACCTTCTATAACGATTCTGGCACTCACCCGCTCCATGATGCACCAAATACTTGACTATCTCATAGTGTCCATCGAAGCAGGCGGCACGCAACGGTGTAGAGTTCGTGCGTGTTGTGCTGTTCACATTTGCAAATCGTCGCACCAGCATCTTGACAATGCCCAAATGACCGGCAGCTGCTGCACACCACAGCGGAGGCGCATCCTCAATGGGTTCGCCGTCAAAGCTCACGGAGCCAACCTGTTCCACATTCGCACGGCACTTTGTCAATAGATATTCTACAATGTCGTAGTGTCCGTTCCGACAGGCAATGACCAGGGGCGTGGCTCCATTCACTTTTGCCGATATTAGTATCGCAATTTCGGCAGCACTTTTGTTATATAGCGCGGCCTGAAATGAGGGAAGAGGGAAAACAAGAAGGGAATTAATATTGAAGAACGAGTATAGGTAACATTACTATATCTTAGCTAATATGCTAAGTAACACTTGACATAAGAGGGCGTACTTATAGCGTAGGACAAGATATGTAACATAAAAACGGTCCGCATTCAAACGGATTTGTTTCTTTATACAGTTGTAGATCAGTTAACTTATTAATGAACATGTTAACTTCCCTTTGTTTGTATAGCTGAAGGTTACCTTTTTAATTACGCTGAGCTTGTAACGATATGGTCTAGGCAAGCCCTAGTTGATCTTTTAAGGAGGTTTAAGGAATTTATAATTGCTTACAACAGATAAGTTAATTAAAGGAAACGCCCTGTGGCATAGTTTACTGCGTTAATAGTTTAAATGTACAGGGTAACTGTTATGTGTCAGTCAAGTATTATTGTCTTGGATCAGATGTTATTCAACTTTGCTGATATCAATTGAATTTTCCCGATCGCACTCTAGGTTCAAAGGCCAAAATACGTTTACATATAGTATGTGTGATACAAATATTTGTAATTATGTATGTGGCTTATTGCTTATCAGCGTATGTTAATACCCTGCAGAAAATGGTTATATTTATTGTATATTTAACAGGTCACAAGGGAGACAATTAATATAAGTTTGATGAGAGTTACTAGGTTTTTACGCAGTTTATTTCATACATACAAAAGTATTGCAAATATTTAAAGGGTAAAGAGTATATAAAAGTCGAGTAAAGTCGTAGCTAGTTTTCTGTTCCTGTTATCAGCTGCACTTCAGGTATATTTATATTGCGTGGACTACACCAAAGCTGAATCACATGAGGCAATCACAATCGCAATAGCAATAACAACAATTGCAATTAAAAGTGAATTCAATAAACAAAGTATTATTAAACGCAAAAAAAAAAATGCTTAATAAATTATCTACTTTAACATCAACACAAACGACAACACGAGAAGAACGCAAAGTGCTAATTAAAACATGTCCAGAGAGAGTTGAAGCGATAATACAGACGTGAGAGAGATAGAGAGAGGGGTGAGAACTAAGAACGTGCACGCAAAGTGGGGAGAGAGTGAGAGGAAAATGACAATCAGCTGAGCATAATCAATGAGCTTCGCTCTCCAACAGACGATTAATTTTCCTGTTATTGTCATGTCATTTTAAAGCTAGTTTTGTCTCTTGATATACCCTGGAATACTTTTAATAGGGTATACAGGAACACAGAATAAAACAAAATAAATATTTCTGGTTTTATTTATACTTTTCACGTTATTTAATCTTCTTTTATCTGCAGGGTATCTTCAAGCTGAAATGAAAACTAGTTTTGGTGATTTCGCACATGCCAATTCAGTATTAAAATTGATGTCAAACGTGTTTCGTTTTCACTGTCTGTATGTTAATTATGCTATTAGCTGTGCACGAAAAAGAGACAACACGGAGAGAGAGAAGAGAGGGGGCAGCATTGTGTGGGGTGTCGTCGAGCCGGGGATGCGTGTGAGGCGTTGCACGTGTCGCGTACTATCGCTTAATGGCGACAGTAAGTTGAGTACGTTCGCCAGTTCGCAATTATCGGTAATTGGATACAATAAAACTGACTAGAATTTCCAACTATGCAAATCGATTAAATCATACACAGTTTCTCTGTCTCTTCTAAATAAAAGTTTATTTAATATATAAAATAGAAAATCGTTTATTGTAATCCCAAAAAGGTATCCTAGTTGGATGGCTACCAAATTTACTTAAATAACTTCAACTCGATTATCAAACCAAACAAAGATCGCCAGATCATCGAATATCGATAAATCCTAAAAGAATTAAGACTACCACTGAAAGACTGTTGTATTTCAAGGCCTTACCAAAGTTACACAATACTTTTAAATTCTCAATATGAATAGATTTACCACTTCCATTACAAAAACCCGTTCCGTTCCGTTTCGTTTAAAAAACTTCTCAAAAGCTGTCAGATCAGGCTTTTAATAAACATTTGCAATCATTACATGCAAATCAAAGTCAAATAACCCGTTCTCTTCTAAGTGTAACTGCCCACAGTTGTTGTACATTTCCCAATATACCATAACAGAGACAGCACACAGATATCGTTAGTTTATTTATTTCTCATTTCCTTCATTGAAAAGAGCCCCACAGTGAAACAAAAAACGATAGGAAACAAAATGATTAGAAGAAACCTTGGATAGAAACAAGTTACAAACGCACTTTTTGTTAGGTGTAGATACAGATTGAAGAAAACAAAAAACGTGGCAACACATATCAAACTCAATTAGAACATTCATCATGAAAGCGTCACATGCCCCCTGGTCTAGCGACGCCACTGGCAGCTGCTTAGAACCAGAAATACACACAAAAATAAACCCCCCCTACCGCCAAAAAAAAAAATAAAAACAAAAAAAGCCCAGAGAACAAAAAAATGCCGCTGGGGGAGCACTCAATCGAAAGACCTTGTGAATGCCGTGCGACATTTGATGGTTCTTTTTTTTTTTGGTTTTATTTATTTATTTATTTTGCTTCTTCGCTCTTAAAATCTCTTCTACAGTATAAGATTGTAAATGCTTCCTGCTTTCTACAGAGAGAGAAAGACAGACAAAACAATTCTTTTCTGTTCGTTCTTCTGCGTCATATAATAGCAGAATTATTCTGCTTCTTCTTCTTCTTCAGCTTCTTGTTTCTTGTTTCATGACACCTCTAGACAAGACTAACCCTCTCTTTCCCCTCTCTCTCTCTCTCTTTTGCGCTCTTAGGGCACAGCTTGTGCGCGTGACAAGTGAAATTTTGGCAACAACTTATTTTCAAAGATAAAACAAGAACAACAAACAGAGAAATATATAACAATCTGAAGACAATAATAAGATAAATATTTCGAAGTCTATAGAGAAGGAATTTACGCATTTATAATTGGGGCTGCATTACATGCTTAAGAGGCAACCGGGAGAACCTTCGATCCATACGTAGTATCGAGGCTGGGCTACTGAACTTTTCGCTTTCATGCGCAGCCTCGCAGATCGCTTGGCTATCGGTAAATTTCTGTGTGTGAGTGTATGTGAGTCTGTATATGTGTGTGTGTGCATGAGATTCCGAGAATTCGACGTGCGATGACGCCAAAACATCGCCACACAGCTGTTTGCCTTTCCGCATTACATATACGCAACATATTAACGTGCAAAGCGGTTACCCCCGTCCCCACCCTACACCCCCTCAACAGTATTTTCTCCACTGTGTTGCATGGTCAATTAAGATTCGAGCTCGTCGATGAGTCATATAACCATACACGATACGGTCAATCACAGGGCGAGCACCCTCAAAGCCTTGGTTTAACCTTGCCCCCGCGTACCGTCCCTGCGCCGCCTTCCACCGCCTATGAAAGCTCAGGCATATGTACTCGTAAGCTGAGCCGTAATCGAAAAGCCAATTTGAAACGTGGCAGGGGGGCGGGTTGTGCGACATAGAAACCAACTAGCACATGGCACAGGTGCTGTGGAGAGGGAGGAAACGAGGGAAGAAGAGAGGTGTAGGGCAGGAAAATCAACGCTTTAGAATTACAATTGAGCTAAGCCGCACCGCACCGCGCAGGTGGCGTGTGCGTTATGCGGTAATTTACTTGACCCCGGTCATTGTACCCCATTTGGCCCAGTGGCAAGCCAGTAGTAAGTGGCTTGTGGCAGATGGCAGGTGGCAAGTGGCATAAAGCACTTGGCAAACTACATTAAATGCGACGGCATTTCAACAATTCCAATCATAAAAGACACAATCAAAGACCGAAAAGAAGCAACGTATTCTCATATCTTTCCGTTTCGATCTTACGCTATGTCAGCACGCTCTCGAAAACCTCTTTAAGGTTCGTCAGTTCACTGTAACATTAACCTTCAGTTGAATTCAAGTTCTCTCTAATCTTTATGTATCTCAATCTGAATGAATTTAAGTTTTGACTTTGTCAACTGAATGGAAAAATTAAAATCTCCAGCTTAGCTCTCTCGGTTATACGTACGAGAAGTTTAAGTTTTGAGCATTTTTACAGCTATAAATATATGTATATACCTATTATTCCTATATTCTATAATAAGTTCCTAAACATATTCACTCAACTTAATTATACCAAGAGTCACTATACTCTATAATTGAAGACGTCACTAGTAATTCATTCACAATGATTCATTCACAAGCTAAAGTGCACTAAATGGAATAAGTTTGCAGTAAGTATCATTATAAATAAACGAGTTCACTAATAAAAACAAGAACATTCGGTTTTTTAGCTTAGTCAGCGCTTCAAGAAAAGTTACCCAAAGATGAATCTATAATGATTCACAATTTCGCAAGAGAGGAAAATATAAACAAATTTCAGCTTGCAGTTGCATTCTGTTTTCCGAATTTCACTTCCCGAAAACGTCATTTGTTTTGCACAAAAACAACGTGTAAACAAGCAAACAATAATAACAATATATATTGTACTGTATATGTAGAAAATTTCTGATTGTACAAGGTAAAAATTTCAACACTTGACATTTGTGTTCTCCAAACGAGGCGCGTAAATCTTATGGAAGTCATGAACAGGTAGTGGGGAGAGCAAAGGTAGGAGAGGAGAGGAGGGGAAGGGAAGGCGTATTTGCATTTACCTTGCAATTTACCGCTAACAGTTCGCAAAATCTATGACGACTACAGTCACTACCAAATGGCGACCAACAGTTTAAAGGCGATTAAAAATGTTGTTTCCGTGTAATAAACAATAAACAACTTTCCATTGTTGTTGTTGTCGCTGTTGCTTTGTGATCAGTTTTCTGTTTGCCGTGCACGCATAATTTATTATAATTTTGACATTGAACGAGTTCAATGTCGATATGCAGTGGTGAAGTTTAATAGATACGAAGACGGAGACGTTGAGATAGAGACAACAACATCACTCGACTCACTCACAGCGCAGCTCTGCATAGGTGCGTTCAACCGACAATTTAAAGCACTTCCCCCCCTTCCTTGTCCCCTCCATGTACCCCTTGTCAGGCCACGCAGTAAACTCGACATTCAAATCAGCCACATCGCTCAATTATTTGGCTTATTTGTTAGCTAAACTGGCGCGACTGCGCAGTCGCTCAAGGGTGTAAAAATATACGAAAAAAAAACACAGGCAGACACACACACACACACATACATACACAGACAGTCAGATAGCAAGCATCGGCAGCGAGCCAGCAAGCACTCGTGTTGAGGTCAACGGTGCTTTTAACGGGTTCAGAGCCAAAGAGACCGTCCCTCCATCCGACCCATGGCATTATACGAATTCATTCAACACAACTAAAGCATTGTAATATATGGATGTGTATGCAAATACATCTACTATGTACGGCTATCTATGTCTGTCTGTATCTATGTAGACATCTGTGTTAGTATGCATCGCGGTTCACACGCTGCAGGGTCGAGGTCAGGGGCAAATTTGATGCGCTTTTGTATATTGATGCGCCGTGGAAAATTACGTTTAAATTGAAAAGCTATGGAAAATTTTTATTGCAATATTTTTAAATTTTGGTAATTAATTTAAGACAATTTTTATGCAAAAAAAATGTTTTTAATATAAAATATTTATCTATTTAAAGTTTTTTCTTTTTCAATAATTTTTAATTTTTATTTCATAAATTTTTTTATTTCATAAATATTTTTTAAGTCTTTTTAACATTTGATTTTTTCCTACATTTTTAAAAAGAGTTAAAAATGTTTTTGTGTTATAAATTTAATCAAAAGTTGCATTTATTAAAATTTTGAGCTCATTGTTATTCATTTTAATTTTTTTTCTTTTTTTTAAGATTGATTCTCATTTTTTAATAATTTTTGTTAATAATCACAACTAATATTAAGACATTACTATTAAATAATAGATTGTTTGTCTCATGTTTCCAATGAAATTCATATTTAAAATGTACAGAAAAATAACATGGCTTTATGATAAACACACATTCAAAGACGAAAAATTAAAATTTAATTAATACAAACGCTTTAGAAAACTAATCAAAAAGTAAAATATTTAATTTAAGCATTGTTCAAAAAATACAATACAAATTATGTTAATCGAATGCATTTATCGCTGACTGAACTAATGCATTTATTTATAAACATTGCAGGTTGTTTATCGTTTGAGCAACGAGGTTTATTTGTATTGCAAGGGGGATAAACAGATACACAAGAGTTACACTGATAAGCTCAGGTTCGTGAGCAGGTCTCATATTTTCTTGCTGACAAATATCAACAGAGAGCGAGAGATAAAATCAACACTGCGATACTAGATATCCACATAAGGCTGTGTACTTGTGTGCGTGTGTGTGTGTGTGTGTAGACACAGACATTGAGCCTGCCTCGTAGCACTGATATTATATGCTTTATGATGGGCGTATAATCAGCAAGAAGGCATTCACATTGTGCGCTGCGTTGTTGCTTTGTTGCTTTAGTTAATCGTGCGACGAACTTCAAAGTCGACGGCGTCGATCGCGGAATAAGCCAAACAAACGAATAGCAAAAACAACAACAAAGCATACGTATATTGAAATAAACAGACACGAATATATTGAACTGTACCTATGTGTGTGTACCCGAGTGTATCGCGCAGTTATAGATGGAATAAATCGTAGCACAGTGGCACCATCAATAGGCCGCAGCAGCTGATGAACCTAAGGCAGAGGCTGTGGCAGAGGCAGAGCAGAAGGCATTGGCACTGACGAACGGCATCGTAAATAGTTACGATGCGCGATAAAATACACTTTGAGAAATCACGATAGCATGATTTCCCTTTCAAAATCATTGACTCAATGCGTTCAAAAATAAATAAATGCGATGACAAGGCAAAATAAATAAGAAAAGGGTGGTAATATACAATCTAAATATATAAGTTTATTCTATATGAATGTTATATTCCATTTATAATGAACTAAAAACTTTTTTAATGTCTGCAATTACCTTGCTTACAAGTCATAAAAGAATGAAACTATTCTCCAAATACAATAAAGTTTTAACTACACTGCAATTTAATTCGCATTGCAATTTTGCCATTTAATGTGACTTTGCTTTAATTAAGATGATTCTTTATTTTTGGCAACTTGCTGGCATTTCCTACTTGGGTATTATGGTAATTAAATATATAAAATACTTTCTGGTGTTTCGTTAGTTGCAACAATTTTTGCAGAACCAGTTTCCCATTTAGCAAATAGCTAAATTCTTATTCCAAACTTATTTCTTTCAGTGCATATATCTTTGTCCATCTTGTGCTCTTTGTAACATCTCATCCACTCTTTCTCGATGGTTCTCTTTTTCTCTTCTGTTCGCCACGCGCTTGTTATCTCTTCAGAAAACATACAAAAAAACACGCGGTAGGCATAACAAAAGAAACTATCTATATAAGTCATGACGAAGCTTATGTACTCTATCTTTATCGCAAAGTAAACAACTGTTTGCTGTTGTACAATACTTGGCTCTGGTTTTAGTTGAGTAAATATCTTAAACTATATAAGATATGGTGAATTTTGTAATTTAATGAGAAAGTGCAAGTAGAAAACTTATAAAATTACTGACTAAGAGAGACAGAGACAGGGAGACAAGTAAGCAATAATGAAATACATATACATACATACTTTCTATTTACTTGGAGTATTTATCAATCCAAAAATATCGCTCTTTTAATCTTAATAGTTTAACCTTCTCTCTAACAATCTATAAATATATCTCTCTCTATCTTTATCTTCAGAGTTTAGCCTTCCCAATTTACGAACTACTTCAGTTATACGTTGCAAAGATAGCGATAAAGCTGACTTAGCCAGCAGCTCCTTCACGATGAAGGGCAGAGGCGCATTAATAATGCCAAACAGATAAAGCCAATGAACGCTATCGCAGGCACGCACTCAATTTTTTGACTCTTCAATTGTTTTGTTGTTGTTTTGTTGTCGTTGTTTTGTTGTCGTTGTTGATGTGGTTGTTGTTGTCGTTGTTGTAATTGTCTCAACTGTTGCTGCTGATGTTGTTAATTAGTGTAGATGGAGCTAATTCTGCTGCTGCTTCCTCGGGGTGTTGGTTTTACATGTAAATAGCTTTGTAAGTGTGTGTGCGTGTGTGTGTGTGTGTGCCAGCGTGAGTACCGGTGTGTGGTACAGTGTCTCTCGAGTACGCTCTATGTTGAGACTGAATTGAAGTCAAAGCAAACCAGCCTGAGAGCCAGAAATCGGCGCTGACCTTACAGCAGCAGATACACAGACACCATAAACTCACACACATTTAAACAGACTCAAACACACACGCACAAGCAAAGCTAATAATCAAGAAGCAGTTAAATGGCAAAATAAGTGGAAAAAAAGAAGCAAGTCCAATGAACGATGGTGCAAATACAACAACAACTGCCACGATCTCTCTATCTTCTTCTCTGTCTCTCTCAAAATCTTGCGCTGTATTGCTTCTCTCTTTCTGTTGCCAAAGCTCAGCACTCGAATTCAAATTCGCGTTTTGAGGCTACTCCAACAACAACAAGAGCCGCAAAACTATTTGCAAACGTTCAGCACAAAGTAAAACCGATGAAACTGAAAAGGCAAAAAGAATCAGCCTCAACCTAAAAACAGCTGTTAACCAAACGGCACACAAATAAAAAAAAAACACCAAACGTTTAAATAAAACATTAAAATATCTAATTTATACGAATGCCTTGCAAATGTTTTTTGGAGGAAAAAACAAGCACATTTTTTTAATTTTCAAAATTTTTAGACAGAGAGAGTGAAGAATTCGCTTTCAAAATGTTGTGAGAGCGAGAGAGAAGAATTCATGGATAAAATAAATCCCATATTCGCCAGATGAATGTCATTCATTCATTTCATAAACCTAAAACGCATGTGACCTTATACAGTTCATTTTTTTGAAACATTCTTAGCACTCGCTAATCATTTTTTAGCATATGCTATATAAATATTATTATAAATTTAATTTGGAATAATCACAAATTTATTTCCGCTGCATTAGATAAGCTTCTAATTAGTTGATCATTTAATATACTTTGCTCATTTTAAGCGCTTTTTATTTTAAGTTTAATATTTAAATTATAGTTAAAAATAAGAATATCATTCTCCTTATCTTTGTTTAAGTGAGGAATCCGTACAACAAAGTTAAGTACCTTAAAATCAATGAAAGTACAATAATATATAATTTACAAATCAAATCCTTATGCGTATAACAATATAAATTCCTATATTTGATATAACATATGTTTATGAAAATAGTCAAGCCAATCAGCTTCTCTATTTATTTTAACATTTATATACTTTTATTTTTTAATTTCCTGACCTTTGAGTGTTTCTCGGAACAATCGATTCATCTGTATATTTGACTATATTTCTTATTATTTCTCAATTTCCTGATTACAAATATCTCTCGTAAATCTTCTGTAATATTCTTATATCTTCAAAAAAAACCCCATCAATCAACCGAAACAGACCAGATCACGTAGCTTCGTAGAGCCCAAGAAGAATAATACCAAGTATTGTTGTGCATTTAGCGTAAAGTGGCACTTCGACATCGCTTGTTGTGGCCATGTAAGCACACACACACAAACATAAGTTCGTAAGTACCTATACACATACATATGTATATAGTATACAAAGAAACACATACACATGAGTTGTACTTAATTCGTAAGTAGGTACGCATGCATGTTTTGTGCGCTTGGATGTTTTGGCTTTTATTTTTGGAACAAACATAAACAACAAGTCAAAAGACAAGCAACAAGAACAGCAACAACAACAACAACGGACAACGGACAACTAGAAAAAAGACGCCACAAAAGATGGCAAGAAAAACCAGTTTTGTTGTGCTAGAACATGTTCGAGATCGTAGCAAGTTCGCTTTATATGGAGCAGCAGCAGCAGTTTCTGCGGCTGCAGCAACACCTTGCAAAATACAAAATACAAATACAAGATATTCTCTGTATATTTGTGTCCGAGAGATACAAAATACAGCAACTCATGCTGTAGACTATTTTGGGACACACACACGGCCAATTAATTCGGTTCCTGAGCCCCATAAATGACATATTTCCAGGGCCAATCCCAGTCAGGAAGTTTAAAAATGAAACCGCAGAAAACCGGTGCGGGTCGAGCCTTTTTATGAATCGGATCGGTGATTGAACGCCCTCAAGGATAACTGACAACGCATGCACACATGTGTAGGTGCCACGCCCCACTTAGGGGGGCAGTGATGTTTCGGGTTCAATCTCAGTCAAGTTGACGCACTTGACAATGGCGGAAGCGATTTCGAATCAAGCGCGACGTGCTTTCTGAGCGCTTAATACGAGTGCTATTAACATGTTAACAAAAGCAGTCAAACATCACACAGCACAGCCTGGCAACGTGGCCCAAATACGAATTAACAGCATTTAAACAAAGCAACAAAATGAGCAACAAATTTAAAAGTTAAGAAAACTAAAAAAATACTGGCTAAAAATACTTTGCCACTCATGTTGGTCTTATGTCTTGGGGTCTTTTCTCTCTTCCTGTCTCTGTCTTTCTCTCTGTATGTCTGTGAGGGGACTGATACCAAGATAAGATAATGAAAAACAGGGGAAATGAATCAATTCAAAGTGAATCGCAAAATAAACACAAACAAAAGGTTAAATAATACAGAACAACATGAAATTCCTAAAGAATTTCAACCACTAAAAAATAAATGATTAAATTATATCATAATTTAAAAGATCAAATATCAATCAATATCTCAGAAATATTTTATGTGCAAAAAATATACACTGAGAAAATAATATACAATTTAGGCTTAAAATATTTATCAACTAAAACATAGCAAGAATTTGCAATGTACAAATAATATAAGTACGTGAATTTTAGGCTCAAAAAATTTCAAATTGTATTGTGACAGTATTGCTTATAAACAACTAAAAAAAAGTATGAAATATTTCTTCCTTCAAACAATAAACAAAGAATTTACACTGTAAAAATAACATTAACTTTAAGCTTCAAATATTTATGACATATTTCAAATTCTCTGTATATGTATGTATTTAACATACATAATAACAGTATTTTCATATGCCAGTATTTTAAAACGTGCAATTCAAATAGTAGTAGATGCCTACCTACACTGACGCACACACACAAAGGCACACGTACCCACACTTTGTGGAAAACGAAGCCAAATGCAACAGCGCAGTTTGCAATGTGCCAATGTCAAACCAAAAAGTAGTCAAAGCTTAAGAACTTTATTATGCAAAAAGCGTGCCAGTCTCTGGGAGCTTCGCAACGCCCACAGACAAACAAACAAGCAAACACATAACATACATACTAATACAAACGCATATATACATAGAATGTACTTGTGTATGTACGTTTGCATTTGTTATTGTTTTTGCGCTGTTGTCGAGCAAGCCACTCTCTTTCTAGTCACCCTCTCTCCAACACAGTCTATCTTTCCCTCTTCCACACACAATCCACAGCGCTCTCTCTCCCTCTCTCTCTCTGCATGTTGCTGTGCGTGTGTGTAGAACTTTATTGATTAGTCACAAGGCTGAGACCGAAGAACAGAGTAGCAGCAGCTGAGCCGAGACTGCCAGGCAGAGGCAACGGCAGAGACTGAGACTGAGGCGCGTTGCAGGCAGAACAGGCAGGTACTCACCTTCAATTGTGGCAGGTTGTTATCGCGAGCAGCATTGAATACGATGAATTTGTGATCCATATTATGTTGATTTCTGGCTTTGCAGTTTTGCATAAATAAAAAATTTTCTTAACCAACCACCCTCTCAACTTATTATATATTTTGTTTATCAACAGCCAAACAAACGTTTATATATTTATATAAAATTTCTGCTGTTGCTTTTTTTATTTTCAATTGCAAGAATTTTCACTGCCGCCTGCTGTATTGTTGTTGTTGTTGCTGCTGCTCTTGTATTGTTGTTATTGCTAATGATTTTAATTTATATGTATTGAACATACATGTACGTATGTATGTATTTCTCTGCACAAAGAACTTTCAACCGAAAAATAAATATGCAATTCTTTTAATAATTGCACAATTATCGTCAGTCTACGTTATTATTACTGCGTTTATTTATTGCTCTGCTTCCGTATTTTGTTGCATTTTTTTCGCACTCTTCTTCGGCGACAACGGTGACTGCTGCGGCAGCGACGACGACGGCGGCAGCAATGACGACCACGACGGCCAAAAGCAGGAAGACAAATTTCTTTGTACTATTTCTCTTTTGTTATGTGTCGCTGCTACTTTCGATACGCTTCGTTTTATAATTTATTACTGCAGTTAATTACGTCGCGCTAATACTTTATTGCTGCTCTTTTTACCACTATGCGCCAATCGAGTTTCTTGCGTTTCAAGATATTCTTTCATATATTAGATTTATATTTAAAACACACAAACGATGGAGCGGCACAGTCCCGCGACCGTCACGCACGAGCAAGAAAATGATTACTGAAAACAACTCTGTTAAGTTTTTCTTATAAGAGTGGTCGAATAACAGAATAGAGATGGGCATGGTAACGAAACTCTGTTATTAAATTATGTTAAGTAATTAGAGTTGCTAATGTTATCGGAATTTTTTTTTTGGTTGTGTGTTTTAAGTATGCCAGAAAAAGGTTAAGCTTTATGTTTCAATTAAAAATAAAAATTATTCGCAAGTGCAATAAAATTAACGCGATTTTAAGTTAAAATTAAATTTAACATAAGATTTACTATTTCATTGTACAGGCGCGATATCGAACAGCAACAATCGAACAAAAGGCAACTCTTACCACCGATACCTTCGGCTGATGAAACGAATTTCCGATAGAATATCGCACTGCTGGCGCTTAACGATATTGATTTATCAAATTTCAAATGAAAAGTTTAGCGATAATAAAATTAAGAATTTTTTTTGGAAAATTACAAATAAAATTTTATAGGATGGAAAGCTGTTGTGGGAATGTTTGGATCTCACACAAGAGTGTTGCAGCAGAACCATATTGATATACCTAGTTTTATGCAATTTTATTACTGAATAACTGGAGAAAAAAAGTGATAAATTTTCAGTTCAAGAATGTCATAATTTAACTGAAACTAATAATTATTAAAAACGATGAGGAACCAAGCCTGGTTGATTATTTCCACTACTCACTAAACCAAGCTGTGCACATATTTCGCATTAGAAAGCTGTGCATCTAATTCCAATGAATCTGCTGATCCAATGATACAATGGAATGATCCACATGCTTAAAAGGCGATAAGATTTATTGGTTTCAATTTCAGTCTACACTGAAAAAACAATGCAATATAGAGGCCAATTTACACTGCTAAACCACAACATCGTTAATTTTTTAATCAACTAAAGCTCAGACTCTTACACAAAAACAAATCAATCATTCCAAAATCAAATTATATATAAAATCATCCACCACATTCACTTTTACAGCCAGTTACCAGTTATGATCATCATCTATCCTGCGTCATGCCTGAGGTACAGCAGTTTTTAACTACTTATTTATTTATACATTGGTTGTTGTTCTTGTAGATGTTGCCCTTGTGGTTGTTGTTGTGTTGAGACTGTTTTGACTACAATATTCTCGTGTTTGTTGCACCTCCACACTCCGACAGCGGGGTCTATAAAATTGATTGAGGTTTGTTGAATGAAAACGGCCAAACAGATTTTCAAGTTTCTTTACGTTTTTAGAGTGTTTATTAAAAAATTAATAATTTGTGGTTCATCGCGAAGCGTCGTCCCAAATTACTGAGGCTTCCTACGGAACGAGCAGCCTAAAAGACAAAAAAGAATCGCAAGTAAATAAAGGAAGAGGCGCAAGGTAAATATTTATATAGCTACACTTACCTTCTGTCAGCTTGGCACGTCCTCCAGTGGGCTGGCAGAGGATGGTGGCGCAACCAGCGCAAACCACAACGCCCTGGGCGTGACTGAACACGGTTGTGATTCTGTAGCAACCGGGGCACTTGACATCCATGAAGTAGGAGTTGGGATGCTGCACCAAGCGCTTCAGCTTGTGCTTGCGTTTCTCCTCAGCGGGCAGAGGGTGCAGTAAATCTTTTGCTAGCTGAAAATTGAAGACCACAAACAACAAATTCAGTTAATCCAATGCTAGGTTATGTATCGCTCAATCAACAAAATATCACAGTAGACTTTCTGTTCCTATTGTATATTCTTCTATTTCACAAGACTGGGCAATTTATTTTGGCACACTGACTACTCGCGCGTATAGCATGCTTTGACCACGAACGCACACACAAACGTCCAATACGTGCACATACATGAGAGGTATAGGGCAATGCACAGTTTTTCAAGTTTTTTGTGTATGTTATCACAGTAATTACATAGTCTGTATGCACTACACTGCAGCGCGAAGTATTTCGCACAGTTTAAGAATGTTTTTACGACATTTTTCTTTGTTTAAAAGCATATTTTTGCATAAATTGACACCCACCGGCATGTTTTTTCTTTCACAGCTAACACGGAAAAGGAAGTCAGCCAAATCGCAGCCAACTTAACAAAAGTAAGAATGTACAAAAAAATACCGAAATTACAAATAATGGTATTTTCAATGTGACCTTGAAAGTCGACAATCAAACGGAGATCAGACGCCTGTTTAACACTGTCAACTCTGCTGCCTTTTCCAGCACTGACATAAATTGAATTTGATATAAATTTCACTTTTTTATTTGCATGGGTATGATATTGAGTCTTATCTCAGCAACAATCGAGCAAAAGGCAACTCGAAACATAGTTGATAGCAATAAAATCGATACTTTTGGATGATATCGATTTATCAACAAACTTTAAATGCAAAGTTCAACGACAATAAAATTATAAACCACTTGTAATGAAAATTAGGAAATAATAAAATTTGATGAGATGTCAAACTGTTCAGAGACTGTTTACATTTTGCTGTGCAAACAAAACCCTAATGACATATTTCTTTTTTGCAATTTTTTACTGAATTCAAAATTCGAAATTAAATTCCGAATTTCTAGTTGGAAAATGTAAAACTTTAACCGAAACTAATTAGACCTATTGTGAGCCACATGTTTATTAAAAAAATGAGAAACCAAGCCTGGTTTATTATTTTACCCCATTCACTGTTCCCAAATGTGCACATATTTCGTATTAGACAGCTGTGCATCTAATTCCAATGAATCTGCTGATCCAATAATAGAATGGAATGATACACATGCTTAAAAGACGATAATATTTATTGGTTTCAATTTCACTGCTAAAATAATGAAAACCTTAATTTTTTAATCAACTAAAGCTCAGGCTCTTTCACAAAAATAAATTTCAAAATTACATCATATATAAAAGCTTCCACCACATTAATTTTTACTGCCAGTTTATCAGTTACTATCCATCACCAATCCTGCGTCACGCCACCACACTCCGATAGCGTTGTCTATAAAATTGATTGAGGTTTTTGTTGAATGAAACGGTAAAATGGATTTTCAAATTTACTAACCTGCAGGTTTTTTTTTTCTGAATGCAAACGGGCGAATGGATTTTCAAGTTCCTTCATTCGTGGTTCATCACAAAGAGTTGTCCAAATTACTGCGGCTTCCTACGGAACGAGCAACCTGTGAGATGGAAAAAACTTGAGAGCAAATAAAAGAAAACGAATTACATATTATTGTGATTCACTAACCTTCTGTCAGCTTGGCCCGTCCTCCAGTGGGCTGGCAGAGGATGGTAGCGCAACCAGCGCAGACCACAACGCCCTGGGCGTGACTGAACACGGTTGTGATTCTGTAGCAACCGGGGCACTTGACATCCATGAAGTAGGAGTTGGGATGCTCCACCAATCGCTTCAGCTTGTGCTTGCGTTTCTGCTCAGCAGGCAGAGGGTGAAGTAAATCTTTTGCTAGCTGAAATTTGAAGAGCACAAACAACAAATTCAGTTAATCCAATGCTATGTTATGTATCACTCAATTAATTAATTAATATATATCACAGAAGACTTTTAATTCCTATTGTATATTCTTCTATTTCACAAGACTGAGCAATTCATTATTGGCTCATCGTGCCTGCCCCCGCGTATTGCATGCTTTGACAACGAACGCATACACAAACGTCCAATACGTACACAGTTTGAGACTGTTCTTACGATATTTTTTTTTGCTTAAAAGCTAATTTTTATATAAATTAGCAAATACCGGCATGATTTTCTTTCACAGTTAACAAGGAAAATGAATTCAGTTAAACCGCCGCCAATTCAATAAAAGTGAGAATGTACCAAAAAATACCGAAATTACAATAATGGTATTTTAAATGAAACTCTCACAGTCGACATCGAGCATCGGGCATCAGGCGCCTTTTTAGCACTGTCAACTAACTATATCATTTTCCAGCACTGACACAGCTAGAAACAAAAACCAAGCCGCAAGAGAATAAAATTTATTAAACATGTCTACCTTGGAATTGTGCGAAAAATACTTTGGGACACGCGATGTGTACAAGCTGATGGAAATAGAGAAGGATGCGAAGGATAAAGATATAAAGAAGGCATACCATAAGCTCTCGCTACTCTGCCATCCGGATCGAGTTCCTGAGGCGCAAAAAGAGGAATCCACAGAAAAGTTCAAGGTGCTCTCGAAGATCTACCAAGTTCTCACAGATCCCCAGCGTCGCGGCCTGTACGACGAGCAGGGCGTCATCGATGATGACGACGAAGGCAAGATGGCATCGTGGATGGAGCTTTGGCAGAAGCTGTTCAAACCGCTGACTACCGAGGACATCAGTAACTTTGAGAAGGATTACATTGACTCCGATCTGGAAAAGCGCGACATTAAAATGGCCTATCTGGGTGGAAAAGGGTGCATTAACTACATGATGAATCATGTACCGTTTATGGGAGTGGAGGATGAGCCGCGCATCAAGAAGATTGTCGCCTCGATGATCGAATCTGAAGAGGTCCCAGAGTACAAGATATTCACCGAGGAACCGACGGCCAAGCGCAATAAACGCCACAAAAAATACGCACGGGAATCAGAAGAGGCTAAAGTCATAAAGGAGCGCATAGAGCGACGGCAGCAGAAGGACGCCGAGGCTGCACAGGAAGCTTCCAATGGCAATCTAGAACAAATGATTCTGGCGCGCAAAAATCAACGCGAGTCCAATTATAATTCCCTTATGGATCGTCTGCTAGAGAAATACGGTGGCGAAGATGATTCTGACTCTGTCGATTTTAGCGCCTTCGACAAGAAGAAAAAGCTGAAGAAGAAAACCTCATCCAGAAAGTCCGCTAAGATCAATGGTGTCAAGACTGGACGAGTGGAGAAATCCAAACCTTAGAGTAGCAGCCTCTTCTCCACTCCACTTCCCTTAGTTATAGTAATAGTAGTGTATTTATGTGTCTATTATTAAAAAGGTACTCTCTAAAAATCATAAACGTATTGAGTATTCAAAAAAGAAACCGTTTAGAATCTTCTGTAACTGAAGTCGGAAATTAACTTGTTGATATCAATATTGAATAAATCAAATGTAAGTTTAAACAAAGCAAATAAAAAACCAAACTATTTTACAATGATCTTATGTTGATAACCCCAAATCACTTTTTATAAATGAGTTTCTAGTATTAATACAAATCATATGTGCAAAAAATAATGTTAATAATAACTATAAACTGCACAATTTCAATAAAAAAAAAAAAATTGAAACTGTAAGTATACACAAATGTTTTTATTTAAAATATATTTTTTAAAAAATTCTATTACCAAAAATGTAGGTATTTTGGGAAAAATTAGTTTTACTCTTCTATATAATCTCCTTTCAATTCTATACATTTAATCTAGCGATGTTCGATTGCTTCGATCCCTTGTTTGTAGTACGGACCGTCAAAAAAGTAGAATCTAGCTCTGTTTTGATATTGGTTGGAGTTAAAACTTTCAAATGAAAATATTGTATCACATAACGATGGCCAGCTTTTTTCATTTCTGTGGATACACTAAACACGTTATCTAAAAATCACTACTACTCGAATAACAATAGACCGATTGTGGTCTAAATTGTTACGTACATGTTTTAAAATATGCGTTGTCGAACGCGCTAAGTTTTTTCGATCGAGAAGCGCTATCTATGCGTTAGTTCGGGTACTTCTGGGACGACCCTCGTATTTTACTTTAAACAGGTATTTAAAACAAAATACATTGCGCTACTTTGTTACCATCCAAGCGTTAATCGATTTGGTGCTGCCAACCCGTGCGAATTGTGTTAATACTAATTTTAGCCGATTACTACTTATCGACCAATTATCGTGAATAGTAAACAAAAAATCGTCGGAAATCGTTTCGTGAAAACAGGCTGAGAGTAATAGCGAAATAAGCGTTTGCTGCGATTTTCCCAATGGAAAGCATAAAGAAAATGCCGCTAAGTAAATGCCGCATCTGCCTGGGTGAATACAATGAAACTTCCATGCAAGCGCTCTTCACGGACGTTGCGGAATACGGTGTGGAGAATGACAGCCCCGCTGAGACAGAGGAGGAGGAGGAGAACGACAAGGATGCCGCCCCTAGACCGCGTTTGAATAGTGAAATTGAATTCTGTTGCGGCATCAGGGCAAGTCGTAATCTTTCTATATTTCCTTACCGCCATTTCATACTTCTTGTTCCTTCAGATTCGACAATCCCTCCAACTGCCATGCAAAGTGTGCGAACGTTGCTGCGAATTCGTGCGCATGTGGAAGAGCTTCCGGCAAATGTGTCTCAATTCACAGGTGTATTTGGAGATTACTTACTTGCCGGATGAGAAGCCTGATGAGTTGCTGAATGCCAGCGAGAGCACATATATGGAATATCTATATGGAACATTGCAGCTGCAAAGGCACAGCCAATACAGTCCACATGGGGAGCAGGAAGAGGAGGCTGAGGAGACGGAGGAGGATCAGCGCGAAATGGAAGGCGATTATATTGTTGACTTCGGTGATGAAGATTTTATGGCTGTCGGTGGTGCCGATGATGAAGATGAACACTCCAAACACAAGTTGAACGATATGATAACAGAACTGGAGGCATATGAAGATGATGCGGAAGATGATGAAGATGTTGGTGTTGAACATCTAGGAGAACCCGCAATTAAAGTTGATGCGAGTCTGTTGTATGCCGACGATAGTCAACTCGCAGAAGATACAGAAACACCACAGCCAGTCAAGGATGAGCAGGAAGATGATGTGTATGATGATTATACAATGGAAAACGAGGATTTCCTATCGCCCACACCATCGCCAGATCCCAAACCCAGCACGACTGTCAAACGCAAACCGGGTCGCCCTCGAAAACCAGACAACGAACTGAAAGCGAAGCGAAAGACCAAAAGCCACGAGCAGCCTTTGAAGGTGGATACGCACCACACAGATAGTGCAGCACCCAAGTATATGTGTAATCTCTGTGGCAATGTGTATCCCAAGAAGGCTGCATTCACTGCACACATGATGGCGCACACCGACTACAAGCCACATCAGTGCGAGTAAGTGCAGCACCATTTCCAAACCATGATTTTATTAACTGTATTTTCCTTGCAGAATTTGTTTCAAATCCTTTCGACAAATGGGAGAGCTGCGCGCTCACATACGACGACACACAGGCGAGAGACCCTACAAGTGTTTGTACTGCGATCGACATTTCTACGATCGCAGCGAGAAGGTTCGCCACGAACGTGTCCACACCAATACTCGGCCATATGAGTGCAAGGAATGCGGCAAAACCTTCACGCACACAGCCATCCTCAAAAACCACAGCCTGGTACACTCGGGCGAAAAGAATTTCAAGTTAGTTTTCTCAATTCTATTTCGTTATGAATTTTGACTAATATACTTAAACTTCTGCAGTTGCAGCATTTGCTCCAAGTCCTTCACACTTCTGCATCAGCTGAAGGCGCATCTACAGACTCTGACGCACAGAAGTAAAGAGGAGTATGCCATGAACAGCTCTTGCTGTTCATAAAGTATATCTTAAGTTAGCCTTACCATATAATAGACGATACATAAATAAAATTAATCATTTAATTATATTAAAATACTTTGATTGAAACAAGGTACAAGGCTTGTTGATGCAAGGAATCTAGCACTAAATTAAAGTACGTTGAATAAACCACAATGCAGTCATAGTCAGAGAGTAGATCCAAGGGTTATCCAATTATGAAATGCATTCTAAACTTGCTACCATGGGAGCAATTAGTATTACATTATATTTTGTTCTTAAGTGCTATTAACTGCTGGAGTAGTCACACTCGTCCTGATTGTACAGCATCACGCCCACCTCATAGCGATGCACGTGCGTCTTTTCGTGTGCCTTTAGCTGGTGTGGTAGACGAAAGCCTTTGTTGCATGTCAGACATTTGTGAGGCTTTTCCTTGGAGTGCGAAAGAAAATGCGCCTTTAGCGTGGAGGAAAGTGAGAAGTTCTTGCCACAGATATTACACGCATAGGGTCGCTCATTTGTGTGCATGCTAAAACAGTCCGAAAAAGGAAATTCAATTATAATACATCTATATTCCATAACGATCGCACTACGTACCGTTCATGCTTGCGATGTGTGCTGCGATCAGCAAATCTCCGACCGCAATGCGAACATTCGAAGGGCTTCTCCCCCGTATGGGTGCGCATGTGAGTGGTCAGGTTGCAGGCGGCATTGAAGCGCTTGGAGCATAGTCTATAAAGATTAAATACAGTATATATATACTTCAATATCAAGTATATCCGGGACTACACCTACTCGCACTCGTAGTTTCTTGTGTTTCCATGCGTGCGCATATGTGAGTTGAGCTGCGTTTGATTTGGAAACGAGTTGCCGCAGTATGAGCAGCTGTGCCGGGGAAACTGTGATGGTTCACAGGCGGCACCCAAGTCGATGTCATGCGAAACCCCACCAGCATCCTTAGCATCCAATACAGTCTGTGGGTAAATATCAACACCGGATCCCAATTTGTGCTCGTTTAGCAGTTTTTCATCAGGCTTAATGGTGGTGACAATATCATCGTAATCATCATTCTCAGCTAGTATGTATTCATCGGCCTCGTTATCTGTAGTTTCCTCTTCCTCGAGATTTAGTTTATCCACAACAAGTAGGTATGCTTCATTGTTCTTCTTAGGGAGTTCTAGTTCGTCTTTTGTCTCGTTTTCATCATATATTTCTGATATCTTGTGGTCTGACGACCGTCGTATGAGACTTTTCGTAGGATCTCTACTATATTGTTTAGTTTGTTCTAGACTTCGGACCGATATCAACTGCTTGCGTGTTCGTGCTTTGGTCGTTGTCTCCTTGGGCACATCTACCTCAGTCTTAAGACTCTGAAATGAGCTTCCTGTGGACATGGTGCGGCGCACCACATTCCTCAACTGTTCATCGGCTCGTTTGCAGCCCGTGAGAAATGTGTCGACCAAATGAAGATTCTCCACGCATGTCGTACATATTTGATCGGGCAAACCGTCTTCTGCCTGCACCTAATTTAAATAAAACAATGTTTTCATTCAAATTCATTGTAGAGTCGTAGAAATAAAACATACTTCAACACCAGCGTATTCCTGCAGTTGTTTCACTAGATTTGCATCATCAAACAAAGGCTGCAACTCGGTACTGCTGTCATTTGTGCACGTCCGACACATTGTCCACTTTATACAAATCTCCATTTTCAAAATATTTTAATTTTCAATACGAGGAAAATTAGAACACGAAAAATCAACAAACTCCTTTAAGCGCCACAACGATGTTTTCACTGGCTACTGCACCCTGCGGTATGTTTCAACTGTTCAAATATGCCTAAATTTGGTTTGGTTTGATAAAGTGTAGAACTTGTGTGACAGGTATTATATGTGAGCGATTGTTCAATTGATTTTATTGCTGAAACTTATATATTCTAATTCGAATCAAGCATAAAAAGGCTGAAATTGTGCTCATTTATTTCATAAACACACATTATTTGTTGCCATTCTCACAAAAGGCTTGCAAAGCTGCAATATACCAAAGTATACTAAATATACTTATTTACACATTTTAAACCCTTCGGTCACACTGCTCTACGGTCAAAAGAAAACTGAGAACAAGCTGCACAGAAATTTAAGACGCCTTATTATCATATTATTGTTGTTATTTTTATTGTTAAGAGTTTGACGGGCGAAATCAAAAGATGCCAGAATATATGATATGCCGAATATGCTTAACAGAAGACATGAACGCCGATACAATGACACCGCTCTTCGACGACCAGGACGTCCAATGTCCACTAGTCCATTTATTAGAGGAAATCGGAAGCATCAAGGTACTCCCACATAATAGTGAAAATAAATATATACCTGTCAACTCTTTGTTGCAACTTTTAAAACTTCAACACCTATGCAGGTGCCACCGCTCAAGGACATGCCCAGCCTTCTATGCTGCACCTGTGTGGGCAGCTTAACCAGCGCCTACAAATTCCGTGAAATGTGTCAGGAAAGCGAACGCACGTTTGCCAGCAGCGTTGTAAAGGTATTTCCTGAAGAAATTTTTAATTTCGCTGTAATTTTAATATTAATATTGAGGTATTTAAGGCTGAGCTGAAATTGGAACCCACCGACGAAGCGACACAACTGGAAAGCGATACCGTGGAATATATTTACGAGCCAACTAACGAGTTCATCGATGCCGATGAGGACATTGAATTCGATACAATGTTGGAGGAGCGCTTGGAGGACACCATCGAAGAGGCGGAGACTGACGAAATGCCCTATGAGGATTTCGATAGATCCAATGAGCTGGACGAGAAGAACATAATTCTTGGCAATGCCAGCGATGACAGTGATTATAATCCTAGTGAACGTCTGCGAAAGCCAAAGGTGCGTAAAACACGGCACAATAAACGTGGTCGGGGACGACCTCGCAATGCGCATTCGGTATTGAAGCATAGCCACTCCAAGGCGGGGGCTATCGCCAGTGCTGCTGTTGCAAACAAATCCAATGAGGAGACCTCCACGAACATAATGTGCGAAATATGCGGTAACATCTACTCAAAACGTGCCGCCCTCAACATTCACATGCGTCGCCACATGTCCGAGAAGCCTTTTGAATGCGAGTGAGTATTCAATTAGCTGTAGCTGCAGCTGTGGTAATTGCCAGTACTGGGGAAACAATAACTTATCTCTAATCACCTTTCTACAGTAATTGAAAAGTTTTAATTGCCTTTTTTTATGTCTTGCAGAATATGCGCAAAAACCTTTGCTGGTCCCTCAGAGCTTAATCGTCATATACGAGTGCACACTGGCGAGAAACCTTTTACTTGTAAATACTGCTCCCGCTCATTTGCAGATCGCAGTTCTAACATACGACACGAAAGGTACTGACCCCGAGAACGGGGTCAATGTAATCAATTACTTATATATTCATATTCTTTTAGAACCCACACGAACGAACGTCCATTTACCTGTGCAACCTGTGGCAAGTCCTTCTCCTATTCGAACGTTCTCAAGAATCATATGCTAACACATACGGGCGAAAAACCTTTCTTGTACGTTTAGTTAACGATTTTTAAGGATTTATACTAATGACGGCTTTCATCATTTCAGATGCATGCCCTGCAATAAGACATTTTCCCGCAAACATCAGCTGGAACAGCACATGGGAACAATGACCCATCAGCAAACTGTGAGAGCTCTGCAGAGCAACGATGCGACTCGTCACTCTGAGATATATTAGTCATTTCTAAACGCAATAAATTAATTTTAATATTAATATAAAACAACTTATTGTAAATAAAAAAGTACAAATTTATGTTATGAACTTGTTAAAGGAACATTTGGCCTCCTCTTCGTCCTTGACTGAGTAAACTTTTAAGCTGTGCCGCACGTTCCTTGAGCTTGTGCTTGCGGAAATTGAGATGGAGCATTCATATGATCCCGTCAGATGAACCAGACTTCACAGATGGGACAACTGTATATGAGAATTGAATTTACAAAGATTTCTATGCACAATTCAAAACTCATACGTACTTATGTATTATGCTATGCTTGCCCAGGAACTGTAGATGGGCTTGCCCCGCATGGCAGACTCGTAGGTGCGACTCTTTTTGTTGCCTGTGTTAACGGTGATTTCAGTAGCTGCAGGCATAGGGGGCTGTATAGTATCTGGATTCGAAACCTTCCACCTTACAGACAATCCGCAATGTTCTGATTCTGAATTTATAATATAATTTGTACACTTTCAAGACTAATTTGTGTTTTTGTGGCCACTAAAAAAATGTATCTGTAGTTTGAGCTGCCTTTTGTCAGTATCTTCTTCGGGAAGTGGGTCAGTTGATTTGCTTAAAACAAATGCGTTAGTTTTACGAGGACATATTTTAGAGCTCCAAAAACTAAATTCTATTATGCTGTTTGCATTTACAGTGTTTTTTCTTTAATTTACACAGGAATACACTTCTTCAAATTCACGGATTCGAAATATCAATAAAATTTTGCAGTTTGTTTGCTGCTTCCTCTTCCCCAAAGTGTATTCACACAAAACCTGTTCAGTGGATAGTCAGCTGTTTAGCAACAGCAATAGCTATTCACAACGAAGTGAAGTAGTTGCAATCAGCTGTTTACTTTTAAGCAGTCCCTAATTGAAGTTTGAAGAACTTTTGATGACTTAAAAGATAATGATTAAAAGCATCAGATCGAAATGACGTTACGGTGCCGTACTTGTGCAAGTGTTATTTACAATACGAATGCTAAGAATATCTTTGATACTGAAAACACGGAAATCCTTGAACATATTGAAATGGTAACTGGCATAGCGGTAAGTCAAAGATATATAAAATGAATATAAATAATATGAATAACATAAAATATTGTTAATGCAGCTAGAAAATCACAGCGACTTACCATCACATATTTGCGGTTGTTGCTTGCTAGACGTTAAGCGAGCTGTATTTCATATGAAAGTATTTCGAGAACGATGCATCAAGACTCAAGAAGAACTAATGGATCTTCAACACAATTCTGAAGATCTTGGCAATGAAACGTTTAAGCTGGTTGATGAAGTTCCCATTAAAATTTATAAAGACGATGATGATTTCAATGATATGGTAGAGGAGTTGTTTGTGTTTCAAGAGGATGTGAACGCAAATGATGCAGAAACAAATATTTTGGAAGAATCTGGTTTAGATGCAGATTCTTTGGCTGCAAAGGTACAAAATGAAATGCTTCAAATTTGTGAATATAGCAACGATAGCCTAGAGTCCGAAAAAGAGTTAAGCGAGCACTCAAACAATGATTCAATTGAGCAAGACAACTGCACTGACTTGGATAATGATGATCAGAGTAACTCTTCAAATCAATCAGTTGATATTCCAATCAAAACTGTTCAAACAAGAAATAAAACGATGTCACGTCCAAGTAGGGCGAAAACGAAACGGATCATTTCCAATGCAAGCTCGAAATCGCCTAAAGAGCAAGAGAAGAAAAGGAAAACCTACCGAAGCTGGAAGAATCTAACCGAAAAGGAGATTATCGAGCGAAAGCGACAACAGCGTCGTCGGGACTGTGTTTGTGATCAATGTGGGCGACATTTCTCAGACCAGAGTAATTTTAAACTGCATATGCTACGACACACTGGAATCAAGAACTTCAAATGTGGGGAATGTAGTAGAGCCTACTATACCGAACATTTACTGCAGCTTCATGACCGGATCGTTCATCGGGGTGAGCGCCCCTATGCATGCAAATACTGCGAGAAAACGTTTCACAACAGTACAACGCGTGTCATACATGAGCGGTACGATAACATTTACCATACGACTGATTATCTTAAGATTAAGATCTAATGTATACTAATCCTTGCAGAGCTCACACGAAGACACGACCGTATTCATGTGGATTATGCAAAAAAGCATTTATTTCTGCCTCTGGTCTAAAGCGACACGAGTTAATCCACAGTGGCGTTAGGGCTTTTCAGTACGTATTAGAATTCTTTATTATAATTTTCAAATTTACTAAAAGTTTATTTAATTTTCAGATGTACGGTTTGCGACAAAACATTTCAAAGAAACACTCATTTGAAGGCTCATTTACGATCAAAGCTGCATGCGTTGAAAGAAACAAATATGGACTTGTTAAATGAAATAGAATAAAAACTTTTATTAAATACATATATGTATTTCTGTTTTTTGTTTAATAGCAATGTTTACAGTCATATGTAAAGATTAATCAGTTATACAGATTCTACATCGGCGATCCCACTGCAATTGTATTTTCTAGTATATTTGCATACGTGGTATATTTTTCTACGTATTCTTACAATTGTTAAACGGTCACATTGACAGCAACTCTTGCGTTCGCAACTTGAGCAAGTCTTCGGTTTTTTTAATATCTGCATAAAATGGAAGATTATTGTCGTACTTGCGGCAAAATAGTCAATGCAGATAGTTGCATCAACATCTTCTCTACCCAGGATCGTCGCTTTTTGCAATGCTTGCGCACAATTACGAACTGCTGGGTGCATCAAACAGCTGAACAAAACATCCATGCAAAAACACTAATTATTATTTTGTTTAATACTGCAGGTGGAAAATGTTGCCGGTTTTCCCATGTACATGTGCGAGGACTGTCAGTCGCTGGTGAAGAAAATCAAATCCTTTCGCAAACGTTGCTCACGAATTGAAGCTTTTCTCAGTAAACGTAAACCAAAACTGAGTGCCGCAACTGAAATGCAGCTTGCAACGTTAAAGAGCAAGCCAAGCGCCGCCGACCCGCTGAGAATTGAGGAGCAGGAACTTGGTATTAAAAGGGAGCCAATAAGCGGACACCCGCTGGATAATCAAACTACTGAACTGCTACAGGAAAACGTGCCCGAACTTTTAGATGATGTTTATTACGAAGATCCGCCCGAATACGATGATTATGCTGCTCTGACCCCTGGCGCAGTTGTGGAAGTGCAGAACAAAGTTATTTCTACCTCCACCGCTTTTCCTCCCGCAAAGCCTCAAGTTATCACGAAGGAGAAAGACACCTTTGACACAAAGCAAAATAAAGTGGGCTCCCGCAAATACACTATGCGTGTGGGTAAACGAACCATGTACATCAAACTGACCGACGACAAGCAGCCGAAACGTATTGTGGATCGTGAGAGGCAATGGGCATCAGCTCGACCGTGTATCTGTGAGCACTGTGGTCGCCAGTTCAAGGACAGTAGCAATCTCAACGTGCACCTGTTGCGACACACGGGCACCAAGAACTACAAGTGCACGCAATGCAACGAAAAGTGCTATACACTTCATTTACTTCGACGCCATCAGCTCAAGCATACTGAGGGTCCATACGAGTGCACCTTCTGTGGCCTGCAATATAGCACTAAGAGTTCTCGTGTTAGGCACGAACGCGAGGCATGCAAGAAGGGACGAGCGCCAGAGTCGAAGACCGATGTCATCAAACGTGGTGAACGCACATTCCAGTAAGTTTAACTGTGTCTAGATAACAAATGTAATTTATTTATATTATTATATTGTAGCTGTGCCTCCTGTGATCTTTGGTTTTTGCGTGCCGGCAACTTGACGCAGCACATAAACTCATCCAATCACATCGCCAACGAACGTAGAAAAATAAGAAAATACAAAATGCAAGAGAACAATTCATTAAATGATGAGATAATGACATGATACATGTAAATTTGAGATAATCATTTAAAAAATAAAATGTAATGTAATTACATTACATTTTAAACATTTTATTTAAAACAATTTTTCCTGTCTCCCCGGATTAACTAGAGTCCTCGGCAGCTTCAGCCTTCTCTATCTTTTGTAAATTCTCTTTATGCATTTTACTAAACTGATGTGAATACAGATTGAACTTATAACGGAAAAAGGCATCACATACATCACATCTGTAAGAAAAAGGAATAGACTGCAATATATTTCAGTGCAGCTTATGTGCAAATTGTTACCTATAAGGACGTTCGCCAGTGTGAATTCGTTCATGTTCCTTCAGTTTGGTACGAGTATAGAATCCCTTCAAACAAATGTCACATTCGTAAGGACGTTTACTATCATGTCGCATTTCATGCTTCTTTTTTGCTTGTGGATCCGGAAATCTCATGTCGCAGAGTTTGCACTTAAAAGGTTTTACACCAATGTGGGCATTGATATGTCCATTTAATGCATATTTTGTTGCATAGCTTTTGTCACAATATCCACAATAATGACGCACATTTTCCTTTGGCCTTTGCTCCCCCGTCTCCTGGTTATCACCTCGCATGTCAAGCTTTTTATTCATCTTTGTCAGGTTCCTGTGTATCCGTGGCGTTGCGCCATGTACTTTTCTGCAATAGGAGATATAAATATATGTTATAATTTCATTAAATATAATATCGAATATATTCTTGACCTACTTTTCATGCAGATAACGTGTATTGGATGATCCATATGCCTTCGGACAGTAATTGCAGACAAAAGGGAGTTCGCCTTTGTGACGGACACGTATGTGAATATTTCTCATATAGGCATCATAAAACTGCTTGGGACATTCCGGACACTTATAGTTCTTGGTCTGTGTGTGCCTTAACATATGTATAGTTAGATTACATCTAACACGGAATTTAGCACCACACTGATCGCATACATGATTCAGCGGCAAGGCGCGGATCTGTTCGCGTCGTATTCGATTCTTTTCCTCTTTGGTGCGTTTCTCTCGTTTTGGTTTAGGTTCTGAGGAACTTCGTCGCTTTGGCTTTTTCTCCTTGCCTCGTATGACTGTTATCTTCCGTTCTTTAGGTCGTATTGTTCTATCATTACCCTTATATTCATTGAGTAGATCCTCATAGATTTGTGCACCCAATGCAATACTATTTGGATCTGCTGCTGCTGGGTGTAGTCCTTGGATAATTGGATTCGATCTTGCATGCGATAAAGACTCAACTACAGTTGTTTGACCACTCTCTGCATCTGCGGGAAATACGGATACAAAATCTTCCTTGTCTACACTTTTAACCATCTCAGATTCTTCGTCATCAGTTTGAATTGGTACGTCACCGCCGCCAGCGAGTTGCAGTTCAGTGCGTATACATGTTTCGCGAAATTCAATGGCAATGCGTAGGTTATCGACACAAGTTGGGCACATAAACTGATCATCTAGGCGTTGGATCTGAAATAAAAACGATGTTCATTATAATCTCACATGATTAGAGAACAAAAAACATTTCAAATTCACTGATAAGAGTCTAGAATATTGAGGATAACCAATAGAAATACTAACCCAAATTCCGGTTATAACTTCAATGTGATACAGCATGACCGCATTTTGTTCCTCACAAAGATCTTTGGCCTTTTCATCCATAACAAATTGTCGATTGCATGTGCGACATTTCCTTTGCTCATTTGGACTTTGAACTCTCTCCGCGACTTTCTCCTCCAGTTCTTCGGCCAAAGGATCATGCTCACTGGGCATCGGAGTAAATGGAACGAAGGCATTCCCAGTGGCGCTAACAAAATCGGGCACGGATACTATGCCAGTGTTACGCACAAATGATGGAGCAATCACAATGGCCCCATTGGCTTCGGCTTCCTCTCGCACTGCTGCTTCTTCGAGCAGTTCAGCTACAAGCTTCTGGTTCTTGTCTTTCTCTGAACGTTCTCGTTCAGCCTCGCTAATATTGTTTTTATTAATGCAAGGTACTGCGCCTGGCCGAAGAGTTCTCTTTGTACAGAGTCCTAAAGTCCCATTATAAAGATTGTTGTATATATTCTTTAATTGGATTGAATTGAAAATGTAAACAAACCCATTTGAAATTGTAATCCCCCTTGAATGTCCTCATCTTTGAAGTGCTCGTTGCAAATGACGCTCTTAAGGTAGGTTTTCTTTTGTTTATCTTTGTTGTTCTTTCGGCAAAATGAAATCCATTCTTTCAAAACATCTGGGTTCTTTGGAAAGCTAAAAAAACTGAATTGCTGCGAATGTTTTTGTTTCGCCTTAAATTTGTTAGCGCAGTTATGCACCGCGCACTTCATTTTTATAAAAATTTTCTTGTTTGTGACGTCGCCGAACAGACTTAATGCCAGGGCTGGCAAATATACATGAACTCCTCGTTAGTTAAACAATCGATAAGTGTACATTTTATCGATAGCTCTTTAGTCGGCGCATAAGTCAATTCAAACAAATTTTAAGAAAAGATAAAATACTTTTATTTACTACGAGTTAATATAAATTTCATCATCTAAATTAATAGTAGCCCTGTTTTGATGAGCCTTTGAGCGATAATGTGCCTTTAAAGTTGACTTACGATTGAAGAAAACATTGCAAATTTGACAACTAAATGAAGAGAAAGAATATTTACAATTCTGGGAATTACATTTATAAAGTTTATTACATACCAGAATGACTCCTCGCCGGTATGAACAACTGCATGTCTTTCCAAGCTACATTTCTTTGAAAAGGTTTTGTCGCACATTGAACAAGAGAACTCTGGCGGCTTAATATGCAGATCCAAATACTCTTTGTGGTTCCTACAAAATATGAAATTATCATAAATTCTAAATCATGTAATTCATTAGGACTACCTTTGATGTCGCAATCGTGTCATGCTATTTGCAAACCGATCGTCGCAGTATTTACATGCATAGGGTTTCTCCCCCATGTGCTGAATGCGGTTGTGCAAGTTAATTAAATGCTGTGAATAATCTTTGTACCCACATTCATCGCATTCGAACTTCTTTACACCCAAATGACGTTGAAGGTGTCGGTTTAAGTTCGCTTTATCATTGAATATCCTGCCGCACTGATCACAAAAATAAGTTTTTTTTCTTTTACTTGACGAAGTTTTTCCTTTTTTACTTGATTGGGATCCTCTGGCTTGCTTTGAAACTTTTGGGATTCTAGGACTAATCTCTTCATAACCATCCACTGTATTCTCAGACATGTCGCTTAAATCGTATTCTTCTGTCATTTCATTAAGATATTGAATTTTCAGATGTTGAATTTTCAGATGTCGATTAAATTTCATTGGATCTTTGAAATACCTGTCACACTCATCACAATAGAAAAGTTGTGATTGTCTTAACATTTTCATTTTAGATGATGGAATGCTTGTTTGTATATTTTGGTTAGTTTGTTGGGAATTATGTTTATTATTATTGGCAGGAACCACAATATATGGCAGTGTATCTGTAAATTTATATTCGTTTTCAGAACTATCTTCTACATCCTCATCTTCTATCGTGACTACATTACTGTCGCTCTCCAAAGGATCATCGTTGTCACTGTCGACGGATTCATTATCTAACGATTGTGGAAGTGTCTGGAATTTTATATCAGTCCCTTTCCGGCTCTGAACCATTAGAATCTCATTCATTTTTAAACATCGCTCTCTAAATTTGATAGCATGTTCCAAGTCCAATAAGCAGTAAGCGCAAATCTTTGCGGGCATGTTTAACTCTTCTGTTAACTGTATAATTTGACAAAGGTATTAATGAACATTAGTGCTCACTTCCTTTTCGAATGCTTACCAGAAGGCCTGTCAGCGCATGTATTTTCTGGAGTGTCGATTCATTTGAAAAAAGGTCTTTTGCGCTGAGACGATCAACCCGTTTGCCACAAGTACGACACAGTAATGCTACCGACATCTTCTAGTATTTGTTTATTGTTTACAAATTGTTGGATTTGTTTATAAGAATCGCTTGTACATATGTGTAACGAAGACTCAACAGGGCTGTTATTCTGTTTAGTAAACGTGTTAACTGTAAATGTGAATAGCAATATAAAATTGCGTTAGTGTGTGAATGTCGTCTAACGTCTTTGATATTTTAATGCTCGAATCGCTGATAACAATTTTGGTTCGTTCAAAGATAATTTATTTTCTTGAATTAAAACTTAATTTTATTAAATGAATCGCTTTTTGGCATTTACTAAAAACCAATAAGCATTAAAATACGACCTCAAAATAATTACATTCTATACATATATTTCTTCAATAATAGAATTTGCAAAATTAATTTCATCAACATCATTAATTTCATCTACAATGTCTAATTTGTTTTTGAGCGCTGTTGCTGCTTTCTTTTGGTGTTGCTTGGAACGATAATGAATCTTTAAATTTGTATTTCGGGGGAATCCAACGTCACACACATCACATCTAAAATTTAACACATATTAAATGTTTCAAAATTAATTTGAAATCTTACCGATAAGGTCGTTCACCAGTGTGAAGAAATTTGTGTTTATTTAAGCAAGATTTTGTGTAATATTTTTTTCCACAAAGTTTGCATGAATAAGACATTTTCCGTATGTGTTTTACCCTGAAGATTAGAGATTACAATAATAAGTTTAATTTTTAGTAAAGAGAATCGGCTTACCTTTCATGACGAGAACGGGCGGTGCTGGTAAAAAAGCGCTCTCCACAATATTTACAGACGTATGGCGTCTCTCCCTGATGCCTTACGCGAATATGTAAGTTTAACAAGTGCTGGGTAAAGTACTTCGCATCGCATTCCTTGCATTCGAAATCCTTGACACCGGAATGCCGTAATAAATGCACTTTTAAATTACTGGAATCGGTAAAGGATCTGCCGCATTTGTCGCAGACGAAAGTCTTATCTGTCGGTATACGCCTCCTTGTTCTAACGGCTTCACATTTTAAAGATTCATTTCTAACCAATTTAACAACTTTTGTTTCGCTTTCGTGGCTTTTTCTTCTCGTTTTAATATTAAAATTTTCAACGGACTTCTCATTTCTAAATGTATATGTAGGTAATTGCTGTATTGGTCTATTTCGATTAACATCGCCTTTAGTTATTTGTTTAATAGTTGGGACTCGTATTATATGATACGGTAATGCATTCTCACATTGCTGTTCACACTGAAAACTTGTTATTGGTTCTTTATCATTTAGTTGATCCAACGAAGGCGATTTCTCTGGCTTTTCATGAAGCAACAGTTTCTGTGTTTCAATACAACGCTCTCGAAATGACATGGAATGATTTAAGTCAGAATTACAACGGGAACAAATGTGGTTTGGCAGGTGCTCTTCGTCAATTAACTATAGGCGAAAAGAATACTTAAATATATCTTTCATATTTTTAAAATTATTGAGGCTCTTACACTGATTCCTGTTAACGTTTGTATATTACACAAAATCTCATAATTTTCCCGACTAAATAGAGTCCTGGCATTAAGATTGTAAATATTCTCACCACACGTTCTGCAGATTCTTATTGTTGACATTTTTATATATTATTTTTATTGCATTTATAAGATTTGTTGACAAAACAGGCTCGTACAAAGCTAAACTACATCTGATGCCTTACGTAGACATGTGAATGTCAGTGTGGACGCCTTAACCCCAGGCACTCGCACAATAGTTTTATTCCACAAAATAAGTTACGTATATATTAATGTTTTTTCCCGCTCATTTTAAATTTTTTGCTTCTCATTCCTATATAATAGATATGCTGTATAAGTGCATTTAAGCATCCAGATCTTCGATTATTGAGCCTGAAAAGACTGTGTCATCCGGAACCGTCATATCATTTATCACATTCAGTTGACTGTTCAACGCCTCGCTAGCCCTCTTCTGATGCTGCTTTGTGCGGAAGTGAATTCGTAGGCCTGGATTTCGCGGAAAAGCCACATTACACAAGTCACAACTAAAAAATTTAAATTTTAGTGATTATATAATAAAACTTAACAAATACATTTCTTTAGCTTACCGATACGGCCTAAGGCCAGTGTGAAGAAACTCGTGTTTATTTAAACATGACTTAGTTAGATATTTTTTACCACAAATTTTACATTCATATGCCCAATTTCTTATGTGGCGTACTCTGAAGGAAAATCAGAATTGGATTATATATCTCAAAATAGTGTTGGTATTCTTACTTTTCATGGCGAACCCGAGTACTGCCTGAATAGAAGCTCTGACCACAATATCTACACACAAAAGGTTTCTCTCCTTGATGTTTTACACGGATATGTAATTGTAATAAATATTTGGAATAGTGTTTAGCCCCACAATCTGTACATTCAAAATTCTTTTCGCCCTTATGGCGTAGAATATGTATATCCAAATTTCTAGGATTTGTAGATTGATGACCACAAAGGTCACAAATATAGATCTTTGGATCGCCAGGCTTAACGACAGACTTATCTTTCTTGTCGGATTCACTTGATGATATAGGTTCTTCAGGCGTCGTCCTCTCTGGGGTTTTTTTGTCTGGACTGGAAGGAACAGAACACTTTACGACATCTGTCTCATGTAATCCTGTTTCATCAGTTGCTCTTGATATATTTAATTCTTCAACTAGTGCGTTTGAAGGTTTTTTACATTTGCGTTGACCGAAACGAGACGATGTTTTTAAACTACTTGCTTCATGAAGTGTGATAGGGTCAGATTTGGCATTCGGTTCTTTTTTTGAGAATGCTTTAAGGGGAGTGGATCCGGGAGAGTAACTCGTTCGCTTATTACTTCTTTTATCCTCTGATAAATAAGCATTATGAACACGATTGCGAAGAAGCCGTTGCTGTTGATTGATAGGCCTCTGTATCTCTTTAATGGAATCATCTAACATTGGGTCTTTCGTTTCATTAACATTAATCTCTAGCTGAATATCATTGTTGCTTTTGTATATTAGCTGATTTAAAACCTCCCGGTCGTTTAGTGGGTCTTGCAACGTTGTTCTTGTTGCTGCTGTCACCTTTTCCACTTTGCGCTGCAAATATTTTTCGGTTGTTAAGCAGCGCTCTCGAAACGCTATTGAATGGTACAGCTCCAAATAGCAACAGGTGCATATATGTTTGGGAAAATCTTGATTATCAATTAACTATAATTAATAAAAGAGACACATGTTGCACTTCAAACAAATATCCTTTGTGAAACTAATGCATTCTACGCAGTCTCACCCGAATTCCAGTAAGAGTTTCAATGTTTGCCAGAATTTCATGTTCATCTTCTTCGAAGATATTTTTGGCATTTGGGTTAAAAATCTTTTCAGCACAAGTTCTACATCGAATAGACATTATGCTGATTTTTTAATCCAATGTATTTGTCTATAAGAGCCGACTGTTTTCATGAATAAGACAGGGTTGTTGTAATGTGAATGACAAAATCGTTACGTTGTAAGGTGAATACCATATTGCAACAATAGAAGATATATTTGAAAATCAAATGGTTGCATCGGGATTCATTATTTTATAATTTCCTTTATTAAAAACATCTTAATATGCGTAAATTATATTTTTAGTTTTATTTTATTCATCGATCTCTTCAATCATTGAATTTGGAAAGTCAAAATCTATTTCCTCTCCTTCGCTGACTGTATCAAGAACATCAAAGTCATTGTTCTCCAGTTGGTTTACTCTTCGTAGGTGGAACTTTGTGAGGTAATGGTTCTTCAAAGACGTGGCACCCTTGAATGTCTTTTTGCATGTATTGCAGCTGTTTAAGGCAAGTAATGCAATTTCATACTACGATTATAAATGTTATATAAAATGACTTACCTGTAAATCTCTTCTCCCGTTGTATGAAGAATCTTATGTTTATCCAAGCCAACTTTGCTGATGAAAGTTCTGCTGCACTGGTTACACTCGTATGGCAACTGATGTGCATGATATTTTCTAAAAGCCAGAACTAATTTAAGATTTATATATGAATAATAACAGTATAAATAAAATACCTTTCATGGCGACACCGACTGGGACTGTTACGAAAACCCATGCCACAATATTTGCACACAAAAGGCTTCTCCCCTTTGTGATGGACACGAACATGCAGCATCAACAGAGGTCGGGTAAAAAATTTACGCCCACAGTCGTTACATTCAAACTTTTTCACACCTGAGTGCCGTAACGCATGATCCTTCATATTACTTAAATCGCGAAATGACCAACCGCATTGATCACATACGTATTTCTTCTCAAGAGGTGTTATCCGTGGTTTCCTAGACGTTGAATTTTCCCTGGAAACTTTCCCACTGAGAGTAGTTTGTTGAAAGTTTGGTTGAGGCTTTGACCTTACAATTGGCTTGGCTGGTTTTAGAGCTATTGAAATGGCTGGTTGAATTTCCACAAATCTTGAGGTTGAGCATGGATGCGAGGATACTGTTATTGGTGACCTTTTATGTTGGTTTTCTTTTGGATCATGGTAACGCATAATCCGTACTCGAGGCGACATATGACTTTGTTTTTGTTTTATTTTTGGTTTAATTTCCTTTTGTGGCTCTTCATTTATATCTTCAGTGTAATCAATAGGCTCTTTTACTTCCCTCATTTCAAAACTTGGGTTTCTTCTATTAAATGGATCCGTTTGCCGATATTTGTCGGATACAGTTTGCTTTCTCGAATGGACAAGGGATTTTATATCCCTTAATTGTTTGTGAGTTTCTAAACAGCGATCTCGAAAAGCTATGGCATGGTTCAAATCCAGATAGCAGGCGGAGCAAATGTGGCTGGGGAGGTGCAAATAATGGCATAACTGAAAATTATAATATGTTAGATTCCTTAAAATTCTTTAAATCATACAGTTGATGTGCAGTCGCTCACCGTGATACCTGTAAGAGCTTCGATGTTATGTCGAATGTCTTCGTTTTCATGTTTGAAGATATTTCTGGGATTTATATTGTAAATTGGTTCGCTACAAGTTCTACAGTGAATAGACATAGTAATTATTAGTTGTTTGCTGATTTGTTTACAGAATCCACAATATAAACTTTTACAGTGAGTAGATATTGTCTAAATTGAAAATGAACTAAAATTGCCACGAAAATATTTACTCGGTAAAAGTCTTTAAAACTAATATAAATCTTATTATGAACACAAACCGAATTATACACTTTTTATGAAAATATTGTACGTAACATTAATAATATAGTCATAGATATAAATAATATAAATTATCCTCAGTAACAAATATAGTTTGAATAAAAGTGTGCACCTATGAATTTGAGTGACAAAAGTTGTAACAGCTGTAACAAATTGGCATTCAGCCCGAATGTAACAACAATTCACTGAAAATAACCAAGTGTGATACATGTTTTGTTTACCAAAATAACAAGATATGGAAGACATCCGAAATCTTTGCCGCACTTGCGGTTTAACAATAAATGAAGAACACGACATAAAGCTCTTTGAAAAATCAAATTATGCTTTAGTAACCTTGATTGAAGACATCACAGATATGTGGGTAAGTTTCTGTATAACACTATGTATCAAGAAATTTAATGAATTTCTCTATTGAAAAATATTCTTAGCTTGAATTTGACTGTAATTTATCGGAGTGTATTTGCATTGACTGCAAAATTCTGTTGGATCAAGTCCTAAAATTTCGAGACTCTTGCCTAAACACTCATAAGAAACTGGTGGAGGCGAGAAAAAAACATATAAGAAAAAGCGAAACAGAACAGAACAATTTGCATAACGAATCTGTGGTCCCTAACAAGGAGGAGAGTGTAGATGCGTTAGAAATAGAAAATTTAGTAGAATATGTCAGCTATTCAGATACCCAATTATCTGAAAATATATCAAATGAAGAGGAGAGTACTCAAGAAGCTGCGCCAAAGAAAACTTGTTACAGCGAAAAGAAAAGAAATAAAACTGCAAAGAATCCCGGAAAAAATTGGGTTTGTGAACAGTGTGGAGGAGTTTTTAAATGCTCTACCTATTTAAAATTGCATTTGCTGCGGCATACAGGCAACAAAGAATTTGAATGTGACATTTGCAAACGCCGATATTATACACAGAATGAAATGTTAAGACACAAAATATTGCACTCTAATGCAAGACCTTACGCCTGTCGATATTGTGATAAAACCTTTCGCGGCACTAGTAGCAAGGCAGTTCACGAAAGGTGAGCTTCACTTAGAATATTTTATTTATATTTCTACATTATATATGTATATCTCAATTTGCAGAACTCATACAAATGAACGACCTTTCGCTTGTAAGTTTTGTGAGAAGACTTTCAGATCAACATCCGTTCGGAAAATGCACGAACGGGTACACGTTAATAACCGAAAATATTAGTAAGTATGTTATAATTTTAGAAAAATATTTTTAAAAGATTTGTCTCCTAGTTGTGAACCCTGTAACCAATGGTTCTTGCGCTCCTCTCACTTGTCGCTCCATCAACGAACCAAAATGCACAAAAGAAATGTACCACCAGTTGAATGAGTTTGCATATGTGTTGTTTTGTTTCCAAATTAAAAAACGTTTACACGTGACTATCAACACAAAGACCAGCTGTGTAGCTTGTGTGAATGGCAAATTTGTTTTTATGAGTATTTTCATGAAGGGGCGTACGCTGATCAGATGGCGAAAAATATCAAATAATGTAAATAAAAAAAGTGCGGTAAGTATAAATTTGACTTTGAATGTTTTTAGAAACTTTTCTAATATATATTATAAACAATATATAAAAAACATATAGACAGAGGAACGTTTACCCTTGCCACTACAAAGTGGAATCATTTCGGATATCAATTGAAAAATAAATTGAAAACAAGACAGTATGAACGCAACTAATAATGCAAATCGCAAAAAAACGTTACGGTTTGAGAAGGATGACAGGATGCGGCTAATAGATGCAGTCAGGACCAGACGGCTGCTCTGGGACAAGACACACAGTGAGCATAGCGATTTCGTGAGGGTTAAGTTAGCCTGGCAATCAGTGGGTCAGCAGTTGGACAGAGATCGTAAGTAGTGTAATTGAGTTAATTGCTGTCTGTTGTCACTAATGTTCTCCACCGCAAAGCAAATGAGTGTAAGGTGGCTTGGCGATCATTGCGACAGAGCTATCGTTATCACTGTAAGGTGGCGTACAACCGCTTTAAATCTGACGAAAATGATGATGACGGCGAAATAGATCCATTAGAAACACCTGACATTCAATGGGAGTTTGCCAATGCTATGGCTTTCTTACAGGAATTATCCAAGAAAAGGTAGAATGTTTAAATTAAACGCAGCGGAACGGATTCTAATTAAATAATTTGTAGGACGCAGCTGGAACCATTAAATGATACGACTAACGCAAGTGCAGTGACAGACGATTACACTGATGCGGAATACTTGGAAATTATTGAGTTCGATGACAATGATGCTGACATTATCGACGAAGATTTTGAAGAAGTAACCATAAAATGATCCAAGGATTCGTACCGTTCATACTTTCAATTTATACTTTCTTTTTAGAATGATAAGCAACAAATAAATGTACTAAGGGAGGTATTATGCAGAACATGTGCTCAACCATCAGATGCTGCAACATCACAGAATTTATTTCAGTCTGATAATTACTTGATTCTGGAGCAGATTACGATGTTGACAGAACTTGTTGTAAGTTGTATATTTCTTTTCACTTGGTATTATTTAAATTTAATCAATTTTATCGAAAATACACAGCTAAAACCAGAGGAGGATCTTTCAAATTTCATCTGCGAACTCTGTCTACAAAAACTAGAGATCGCTGTTGAATTTCGTAGAGTTTGCCTTGAGGCACAAACACAGGGCATGATACAAGTACAAAGGAAAGAAGAACAAGAGGATGTGATGTACTTCAGCACGGATGAGAGAAACGACTCAAGTCTTATCGACGGAAGTGTCCAAGAAGATCGACTCGAAGACGTTGATCACTCAGATAATGACGACCATTGTGAGGATTCTAATCAAGATTATGAAGATCTTGATGTACAATTATTAGCAACACCATCACCAAAGAGTCGAACTATTAAACCAAAAGATCAGACAAGGCAAAAATATCAATGCCATCAGTGTGGATTGACATTTACAAGTCAAGATCTGCTCAAGATGCACATGCATGAGATACACGAAACGCAGCTTCATACAAGGTATTCAAATGCAACATATGGCAATTAAAACTTCGCAGATTGTACATTTTTTGGTTACAGATTTGTGTGCAGGCATTGTGGACACGACTTCAAGTACTCAGAGCCACTTGTTGAGCACCTAAAGAGCATTGGAGCTAAATTTGATTATATGTGCGAGGATTGTGGCCAAAAGTTTTACAGCAGGCATTTTCTACTAAAACATAAGAGACGCGTACATGGTCAGGCAGTTGAATATATTTGCCACATTTGTGGCAAGAACTTCACCACGAGTTTTAATCTACGCAATCACATCGTAAGACACGGGGGCACGCGACCTCATAAGTGCAAACTGTGCAAGGCGGCCTTCTGCACCAAAGCCGAGTTGAATGGCCACAAGCGCACGCACGATAATGTGCGTCCATATCCATGTCGATATGGCTGTGGTAAATCCTTTCGGCACTGCAGCAATCGCAGTTGTCACGAGAGGTATGACAACTGCCTAAATGCATATTCAAACCTCATAATATAATTTCAACTATTCTACACAGAGTACACATGGATAGAAGCTTGCGACCTTTTCAATGTGAATATTGCGACAAATCTTTTGTTACCCAAGGCGATTGCAGATCACATCAAATGGTGCATACTATGAGTCGTAATTTTAGGTAACTAAGATAACCTTAACTTAAATAAATCTTGTATTAATTTTCTCCACTTATAGCTGTGAAGTTTGCGAACAAAGCTTTAAGCTACAGAAACATTATCAGCAGCATCTGTTAACAAAGTCACATAAAAGGGCCGAGGCTCGCGGATCAACGATCAATGAGAATGATACAGAAACATATTAATTATAATACTTTGAATAGATGAACTTAATGTACCTTTTGATTTAAATAAAAAAAATGAATCAATCATAAATTTCAAATGTTTAATTTAAAGAAATCAATGAAAATATAAGATGTTGGATGTTGTATAAAGTTAATCATTGTGTTTGTTGAATTGTTGTCGTCGTCTTGGCTCCTCCTTTATGCTAAATGTATACATTGAGCGCTAACCCAGCTCTGGCGTTTAGAACAGTCTGATGTCGGTCACAATCTTCTCATTATCGTAAATCTCCTTGGCATAGCACAGATTGGGATAGTCGAAGGCGGCACCATAGCGGTTCTTGCAGCCCGAGGTAGCCTTATCTCCGGGAGTGTACACTGGCTGGCCGATAACGTTTGAGGTGGCAAAGTTGCAGGTGAGCACAAAGTGGTTGTAGTAATCGCGACTGAAACGCACGGCAGCGCATCCCAAATGGCTGTTCTTCTCGGCCACGGCAATGGTAAATTTGGCGATATTCTTGTTGGGCAACTCCTCGGGGAAACTAGCCAAAATTTCTGGAGAAGAATTGGCACGTTCAGCAAACCAGTTTTCGATCTGTTCCTTGATGATCTCAGCATCTGTATATTCAGACTCAGCGCCACTGTAACTGAAGATGGCATTGTTTTGTCCAGCGTAGGCGAAGCGTTCAGTGCTACGGCACTTATCAGGCAGGGACTGGCAGGTTTTCACATTGAACAAGGCCAAATGAGCAAGCTCATCGCACCACGACATCTTGGCCATGCGAGTAGCCTTGGGTAATCCTTCTATGCGACCACCGGCAACATTGTTGCGCAACTCGTTAAACAGACTGAGAATGGACTTCTGATGAGGCTCAATCTTCACCTCTCGCACATCCTTGGGGCATTCCTCGCTAAAGTTCTGCAACGATAAACACCATAAATGGTATATATCCCCAGATATAAGCAATAGGACTCACTCCTTTGTTGTTGCATGCAATGTGCTTGTCCAGACAAGTGGGCAGAGCACAGTAATCCACTGCACTGGCCAGGCCAGTTAGAGTAGCCAAAACTAGGAACACTTGCATGATGCTAACTGTTACAATATTCACTGCAAACTGATTTTGTCACTGTCCAGTCGAGGCTTTTTATACAGCCAGAAGTGAGGTATATGTTTTTACAGATGTTTCTAAGGAACATCTGGTTATTATTGTATATACTGCTGTAAACTAATCCGCCATCAGGTTGGACTTAATCACACTGTAAACAGAATAACGCACTTCCTTACACTTCAAGGAATTTTTTGCAACTGATCTTAATATTTAATGCGGTGGTTGTACAAAACTGCGTTGGTTACTTACATAAGATATCTACTTCTTAATACGTCGTGTTCATGCTAGTGCTTGAATACACACATTGTACAATTGAAAATATAGAATATCAAATTTTCAAAGTAAATGCAGGGATCGAATGATCTTCAAATTCTCTGGTGTCGGGCTCGTACGCATTTGAACTATTAACCAGAAGAAAGAAAGTCTAACTTCGGCATGTCGAATGCTCTATACCCCTAGAGAAAAACATATATAGTAAATTTGGTTACAATATCTTAACAAATAACAAAAATCCGGCGATAGTTTGTATGGCAGCTATACGATATATCGATCCAATCCGGGTCGTTCCAACTTATTTAAAGCGTTAAAGATGGCTCCAATACTATGGGACTAGTTTGCATAGCAACAGACTGACACCCGAACAGACGGACAGGGCTAGTGCGATCCCACTGCTGAAGGTGATACTGAACATATATACTTTATGGGGTCAGAGATGTCTCCTAAGGTGCGTTGCTAAAAATAATACCCTCTGCAAAGGTATAAAAACGTGGAAAAGTTGGATACCATTCAATTCCTCCTTTTCGGTCAAGTTTCCTTGCCTATGACCTAATGTCATGATATGTATTCATAACATACATTCGATTTCTGTCCAGTGGCGTTGCAGCTGCCCCCCTGATCTACTATGGCGACGGCCTTGATTGTTTGTACAGTCATGAAAAGCATTTAATATTTAATTACTAAAATATCAAATTATCAACGTAAATGAAAGGCTCGTAGGATCTTAAAATATATATGTATTTGTATAAGGAATATGTCGCCCTTGCCATTGGTGGCGCCAGCGCCACTGGCAATATATGAGGTAACACCCAGTTTGGTGGCCAGTGCCAAGACAGTCGCTCGACCATCGGTGCTCTTTCCTACGATCAGCACATTGGGATCAACCTCTAAAACGCATACCAGCTTGCCCATTACTTCTGTTTTGTGCAGACGAATGACTTACTTATTGGTGGCCTTCAGGGCAGGCTCATTCAGCTGACGATTCACTCTGACCTACTGATTGATACTTTGAATACATGCACTTCATCTACTTTTTTATTTTCATAAAAATAACTTGAGGCAATCATCAATTTCAAATGTTGGTTTAATGAAATCAAAGAAAATATAGGATTTTTAATACACATAAGTTTGTTGTATAAAGTTAATCATTTTGTTTGTTGAATTGTTGGCGTTGTCGTCTTGTATATATATGAGTGTTAAACCAGGTCTGTCGCTTAGAACAGTCTGATGTCGGTCACAATCTTCTCATTATCGTAAATTTCCTTGGCATAGCACAGATTGGGATAGTCGAAGGCGGCACCATAGCGGTTCTTGCAGCCCGAGGTAGCCTTATCTCCGGGAGTGTACACTGGCTGGCCGATAACGTTTGAGGTGGCAAAGTTGCAGGTGAGCACAAAGTGGTTGTAGTAATCGCGACTGAAACGCACGGCAGCGCATCCCAAATGGCTGTTCTTCTCGGCCACGGCAATGGTAAATTTGGCGATATTCTTGTTGGGCAACTCCTCGGGGAAACTAGCCAAAATTTCTGGAGAAGAATTGGCACGTTCAGCAAACCAGTTTTCGATCTGTTCCTTGATGATCTCAGCATCTGTATATTCAGACTCAGCGCCACTGTAACTGAAGATGGCATTGTTCTGTCCAGCGTAGGCGAAGCGTTCAGTGCTACGGCACTTATCAGGCAGGGACTGGCAGGTTTTCACATTGAACAGGGCCAAATGAGCAAGCTCATCGCACCACGACATCTTGGCCATGCGAGTAGCCTTGGGTAATCCTTCTATGCGACCACCGGCAACGTTGTTGCGCAACTCGTTAAACAGACTGAGAATTGACTTCTGATGTGGCTCAATCTTCACCTCTCGCACATCCTTGGGGCATTCCTCGCTAAAGTTCTGCAACGATAAACACCATAAATGGTATATATCCCTAGATATAAGCAATAGGACTCACTCCTTTGTTGTTGCATGCAATGTGCTTGTCCAGACAAGTGGGCAGAGCACAGTAATCCACTGCACTGGCCAGGCCAGTTAGAGTAGCCAAAACTAGGAACACTTGCATGATGCTAACTGTTACAATATTCACTGCAAACTGATTTTGTCACTGTCCAGTCGAGGCTTTTTATACAGCCAGGAGTGAAGGTAAGTGTTATTACAGATGTTTCTAAGGAACATCTGGTTACTATTGTATATATTGCTGAAAAATGATCCGCCATCAGGTTGGACTTAACTTAATCACACATTGTTTGTACAATCATGAAAAGCATTCAATATTTAATTACTAAAATATCAAATTATCAACGTAAATGCAAGGTTTGTAGGATCTTATAATATATATGTGTATAAGGAATACGTGCTACTAATGATCTCCGTCTCCCTTGCCATTGGTGGCGCCAGCGCCACTGGCAATATATGAGGTAACATCCAGTTTGGTGGCCAGTGCCAAGACAGTATCTCGACCATCGCTGCTCTTTCCTACGATCAGCACACTGGGATCAACCTCTAATACGCGTGCCAGCTTGCCCAGTACTTCTGTCTCTTGCAGACGAATGACTTTCTTATTGGTGGCCTTCAGGGCAGGCTCATTCAGCTGACGATTCATGCTGACCAGCTGATTGATGAGCGTGTCCTGACTCACTACGCCTAATACGTTTCTGAAAATGGATGTTAAATGTAAAAAAAATGTGGCAGATTGGGTGTGTCACAGGCAACTTACCCATTTGTCTGATCAACCATTGGCAGATGCTCAACGCGATGCTTCTTCATTGTTGCAATGGCATCGCTGACACTTGAATCCGAATCAAGAATAGCTGCTGGCTTTGGCAGTTTCAGTTGCGATATGGGCACATTCCACCACCAGTGACCGTGCTCGTTCACGGGCTGCTTGAAGCCACGTGCCTCCATCCAATTGTCCGATACGAACTTGGTCATATAATTGCGAATGCCGTCGGGTAGAATGACCACACATCGTTGGCCAGCTTTCAGGGTACGTGCATATTGGAGCGCTGCTTGCATAGCGCCACCGCTAGATCCACCGCAGAGCAAACCCTCTTCGGCATTAAGGCGCCGACTCATGGGGAAACAGTCAGCATCATAGATCTTGGTCCACTCATCGACAACGGAGTGATCAAAAACGGTGGGATCGAAGTCATAGCCAATTCCTTCAACTTCGTAGGACTGTACATCAGTCTTGTTAAGCTCCTTTGGTCGTGCAAGCACAGAACCATAGGGATCCACGCCCACAATTTTGCAATTTGGAGCCTGTTCCTTGATCTTGCGGCCAATACCACTAATGGTTCCCGCCGTGCCGGCTGTAACCACAACCATATCTACTTTATTATCTAGCTGCCAGAGTATTTCCGCTGCTGTTCCATCATAATGCGCCAATGGATTTCCCGCATTGCGATATTGATCCAGTACAATTGAGTTGGGTGTTTGACGTTGCAGCTCTTGTGCCACATAGATTAGTCCCTCCGGCGAGTCATAGGCTGCTTCGGTGGGTGTACGTATGATTTTAGCTCCCAATGCACGCAGTGCGTACACCTTCTCATTGGACATCTTCTCGGGCATAACAATGATGCACTTATAGCCCTTAACGGCACTGGCCATGGCCAGCCCGATGCCTGTATTGCCAGATGTCGGCTCTATGATGGTGTCGCCTGGCTTCAGTAGTCCCTTCTCCTCGGCATCCTGCACCATGCGATAACCGATACGATCCTTGACCGAACCACCAGGATTTAGGAACTCGCATTTTGCATCTGAGCAGAGAAGAAGACAATGAAATGAATTAACTAGAATTGGTATATTAAAGTTCAATCACAACTTACACATCTCGCACTGAATGCCCTCCTTTGCGGGTATATTATTGAGTTTGACAAGAGGCGTACAGCCAATCACCTCAAGAATGTTGGGAGTAATCAGTTGTCGATGCGCAATGGGACGTTGTGTATGTGGCGTTTGCTCCTTGGTGCCCAGATGCCACTTGCATTTTGATGGCTTGCCAGGATCGATGAAATCCGCTGGTCGTTCATAGGTCTTGCTCGATGACATCGCTGCGAATTAGTTAAGAGACTGAGTATGAATTAATATGCAACGCGCGCTAATCGTGCAGTTCCGCTGCCAGTTCGTAGTTGAATGATTGTCATTGTCGTCTTGTTTTTCTGTTCTCACCATCTGGTCGCTTGTCAGGGGTCAGCGAAGTCCTCGCCTTATCAAGTCTCTCTATTATTTTCTATTGATTTCATTTTTTTACTATCTCATTATAGTTCTTTATTCTTTGTGAAATTCTAATTTGGACTTATAATTACGTGTAAGCCGTCCTGTACTGACGACACAGGCACAGTAGTTACCATGTCATGTCGCTTGAGCTATGTCATTGTCTTATCTACAAGTCAGCTTAGTAGTTGATGATTTCCTCCTCTATGAATTGACAATAATTCAAGGCAATTTCTTATCAGTTATCAGAATTTCACATCGCTTATTTAAAGAAAGTGTTTTTATAATTAACAATTGCTCAAACGTGTTCGCTTGCCGGCAAATGCTGCGTCAATGTAAATAAATCTGTTTGTACATATGGTCATGTGTTTGTGTGTACGTGCGTATGATTGTACCAGATAGTATGCGTATTCTAACACTAATACACTCACGTCTAAACTAACGACACTATTCACTTTCATATACACGTAAACACTCATACACCCACACACCATGAAACACCTTAAGATAACTACAATATATTCTGGCACCTGATCGGAAATAAATATTTTATAACCACTTTTAAATTACAAATAAAGATACGTTTGTTTGTTTTCACTTCTGTATGTTTGCACTTCCCCTCTTACAACTTGTTCGCAATCATACCTGTAATTTATGTGATTATCTAAGTAAACGATAATAAAGAAGGTTGCTTCAAGCACTTTAAGTATGTTGCCGCTCGCACAGTCAAAAAACAACTAAATCACAATGTTCGGTTAGATGCGGCGAGAATACACGTGTCGATAGCGCGACTATTGTTTCTCCAAATAGAAACACTAAGCATACATGTATGTTTGTATATATTATAATATACATATGTACATTCATACAAATTTTCGTATTCACAAGTATATGTTAATAGAATTACCATATGCATGTACGTTTATAGCTATTTATGTACATACATACATATGTGTGCATGTCCCCCCAAAGAGCTCAGAAAGAGTGCTGCAAAAGGTGAGTGTTGTTAAACTCTCTCGTTGGAGTTGCTTGGCTTCGTCAATACATCCATACATACATGCACGTACATACATACATTGTGCGTTTGTGCGTTCTAATCAGACTTATCCGGACAAAAAAAAGGGGATCGTGTCTTGGAAAATAGAGCTCTGTTCACAAAAAAAAAAGCACTTTTTCCATTTTTGATTCTAATGGCTCCAAAGTTCTGAGAGCGTTTTCAGTTTCCATAATTTGTTAAGATTAAAAACGTTTGAAACGCTTTATGACAAGAGTTGGGCCGGCAAAATAAATGTTTTTAACAGTTCACTGTAAACATATCCATTGCATACTTTCGAGTCGAATGTAGCTCATTCACGAACCATCTCGAACATTCTCTACTTTTCTGTGGTTGAGTCTCGAATATTCCACCACACCGGCCAGAAGTATAAATAGCCGCGCAATTTTCCACCTCACCACAGTTCATAACGAGCAAGCAACGTGAAAGCAACACAAGCAAAGAAACTAAAAGCTGAACAAGCTAACGGTCATTTCAAAGAATTATCACAAGTTTAAATTTATAAATAAATATTATATAATTAACAGTAAAAAGCGATAAAAGTAAAGTAAAGTAAAGTATTCAACGCGAATACACACAGTATTTAAAAGAAGACAATATCATCGTCGGAAAAGCAAAAAGTAAAGCTAAAAAAATGCCAGCCATTGGTATCGACTTGGGCACCACCTACTCGTGCGTTGGTGTCTTCCAGCACGGCAAGGTGGAAATAATTGCCAACGACCAGGGCAACCGGACTACTCCCAGCTATGTGGCGTTTACAGATTCGGAACGTTTGATCGGAGACGCTGCCAAGAACCAAGTGGCGATGAATCCAAAGAACAGTGTGTTTGATGCCAAACGTCTGATTGGACGCAAGTTTGATGACCCCAAGATACAAGAGGACATGAAGCACTGGCCCTTCAAGGTAGTCAACGATTGCGGCAAGCCAAAGATGAGTGTAGAGTTTAAGGGCGAGGAGAAGCGATTCGCCCCTGAGGAGATCAGTTCCATGGTGCTGATAAAGATGAAGGAGACAGCCGAGGCGTACCTGGGCACCACCATCAGAGATGCTGTCATCACAGTTCCTGCTTACTTTAATGACTCACAGCGACAAGCAACCAAAGATGCCGGTGCCATTGCTGGGCTGAATGTGCTAAGGATCATCAATGAGCCCACGGCAGCGGCTCTGGCTTATGGGCTGGACAAGAATCTGAAGGGCGAACGCAACGTGCTCATATTTGATTTGGGCGGAGGCACATTTGATGTCTCTATTCTGACCATTGACGAGGGATCACTGTTCGAGGTACGGGCTACAGCTGGAGACACTCACTTGGGTGGCGAGGACTTCGACAACAGGCTGGTTAACCATTTTGCGGACGAGTTCAAGCGCAAGTTCAAGAAGGACTTGAGATCGAATCCACGAGCACTTCGCCGTTTGCGGACGGCAGCGGAGCGGGCGAAGCGCACACTCTCCTCAAGCAGTGAAGCATCAATTGAGATTGATGCACTCTTTGAGGGTAATGACTTCTATACCAAAATAAGTCGTGCACGCTTTGAAGAGCTCTGTGGAGATCTGTTCCGGAATACACTACAGCCTGTGGAGAAAGCTTTGAATGATGCCAAGATGGACAAGAGCCAGATTCATGACATCGTGCTCGTAGGCGGTTCCACGCGTATTCCCAAAGTTCAGAGCCTGCTGCAGAACTTCTTTTCCGGCAAGAGCCTCAACCTATCCATCAATCCGGACGAAGCGGTGGCCTATGGTGCCGCTATTCAAGCTGCAATCCTGTCGGGAGACGAGAGTAGCCAGATAAAAGATGTGCTGCTGGTAGATGTTGCGCCACTCTCGCTGGGAATAGAGACAGCTGGTGGAGTGATGACCAAGCTGATTGAGCGTAACAGTCGCATACCTTGCAAACAGTCGAAGACATTCACAACGTACGCAGATAACCAACCTGCCGTAACAATCCAGGTGTTTGAAGGCGAACGTGCGCTGACCAAGGACAACAACGTGCTGGGAACTTTCAATTTGACTGGCATTCCACCAGCCCCTCGCGGTGTGCCGAAAGTGGATGTCACTTTCGACTTGGATGCCAATGGCATTCTCAATGTGACAGCCAAGGAGTTGGGCACAGGCAACGCAAAGAATATTACAATCAAGAACGACAAGGGTCGTCTCTCGCAGGCTGATATTGATCGCATGTTGAACGAAGCTGAGAAGTATGCCGAGGAGGATGAAAAACACCGCCAGCGAATCGCAGCCCGCAACCAACTGGAGACCTATGTCTTTGGTGTGAAAGAGGCCACTGATCACGCTGGTGACAAGATAAGTCAGTCGGATCGAAGCACTGTACTTGAGAAGTGCAACGAGACCATCAAGTGGCTCGATAGCAATACGACAGCGGAGAAGGAAGAGTACGAGTACAAGCTGCAGGAGCTGACAAAGTTGTGCAGTCCAGTCATGACAAAGATGCACCAACAAGGAACGGCAGCTGGCAATGGTCCTCAGGCCTCCAACAGCAATCAACAATCAGGCGGCAACTACAGTGGGCCCACGGTCGAGGAGGTGGACTAAATGCGATAGTCATACAGAACTAAAATAACAATCTTAATAGTATTACTTATACATGTATTTATTCGTTATACGAGTATTGGATCTCACAACCAAATATTGTTAAAACTTTTAGAATATGTGACAGTTTAAATTAATAAACCAAAGAATATATAAATTGAAAACACTTGTTATTTATTTACAATCCCCGCTTTCATTCATTCTCTTGTGCCAATCACTCCAGGAACCTTCGTAGACCCAAACATTTTTGTAACCAAGAGATGTGGCATCCTCTGCTGATTGCTGAGCACGTTTACCTGAGTGGCAGGTGAATATCAGTTGAGTGCATGTGGAAGGCTTGAGACGGCCAAATCGAGAACAGAAATCAGTTTGACTTGTAGTTGGACTCAGATCTTTGCATACATTTTCCGATGGAATGTTAATACTTCCTGGTATTTGACCAGTTTCTTTTATTTCCCGCTCTGATCTGACGTCAATCAGTAATTTGTCTGTATCTCCAATGATTTTCTTTATAAAATTGAAGTCAACTTTTCCAATACTTGATTTTGTGGAGAAACTATTATTGGGAAAAAAAATATGTTTGGCAATCGATAGAATTCGATGCCTTGGTTGTATTCCAGGAAAAATTGTTAACATTTTTAGTTCAGTGTTTACTTTTGTTTTGAATTTGTTTAATGAGCACGTTACTAAAGCAGCTGTTCCCCACTCAACAATAACAAAGCATAAGTGTTACCATAATATATAAAAAAATGAAATTCGATAACACGTGGCGGTTAATCGATAATTTTTCATTGTCTTGTACAACACTAACCAAACCACAGTGAATGGCCATCTTGGAAGAAGCTTGACGGAAAACATTCGGAAAAATTTTAATATTGTTTTATTTATCGCCACTCAAATTGCAATATAACTAAAAATGGTTGAAGACGATGAGGAGGCGGCAATTAGAATGCCACCACCAACTGGGCGTAAGCCAGAGGAGGAAACTGCGTTTCTCCAATTCATTGAGATGGAAAACTTCAAGTCCTATCGGGGACATATTGTTGTCGGGCCTTTAAAACAATTTAACGCTGTAATTGGGCCAAATGGATCAGGCAAATCCAATTTCATGGACGCCATCAGTTTTGTGATGGGTGAAAAGACTTCCAGCCTACGTGTGAAGCGTCTCAACGATCTCATACATGGTTCGTCTATTGGCAAGCCTGTGGCGCGCAGTTGCTATGTGACAGCCAAGTTTATTGTGGAAGGCGCTAAGAATATGGAGTTTCAGCGCGCTGTAATTAGCGGCTCCTCGGAATATCGAATAAATGGCGAGGTATTGTGAAATTTCTTTTATAATTATTCATTTATCATAGTTAGGAATTTTGCAGAACGTTTCAAGCAACACATATCTCAACAAGCTGGAAAAACTGGGCATTAATGTAAAGGCAAAGAATTTCCTGGTTTTCCAAGGTGCTGTGGAAAACATAGCCATGAAAACGCCCAAAGAACGCACTGCACTCTTTGAAGAAATTAGCGGGTAAGCTCTCTAAGGCACAAGTCAAGATTAAATAACTATATTGTATATTTTATGTCAGCTCTGGACTTCTAAAAGATGATTATAATCGCCTGAAGCAGGAGATGATTGTTGCGGAGGAGGAGACACAGTTTACGTACCAAAAGAAAAAGGGTATTGCTGCTGAGCGTAAAGAAGCCAAGCACGAGAAAATGGAAGCAGAGCGCTACACACGCCTGCAGGATGAATATGTATGTAAATTGCTCCTCCAATTAAGAATTTATATTACTTTTACTCATTTTCAGAATGAAAAACAAGTGGAGTATCAATTGTTTCGATTATATCACGTTGAGAAAGACATCCAGAAATATAATGCTGACTTGGAGGTAAAACAACAGGAGTTTAAAGCTGTAGAGCAGCGCAAGGAGGCTGCTGATGAAGTACTGCGCGAAAAGAAAAAAGATGCGGGAAAAATAACAAGAGATTTGGCTAAAATCGATCAGGAAATACGTGAATTTGAGACACAGCTAAACAAACGTCGCCCCTTGTACATTAAGGCAAAGGAGAAGGTGGCACATTGCAAGAAAAAACTTGTGTCTCTACAGAAAACACTGGAAACAGCACGAGAAGCAGACAACGCACATCAACAGGATATACAGAAACTAGAGAAGCAACTAAGCGATGTAGAAGCCCTCAAGAAGCATTTCGAAGATGAGATAGAAAACGAATCACAACGACGTGGCAAAAGCGTCAACATGGAGGAAGGTCTGGTGCAGGAATACGATCGTTTGAAACAAGAAGCTGAGGCAACTGCCACACAGTATCGCTCAGAGTTAGACTCAGTCAACCGTGAGCAAAAATCCGAGCAGGATACGCTTGATGGCGAAACAAATCGCAGGGCTTCTGTTGAAGAATCCTATAAGAAGTTGTCTCTGCAGCGGGAGGAGGCTGTAAAGCGGCGAGACAAGCTAATGGATCATATTAAATCCTCTCAAGCAGCGCTTGAGGAACAGAACCGCATTAAGGATGAGCTTCGACGTGATGTAGGCAGTTCAAAGGAAAAAATAGCCGAAAAGCAACGTGAGTTGGAGAATGTTCGTGATCAGTTGGGCGACGCCAAGAGTGATAAGCACGAAGATGCAAGACGCAAAAAGAAACAAGAGGTGGTCGAATTATTTAAGAAACAGGTGCCAGGAGTGTACGATCGCATGATCAACATGTGTCAGCCCACGCACAAGCGCTACAACGTCGCTGTCACAAAGGTTCTGGGTAAATTCATGGAAGCAATCATCGTGGATACCGAAAAAACTGCCCGACACTGCATTCAGGTAAACTATTAAATGCTATACTCCGTATTTAGTTACTAATTATTTTCTATGCAGATTTTGAAGGAGCAAATGCTGGAGGTAGAGACATTTCTGCCTTTAGACTACTTACAAGTGAAGCCATTGAAAGAACGTTTGCGTAATATCAGCGAACCGCGTAATGTGCGTCTGGTCTTTGATGTACTCAAATTCGAGCCCCAAGAAATCGAACGTGCTGTGCTTTTTGCAACAGGCAACGCACTCGTTTGCGAAACTCCAGAAGATGCCATGAAGGTAGCTTATGAAATTGATCGATCCCGTTTCGATGCTCTGGCGTTAGACGGCACATTCTATCAGAAGTCTGGATTGATTTCTGGTGGCAGTCATGATTTGGCGCGTAAGGCAAAACGTTGGGATGAAAAGCACATGGCTCAATTGAAGATGCAAAAGGAGCGCCTCAATGAGGAGCTTAAGGAGCTGGTTAAGAAGTCGCGAAAGCAAAGCGAGCTAGCAACTGTCGAGTCTCAGATCAAAGGCTTAGAGAATCGCCTCAAATACAGTATGGTAGATTTGGAGTCTTCGAAAAAGTCCATAAGCCAATACGATAATCAATTGATGCAGGTGCAAACACAGCTTGATGATTTCGGGGTAGGTTTATACACAATTTAAACGAGATTCATTTCTAATATAAATTTTATTTATAGCCGAAAATTAGTGAGATTGAGCGACGCATGCAGGATCGCGAGGAGCACATTCAAGAGATCAAGGAGAACATGAATAATGTCGAGGATAAGGTATTTGCTGCTTTCTGTCGTCGTTTGGGTGTGAAGAATATTCGACAGTACGAGGAGCGTGAGTTGGTCATGCAACAGGAACGGGCACGCAAACGTGCCGAATTTGAGCAACAAATCGATGCTATCAATACTCAACTTGACTTTGAGAAGCAGAAAGACACGAGAAGTGAGTCGACTTTCAAATATAGAATATATTTTAAATTTGAAATAATTATTATTTAATATTTTAGAGAACGTTGAGCGCTGGGAGCGTAGCGTGCAGGATGAAGAGGATGCGCTGGAAGGTTTAAAAACAGCCGAAGCGCGTTATTTGAAGGAAATGGATGAGGAGAAAGAGAAAATGGAGAAGTTTAAGCAAGAGAAGCAAGCCAAGAAACAGGCTGTAGATGATATGGAAGAGGATATATCGAAAGCACGTCGTGATGTTGCTAATTTGGCCAAGGAGATTCACAATGTGGGCAGTCAAATGTCATCGACGGAATCCAAAATTGAGGCCAAGAAAAACGAGCGACAAAATATATTGTTGCAAGCTAAGGTAATAATGGGTATACCCATTAAAACAATACGATACAAACTCAATTAACATTTTACATTCTCAGACCGACTGTATTGTGGTTCCATTGTTGCGAGGCACGCTGGACGATGCTGTACGTCAAAGTGATGTGGACAGTACTGAACCATCGACGTCAATGATAAACGATAATCTGTGAGTGCCTGTGAACTGTTCCTTATATCATCTTATAATACCTACCATCTCTGACAGCATTGAAGTGGACTTCCGTTCGCTGCCACGTGAGCTATGCAAGCTTAAGGATGACTCTGCTTTCAAAAAGACCAACGAACAGCTTTTAAAGGACCTTCAAAGCAAACTGGATGTTCTGGAGCGCATTCAAACGCCAAATATGAAGGCTATGCAAAAACTGGATGCTGTTACAGAAAAAGTGCAATCCACAAACGAAGAGTTCGAGAATGCTCGACGCAAGGCCAAAAAGGCGAAGGCGGCTTTTGAAAAAGTCAAGAACGAGCGTTCGTCGCGTTTTGTGCAGTGCTGTCAGCACATTTCGGATGCCATCGATGGCATATATAAGAAACTGGCGCGTAATGAAGCTGCCCAGGCCTATATTGGACCCGATAATCCAGAGGAGCCTTATCTCGATGGTATTAACTACAATTGTGTGGCACCTGGCAAGCGTTTCCAGCCTATGAGCAATTTGAGTGGTGGTGAGAAAACAATTGCAGCGCTTGCACTGCTCTTTTCTACACACAGGTAAGTCGAGATTTTGAATCAAATCAAAACAATACCTACCAACTGCACCCCACAGCTATCATCCTGCGCCATTCTTTGTTCTTGACGAAATCGATGCTGCTTTGGATAACACGAATATTGGCAAAGTTGCCTCGTATATTAGGGATCATACGACCAATTTACAGACGATTGTCATATCCCTCAAGGAGGAGTTCTATGGCCATGCCGATGCACTGGTTGGCATTACACCTGCGGTAGGTTTTAAAAATCCTTCAAATCAATCTGCACCGATTACTCAAGTTGTGCTAATTTTACAGGAAGGAGATTGTCTCATATCAAATGTCTACATAATTGATCTGACATGCTACGAGGATAAATAAGGAGTCGACTTAACACAGAATTGAACATAATTTATACAAAGTGCAGCAGCCACAAGTTCCAATAAATAAAATAAAACTATAAAACCCCTTTTTGACAAATATTTTTCTGAAATTACCAGAGAAACCTATTCTGTTGAAATTCTGAAGACATTGCTTCTTGTGCTGATAGATCCACAATTGTGCCCAATTACAAAGATACAAAAGTTTTATTTAAAATAATTTCTGTAACTTTAATAGTTTCCTTTTTACTATCGGTTGGTTGTTGTACTGTACTGGAAGTTTCTTTGTTGGGTAAATTGTGTAATGATGCTTGGTGATCATGGATCTCTTGTGTGCTGTGATTGAGTTGGGTGTGTATGTGCCATATATGTACAGTGTACACATTCATACAAACTAGGTATATGTAAAACAACTGGGTTTTTTGTTTCAATATTTTGGTTTTTTCCATTTTTTTCTTCTTTTCTTCATGTAAAAAACTTGTATTTCTTGATGAACAAAAACAAACAATTTGATTATTCAGTTTCATTTTTATCATAATCTTAAAACAATCATATCAAACAGATAAATATAGTAACCACTAGCTGTTGGTGCTGCTGCTCTTGTTGTTGATGTCGAGGGCTATTGAAGGCTGATTGTGTGTGTGTGTATGTGTATGTGTGATCGTAGAATTTACATTACTTATGTTGATTTAAGGCATGCTAACATTAGTTTGAAAAGGCTGCTACTGCTTAATGCGCTGTAACTATTCGTACTAATACAGTTAATAGGGCTGAGGAAAGAGAGAGAGAAAGAGAGGGCGGGTTGAAGCTGTGTGAAAGGTCAAGGGTTATTATTATATTACATAGTTTTAAATTAAAGAAGTTGCCAACGGCTTCTTAGTCGATTGTTAATTCATCCGATTACAATTTTGGACTGGACTTATAAAAACGTTTTAATTGGGAATGGCTAATGTAAACTTTATACATACAAACTAAAATATTTATGGCGTTTCATATATACAAACTCACTTTGTAAAATGATAGAAAATACAAGGATTATTTGTCTTATTAGCGCTTAAATATTAAAACTGTTACTTTTGTTTCAAGGGATGTTCGCGGATTCTGTTGGAGTTTGGCATGGTTCGAGTCGGTTAGCAAATGGTTGGTTAAATAAGATGATAGTAAGAAATTTTGTTGGGGGAATGGGGGTGATAATCTTCAATCTGCTGCTTCTGCTGTGTTCTATCCTCTTCCTCATCCTTATTATCATTTTCATCAGCGGCTGCTGTCCGTGTGTTCTTTGTGCTTGTTGCTATTGTGTGTGTTTTGTTGTTGTTGCTCCTGCTGTCCCTGCTGCTGTTGCTTCTCCTTCTCTTTCTGTTGCTGTTGTTTTTGTTGTTGCTGTTGTGGGTATGGTGCGCCTGGTTTTGTTGCTGTAGCAGTGGAAGCAGCTGCTGCTGTTGCTTTTGCTACTGCTGCTTCTGCCAAAGCATTCGCTGCTGCCGCCGATTTATTGTTGCTCCTTTTGCTAGTGACTAAATCATCTGTTTGTTTAATTATTGTTTTTGTTTTGTGTTTGTAGTTATTCATTGAATTTCAGCTTTTCAACGCGCCTTTATTACTGCAAAATATATAATAAATCAATTTTGGAATAAATAATAAGAATCTGACAAGTTCATATGATAATTTGCCTTCAGTCTCATCTATCAGAAGTGATTTTGAGCAGACTAGTATAAAGTGCAGGTAAGGATGCTCTCTGTATACTCACATTGAAACGTATTTAAGGCTATCACAGTGTATCTTATACTCCATTGCCGTTGTTAGAGGTATATTTAATATCCTGCGCAACGTATCACGGATACGTGTTGTACTGGTCATATCTGTGGCAGTCCGGTTCCATACTGATAAGCTATCCTCCTGCATGAGAAATGAAATGTAAAATGATTATATAGTGCTTTATATAGAGTGTAGTAGATGTTTCTGGTACGAAGATCTTGAGCCTGAATGCCATTCGAATGCCCGCCTGCGAGTGAAGTAAAAGTCTTTGAGCTTTTTTTTTTGTTTAATAATTTTTATTTTTCAATCAATGTAAGTAAATCATGTTTTCATGTCTGACCAATTGAAAAATTCAAAAAAGAAACGATACAACACAACAAATTCGAATTTGATCTCTAACACAAAAGGCGAAACAATTATCATCTCTTAATATATTTGATGTAAATTTCGTTATATTTTGGTTTTTTTTTTTTATTTCGGTTTCATTTACTTTTGTGGTTTTTTAGCCATTCATTTTTCGGTTTTCGGTTATCGCACTTGAAATTTGTTGTTGACTCGTTTCTCGTTTCCTCTATATATCATTTTTGCCATTTACGTTTTTCCTTTTTTTGTGGTTTTCACGTTTTTATTATTATTTAATTATAATTATGCATGTATATAAGACTAACACTTAATCGTAATGTTCTTGTTTGTTACTTTTCAATAATTAACTAAATTGTCTAAAGAGGGAAAAATATAGATGTAAGTATTGTAAGTTGTAATATAAAGTTTTACACGGCTCATTTTCAATTTATATATTTATATATATATATAATTGTATATATATCCTTTCTGGTATTATGTAAATTAGCATTTAAACATTTTTCATTTAACAATTAATGAGTATTTGCTCAAAAACTTGACTCGAACCGTTTTATTTTTTGTTTTGTTTTTTTTTGCTGATTTTTTTTCGTTTATTTCCTTTTTTTGTTATATAATAATTTTTAATAAATACAGTTTAAAGTTTCTTTTTAAGTTTTGATTTAATTATATAGGTGTCTGTGTGTTAGTGTTTGTGTGTGTGTCTGTGTGAGTGGGTGTGTGTGTGTGTCTGTGTGAGTGTGTGTGCACGCAAACTAAATGATTTTCTCTCGCTTTTCTCTCGATTTGATGATTAATTTCAGTTTTATAAATGTTCTGTATGTAGGCGTGTCCAGGGATATTATTATTGGTATTATTATTATTATTATTATGTTTTAAACGATCTTCAATTGCACATTGATATCTTAATATTTTGTAAATATTAAACGTTCTGCAATCCACAATTTTTATATCTTTCTTGCTAATTCATTTATTTGGACTAAATATATGTATATTTGTTTATTCGTATATATGTATATATATTTTGTTATGTATGTATATGTAACGTTAATTAAAATATATATAAATATTGATGTTAATTGTTAAGTTTTCTTTTCGTTTTCGTAGTTTTCTTTTTACTGTGTTCCACTTGTTAATCATGTTCTCAATATTATTGCTTTTTGAATATACATACATACATATACTATATATATATGTGTGTTTGTCTGTGGCGGGCGACTCTCCCTACTTTCCTATACTCTTTCCATTTAAGTTATTTATTCACTGTGTGTGCGTGTTTGTGTCTGTGGGTGTTTGTGTATCTGTCTGTGTGTTAATGTGAGTGTTTGTGTATGTGTGTGTGTGTGTGTGCTTCTTCTAGGGTATTTTAAGTGCTAAATTTTTGCATATTTATTGCCGTCGTTTTTCCACTTTGCCTTCTCGCTGATTGCTGTCTTGAGTGTTTGAAATGCTTCGATATGCCTGGAATTATTGTTGTTGTTTGGAGTAACTGACCCCACTGTGCACTCTCGCGCAGCAGCGCATTGGGCGAACACATCGTTATTTATCATCAGTTATCTGCTATCAGTAATCAGTATCATAATCATAATTGTTGTTATCATAATCATATTGCGTGCGTGCAGCTTTATTGGGAATATTGTCTGTAAGGGGTGTACGGGGAGATATGCAAAAGCTGGTCACAAGCTGAGAAATCTGTAGAATCATCTCGACATGAAAGCAGTTTTTAATTCTTTATTGCAGTGGATTCGTATCGCATTGGATCGTACAGTATTGTATTGTATAGTATCGTATTATGTTTGTTGTTGTTGTTGTTCTTGTTGTTGTTGTGGATCATTCTCTAGTCGCTAGAGAACTTCTTTGAATTTCATTCAATTTTAAAGTACACAATTTAACGAGTCTGAAACAAATTTTGTAGGATTCATATGAAACTCGCTTTCCATGCTTTTATTTCAATACATAATATAATTGTATTTTGTTTAATTTCCTTTTGTTTTATATATATTTATATATAATTATATGTATTTATTTAAATTATGTAACTATTTATATTAAAATTCTAATTTGTATTAATTGAACTTCTGCGCTTAAATTTGTTTTGTGTCTGTGAGAAAATAAACTTTGTAGTATTTGTACAATTCTTGGGGGAGTTGAAATAAACGTAAAATGATTTGGGATATAGAAACAATAAAAACAACACATATAGCAAATTTTAACAAAAATATACTTGTATATTTTTTGAAATTTACAACTTTTTATCTTAATTTTCATTGCAAATTGAAACTTATGCTAGTGTAATAATGTTTTATAGATCGATTATAAGATAAATAACAAAAAACTAACGAGGAGTTTATATCGAGTTTAGTAGGCGCGCCATAATTTTGAGCGTGTCAGAACGAACGAAAGAAACAAACGATTATAGCAAAATACATATCATGTTTGCATAAGATATATATTTTGTCTTCTTCTGCTGCTTCTTCTTCTTCTTAATTTTCTTCGTTTAGTGAAAGTGGAAGAAATGCGATTTATATAGAAAACTAAAATATATGTAAGCCATTAACAGTACATAGCATATTTATATTTTACATATGTATGTATGTGTGTATGTATCATATTTTATTGTATCATTATCGACTTCAATTTCCCTTTTTATTATTATTATTAGTGCTGTTATTGTTTGTTGTTATTGTAGATGTATTAAGAACAAGGCTCATTTAGCTTTTTTTTTTGTAGACCTTATAGAGTAGGAATCGAATACACACACAAGAACCAAGTGGAAAACAATGCTACACATACATATATATATATATTAGATATATATAATGAATTCATTGATATATACATAAGTATATATGTCTATATAGTTTTATCTAATTGTCGCACAACGTTTACCTTTTTGTTTTAAGTTTTAGCAAGCTAAATTTGGAAAAAATGTACAATTCTAGTTATCGGATCGATTCCTTGAATAATTTCAATCATTATCAATTGTGGTGTTTTCAATTTCGGATTCTATTTAATGTAGAAAAACGCATTTCAAAGAGTTTCGTTCGTTTCATTTCGGTTTCTTGTTTTATTCTCAATATTCTTCTTCTTCCTCTTGTTATACTCTATATACGTAATATTAAATTTAAATTCAAAAATCTACTTAATAAAATTTCTTTTTGTTTTATTTTTTTGTCATTTTTTGTTTTTTTTTTTCAATCATTTGTTGTTTGGTTAACATTTGTTTAAAGTTGTCTAGCTTTATCGTTTTTTGTGGGCTTTGTTTTTTTTTTGTATTTTTCTTTTATTTTGTATATTATATGTATAACATCACATTATAATAATTACTAATTAATAGTTTTCTTTACTTCCTTCCCTTTCCGCATTCTTCTCATTATAAATGTAGTTAATGCACAAATACTAAATGTCGTAATAAATATTTTGTTTTTTTTTTTCGTTTTCTCTTTTCTTTATTTAAGTTTCGGGGGAAACAAATCAAGTTTGTGTTGATCTGTAGTTCTGTATAGTTGTTATACAATAAATATAATGACTATTTACACGTTGGAAAATTGGGAAATTGCTGGCAACAATTTGTGAACACATCATTAAGAGCTGCAAAACGTGAAAATGTTTTTACTGTTGCTGTGGCTGGTGCTGCTGTTGCACAATATGGAAAACACGTGCGAGGACTAACTACAACAACAACAATATTCTATCCAAAATTAAATTACTCGTATTTTCCGCCCACTTCGTCTGTCTGACTTTCCCAACTGCTACGCGCCCATTTACAGCAAATAAACTTGACTAAATTTAATTTGCCAGATGTAGATGCTGCTGCTGCCATAACCGGAGCTGGAGCAGGAACCAGAGCTGTTGCTGGTTGCTGATTGCAGGCAGCAGTGCGAGGCGTGCAGGGGGCGTGGCACGCTATTAATTTAGGCAGCCGCCTCGTCGTCGCACCGTTTGCCGCACGCGTTAATTAGTCAGCAGAAAGAGAGAGAGAGCGAGAAAGAGAACACGGTTTGGTTTCTCGACTCTGCTCTGCTACTTCTGTTTCTTCTGCATCCACCTGAAGCAGCTACGTGACCTTTTGTTGCCGTCTTCTATTCCACACGCATCCTACACTCCTCCTCGTGTTTCTCCTCCTTTTCGTATGCGCGCTGTTGCTTATTTTGCTTGTGCCTTTTTTTTGTTGGTTTTTCTTCGGTTTTATCTGCAAGCGAAATATGAATAAAACAAATGAGTTCAGTTTACAATCGGAGGGGGTGCGGAGTGAGGGGAAGGTAGGTGTTGGTTGTCTCTCTTTTGCAAATTCCTCGTAGTAATCCTGCAACTAAAGGTCGCTGCATTTTCCGCACGTTTTACCTAACCCAATCCCAATCCACAAATGCAGGCAACACGTAGCGCCGCTCGGGGGACGCCTAAAAGCATGCAATGCGACAAACGAGTGGCGGAAACGGAATTATCAATGTGGCCAACACTGTGACATCGTGTTCGTGTCGCTTCGGTGTGTGAGTGCCTGTGGGTCTCTGTGTGTGCATCTGCAGGAGTGTATGTTTTGTGTGTGGGTGTTGCAAATGGGTCAAGCAACAGGATATCGCACTCAAGCTCATGCTGGCCTAACGCCTAAGCGGAGTCTACTGCCCCCCCTGCCCCTCTCTATGTTTCTCTTGTGAATGTGTGTGTGTGTGTTTGCTGACGGCAACCGTGGCATTGTCCCAGACCGAAGGCCAGTGGGGTCTTATACCCTGCAGCGCATTTTCACCAAACGGGTATATTAGTTGGGCATACTATTCGATAGCCTGTGTTAAAATTTCCACGGGTGTTATCAAGTTGAATTCATTATATGTTTGGCTGTTATACTGTTCTTAAGAGTCGAAAACTATTATAATAGTTTTAGGTTAATTTGTACGTTCTATCTTTTTGTGTATTTTGTAATTATTTAGTGTCTTTCGAGTCTTCTATTTATCTTTCGATCTTTATATTTGTCTACCCCACTCTCTCTTTTATATATTTATCTATCTTTCTCTCCTATTTATCTATATATCTTTCACCCCTTAGATTGTTTTTATAGGGTATTTTATTGGTCGAATTATTAGTCGAACACTTGCTTAATTTCTGCATTGTTTTAGTGTGTCACTCGAGTGTTTCTTGTAAGAAAAACTTTGCCGCACGCATACACACGACACTCTCTAACACACACACACACAGACACCCACGTACTTAAGCTTCACTCCCACACAGACATAGGTCGTAGCGCGTGTGAGAGAATTTTCATCAATTGCTTTAGCGAATTTTCCATTTAATTTGTTTCTGGCCGCGTCGCGTCGTGGAGCGCGCAGACATCGCATAAAGATGACATCAGCTGTTGCTGTTGCTATGCGCGTCATTTGCGTCATCAGACGACGCCGATACCGACTGCGACAACGACGCAGACAAGGATGGCAACGATGCCAACGCGATTGCGATTGCAGCGCCACACGATGATGATAATGGCAACTTGGCATTTGGTTGGGAATTTCAAGTTGCTGCCACATTCAAACGGATACATTGGCATCCGCACATGCACACACACACACACAGACTGAGTTAAACCAGGCTATCCAGGCTGCCACTACCACACCCACAATCACTCATACAGTTACACCCACGCCTCCCACACACTCTATTCGAATTGCATTCCCATGCATCGTGACTATCAAAGGAAATGCCACAAATTCACAGTTCGTTGCGATTTCGGCTAAATGTACGAATGCTTGACAACACATGATGTCAAACAAACACACACACATACACATAGACGCGCTTCCACCCCCACACACAGCATTCCTTTAGCGAAATGAGGTTAAGTGGCGACCAAAAACTGCGGCATTTTTTGGAATTTCGATTCAGAGCGGATTAGATATACCATATATAGTAAATGTTTGTTTCCTACTGCATTATGCTAATGAGGGGCAGAGGGAAACAAAGGAGAGATAGAAGAAGAGAGATTTTGCGGACAGTTGTGGCTAATTTATTTGAGCCAAATTAATTTTTGTTTAGTTCTCTGGCCAAAAATCCCATATCGATTGCAATTATGTTCTCACTTCCCCCCTACAGTAAACTGAAATTGAATTGATTCCAATCGGCTGCCAATTTATAGCACTTTATGGGTGAGTGCCAAAAAGTAGACTATAGATTCTTATTTATTTGGAATATGCTAACTGTATATTTCTATTTTACTTCTCTCTGCGTCTTTTGAACCCATTTTCCATTATTTTGATAGCAAAAGTGGAATCAGTTTTCTTAGTTTACTTTCAATTAAACTCACATTCAGCAAAAGTATATGGCATGTTTACTTAGTAGTTGGTGCATGTCACGATCATGAAAAGGATTTCTAAAGCGTATTGTGAATAGGAAAACGTTATATATATAAAATTGTGAATAGGAAAACGTTATATATATAAAATTGTGAATAGGAAAACGTTATATATATAAAATGTATGACCCGATAAAGGGAACAAAACGTACTCCATTCACTCACCCACCCACGGCTGGCTACGGCTTTTGATTATTTATGTCTAGACCACTCACTCGCCCACTCTCTCTATCTCTCTTTAAAATTCACTTATAAAAATAGAGACTAACCACAAATTGAATTGAATGAGAACAGCAATGTAGTCAGGAGCGGATTGCAAAGCAGACTTAACAGGTTCATTGGGTTAGTCCAACTAAAATCTTATTAGCTACAACCCTATAGGGGTTGCACAGTTTGTAATCAAGTTCATATTTGTATATTGTCTGCGGCTGATTTACGAAATATGTAAACTATGTTTTGACTCTGTTCTAAATATCGTTTGAGCTTAACCAACACTAAAATAGTCGAGGATTTGTTTAAAGTGGCGGTAAGTCGATTATGCATAAGACAAAAAGAAAGTGGCGGTAATCCGATAATAAGTAAAGTTATCGAAAGCGACGCACAATAAACTTTAAAGTTATCGAAGACTTGGAAAATGGCGACAACCCCATAAGGAAGTGGCGGCAAGACGACTACTACTTGTAAAACGATATTAAAGTAATCGATGTGAATGAAAGCAAGAGGTAAAACTAAATATAAAATTTAACTGTAAAATATTTATTTTTCTTAAATTTGGAGCTTATACTGACTGCTAAAGTCTTCCAATTGCATTGTAAATCTGTTGGACATCCGCCTTATTGGTTATTCCGGCCCTGAGCAGGACAAAGCACTCGAATGCTGAAAACTTCCTAACGAAGACAGACTCAAAGCGACGATTCGCGGCAGGACAGAGACTGGAGGCGGTGGCTGCATTGATGGACGCTGACTTTGACATGACAGTTTAATTGAGGAGGCACAGCCATCTCTTTCAGCTTTTCCTACAACGTTTTGACCAGTACCAGAACGGCTGCTCATCGCGTAGTCAAAGATAGACAGTGAGAGAGAGATAGAGGAGAAGATGCCCCTCTCCCGCACCGGAGGCGGCTTAGGAAGAGCGCTGAATATGCAAATTAGTTTGCGGAGTCTGCTAGCAAAGGACGACAGACGTTGTCCAAGTGAGGAGGACCAAAGAGAGGGTGCTCCTTTCGCTCCACTCCCCTCCTGCTTCCCTTGGGAAGCTGTTGACTAAATTTAAAATTTATGACTTCGGTCTGGCCAACAGGCAGTTGGCAGTTGCTGCGAGGCTTAGAGCAGCTCGATTTGCTTTAATGGTTTAATTTGCTCCAACTGACTGTGGGCAAACAAACAATGCGCATTCAGGGACACAAAGGATACACATCAAGCTCAGTTGGAAGCTGAAACTGGAGTTGAAGTGGAGGTGGAAGAGGCAACTGGTTTCGTTTAGAGTCGAAAACAAAAGTCTCGCAATGGTTACCTTTTGATTAGCCAGGCAGGTGAACTAGTTGAGCATAACGTGCACCCCGCTACCCACATCCACCCTCTGCCCACATTACCATTCCTTTCCTGACTGAATCTATTCTCAGCCCGGGCAGCTGTTGAGAGCGTGCCTCAGCTCTCCGTTCTTGACGCATGCTGGGGCTTTGTGGTTGCTTCAGTTGGAATGAGTTGGGCCCCTTCGTGGTCAGAGCACAGGGTGACCCATTGTTCTCTATCCGGCTGCTGCTCTGTGTGTGTGTGTGTGTGGGGGCGCTTTGCATTACAATTTATGCGGCCAAGGGTTGCACTCAAACTGACCAGCTCGACAAACGCACAATGGCAAATGCATTGAGCAATGCTGCATGTAACTCAATTAGAGTGTGGCCCACAGCGCATACACACACACAGTCACACTCACACAATTGCACACACTAAATGGCTACGAGATAAGTGGCACGTGGGGGAATCAAGGCCATTGCCGGTCGGTCGATTGCAAATTGTGTCCGAAAGACAACAAAGATGGCACAAACCGCAAAGCATTGATGCAATTGCACACATACACAGGCATTCCCACGTTCTGCTGGTATTAATATATGCAAATGAGCAGCAGGTGCTGGCTATAGAAAAGAGGGGAAGGGGGTGTATATGCAGTCCATCAATGCCAATGCGGCGTATGACGTTGCATTTATCAATGTCAGTTGCCGCACGCAGTTGGCAATTAAAAGTCCTGTGATTTACATGCTAGTGAGAACGAAGTGTAGGTACGAAGTGAGAGGGAGAGAGATAAAGATAAAGAGAGAGATAGTGATAGTGAGGATAAGACAAAGGGACAGCAAAACATAAGAGGGAAAAGAGAGGAACACCGAACAAAGGCCGGGCAGAAAGAATTTCAATAAATAATACAAAAATATAAGATAAAAAGAGCTCGAAAGTAGTAAATAATTCACTATATTTTTCTATAATATTTATTATATATATATCATTCCTCATATATTTTCTCCCTCAACTAAAAAAGCGGACCAAAAGCAACTAACACTCAATCTAAATTGAATTTTGGAACTTTATTGGCAAGACAACTTTGCGCATTCGCAATTTTCAATTCTTTTTGCATGCAGCTGACGAAATTGAACTCCAGCTGAACCTCAGGCAGAGCACATAGACAGTGAGAGAGAAGGTGGGGAGAGAGGAAGGCGGATGGTAACCTAATCCGAGATAGACTGCAAGTGGAAACTAGCAAAGTGACAGCGCAACTAAATGACATCACAGCAGTCTCGATAAGGCAACAGCAACAGCAGCAACAACAACAACAACAACAATGACAACATACATAAAAGCAACAACAACAGGAACAGCATCTCAACTACAGTAAGCACTGCAGTGAAGCGAACAACAACTGATGCTGAAGCTGGCAACAATAGTTTCCTGTCAGAAGCTCAACTCATCCTGTGTCGCCTGCTCTCCTCGCTTCCAGCGCACACGTAAACCAATTTTAACGGTTTAACTTTTAGCTTGGGGTTCCTAAGCTAGCGGTATACGTGAATGTGTCTGTGTGTAAGTGTGTGAGTGTGTGGGTGTTGGAAGAGGGACCAGGGCAAGTAGGGTGTATGTTAAGCTCTGCCATGTTTGTTTACAATGCTTTTATGTTTGCACAAATGACGTCCGCTCGCTCGGACCATGTGCTGCTTTCCTGTCTCGCTCTCTTTCCGCCTCTCTCTCTCTCTCTGAGTTTGCCACATGGCAAACACACGCTTACAAAAGTACACACGCCTCGACGCACATACACACACGCAGATATATGTATACAAAGCGTAGGAATGTTGCATATTCAAGCGATTTTGTTGTCTATGCTTAACATACCCTGCACAGTACAGTGAGTTTTGTTTTGTTAGTAAAGAACTAATACATGATATCACTTATCGATAGTAATGTATCGGTTGCTTATTAAAGTGATGTTAACTTCACATTTGTAGCTTATGTTCAAGATAGCTGTGTTAACAGTCGATATTTATCGATATGGTGATCCTACCAATTGACACATTGTTATGACATTGTTACGCCAATTTGAGTTAACATAACGAAATCTTAACAGAACAGGATAACATTGAAAATGGTAAAATTTAGGAATTCGAGTTGTTCAACTGCCAGAATTTATTTATGTAATAAAGATATAGACATGGGAACTTTATATTTAAATATACTTATTTCTCTCTATATTCCCGATCTATTTTAAACTTAAGCAGAATCCTACAAATCGCACTTGCCCGACAAGAGCTAATGAGCATGTGTGTGCGCTAGACAGAGACGACAATAGTGTCAAGAAAGGAAGTTATGCTTCCTACTCTGTGTGTGTGTGTGTGTGTGTGTGCTTTGTTGCTCTTGTATTTGTGACTTATTGTTATGGTGCCACAGTGCGCAATTTATGACTCGAGGTCGGAGGCAACCAGCCGAAACCAACTCCAGCCTGGCCCTTAAAAATAGACAAGAGAGTAGCGCAAGTGGCACCCGAGGGAGAGTGGGGAAAGAAGGGAATACGGCATTGCTGAGCTATGTAAAACGGAACGCGAAGTAAAGGCACAAAAAATTGTTTCAGCTCTCACTCTCGCTCGCTTGCTCTCGTCTATCTTAAACCTACTACAGGATTTCGATCCCATAAATACATTGGGTCTTAGTCTCAGTGGAGCGCAGCACTCTCCACTTTGGGATTAAGCAGGCAACGTCTTAGCTTAGTTAGAGAATGCCGGAATGGGTTGCGGCAGCAATCTGAGTGGGAGAAAGGAGAAGGGGACAGGAGCAAGGGGGTTTGGTGTGAGCTACCCGCTTAGTTGCCTTGCAGGCCGCTTTCATTAAAAGTTGCCAACTTATGCGATTTGCTTTAAGCTTGCTTGCTCTTTGTTTCTTCCCCCGCACGCTCTCCTTCCTAAAACCCCTCTTTCTATCAACCTTCTCTTAGCCTTTTGCTTATATTAAATCAATTTCTGCTCCAAGTGAGGCGCCTTTTCAAAATTGCCTTTCAAGTGTGTATGTGTGTTTGTGTGTGTGTAGGAGCGGCAGGCGTGGCGGGTGATGTTTATGCAAAATTGTTGCATAAATTTTTGCAAATATGACGAGAAGGCGCCCCTCGAAGTATGCAGCACTGAATTTCAATTGCCAGTACGAGGAAAAAGGAGGTTGTGGGTTTGTGTGTGTGGTTGTGTGTGTGTGAGAAGGAGAGTGTGACAAAAAAACAACAACAAAAACACGCAGGTTGTTAATTTATTGGCAGTCAAGCGATACTTTGTGCTGTTCTTGTTGTTATTCCTGCTGACGTCAGCTTTCAACGCGTTTGGCAACAGAATTTTAACTTTCTTTTGAGCTTCATTTCTTAAATTTCATTTCCAAATTTAGCACGTCTCTGCATTAACTCATACTCCCCCCTTGTCCCTCCTACACCAATACACACACACACACACACACACAACGAGACTGCCACGAGCCGCCATTTTTAGCCAGGCGGCGCCTCGTGTTGTCATGTGCGTGTTCAATGCAAGTTTCCGATAAAAAAAAGAAAGAAAACCAACAACTCGACTCGAAGAAGCGAAGACCCTCAAAACGATTGGGCCCACAGCACAAGCCAAAGACCAACGCAATCTTTAGCCAAATAGCCATAAAACAAACATTAAAACCGCTGCGAACAACGGCAGCGGGGGGAAAACCAAGCGAACCTACTTACTTACTATCAGGGGAGCATTGCTTAAAGATGATATATAACGCCTATAAAATGTTTACGTTCTACGAGAATGCGATGCAATCTCGAAGGTAGAAGGGAAGAAAGAGAAAATGAGAGCATTAAGTTTTCTTATTTTCGGTGTGATTTTTCAGGCTCATTCACTCAAAGAAAGGAAGTATCGGGTGAAAAACTTATCAAATATAGTTAATATAAGGCTGTCATCGATAGTTGTTGAAGTATAAACAATTACTATCTATAATGATATACTTACTATCGTTAGTATCAAGTGTTCTATATTATTTTATTTCCAAAAACCATTAAATACTATCGATATTATTTGAATTACTATCGAAAGTATCAAATTTTTCATTCTTTGGCTAACGCTCCAACACATTAACAAGTTATCGATATAATTAGCAACTTCTAGTTGACTCTCGCCTGTTGCCACACAACTACAACAGCTAATGAGAATATTATCGCCAACAGCGACAAAGTTTTCCTGCGCCTGTCCAAATAAATTATGCGCAAACGGGATTCACTTTTTTCTTTTCTTTGTTTCCCTTCTCTTTTACGCTTTTATGGTCCAAAATGGTCGAGGAGGCAGAAGACAAAGCGAAACGTGACGCCATCTGCAGCCGAAATGGCGAACATGAACAGTGTGCACCGCAGCAGGCAGGCAGCACACGTAAATCACAAAATTTGAATCGAGCTCCGACATTAAGTATACGCCATGTGCGACGGCAAGAATAACAACAATGAGCCAATCGAAATGCCTGCCAATTTGCAAAGCTCAAAGGCTTTATCGCGTGCACGAAATGTGTATGTGTGTATTGTCAACGGGTAAAGGTAAACGATGACGCGATTAAATTGAATTAATCATTTTCACAGTACGCAAATCCATTTTCCTTTGCCATTTTCCATGTTGAGCTTCACTTAAATCACTTAATCGTCTGTCGCATTGTGCATACTTTATGTGTGTGTGTGTGTCAGTGTCAAAGGTGAAAGCGATAGCTGCAGATTGATGCCCTAACTAAGTTGCCGAAAATGTAATAAACGTGTTGCAAGCAAACTGATTGATGTGCTGCATATTAACTGTACACAAGAGTTATCACACTTGTCACATATGAAACATCAAATTAAATTGTTTTCCAAAAGAGAAAGGACGAAGATGCATCAACTCAATTAGTCAAGCGTACTGAAAATCCATTTGACAGACTGCATAACAATGATGCAATTAATGGCAGGCAAATCAGGCCAAGACTGAGCCATGTCAAGCTTAAATCCCCTAACAATTCAATTCAACAATTTTGCATATTTGTTCTTATTTTCTTACGGATTTTGTCTTTTTGAAATCACGTTCACGTTCTCCTACTTTTTGGCCAAAAATCCACTGGGAAAATATTCATTCATTAAGCACAACACGAACTTTGGCCTAGTTTTAAATCCCTCACTGACATGTTTCGACTCTACGCAGCGCACACAAAGTATAAGCACAAGTAGTGAGAGATAGTGTGTGTGACAACTTTATGCAGCCACTGTGGCTGTTGCTGTATTCGGGCCAAGCTGTTGCTGTTGCTGGCTTGGCATGCACTGAGTGTCACGTAATGCTATATACAACATCTCTGCATATACTTCACCAGCAACAGCAGCAGCATGTTTGCCCCTACATAAGTAACAATATTATGTACACATTGACATACAGCGTGCTCAAGTCGCAAGAGCAAGTTCTCGTCTCTATTTTGAGAGCATTACGGCGCGCCCCTTTCTGCTGCTTGAGTAGCCAAAATCGGCGAAACATCGTTTCGATTTCAAGTATTTCTGCGCAAAAACACATATTTATTGGTGGAAGAATATTGTATTAGGGTATAGTATAGTATATTCTTTTGCCATATTTTCTTTGTCCTATCATACAAATTCTAACAAATGTGTTTCTATTCAAATAATTCCTTAAGTATTCTTGATAGTCATGAATTACGCTTGCAACTGAGCGCTTCAACTATTGATTTATTCTTTAAAATCTTCTCTGAATCTATTATCCATCTTGTAGTATGTTATATTATTATCTATATTCTATTTTTACATATTATATGCATACCAAGTCAATCTACCACTTATTGAAATACCTCACTTGTTAAAGATACAACTTCCCCCAATGAAACCCCACAGTTACCTAGTTCCGCGACAATTTACTACGTTATCGGGTTATTCAATGAAATGGGCGTGGCGTGCGAAAAAATCTATGCTATTGAGAAGCAGTGAAAATACCGAAAATCTGCGATAAATATGCAAAACTTTTCACAGGTTTGCGACAAATTGCAGCCGTGACACAGTACACCGGGGGCAACCGCATGAGCAGCAGGACACTAACAAAGCGGAAAATGTGGAAATTGTGCACGGAAAATTGAATGTGATGTGCCAAAAAAAGTGGGAAGGGGGCGATTGAGGGAGACCATATGCAGAACATGTTGTAATCAATAGTTGATGTTGCTATTGTTGTTGTTTTTGGTTTTCCTAATTGAAATCGTTGTGTAATAATCACAAAATGGTTGCAAATCGTGCGACACACACACATATATGACACGTTCACACTTTGTGTGTGTGTGTGTGTGGCAGTGTGAATGTTTGCATATCATTAGCGATTTTCAAGCAATGGTCAGCATCACATCCTCAACTGGAGCGCAGTTAGAAGGTCGCTTACATCATCATCGGAATCACTAGCTCATTATTGCCATTACAGAGCGTACGTCACGAGATACGTATACGCGATATCTGTATATAATACATATATAAAAGCGTATGCATTTGCGAGCCTTCATTAGGGAGAAACAGGGACTACTCATGGCACTTTCTAAATAATTCATGAGTCAAGTCTCGCATCTATTTCTGTTCTGCCATGACGACAAAAGAGCGAGCACTTTGCGATTCTCTCTAAATATAAATAACAGTTGAAAAGTTTAACTTGACAACGGATTTAACCTTTGACTAGTTTCAGTTTAGTTTAAAAATAAAACTAACAAACGTGTGCATAAAATATAAATCACAAGAGAAGAGCTATGATATTTATAATGTGATTCTGTTCAAAATGAGATGGTAATAGACATCACCTTTAGCTTTTAAATTGCTAAGCTGATAAAGCAGTTTTCTCGTTTCTCTCTCTCTCTCTATCGTTGTCATCGCAATGATAGTTGATATTCAATTGAAATAAATTTGTCGTGTCACGGAACCTTTTAAAATAGACATAAACCACATGAGAGAGACAACTAACCTCAGCTTGCAATAAAACACAAACAATTTGCCATCTAAAATAGATATTATAGACGTGATTCCTTCCCTCCCCCCTTTTAGCACTCAACTATCTCGTTTAATTTTAATCAAATTTGCCGACAAGCTGGGAAATTTCGTTGGAAGCAGCAAAACAATGCAAAAACCGCATGAGATCGTTAAAAACACAATTGCCGCAGTCAATTGCGGTGGAGTGATTCACCGGAAGGCGGCAATTAACATTTCACAGGTGCAGCGTGTCTGAGGCATGTACTAGTGTAAGTTATTGATTGTTTATATTGTAGCTCACTTGTTTAATATGTGAGTAATGGTCTCACTTTCATTATAATCGATATATGTAAATATCATTTGAGCTTAATCAACACTTAAGATATCGAACAATCGATTAAAGTTTTATTGAAAGTGGCGGTATGACGATAAATGATATTAAAGTGGCGGTAAGTCGAGAATAGGTAAAACGATAATAAACCAATCGAAAAGCGAACTAAATCAAAACAAATCAAATTGTATAAAAACTTGAACTGCAAACTGTATAAATATTTATACTGTATATAGATATAAATAAGTACATGGCTGCCAGTGAAATATGGTCTATGTTTACACGCGTAACTCGCATAGGCGCACGCACAGTCTGACGTCACGGCGACATGTCGGATGTCGGGATGCCAGAGATATATTTGCATTATTAAAATGGGCAGTCGACACAACAATTTCACAGCCACTAGCAAATCAGCTCGCATGCAGACAAATCCGCCCACATCATGGAGCAAGAGCAGCAGCGGCAGCTGCACAATATTAATCGATAAGCATTTTCGCACACTGTTCAACACAAAAGTTTCGAGTACAAAAAACTTTTGAGATTAATAAACTTTTTTTCGAGATGGGCATGCTGCGAAAACATGTTGCTCTGTTCGGGGAGTCGAGTGCCGATGCAAATCAGTTTTCTAATAAATTTTACTTGGCTTCACATTAAATACAAACATAAACTGAGTTTATGAAGCTAATCAAACTGCAAACTCTAATTAAATTTAATTTTTAATCAAAGTTATTCAATTTACTTATTTAAGTTCATTACTCTTTCTCATCAAAATGCAATTAAAATGTACAATTAGATTATCAAATTTCAGTTTTACATTCTCAGAAATTCCAAAGCCAGGTAATTAACTCATCTGTGATTGAACTGAAATAATTAACAATTGGCGTCCATCAATCGGTGTGAATTGACAACAATCTCAATCGCTTAAGCGATAATTAATAGTGTTTCTTGCACAGCAGTGTAAACGGATATGCATGTGTCTGTATGCGTATGTGCAACACACTCACATACAGTCGCATATGTAGCTATGCATGCAGTTTCAAATATTTCATGGCGAACAGAGATGCCAGTGCTGGCACTCCTCCTTCCTGCCAACCATTCCAGGGTGGTGGCTTCGCCAAATGGGGCCTTGCAACATTCATAAGGTCACGTATATGCAGGTCACGCATCTGTATGTATGTATATTTGTATGTATGTATGTCTGTGTGCGTGCCTGTTTGTACAGCTGTGTGTGAAAATGTGCAAGTGCTTTGCATAAGTAAATCAGCTGCAGCTGCAACGACAGCACAAGCAACAACAACTGCAGCTGCTATTGTATTGATTAATTAAATTCCCTAATGAATTGTTATTGATTTTCCATTGTACACGCGAGTTTATTGTTTAACGGTATAATAATAATAATAATTATAATTTTCTCTCTTCAGGGTCGAGGCATAATAAATTCAGCTTTAAGCCAGAAAGAAAGAGAGGGAAAGAGAGAGGGAGAGAGAAGACAGCAATTGCAATTCGATTTCACATTTTCGCCTTTTGCTGTTGTTGCTCGTTGCCAATTTTCTTGAGAGGAAACAGCAGCAGCAAGAGAATATGAAATGGATGAAAATGGGAAATTATGCGGCATTTTCGTTGTGTGCTGCATTTCCCATTCCTTGTGCGCTTATCGGCATCGGAAATTGCATTCAGCTGTAAATGCCAAAGGGATCGCTGTAGTGCAGGAAATGTTAATTGATACACCCACAAACATGAATGATGATGTGATATATACAACATGCATATATATTGAGCTATCGAGACATGTTTCAATTAACATCAGTCCCCATTCAATCGAAGCAGCAACGGCTAAGACAATAAGCTGTCTGGGCCCCAGTCCCAGTCTCTCGAAGCTATTTGCTTCACTTGATGCCAAGCGATTGCAAGTGCTGACTGGCTTTCTATATGTCGGTCGGTCTATCTGCCTGCCTTTCTATGTATATTTCTGTCTGTCTATCTGTTTGTACGTCTGTCAGTCTTTCGATTGTCTGCCTGCCATACACAAATTGGCTAGATCCTGAAATGAGTCGAAAATTTTCCAAGCAGTAAATTGCCATTTGCGTGAGCCGCATATAAGTCACACACACACACACACAGAAGCAAACAAAGTAAGTGAGTTGAGGGAGACACTCGTAGTCTGGCAAAAATCAACAATATAAATGACATAAAAATCGCATTAACCCATATTTGCACTAGGCACGAAAGCAAATCAAATTACATTGGCCACCCGCGTTGAGGTCTCCCTCTCACACACACACACAGACAGACACAGGCAGACAAATATACACTCACTCAAGGCACTCTCCTATATCGAACGTAACATCTCTTATCAGCAACAAAAGTCGTGAGCTGAATATAACGGAAACGGAAAGTAAATGGCAGCCATTTTGAGACTAGAAATAAGAAAAGAAACGAGAAGCAAAAAAAAAATCCCAAGGCAACACAAATTGAAAACTGTCGCGCAGCTTAAGCAGCTGCACACACACACACAAGCACACACACTGTGGCTGATAATGATATGTATTGATCATGACGATGTGTTGCCTACTTATGAGCGCCAGCTGCCGTCGTGTCCTCCAACGCATAAGGTTAATTTGCAGACAGACACAGGATGCGCCTTGGGGGGCGCCGGCGACAGCTTGAGTGTGCTTGGGAAACACAGCATGCTAGACATGCAGATACCCTGACTTGCCATGCGGGGCAACTTGTTTATCGCATCAATTCATGGCTTGTTTAATTTTGTAGGATATGCTAAGGGGAGAGTGCGATAAGAAGCAATCTTGCCACATGTGTTGCTTGCGTCTGCGTCGGAAATTTGCATCTGCTCGTAAATACTTGTAAATAATTAGTCAAATTAGTGTCGCAATTTATAAAAATGAATTTTTGCTTTGCGACTTTGGCCTTGACGTAGCAGCAGGCACAGACAACGAAGGATAATGGGAGCAGGGCAGGGCAGGCAGACTGGCACAAAGTTGTTTGGCTCCTGATTGCACTAATGAAGCCACTTGATGCTGCTGCAGCTAAAATTAAACACAATGCGCAGCCCTGGCTCGCACTGTGGTTGCAAATTGAATGATAGCCAGGCGAATGTCACGCAGCAGTTGCAACCGAGGACAGTCAAGTACAAGGACAAGGACAAGACATTGTATGACCGCATTGCGGTTCGATTTTGGTCAGACTCGAGAGGGAGAAGGGCAAGTGTAGGCGACTGCGACAGCGACGGTGAAGGTGAAGGTGGACAAGGCGAATACAAATGAAATTGTAGCCAGGCCAAGAAGCTGCAGTTATTGATTTTATGTGGGTGTATATCTCGCTGTCAAACAATGCTACGCCCACTTGCCACCAATACGCCCCCCTTTTTATTCCCTTGGGCAGCGAAATTTATTAAGCTGACATTACATTTTGGCAGCTGCATCTGGTTTTATGGTCACGTTGCAAAGTGATTTTCGTGGGATAAAATCGCATCGCAAAGGGACACTTTTAGGTGAGGGTAAACTAATTCAATTGCCGTTGATGAGGATTGGGAGCATTGTAACCATTCAATTTGTCCACTAATTGAAGCGTTTTCAAGATCCAAGACAGGCATAGTAATCGCAGATGTATTCGACAATGTCATACATGTAATCATAATGAAAACATCTTCATTACTACATAACTTCTGCTGCTTATCTACGTTATTCGCAAACAATCTTTGGAAACTGTCGCTGACATTGTTACTACATTTATATATATCTAATCTACTGTATACATTGATCTCTGAGCTCTTAGGACACTGCAGGGCACATTTGATTTACTTATCTACAATGCCATTCCAATCTTATCTCGTCTTTCTCTCTTGCCCAAACTTGACCACACTAAGGTCATTTTAGATTCTCAAACAGACTACAGAAAGATATTATAAAGAACATGTGCACTATATATTGTACAAAATATTTTATCCCGCAAAAGCCTCTTAACTTATGTGGCTTAACTTTCTAACCTCACTCAAGTTTTCAACTTTTAACTATCCTCTGTGTAGCCCTATCTCTCTGACTATGACTATGAACATGTCTTCAACATGTTTCAACTTGTGTGCAACAGTCGCCATGCTTCCTTCCTCTCTTTTTTTCTCTCTCTCTCTCCATCTCTGTTTTGGGGCCTTTGTTTTGTGCCTCCGCGAGTGGAAACTAGGCCATTTTGAAATGAAATTTTAACAAGCGCATAAACACTTGAAGCGTGCGGAACAGGAAACGATGAGGCAGAGAAAGTCGCGTTTGCTCGTCCGCACTCCCCTTCACCTCTGGGCTCTGAGGCCTGACATGATGGCGCTGGCAGGAAGTGCCCCAAGTCACAGCCACGCGCCATTTTCATCACATGTTGCACACACACACATGCACACATGCACAATATGCTGTGCAAAGGGGGATTATTAATTGATTTCCAGAGTGCTGCCTTTTTTTTTTCTTCTCTGGCGAAAATTGATGATTTCTTCAGTTTGCAAGTAAAAACATTAATTACTGACAAATTGCCAGAAAACACAGTTGGATTCGGTTGAATTTCAATTTCAATTTCAGAGTAGCGGGCAGCAAATCCTTTATTGAAGTGTGTAGTGAGAAAGGTTCCAGCTATTTTCGGTTGGAAAAGTCCAACCACAATGCCGACCGCAAAGTGAATTGTTTGCTGCGAGCGGGTGGAAAACTGTTGTCTTATACCCTACAGTTGTATGCAAAGCAAAAGGGGTATGTAAAATTGCAAATGTTTATGCAGATTGTTCAACGGCTTTGCTTTAATTGTATTCGAATTGCATTCGAATGCAAACCAAGTGGAAAGTTTTTCTTATCTCTTTAGTTTGTACAGATCTGGCTTTAAGTTGGTTGTATTCTGTTTTCTGCTTTGTATTTTGTGGTTTTTGCTGTTTGCCATTGTCGCTGTCAGCGAAATATTTATGCGTTCCACTCTATTATCTGGACCGCAAGAGGAGGAAATGATGATGCCCACCCGTCCTTTCTCTCTCTCTCTCTGCGTGTTGCAGCGTGTCAGCTGCAGGCGAATATGCAAATTGAAGATGGAAAGGACAAGCAGGGAAGAAGAGAAAAAGGAAGGAAGGAAGAACACTTGACTGAACTGATAAGAAATATGTGTGTGCGCCTTTTGGGATGCAGTAAATTACGAGGGTCGTTTGATAAGTCCGTGACTTTTTGAATAAAATATATTTTTTTCGTCAAAGAAGCGTTTTATTTCTCAACATAATCTCCTTTTAGCTCTATACATTTAGTCCAGCGTTTTTCCAATTTTTTTATTCCTTCCAAATAATAGGTTTTCTCAAGGCCCTCAAAATAGTCGTTTGTTTCTGTGATGACCTCTTCATTTGACCCGAATCTCTTACCGCCGAGCCATTTCTTCATGTTTGGAAACAAAAAATAGTCACAGGGGGCTAAATCTGGAGAATATGCTGGATGGGGTAGCAGTTCGTAGCCCAATTTATGAAATTTTGCCATGCTGACTACACACGTGTGCACCCGTGCATTGTCCTGATGGAACAGCACTTTTTTTTCGCCAAATGCGGTCGTTTCTGCTTCAAATCAATATCGAATCTGTCCAAAAGCTCTGAATAATATTCGCCGGTGATCGTTTTACCCTTTTCAAGGTAATCGATGTGAATGATACCTTGTGCATCCCAAAAAACTGTGGCCATGACCTTGTTGGCCGACAGACCCACCTTGGCCTTCTTTGGTGCACGTTCACCCGGAGAAACCCACTGTCTTGATTGTTCTTTGGTCTCTGGTGTGGTGTGGTGGATCCATGTTTCGTCTACGGTAACGAAACGGCGCAAAAATTCGTTTGGATTGCGGTTGAACATCGCCAAACACTCCTTTGAAATGGTCACACGGTTGCGCTTATGGTCGTGTGTGAGCAATCGCGGCACCCATCGCGCGTAAAGCTTTTTCATGTCCAAATATTCATGTAAAATGTGATGTACCCGTTCAGTTGAGATGCCTGCAGCCTCAGCTACCTCACGCACTTTCATTCTCCGATCATCCAATATCATTCCATGGATTTTGTCGACGATTTCTGGCATGACGACCTCTTTTGGGCGACCTGAACGTTCGGCATCACTTGTACTGGTACAACCACAACGGAACTCAGTAAACCATTTCTTAACCATTGAAATTGATGGTGCAGAGTCCCCATAATATTTATCAAGTCTTTCCTTGGTTTCGGTGATGGATTTTTTACGCAAAAAATAATGCTTAATTAGCACACGAAATTCACTTTTTTCCATTTTCGTTAAAATTCACGAGATCGTCTGCTTTCAATGCCTATAAAACGCAAACTAAGAAACGCAGCTTTCTCAAAATTTTACAGTCAGCTGTTAATCGATAACTGCTGACAGGAGCAGTGTTGTATTTAGAGCAGGTGCGCGGCAAATACAAAAAGTCACGGACTTATCAAACGACCCTCGTATTACTGCAGAGTGTTATTACAGCTCGAAGAACTTTATAGTCTGTTATCGATACAGTCGATGGTATGTAATCGATTTTATATATGTTATTGGTGGTATATAGCATAGTATTGATAGTAAGTTGACGATATTGTCGAAAATAAGTGACTGATACTATCGATAGTAAGTTATCGATGCGTTCAAATTGCTACTATCGATAGTATTTTATTGTAATACAACAGGGAAACCAAAATATTAAATGCGTTTTAGTATGATATCAGTACTATAGATAAGTATTGTATAACAACCTGAATTAAAATAGTTCCTTATCGATATAAGTATTGATTTTACGTTTGTATTAGGGATCAGGTTCTTTATTTGGAAATTATTCGGCTAAAAATACTATTGCAAAACGTCCTTTTATCAGGCATTCAAAGAACTTATCGATTTCTTAATATTCATCCTGCTTATCAACAAGGTCTTAGCCTTGTAGACACCACACTAAACTTGCAATTCATCTTGGAACACTTAGTTTAGCTTAACAGCAGAAGATTAAAGACTGACAGGCAAACAAAGTAGAGAATCGACTTGCATCAAAATTTCATTTGCCTAATTCATGCAGCGTATTTCCGTTTTGGTATCTGAGTGTTTTATATAATAAACGCGCGACAGCCCGGCATAAATCAAAGTTGAGCCAAAAGAAATTGCTGATATGACAAATTTGAAATTTTGCAAAAGGAAAATCAGAAAGAAAAAAATAAAAGCCAAACGACAACGGAAACGAAAGTTTTTCTGCGAGCTCATTGCGAAAAGATGCAGGCGCATGATTCGCCAATGTGGGCGAGTCTTGCCAACCCCGCCCACAAAGAACTTACACAAAAGGAAGGAAGCAGAAGGAGGAGGTGGAGCTGGCAGACGCAGCTCAGTGTCTCGTATGACGTAGAGAGAAATTGCCAATAAATTGGTCGAACAAAGTGAAGCCCATAAAGCAGGGAAAAGCGGGGAAGAGAAAACGTTTCACAAATTTATGTCTATTCATTAGGCAATTATGTTGGAGTGTGTGTGTGTGTGGTGACTGCGTGTGAACTTAGAGGTGTGGAAATTCAAGAGAAGACCCGACACAAAAAATATTGCTGGGTCAAACATTTTTCATAGAACATACGCGTGAACTCGCACAAGCTCTGAGACATAATTAATCGTTATTGCTCATTAGCTAACTACTCCAATAAGTGAATATATATATTCAGGCTTAATATATATTTATACACACATATGTATATAGGAAACATCTGAGTTGATTTGATTTATGTGTGCATTTAGCATCGCACGCCCATTAGAGTTAAGCAGAATAGCGACAACTCTGTGCGTAACAAGTTAAACTCAGCAACAGTTAAACAGACTTGACTTTTTTATACTCTGCAACTTAATTACTGTATCTATATATCATATTTAAAAGCCTTGACAGTGTAAAGAAGAGGGATAATATATTTCTGTGTTCTTTATAAGGGCAAAAATGAGTTGAAAGTGATTAAAATATAGATAAAATTGCCAATGAATAAGCAATGTTTTTATTAATAAATCAACTAATTAATTCCTTGCCAAGGGGCATATTTAAATGTGGACATGATTATCAGATTATACGGAAAAAGGACACAAATGTCACATTGCTGTGCACCTGAGCAGGGATGAGGGTTCTCTATGCCTACCTCCGGTTGTCTCTGTATACGTTACATGCAGATATATGTGGGTCAAGGGGGCAACTCGAGGCTCGTCTGGCTGGAGTCACCTGTGGGCTGCTTTGGCTCAACTATCTGGCGCATCATTTGCATATACTCAAGAGAAACTATGTGTGTGTGTGTGTGTGCGTACATGTTAGCATGATATCATTATTTTTTCGCCTGTCAGCTTTCCTTTGGCATTCCATGAATTTATGCGTTGCTCTTGTAATTGTTTTTGCATAAATGTGGAACGCAGAAAGAAAGAGAAAGATGGAGAGAGCAAGACAAAACAAAGCATAATAATATATGTCTGCTTATAGGGGGAACAAGGTTTAGAAGGAGTCTGCATTTAATTCTGACAACTCCATGATATATATAAAAGTAGTCTGCAGATGATCCCCAAAGGGAAACTGGCTTTACAATTTGTTTTTGTATACTTTTTGTTGCCTTTAGATTTCCATATGAAAAGCCAAATTGGATTTGCACATATACACAGACAGTGAATCAATTTGATTAGTTTAATCGTCCGGCAATCAAATTTAAATGCCATTAAAACTTTGCCCCAAGCATCCCACAATGCCACACCCACAATTCCATCCCATTCCCCGCGGTGTTATGCGTTGCGACCCAAAACAAACACAGACACAATATAAAATTGCAAATCATTCAATAAATAAAGTTAAGCTCCAAACTATTTGACCTTTTATGCTGCGCAGTTTAAATGTTTTTCCACATGCCATGAAAATACATGGAAATATGCATCGATTAAGCCGCAATTTTCATTTTTTGTTTTTGTCAACTGTTTGGAGTGAAAATTTACTCAACATTTTTTACTGAGTTTGGGTTACAACAAATTTTGTTGATTAATTGCGTTTTATGTAATTGCAAGCAGAGTCACAAACAAAGTATCGTTGTGTGTGTAGGTGTGTGTGTTATGTAATTACATGGATAACTTTACAAGGAAATTCCTGCCGGCTGCCAGAGAGAGAGAGAGAGCATGCGGCCAGGAGAAGGAGGCGCGACGTTCCTGTCGTGTCCTTTTGCCAGTTAATTTATGTGCAAAGTTACAAGTGCCTGGAGCGTACAAAAGGCAGCAAGCTTCGGTGGTAACGAGCTCCTTTTACACAAACTCACACACACAGGCACACCTACGCATGTGTGTGTGTGTGTGTGTGTATGCTGTGTATACGAAAATAGCCAAGTTAAAGGTCAGGCAGGCGTTTTTAATAGGCACCCCAAAAAGCATGCTACGATTTTCTGCCATTTTTTGTGAGAGAACGAGACCAGCCTGAGAGGCGAAACGTAACGTATACGCAGCGTGCTGCGCCCGCTGTGAGATTTACGATGGGTCAATCAGCCGTGGAGCATTTCATGTTATTGTTTTTTTGGGTTCCCACTTCGATTTTTCCGCTTCTTTTTTTTTGCAACCCTGCCAAAACAAAACACATGCCTCAATAAAGCCAAAGGGCAGGGGGGAGAGCAACCGAAACGGTTGCCAAACATATGAGAAATGACGGCAGCTAATCAAAAGTTTGCAACGAAAAACAAGACATAAAGCAGCCACCATAAAATCGCAGTACAATTTATAATGAAGTTGTTCACGCTCCTCTTCCGTCAATATGTATATTGATATAGTTTTATTCCCCCCGCCCCACACTTTTTATCAACGTAAATAAATGTCTGCAATGTAGTGAAAAATTTTCTCGTAGTTCCTGAATAAATCACTCAACTGATAGATTGAACAAATTTTGCAGCAAAGAAAATCGAATATTTCATTCTTTGTTTCTGCTTCGACTTTGCATAAGTTTCATTTTGTGCTCATATTATGGCAATGCATAAGAAAATGTGCGTTGTACAGTTGCCGCCGCCACACAGCACTTTATATCCATTTCAATCCCTTGTCTTACGCCCCCTTCTCCCCTGTCACTGCCCCTCATAAATGTAATATCTATTTGTTTACATAAAATATTATGCGAGCGCGTTGCGAGTGTAATGCAAATTGAGTTTCGCCTCGAAGGCCAATAGAATGTACCTCCCTCACTCTTTGTCTCTCTCTCTCTCTCCTCTATCTCTTTCTATCTTTCTTGCAAAGAGTTGCCCTGAACTGGAGTCAAAAGTCTGCGACGCGGAATCGCGCGATTCTTCGCAGCGTGATATCGTTTCTGTTGTTGTCAGTACAAGGTCGTCGGCGTCTATTGGGCGACAGGTTTATGACACGCACACGTCACGCACAAACACACACACATACACACAGTGGCAGAAACAGTTGAGACGTTCTGTTGCCACCACCTTAAGGACGTTTAGTCTCAATAAAACCTCGCACTGAGAGCTCACATTCTATAATTCTATCACGAAGTGCCATAAATTATCCGCACACACATGAATGTATATGGTATATCGTATGTATGTATGCATATAGTGATTCCAAGTTGATATACTAATGTTGTCATGTTTCTTTGTCTAGCTGGAAAATGAAATTCCGCTTTTGCAGCTCATTCCCTTTCCAGAAACAGTTCAAAATAGTTAATATTCCTTTCCAGAAAGCACCATAAAGTTCGGTATAGTTGGAATTCTCTTAGAACTATGTATATAAAATATTTTCTCTTTCAACAAGTTTTTCCCATTGTGAGATAAGATAAGATATTGCAATAAAAATCAGTAATTGATATATTATATTATTATTGTCAACTGTATTTTTGATTTGACGTTTCTACAGTGATTTCAAAGAGAAAACCTCTTTGATTGCTGCTCAATTTATTTTGCTTTGCAAAAGTGAATAATAAATAAGTTCAAGGAAATCAATTTGAGACGAACATTCTGACATTATTTATCCATTCTGAGAAAAGGAAATCAACATTTGAAATTATGTTGGAATAATAACAAAGAATACAACGAATACTCTTTAACGTTGGCTCTGCCCGGCCCTGCCAAGGAAGCCAATGTGATAATTGTTAAGGCATCTTCACGAAGAATCGTTTCAAGCTGGGCCTCGTTTTGGTGCGGGTGGTAGCGGGGGGGTTGCGTGTGCCTGCCATAACATAAAATGCCTTTGGGTCGCAACAGCAGTTGGGAAAAAAAAAATATAACAACAGTTTTATTGCTCCAATGCCACCGAAAGTGGCGTTGTCAGCAGCAGCAGCAGCCAGGACCCTTGGACCAGGGACCAGGATCGGGACCAAAAAGCAAATTACAAACGCCACGTACTTGAGGCTTGTCAGATTGTCGAGGGCGAAGCGACCCACAAAAATAACAACAACAACCAAAAAAAAAAGAGAGCAAACGTAAAGCAAACAAAACGCTGATAAGAAAAAGCAGCAACAGAATTCGGGACTTTCTGCAGCTTTGATTAGCCCCTTTGGCCCCAGCGGCGAATCCGAAACGTGTTTCATATTTTTCTTGCTCTTCCCTCTAAATGAAAACAAATTGCCTCAAAGCGGCGGTCAAAGTCAGTGCGAATGCCAAAGACGTTGATGATGATGATGATGATGGCAGCGACGATAATGATGATGAAGATTGACGGCGTGATGAGGCAGAGGGAGCTGCGGGGGCAGGCAGCTTAAACTTTCGGCTTAGACTTATAACGAATGCAAATGCAATAAAAGCAGCGCTCGCAATTTGTTTGCACTTCAATTTAATTTAATTTATTAAATATATACGACGAACAAACGACAGTCAGACTAAAAATAAACAATGAATAATGCGTGTTGCATAATTAAGTGGATTAACTTCAACGTCCGAAACACAGATGCTTCAGCGATAATCCGACAGTTATAAACTACGCAAAGAACATTGCAGCAATATCATAAAAGCAAAAACCTTTTGCAACTTTCTGGCTTTAATTTTTGTAATATTAATTGGAATTATTTTCCAGATTATATATGTATGCATAACTAACGAGCTTAAGCTCACCACTGTGTGTGTACAGTGGGCAGTTGCACTGCGCTGCTGTTAATGGGCTGGAAAGGAGGAGCCACACATTTTGCGGGGCGATTATTGTAAATGATGCACAAACGTCGTTTAAAGTGGTTACGCCTCCACGTACAACGCCAACGCTGCATTTATTTTTTGTACGTTGCCACAAAGAAAAATGATTTCAATGAAAAAAAAAACGAAAAAAAAAGAAACTCGGAGAAAATGAAAATAAAATTAGCGCAAAAAAAGGGAGTAAGAAGAAGAATATTCAGTGCGTGGCATTAACAATTCCATTAAGTTGACATGTGCAATACACTGGGGCGCCACACAGAAAGCCAGGCCAAATGCGAGTAATCTGGTTAGTATCCCCAGTTGGGTCTCTGGCTCTGGGCTAAATCTCTGTTGACAGGGACAGAGACTGAGGCAGAGGGGCAACGCAAGAGCGAGCAGAGGCAACAAATATACTCGACACACACAGCAAGAGAGCGGGAGAGACAGAGAGAGGCAGAGAGAGAACTCAACTCATTAGACAGCGATTCGTAGAGCGTTTTTAAAAGAGTCGCGCTGCTGATGAGGCAGCAACATCGTCATACATATGTGATCATTTATAAAGATTTATGCAAATGGGAGGAGAATAACTCAAAGTTGTTTAATAAAGGGGAAAGAGAAAGCCGCGACAGGCTGATAAAAGACTTTGCTTGTGTTGGGGGCATTTCACAAAGCGCCTGTCATCGGCAATGGGAAAGCACAAACAACGTACAAACACGTCGCAAGGTGACAAACAGCTAAAGAACCAGAAAACAACAACAGCTAAACAAAAACCAAAGTCAAAAGAAAAATAAACAGCAACAACAACAACAAATGTCGTTAAACAATTTGATACGCGTTGCCCTTGAAGAAAAATAAAAAGACGAAACACTCGAAAAAGAAGAGAGAGAATAGCAAGTGTAATAAAACGAATTATGAATACGCTTTCAATAGGCGATACAGTGGAGTAATTTATTTCTAAGACTTTCAATTGAAATTGAATTATGTCATGCTCCAGCTTAGCTCACAACATAATCAAAGGCAAATAAGTTATAACTATTTGTTGCGGCAGTTAATGACACTTCGTTTGCCTTTTTATTGTTGATAAACAAATGGTTTCAACTGTTTGTCAAAGTCTTTAAGGTCGCACGAACGGCAACGTGCAATGAACTTCAGTGCTAAACCGGCTATAGATATGACGTGAGTTTTAAGTTAAGAACTCGATCCAAATGCAAATTGCCAGCAACAACAAAGAGATAAGCCCTGGCAACCGAGCAACAACGTAGACACCTTAGCGCTATGAGCTGATGATATCGTGGCACATACACACACCCTTGAAAAACAGACGTATGCAGGTGTAACTGCCAGGAGTGGCATGATAGACTTGCTACATGTGTATAGTATATATGCTTGATCTATATCAGCAATGCCTGATAAGGTCTTCTCTTTCGAGAACATTACAGGGTATTCCAAGAGAGAGAGTAAAGAGTGCACTTTTATTCTTGAGCAGTATCAGCTAGCAGATAAGCATGCGTCACTCCTCTTTGTAAATATTCCTCTGTACAGGGTATCTCTTCTATTTTCTTTCATTTATACCTTGCCATGTCCTGCAGGAAGTTCAACAAACTGTACACGAGAGACACAGGGAGGAGGAGAGTCTGAGCAGTTCCTATTGCAGGCAATCCTTTGTTTATGCTACGCAGCACAGTCAATCAAACAACCTGCCATCAATCAATCAATTGCGCAAACTTGCAGCTATTAAAAACACGCAGCTCAAATAGGGGCGTGGCACGCCCCTCACTACTCACTCACACCGTTAGTTTCGTGTTGAGTGAACACTCAGTCCTTGCGCAATGCGTAATTGTGGAAGAATTTTTGCGTGTGCCAACATGGCGTATGATTAATTTCACTTTGCCTTTGCAGTAGCGACAGCGCCTGAACGTTATTTAGTGTCAAACTTAATTGCACCCCTAGCGACAAATGCGAGCAAAACAACAACAAGAAATAACTACAAGTCATGTGCAGAGATAGCAAAAAAATGCTGTGACACACAGAAAAATATGTTGGAAAATTTTCGACATTATGTTCTGCGCTGTCTGCGCTTAAGGGACCCCATTGCTGTCTTTCCTTTCTCTCTCTCTCGCTTCTGCACTGCCTCTCCCTTTGTTTCACTTTCAGTCTTTGGCAAAGTTTCGTGCGCTTTTGTTGGTGTTAAGGTCTTTTGGGCAGCATCAGGAAAAACTAATTAATAGCACATTTTATGTTTGCCTGCCTGGCGGCCAGATTAGTCCACTATCTCCTCTTTTCCTGCCCCCGCACACAACCAATTTCATTCAACGGTTTTGCTGCTCATCTCTTCTCCCTCCTACTGCGTTGTGTGACAAATAATGTGGAAATTAAATGTTATGCTCGTGGCGATAAGAGGCGCTCATTGTTGTTGTTATTGTGGAAGATGAAGCCGCATTAATGCAGCTTGCGGCAAGTGTTGTTGGCCACGCCTCCAACGATAGATGGATAATGCGATTGTCTGGCATTTAGCTGCTATATCTCTGCCAAGTAGCCAGACCACACAGTGGGACCAGTAGCAACAGCAGCAGGTTGAATCCGATTAGGCGCCTGGCGAGACGCGGTCGCGTTTTTGGCTACTGAAAATTTGTAGCCTACTTCGGGGCGTAGCAATTAGGGGCAGGAAAAAGCACAGCATAGGCAGCAGCAGTCAACAAAATGGCAAACACAAAAGCAAAGCCGCTGCACACATTCACACATATTTATATGCAGATGCATATATGGTATGTGTGTGTGTGTTTTTGTATGGGAGGGAAAACAAAACCAAAAACTGTAACCAAACACACGCAAAAACTCGCACGCGACACAACACGACAGGAAGTGGCTGAGGGAGAGAGCGAGATAGAGGGGGAAAGAGAAAGGGAGAGCATGAGGTGAGGCAGAACTTCACTGGCGACAACACAAGTTGTTTTGCCTGTGTGTATGGTGTGTTGAGGCCTTTGTTGCTGCTGTTGTTGCCTTTGCTTTCATTCTTCTCTCTCTGGGCATTCTCCATTTCAAGTGTGTTGTGTATACTGTGTGTGTGAAAATTAACACAGTGCCACAAAAAAGTATATGCATGTACACATACAAACGCACGCACGCACGCACACACACACACACGCACAGAGGGGGCAAATACTCAAAAACAACCACAGGCAAAATAACGCATTAAAGCTCCAACAATGCTGCACAGTGGGGCGCATGTTCGTTAAGAAAATGTTGGGAAATGGAATACATTTTATTAAATATTACACATTGAATAATTACATTTTTAATTACTTAAATATTTGAGTGAATTTCAGTCAAAATTCAAATTTTTGGTAAGTTTAAATTTAAATTTTAATATAATTTGCGTTATAGTGAACTTTTTAAATAATAAAAGTAGCTGCTATAATATTTAATTGCCTTGCTTTTAAAACGTATACATTTGTTTATTGTATAATCACTCTATATATACTTTTAAGACCTATTTGTGTAATAATAAATAATAAGTATGTATTTAAAAAAGTAACTCACTGACTCATTGCCTGCGTCATTCATAATTTTTTTATAATAGTACAATTTTATTTGAGATTTTTACATATTCATAAATCAATTTTTATCGCATTAGAAATGAAGGTCGTGAATAACTGTGCGCAGTCACAGTGGCAATGACAATTCAAAAACCCCCCAGCAGGAGCTTAGCAGAGCGAGAAAGAAAGGATGTCCGAGAGAGAGAGATAGAGAGAGCACGAGTGAGAGCACAGCAAGCAGAGAGCTAAAGAGCAAATTGCTGAGAAACGAGGCGAATACCAAAAACAGTATAAAGCCTGAAGCCAAAAAGAGCGGCCTATTCGTGTGAATTTCACTGTACCTGTGTGTGTGTGTGTGCGTGTTTATTCGACTGTGTGTGTATGTTCAGCTTTTGATTTGCTGCTGTTGTTTTTGTTGTTGTTGTCGCGCATGTTAAAAATAGCAAGCGAAATGGATTAGTTGCCTGCGGCACAAGAAAGAGGGCGCTGCCAGAGGGGGGCGGAGTAGATGGCGGCGAGGCTGGTAGGCGCATGTCGACTACATTTTGGCGCTGCTTGCGCGCGTGTCTGTGTGTGTGTATCTGTGTTTGTCTGTGGCTTGATGTGCGGATTCTTCTTGAGGCATCCCTCTTATTGTGTTTGACATTGTGACCGAGACGAGGAGACGCGCTGTCGTCCATTCTGTCCGTCACACACACTCACACACATACACACACACACATACGCGCTCGGAAATATTTGCAGCATTTGCTTGTGAATGAATTTTAGAGAAAAACATATGAGAAACATTGATTCGGCACAATAAAATAAATATGATGTCAGCCACACTGAAGTTGCGTTCGATCAAAGACGCACACACACACACATACACACACCGGCAGTCAGATATTCGCTCAGTTATGTGTGTAGTAAAAATGTTGTTATTGTCCTTGTGTTTAAGTTCTGTACAAAATGGCCGCCGCAAAGCGGAAAGCAAGTCGGAAGGAAGTCGACAGTCAGGCATTACGCCCATGCCCTCCCCGGATGCGTACTGGACAAATTGGCTGCCCCTTCCTCCCCCCTCCTCTCCTCTCTCGTTACAAACAGCACACAATACTCGAAAAATAACATAAAGTAAAAAGAATGAAAACTTTACATAAAAACAGAATTATGAATTTTTTTTACAACTTTTGCCTCGAGGTCCAGCGAAAAGTATTACGAGCTGCTGTTAAATTAATGAGACCTTTGCGGCCGCAGGAATGTGTAATATAAGATTATCTGCCGAGCAATATAATGCACTAGTTGGCCAAATAATGATACCAGTCGAAAGCAGGAGAAAGAGAAGGAGAGACAGAAAAAGCTGAAAATTAATAATTGAGGCTAAGCTAGAACTTAAGGGAAGCTATAAGAAACTTAAATGAAGTCTTAATTTTAGCTCAGACAAACCCAAAAGGAAGAAAAGTGTGGGCGTGGAGCATTGTCCAACACGTTGATGGGGTGTAAAATGAATGAATCAAAAGGAATCCGCGTCATCCGACGTAAAGAGACAGCGAAAAGTCACAAAAGGAAACGAGATAAAAACTGTTGAGTTATTATTATATTATGCAATGGCGGGGAATGAGCTGTGAAAGAAAGTTTCTACGTGCAGTGACAGACTTCAGGATGTCCTGTAAAAACTTAACTCAACAAGGACTCAAGAAACTTGAGAATTTTCTAGTGAAATGAAGTGTATTAAGTACATTGCAATACTTCTATGTTTAAACAAAAGCTATACGCTCATTATAGTACACAGTACAATTTGATATTATGTATTCACATTTACACACTTGCATCATACCCCATTCGACCCGAAGGACACACAGCGCACACTGCAGTCTTTTAATATTACGAATGCCCATTTTCCTTCACTCTCTTTTTCTCGGCTAGCTGTGGCATTTACACATTAATTAAAGTCCAAAAACGAAACAAAACTGTTGGCAATTTCAGACAGCTTTCAGCAAAGAGTGCCACCATTACTGCAACAACGGCAACAGAAGCTGCAACAGCAGCTACAACATGAAATGGCCGTCATAGTAACCGCAAGTAGCAGCGGCAGCAACATTGCAAACTGATGAGAGGGAACAGAAATAAAAGGATAAGGAGGAAGATGCACAACGGGGCTACACACGCCACAGGCAGACAGACACACAAAGAGAGAGAGAGAGAGGACGGCAGCCCTGGCAAAGTAATTATAAATCGGTTTGTTGTAGTTCTTAAGCTGAAGCTATTTAGAATGGGAATCCCTTTATGCCATGCGGATAAGGTGAACAATTTGAAGTTAACTAAAGAAGAAAGATTGTAATTATATTGTAGCAAAAAGAATGAAGTTGTCACGCTTAAAACAAATATTTGATATAGTCTGCCATCATATATGAATTTGTTTTCCCATACTGTCTAGTGGTTAGGATATCCGACTCTCTTATGTATATTCACTAATATTTTGCTAATTTTCTATTCCAAGTTCTCTCCTTCAGCCAATGAGAAATGACGCATGCAAATAGTCGAAACCCGAAGATATTTACATATGCCATATGTGATTTATGCCCTCCGGGGGTGGTCTGTTCCTCGCCTGTTGCCAAACAAAAGACTGTTGCTTGGGTCCTGTTGCCAGGTCCAGTTTGTTTGCACTTCTCGCTCTCTTTTGCTTAACCTTCATCAAAAAACATTTTGCCGGAATTTCATGGACTCTGACTACCCTGACAACGAGTAATTAGTCAGCGCTTTTTCGTTTATGCTGTTGCTTTCTGAAACTACGAGATGCAAATGCGATGAGCTTGTGCAATTTGTGCAGCTTTTTTCCTACTTTCATTGGGGAAGGGCAACTCTAATCGAATCTAAAGTTTTCCTGCACGTTGTCATGACCCTTTGTGCAATTAACAGTCGAGTTGACTAGAACATTCCCTGAAAGCATCAAGATGTTAACTGAGAGTCTTCACAATTTCCCATCCACCCCCAATCAACATACTTGGCCCAACCATGACCCAGAGAATAAAGAAAGCAAATTCAAGTTGGGAAAGCGCATGGAATTTAAATGTAGAAATTATAAAGAAAATTTTTGGCGAACTTACTCGACTCGCTGAGTCGCAACGAAATCACGAACGAACCGAAAAACAACAAAAAAAAAAAAAAACTCATCAAGACCTTATTCGTTTCACCTGAATCCACCAACAACAACAGCTACAAAAAGCGAAAGGTAAAAGACAAAGAAACATACAGAGAACAGAAAAACTGTAACCCAAACTTTAAACCGATGCGAGCATTTGCCTTTTTTTGGGAGGCCTCGTTGCTATTTTAAACGGGCTGTGCTCGTTAACAGCAGGGGGCTCAGCTATAGTTACTGCCTATATTTGATGTTCCCGCTCTTGTTGTTGTTGCAACAACAACATTAAATACACATACACGTATAATTTGCCAAGGGCCGCACCCAGGTGGGAGGTCGTTCAAGGTTTGTGGCGGCCCAAGCAGGCGAATGAACTGCGCGTTCTCGACGAACCAACCAACCAAAAAAAGGGTCAAGATGTGCTTATAAGTATGTACACGTACACGTGTATGTATTGTGTCGGTATGTGTGGGCGCAGGTACCTATGCGTGTGTGTTAGTCACTGTTTCTCTAGAAGAAAACAATGCCTATTTTTGTTTTTATCTCCCGAATAGACCCAAAAAAACGGTTATTTGTGAAGCTTTATATGTGAAAATTTTCCGTTAGAAAGACAAGAATATTATACTTTGTCGCATATGCCTTCAGCTGTTATAGTACCCTTCTCCACTATGCTAAGCGAATATAATAAAAAAAAACGCTATTTTCCCCAACTTTCATGAGATATACTCAACAAGTTTATTAATATATCGACCTGCTCAGAGACTACATATATTACTAGATATTATCGGGTGCTATACGTACAAATCCTTAGCCTGTTGTTTGTACTCCACACTGGGCAATTAAATAGTTTTGCAAACTTTGCCTTTTTTTAACCACACACTTACATACATATGTCTATAGCTCTGGGTACAATGTTTGGTCACATCGATTGGACCCAGGGGTCTTCTTGTGTACACTGTTTGTTTCACAACCTGCTGGCTGGGATGGCTGACTAGCTGTGGCTCTGGCTATGCCTCGAGTCCTCGAGCCTGCTCTCAAAATTTGTTTTCAATTAACAAAATTGTTTACTCTCATAGGAACGGAAAAAGCAGAAAATCGATATACCCATAGACCCAGGCTACAACATAGAGCGTAGTATATATATAGAGCAGAAGAAGGAAGCGCACCTGGCACACCCGACTACAGTTGCAGGCGAAGCGGTACCAGAGGGGTGGTAGGGGCTCGGTAGGCAGGTGGCACAAATTGAGTTTCGGCTTGGCCAAAAAAAACCACACAGTCAAAATAGAAACGGGAAATCTAAATGGTGCCACACCTCCTGCGACAAATTGATTAATGTTTCATCACAGAAAAGAAAGGGAGAGAGTGAGAGTGAGTGGATTTTAAAATTCAATCCAACACAACTTTTCATAGATCTCATTACGAAATAATGATGAGAATGTCGTCTAATAAAATATTCCCCCAAAGTTTTTCTTGCCTGGTCAAGCGACAAGCTGAGCAAAAGTTTTCTCCAGCATAATAAGCCAGCCAAGTGGAGACTTCAGAGTTGACACAAGTTCTGCCCCACTCTCTCAAGTGGCAAGAATTACATGATTACAAGACTTTTTAAAGAACGAAAAAAGTATGCAAGTTTCAAGTCAAAAAACTACAATGAGTGAGTGAGTTATTTTTCGCAACAATAGTCGAATCCGGCGGACTCTTCACGTGATAGTATCCATGGCAAGAACTTCACTGCCGGCGGGCCGAGTGAGTTCATGACTCATCCGGTTCGTAGAGATGGCGTGTGAAAAAATCCACAATAGCAAAGTCAACGTCACGTAGGGAGGAAGAGAATACTAAATAGGAAAACAGAAAACGGGCCCAGACACGGGAAGAACTGAGTAAACGCAAAAAGGGTTGGGCGTGCCGCCACCGCCTTGGTGAAATGGCAAAAATCGTTGCCCATCGTTGGTCTTGGCAGCAAAAACACACTCACTCAGACTGAATACACTAGGCGGACAGATGGCTAAAGGCAATGTACGAGTAATATAAGAAGAGTATGAAAAAAGAATGGAGAAGAAGAGTAAACAACACACTAAAGCTAAATACACACATAAATTGATTTCATGACTCGATGTTTCGATAGGGCCAGGTGAGGGAATGAAGCCTACGGGTTCAACTCGTTTTATCTCCTCTCCCTCCCCATTCCACACTGTCTGTTGCAGCAGTCATCAAACTCAAGTGTGATGGCAAAAAACAAACCAAACAAAAAAAATCTATAGGTCAGAGTCGGCCATAAATAGATACTCTTTAGAGGGCCGCCAGAGTTGAGTAATCGAGCAGACACTTGTGTTCTTAATAGTTCGTATTTTTGACTTGGAAATTAAAAAGATTTTCTTTTTGCCCATGATTGAGTTTATGGAAAACTATTTGAGCAAAATTTCAAAATATTTTTCAGTCTAATGAAATTTATGTGGAAAATTCCAATAAAAATGTATAACCTGATAGCTAATAGAGCTCTTCGCTGTAGGGTATACCCAATCTATGAGCAGAAAAGGCAAACAGACTGAACGATAGCACATTGAAGGTATTTGTAAACGAAGATAGATAGCAAAAGATTGCAAAAAGAACGAGAGGGAGTTACTTAAACGGAGATAGAGCGACTAGGTGCAGCACTTACGAATGCAAATCTATCCTAGTCTCTCTCGCTCTTTCTATACTATCTCAATTGCTAACTCATTCTCTCAATTAACAAGATAATTCTAATCGGTGGAAAATGCTTATCAATATTTGTTGCTCGCTCACCTCACATGATTCATTCATTCACAACGTGAGCACTTTTATTCCAACAATATAAGCTTTTAATTCACAATTAACACTGAAAAGCAAACATGTTTTCCCCTCTTCTCTTTCTCTCTTTCGCCTTTATCATTTTTGACGTCCAGCTGAATTGATGAGTCAACCCAGAAATAGTCGTAAATGTGGGGGCGGTGCATGTTTAACTGACATTAGGGTCATTCTCTGTTTAGTATACTTTATGTATATTGTATATTTGCCTAGCCGCGTTGAGCCGACAGGAAGTCGGCGAGAGTGTAATACACATAAAATGATGCATGATGTCGGAAGAAGGTTTATAGATTAATAATGCTACAAGTCAAACACGCAACGCAACGATAAGGGGCTGTACCAGGCAGATGTGGGAGAGCAAGAGCGTTGATGATTGAACACAAATTAAGCAAGATCTATAAATATGAATTTAACGTCAGTTTCCACTCAAACTTCACCAAGAGCAAACCGCAATGACTCGATAATATGAGATCATGCTTTGCGAAAAGAGTAGAGATAAATGTATACTGAGCATCACTTGAAATTTTGTATACGAGTATGTGGGTTGCGAAACCGAGAGTTACACAGTTAAATTCGAGTGAAAAGAAACGAAATTCAATGTTATTAAAATGTGTATGTTCAGGGGGTTTATCAGATTTCTGATTACTATAATAATACTGTAATTATTATACTCGCACTTTTCTTACTTTTTCCTGTGTTTAACGTTCTCATTTTATTTAAACTATTCATAATCTTATCGCAGACAAATTAACTCTCACGAACCCAATTAACTTTGAGCTCGATTCAATTGCACTCATAATAATCTAATTGATATTCAATTTCAGACTTATAACAGAATATGTTAACGATAATTGTGACGATTAAATTGCGCATTAATGCGCGACAATTTCGTAGATATTTGAGATGAAATCATTCGCCAAACAAAGAGACGGCATTCACGATATAATTTCTGTTTATATGTACATATATACTTTATACAAATATATGTGAAAGACGCAGCCACCAGAAAACAATACGAGGAATTTGCTAAGAGAGCTAATGAACAAACAGTCGAACTTGACTAAGAAATACTTATATGTTTCCTACAATTTAACAAGCTTTTCTTAATTAATTGGTTCGACAGTCTATATAAAAAGTTTATAAATATGTTAATGTAACACTATTACTCACCTTGTCTGGGCGAATGAAGCTTTGCGGCTGCATTTGAATGATTTGGAGAAACACTGGCGATTTTGAGGTCGTGAATACCTCGTTCTCGTTCACTTTTAGAATTATCAACATTTCATTATTTATGGTTTTTATTTTCGTTTTGGGACGGCGAAGTCGCGTTTAACGTTATCTTGTTAGGCTTTTAAGTTGGGTTTTTTTTTATTTTATAGCTGACGTAGTTGTTGTTGTTGCTGTTGTTGTTTTGTAGTGGGCAGTGGGCATGACAAAACACATTGAATGCGGTAAAGGCTGACGCAGTTTGATTGACTGCCATAATACGAAGTTCTGCAGCTCTGATATACGACAGGTTTTCTTTTCTTTTTTCTTTATTTTGGAATTGGTGTAGGGGCTGCTGTTGTTGTAGTTTTTGCAGTTGTTGTTGGGCATTCGTTTTGTTTAAGTGAAGTGTAAGAAACGTGCACAGTTTGCTTGCAATTAAAATGTTGCACTTGCAGTTATGCAAAAGAGACTAGAAAGTATTTTTCTCGGCTCGATGTTTTTATTTTTTCGACTGGTTTTGGTTGGTTATTTATTTTTGTGGGTGCTCGAAAAAGTGCAATTCCTACTTAAAGCGAAAGCGTTTCACGACTCCAGTGATTTGTTGTTGTTGTTGTATTAGTTATAATTATATTATGCTTAGCTAAACTTTTTAGCAAATACAGATGTATCTTAAGTGCGCATGCTACTTGATGGCTCTTCTACTGTTTTTGGTGAATTCAAAAAACAAAAATCATACAAAACGCAAAAATAATATGCCATAATGTATGTCGAGATTGGTTTTTGAGTTTTGGTGGTGGATCGGCATGCGGGCGGATGAGGAGTAAATAAAAATAATCCGATTGCGGGTTTATTGTTGTTGTTGTTGCGTGTGGTTAGTCATATGTTTCGAAATTGAAAGCAAAAAGAGAGAAAACAAATAAATAAGTAGGTTAGAATTGCATGGCAGAATGTTTAGTTGTGTGTGCGCGTGTGTGTGTGGGTGCATGTGAGTGTGAGTGGGTGTGTTTGCAGGTGTATGAACTAAACTGAATAAATATTACCAGATAATAAACATTACGCCTTATTTCTTCTCGATAAATCTGTCAAAAATCAAAAACAAAGCATGCAAAAACAATTTCAAACTACTTGCCAGCCAATTTTGTTATTGTGTTGTCGTTACAAAAAAAAGAAACTTTTTGTCGCAAAAACTGAAATCAACTGAATAAAGGAAAAACTCGTTTTTTTTTGTGTAGATAAATGTTGAACATTTATTTGCGCAACAAACTGAATAGTCAACTTTTAATTTACAGTTTACCGATTCATTTCAAGTCAGCGTTCGTAGTTTAATCTCATGAAAGTTTGCCTCGCTTTTTGCGCAATTTTGCGAACAGTTTCCTCAATCGATATATGATTTATATGGTATATTTTGTGAGGGTTTCCCCTCTCTATATACAATAAAATACATACGATAATTTAGCTAGATCTCTATGTGAATTTCGTGTGTATAATTTATTGTGTAATGTGCATATGAACACGATCGGGTAATATAGAGATAACGTTGTAGTAAATAGCCACTATAGTTATTATATATAGTATATGTATACGTAGTATTCGTGTTTTTGTGTGTAATAATTGTTTATAATAAATATATATTCAAGAAGTTAACTAGACTTTTAAAAATACATAGCATTTGCATGAGATTTGCGTACTGAGAGAGATTTTGTTTTATCTGTGAGATTTTGTGTTTCAAATTCTTTTTGTTTTTTTTTTTTTCTTCTTTTTTTGTGTATGTGAGAAAGAGAAAGTGAGAGAGAGACTACAAATATACAAATAGTAGAAGCATTTCGAGAATTAGCAAGAGATTTAAGAACCAAAAACAAAATTAAATGCATTATTTTAGAAGAGAAAACTGAAACGAAACCGATAATACGTGAAAAAAAAGAGGAATCAAAACAAGATGCTTTTGTTGTTGTTGTTACAAGCAATTCTACAGTAAACTCGTCTGCTTCTTTGTTTAAAGTTTAATAATCGTTTGTTTTTTTTTACTTTTTGTGTGTCACATTTAGAGTTTGCTTCGCATTATAACAATAATCAATAGAATTTCATGATTCTTTTGCAATTACTTTTGTTTTAGTTTTTTTTCAAGTTTTTATCTCATGATGTTTCGTACGTAATACTATATAGCAATTTTGATCATACATGTATATAATGTTATAGACTATATAATTGCTTTTGTTTTGTTTGGTTTCCTCGTTCAATCAGTTTCTGTTTCTGTGTTTATCTTTCGGTTATAATTCTTGGTTTCTTGGCTAATTAAACGACTTGAAATGTTATCAAGCCTTGTAACTGTATTAGTTCTGTGTATGGCTGTATGTTTGTGTGTATGTGTGTGAGTTGAGCAGTAGGATAAGAATATCCTGCCCAGGCGGCAGCTGCAGCAGTTAATAACAACAAATATGCGCATTCTGCCGCTAGACTCTCTCAAGGTTACTAAACTAATCATACAAATTAGCTATATAATGCGTATATATGTATATATCTTTCTTGTTAATTGTAGAGCCTATAGTATCAAGTGTGTGTGTGTGTATGTATGTGTGTGTGTGTGTTTAGTTCACTGGCAAGGGCCGCTTTACTGTACTGTTTAATGCGTCTTTAGGTTAAATATATTGAAATTTTCTGGGTGGGTTGCACATCTCCTAAACAGACATCGAGTGTATGTACTCTATATGTAAAGTGTATAACATCATGTTGTGTTGTGTGTCTGTGTGTGTGTGTGTGTTTGTAGTGATGTATGTTTGTATGTTCTTGTGAGTGTGGTTTAAGTAATTGCATCAATTTACATGAAAATACTGCTAACATATGCAGCCGCTATGATACCCAACACAGTCAAGCATATCAGTATCATGATCTTCTTTCGTCGCGCTTTGCTCTGATATTTAAGCGCCTTTTTGGTATCCTGAGTTGCTGTCTGCACATAATCCATAGCATGCTCCACATGATACTCAATGCGATCGATCATTTCGCCCTGCGATTCCACCAGCATTGCCATGTCCATGAACATGTCGTGTAGCTCTTTAATCGATGTCTCCAATTTCATAATATCCTGATGCCGTGCCTCAATATCGGCCAACGTTTGTTTCGCCTGCTGTGTCTCCATAATGATGCCCTGTGTAAAGACAGCGGGATTGCCTTGCTCCAACATATCCTCAAGTTCTTCACTGGTTGTTGCACGTCCCGTTATTTCCAATTGACGCTGTATTCTTCCCTTGCAACGCTCTCGATAATCCGTCTGGGTGCGATTGTATTCGGTCATAACCTCAACAAATTTACGCGACAATGTTGAATGTTGCGTCTTGCGTATACGCAAATCGGCCGATGATTTATTCTGTTGCTCCTCCTGTTCGATGTTCTGTTCGATACCCTTGAGTTTGCCACGTACACGATTCGCATTTTTCTTAATATCAGCCATTAGATCCTCCAGCTCCTGTTTGGTCTTCTCATCGGATTGTGGGGCCGACAATATGGCCGAATGCTTCTTTTTCACCTCCTCCACATTGTCCTGGACCTTGTCAATCATGCCCCTGATCTCCTCCACTTGGGCAAAAAAATCATCCATATACGAATCATGGCCATCCACATTGACGGCAACATCCTCGGACTCCTCATCGTCCGACTGGGCGGCATGCAAGGCGGCTAATCTGTCTTTCGTCATATTGCTGCTGACTACAACAACAACGGCGACGACGGTTCAGGTTCAGGTTCAAGCAGGAAATACACGCAGCAGAGGCTGATAAGACAATGCGGCGGCGATACTAGTAGTAATTGTGTCTTCTCCTTTGCTTTGATTTTCGTTGGTTGTTGATTGGTTTCTTTTGAAGTGTTGCAGTTCAAGTTTAGCCTGATTTACGTAAGCTTTAATTGGCGTTGATTATTATTGTATTGTTGTTTCGTTCGCAGTTAACTGTCAACTTTAGCAGCGTGATTGTTGCTCAACTTGTTTGCACGTTTTGTTATTTTTTTTATGGGTTGTTTTTGTTTTATTTGTTTTTTGCCACTGCTCGTCTTTGTGACTATTGATTTTCCGTAGATTTTTTTTGGTGTGTGTGGCCGCTAAACTGTTTTTCGCATGTGCAGCGCGTGGCCTAAATAAATATTCCCTTTGTTGTTGTCGCTGCTGCTGCTGTTGCTTGCTGTTTGTTTGTTTGTTGCACTGTCTCAATTCCGCGTTTATCACTCACTTTTTTGATGCTTTATAATACATGCACATGCATGCACATACATGTATACAAATGTATATATATACGAATATGTGTGTGTCGGTTTTATCTTATTGCCTTTTTCGTTAACGGCGCGCGTGTTTTGCGCTCAAGAGAGAGCGCCACCAAGAGAGCGTGTGAGCGCGTGTAGCCGCGACGACGTCGACAGCAGTAGCACCAATACAAATACACTAACACTAGCGCAAAAGCAGCGCCTCAATGCCAGCGCACACAGCAGCGAGTCAGTCAAGTGGTGAGGCAGCAACAACGTTAGGTTATGACTCACAACGATTGCTTAAAAAATAGCAACAAGAAATAGCGTTTATTTTATATATATATTTTAGCGATGATAATTTTTTATTTATTTACTTGTTATTTTTTTTTTACTTTTTTGATTTTGCACAATGCGTGGGATTTATGGCCGAAAAGCTTTTTAGCACACCGTTTTCATTTTCTTTTCACGTTTTTTATTTCTTTTTGTTTGTTTGTTGTGCACTTGTCTCGGTTAACCGATCGTTGCTTTTTCGCACATATTCACACACAAGCACACTCGTTTGCAAGGGTAGCACACGCAAAGGGTGGGCGGGGCAGCATGCGTTCTTTTTCGGCGTTATCGATCACGTTGCAATTATACGATAAACGATTTTCGACTATTTTGCAAGTGCAAGTGCACAATGCGTTCGCGTCTCTCTCTTTCTCTCTCAGTTAGCAGAAAGCGTCTGCGTTTGGATTTTTTTCTTTTGCTGATTTTCGTTTGACTCTTCGGCTCTTCTCTCTCTTCGTACGCGAAACACGTACGAAAATGGGCAAAAAAAAATCGATTTCTGCGCAGGGCTCCAACAACGACGGTGACAGCGGCTGCTCTGGCTTCAGCTCTCCTCTTCTGCTTCTCCTTCTTCCTCTTCTTCTTTTACTTCGTTTAACTACTACCAACAATTCGACCGCTTTGGGGATTGTGACGTGATGGTTGCTTGTGGTAACGGTAACACACGCGCGCGCGAGGATGCGGCAACGGCAAAGGTCGAGGGGGGTGGTGGTGTCGTCGTCTGTGCGGTGGGCGTTTTTCTCTTTGCGTTCCGTTTTGTTGTTTTATTTTCGTTACGTTTTGTCTTTTCGTCTGCTAGCTTGCTGGCTTGTGCGTGCGTGCGTGAGAGTGAGTTAGTCGGCGGGCCACTTCACACAATTCGCTTTGGTTTTCTCGCCGCACTAGAGCTGTGGGTGGCGAAAACAACCATTCACTCTCTCTCTTTTTTCTTTCTGCCTCTCACTCTTTCTCTTTGCTACTGACGTTTGTTACTTGTTTTTGTTGTTGTAGTTATATATGCCGTTGTCGCCTATTGTTTTACGCGCACGTCGCTAAAAAGCACACTCGACGCGTTGCTGGCTCTCGTCAATCTGAAACACGCGTCGTCTTCCGGTGCAGGCAAGACCGAAATCTTTGCTTGTGTATGTGGAATGTGTGCTGAGTGCGTTTGCGTTTGCTCTCCCGCTCTCTTTCTCTCAGACAAGCACACACACACAAATTGGAGCATTTGCTCTCTTTGATTTACAACTGCTTTTGTTTGTAGTATTTTGCGTTTGTTGATAGTTTCTCTCTTTCGCTCGAATTCTCTTTCTCTGACTGCACGAGACTGAGACACACATATGCGGCAAACTTGTTTTGTTTTTTTACAGCATTTTATTATGCGTTCACTTTTCTTTCAATTGTTATTGTTTTACCGATTGCAAAACTAACAGAGTGTGGCAAAATAAAAACAATTTCGGATTTTTTACGCATTGCGCTTTGCAATTGCTTTCGTGTTTTCACTTTTGTTGGGACACGACGCCTAAAAAAATACTAACCGGAATAAAAATATGCTAAAAAATACCAAAAAAATTGCGTTACGTCAGCGTCCAAATGCCGCTACACATAAAACAACAACCACCACAACCAATCGTCAGCGTTCGGTTTGTTTGTGGAACGTATTTTCTGCACTGTTACCCTCACACGCTCATTCGCAAAACGAAGAACACCGAGCGCGCACTGAGTAGTCGTTTTTTTTTATGAATGGATGCCGGCACCTGCAGTATATACGCGTATATATATGTACCTGCTGCAGCTGAAAGGAAATTAAAACATGTGCAATATTGATGCGTTAAGACAATTGGTAACCGACCAAATGATTAACGCAATGAAAATAAAAACAATGCACAAGTAAATAAAGCAAGAGACGCATGTCGATATTCCCATATATCGATAGCTATATGCACGACATTTTACAGCACTTACATGCGCGCCAAATTCACCGCATTTGAATTCTTGGCATCGAGGGGTACTTTTAGGCATTACAGGCTCATCGATCGATCGTTAAAGAGAAATATGAGAAATGTTTCGACTTACCGGATACTTTGTTTGTAGCACTATACCGCATATTTCGTCGCCAACAAGAAATTGCTCACCCAGCATGGCCATACAGACATTCTCCCAGGCCCGTTCGATTTTATTTTTTCTCAATCGTATGACCCATTGGCCGCCTTTACTATTCGCCGGATCCTCCCACATCGGTTTAATGCCCTGTTTAAAGAGGCTCAACTCTCGATAGGGTTTCAGTGCCGTTGGCCTTATGAGATGCGAGTATAGGGACCACCATTGCTGTACGCTGGCACATCTACCGACCACGTGCAGCGATTTGCTGTAATCGGTCGCCGCTCGCTGTGTCCCCTTCCGCGAGAACCATAGGCAATATGTGTGCTGCAGGCGATTCTCGTTGGGCCCCACTTCCAGTGGCGGCAATTTGTCCACATCTATTTCATTTTCCACATCGCTGTCATCGCTGTCGACAATATCTGGCCAGATTTTCCTGCAACGTATTGGATGTGATGGCATTATTACTATTGTTTCTTGACTAATATTTCGAATCAATGTTTTGAGTTTTATGTTTCGTTTCCACCCTTCGCCCCACCCACCATGCACACATACAAACAAAATCGAAAAAACAATTTCAATATCAAGGACCCCCTCGTACTCAATATATGTTGAAAACATATATCTTTTATATTGTTTATAATGAAGCTATCTATTCGTACACTGGACCAGAAGACATTCATGGTGGAGCTGAGCGACAAAGAGAGTGTGCTGCAGTTGAAACAAAGACTGCTTAAGTTGCCCACGTTCAATGATAAAACCGTGGATACTATTCAGCTTATCTATGCAGGTCGCATAATGCAGGATGATCATCCGCTAAGTCACTACAACATTGCAGAGAGTAAGTTCGTAGTGCTGATGAACAAGAAGAGCAGCCCTCCAGAGGAACCCGAGGAGGTGCAGGCACAGCAAGTACAGCAGGTACAGGCACAGCCACAGGCAATACAACAGCAGCTCCTGTCCGTTGCTGCACCTCTTGAGGCGCCTCCATCTGCTGTAGATGAGCAGCGGGTTAGCGATCTGATGAACATGGGCTACGAGGAGACGGAGGTGAGAGCTGCTTTGCGTGCCAGTTTTAATCATCCGGAGCGCGCCATAGAATACCTAATTACGGGTATTCCCACAATGAATGAAGGTAGCACCGTGGCCACTAGGAATACTACGAATAATGGAACAACCAATACGCCAGTCACCGAAACGGCAGAAAGATTGCAGTATTTGGCCACTGATCCTCGGTTCGCTCATGTACGCAATTTGATACGTCAGAATCCGGAACTGCTCGAACTGGTGCTGGCGCATCTAAGTGAATCGGATCCGCTGACCTTTGAGGCCATACGTAGCCACCAGGAAGAGTTCATCTCCATGTTAAACGATACGAATCCATCGCACGCTGCCTCAATGCCACTTAGCACCGATGAGGAGGCAGCAATTGAGCGCCTCATGGGATTGGGATTTGAGCGGGAAATTGTTGTGCAGGTTTATCTGGCATGCAACAAGAATGAGGAGCTTGCTGCCGATATGCTTTTCAGTCAGAGCGAGGATGAAGATGATTAGACAGGGACAGAGATTAGAGAGACACTTGGAGTAGCATAAGAATTTGTTGACAAAAATTTGTATTGAAAAACTTGCGAGAGATTAAACTGAGTAGGCATTATTAGGGCAATCCCAGGGTGTGAGATTATTCCGGGTGGGAGTTTCGTTTGTTGTTGGTATTGACAAGATTCGTTTCAATTTACTGGTAAGTTTTAGTTATCTTAATTTTCTTTCTTTTTTTTTGTGGGAACATAACCTAACAAAAGTTAACGAAGATGTTCTGTTGGGTTGCCCCCAATTGGATATGCACTTACGATTCGTATTGTTTGCTTGCAACTTTTTCCATACTCATATTTCTTCTGATCTGATCCCTTCTTCCGTAGACGATACAACGTTCTGTTGCTGTTGTTGTTATTGCTGCTGCTTCTGCTCTATTCCGCTCCTCTCCGTTGCGGCTGATTCTCTGCTGCTGCTGCTCTGCTGATTCCGTTGCGGATGATGATTCCTCTTGCTCTGGCCTTTTAGCGTAGTTTATAGACTCTTTGCTGCTGTCGTCGGTGTGCACGTTGCAGAGCTGTTGTTGTATTTCTTTTATAGTTGCCAAATCGTGCCTTGTTGTTGCTGCTGTTCTTGTTGCTGTTGTTGTGGTCGTCGTCGTTGTATTACTTTTTAAATTCAGCTCCTTGCGTGGTCGTTGTTTATTTGTGGGTGTGCGCGTGTGTGTGTTGCCTCTCACTGTTTTTAAGTGTGTGTTGGGTCTCTTGGTATGTTTGTGTGTGTGTGGTTTCCACAACACGAATTTGCCGCGTTTGGCTAATTGGCCGCCTTTGGAGCGTCTGGATCGCGTTATCAGTCGCGTGGCGGGTATTGTAATTGAATGCGTCCAGGTGGTAAACAGTTGTAAAGATGTTTGGCTCTTTTTGATTTTAATGGTTTTTATCGGCGTGCTACGTAAATAATTGAGTGCTGTAAAATGTGCTTTAAACAAATGACGTTTTGCAGCACCATGTGAAACTTATTCGGTGCGAATGGCATACATTACCACCTTCTTAAATTATCGATAACAAATCAGCTGATTCACACAAAAACAAAACACGCACTTCAAAGTGACCGGCGACTTTCAAAACTTGTTATACTCTTATTCTCTCAATTTATGAGGTGTTAAATGTTGTCTGGATGTTGTCAATAAGAATATTTTTCATTTTTACCTTGTACTTGCATGTAATTCATAGAAAAACAATTCCGGAAGAAATCGATAGCTTGTAGCTGTTCAGAACGAACTGATTCGATAATGTACTTCGATAACTGTTTGATTTTTACCCCTATAATTGTGTACAAGTTGTTTTCTATTTTTAATCAACGACTATTTTAGTTCAATAAAATGGGAAAAAGCGAGAAGAAATCTAAGAAAAAGCACAAGACAAAGCGTAAAGAGCAGAAGCAGAAGCACAAGGAAAAGGAAAAGGTAAAGAAATCGAAGAAGCATAGCAAAGACAAGCATGGCAAAGAAGACTCACTGCCACCACCAAAGAAAGAAGTTCCTTCGAATGTGGACAGTGGCAGCGAAGAGGATTTCGCTATACCAATAGGTCCGTAAATAGGGAACCATCTTGAGATGGCTACTCAACTATATTTGTTACAAATATATATTTAAGCGCTGATGAACAGCAAGTCGCATGCCCCGGAGACACCCGAAGAGTTTCAGCGTCGCCAGAACCAGATGCGCCGTGAGGTGGACCCCGTTACAGGACGCATTCGGTTGATCAAAGGTGACAGTGAGATACTGGAGGAAATCGTGAGTAAAGATCGCCATCGGGAAATCAACAAGCAGGCAACTAGTGGAGATGGAGCCTATTACGAATCGCAATCGATGGCATCCGCAAAGCGATACAAGCCAAAGTAAATGATTGAAAGACTTTTTTCTGTTTAAATATCATAATAATAATAATAATCATAATAGTATATATATATAGTTAAGAATTAATAACTGTTAAACTAAATAAATCAATGTGCAGCATTTGCAAGGAATGCTATATAAAGCTATTTACATACAGATGAATATATATATATATATTATAGAGATAGAGACATATATAAAAAGAAAGAAATCGATCAACCATGGATCAATAATAAAATGTATAATGATGGATAGTTTTGTAAATTCTGGCACTGCAGCTGGAGAGAGAGCCTAACTTAGTAGAGTTGATGGAAAAACGTTGTGCTACCATCCTGCCAGGCAGGGTCATCGCTGACCTTGGCGCGGCACATGGGGCAGGTCTGTTCACGCTTGAACCACGTCTGCACACACTCATCACAGAATATATGACCGCACTCCAGTATAATGGGAGAAGTGTACGAATCATGACAAATGGGGCAAACGGCATCAGCAGCATCTAGTTCGTCCTTAGTGGGCACACGCTCCGATTCCTGCAAACAAATATATATAGGGATTAATCTCAAATTTGCAGATTCATCATTATGAAACGTACAATATTTCTTCTGAATGTGCTGATGGCCTTCTTCAACGACTTGCCACGTTCCGTCAGTTCAAAAATCTTGTAGAAAATATACAAGGTGCAAAAGAGGAAACCGGAAATAACCTCCAAGCCAGAGTAGGATGAATAGAGGAACATGCCCCACTCGGTGATGGGCGTCAGTGCACGATAGAATTGCGAGATGTATTCAACGAGAACATAAAGACGTGCCTGCAAGGTAGATTAGTTTATAATATAATCTGCAATTTCTGAATAACGTTCGTTACTTACTCGCACTTTCAAACGTATCATATGCAGGGGAAGCAGCGTTATGCCCAGCTTGATGAGAATGGTGAGTAGCTTAAGCAGCATATCACTCACAGCCACATAGTAGAGCAGCATACCTAGGGGAATCGTCTTTGGTATAGCTGTTTCGGTCGTCACCTCCTCCAGCCGACTCGACGACGAATGGAACGGTGTTGGCGGTATGTCGTCAAGTCTTGCTAAGACTTCATTCTTGTGGATATCAATTATTTGGTATGTCTTTGGCGGGGGTATCAGCAAGCCGAATGGATCGGGTGGTGTTGTGGCAATAAAGAGACGCACTGCGACCACCACAGATACAAGTAATATATCACGCAACAACACGGCATAGTTCTTCTGGGCCAGACGTGCTACCTGTTGACGCACGGACAAGTTTACATTGTACATGATCGTCAGCAGAAGCAGCAAGTCCAATATGCCCAGCAGATGATCGTGCACGAACTTAATCAAGAGTATAGAAATACAGGGCAAATATCGAACAAAGTGGCTTAGGATTTGCACCACCATGTGCGTTATAACGTGATCGTCATCTGCATTGTTCTCCTCCTGATCCTGTTGACCGTTACCGGTGCCATTAGCGCTTGCTGCGCCCGTTATTGGATCAGCAGCGCCGCTACCGCCACCGGCAGCACCACCTGCCGTTGCTAAGCCACCACCACCACCAGCATCGGAATGTGTTGTGGGTATCGTTGCCATTGCCGGCGTTGTCAGTCCCAGCACACTGGCATTATGCCGACTGTTTAGACTATGCCTGGGCTGTTGCATTTCACCTTCGCGCAGGGAAATGCTTCTGCCCATGACTCCACTGTTGGTGTTGGTATTGCCCGTGCTGTTATTGTTGTTGCTGTTACTGGAGCGCATCGAGGTGGATGCACTGGTGCTGGCTTCGGGCTCCATGTTTAGGGCCACCTGATTTTGATTCAGCAAATTGTGCGGATTGTCACCGGCAGAGGCTGTAGCACCAGCGGCACCTGTAGCTCCCACGACGGTTGGTTGATAACGGAAGTTGGAATGTGCTATGAACGAGCGCAGAGCTTCTGTCGACGGTGCTGTAGAAAGTGAGAACATTTCGTTCAGATTTACTCGCCAGAAGCCCAATTGACGCATCGTAGCTGGCGATGGTGCAGACGCCGGTGGAGGTGGTGGTGGCATTGGTGGATCCTCCAGAATGTTGTTGCTGGGAGCACCCACACTACGTGACTGCTGCAATCGGCGATTCACTTGGCTAGTTGTACGCAGGGGCGTACTACTAATGGGTGTAAAGGAGCGCTGTCTGGCCAGGAACGAGGTCAGAATGTTGCCGCCATTGGGGCGTGAGCCACCAACGCTGCTGCTACGCCCCGGCGGATGGAAGTGTTCCAAATTGATGATTGTGCTAGCACCGCCGGACCCGTTTATCTGTTGTCCCGAGGTCACCAAGGACAAAGGCGGTGGCGTCTGTGCCGTTGGTGTTGGCAGCAGATAATCGTGCTCAGCTGTTGTTGACTCATTGTCATCGCCGTCTCCGTCGCTTTCGATGGGTATGCACACACCTGATGCACCTCGCTCCAACTGGGCAGCGCCACGACCACGGTGCGACGTTGGAGCATCGTTGGGCCCGTTGTTCATCGTAAGCTATCAACTTTTGACCTTTTTTCGACTTATATTTACTTTGCAAAATTCGTGTTTTTTTTTCCTGCATACGCTGTCCAATCAGCTTGAAACGTTGACATTCAAGTGTGAACGTCTGGCAATTCACGAAACAGGGTCGTAATCGAAATAAACGTTACAGAATTGAGTGTCAACACTTCAGTATCAAAATTTATTTTTATTAATTGTCCACAAACCCAAAAAATGCCTTTTATATTTGTTTATGGCTTACGCTTTAATTTTACATGCATGCATATGCGTATTTGCACTTTTGTTAGGAACTGTTTTTAGACGCTTTGGATGTTTACAAAAAATTTCATAACAAAATTTCACAAAATTTTCTTAATTTATAATAAAGCATTTTAAAACTACTTTTGAAGTGAGACACTATATTTACATGATGACTTGAATTGTTTTCTTATATTGAAAAGGACTCATTGCAATGGCGTTCGCGTGTAAACGTAACACGCGTGAGGATCGTTTTGGAAAAAACCGTTAAGATTTGTTATCGAGATTGTTTAGTAATTATCGGTTTGATCAATAAGAAATGAATGAATACAGATATACATATACAAAGTATATATAATTTTGCACATAAATATAGAATAGAAAATACTTAGTATTAAAATAATTAAAACTAAATAACTCAAAGACACTCTGAAATACGTCAGATAGGGTAGCGCTGTACTCTGCATGCACCCCCACCTAGGGGGTTAATGCGATAAGGATAATGCAAATGACTCAGTTACCTTGCGTCTGAGCCAAACCGCAATTAAACTGACCCAAAGCCGTTGCCGGGCAACCGAGCCTTGCAAACGGAAACGAAAATGAAAACGTGGCTAAAAACAACCACCAACGACCAAGGCCGACAGGCAGGACACCCGTCAGTGGTGGTCAGTCCTAGTTCAGTGCGGATCGCTGTTTCTATGTAAACAAACAGAATGCAGTGCAGCAAATACATATAAAATTTACTGAAAAATACAACGCAATTGCCGAGAATAGAAACAACAACAACAATGGGTAAATGTTAAATAAATTAGAATCTATAAAGTTTATTGTTTATTACGCAAAAGTCAACAAACTTAGGCCTAGGCCTACGTAGAATTGATTGTGCCAGATCATATGCATATGTGTATATAGTATAAGTTGTGTGTGTGTGGTGCTGTGGTGTGTTCTATGTTGCCTAGCCTAATCTTCTTAGATAGATGTTGAACCCCAAGTGCGATGCGTGCTTCAAGTAAACAAAATCGAATAAAAAATACACATAGATGTGTATAGATATGGGTATATATAGTATATTATTATTGTGTTCAGTCTGTGTAATCTCTCTCGCTGTTGCCGTGCCCGTACCCGTACCCGGCCCATGCTGCAGTGCGTCGTCATGTCAATGAACCGGCGCAGTGATGCGCGGCGATAAACTTTTGGTCTCACTGCGATTCCGTCGCTGCAAAAACAGTTTGACCGACTCCAGAGGGAGCTGAAAGTGATAGTAGGCACAATAGGGCAGCGGATCCCAATAGGCGAACAGCGCCTCCCGCTTGTCCAGGGGCGTGGTGGATGTGCTACGCTCCAGTGTGGACCAGCTCCAGCTCCAGCTGGCTGCATCTTCCTCCATGGCTTGAATGCCACGTCGATGGATGCACATGCATTTAATGGCCCGGCACAGTAGCTGAGCATGCGATCGATTGTGGCTTATGTAGGGTAGTGCCACGCCCAGTCTTACGCCCAGTGGCACATACTGCCCACCATGGGCGGGCGACTTGACCAACCGAAAACTGATGTGCCCATTGATGCTACGCTGGAAACGCACCTTGGCAAAGAAATGACGCAGCCACAGCTCGATCTGTGCTTCATCCTCACGTCGCACCGGTATAAGATTCTTAGTGTGATCCTCGACGCGACAACTGACATTGGCAACCACCTGAGAGTCGCGGACCGTTGTGCACGTGACATAATGATGATAACCAGGCTGATCACGCACCACCAGCCAAGGCTGACGTTCGCTAATCTCATGCTGACTAAACTTGAGCAGCTCCGCCCGGCGATGGGGTAGTATATACTTGTGTCGCTCCATAATGCCCTGCATGCCGCAGGCCATAAAGATGTTGCGATAGCCGGACACAAATCCCTGTTCATACAGTTGATGCAGTTGCTCCTTGGCCGTGATAACGGTGTGGGCCGGCAGGCTAATCTGTTGTGCCTGACAGCGCTGGAAGAGCTGCAGACAATCGTCCAACTGTTGTGTCTCCTGTGCTCCCGGAACAAAGCAGGCACAATTCAATAGTTCCAAATGCGGCTTGGCTAATGCATCATAGTATGCCGGACTGGTGGCACAGACGGGCACATACACTGTGGGTCGCTCCTTGCGCACAATGTGACACAATGCAGCAATATATTGATCCACATTGCTGCTGCTGGGCCTCGGGACCACATAGAACTTGTCCACGCTGCTGGAGAAACGCGCCAAACCAAACAATCCCTCAAACTCGAAGACCACAACGCGTGCACCGGATCCATAAAAGTTGCGTGCCATGTGCAATGTCTGTATGGTACTGCCTCCACTGAGGAGTACAGTGCGTTGTCGCTGCACTGCACCCGGTTGATGCTCCTCATCGCCACTCAGCAGGCACTTGACTATTGCAATAGGAACCCGCAACAGCTTCCAGAAGATCCACAGCAAAGCAGACAACCAGAAACTTGGTGCCGCTATAGACAGTGGAATGTAGAGTATATAGCGCACCAGTGTGAGCAGCAAACGCATCACCAGTTGCGGCCCAAAGAGCAAGAAGTTCTTGCCACTTGAGGCTGTTGTTGTTGCCACATGCGAGCGCAGCAGACTGCCATCGGCAGTGCGCTGACGACGCAGTGCAATGAAATGACGATGTGGCTGATGCTCCTCCGACTCTGACTCGCTCTGGCTGGGATGCTCTGGTATGCGATCCAGCGAATTGATGCGGCGAAATTTCGCCGGTCTTGTGGCCAAACGCAGTTGACGCGCCTGCTCCTGCCGCGCCAATAGATCGTCTAATGTCTGCGACATGTTCACACACTCTCTCTCTCTATCTGTCTCTCTCTCTGTCTCTCTCTCTCACACAACACACACGCACGTCTACGCAGTTTGATTCGCGTTCCGTCGGCTTTTCACGTTGCTCGGCGTTTTCTCGTCTCGTAATCTTCCAATCCCGTATTCTCTCGCTGTGCCGTGCAATGCTGGCAAAATTCGAAATCTGACTAAAGTCCCGTTTGGGCAGAAGTTCTACTTAAAACCTATGTAAAAGGCCCATGTCGATGGGGACGCTGCAACTGACTCGCTATCACTATACTACGTATATATATATATATATATATAGTATAAGTAGATTCATAGATACGGCTATATACCATCGCACATGCTATAGATGTATGTCTGTATGTTGTAGAACGCATTGGCAATATTTATTCGTCTGGGTCGCAGTTCCATTCTCTAATATTTTGCAATTTATTCCGTACACTTGAAGAAATAAGCTTTTAAAATGATCTTTTAATTAATATTTCTTCATGAAGTTTTGTTTTTATTTATTTCATGCACTTCCTCTCCAATTCTTGCAGTGTATTTTATAGATTTGCCAATTTGTGTGAACATAAATCATTCCGTGTTTTGTGAAACAGTTGTCTAATGACTGTTGCCAACCAAACTGTCGGACAATTACGTGTCTTTCTTCAGCAAGAATCTCTTAGAAATGCTTGCATTACTCTTACTTATACCCTGTAACCGCATCGATATCACATCAAAATAATCTACTGCTGTCTCTGTCTCGCTGTACTTTGACCCCATCTATAGCACTTGTTATAGAGTAATAGGTATTAAATCCATTTTCAATCAACGTCTTGCGCTATTACGACGGATTCAGCGACAGCGGCGGCGGCAGCGACGCTCTGACTGGCACTGATAAGAGAGTCTGACTATGGACCCAACACCCATTAAGCAAGTCACAGCTCAACAACAACAACAACTTATGCTCACACACCTACACAGAGTAAAATGTTCCGTCGGTTTCATAATTGAAACGACACGATCGAAAACGGAAAGTGAATAAATACCTTAACCTTGCTATAAGACCCGGACTTTGCACAGACTACCAGACTACCTCATAATAATAATAATATAATCATAATCACTGGAACTAGTTGAATCCGAATATAGCAATAAAAATCAGGCAAATTCTTTTCTATATTCTAATTGACTGCACCTTGATATCGGCACAGCAGGCCCCAGAGAGTTGACAGCAAGAAATACTATATATAGAAAGATTGTTTCAAGAAATAATCAGCGCAAAAAAATTTGCAAAATTTGTTTTGTGGGATTTTTATTTGAATAATTTTGTTGCTGTTGTTGGGCGAGGCACCCACCTTGCGGCGTGTTGTGTAACTATCTGTGCATGTGTGTGCATGCACCTCTCTGATAGCAATAGAAATATGAGTGAAAGCGTGAAGGAGAGGGAGGAGACTTCAGCACCTACGATAACCTGAGGACCTATGGCGAGCGCTGCCATTGCAAAATAATGTACTTAGTCGCAATAGCATTCGGAACATGTGCCAGGAAATATTTTGACATTTGGTTCATCCAGAGATCTCTAATTAAACATGCAATATTCGAAATGTGGACATTACCTATACTCGTATAGTCAGCTAAGATTGCTGCAGGAAAAACTACTCTCGATGAGCCTTTCGAATTAGATGAGTAGATCGGTGAAGTGCTCTCGACGGTGTGTGAAAGTTTATTTGATAGTTTTGCAGTTTAAAATTCTATAGAAATTTTAGAGTAAAAAAGAAAGCTACATGAAACTGTTTAAAAGACTTCATAACTAATTTCGGTTATTTATATTCTATGAACTCTTTGTTGTTTAATACATTTCTTATGAAGTGTTAAAAATACTTACTTGATAATAGAAAATGTTAAAGAAAAATCTCTTCAAGTTCAAACTTGACTGAAAGTAGTATAAAATATTTTACATTTATATTGCTATATTGAAAGAATAAGAAGCTCAACTGTCTGTATTCAAGTGCAAACGAAGTATATTAAGTCCAGGCCAGGAGCAAAGTGCCTTTTAAATAGTATATCTTGAAAAAATAAGAGAAAGATAAGGGAGTGACATATGATTTATTAATTGCAAACAGACAAAACAGAACTCTGCATATACCTCGTTTTATTTTTAATGCCCATTAAACTCGACACAATTCATTAAATTTAATAAAGCAAATACAGTAGAGTCCCATTAAATGAATATTAAAGTATCACAGTATATTTTGATTGCATTATGATTAGTTATAGGGAGGTTTGATTGTTCCACACTAATAACATTGTTTTCAGATTATGCTGCAATTTTTTTCGAAATTAAATAAGAAGATTATTATATATATATATATATATATATATATGTACGAAATACATATAAACCAATTTACTTTTAGCAATGTCATTTCAGCAGAATATTTCGTAAAGTGAAATGCGATAAACTTATAAATAGAGATTATGAAATAATAATTAACTCAATAACTTGAGTAATGGAATAGTACAAGCTTTAGATCGACTTTATTTAACCCTCTTTTTTATTTTTATACATACGAATAATGTCTCGCGGTTGATTAGCATAATGTAGTTTGGGGGTTACCGTTTTATAGAAGTCAAAAAGGAATTAAGTTGAGTGAATTGGAATATTTACTACCCTGTACTCAATATTTTAAGAATTCCTTACACAAGTGTGTAGTACTTTAAGTAATGTTATCTTTCTATTAATATGAGAAATTATTTCTGAAATAACTCATCTGCTATGAATGATAGTGAAAATTTCAAATATACTATTGTTTTATGCGGTATATAAGATACTGTGTGACAAATTTGTTACCTATAGCTCGTGTAGTTCCAGAGATCGAAACATTAGAACATTTAATTAACAAATTTTTGAGTGTATTGATATTGAAACTACCTGCGAAGCCTTTTCTTGCATGTTGTATACTTAATACACGCTTTTGATAATGGGTATGGGGTATAAAAAGAGAAACCGAACAAATAAATAATAGAAAAGCAGACCAAAGAAAGGGGTAAACCTCTTTGACAGAACTCTACAATTTATTGCCCTCCTTCGTTTGACTTATTAAACGCAGTTGGGCATGAAGAATATTGTGACCAATATATGCAGTTAGATGCTCCAGTACACACACACACATAGACACACACACACACACTCTCACACAGAGGGGTACTCTAGGTAGCCCGGGACTATGCTCGGAGCCCACGATTTGCATTTGTTGCTCGCTGGCACGCCAAACATAATTGTGACTTCCTTCGATGACTCGCAATCGCAATCAATTTTTTTTATTCTTTCAGTTTTGGTTGCTTTGGCAACGTGAAATTTGTTAATTCAATGTTTATTCTACCCTAACCCCAAAAGGCGGCGCCAACTGCAGCCCTGCACCCGGGGACCTTAGTCCGTATGCGAATCCTGTGGCGACGCTTTCCTTTCTTCCTTTGCTTCCTATGTAAATAGTCTCGCCACGCGGTTGGCGCTCAGTTGTTTCTATTCCACGGACACTGTCAGTTCTCGAAGGGACTCGCAGGGATTGTTTCCATTGTATTCTATTATATTGTCTGATTAGGATTCGGTTCATGTGAGGAATTTGCGTTGCGTATTTCCGCATTTTCGCGCAAATTTGTGTCAATTGCCGCGACGCGAGGGAAACACTTCAGTTTAAGTGGGCATTCGCAGTGGGGCGTGGCAGTGGGAGTGACTCAGTGTGTTGGCCAAAAAAAAAACAAAATAAAAGCAGGCGTGGTATCCCCTATCCCTTACCCCTTTACTCTGTTATCTATTACCCCTTTCCCGCTGCCCCTGTTGCCTGCCATCCTTCGTTACCGCCAAACCGGGGAGTGTATTCGCCTCGAGCAGACAATTGCCGAATGAGTATTCAATTGGAGCTCAATCAGTTAACAACATTCGCAGACTGCGCGCATTCGTGTTGATCGTTCAGTTTTGAGTGCTTCATTATATTGGATAAACATCCAGCGATGTAAGTGATAAACAGTTTTCATATCTCCTCCTTACTGTGATGCTAATTTTCAAAATCTTATGCACATCATTGCCATCCTAAAAAGTATGCAATAGTTTTGTTTCAACATCTTGTGGGGGTATGGTATATTTATTAAGATGAAAACATTAGTTTTTCTTGGTTATAATATTTTCTTTTGATTTCCTAAGATTATTATTAGTTCCACTGTTATTATAATTACTTTTTTAGTAAATAAATTGTAAATTTTCATTCTGGAGTTTAAAGAATGGTTCAGTTTATTTAAAAGTGAAGTATAAAATTTGATTTTAAGATCAACTATGTGTTCCTTAAAACCGTTTAAAGTCTGTACGGTTTTTTTAATCTTTATGTTTAATAATATAGAGAGATTTAATTTTTTTTTTATTTTTTTTTAATACAGGTTTTTTTTTTTAGTTAAATACTTTTTATAGAAGTTTTGTAATTTTATCATCATAATATATACAAAGTTACTACTCTTACATGAGTACAGAAAATTCTACCTTCTTATATTGTATTACTAAAAGAAAACGAAAATACCAAACTTTAAGGCCTTTGTCATTGTTTGACTTCCTTTTTGTCAGTTACAAAGTTTGATGCAACTTTTAAACTTACACAAAGAGACGCCCAAGTTTTCACAATTGCTGTAAACTCAAATATTTTGGTATTCTTGGTATTCTGGGACACACCCTTTTTGCTTATACAAGAATGTAGCATACCAAATCCAAAGTTTCACTGCTCATGCATTTAACTATGACAGTTTTATGATTATGTCTTTATGTCGACCTCAATCGGATTGTGCGGAACTGAACCCAAGACGTGCCATAAACCTCTGTGTACCGAGTCGAAAATAGAAAGTAGAGCCACCTGGAGACAGGCCTAGTCAGATTGCATGCTCTAGCATAGTCGTGATATCAAGGAGAACCATTAAGTTCCGTTGTTGTCTCTATAAATGGCAACTATAGCATAAGGAGCTCGAAATTAGAAGACATCAAACCTCCCCCTCCTCCCTCCATTCGTGTCGACAGAAGTTTCAACGAGAGCGTAGCAAAAATTGTTTTTGTTTATTAATATAAATACGAGGACAAGGAAATTATTATATGCATGTTGTTGCTGTGACAAAGGAACGGGGGGGAAGGGTATGGGGGCATGGGAACTGACTGGCTGACAGAGACACACGACAAACTTGCTGTCCTGGTGACAAACGGTGTCAGCCCAAAAGTCTTTCGGGTTTTCTTTTGCTTTTTGTCAAGTGGGCGACTGGACGATAAAAAAAAGGGGAGCTTGTTTATTTATGAAGCCTAAGCATAAAATCAGAAATATATAAAACAGTGTATGGCATTCGTCATGACGACCGGAAGGGAAGGGGATGGGGGCAGGCAGAGGGGACTCACCTCCAAGCCGGAGTTGTTAATAAATCAATTTGGGCAAAGTTATCGAGCATTTAGGCGTAGGCGGCAAAGTTTTTCTTGAGCGAAAAGTTTCTTTCATACACGCAAACAAACCGCAGGCAATTTCCACACCGTCGACTTAACTTATCACTCTCCTCCTTCTTTTCCCTCTTGTGCTCTTTCTGCTTCTCTTTCTCTGCACACAGATGCAAGCGTATCGCGATAACTTCAAGCAAACGCCTTGCCCAGCGGCCGTCGACCTGCAAGGGCCGTCGGCGGCGACGACGACGTCCTCCACGCGCCTGCCCTTCTCACGCAATCGTGGGCGTGGCGAGCTGAACAACATCAGCACCAACAACAACAACAACCACAACAATCACAATCAGAATCAGAACAACAACAGCAACGCCTCTGGCGGTGGCATCACCCCCAGAATGATGAGCCCGGCACCAGTTGCCCCACCAACTGGGGCAGATTGCTCCACCAATGCGCTGCTGCGTCAAAATCAGGAGCTACGGCAGCGTTTAGCAGATGAGTCGCACAGCTATCGTCGCCGTCTGGACACCTACAAGCAGGCGCAGCACAACCAGGCCAATTTGGTTAGTCGCCTGCAGTCGAAGATTCAGCAGTATCGGCAGCGCTGCAGTGATCTTGAGGATCGCATGCATGAGACCATCAAGCCGACGGTGACGGCACCATGTGCACCCAAGCTCACGACGGGACCCACAGCCAGTCAGGTGCTGGTGAGTCTGAAGAAGCAACCCTTTCTATGCTATCCTATCTATCAAAAACCTAACGCAATCTTCCCCTCGCTTTAGTGCTCTACTTCGCTAACGCTGGGCCAGAGCAGCCTGCCGTGCAGCTCCTCGCTGGACTCCCCGCCGCCGAGCTGCACTCGGGATTATCTACTAGACGATAGCAGCAGCGAGCTGTGCCGCAAGCTGGAGGAGGAGCGACAGCGCTGCGAGCAAATTGCAGCGCAGAACAGCGCACTGCGTCAGCAGCTGGAGGAATCGAATCGCACCAACGAAGCGCTGACCAATGACTTGCAGAAGTTGACCAACGATTGGGCGTCGATGCGCGATGAGCTGCTGATCAAGGAGGATGAGTTCAAGGAGGAGGAACAGGCCTTCAAGGATTACTACAACAGCGAACACAATCGCCTGTTGAAGATGTGGCGCGAGGTGGTGGCCGTGAAGCGTGCCTTCAAGGACATGCAGAGTGCCATGAAGGCGGAGGTTACCAAAATGGGGCAGGAAATCAATTGTGTGGGCAAGGACATTAATGCCACTAACTCCTCAATGGCCTTCAGCTTGCAACAGGCCAAACGTGCCGCCGATGAGGAGCTCAAGCAATCGCGACGCATCAATGATGAACTACAAGCCCAACTGGCCACGCTAAAGGTGCAATACGAGAGCGCACGCCACGAGATCATGGAGCGTGACCAGCGGCTGCTCGAGCTGATGAATCAGCTCAAGAAACTGGAGGATCGTTGCGCCCAGGCCGAGTCGCAGGCGGCGCTTGCCAATCGCTACAATGACGAAATCGAGCGACTCAATAATTCCATGCGCGAGATTGCTCAGGCCGTTGTACAAGATGCCGAGATCGCTGATCGCGAAGCCGATGCTGCCGAGGTTAACCCGGCCATGCAGCACATGCATTTGACGCGTGATTCGTCTTCCGTTGCGGGTGGAGGCGCAGGCCCTGCCGGCGGCGCAAGTGGAGGAGGAGGAGGCGGCGGCGGTAAATCACCACGACGCAATTCGACGCGCGCCTCTCAGGCCTTCGCCGAGGGCACTATCTCTGCGGTGCAGGCTGCCCTACACAAATACCAATTGGCCCTGCATGACATGCAGGTGAAATTCCAACACACTAGCGAAACGTTGCGCAACACACGCGCCCAACTGGACACCAGTGATGGCACCAAGCAGTTGCTAACCAACAAGATGCAACAGCTCACAGAGAAATTGGATTCAAGCAATTCTAAGTTATCGGAATTGCTGCAGGAACGCGAGAGTCTGCAGAAGAGTCTCGACGATGTCCGGGTGCAAAAGCAACAGGCCGAAATGGGGCGTGCCGATCTTAATAATGCGGTAAGTGAGTGAAGTGAGTGGGTGTTTTGCTGTCTCAGAGCTGTTAGTGATAGCGCAGGTGGTGATAAGCATCGCCATTGGCTAGACAGACGAGACGAGCCGAGTCGAGACCAGGGCAGACCCCAGACCCGAGACCATTCGCACCGTAGACATGTAGATTAAAAATAGGAAACGAGACAAGTACAAATCAATTAAGCACGAGCTAATGCTCTGATCGATTAGAGCCTGATTATATATAGAGGCAAAAAAATGATGTTATGGAACTTCGTACAGGTTAAAGTTGAATCTTTCATTTATTGGATGTACTATACTTTTCTCAAAGGGGGCAATCACTTTATAGGGATATTCAACTGTAGAAATTTCTATTTGATCGTGACAAACATTTTTATAGCCTTCAAGCATTCAGTAGAAAGCGTGGCAGACCTTACAATGTAATTAGATCACTCAATTTAGACCTTTTTGTCTTTTTGTCTGTATGAACACGCAGATCTCAGCTATACTTTAAGTTAGGGACACCAAATTTAGAATGAAGATAGACCATGTTTTTTTTTAAATATTTGGTGCCACGCCCACCGCCCTCGCAAATCGATAATTGCTTTATTCAATTGTATTGTCAAAGAACGTATCTGAGATACAATTTTCTGTTTTACAAAATAGTAAGCTTACTATAATATGTAACTATGCTCTAAATTTCAAGCTGATTACACAATTGGAACTGCATTTTTCCAAGCTTAACCGACTGTAGCCTTAGTTACGAGTTCATACAGATAGACTCTCAGTTATTGATTTCTTCTACATGCTTTGATTCCTTTTCAAATTTAAACAATTATGATACACAATATCTATATATGTATATGTATCTTTATCATCTATATGAATTCCAGTTCGAGAACCTTAGTGGCGATTTCGAGAAGTTGCAGCTGAACTATGGCAAACTGCAGAAACGCCTCGATTCCATGGAGGAGGACAAGAAGGCGGTTGAGCTGGAGATACAGCGCATACTCAAGGATAAGAATATCACAGAACTGAACTTGAGGTAGAGTATGAATGCATTCTCTATAACTAAAACAAAACCTAATCCCAAAATGCTTGATTATCGTTACAGATCTGAGGAGGATCGTAGCAGTCGCTTGCGAGAGGAGACAATTTCTTTACGCGAGGAACTAAACCGCGTCAGTCTCAATCGGGATCTGCTGGAGCAGCAGCGCATTGAGTCTGACAATCTGATCGGTTTGCTGGAGAAGCAAAAATCTGATTTAGAATATGATCTGGATAAGTTGCTGCTTGAGAAGTGCGATCTGCAGGAGAAACATGAGAAACTGTCAAATAACAATTGCTCGACCAGTGATGAGCTGAAGACAGTGCAGAATTGTCTGGTGGAGGCACAGGATGAGCGCAAGAAGCTGCGACTACAGGCCACAGATCAAGCCAGCGAGATTGGCGAGCTGAAGAAGGAGTTGGCCGTGCTGGATAAGGCACGCCTTGAGCTGGAGACGGATAATCTCTCGTACAGTGAGAAACTCAAGTGTCTGCAGTTGGAGAAGGAGAAGATCCTGCAGGATTTGGCATGCATGACACGTGAGAAGTGCGATATACACAATCAACTGACTGCCACTTGCCGCAAGAAGGAGGCACTCAACGAAGAGCTGATGCGAACACGGCAACGCTTGGAACAGACCACGGAGACAAATAGTCGCCTCAATCGCAACATCGAAGAAATGGTCAAAGATGTGGAGGAGAAACAGGTGGTCATCGATTTGCATGAGAAGGACACACATCGCCTCAACGAACTGCTCGCGGCACTGCGCTCCGAGAAGGAGTCCCTGGAGACGGTGCTCTTCGACACAAACACCACGCTGGAGGCTGTCGAGGAGAAGCGCAGTCAGTTGGAACGTGATCTGCAGGAGGCGTTGGTACGTGAGGAATCACTGAAGAATCATGTGGCGCGACTACAAAAGGAACTGGAGCTGTGCCAGCGCAAGGCACAAGAGACAAAAACGCAGCTGGTAAATGCGGCACGTGCCGCCGAGAGTGACTTCAATCAGAAGATTGCCGGTCTGCAGGCAGCTGCCGAGGATGCGGCCAAGCGACATGGCGATGAAGTTCTGCAGTTACGCACGGCACTGGAGAAACGCTTGCAACAGGCACTGCAGGCATTGCAAACGGCCAAGGATGATGAGATTGAGAAGCTGCAAGAACGTTTGGCCGCACTGCAGGCTCACATCGAAAGTCTGGTGCAGCAGCACGAGGAGACGCTCATTCGTGCCGAGAATGAGAAGCAACAGGCACTGCTTATGGCCCATCGGGACAAGCAGGCTGTGGCCGAGCGACTGGAGGCCGTGTCGCGGGATCTGAAGACCGAACAGGAGTCACTGGATCGCTGCAAGCGAGAGGCAAATGCAAGGGATGAAAAGCAGCGGGCTGCCATTGCGCAGCTGAAGGATGAAATTGTTCACATGCGCACCAAGGAGGAGGAGCACAAGTAAGTCCGAAGAACACCCACCTCTAAGGGGGATTACTAAAACATATATTCCTTCTTCCCTACACAGAATCAAGCTGGAGGAGTGCATTCGCAAGCAGGAGCTGCAGTTGAACAGCATGCGCGAGGAACGCGACACCCTGTGCCGCCTGAGCGAGGAGTACAAGATGGAGATACGCCTCAAGGAGGACAAAATGGAGGGCACCAACAACGAGCTGCAGGACGCCCTGCGCAAGGCCAAGGAGGGTAAGTTAAAAAGGGACCGCACAAAGTATATACACTCTTGATAAGCGAGTTGGTCTAGTCATTATGTCTGTATGAACGTTCATATCCCCGAGTCTGTAAGATTTAGAACTATGACATTTGGTGATAATATATGTTATTATAGCACCTGCATTAATAATATTTTACAATGTGGCCACGCCCCCATTCAACCCTGTAAATCAATAAAAATCTAATTGCAAGCTGAATTTTTAGGGTAGAATGTTTATTTTAGATGTGCACAATAATTCTCAACATCTAAATGATTTCTGTAAATTTGGTATCAAACGGATAATTTATTTAGAAATTAATCAAGATATAAATTTAGTGGGAGTAAAGATTTCGTAGGCGCTTCCTTTAACTGTGCACAAATACAAATTGAAGTCATAGAGCGCCCTCGACTGTATATTTTTTACTTGTCTCATACCTTCTCTGTTTCTGTGCTACAGGTGAAGGCTATATCGAGAGCCTGCGCAAGGAGCTCACCGATAGTCGGCGCCAGCTGGCGGACAGCAACATCGAACGCGACAAGTACTCGGGCAGCAACAAGGAGCTGCGCGATCATGTTAAGCGCGTGGAGAGCGCCAAGCGGGAGCAGGCACGCGCCATTGAGGAGGCACTGCAGAAGATCAGCAATTTGGAGGAGGCCAAACACAGTCTGGAGAACGAACGCACTCGCCTGAGCACCATATTGAAGGAGACGGAGAATAACTTCACCAAGACCACACAGGAGCTGAATAGCACCAAATCGACGCTGCACAAGACGCAAATGGAGTTTGCGCAAAAGGATGAGGGCGGCAAGGAGCTGCAGACTAAGCTGGCCGCAGAAATGGAACTCAAGGAACGTGCACAGCAGGAACTTTGTCAGATCAAGAAGCAATTGTCCGATCTGGAGGCAAATCTCTGCGCCACACGTCAAGAGCTTGGACGCGCCAGATGTCACAACAATCAGGAGGAACATCGTTTCCATGCCCGCGAACAGGAGCTGGCCACACGCATGGAGGAGGCACGTGGACGTGAGAAGCGTCTAGAGGATCAGAAACACAATCTCGAGGTTTGCCTCGCTGATGCCACACAGCAAATGCAGGAGCTGAAGGCACGTCTGGGCGGCGCCGAGGGTCGCATCAGGGCACTGGATGAGCAGTTGGCATGTGTTGAGCTGCACAAGCGCGACACTGAGCACAAGCTGAGCTCAGTGGTGCACACACTCCGTCGCATTGCCGGCATCCAGGTGGACGGCAGTGTGAATCTCTCGCATCGATTGTTAAGCCCCTCGCGTCGGTTCAGTCCGTCGCGCAGTGTGGGCGACTATGACAATCGCAGCACATCTCAGTGTCCCGATGCACCCGTCGATGTCGATCCGGATCTGGTGCGCAAGGGAGTGCGCAATCTGATGCATCAGGTGGCACAGTTGGAGCGCGAAAAGGATGATTACAAGTCGCAGCTGGGCGCGGCTAAGAAGCAGTTGCAAGATGCCGCCGAGCAGCAGCTGCGCTGCGACACCAAGCTGGGCAAGCTACAGGCCATGCTACGTAATCTGCAGGAGGAGAAGAGCAACCTGGAGACGGATCGCAAGATGAAAATCTCTGCTCTCAATGCATTGGAGGAGAAGCTCAAGCAGCGCAGCGAGGAATGTCAAATGCTGCGTGAACGTCTGGCCCAGACAGAGATGCAGCTGGCTGCCACCTCCGAGGAGAATGGCCAGAATGAGGAGCGACTAGAGAAGAGTCGCCAACAGTGCGCCAAACTAGACAACGAGAAGCGTATGCTGCAGGAGGAGCTGGCCAAGGTGGAGGGACGTGCCAGCAAATTGGACTTGCAACGCGTTGCCATGGAGGGTGATCTGACGCGTCTACAGATGGCGTTGCAGGAGAAGGATTGCAACATACGCCAAGTATCAGAACGTCTGGATAACCAGACGCGTGCCATGACCCAACTGGAGGATCGTTGCACCTCACTGAAGTCCACGGTGGATCAGCTCAAGGAACGACTGCAGAAGGCCGCCGTGACAGAGACACAGCTGCAGGGCGAGATCAGGACACTACAGAAGGAACTCTCCGAGCAAGGTCACTGCTCGCAGACCAACGAGGACAAGCTGAAACTGTTGCAGAAGACCCTGCAGACAGCGGAGAATGAGAAGCGCATTCTCACCGAGCGTCTGGACAGCGCACAGACCAATCTCAACGAGCTGCGACGCAGTCAGCAGGCACAACTCGATGGTAATCAACGGCTGCAAGAGCAGGTCACAGATCTTGAAGTACAGCGATCTGCGCTGGAATCGCAACTGCGTATTGCCAAATGGAATCAGGAGAATGGCGACAAGGTGGTAACCAATGGAAATGGAGGTGGTGGCGTCGGCGGCGGCAGTCGCGAGGAAGAGGAGCTTAGTCGGCAGCTCAAGTCATCGCAACGGGAGAAATCCGAACTGCGCAGCAAACTGCAGACGCTGCAGGACAAGGTGAAGCAACTGGAATGCGATCGAAAGAGCAAATTCGCCGGTGGCAATGCCTACGATCGTGCAGAGAAAGCTAACTCCTACTACGGCGGCGGAGGAGGCGGTGGCACCAACGGCGGCGATGCTGGTGAATACGATTCCAATCGTTATGATATGGGCGGCACTGGCGGTGGCGGTGCCTATAGCTGTGGTCTGGATCACAGTGTTATTGAGCAGGAGACACGCGACTTGCGGCTGAAGGTGCGTCGCCTAGAGACGCTGCTGGCCGAGAAGGAGTCAGAGCTGGCACGCTGCAAGGCGCGCATGATTGATAGCAGCAAGTGTATGGATGGCCTGGATGCGGATCGCTATCGCAGTGCCCAGATGCATGCCGAGAAACTGCTCGATGCACGCGAGCAATCCCACAAGCAGCAGGTGCTGCGCCTAGAGAATCAAGTGAGTGAACTAGACATACTTTGTTTACAGCTGAGCTAATCCTTAACTGTCTACCCTCCACAGATTTCCATGTTGCGCGAGCAACTGGCTCAGGAGGCTAAGCGGCGCCAGCAATATGTGTTGCGCAGCTCCAAGGCGAATCGTGAGATGCAGCATCTGCGCAGCACTTTGGGTGACTCCCTGCGCAATGTCTCCCAGCATCCTGTGGATGCTCATTTGCTTGAAAGTGAAAGCAGACGGTAGGTTGAAGTACAAGATCCTTCGACTGATATAGTGAGTTGGAAAATATCATTAATATTCATTGACATGTCATAAAGCTATGAAGCCACCTTAAAATCGGGGGATTTTCGACTAATAGAGTAAAGTCTTATGAAAATATCATAAATGTTCATAAAAAAATCGTAAATATTCATAAAAATGTCATAAATCTTTAAAAAAATATCATAAATATTTATGAAAATATTGTCATATCGCTTGCAAATAGTACTTAACGCGAATTTTGACTTACCAAAACGATTTCAAACAAAAACTTTAGATGATATAGAAAAAACATGACCATTTTCAATGATCGAAGGTTATAACAATGAAAATCTCAATGTTATAATACTTTTAATTTATAATAATGAAACACAATTCATAATAATGAAGACGATTCACTTGAAATTCGCGTGATTTTTGACGATGTTATGAGTGATACAAGTCCGTGTGCAGGGACACTGCACATGCCAACTATGATCGTTCTCTAGCATTTTTGGTATACATATTATAAATAATATTCGCCTTATCAACACGTCTATAGATTTAGTTTTAATCTAAATCTAAGGTATATAATGCAAATTAATTTTGTATATTTTATTTCAGCTTGGACTCTGCGGTCTCAATGAGTCTGCCACCGTCGTCGTGTCGCGATTACGATCGTGACTAAGCAGAGAGTACTGCTCATATGCCACTGCGTTGTCATCTGGTAAATTGATCCCGCCAAGACGTAACGTTCACTGCCAGCGTACAGCAACAAACAAAAAAACAAACCAAGTGCATTTAGGTCAACTAACATAACTCTATACCTAATAACATATAAAATAACTATACAACTAATCCATCAAATTGCATTTCGAGTAACATTCTAGCTGTTCATTGTCTGCCCCGATAGACAATCGAATATAGTGCGTTCCATGGGTTATCCACAAGTGGATCACAATATCATCTTATCGACACAACATACACAACATTAATATGCATTACTCGTATACATTAAAGGGTCACAAGTTCCGCTTCTCCTTGAATGAGAGAGGAGAGCACAGAACTGCATACTTATACTAATCATACAATATGAGCTATATACAACATATATATATATATATATACTTATGTCACATCATAACATTCAGTGCATTTATATTGATTGACATGAACACATAGTCTGCACCAACACAAAGCAAACAAACACTTCAATGATCTCGTAATGATACAGTTTGTGCTCATGAACAAGAAGAATAAACACATCTAATAACACATGGTAACAAATTTGGTGTTTTCTTTATTATTTTTTCTTCAAGAGCTTTTCCAGACAGCCGACAACGATTTTCATATTCGCCTTCTGATCCGATAGCTTTACCACTTCCCCCGCAATGGCAAAGAGAGCCTTGGCCTTTCCCTTGTGATATTGCTGCACTGCCTTGGGTTGATTGGAAATCGCCTGCTGGCAATAGGTTTCAATGGTGCTTAGATCACAGATCTGCTGCAGATTGTGTTCCTCGACAAGCTAAAACGTGAATGTGGCCTATGAGTTATGAGAATTTAAAAGATATATCTTATATTCCTACCTGACTAACACTGCTTGAGGGATTTCTGTGTAAGAGTTGGATAAGCTGACGAGCCGCTTGTAAATTGATTTGCTCCGCATGCAATGACTTCAGAACATCTTTCAGTGCATCGGCACTTACTCCACTAATTGGGGAAAAAGAATTCATCCGCTGTTTTGCTATTGAATACCAATCTAAGAAACTTACCAATCTTCTACGTCCACATTTTTCTTATTACAGTAGGTCAACAAGTCGTTAATAAGAAAATTAGTAACCAATTTGACGGGAACTCCGACTAGACTTTTGGTTATGTTTGTAAAATACTCCAGAAGTATGGGTTCGTTCTTGAAAATTACAAAGTTAGTGTATAAAATATGGAGAGCTCAGATTCACAGTCTAGAACCTACCACCAATATAATTGCAGTCTCAGCATTTAATTTGTAATGCTCCACAAGCCGTTGACGTGTGTGCTCTGGTAGCTCAGGTATTTCCTCGCTGAGCGCAGCTACTGATATAAGATCTGAAGTGGAACGGGAGCCTGGCTTAAGGTTTAAATGCAAAGGTGGCAAATTGGGCTCGGGCATGAAGCGATAATCCTGCAACACTTCTTTGTCACGCATGGCTATGGTGCGTCTGTTTTCTGCATCCCAAGAGCGTGTCTCATTGGTGATCACGCCGCCGTCGGCAACAAGTTCCAGCTGGCGATTGATCTCATATGTGATTGCCTGTGAAATGCTGCGTATAGAGCCAATGTTTTTTACCTCCGTGCGTATGCCGAGTGGATCACCTTCTTGGTGTATGGATATGTTGGCATCCACACGCAATGCTCCCTCTAAAAGGAAAGAGGTTAAAATGTTTTTCAAGCCTTAAGATTGAACATTTACCCTCCATTTTACAGCTGCAAGTCTGCAGTCGTCGCAATATGAGCATGAGTTCCTTTACCAGCGAAGCAGCCTCTTCGCCTGTTTCTAAATCCGGCGCAAAGACAAGCTCCATTAGGGGCAGACCAGCACGATTCAGATCAACTAAACTTCTCTTCAGATACTCATCGTGCAACGATTTTCCACTGTCTTGTTCCAATTGCAATTGTAATAAGTTGACGGATTTGTAGTAAACCTTTTTGCCTGGTGTTATGACCGGAAAACTCATTAGGCCATTATTTGCCAAGGCAGAGCGTTGTTGTGTAATCTGGTAACCGTTCTAAAAAAAAGAGTGCAATTCCTTTTGGTATTGAAGCGAATCTGGGGAAGACCTACTTACTGGCAAATCTGCATAGAAGTAATGCTTCCGATCGAACATGGACACCTCGTTTACCCGACAACCGAGAGCCAATGCTGTCTTGATGCCCGATTCTACACATTTCCGATTAAGAACCTTGCAGAGATAATTTTAAGTAAATATTTGTTGCAAATAGGGAGTTATTAAAGTACCTACAGGCAGAGTACCAGGTATAGAAGCATCAAAATAAGCTACAGCTGTGTTAAGGGGTGCTCCAAATCCGGTGGCGCTGCCCGAAAACAATTTGGTTGCACTCGCTATTTGTGCGTGCACTTCTAGGCCGACAACGCTTTTCCATTTCCTGGAAAAATCAAAAACTATAGAAAGCAGATTGCGTTTTAAAATTTATACAATTACCGTTTAGGTGCATTTGCCAACTTTGGCTGCGTTGCCAATCGACGGATTATAATATAATTGCTCATATGAATTATTTGTTCGCGGCTGATATATTTGATAACCGCAGCAGCTGCGAAGAAACAGTTATAATTCATATGACCTGAAACATATTTATCGATAACAAATAAAATAATTCATTATCCATAATAAATGAAACAGTCCGGTATTATTTCGTTACTTAATTAACTTTACTCTTTATAATTGGTCTATTAATAAATATAGGTTTTCCAATTTCAGAGTAATTGATTTAATTAAATGGGGTAATATTGCTAATGTACCGCAAGTGCACAGCTGATTTGTAGGGTCGTGTCACGGAACAGCCGTTTTCATATCGATGCCCATCACAAAGTATCGATACTTATCGTACTTACGATAAATCAAAATATCAGGCGAAGTGGTCTCCCACTGGAAGAAGAACATGAAGAAAAAGTACATTTTACTGCTAAACATGTGAAAAAGATGAAACTAGCAGTGGTAAGTACAACAAATGCAATTAATAAATAACAACGTGAATAGCAAGACCGCACTGGAATTAAAATGTGATGGAAACCTATTTGTGTAAATCAGTTGACAACAACGACGACAACGACGAAGAAGAGAGCAAAAAGAAGCACACGCAGCAGAGCAGCAAACAGAAAAAACAACACGACCAAGAGACAACGACAACTTCGACGACTACGACGACGGCTACATAGTTCTTGGGTTGGTGGGCACTGCCAAAGTGCAGCCGCAGCTACAAATCAGAAAGAGGTGGTGGAGGAGGAGGTGGTGGTGGTGGCGGAGGCGAGGAGGTGGAGAAAGAGGCGAGGTGCACGAAAAGGTGCAGGAGCTCATGCTGAAAAATCAATCGAAGTAACAAACAATCACATGCTGTCTGCTGTCCCACTGTTGTCTGCAGTGACCAATCCATTAATATACTAAACATCAATATGGACATCGAGAAGATCTTCAACGATTTGGAGTCAAATCAAACTTACGAGAACGAATTGGCAAAAAGAAAACTTGTTGAACTTTTAACTCAGAGTAAGTGCATCAGTGAATATTAACCAAAGCAATAGTGGGTTATCAATTTGATTCTATAGCTAAGGATCCATGGGCAGTGCGCTATATGCTGGACTATTACATCAAAACTGGCTCGTTGCGGATTATGGAAGTTCTGGTCAAGGCTCAGACGCCGCACGATGGTTACATATTCGATCGCCTGGACGATTGGCTCAAGCATCAGCAGCATCGTATCCAAGCACTCAATGTGTTCTGTTTCATTGTGCGACATCATCCCACCTGGTTGCACAAAATTGAAAAGCATCGCCTGATCAAGAGTGTCTTTAAGCTCCTCACAGTAAGTTGGCAATCCTTTAATCCCATTTCATTGGACAGTAAGTTACTTAACGTATTTCTCTTTACGTTTTGCAGCATGAAAAGGATATTGTACCGCTGATGAGCGCCCTTCTCTGCATCATAACACTGTTGCCCATAATTCCAAACTCGGTACCGAACTTCCTGAATGATCTTTTTGAGGTATTTGGACATTTGGCATCGTGGAAATTGCAGAACATCAATCGACTCCCGGATGAAAAGCTTGTGCACCTGCAGTTGGGTTTGGCGATGCTCTTTCATCGTTTGTATGGCATGTATCCGTGTAATTTCCTGAGCTACCTATCGGACTTCATCAAGAAGGACAAAGGTGGTGGGATCTTTCAGCATACGATTAAACCATTGTTGGAGACGGTGCGCGTGCATCCCATGCTCTTGACAGCCACCACGGAAACAGAGGTGAGCAATGTACGTTGGAAGGAAATGGAGCCACATGATGTGGTCATGGAATGTGCCCACTTATCGCTGCCCGTGCTGCATCCCGATTCCACTAATGAGGACATCAACTCTGCGTATCCCTGCGGCACGCCAAGCTACAGTCGCATGACATCGACCACATCCAACAGCGATACCTACTACAATAACGGTAGCTATCAGTTACGAAATCAGCATCCGATAAAACGTTTTGAATCAGCGCCAGGATCTGAGAGCAGCAATGCGCCCATCTGGAGTCCACACAATGAAATATCCGCGGCTAGCAGCAGCACTGCGATTCCCTTGACACCAACAGCGCCGTTCATATTGCCACTGCAGCCGTCTAGCAGTAATGCTCAACTGCTTGGTGTGACGGGATCCTCTCCCCCGGAAGCGGCCGTAGAGGCTACGCCAGAGACGACGCCGCTGAAAGATTTGCGTGACATTAAACAGCAGCAGCAGCAACAACTGATTTCCAACTCACATGCAGTGCGTGCCATCTTTGCTAACAGTCAGCCATCGTCTCCGATGCGTAAGGATCAGCAAAATCAATTCAATTTTCCTGATGCCATCAGCGCTAACAGCAGTGCAGTGCCGGAGGAGCCCTTGGAACAGTATAAACGCATCCCGATGTCGAATTGCGATCGTCGATTGCAACAAGTCATTCAGGACAGGCATAACATACATGCCGAGCTGCCGGAACATCATCCGGAGGCTTTGCTGACGGCTACACAGTGTACAACGGGACCCAATGCGACGGTGCAGACGACGTTGGAGTTAAGGAACGCCGTTTGTGGTGAGTGCAACGAGACCGACCGTGGCCTATGTAGCGACGGAGGATTGCATATGCCCACCAGCCGATCTATGCAGCAGCTCGCCAAGGGTGTAAAGAGACGCAGTCGATTTACCAGTTACTGCTCCAATGAGACCAGCAACAGCAGTGCCTGGACAGGCACAGGGGTCAAGAAAGTATCGACTAGTAACGCTCTAGCGGAGACTCAAATGCGTCGCACTAAATCATGTTCGGCACTGCCGCGCCTGCAGAAGGAACAGCACGAGGGGGAGGATGATGAGGCCGATTGCCCCAGTCAGCGACAGGAGAACGGCAATGGAAACGGAGTGCATCATCAAAAACAAAAGACTGGGCAGACTGGCAGCCAATTGCAGCGCAGCGGACGCATGTTGGCCATGGCTATTGCCCCCAAGGCAGCGATGGCAGTGGATAGTAGTAGTTGTTGCAGCAGCAGCAGCACCACCGCAACTGCACAGACACAGACGCTGGAGGTGATGTCTACAAATTATGAGGATTCGCTATTCGAGCTGTTGTTGGAGTGCAAGGAGCAGCGTAACAAGTATGAACGCAGTCAATTGTATCCGCAAGACATACTTGATCAGTACATTATGCGATCGATACACGCCAAGGATGGTTTCGATGCGTCAAGCAATCCCAATGTGATCGCCTCGTCGCTGCAGGAGCAATATCAGCTAATTTGCTTACAGCTACAATACGAAAGCTATCGACGCGGCATACACGCGGAGCGTAATCGCCGTTTGATGGGACGCAGTCGGGATAAGCGTAGTCTGGAAATGGAACGCGATCGCTTGCGAGAACAGCTCAAGAACTTTGATGCCAAGAATCGGGATCTCGCATTGAAAATGGACGTAGCCATGCGGGAGTCCAATAAGCGCCAGAACAGCTATAACGAGGAACTGGCAGACTTGAGATCAAAGTATCAAAATGAACTTGAGCAAAATCGATTTTTGCGACAGGCGAACGATGATCTACAGACGCGCCTTAGCTCGGAGGTGTCGCAGAGCAAGGAGATCAACTACGAGCTGGAAGCGCTGCGTGGACAGATCTTCACCATGAGCACTGAACTGCAACAGGCCCAACAGCAGGCCGAGTTGGGACAGCAGTACAAACAGGAGCTGACACGCCTGGAAGCCGAGTTTATTATAATGGGTGAGGTGCAGGTGCGTTGTCGGGATCGTCTCGCTGAAATTGACAATTATCGTGCACGCGATGAGGAGCTGCAAATGCTTCAGGAGAGCTACAATGCAGAGCTGAAGGGTAATTTATATGTTTAGTCTGAATTCACTTAATCTGATCAATCGATTAATATGTGTTTGCAGAACTGAGGCACAGCCTGGATGAGAAGACATCGCTGCTGGAAAGCATCAGGCATAAGATCATTGAGCAACAGGCTCAGTTGGTTAACAGCGAGAAGGTCATAACGGAGCAGAAGCGTTTGCTGCGCACCGTCGAGGATGAATATGAGGAAATGTTGAAGGTAAGTATCTGGTTAATTTCAAATAATTTTAGATAAATCTAACATCTGTGAACCTATCCCTCTTCTAGTCGGTAAATAAAAAGTACGATATACAGAAAAAAATCATCGTGCAAATGGAGGAGAAGCTTATGATGTCAATGCAACAGCCGCAAGGCACTATGGGACATACCACCTGCTCTCCGGACACTGATCGAACTGGTGAGACTTCGCATAATAATAATAATAATAATATAAATTTGTATGTATATTTTATTATACTTACAGACATTGCCTCATCTATGGAACGCAACTCACCGCTTTCCACATCACTGGCATCGAGCGAGAGTCTCTCGGCCAGCCTGCGCTCGACAGAGCTCAAAAATCTCCAGCAATTGTTGGAGACACCTTCAAATACCGATGTGGTGTTTAGTACTGGCGGCAGTGCAGGCGGTACAGGTGGGTCGGGAGCTAGCACCGCCACTGGGGGCGGCAATATATATGAGGACAATGCCCGCCTACCGGCAATTGACTTGGCCTCTTCGGCGAATACTGCAAACGACATAAACATAATGCTGACGACGTCAGCGATGGCACAGAAACTACACCTGATTGCAACATCTAATCACATACACACTCACACCCACCCACATTTACATTTACAACAACAGGAGGAGGAGGAACATCAGCCAGAAGCAGCAGCAACAGCAGCGCACAGTCAGCAGCAAAATATGCGTTTGTAATAAACTGTTTATGTTAAAAGTACACAAGGCTGTCAATTATAAGAAAGAAAAAGAGGATCGTTAAAAGAAAAAAATGGGGCATCAAGCATAAAAAAAAAACATGTATCAAGAAAATAGCTGCAACAAATTTCTCTTCTCTGTTTAAATACATATACATTTTTTTTCGTCTCTGCAAACAAAAAATAATTGTCGATTTTTGAAACGAATTGTTCAGGGTTTATGCATTCAGTTAAAAACTGTAACTAAAGTTTAATAAAACAAAACGAACGCAGACTCCACGCAATAATTATAAATTATGATTATAAACGTTTGAAATTTTAACTTGTTGGCACATTGCAATGTGTTTTGTCGTATAAAATGGTAAAAAAAAAAATAAACAAAACTAATAAGAAAAGAGAAGAATAAAGCGAAAATAGGTTTTGATATGATAAAATATGTAATTGAAAATATTTAAAGCGCATTATGATTTTTTTCAATAAACAATCAAACGAGGAAATTTAACTTGTTTTTGTTTGTTTCAAATAAATTGCGTTGTGGTATAACAGCTGCCCGAAAGTGATTGGCGCTCGATTCAAACAACAGTGAGAGCAACAGTTGTGCGGCATTGCCAACATGTATGATAAATATGTTGTATACAGCTGGCATCTCTGCGAACAGCTGTTCTCAATCGCGGGGCTAAATTAAATCAGCTGTCAAAGCAACAGTTGGATAGCGTAGCCAACATACAAAAACGAAATTTTTTAAACATCTGGCAGCACTGTAAACAGCTGGGCTAATCTAGTGTTGGAAGAAGAAGAACTTCTGGGAAACAATCAGCCGAAAACGCCTATAAAACAGAAAAAGAAATGCTGTCTCAATATATGGAAGAGTTTGAACAGGTTCAAAAAATATTGAATAATAATTAAGTACCAGGTATAACTAGATATTTCCCTTAGGAGCCCTTTGAGGTTGGTGAATTCATTGAACGTCTCACCTGGCGCACCAACAATGAGCTACAAAATAGTGATGATTTCAATCCCGTTGCACTGCATGACACATTCATCCAGACGATCAAAGATCTCAAAATATTACAGGAAAAACAGCAGAGCAAATGCGAACGCTTAGAGGAATCACTGCGACAGGAGCAGGATTCTCATGCTAAAAAAATATCCAAGCTGCAAGAACGTCATCAGACGGCCATCGATTGGTTTGGCCAGCTCGATGAGAAAATCAACTCAGTGGCTGGAAAAATAATGCATTTAGGTGAACAACTGGAAAATGTGAATACCCCACGAAGTCGTTCGGTAGAGGCACAGAAGCTGCTCAGTTACATGTCCGAATTTTTAATGGCTGGCCCCGTCATAGTCAATGACATATTCTCGGATCCAGTACGTCTGAGTGAGGCAGCAGATGTCATACAAAAGCTGTATGCAATATCCCAGGATTTACCACCGGGAAATTTTGCCGAGTCGAAACGAAAAATCGAAAAGAAATACGATGAGGTAGAGCGTCGTTTGATTGAGGAATTTGCCACTGCCCAGAAGAGTGAGGATATTGAGCGCATGAAGGCTCTGGCACAAATACTCTCACAGTTTAAGGGATACACTCAGTGTGTGGATGCCTACATCGAACAGAGCCAAATGCAGCCGTACAGTGGCAAAGATATATTCATCGGAATTGTGCCCATGTGCAAGCATCATTACGAGATTATCAAGAAGGTGTTTGCCAATCCTCAGCAGGTCATGTCCAAGTTTATATTAAACATTTATCAACTGAAGTTGCATCAGTACGCAATGACCAAGCTTGATGACAAAAAGGACGAGGAGAAGTATCTACGGACGCTCTACGAACTGTATTCACGGTGAGCTGAAGATCTGTGAAAATTCTTTATAGTCTATAACATTGTTCATTCGTATTTTCAGGACACTGAAACTGTCCAGTGATCTGCAAGTTTACATGTCCACCATTGACGATGATCTGCTCCAGAAGTTGACACAACAAATTTTCATGAAGAACCTTGCTGGTTATGCTGAAATTGAAATCAGGTGCCTTACTGCCAAGTGCTCTACTGAGTTGGAAAAGTTCTACGCCAGCAAAAAACATCAGAAGACGCAGACCACAAAAGGTTTTCGACGCAACATGGAGGTGTTAATTGCAACAAAAGCCAATATAAATATTGCTGCCATTGAGGACTACGGAGGCGAAACATTTCTTTCCGAGGAGCTGGCAATAAATATGCTACAAGAGGCAAAGGCATCACTCAAGCGCTGTAGGCTGCTATCTAGCGAGACGGAACTACCCGGCAATGCCATCAAGCTGAATGATATATTGCTACGATTCCTTATGCATGAGCATGTTGACTACGCCCTCGAGGTGGGCCTGCAAGCGGTGCCTTTGGCAGAGGGGAAAGTATTTCCACAATTATATTTCTTTGATGTGGTGCAAAAAACAAATATTATTGTGCATCTGCTTGACAAGTTGTGCAATTCGTCCGTCATACCCTGCGTGAGGTAACTCTATAGATTTCTATATTATATATCCAATTATTAAATTACCTTTTATCTTCCAGCAACACCCCAAAATACTCGGACTATGTGTTTAAGAAACGCATATTAATGGAACAAATTGAAACGAAGCTAGATCAGGGCTTGGATCGTTCAATAAGCGCAGTTATTAGCTGGGTAAAGGTCTACTTGCAGTATGAACAGAAGAAAACCGACTACAAGCCAGAAACTGATGTGGATACCATATCCTCTGCTGTAAGACCCTACGAGATGAACGTGTAACTTGATAACTTCTGGTACAATGAGTTGGCAATCTACTGAATTCCCTCTTTATTTTGACACCAAACGTTCCTTTGTTATCAAGTTACCACTTTATACGAGATTTAACCCAATTATTTACTGATCTTTCCACTTTCCTCTGTCAGGCCTGTCTGCAAGTTGTGCAGAATCTGCAGCCCGTCATTGTGCAGATTAAGAAATGCGTCGATGGCGAAAATCTGCAGAATGTGTTGACCGAATTCGGAACCCGACTCCATCGCATCATCTACGATCATTTGCAGACAATGCAATTCAATACGGCGGGCGCCATGTGCGCCATCTGCGACGTAAACGAGTATCGCAAGTGCATACGCGAGCTTGAGAGTCCACTGGTTACTCAACTCTTTGATATACTGCATGCGTTGTGTAATTTGCTGCTAGTAAAGCCGCAAAACCTTCAAGAGGTCTGCACCGGGGATACTCTGGTAAGGCATTACCTCATTTGCCTCAACCATTTACCAATTCACTTTCTTCTATATGATAACAGAACTATCTGGACAAGTCTGTGGTGCGTCAATTCATTCAACTGCGCACTGATTTTCGCATTATCAAGAACACCAACTATTTGAAGGGAATCATCGAGTAGCGAGTAGAGCCGAGCCCTTGCGCTGCGCTGAATCACACATTCCCACACAATCAACCCAATTCAGCTTCTGTGTACTAAATAACATTATAGTATTTGATTTGATAATATTTCGTACATTGTCGCATGTTTTAACTTTCAATTAAACTCAAGTACTTGAGTTTTTATCTACGCCTGAGACATGATTCTCATTATTATTTATAACCGAAAACACAACTTGGTGGGGGGGTTTTATGGGTGACAGTCGAAAATCGTCATCCTATTGGTCGATCATTCGGTTATCAGTCAGCACAAAAGAAGCCGAATGAAGTGAGTGAGTGAATGAGTTAATACGCTTTGGCTTCTACAAAATCCCAATCAGATTGACGGCGAGCAGTAAATCAAAGTTTATTGCTCGATTGTACACAAATTATATGTATTATATGCGCTCCCACAATTCCAGATACGCTACCGACGACTGCTGTCGATTACCGCCAATTGGTATAGTTAGTTATTGGTTAGCTCCCGTTGCGGTATCAGTCAACCGTTAGCCGTGGAACCTGGCGTATCATATCGTTCAAGCTTCTATTCCTCTGTTATTGTTGCTGCAATCGGTTTTTTTTATTCACTTACGGGAGCTTAAGAAAGCAAACGCTGTGCTAGATATTCTAATCGATCGCGATCTTTTCAAACTGATTAAACCATGCGCAGTTATTTTGTTTACTATCTGAAAATACTTTGGGCCATTTGTATATTTCAACAATTGGCCGCTAACGCCATCAAAATCAGTCGGGATGAGGCCTATAAAAAGTTTTTGTCTTTACGTTCGCTTCCGTTTGAGGATTGTGGTAAGTTGAATTTGTTACCGGTTTCTTAATGAGTATATAAAGGATATAGAACAAGTATGATATTGATGAAGTAAAAGTATCGTTCTCTTGTACTTTCTTGATTATATTATGTAGGTTTACCTAATATGTATAATATTTAATAAACCGAAATATATGATATAATGTCAAAAATGTCCAAAGGAAGTTTAACTTTTCGATAAACCTAAAATAGTTATATGTTAACTGTTGGTAAATAAAAAAACTATTAGGAAAGGTTGTTCCCATGACTTTATACTTATCAATACAGCGCAAGATCATTGCTCAACGTCACCCAATTTGCAATTCTGGGAATTCAAACCAAAATAAATATTCGACTTTGGCATCAAATTCCTCCACTTGTTTACTTTATTAATGATTTTGTTGCCAATTTTCGGGCCTCTTAATTTGGCTCTACTTAAGAGATTGGCAAGTGTGCATACTTCATGGTTCATTATCGTCCAAGTTGATACTGTCAGAAATTATGACATTAATCAGTGTCAAATTATTGTTGGGAAAGTTACTCGTACCAACAATACCAAATAAAACAGGTTTAGTTTTTTGATTCCAATCGTTTGCTGATAATCGTTAAATGTGCATGCCAAATCAATTTGCCAAGCTTATGTGCGAGTGAGGACAACTTCTAATGCCTTATGGCAGTTGCAGTTGGGGCGATCTAATCACCGTTAGTTAACACTTTTCATTATTTTGATTGATGATCTATACACAAACATTTAAAAATAGTAACGCCCGATAGGCGTCATAACTGTCGCGATTTGTTTAATATACGATCGGTAGACATATCTCAAGTATCTTTTAGTGGATCGAACGATATTGTTAATGTGTCACTCACTGTTAAGGGGTATTTCCCCGTCGTGACTAGGACTGCGCTAGTTTCTTGGCTATAAATCTATTGATTATAAATTTAGATCTGTACAAGTTAAGAGTTATCTGTAGATAACTGCAATAAGGGTATTTGAGCTTCGGCATCCCGAAGTGCAGGCACCAAAATGGCGGCCACGATTGCTTTCTGTTTAGGGGTTGGGGGGCGCCAATGGCTTTCGTGTGTGTTCAACGAGGCGTGTAGTATGCGCAGAATGCACGTACCCATTTGTAAATAATCCTCGATTTGGTACAAATATACATATGTTATGTACATACGTATAATAATACCATATATAGTATAAATGTTTTATAAGAAATGCATTTGTTTTTAAGCATGTTTAATCTCGTGAATTTGTTTTGTTCTTGTTGTTTCTGTTGTTGCAGGTTCCGAGTATAAAGTGAACTACCTGAACATCGAAGGCTGCTCGAAGGTACCTTGTTCCATGGCCCGCAATTCGACTGTTAAGGTTACGGTGCTCTTCGATGATAACGGTAAGAATATATATATTTATACATATATACGCTGATAACACGAATCGTCCATGCATTCAAATTCTTTTGCACACTCTCTCGGAAACAGAAATAGTCGCTGCGAGGGCGAATTAGTGTGGGGGGAAGAAGTACTCGAAAAAAAACGTAAACGAAGCGGATGAGGATGGGGAAGGGAAATATCATCGTGTGAACGACGATGACGGCGATAATGTGTTGTTGTTCTCATTGTTGTTCTTGTTGTCATAAAAATAATTGATCGAAGAGGCGTGTAAATCAAAATAATACCAGCAATTTCGCATTATACGACCTCTTTTATGGCCTGGTACGTAGTACTACTGGAAATACCGAACGTCTATACAAGTATAGTATATAGAATACAGATCTATACAAATTCAAATGCAGAGCTATCTGAATATATGTATATTTTGTTGCCGATAACGTGGGTTTGGAATTTATAAATAGAGCAAATATTGCTTAACTGTGTTTTGATTGCACCACACACGGCCCAAATAACTGTGTCGAACGTGCAAAAGACATCGGGAAATCGGACCTGAATAACCAATTGGAATTGATAACGAATGAAACAATTGAATATGTATTGTCCTCAACGATTTCAATCTTAAGTGCCAATTAAGTTAATTTATGTAGGAGTATTTAATACAAGTGTGCAAAATTGAAAGACATATAGGGTTTTGGAATTGTATCTCTGCAGGAAAGCATTACTTGCTGAATCAGTTATCAAGCTTTCGTTCTTAGAAGTCAAGGTGAATGATAAGCCGATGACTTAATCTCATAATATCATTGTAGATCCAGAACTTACATGAAAGATCATATGTTCCTTAAATTCTTAAGGATCTATCATTTACAACCAAATCTTCTTATATTGCAGGTAATGGCGTCTCATTTCTAAAGCACGAGGTGCGTTGGGTTTTCAGTTTTGTGAAAACCTATGCGGCCATAACTCCCGATCCCTGTGATGGTGATCACGATTGCATAGTGAATATAAACGATAGCAAGAGCTACTGGGCCTATATCTTTGTGAATAATTCCTTGCCTGTGGTAAGTATCAATGATGATTGACTGAATGATCGCAGGATTGATAGATGTTCCCCTTTTTCCAGATGAGTGGCACTATGCTCTGGGAGGCCAAGAATGCAAAGAACGTAAATCTCATATGTTTTGAGGTGCCCGTTGCAATCACAGTGTGACCAGATACACACATACACACACATACGAAATATGCTATATTGTAACATATACATGTGCATATGTATTTATGATACTTATGTAAAATAAAATAATTGGTGCATGCAAAAACAACAACAACAACAACAAATGCGTCATTAGTGGGGCAAGAGACTATGCATACACATAGAGAGACATGCATAGACATGTACGTAGTACAAGTGGGTCCTTTAATGAAACAGTGAATGAAAAGCGCCAGCAAAGGAGCTCACACAGCCACACACACACACACATACAAACACACGCATTAATAAATAATGCGATCTTTTGTTTTCGGCGAAGCGACGCAATTGGAGCACACGAACACGAGGGAGAATGCCGACGAACGATTACCGATAGCCGAGTGCCGACAGAAAACAGCCGATTGCCCACAGCCGAGCCGAACGAGTTGCTGCTGCCTTCGGTTCAGCATCCCAGATGCAATGCAATTGGCTATCCGCGCTCAGTGTGTCAGTCAGTCTTTGTGGGTGCAACGCGACGGTCGTCGACGCGAGCAGCCGAGCAGCAGCAGCATAGACGAAAGCAGACAGAGTCGCGCAGTCGCTAATGCGGTCGCAGTCGCCGTCGACGTCGCAGCTAAAATCGAAACTAAATTAAATAATAACGTGCGATCAACGATCGATTTGAAGGCGAAGCTAAAGCAAAAAGGTTCCACAAGTGTTTGCAACGTATAGTGGGGTGGCAGCAACGCCGACAGCACTAGGCTGTGGTGGTTGCCACAGGCATTTTTTCCCTTATTGTGCGTCAAGTGTAAGTACAACAACAACAACAATAACAGTGTAAAATTTAAAAGAAACACAACAAAAAACGAAAAAAAAAGAATCGTTTTGCTCGGCTCGTTTGCTTGCCATTTGCGCAATTTGGTCGGCGTAAAATGAGATTGCCTTCGTGCTAATTGCGGCAATCGGTGGGGGTAAGTAGTATGTGGGCAAGAGGAGCGGGAAGGGGGATTGGCTTGGGGATGCTATGGTGACATGCAACGCCACATTGCCCATGCAGTGCCGCACAGCAGCAACACTTACACTTACACTTACAGTGTGTCGCACAGTGCATCCGTCCGTCAGTCCGTCCACTGTCGGTTCGATATTTTTGCCGTGGCAGATCCACCAAATCTTGCAGCAAGTCGTTATTGTCATACTCTTACTCCACATCGGAAGTAATGAGGCACCAATTCAGCGAACCCGAACCCCTTTCAGAGACTCCACACTGGATTCAAATTTAACCTAGAATCTGAAACCAGGCATTGTTACTCATCATCTTCAGTGAGTGTACATGCTTAGCTGAGCATTTGAATCCCTGCTAGCCCGTGCATTCAGTTTCTAATGACAAAGACACAAAAAACAAGCTTGAAAAACGACCCCTACATGACAAATGCTCACTCAATTTAAGAAATTCGTAATTTTATTCAAAAACTTATAGAGTAACAAATTTCATAAATGGTTCGAAATGTGATACAACTGAAATGAAAAGTATAACTTGTAGTTACTTAAAATGTATTCAAATTTAGTATTTTAAATACATTCTGATCCTTATACATTCATTCAATATCTATAATTCAGTGCTAATTACTGTTAAAAAATTCGGCATTTCATTCAAAAACATGTTGATTACTTCGAATATGCTTATGATACTTGTGAGATGAAGAGTATAATCCTTAGTGCTCTTATTCTAAATCTATTCAGTTCTGTACATGCCATAAAATATCATTATTCCACTAGGAAATGTTTACTCAATGAAATTCCTTGATTTCATTCAAAAACTTATCAATAATTCCCCAAATGCTTCCAAGTGTAATACTACTGAAGTGAAGAGTACAACATGTAGTGCAGTTATTCTATATGTATTCATATCTGTACATACCATAAAATATCTGAATTTTATTAGTAATACGACTGTGTTCTAGATTTATTTGCCGAACTTGTTTTTCCACATAGTTTGGCAGTACTCTGAGTGCATTCATTGAAAAATAAAAATACGAAAGTGCAATAAAATCATAATAATATAATGCATGTATTTAAAACAAAATGCAAATCTGCATTGGAAACTAATGAATGTAGTATATACATATTTTTATAACATATGTATGTATGGTATAAATATAATATATTTTATTATACGAATAGTATATTCATTTTAGTTAGTCTATTTAAAAGTTCCACTTTTATAAACACACCTGTATTTAATAAAGCTTATTCAACTGAGAAGCCCTTGTGAATATGCGAAGAATTTTACCTTAGCGTCATAGAATGCTAGTCTATTTTTAGGATTTTTAACCGTCATATTAACCTCACATAATTTATTCCAATATATAGGGTATTTGCGGTGCTTTATTATCGTAATTTGCGATTTGTGCCTCCCCTTTGGTAGTTTGGTAGTTTACTTTGCTCTTCTTTTTGCGTTTACTTAAACGTAAACACTTTTTTATGTGCGACTTCGCCACTGCACTTGAGCAGAGCGCAGCAACAACAATACGATGACGATGTCGTTGTTGTTGCTTGTTGGTCAAAGTGTTAAGCGATTTGCATCATATTACACACTGTTGTTGATGCTTCGCTGCTTGGCCATTGTCGCCATGGGCAGAGCAGAACTTGCAGTCGACGTCGTCTTCGCAGTTGCAGTCGCCTTTGCCTTCGGCTTTGCTTTTGCAGTCTCTGTCTCAGTCAGCGTCGCAGTTAAAGTCTCAGGCTCAGCCTCGGGCTATTGTGCTAAGCTCCGAAGAACGCAGACAAAGCGACTGCGGGCAAGGCAAAGGCAACAACAATAACAACAGCAACAACAACAACATGAAACAGCTACCACCAACGATTTATCATAGCGGCAGCAGCAGCAACGTCAACGAAATCGATCCGGATCTCTTAGCTTTCCTCTCGCTCTCTCGCGCTCTAAATGCTCTCTCTCTTCTGTGTTTGTGTGTGTGAGTACGGGTGTGTGCGCTGCGCTGCTCTGCTCTGTGTGTGCAGCATAAAAAGTAATTTTGAATTTTTGAATCGTTAAAAGCAATTAATTGCCACTACGCAGCGGCAGCCAAGAAGACGCGGCAGACAACAAGCCAGACGGAAAGACAGAGAGAGAGAGATAGACAGACAGACAGACAGGCCGAGACCAAGCAGCCATCCTGGCTGCGCAGTCAGCGTCAATGCTACCATATAACAGTGGCAGCGCCAGGGCCGTCTCGTAGGCTCTAGTGCAAAACTTCCCGGGTGCACTTAATGCGACTTGCCTTATTTTCAAATATATGTAGTACTCATTAGGTTTTAGAACGTTTTACAAAATTTAAAAACTAATACCAATTACAACTTACTCTTTTCTCTGTTCTATAAATTCTTATATATATATTCTTGCTCAACATCAATAGGGTTTGAATGTCGCTATCTCAACTTTTATATAAAAGCTAGATACAGCAAATTTGACATGAAGTTTACAATATACTGCAAAATTCTACATTTTGTACTAGTTTCATTTTTGTAGGGGGAGCCCGGATATTTGGGAGCCCTTGTGCATCGCACACCCTTCACACGCCTTGCTACGGGCCTGGGCAGCTCAGTTAGCTTCACTTTGCCAGCTTTACTGCCCAATTTTGTTGCAAATTTTGCTTTCCGCGGAACTTGCTGCATTTCATCTTGTTGTCATCGCTGTTGCTGTTATTGTTGTTGTTGTTGTTGCTTCTACTTCTGTTGCCGCCGTCGCTGCCGTCGATCGTCGCACATTCATTTGTCGCTTAATGTCCCTCAGTTGGACCGCAGCCGTTGCAGCTCCCGTCAGATCAGCGTTGTCGTTTGCGCCCCTCCTTCTTCTCCTTCTCCTCCTGCCCCGCTGCCATCCCGTTACCTGCCTCCCTCCGAGAATGTCTGCTCCCTGAGTGTCTGTATCTGTATCGTCTTGGCATGTGCGGCATCTGCTGCTGCCTGTGCTTCTGTGATGAGATCTCTGCTAACTGCAGCGCCTCCACCTGCCCCTCCTGCTACTTCTGCTGTACCTCTTCAGTGTGTGCGTGTGTGAATCTGGTGACATCCACTTGCATGCGCACATTCATCCCAGCCGTAGTTTACTTCATTTTATTCTCCTTCTCTCTCTCGTTTTGTGGCACATTCACACGCAACGCGAGGCACACAGACGCACAGACAGATGGACACCAAACCATAAAACATTAGTTTCCCATTTGCGTGCTAAATACCCTATGTGGATCGGCGCAGGCTTTAGTAGAGCTGCAGACAGAGAGCAGGCTAAGCTCAGCCCAGCAGATCGACGTGTGGAATGCGGCTCTTCTCTTGCTGCAGCAGGAATGCGACGCGGCGCGCTTGAGGCCCTTTTAACCACATTCTCGGCACAGTAATTAGAACTATCGTTCAGAGGGGGCCCCATCAATATGCATGAGTTTAGAGCCAAGTCGTGGATCAAAATGTGCTTCAAGAGATGCTTAGTGCATCGAGAAACAATCCAGTAATCACTATGGCAAAGGAACAGCGCTTATCATAATTACTAAAGTATCATATGAAAAGATATTTAATATGCTTAATGTTAAAATAATCTTCACATGAGGGTACTTACCATAACTTCAGCTTTGCTGTTAATTTAAGTAAATTTTAAAGCTTTCTTATAATCCCGTTATGACTGTGGCGAATTAGCAGCACCGTTGTTGATGCATCAACGTTTATCATAATGATCAATGAAGTACCGTATAATATGATATATAAAGTGATATGCTTAATGTTACATGTACATCTGAGGGTACTTACTTTGCTTTTGATTCTTGAAAATTTTAAAGCAGAAATGACTTTGGCGAAAGAGAAAGGTTTATCATAATCACAATCTTTGCTGATCTATAAAAGAAAATGTTCAATAAATTGTGCTACATGTTAAATATAATCCCAATTTACTTATGAATTAACTTACCTTATGGGGAGGGAACTTGGTTAAGATAAGTTTTGATTCGAAACGACTAAGGAAGCGTATCAACGTTTACAAACTTCATTCGATAAATCATCATTAAATGTGATTAACTATTCCAAATGTTATCCTGATTCACATATGTAGAAGAAACACAGTTAAGATAATTTAATAATGTTTTCTTTCAATTTAAAGAAATGTTCAAGCAAATGAACAAGGTTATAGAATTAACTATCTCAGAACATGTTTTATGAACAATCATTATATAAATATGAGAGTTTTAGTTTTATAGTTTTGATCTTTCATAAGTTAATGCTCAAGATTTCTGTTCGGAGTGAGACCTAGAACTACAAATGCTATAAAATGTATCAAGTTGTTAATTTTTTCTTTCACTTGCTTCTCTGTCTAGCTTTTATAGGGTATCCGCGTAGTCAGCACCTCAATCATTTCAGTTGATTGAAGCTCTCTCGTAGTTTGTCTATCTCTGTCCGAGCGTCGTTCGGCTGCGTTTGTGGCACGCACCGTGATGCGCGCTTTGAAGTCCTGTCAAGCACTTGAGATACATTTATGTATTTTTGCATTTTCATTGCAGTCGAGTCGAGTGCAAATGCAAAGAATGATTAGTTAGTTGGTTGTGGTAGGGAGAGGAAGGGAGGTGGAGGGGGGCGTGGAATGGACTAAACCGGTTTGTCAGTTGGGAGCGATCCTTCAGCATAATCAACATGCATGCTGTTAATTATGAATGCACGGAATGTGCGCAGTCTAAGCAGCCAAGAGGGAGGGGGAGGGGAGAGAAAGAGAGGGCAAGCTGATCAAGTGGCCAACATATTATTGCAGATTACCAACGGAAAGAGGAGACCCATTTCCCAAGAAGGAGAGAGGGACAGATAGAGCAATGCTGACACTGAAGCTGGCGCTGGCGCTGGCCCTGCTGGGCAGCCTGCGCTCTGGGCCTGGAATCGAGGCGAGTCTCACGTTGCATCAACGACAGCGCGACAGCACCGACATCAAGGACAAGATCATCGAGCTGCAGTGTCTGGCACGCTGCAACAACAACAACAATAACTATAGTCAGCCTCAGCGCTGTCTGGAGCAATGCAAATTGGAGCTATTGCGTGCACCCCGAGCTGGAAGTTGCCCCACAGTCTCCAGCAGCTCGATGGCAATGTACGCCCGCCAAGCGCGACTGTCGTGTCTGGTTAATTGTGTCCACGATCACGACTGCCTGGAGGTGCACAAGTGCTGTGCTTCCGCATGCGGACCCATCTGCATGGAGCCACTGGGCGTGCGCAATGCCACCCAATTGCCGCCCATACCGAAGATCTTGCGCTTCAAAATGCCGCGCAGTCACAAGGTGGAACTGACCATTGAGTCATCGCTGTTGCCCTACTACTTTCACGTGGAGGTGAGATCCCACATTGGACGTCTCTTTGCGCCACGCAAACTGGGCATGTGGCAGGCGCAACCGGCGGAACAGATACTGGAGACAACAGATGGACGCAATAAACAGTAGGTGACCCTGCCTAGCCTAGTTTCCCACGCTTACACTCTCTCCCTCTCTTCGTTCTTCTCCCAGCATAGAGATCTTCTTCAATATACGTCCAGGTCGTTGGTATCAGGTGCGTGTGGCGGCTGTGAATGAGTACGGTTTCCGTGGCTACTCCCAACCCTCGCATGCCTTCACGCTGCCCAGCAGTAAGTGCCTATCCCCATCCATCCTACCTATTCTCTCTGTAGAGATCAGTTACTTTGCAGATCCCAAACCGCCCAAGCCGCCTAACGATTTGAAAATCATTGCCAAGCAATATGATGGACGGGGCTATCTGAGTGTCAAGCTCATCTGGTGTCCATCCAAGTCAAATTTACCCGTGGAAAAGTACAAGGTCTTTTGGTCGCGCTATGTGAACAGCAAGGAGGGATCCATTGACACGGACATAGTGTATGTCAAGGATGTAAGTAGTGATCACGTTGCACTAAATCTTGCATTATCTCGCTACTCTCGCTCGCAGACAAACCAAGTGGAGCTGAAAAAACTGTTGCCCAACGCCTCGTACTACATACAGGTGCAGGCCATGTCCATAAGCGGATCAAGGCGTCTCAAATCCGATAAGAAAGCCATGCTATATAATACTACAATCGAACCACTGGACTCGCATGCAATGCTGCTCGACTGCAGCTCTAGGCATAGACACCACCATCACAATGCTATCGTGGAGATTGGCTCCACGCCGGCGATAAACATTAATGAAGTTCATAGCAGTAGCAACAACAACAACAACAACAACGTCGCCATCGCCACCGCTGAGCAACTGAGTAGCGCCTCCTATGAAGCACGTTTCCGGTTGAACCGGAAATTCGGCATGATTGTGCAGATTTTGGGCTTACAGCCACACAAGGAGAAGTAAGTGGCATATTCCCTCCCTCACCTACACCCTGTTCACCATCTCTCCCTCGGCAAACACATGTTACTCATGTTATTTGATTGTTTGTAAACAAATTTCCAAATAATACTCCTACAACATGTACTGCTACCCTCTCACTCTCCCCCACTCTCTCTTTCCCTCGCCCGCAGGGTCTACGAACTGTGCCCCCAAGAAACTAATTGCGAGCAACGCGAGTTCAGCGCAATCCGCGTCAAAGTAAGTACCGCATATTCAGTGGGATCTACAATACTATATAACGTAGAGGAGGCGGAGGCGGGGGCAACACGCCCATGCCACGAGCTTGCTTCGTGCCGGCCGAATCATTCATTTTTCTCTGGGTTTCGGTTTCTGCTTTTTGTTTTGTTTTGTTTTGTTTTTTTGCGGTTGATTGACACGTGAAACACGTTTTAAGGCGGGCGCCACGTACCCCGGCTCGATAATTGCGCAAAATCCAATTACAATGGGCCTGCGCCGCATGCACGAATGCAAAATAGATCGCACCCAATTCGAATACATCAAGATAAGGTTAAATATGATATTAGAATCAGGTATATAACTGATTGGAAAGTCTGATACTAATTAAAAGTGCAGTAAGCAAGATCTCTGTGAGATCTCTCTGGCGAGAATTATTAAAAGAACCCTCATTCAAAACAAGTAGAATAACTGATAAATTTAACATAATCTAATCCTTAGCTATTCTTAATCTTCAACTAAATGCATTATGTATGGTCTATTAAATTATCATTATATAAAGCATTATTAAAAGATTTCTCTGTTTAAGATTATTTACGATTTCATGCAAATAAATCTCTATTTTACATTGACATGAAAAAAAGAAGGAAAGAACTCTTAACAGATATATATATAGAGATCACTCCATTTAAATTTACATACCGATCAATACCTCCATCGAATGCATTAAGCAAGATCTGTTGGAAAATCTCTATAATATGAATGATAGAAATATCTTTCTGTTTACCTAAAATTAATACAACTAACATAGCTAACAAGTATTTTTTAAATCTCTTCAACCAAATAAATTAAACATAATCTACGATTACTTAAAGATCCCTCCATTTAAGATAAGTATCTTTCGCAGCAATAATCAGTTTTTCATTGGTAATCGATTACAATACTTCATGAACTCGGGAAAATACTAACAAAGATATAAATTTCGATTATATTATATTATTATAAATTATTATGATATTGTCTGTCTGTATTCCAGAAAGATTCGCTGGAATTCAGCAAGTTAAAATACAACACAACGTACGTGTTGAAGGCATTGCGGCCCAGTCCCAATTCGGTGCTGGATGACACCAGGAATGCATTCACATTCACCACGCCCAAGTGCGAGAGCTTTCGCAAACGTTTTCCCAAAATGCAGATACGTTGCAACGATTAGCTCCGATTAGAATCTAAGGATTTATAATCCGCAGCATGGCAGCACATGAGATTAAACTAGCTTGTAAATAACTGTATCTATCGAATTAACTTTTTTACTTATTTGGGGGTAGAACAACAAGAGAGTTCTTGAGTTCCCTCTGACTACTTCCGCTGTTAACTTTAAGTGCGACGCAACAATAACAACAAGAGCAATAAAAACGTTTCGCAAGGAAACAATATTTATTTATTTAAAAAGATCTTTAAACTCTTGTAAATCCTTTTGTAATTGTGTCATTTGTGGGCTGCTGCTGGTCTCGGCAATCGCCTGCAGGCCGCCCAGCAATTTACACTCGTCCAGATTGACGCCCAGCTCAATGAGCGCAGCTATAAGCCTTGTTGTATAGAGAACAGGTCCGCCGACCAGATGCAAGAAGTCATAATGCTTCTCACGACGAGAACTGAAGAGAATCCGCTTGGACACAAAGTCGCCGTAGTTGCTTATACGACCGACGCAGACGTAACGCTTTAACGACGGCGCATAGACCTCGATGCTAGCACGCAAGCTCTCCGCAGACGTGAGACTGCCTGGAGGTGTGTAAACTACGCGAAAAGGCACATCCAGGGTCTTATAGAAATCTGTGGCCAGATGAAGCAGTTGCTCCATTTCGTTATCGGCCTCGTCGGCAGTTTGTGTGGCCACAAAACTTTGCACCGCATTCGTTTGAGTGGCTGTATACAGACTTGGTGGACACGGAGAGCCCGAGAGCTGGGCATCCTGGCGATTGTAGCTGCGACCACAAGCAACAAAGCGGAGCGGCAGTACGGAGGGATACACGCACAGTTTGGTCATAGCACCGAGAAAGCTTTCGAATGCTCCGCCTCCGGTCAGGTAGGCTGTGTTCAGCTTGTTTTGCAAATGTTCTTCTCGCACTAGATGGTAATGAGTCAGTGGCGTCGCATTGGCTTCGAGGAGCACACAACGCACAAAGTCCGGATTGGATGTTTGCACAAAGTCGCCCTTTGCGATGAAATAACGTGCCAGTGCCTGCATGGCATTTACATCGAAATGCGCCGCTTGCTCCATAAGGTAGTAACGATTCTGATCAACATAATGCACCAAATCCTTGCGCTCCAAATGCGATGCTCCTCTGTTGGACGCTGGCAATCCATGACGATAGATCAACTTCTCTTCATTTGCTGGAGGGCAGTGGAAATGCAGTTGATTGGGCACATGCAGAAAATCGTGTATGAAGTCATCTTCAATTGGATAGAGTAGCTGCTTTAGAGTTTTAACCTCATTGCGTAACGCTTTACCACGCTCGCGCAATGTGTCCAGTTCCGCAGGTGTCGCTCCGGATTTTGTAAGCGCCTTCAATTGTTTGGTTACCACATCGCGTTCCTCGTCTAACCGCTGCAATTGCTCATGGTGTGTCTGATACTTTTGGTATTTACTGAGCAGCGTCTCCACATTGATAACCAAGCCACGACTGGCGATGCTCTGTTCCAGTGCAGCTCTGTCGCGGAATGTGCCGGTGAAGTCCAGAAAAGGTTGCAGTGTCACATAATTCTCGTTAGCCTTATCGCCAGTTATGTAAAGTGCGGAAATATTTCGCCTAAGGGAAAGGCATTTCCACGCCCCACGTCGTATGTTTAACATAAGGAATTGTGTTTTGTTTTTATTGCACGTTTAAAAAATAAACAAGCGAACGGAATAAGTTCCGCTCACAGTTTACTCTCTCAGCTGTTGTCTGTTACCTCAGCTGAACTGTAAACAGAACAGCTGTTCTTCGTGTGCAAGCAAAAACTGTTATAATCTGTAATACAATTTTAACAACACTCTTTACAGTGCTAACAACATTTGCAATTAACGAACTGCGCTAACAGAAATTATAAAACTAATTAGAAAAATACATAAACAATTTTTACTTTAAAATCTAATTTAATAAACAACAAACAAAACAAATTTTCATTATACAGAACAACACAAAAATATGGTACAACAATAACATGAAATAGAATAAAGTAATTTGAGTAAATTAGACAATCTTTGAACAAATCTTTTGTGGGCTTTCTACGAAGGCTAAAAACATTTTGAATTAAATACTGTTTACTTGATGCTTTGAAGGACTTCGGTGTATGATGGAGGAGGTTGAAAGCTAATGAGTTCCTTGTAGATGAGTTCCTTCCACTTCTCCACCGTCAAATTCATATCCTCAAAACTTTGATCGTAGAGGTGAGAAATGCGATCATCACTTGGCTCTGCATATTTAGCCAAATACGGATGTGCGAGAGCTTGCTCTGCCGTAATACGCTTGTCCGCATCCAGTTCGAGCATCTTCTCCAGCAGATCAACAGCCAGAGGATTCGCATTCGCGAAAACCTCATAGAAATTGGCGCGCTTCGTTGGCTTCAGTGATTGAATATAATTTCTTGCATTTTCCGAAGTAATTTTCTGCATAAAATCGTCAGGAGGTGTGCCGAGCATCTCCATGATTAGGTTCAGTTGATGTATGTGATCTGTGCCAGGAAAAAGTGTACGACGCGTGAGCAACTCCGCCATAATGCAGCCTACAGACCAGACATCGACTGTCTGGGTGTAGTGCATCCAGTTGAGCATGATCTCGGGAGCACGATACCAACGTGTAGCAACATAACCCGTCATCTCATTCTCTGTGGGCCGTGCAAGACCGAAATCCAGAATTCGAAGTTCACAATTCTCATTGACTGCAATGTTCGACGGCTTGAGGTCACGATGAATAATGCCTGCACTGTGTATATACTTTAATCCGCACAGTATCTGGTAGATAAGGAACTGCACATGATCGTCGGATAGCTCTTGCATCTTTATAATATTATTCAAGTCCGCGTCCATCAGATGAGTCACCAGATAGATTTGCTGAAACTCATCTAGCGTTGATTCCGGTGGGTGCGGGTGGAATATATCAAGCAGACCTATAACATTCTCGTGATCCATGTGCTTGAGCAGCATTATTTCGCGATAGGTACGTTTCGCGTGGACAGTTGACTGAAAGGGGCGGGACAACTTCTTAATGGCCACGTTCAGGTTGGTGCCCTTTACCCTGGCCTTGCACACTTGCCCATAGGCGCCTGATCCGACCGACTGTAACTGCTCATATAGCTCTGGTACTTCCCATTCAGTACGATTTATGTCCAACTTGTAGAACTTTTGCGAATTTACACCAGCAGCGGCCATTTCTAGACGTCGGAAGTTGTAAAAAGCAATCGAATTTGTCAACTTTGCAACAACAGTGCAAATAACAAAAATAGGTGATTACGTTTATCTAATTGTGCTACGGTCGGTCGCCTAAGTAACCGCGCTGTGCTACCACTGTTGTTACTAACATCAACAGCGTCTGTCAAACACTGAACGTTGTTTTGATATGCGTATTGTTTTTGCTCAATGAGCGACGCCTTGGGTGTTTACATTATGATTTCACCCATGTGTGTATGTGAATGTGTGCAGAACATAGCGTCGAAATGGCAACAAAATTACAACTGATCGTCGAGTATTTTTATTGTTTCCACAGCCAAACTATTAAAATTTTTCAGTTTATTGGCTGACAACGCTATTCATATTGAGATATCTGTATATATTTCCATTTACTACATGATAAATTAACAACATAAAACGTAAAATTATAAATAGAAGCGGATAGCGAATAACAAATAAAAGTAAACAAAAGTTAACATTTTTTTTTGTTGAGCTGTTATTAACAGTAAACATAGGAAATATGCATTTGTGAATTTATAACAAATTTATCAATGATTGTTTATTTTACAATTTAAAAAATGTTAAGTACTACTGAACTTCAAAGAATTTTTAATAATTGGATTACAAACATTATTAAACGGTAATTGAAGCTAACATTTGAATTAAACAGTCACGAACTAGTTCAAATTTTTGCGAGCTTTGTGAGGTTAACAGAATATTGAAGTTGTTTTTCAAAGCAATTTCTAAACTAATATATTTTTTATAATTGAAACAAAAAACAATGAATATTGTTATGCATTTCTATTCTATATTCCTAAAATATTTGATGTGATATATTAAAACGTCACGCTAATAAATGCCATTAAAAACTTCATAATAAAAAAATGTTGTATTTATCGATAATAAAGTTCGATACAATTTGCACGTTAAGTTGGCGTTGCCATAAGTACTGAAATTCAAACAGCTGATACCAATGTAAACATTAGTTAAATCTTGTAAAATCGTCTCTCAGCTTTAGTTGCACTCTCACTCTCAATTGCAATATTTGCCAAGTGGGTTGGTCCGTGGTACATATATATGTACAAGAATACTTTAACACTTAATCAGACCGAAAGCGCCTGCGCGCTGTACGTTGAGCTTATCAGCCTCGTTAATCTAATCGTTCATTGAAGCATACCCCCATTGGATCACAAATTGTTGTGTGAAGGAACAGTTGGTTGTGGAAGCCGCACGCGAAACAAAGTGTGCCCAATTTGCTCTTCAAGTTGTAACCTATAAAACCTAATTAAGTAAGTTGATAAAAAAAAATAAAAACACCAGAAAAGCAATAACACAAGTAAACAAATTATAAGTTTACCTTTGAAATGCAATTTGAGATAACCACAGGGGCAAAGTGATAGTGATTATGAGATGTCCTCAAATTGTTATAAGCGAAACAAACCGTGCTGACCTTTGGATCGACTGTTCAATCTTAAATATGCATATTTGTATTTGTATTCGTTTAACTTCCCGTAGATAGTAGGTTTCAATTCGATTACCTTAAGCTAACGTTCACTGAGATATTCTCGGTTTTCGATAAGATTAGCCCGTGTAGGTAGGTTCAAAGGGTATTCTAAATAGAACGATAAATATATACGTTATGTGAAGTGCGCTGATTTTCGGGGGTTGCTATCAGTATAAAAACCACCCTTGCTCCAGTAACATATTTCACTTTCTTACTATTTCCATATAATTCCGAGCAGTTCACGATGACTTCAACATTACTGCCCGGCAACATTGTTTATGGTGGTCCCATTCCAGCACAGGTGGCGGTGAAATACGGTTCCCTAGGGCAGTATGTTATCGACAAATACAAGAGTTTCGGTGACCAGACTGTGATGATTGATGCAGTTTCTGGCACGGAATATAATGCCAAGTTTATGCACGATTCGATTGTAAGGCTGGCACAAATCCTTCAGAAACTTGGAGTGAAGAAGAACGATGTCATCGGATTGTCCAGTGAGAATAGTGTGAACTTTGCAATTGCCATGTTCGCTGGATTTGCTGTCGGAGCTACTGTGGCACCATTAAATGTCACCTACTCGGAACGCGAGGTGGATCATGCTATAAATCTATCGAAACCCAAAATTATGTTCGCCTCTAAAATGACAATTGATCGCATCGCCAAGGTGTCTAAGAACAACAAGTTTGTAAAGGGTATCATCGCCTTGAGCGGCACCACGACGAACCATCCCAATGTGTATTCTTTTACGGAGGTCATGGAGAGCAAAAAGTACATAACAAAACCCGACTTCCAATCGCCAGAGTCGAACAAAACCGAAGATGTGGCGCTTATTGTGTGCTCCTCGGGCACCACCGGTCTACCCAAGGGTGTTCAGTTGACACAGTTCAATATTCTAGCCACGCTTGACTCGCAAATGTAAGATGTGATTGGATTTAAAGATCATGACAATCAATAAATGCTTTCGGTTCTTTTTCCAGGCAACCTACAGCGATTCCAATCTCGGAGGTTACTCTGCTGACAGTAATTCCATGGTTCCACGCCTTTGGCTGTCTTTCTCTCATCACCACAGCGACTATGGGTACACGTCTAGTTTACCTGCCCAAATTCGAAGAGAACCTCTTCCTCTCGGCCATTGAGGTAGCATTGCAAGTTTCAAGTAAAATATAAAGAAGCAATTCAACGTATTTTTCTCTCCCACAGAAACACCGCGTGATGTTGGCCTTTATGGTGCCTCCACTTATGGTGTTCCTCGCCAAGCACCCCATTGTCGATAAGTACGATCTATCCTCGCTTATGGTTCTCATCTGTGGCGCAGCCCCGCTTAGCCGTGAGACCGAAGATCAGATCAAGGAGCGCATCGGTGTGCCCTTCATTCGCCAGGGCTACGGCCTGAGCGAGTCGACGCTCAGTGTGTTGGTGCAGAACGATGACTTCTGCAAACCTGGAAGCGTTGGTGTGCTCAAGGTTGGCATTTACGCCAAAGTCATCGACCCCGATACCGGAAAGCATTTAGGTCCAAATGAACGCGGTGAGCTTTGCTTCAAGGGCGATGGCATTATGAAAGGCTACATTGGCGATACAAAGTCCACACAGACTGCAATCCGAGACGGTTGGTTACATACCGGAGATATTGGTTACTATGACGACGAGTTTGAATTCTTTATCGTGGACCGTATCAAGGAGCTGATCAAGTATAAGGGATTCCAAGTGCCGCCTGCCGAAATCGAAGCTCTTCTATTAACTAACGATAAGATTAAGGATGCTGCCGTTATTGGCAAACCCGATGAGGAGGCTGGCGAGTTACCAATGGCCTTTGTGGTCAAGCAGGCAAATGTCGAGCTTACCTCCGAGGATGTGATAAAATTCGTGAACGATCGTGCGTCGCCAGCGAAACGCCTTCGTGGCGGTGTTATCTTCTTAGACGAGATACCTAAAAATCCCAGTGGCAAAATTCTCCGACGTGTTTTGCGTGAAATGCTCAAGAAGCAAAAGTCAAAATTGTAAGAGTGCTCCCCTCATTGGTTTTAGACCCCCGATCGATCGAACAGACAATTAGCTAGTTAAGGTCATGCAAGCTATTTTGTACAGACTATAATTTTCCATATATACTATACGCTTTATTAATACTAAACTTTGTTCTTATGGTTCTTGCGATTCGATTCATTTCGTTTTATAAACTACCAACTGGATTTGGATTGTGTTTAAATATACTTGTCTGTATTTGTATTTGGCTTCTTCGAAAGTATTGTATGTATTTTAAAATCTAAATAAAAACTATTTCCATATATAAATATTGCGCATAACCCCCTAATTAGTTGGTAATGATGCGCACACACACACATTTGAATATGAAAATTGATTTTCTGTTTTTTTTTGCAATGAGATTCCACTATTTTTGAAGTGTTTAGTTACATTTGATGTCGGTCCGAACTATCAATAACAAGTTACTCTTAAGCGTATAAACAACTACATACACACTCGTATATCATCTTTAAGTACGATCAACTGTGTTTTATATAACAAACATTCGTATAATTTCTTTTCGGTTTCATATTGTTTCGGTTCCGGTTACCTTTTGTCGTTCCTCTATAGAGATATATGAGTTCTATGTATGTATGTGTAAATGTGTGTTATCTATTATATATATATAAATGTATATATTTTTTAAATATTTAACTACATGTTCTGGATTGTAAATAGTTGCTTAATTAACATTCTTGGGGAAAAAGTTTCACACGACTTTGGTTTTTCTTTCTTTTCCTCTCTCTCATTCCACTGGAGGCATAGAAACTGCATACATATTGTGATTTTGCTTTGGATTTGGTAAATATATATAGAGAGCTATTTATATGCATGTCCCGACTTCTCTAGCATTAGTTCACTAATTATTGTGTATGAAACCTTAAATGTAAGAGAAATGCCATGGTTTCTATAACGGAAATATCGTAAGTTTTGTATTCTGTGCCACGTTCCTAACGTAGATATTTGTTGTTGTTTGTTCATTGTTCTTTGTTTGTTGCAATGCTAATCGACTTGGTGCTTGACTTACAATTAAACCTAGTTCGAGAAATTAGATAAATAAATTCAGTTGTTCATTTCGTTAGTTAGTTACTTAGAATGAAAGAAATGGTGCACTTTAAAATTGTTACTTCTTTTTTTTCATCCCTCATCCTTCACCTTGTTTTGGCACAATTTTGACAACGAATTGATTAGACTGATTGTCAGTTGTGAGCAAAATTATATGGTAAATAATGATTTGTATTATTGTATCTATATCTGAGTGTATTGTTAAAATTGTATTTTGGTCCCCGGGACCAAGTAGTGCATACGAATCCGGTGAGAAAACAAAAAACAATATAATTTCTTGAAAACTTCTTGGGACCCTAATCAAACGGAATGATCACACAATGATCTCCATGCGATTTGCCTTGCGCGTGACCTTTACCGGCCCTTGTGACATTTCTGCCACGCCGGCATATTTAAAAGAGAAGATAACTGTCTGCTGGCCAAAATTGGCTTCAAATCTGTTGACAAAGAAAGAACAAATTAGACTAAGTTCTTTAAACAGACTTCAAATTCACTCACTCTGTGCTAATGTGTATCTCTGGCGGTTTACCGGTTGCATTTTGAATGACCAGAAACATTTTGGTAACAATTTCAATGACGTGCGCCGTTTGAAATACAAAATCCCCCTTTTTGCGTCCGAACTCAGACTGCAATATAAAAGAGAATTGAATCGAAAATATTCTAAATAAATATATGTACTTCATTCTAGTTACCGCCTTCACATGAAACACAGCTATGTCATCCAGATAGGGACTCAAAGACATACGATATATCTCCGAAGCAGGCACTCGATACTTGATTTGGAGGGTGCGCTGGTCCAATAAAAGCAACGACGATGTGGATAGCACCAGTAGAATGGGGACGAACTGAGAAGTCAGCAGCAGAGATTAATATGCAATGATAATGAAGTTATATATTATATACGAACACACACCTTGCCACTGGAGCGTGCTATCTTATTGATAATGTCGGCAAACACCACATACTGATCGTTGGTTTCGGCGCAAATCTTTTTCCACTGCTGATTGTGACGCAAACGAACGTAGTCCCCCACGAAGGGATGGCCCACACTGTTAAAAAGAAGACAGACAGGAAGAAAGTGTGTGATATGCAAAGTTTCTAAATAACTGCCATATCAGTTTCCGGCTTTACCTTCGCGCATAGGAAGCCTTGCGGTCTTTGAATATAATGCTGGCTGTAACCTTTTCACGCATCCGATTTCGTGCTGTCTGATCGAAAGAATTGCGATATATATAGCACTTCCATCGATGATAGATGGCACGTAACAGTCGCGATGCATCCACGAGGAAACCAGGAGCCGCTGGCCATTCTGAAGACAGCGGACTCAGCGTATTGGGCGGCAGGCGCAGAGGAATGGTCAGCAAATATTGTCGTATTTTCCACTGATGGTAGTTACGCGCTATAACATCCACAGCCCACTTTACTTGGCGTTTGTACTTCAGTGAGCGATATTCCTCGCGAGCCTGTCAAAAGCAACCATAGTCAATTGGATGTTGAAGCCTTCAGTGGCGAATTGGAATGAGGTTTGGGAAGAAAATAGAACATGCAATGCTTACAACACGATATAAACTCCACAAATGCCTACGGCCCGTGAAGGGAATGCCAAAGCGGCACTCCTAAAATATATAAATCATATAAAAATCATAGAGAATTATGCATGCAAACAGGAACAACAACAACAACTTACACGCCACGTACGCCACGCACTAGAGATGACCATTTGGCTGTGACGCATCTGTCGATAATGCTTTCGCGCATGATACATGCGAAACATCTTCTGAATGAGAACGGCCAGCTCGGAGATGCGAAGCCTTCGAAACTGTTCCAGTTCGTAAACGGTGCGCGGACTGCGCACGAACACATTTTTGGTGCCGAGCGTAAATTCGGCCGAGGGCAGCGGCAAATTGCGTATGATCTGTGCAATGCCCTCGACTTGGCTGCCGCCATGAAAGTGCGGCCAGGTGAGACTGTTGAGCAACTTGTAGCGATGAAAGAACTTCACATGTGGCAAATGATAGCAATGTCCGGTGCGGCATAGATGCACCAGCGGCATAAGCGACATATAGCGCACCTGATGCTGCACCAACGCAAGATCGAACTGATGCGACTGCTTGCACTCGTTGGGCTTGATGCAGAACACATAGTGGGCTCGTCGATGTTTTACAATGGCCAGCAACGTTTGCAGCTGTGTGCGGATATTGGAGCTGAGGGTTGTGGGCTTTTTGCTCGCCTGTCGACGGGGATTGCCCTCCGGAAAAAGGCTCTGGATCAGCGTCAGTTTACTCTGATGAAACGCTGTGCTTATATACTTTGGCAGCATGTCTGAATTCTTCTCCAGAAATCGATGTATGGAATAGTTAACAACGTTGGCAAAGTGACGGATTCTGCAAAGAAAATACAAATAATCCACATCTTTAGAAGGTTCTCTTCCGCTGCACAGCAAGCGACTGACTCACTGAAAGCACATTGAATTGCTGCCGGTTGTCATGAAATTGGGATGACCAGCACAACATTGCTGGATGCGCAGCAACAATGCCTCATTGCTGCTCAGATGGGGCTCGTTTATTAGACTCAGTATGCCGTAGCTGGGCTTATCAATCAGCTCACAGATGGACTCGTTGTCAAAGTAATCAATGCGTGACCATTCCAAGCCCTCACGTAGATACAGCTCCTGCTCTGAGCGCAGCACATTGAACACAAAATTCTGGAGAGAACAAAACGAGAATATGTGTATATATAGCTATTGTTATAAATGATTATCCCATCTTACCTGGTGTATTTTTTCGGCACTGTAATTAATCGCAAACTGTTCGAACGAATTGTGATCCAACACCTCGAAGCCATAAAAGTCAAGCAGAGCAAGATTCTTCTCACGCTGCGTAGACTTTAATGTTTCATTAATTTTGTTCACCAGCCAGGTGAAGAGTCGACTGTATAGGGTACGACATAGCGTATTGCGATTACTGGCCGCCTGTCTGGCATCCATTTCACAGCCAACATCTTCCAACGTGCTGTTCGAACTATTCGCTCTTGTCAGGCAATTGATTAAAATTTGAGCTTCCAAATTGAGCAGCTGCGCCGTTTCTTGCACTTCTGCAAATGGAAAAGACAGTTCAAACGCCATTCATTATCACCAATCTATCTCAATCCATTTACCATATACATTCGATATCTGACAGCCTTCGGTGCCATCGATGTTCGTAACTGGCACAAAGATAAAATTGCCCAGCTTCAGTACGACGGCAATAACTCGAAAAATTGAGTTAGTTTCGTCACAGCTTAGACCCAATACATCCAGAGATCGCTGCAGAAAGAACGAAACAAATTAGAAGTGAAACAGTGGAAATCCTTTCTAGACTGACCTTTGTGTAATGAAAATTGGCACGATCCTCTTCCATGGCAGTCGTGTTACGCAACAATTCATATTTTTCCACATTGCGAAAGAGCTTGAGGGATTCTGAAAGAAAGGAGTGAAGAAGTAAAGTAATTCTTAGCTAAGTTGTACTTACTAAGCAGCTGGAGATCTGCACCCAAGAGCAGCTGATAGAATATATGAAAATTGCGTTCTCCGATAATCGTATCCGTTATGCGAGTCTGTGAAGAGGAAATAGGAAATCAGTATAAAAGTTGAAAGCAAATGAGATAAACTTAATGCTATGCAAACCTTTTCCAGCATATCTTTGGAGGGTTAGACATGGGTACAGATAAATAAGGTTTATTAATGAAACTTCTTACTCTAGATAGATGTAAATAACGTATCTCTTCAATTACTTACAGTGTGTAATGTGTACACCCATTGGATCTCCCTTGAAATCGATTTCAATGTCGAAGAGTTTCCCCTGCAAGCAAAAATCAGATAAGCATCAACTTTCGACAAATGATTGATGAAGATTAACTTACATATCTGCTGGAGTTGTTGTTCTTGAGCGTGCAGGCATTGCCCATGGCCTCCAGAAAGACATCCGCACAGGTAACACACTCACGCAATCGCTGATTGGGAGACTTGTGGCGTCGATGGAGAGAGGAGCTTGCCGAAGGTGTTGGCGACACTGAAGTGCTGCCACTGCCGAGCACCACTTTGCTCAGCTTGTGTGCATCGTACAACGATATACGTTGCGTTGAGCCCATGGGTTGACTCTCAGTTGAATGCTGGCGTGCCAGATTGGAGCAGCTTCCACGTTGGTGTTGCTGCTGGGCAGTGGCTGAGGCTGTGGCAAGGCGCGTATTGCTGCCGCGCAGTAGTATCAGGGCAGCGTCACGCTCCTCCTTTTCCAAGCTCTGGGCTCGTGTGCATTTGCTGTGTCCACACTGGCGACAGCCGCCGCCGCCGCTGTGCATGCCATACTTGGGCGATGTGCTGGCCATGGAGTATGCTCCCATGCTGCTGGCAGTGTGGCAGGTGATTCCTTGTGTCTGTTGGTGTTTGAAGCATGATTTTGTTGGATGCACATGTGGTGCGCCGTGTGCGCCAGATGATTCCAATAGTGTGCTAATGTTTTCAGTGCTCTTGTGGTGTGAGAAGTCAAAGTCAACGATCTTTTCACGCATATTGCTGCGCCTAGCATGACGCTCAATGCTCTCCGCACGGGTGCGTGACCTCTGCGAAGGACATGAGCCCACAGCACCAGGACCCAGACCGGGACCGGGCCCTGGACCCGGTGATGGTGATTGGCGACGTGAGTTGGATGCTGCGGCAGCTGCTGCGCTATTCTTCTGGCAGATTATAAAATTGGCAGTGCCGCCAGAGCAGCTACTCGAAGCTCGACGATGGGCATGAATCATCATGCCGCTGGCCGAGCTGCTGGAGGATTGTTTCCGAAGAGCATTGGGAGTGCCGCTGCAGGGTGCACGATCCTGAATGTGTGTAAGGAAATTGACAATCATTTTGAAAGTTTCCGTTTTGCCAGCACCTCCTTCGCCAGTAAGCAGCACGCACTGGTCCTCGCTCTGATCCTTGAGTGACTGATAAGCCAGATTTGTAAGCCCGTAACTGTAAGAATAAAAGAGCATATAGAGGATAAAGGAAAGGATCCTTCTATGAAAAAGGACTTACATGTGTGGTGGCAGTTGAAAGATGCCTTTATTGCCATAGTTGCGTATATTTTCCAAAGAGTGCTCGGATATGTGATGATATGGATTCAATGCCACAACAGAAGTTCCAATATAGGTCTTTAATCAAGCGTCAAGTATCTGTATCTTAGGATCATTTTCATTTTTTATTATTTCATTTTACTTACATATATATGATCGCGCTTATAACGCTGGTGTATGTTGTTTATGAAACTATCCTCGGAGAGGTTTTCCAGCAGCACCGAGTCCCAGGTGCCAATCTCCTGTTCCATTTTTCCAAGCAAGAGAGACCGTAACAAGAACAACAACGTGATAGACGACAACAACAACGGCGACGACAACGACTAGTGCAAATGTGGAGCATTTGAATTTATCAGCTGCAACTGCAACTGTAACGACAACAATAACAACAACGATAAGAGTGTGGCATAATTGCATAATTTATCAACGTCGAAATTCGTGTTTTGATTTTCTGATTGAATTATTGATTTTAATTTTCTCTGCCTCTGCGAAGACTTCGTGCGCCAGCAACAGGCCCTTTAGATTTTTAATAACCCCGTCGGTTTATAGTCGATTTTCGCGTTCAATTCAATTTTCATAGCTTATTACATTTTTGTTTTTGTTTATTTTTGTTAAGAAACAGCTTTGTTTACCTTTTCAGACAATATTTGGGCATTTTGTAGAGAAATGCAAAGCACTACAGCTCTTACGTACCTACGTAATGGCAAAAACAACAACGTTAACGCAATGAAGCACGTAATGTAACAGTAGCATAATATGTTATGTTAAAATTAACATGAAATGCCTAATCTGTTACTTCATCTGCAAAACAGCTGTGCCCAAGATAACACAACAGCTGTTCCAGCTGAAACAACTAAGCAAATAGATGTTTTGTTAGGCGGTAGAGCGGTGAGCAATCAAAAATCGCAGTATATGACCGATTGCAATTGGTCTTTTATAACTGCAGACTGCTGTATCATACAAGACTTCAAATAGACTTATTGTCATAAACGAACGCTACCGCTGAACAACGGCTAGGTTAGTCATATAATTGTTAATTCCAAATGATATATGATAAGTACCCTGAACGGTTGGAACTCAACATGTTGAGACTCAACGTGTTGAGCATCCCTGAACAGTTGGAACTCAACATGTTGAGACTCAACATGTTGAGCATCCCTGAACGGTCGGAACTCAACATGTTGAGACTCAACGTGTTGAGCATCCCTGAACGGTTGAGACTCAACATGTTGAGACTCAACATGTTGAGACTCAACATGTTGAGCATCCCTGAACGGTCGGAACTCAACATGTTGAGACCCGACCGTTCAGGGATGCTCAACACGTTGAGTCTCAACAGGTTGAGCATCCCTGAACGGTTGAGACTCAACATGTTGAGACTCAACATGTTGAGCATCCCTGAACGGTCGGAACTCAACATGTTGAGACTCAACATGTTGAGCATCCCTGAACGGTCGGAACTCTACATGTTGAGACTCAACATGTTGAGCATCCCTGAACGGTTGGAACTCAACATGTTGAGACTCAACATGTTGAGCATTCCTGAACGGTTGGAACTCAACATGTTGAGACTCAACATGTTGAGCATCCCTGAACGGTCGGAACTCAACATGTTGAGACTCAACGTATTGAGCATCCATGAACGGTCGGAACTCAACATGTTGAGACTCAACGTGTTGAGCATCCCTGAACGGTTGGAACTCAACACGTTGAGACTCAACATGTTGAGCATCCCTGAACGGTCGCAACTCAACATGTTGAGACTCAACGTGTTGAGCATCCCTGAACGGTTGGAACTCAACACGTTGAGACTCAACATGTTGAGCACCCCTGAACGGTTGGAACTCAACATGTTGAGACTCAACATGTTGAGCACCCCTGAACGGTTGGAACTCAACATGTTGAGACTCAACATGTTGAGCATTCCTGAACGGTTGGAACTCAACATGTTGAGACTCAACATGTTGAGCACCTCTGAACGGTCGGAACTCAACATGTTGAGACTCAACATGTTGAGCATCCCTGAACGGTCGGAACTCAACATGTTGAGACTCAACGTGTTGAGCATCCCTGAACAGTTGGAACTCAACATGTTGAGACTCAACATGTTGAGCATCCCTGAACGGTCGGAACTCAACATGTTGAGACTCAACGTGTTGAGCATCCCTGAACGGTTGAGACTCAACATGTTGAGACTCAACATGTTGAGCATCCCTGAACGGTCGGAACTCAACATGTTGAGACTCAACGTGTTGAGCATCCCTGAACGGTCGGAACTCAACATGTTGAGTCTCAACAGGTTGAGCATCCCTGAACGGTTGAGACTCAACATGTTGAGACTCAACATGTTGAGCATCCCTGAACGGTCGGAACTCAACATGTTGAGACTCAACATGTTGAGCATCCCTGAACGGTCGGAACTCTACATGTTGAGACTCAACATGTTGAGCATCCCTGAACGGTTGGAACTCAACATGTTGAGACTCAACATGTTGAGCATTCCTGAACGGTTGGAACTCAACATGTTGAGACTCAACATGTTGAGCATCCCTGAACGGTCGGAACTCAACATGTTGAGACTCAACGTGTTGAGCATCCCTGAACGGTTGGAACTCAACACGTTGAGACTCAACATGTTGAGCATCCCTGAACGGTTGGAACTCAACATGTTGAGACTCAACATGTTGAGCATCCCTGAACGGTTGGAACTCAACATGTTGAGACTCAACATGTTGAGCATCCCTGAACGGTTGAGACTCAACATGTTGAGACTCAACATGTTGAGCATTCCTGAACGGTTGGAACTCAACATGTTGAGACTCAACATGTTGAGCATCCCTGAACGGTCGGAACTCAACATGTTGAGACTCAACGTGTTGAGCATCCATGAACGGTCGGAACTCAACATGTTGAGACTCAACGTGTTGAGCATCCCTGAACGGTTGGAACTCAACATGTTGAGACTCAACATGTTGAGCATTCCTGAACGGTTGGAACTCAACATGTTGAGACTCAACATGTTGAGCATCCATGAACGGTCGGAACTCAACATGTTGAGACTCAACGTGTTGAGCACCCCTGAACGGTTGGAACTCAACATGTTGAGACTCAACATGTTGAGCACCCCTGAACGGTTGGAACTCAACATGTTGAGACTCAACATGTTGAGCATTCCTGAACGGTCGGAACTCAACATGTTGAGACTCAACATGTTGAGCATCCCTGAACGGTTGGAACTCAACATGTTGAGACTCAACATGTTGAGCATCCCTGAACGGTCGGAACTGAACATGTTGAGACTCAACGTGTTGAGCATCCCTGAACGGTTGGAACTCAACATGTTGAGACTCAACGTGTTGAGCAGCCCCGAACGGTTGGATACTCAAAATGTTGAGACTCAACATGTTGAGCACCCCTGAACGGTTGGAACTCAACATGTTGAGACTAAACATGTTGAGCATTCCTGAACGGTTGGAACTCAACATGTTGAGACTCAACATGTTGAGCACCTCTGAACGGTCGGAACTCAACATGTTGAGACTCAACATGTTGAGCATCCCTGAACGGTCGGAACTCAACATGTTGAGACTCAACATGTTGAGCATCCCTGAACGGTTGGAACTCAACATGTTGAGACTCAACATGTTGAGCATCCCTGAACGGTCGGAACTGAACATGTTGAGACTCAACGTGTTGAGCATCCCTGAACGGTTGGAACTCAACATGTTGAGACTCAACGTGTTGAGCATCCCCGAACGGTTGGATACTCAAAATGTTGAGCATTCCTGAACAGAACTCAACATGTTGAGCATCCCTGAACAGAACTCAACATCTTGGGTCACAACGAGTTGAACCTCAACATGTTGATTCTCTGAACGGTTGGAACTCAACATGTTGAGTCGATGTTCGATGCAACATGTTCGATGCAACATATGTTGACCCAAAATCAAATACCAATAAATACCAATTCGAAGTCGATGAAAATAAATTTATTTTACGAGCTTTTGAATGTCGATTATTATCGAATTCGAATTCAATAGCAATATATCGATATACATTTGTTACTCATTTTGCGTAGCCGGCTGTTAATGTTCGCAAGTGCTTTATGTTAGAATGCGACATCAGCATGGGAACCTGCATTGCGTTTTGCACCGTAAAACTGTAGCCCTGGTTTCCTTATATGAAGAACGTAAATATTGTGAAGAGGAACTGCAATAAATCACTTAATTGCAGTAGATTAAAAGTATACAAATTATGGAGAGGTTGAAGGTGAGTGGAAAAATACAACATTTTTCAAATAAATGACTCTATTTTTATCACAAGGAAACCTTTGGGAAACGACAATTGGCCGACGAACTGAAGCAGAAGCAGGTATGTGCGGTGTCGACAACTCATGCATACATACCTACATACTTATGAATGTGTAGGTATGTAAATAGTCCACTTGCCTAATGCTCCCTCATCATAATAGGCAATAACGGATCGTCTGCTGCAACGGATACTCTATTCAAAACGTCTCTTAGTCGACCATGTGGAAGCTCTTGAGCAATGCATGCAACAGAATACGGTAATCGCAACCGGCCGGCAACTGCTGACCACGAGGAACGCCTGCATCCTGTTGGGCGGAACGCTTGTTGAGCACCTAATTACCCCGCGTGGTCTTCGTCTCACACTATTGCCGGCCGCAATGCTGAGCAGCACATTTGGTGCACTATACGCCGTGAAGAATGTGTTCGTGTGTCGCAACAAAATAGTGGAACGCAAGCTGGAGGAACTAATCAAAACTATTGATGAGTTTGGCAATTGCATTCGTCGCAATATGACGTATTTTCAGGAGATTATCATCATGAAACAAGCCGAACTCATTGAGTAAGACCATAAGATAAATTTGGAAATAGAAAACCTAATGTTCATTTATCTGCAGATCTCGTCAAATTGAGCGGGCCTGGGATTGCATTACAGCTGCCAAGGAGGTAACTGAAATACTCTATGATGCGACGCGAAAACTGGAGATCGACTATCCCCTGCCCGCCAAATATGGTCCCTTTTATGCTCCCATGGAGGAGCTGCGCGAATGCGAATACTTTAAGAACAACGTTACGGACTACAGTCCGAAGCACATAAAGGTACAACACAAGGAATATGTTAAGGGGGAACTAATACATAATCGTCATTTATCACTCTCAGGACTTTCACAACATATTTGCCTATGTGCAATCGCAATACTTGCTTCGACTGGCGCTGACCATCATGACACGTCCATCGATTTCGCAACTCAGCGATGATCTGGTGAAAATCGACTGTCAGGTGCGGCAGCTTGTGCAGGAGGAGGAGCAACACTTTAATAATCTGGCTCTGGCCATGCAGAATAAAAAACAACTCGAGCTGGATCAGTTGCATGCAGCCAAGGCACAGCAGCAGCAAAGCGGCCCCATTGCTGTACTGCAACATTCGTCGTTGAAGCTTAGTGCTCGCATGGTTGCCGTGGCCGGCGAGTGCCAAGCGCTGGACGTCACGCTGCAGCAACTGACCGCCACGGAAGCGGCACAGAAAAACAACACAACGCAACTTGTTGCCGTGGCCAACAATATGCGAGGCATTGAGAATGCTCTAGCCGTGTGCTGTGATGATTTTCAACGTTTGATGCTAGTCTACAACAAGTTTCTGCACAGTCAAATGGATGAGCATCTGGACACGCCACAGACCAGCAGTGGCAAATCCAAAGACGATGATTTTCCCGAGAGCATACTTCGTGTGGAGTTCTCACAGAATCCCAGTGAGCCACAGAAATGTGATGATTTCTATGCGTACATGTATGACGAGCAGGAGGCACAGAAGTACGAGGACGAACAGCAGGCACCATATCCCACACCGGAAAAGGAACTCTTGAATTTTGAGAAACGCATTACTAGGGGCAAGTTTAAACCTGTGCTCAGGCAGCTAAAGGATCGCATCGATCCCATACGCCAGGTTATGCTGGAAAAAGAGCGCGAAGTACTCACAGCCAAGGGCATCAATGTGGACGAGCTTTTTGGCAAGATGGAGCAAATGGAGCAACAGCAACAGGATAATCGCCTCAGTGATGTAGCCGCCAGGCACAGCGATTACGATGGCTCCAATGACTCCGATGAATCTGACTCGGCCGATGAAGCCTTCAAGCGTCGCAGCAAGCAGATCAAGGAGCGTGATAACTTTGCTGAAATGCGGCAATTTCTTGCTCAAAAACAGGCTGTCAATCTCTTCAATCTGCCACCGCCAACGTCAGCTGTCCCAGAGGAGCTGCTCGAGAGCGAGTGCTAAGCTAAGGCAGCCTTAGTCACTTTATCTGTGTTTGCGTTTAGTTTTATCTATGAAATGTGAGCGAGATAAGCCGACGATGACGGCGATTTGTCATAAAGTTCATTTTGTTGCGCTCTATTCAATTTGTTGAGATTTTGTTGCTGTACAAAATTGAGATATCATATTTATAGAACGATAAAAAACAGTAGAGAACAATTAAATTATTTCAAATATGTTGCAGTAAATTCTTGCAAAATTATTTCAAACGGAATTACATGAACAAGTTGAAGACACTTCGTAATACTTTCTATTGGGTAGAAGGATATTATAACTTGAGCCATTAGAAAATGTCTGTAAACAGACAGACTGAGGCGCGACAGATTCCACAGACTGTAAATTATATGTTCTTGATCAGCATCAATGCTTAAGTTATTAAGATCTAGTATCTTAATATCTCAGAGATCATAAGAGCAAGGACTACCAAGTCGTCCTGTAAGTCACTAAAAATGTAATTGCAAGCCGGAAATTCAATGCCAGAATGTCTATTTTTGGTAAGCACATTAACACATTAACTATCATCTTCCAAATGAACACTGTCTTGGATGGATATATCGAATCAAATATTTCTATGCTTGGTATAAAAATGCATTTTATTTCATACGATTAATTAAAAACTAACGAAACTTAAGTACAAAACACAAACAGCGATGGCAACACTAGACACTAGGGATATGTGGATGTGGTTGTGGCTGTAATTTGTGTGGGCGTGGCAGGTGCTGTGTCAGGGCATCAGGATATCAATATATACATATACTTATGGGGCGAATTGGCATGCACGAGAAGTCTTAGTTGTTTAACGTGGTGCGTGGACATCTTTGGCTCAGATTGGTGGATTCGTGCAGCCGCTTATCGAGGTTGTGGCGAGACGCATTGGCAATAGAGTCCATATCAAATGGTTCCCCTCCGGGCTCAGGCATTTGGTGCGCCCGTTGTCGTTTTGCTGGTTCCAGCGCCAGAAGCAGCTGCCGCATTATTGAATTTACTGGTCACCGATGCTGGCTGTAGCTGCGAGAAGGCTGACAGATTGCTGCCGCGCACGCTGGTGTAGCGTATGGGCTGCACGCCATAGTCGTTGCCCTTGAGCCGACGACGTACACAGACCACAATTAAGCCAATCACGAGGCCGGCCACGACCACAATGCTGGCTATGATCACGGTGAGTATGATATAGCGACGACGCAGAAAACGCGGCGGATCATCCTCGACAGCACGATACTTCTTTGGTATGACCATGTTGCAGATTTGTTCCGCCGTCAGGTTGTTCAGAGGCGCACCGGCCAGCAGATACGGTGTGTCGCAACGAGGTACTATCAGCGCTCCCGCCTCGGCCGGCGCCGTATTTGTCTGTTCGTGCAGTACCTGCGGTGCTCCGGCGTGTTCGAGTGCCTGCATTAGCTCACAGCTGCAGTACCAAGGATTGCCGCCTGCGGACAAGCTACGCAGACGTGGCCAGGTCTGCGTGTTGTTATCACTGCTGATGTTCAACGCGAGAGTGGTCAGTGCATTATGAGATAAGTCCAGCTGAGTCAGATTGCGACTTGACACCAGATCGACAAGCTCCAGATGCTCCAGCTTGGGATTCCGTGTGCAATGCAGCTGCTCCAGCGCTGGCAAGTGCAGGGCACCAAGCTCGATACTGCGAAGCGAAGGCAATACACTGATATTCAAACGACGCAGTGCAGCCAAGTGAAGAAAACTATTTGCTTCGATTTTGGACAATGGATTAACGGCCAGATTCAATTGCAGCAAACTGTTGCCCAGCTTCTGTAGACTGGCTGGCACCACAGTGAATTCATTTCCCGACACGTCCAGAGTATGCAAAATGCTCGCAACCGGAAAGAGTTCAGCGGGCAGAGTCAGGAGAGCATTGTACGAGAGATCTAGATTCTGCAGATTCGCTACAGATGCCAGCGAAGCAGCTGTCGCCGCATCCAGAATGCTCAATTGATTATGGGCGAGCGATAACTTTCTCAACTGCGGGGTGTGCTCGAAGAGTTTACGATCCAGTCGACCGATGCGATTGTGGCTCAGGTCAAGATCCCGCAGACCAATCGGTTCGTATTTGGTGCTATTGAAGGGACCTCGAAATAGTTCAGGCTTAAGTGCATCATCCCCGATTTCGTTCCAGCCCAGGTACAGACCCTTCACATTAGGCACGTCCATGAAGAGTGGCGCCTGCAACTGGTTTATGCTGCAGTGGCGGCACGACACAGTCACAGTCGCTGTCGTTGCTGGCAACTGTTGCAGCAACCGAATTGTGTTGCCTGAATACGAGAGGGCTATCTCCATCCCTGTGTGCCGGGTGCCAAACTCGGTGGGCCAACGAGCGAGAATATGTTGGAAGTTCTGCATCGCACAATTGAGGGTGTTGTGCACAACACCATCGCTGTCCTGGGTGTTCAGGCAGAGGCATGTCTGGCAGATGTTCTCCACACGCTGGTAGGGTATCTCCTCCCGTTGTCCACGTACCAGGCTCAGCTGCAACGTTGTCGCCGTCACAAGCTGCAAGGAAGATAAGAAAACCGTGAGATATATTTTAATGATTGAGACAGATATTTGACTTGCTTTGCAGAAAATAAGCCATGGCTAGCAATTTACAATAAATGAAAATTAAATAATTAGAAAACCTATTTGTGAATGGTAAATCTTCTTAGAAAACAAAATATTATTGGTATCGGATCTTCATCACTAATTATATCAGTTAACTTGCCTCTAACGTAGCTATGTACGTATTCGATTCTACATTTATTCTGGACCGATGAAAATATAATGGATGAACTGAGATTGGCAGTAAGTACTATGACATATGTACATATTAATTAACTCAGTAACCACATTTCGATGCGTATTGCATGGACCACTCAAATACATTAATTGCAGTTGTCAATATTCAAAAAACATTAAATTTATTGAGGTTTAATTGCCCAACACTGAATAATTCAAATTCACATCTTTTGTACGCACATACTATACTGTAAATACACATACATACATTGAGTCAGTCCCCTATATTTAAATTCATGATTTATATGAATTTCAATTGGTTTTATCGTTGTAAATCTGATATATAAGGAACAATGTACTAAGTAATTGAAATTCAACAACAAAAAGAATTCAATAAATTAAAATCTTAAAGGAAATTGAAAATTTTAAAAAAGAACAAATGTTGTTCAGTGGAATTTGTTTGTCTTTCTTTCTTTCTGTATTGAACAGCTTTGTTTACTACAAGAGGAAGTAAAAATCTTAAAATTTCAGTTTATTTTATGGAAGTCTCACTGTATAATACTTGTCCTATTTTATTGGTTGCAGTTTTAGCTAGCCTACACTTTAGTAGAAATTATAAATCATAAATAAGTTTCGCATTTCACAGAAGAAGGTACGCATTATCTGTATCTGTACTCTGATATAGATAAATACCATCGAATATATATATTTATCTATATACACATACATGCATATATATTGTATTTAGAGGGTATGTATGTATGATTATGATTTGGGCACACTACGGCTGACCCCAGCGACAAAACAACTTTCGATAAGATAAGAAAAATGTTGGAAAATTAAGACACTCTTTTTTCACTCACCAAAAGTAGAAATATTTTGTACTTCATTTTTTTTTGTACACGTAGCTTTTGTTTTGTCGTGTTATATGACTATAACACGATATTAATTCCTCGATTGCACAAGCACAACACTTTGAGCTCAGCTCACAATTGCAGTTGCAGTTATTGTTGTTATTTTATTATTTTTCACTTAGTTTTCTATCAAGTTTCTTCCTTTGAATTTCGACTCGTATCGCTCGATCGTTCGAACGACAAATAGCTTTTGAAGCGGAATTGGAACTAAACTAATGAATCAAACCACAATACCGTTGCTTGCCATTATTTGTTTTGATTAGATATCAGAACTGAGAGAGAGAGAGAGAGAGAGAGAGAGAGGGAGGGAGAGAATGCCACACTCACTCTCTTATTCTCCCACGCAGACTTTCGCTCTCTTTCTTGGGTTCTGTCAAGCCAAGCAATATCTTAATCGGCAACGGTACAATGGATCTTAAGTAAAAGTGAATTGAATTTGAGTCATTCTTTCTCTTCTGTTTAATGCTGCTACAGCTGCAAGGTCGGACTTCAGGTCTAAAATGTGAATATTCACATTTTTCACGCGTGTGTACACTCATTCGGACCATTGTTGATTGTATTTGATAAGATAAAGAACTGTTGATGAAACAGCAACAAAGACAATCTCCTCGTGAGAGTGAGACCTAGAGAGAGAGAGATAGGGAGAGAGGCAGCTGGCGGTTGATTCAGCTGAATTCTTTGATTCACAAGCATGAAGAATATAACGGAACACATATTGAAGACATCTGCGACTTGTCCGACTGTTCGGCCTCTCCAATTAGTTTGGTGAGACCAATTGCAAGCGCCGACGACAACAAGCATGTGTCATCTGGTTCCATTGAACTTTGCGCCTGCATGTCTGAGTGTGTGTGTGTGGAACCTATGCACATATGGAACCTATTGATACAAATTGAGTTGTTCACCTAACATGCAAATTGATGCCCCCTCACCCATACAACCACAAGAAGACGCAGAAGAAATACAAAAACAAACAAATGTTTGTGGTAGACTCAAGTGGAAATTGGTTGCATAAATATTGTGGCAGACAGATAGACACATAGACAGAAAGCAAGATCACTTGTGAGTCATCATCGGCATTGTTTGTGTTATTCTTCAATTTCAAATTTCAATAACTTTTATTGTCGAGCAAGTACTTTGACGCAAGGCACACATACACACACACACTGCGACACACACTTGCACTGCCTTCGGGACTTGCAAATGAAACCCGTTTCTTTTGTTCGCTGCACTTTTGCAGCTGCCGCCGAGCTTGGGATGATGTTTCATCCTAAAAATTCTCTGGTCTTAAATCAAACGCGCGACTACGAACTGAAAGCGAAAACGCAACATGACGACGTTACTTGCCTGTTGCTCGAATTGTACTGAAACTGGAAATTGTTGAAGCAGCGGCAGAGGCAATTTCTGTTTGCCCCAAGCTGGATATCGATGTACGTTCCCACAAGCCCCCATACCTCTTCGTTCCCTTCTTCGTCCAATACGCAGAGCCAAAAACCGGTCGTTGTCCGAATTCGAGACTGTGGCACATTGTTTATGCCACATTGCGCGCTTTTCATTCGAATTAATATTAATGTGCGGCAACTGCAGCGCTTTAAATGTCTTAGCTCTGCCCCCTTCCCCTTCGAGCCCACGTTTCCACTTCCGCCGCAACAGAACAGAACTAGACAAAATATGTACAAAGAAAACATTTATAACAAGCTACATTACTATGTATGTGTGTGTGTGTTGAGTTTATCTCATGTGCATATAGTAATCGATCGCTGTCGAGAAGGCAGCAAAGCCTAAACCGCCAATGACGCCGGCTTTAATGCCAGCACGAAGACCGATTAGGCCTCCAGTAACACCGCCCGCGTAAGTCCCGTTGCGCCAGTCGGTAACACCACGTTTCTGTTGAGATTTATTGTTTATATAGTTATTCCTATATGGTGTATATATGATATGTACTTACGCTCTCTATGGTGCATTCCACAACAGAGAATACGGCGCCAATTAATGCAAAATTCTTGGCATACGAATGCGTTGTGGATCGCATTTCACGCAGCACCTCACGTGCCGTTTGCTTTTTTGTATTCGCAAAGGGATCGGCCATATTTGGGTTAACGGAGGCAGTAAATAAGCCCAATGCAGCACCCAATCCATATCCTGCCAATAAAGAGTGGATCTTACAAGTAATTATGAATTCGGATTTCTCTTTCTATTCTGCTACTTGCCCATTACGCAGGCCATTGCGCTTTTAAATCCGCAACTTTCGACAGCGGTTTCAATTAGCTTTTCCTCGTTTGTTTTGATTTTAACCGGCCCATTTGCCTTGGGTATTATTATATTCTCACGATACCTCTGCAGATTTCCCACAAAATGCATGGCCATTTTATCAATATCGGCTGTGGCTAAAACATGGTCCTTGGTAGCCTCCCCGGTCTTGGCATCTTGGTTAGGTATCAACGACATGATATTCTTAAGATATGCAGTTGGACTCTTAATACAGAAATTAAAATAAAACTAAATGTATTTCTTTAAAGTCGTGTGTAACAAAATGTTATCACATCGCAAACAGCTGATGTGGCAGAGTTGTCACATTCAGTTACCTTTAACTATTTCGATAACAGAATAATCGGTTCTAATATCAATCGGACTCATACATTTTTTTACAATAAATATGTAATGTTTTATTAATGTTAAAAAGTAGTATTGAACTCGACTTATATGTTAAATTTTATTGCTATCACAAGTTGATTATACATATACATATACCAAAAAGGAAAACATACAGACATTGTATCTGAGAGAAGTGTACAGAATGCAGAAAAGCTTTATCTTTGGGTTTGCTCTGGGCCTCCCCTGTCTCTTAATACCACTCTACAGACACCCTCAATTTAGCGCATAGATTAGCAACAAGATCACACAAATGCCAATTACTGCTCCAAGAATTAGAGAATCGCGTCGTTTTTTGATATTAATGCGTTGAATAAGACTAAAAAACAGTTTCAACGATAAATTAAACAATTTATAACATTGTGTAACATGTGGCTCACCTGTTTATGAGGGGAAAACGATTTGAGATGTCATTGAATCGGGTCTGCATTCGCTTAAATGCTTGACGCTGGGCATGCAGATTCTCTCTGGTTTCGATGGCAATATTTATCTGATCGTTTACCATATTGCTGGCGCTGTTCAAGTGGCCACTTTCCTTCATGTACATCTCACGGCGACTGAGGCCCGAAATCGATGGACTTCCTCCGCTGGTTGCCAGCCCAGACCCGCGTAGCAGCTCCTCGCGCTCGATGCGCATTGTGTGATTGGCGTAGATCTTGTTGAACTCCTGTCTATATCCCTGCAGTATCTCTCTGTGGCGCTGGAGCGTGTGCATCGCCGCACTCCCAGTCGCTGGTAGCTCCGACATCGACTCATTGAGCGTGGACAACTGAACAGTACAATGGAGATTGATATTGATTCTCATTTACACTGTCTACTCACCTTGTCGAGCATTTGCTCAATTTCAGCTGATAGCGAGTCAAAGACATGTTCTCCCAGCAGCGGTGATGTGTCAGCTGCGCTGTTATTGCCGCTGCCTATGCTGCTGCTGCCAGCACCAATTTTGCTGAATGCCACAAGTTTTAGGTCGATTTCATTTTCCAGGGTTCGCGCCTGCTTACGTAGAACTGTGTGTTTGTGTTGGTGGGTGAAAATGCTAGGGTGCAATAAAATATATAAACATCAATATAATTACCATCATAGCTTGAGCCAACCATTTGCATTTGTTCGAATATTAATTACACTTTTGCTATGCACAACAATGAAATACACTAATAATAACCAGGGCTACATTCCTTTCTTTTTGGTATTTTATGCGAAGAAGTTTGCATGTTAATAAATACTATCGGATTATCGATTAATTAGATACAAGTTCTTCTGAACTTCTACCTATTATTACCATTTACTTGTATTCCATTTAATTTTCATTTATTGAAGTACTCTCAACAATCCACTGTATTTAAAAGTTTAACGAAATGGACAAATTTTATGTGAACTCTTATTTATTTACATACGTTTATTTTATAAAATTTGTTTAATACTGTTTCTTATACTCTCAAACTCTTAAATACATACATAGATTCTAGGAGCATTTACAACGTTACTTTGCATTAATAAAAATTATTGTATAGATCAATTGAGCCAAGCGAATTAAAGTTCTATTCATTTTCAACTTCTTCCTTAATGGAATCCCCCCGTTTTGGTTTGACTTCATAAGATTCCTCTTCAGCAGACTGAAGATCTAAACTCTCAGATGCGGAAATTAATTGCCTAAAGTTAAGTGATCTTAATACGCCCAGAGAATGAGAATAAATATATTCCGTAGCGGCAAATTTAAGTTCCTCAATGTTGTATAGGTCAGCTAGATTATATACTCGAATTGCGGTTGTGTTGGAAAGATTAGATCTTAGGGATTCCGCGCACAGTGCTTTGAGTCTATCAAGAGCGTATTTATCTGCTGCTACCAACAAGTTTTCACTTAATTCACTCAAATTAGGTACTTCTCCAGTATATATAAATGTCAGCATTCCCTCGACTATATTCGCATTGAAATCGGCAATTTTAATACAATTCTCCTGAGACTCCATCATTTCATGAGTAAACATGGCCGCAAAAACTGTGCTACGTGCTGAATAGAAAAAGTTATTTAACCCTTAATATGTTTTATAAAATTTCATGTTTTACCAGATAATATGGCCTTATGAGCTTTTATTTTATGGCCATCTGCTGTTTTGATTTCCACATCGCTTAAATCGCCTGTTCGGAACAAAACACCGTAATCTTCACTAAGTTTGCATTTTGGCACCCTTAATGGATTTCCCACTCCAGTATTGCACCAAACTTTTCCCATCATGGTGATCTCAACGCGGATGATTAGCTTTCCATCAGGCAACAGAATGCTGTTAGGAGCAAAAAGGACACTATATTTGTGTATAGGAAACCACATTAAAGTGCCATTCCTTATGTTGAAAGTGCTTGTTTTTTTGCATTTTTCATTATTACTCAATGTTACTACTATCTTGCACCATTTTAAAGGATAATCTTTAGGGCATGTGGGTATCACGCTTAGTCCCAGCGTATCTTCATCCTCATTTAGTTTTAAATGAAACTTAATCTCGTTGGGAGTTTTAAAAAGATTTTCGTCAGGAAACTTTGGTGATATCTGTTCAAGATGTTCATTAATCTCCTTTAGCAATGCGAAGTTTTCCAGGGTCCAAGTATATAAAATCATATAGGATTCGGGCGTGTGCGTACCCCAACTTTCGTACACATCGATAGGGACTTTGGATTGTGAATTCTTGCGCACATCCATATTGACTTTATATTAAGAATTTGAAAATGGTTATTGATTTAATAATAATTTCCGGATATATAATCTCAAGCTCGTCAAAATGATCGATATTAATTTTGTCGATGATCGTCTAAATCATCAGGTTACCACTTATCGTTTCCGATCTATTCAGTATCTTTATTATCAATTCTTACACGATAATTACATGCACACTTTAAACAGCCCGCCTTAAATAGTAATGTAATCGATAGTCAAATATCGGTTTCTTACCATCTCAATCATATGTTTAACAATTGAACGCGTTTTCGTTGCCGGCGAACGTTGAATTATTTTATAGGAATTTATTAAAAAACATAAAAAAGATTAACATGTCGCAAACGCAGTCAACAAATGATGCGCGTGTACCTGATGAGGAGAGTGATCTTTTGCAGATCAAGCCACTGTAAGTTTGATTAAACTGTTTGTTATAACTTTGGAGATTGCAATGCATTTTCTACCCATCAGTGGAGCTGGCCAAGAAGTTGGACGTTCCTGCATAATGTTGGAGTTTAAGGGTAAAAAGATAATGCTAGATTGTGGCATTCACCCCGGATTGACTGGCATGGATGCACTTCCCTATGTGGATTTGATTGAAGCTGACGAAATTGATTTGCTGTTTATATCACAGTGCGTATCTGGCTGAATCAAGTATGAACCATTTATTAGTTATCGGTTTGCACCTTCCACAGCTTCCACTTGGACCACTGTGGTGCCCTGCCGTGGTTCCTCATGAAGACCAGTTTCCGTGGACGTTGCTTTATGACACACGCCACCAAAGCGATTTATCGTTGGATGCTTTCAGATTACATTAAAATCAGCAATATTTCCACTGAACAAATGCTGTACACCGAAGCTGATTTGGAAGCGTCAATGGAGAAAATCGAGACAATTAATTTTCATGAGGAACGCGATGTCATGGGCGTACGCTTCTGTGCCTACAATGCTGGTCATGTGCTGGGAGCAGCAATGTTCATGATTGAAATCGCTGGAATTAAAATACTGTATACGGGTGACTTTTCGCGGCAAGAGGATCGGCATTTAATGGCGGCCGAAGTGCCGCCGAAGAAGCCCGATGTGCTTATAACCGAGTCCACATATGGTACACATATCCACGAGAAGCGCGAAGATCGGGAAAGTCGTTTCACATCGCTTGTTCAAAGAATTGTGACCCAAGGCGGTCGTTGCCTCATTCCTGTCTTTGCTTTAGGTCGAGCCCAGGAGCTACTCTTGATATTGGATGAGTTCTGGTCACAAAATCCCGATCTGCACGAGATACCCATTTACTATGCCTCCTCCCTGGCCAAGAAGTGCATGGCGGTCTATCAGACTTACATCAACGCCATGAACGATCGCATTCGTCGCCAGATTGCCGTAAATAACCCATTCGTCTTTCGACACATTTCCAATCTGAAAGGCATCGATCATTTCGATGATATTGGACCTTGTGTGATCATGGCCTCGCCAGGTATGATGCAGTCCGGACTATCACGTGAACTCTTCGAGAGCTGGTGTACAGATCCTAAGAATGGTGTCATCATTGCCGGTTACTGTGTGGAGGGCACACTGGCCAAGACGATTCTCTCCGAGCCGGAAGAAATAACTACACTTTCGGGACAGAAATTGCCACTTAACATGTCCGTGGACTATATATCCTTCTCGGCTCACACAGATTACCAACAGACAAGCGAATTTATACGAATGTTGCGCCCCAACCATGTCGTTCTCGTCCATGGTGAACAGAATGAAATGTCACGTCTGAAACTGGCACTTCAGCGAGAATATGAAGCCGACGCCAGCACAGATATCAAGTTCTACAATCCTCGTAATACGCATGCCGTGGATCTATACTTTCGTGGCGAGAAAACCGCTAAGGTGATGGGCCATTTGGCAGCCAAGAAACCAGAAGTGGGCAGTAAACTCTCCGGCGTGCTGGTCAAGCGAGATTTCAAGTATCATTTGCTGGCACCCTCGGATCTGGGCAGTAAGTATCATTTGCTCTTATTGTCTATATTCTATTTGCTCACCATATTTCTTCCTCTACGTACAGAGTATACGGATATGAGCATGTCTGTGGTCACACAACGACAATCAATACCTTGGACTAGTTCGCTAACAACGCTTCAACTTTTGCTTGATCGCATCGGAGCCGGATGCGTAGACGTTATCGAACAGGATCGTAAGTTGCGTGTGTTCAATTGCGTTGAACTAACCGTTGAGCAAAAGATTATCATCATGGAGTGGCAGGCAACGCATGTCAACGATGTCTACGCCGATGCGGTCCTTGCCTGCCTCATGCAATCTGAACTGGGTGGCACGAATATCAAAGGCGCCACCAAGCAGACAAAATCAGAGGACTCGCGATTCCGCGAATGCCTTATCGAGACACTACAGGATACCTTTGGTGATAATTGTGTGCCCAAGATGTTCAAGGGAGATCTGCTGCCCGTCACAGTGAGCGGAAAACATGCGGAAATTAATCTGGAGACACTGGTTAGTGCCTAGTCTATTTTTATCTCATTTTAAATATAATATAATTCACTCTCCCTCTTTCACAGACTGTTCATTGCGCCGAAGATGATGTCCTGCGCCAAATGCTCAACACGACTGTACAGAAGCTACACCAAACTCTGGTATCGGCTTACTGAGTGACAACTATTCCAATTTTAATGTGAATCTTTTTTAATATTCTTTACTATTAGTTTTCAATTCAAATGATGTACTATAATTAAACGACATTAATTAGTCCACATTAACGTGCAGTTCTCGTCTTGGCAATCTGTTCCTTAAGCACCAGTATGCTGGCACGCTGCTCCGGCGGCAGTTGGGCAATCTGTTCTTCGGATAATTGCAGTACCTGCATGATAAGAGCTGCCTTCTCCTGGTCAGAAGCATCGGAGGGCAGCACACCATGTGCGCCCAAGCGACTCTGAAGCTGCAGTGCTGCCGACTGCGTCACTGATTGCGGCAGCGCCGACGGTGGTGGCTGCTGTTGCTGTTGAACTGGCCCAGGAGGCATAGCACCTCGTAGGCGCGGATCCATCGGACGTTGACGAGGATCGCTAGGATAGGGAATGGGCGCAACAGGCGGTCCTTGTTGTTGCTGTTGTGGTTGCATTTGCGCGCGAGTACGCGGATCCAACATAGGTGGCGGCACCGGATTGGGCATTGGTCCAGGTACTTGACGCATATCCTGATCCAAGTTGCGTGCAATCATTCGAGGATCCATATTTACCGGTCCACCCGGCCCCATTCGCAAGTCAATGTCATTTGACAGCACATTATTGAAGTTCGGCCCGGGCACCGGCATGGGCTGCATTGGTCCAGGTCCTCCGACAGTTGCTTGAGCGGGCGGCTGCTGTGATTGTTGCTGCTGCTGCTGCGGACCTGACATGGGATTCGAGTTTGAGTGCGGATTACCACCAAGTACTGGCGGCATTTGATTCGCTTTAAATAGCATGCCCAGCGCCTGCTGGGGATCCACGATGCGCATCACCACCATTGCTTGCAGCAGTGCATAGGCCAGCTGAGGATTCAGCATTAGCATTTGTCTTGCTTCAGACGGATTGCTAACAATGCACAGTTTCATTTGTTTCATTAACTCGTACATTTGCTCTGGTGGCAGGGACGCAACAGTTTTAGTAATGAGCTCGGGCGCATCATCTGGATCACATGGCTCTCCATATGGATTCTCTACTTGTGGTCCCTGCAGTAGTTGCTGCATTTCCATACGGGATTTCTCTGTACAAGCGTTATCGACTCGCAGAGTGCGTCCTCCGATCTCGTATCCATTCAAGTTACGCATTGCACTCAGGGCAGTTTCCTGATCCTTATACTCACAGAACCCAAACCCCTTGGGTTTACCGCTTTCGCGATCAAAGACCAGTCTGGGGGTAAACGTACCAAACAAATAATACACTAAAATTACATTTCTTAATCTTTGGTACTTACTTCAGCGAGAGCACCGGTCCGACCTCACTAAAAATTTCCTTCAGCTTCTCTTCAGTTGCTTCGTAAGGTATGTTACCAACGAATACCGAACGCATGGATTTATCCATAATGCTCTGTTCTTGCGCTTTATCCGCCATTGTTATTTTATTTACTTTTCGTTATTAATATTTATATATTCAATAAAACTTAATTAAATCGTCTTGCGAGTCGCTTCAGTTGGCATAAAAAATTTCCCAATGATGCAGCCATACACAGAGTTGCTGTGACGAGTGTATTGGTGTTAGTAAGTGTTGAAAAACTGTTTTTATACGTCTTACAACACTCTAACGCCTGGTGTTGTAATTTTTCGTTTTGTCGCAAGGTGAAATCGAAATGACGGCTAATAAATAGTGAAAAGTGCATGAAAATCAATAAATTTATCACCAAATTTTAGTGGGTTAAGGCGTGCATCAATTTTACATAAATGCTCGTTAAGAAAACAACATAGAGTGCATGAAAAACGGGATTGAAAATTTTACTTTGTGTGTAGCACATACACGCATACGCACACACATGGAGATAAACGCAGCAATGGCCTCGCACTCGCACTCGCATTCGCAGCATATATAAAAGCTCAGTTGTATATTGAAAGAAGGAGCGCACAAAGCAGAAGCCGAGAAGAAAGATTTCTGTGTCATTGAACGACGGCGATGAGGCGACGACCAGAGCAAGGAGCCTGAATCCGCATCGCAGCGAAGAAACTGCATGCATACACACACATATATGCATACATATATTTGCAGCTGCAGGTGCATAACTCTTCAAGGATACTGCTCTCCCAGCCCTCATACTTTTCTCCAATCAAGAAAACTTGTCCTTGCCTTCTACACATACACAGACATCTCACTCACTCGTGCGATCGATACCAACGCCGCCTGTGTATAAGTTTTTATTGAACGCACACAAACGCACCCCTCCATCTACACACATATTAATGCAATTGCAATTCAATTACAATAACAATTAGAGCTCATTAAACCATATTCTCAGTGCTGCGTGTGTGTGTGTAAACGTGTCTCTCCTTGAATGAATTCATAAGCGAGAGAAAAATTTAAGAAACACAAAGCGGAAATACTCTGAAATTGTGTCTACCTTTTGTGCGTGTTTTTGTATGTGGGAGCAACACGCGTGTGTGTGCGAGTGTGAGTGTGGTGTGTGGAAAATCAAAGCAACAGAAGCAGAGCTGAGTAGCACGCAGTCCACAGCGAGATCGCACAGTCGAAACGCAGGTAGGCTATCAAATGGTCCCAGATGACTTGGAGTTGTAATTAATAGTAAATAAATATATGTATATATATATATATATATATATGTGTGTGTACGCACTGTGGAATTGTGGAACTTGTTCTTCGTTTTGCTCTTGGCTTGGTAAGCTCGAAGAAAAATCAATAGCAACAGACATAGACATATTTGCTGCTGTTTGTTTTTGTGCAGCCCCATCACAACCCTTATATATCAGTTCGTCCGACGAACACACATGCTAAAAAATACATATTTAGCAAATAAAAACACAAAAATATATTCCACTGTACATGTGCGTGTGTGAGCACAAAACAACAACAAAAAAACAAATTGACCAGACCATTTTCAACGGCAATGGCAATGCTGCTGCCTAACAACAACAAAACAACATCAAAGCAGCGCTCGCAAAGATGAGCACAATCGATGCACACATACGCACACACCCATGCATGCAAATTTTGTATGCACCCATGTAAAATGAATGCGTATGTATGCAGGTGTGAGTTGTGAATGTGATTCGAAGGAGGAACAATAATTTTTTACAGTTACCGTGACAATATAAGAAAAGGAACAGATCACAGTAAGGATGAATATCCATAAATGTTCTTTAATAGTCGTAGATCGATAGTTAGTGCTAGACAATCATTCGATAAATAAAGGGGAAATTATGTTTACATGTATAATTTAGCAATGTTTATGAGAGATAATTAGTTTTCTTCCAATTAAATCACCAGCTGTTTGTTTTAACAGTTGCAGTGGTTACACAATTACTTTTATATACGAGGGTCGTTTGATAAGTCCGTGACTTTTTGTATTTTCCGCGCACCTGCTCTAAATACAACACTGCTCCTGTCAGCAGTTATCGATTAACAGCTGACTGTAAAATTTTGAGAAAGCTGCGTTTCTTAGTTTGCGTTTTATAGGCATTGAAAGCAGACGATCTCGTGAATTTTAACGAAAATGGAAAAAAGTGAATTTCGTGTGCTAATTAAGCATTATTTTTTGCGTAAAAAATCCATCACCGAAACCAAGGAAAGACTTGATAAATATTATGGGGACTCTGCACCATCAATTTCAATGGTTAAGAAATGGTTTACTGAGTTCCGTTGTGGTCGTACCAGTACAAGTGATGCCGAACGTTCAGGTCGCCCAAAAGAGGTCGTCATGCCAGAAATCGTCGACAAAATCCATGGAATGATATTGGATGATCGGAGAATGAAAGTGCGTGAGGTAGCTGAGGCTGTAGGCATCTCAACTGAACGGGTACATCACATTTTACATGAATATTTGGACATGAAAAAGCTTTCCGCGCGATGGGTGCCGCGATTGCTCACACACGACCATAAGCGCAACCGTGTGACCATTTCAAAGGAGTGTTTGGCGATGTTCAACCGCAATCCAAACGAATTTTTGCGCCGTTTCGTTACCGTAGACGAAACATGGATCCACCACACCACACCAGAGACCAAAGAACAATCAAGACAGTGGGTTTCTCCGGGTGAACGTGCACCAAAGAAGGCCAAGGTGGGTCTGTCGGCCAACAAGGTCATGGCCACAGTTTTTTGGGATGCACAAGGTATCATTCACATCGATTACCTTGAAAAGGGTAAAACGATCACCGGCGAATATTATTCAGAGCTTTTGGACAGATTCGATATTGATTTGAAGCAGAAACGACCGCATTTGGCGAAAAAAAAGTGCTGTTCCATCAGGACAATGCACGGGTGCACACGTGTGTAGTCAGCATGGCAAAATTTCATAAATTGGGCTACGAACTGCTACCCCATCCAGCATATTCTCCAGATTTAGCCCCCTGTGACTATTTTTTGTTTCCAAACATGAAGAAATGGCTCGGCGGTAAGAGATTCGGGTCAAATGAAGAGGTCATCACAGAAACAAACGACTATTTTGAGGGCCTTGAGAAAACCTATTATTTGGAAGGAATAAAAAAATTGGAAAAACGCTGGACTAAATTTATAGAGCTAAAAGGAGATTATGTTGAGAAATAAAACGCTTCTTTGACGAAAAAAATATATTTTATTCAAAAAGTCACGGACTTATCAAACGACCCTCGTACATTTATCAGAAAATAGGAAATAATTGAACTATTTCACTATAATTATTTTGGCAAAGTTATAAAGTTGTAGAATAAGTTTTGCGCGATATTTTTGTATTCACTGTTATTGGTATTCAACAGTTTTTTTGTATACACTTAATCACTTATTCACTTATTGTTCGTCATTAGCACGATGTTGCCGTGTGTTCCCCATCGTCCTCGCTGTGTTCTTTTTCGATGCACCAAAAGCTGTAATGTTGTTGTTGTTTTGCACTTTACCCAAAAGGCAAATGAAGCTTTATGCCGATGCTGGAAGGAACATGTGCATGTGTGTGTGCTTTCATAAACGTGTATGTTTGTATGTATGTAAATGTGTATTGGTGTTTATTTGTTGATTTGACTGCCACTGCCGCACTTGTCCTTTGTTTAGCCGTTCTCTCATTTCCCATTGGCTTTTGCTGCTTGCTTTGGGTTCTGGGTATGGCGAGAGCACTCTCAGTTGACTCAGTTGCGAAAGCTTTTGCTCTTTGAGAATTTGCAACAACAAAAACAGAAAATACTGCACGTTTGCACAGATTACGTCTTTAGCAGCGATCCGGACTTAAGCATTGCGCATTCTTTGGGTTGCCATATCAGTTGGATATCAGTTTCAATTATTTCTTCATAATATCTTAAAAACATAATAAATTCTATTCCCATTCAACAGCTCCGCTTAAGGATTGAGCAAAATGGCCACCTCCGGACGAACAACAATAACAATGGCCAAAGTCGCAGTTTTATGACTCTAAACTGAGGTCAAGCGAGCGAGTGGTAAATCACAAGAGGCACAGAGAGAGAGAGAGAGAAGCAGAGACAGTGAGAGTGAGAGTGAGACAGAGGGAGAGAGAATAAGAACGAGCAGCAGCACTAGTATTAGCAGTTAAGCTCGAGTAACCAGTGTCCAATTGTCATCATGGTTGAAAGTATGCAGTGCCCCGTGTGCACCTTGTACCTGCATGCGGGTATGAATCTCTCCGATCATTTGGAGACACATCCCAAGGAGCAGGTGATCAAAGCCTTGGTGCAGATGACTATTGTTGGCAACAATGTGGCAGGCAGTTCCTTAGCTACAGCTGTGCTTTCTAGTGCTGCCGGTTGTGGCACAACAGATGGCGGTGGCAGTACACCCACCACATCCTCATCAGCGTTGTCGCTGTTGTCGACTACAGTTGATGTGAAACCAGATGTGCCAGCAATAGAAAAACCTGCAGTCACAGCGTCTTCGTCAGCAGCAACAACAACAACACCACTACCACCACCACCACCAACAACACCAGCAGTAGCAGCAACAACATTAAAACCAACAGCAACCAAAGCTGCATCATTGCTGGGGAATTCCAACAGCAACAACAACAGTAGCTGCAGCATCAACAACAATAATAATAACAGTAACAAATTGAGCAATCCACCGATTAAGGCAGTTAAAAGCGCGCCACCCCCGACTGAGGCGCCAGCAGCCACCACATCCAACGCACCCACCACAAGCAGCAGCGTGGCCACAGTGTATCCGCCAACGTTGACATCTGACTACCGTTATGAGCAGCAGCAGCAGCAGCCACCATCGGCAACATCGCTACATGGATTTGCGCGTGGCACCAACACGACGCTAGTGATACCACATCCGCCACAGCAGCAGCAACAACATTTTCTGACCAACCAACAGCAGCCAGGACACTTTGCTGCCCAACAACAACAATCGCCAATGAAGTACGCATATACAGCGCATTCATCGCTGCCTCCTCCGCCACCGCCTCCACTTCAGGTGAGTCCTCGAAATCCAATAAATCTTTTTTACTTTTAATCCTTCACTCTGGTTTTTCATCAGCTCTTTGCGCAACAGTCGACGACAACGCTGTCGCATCAGAAGCCCCCACCCGCCTATGGCGCCGCCATCAGTCAAATTCGATCTCAGCACAACCAAAACAAGCAACAGCAACAACAACAACAACAGCAGCAACAACAACAGCAACACTTAGCTGCACAACATAACGTTAACCTTGCACCACCGAGCGGGAAACATAGCAAAATCCACACGGATATCTTTCTGAATCCACCGCCACCACCACCGCCACAGTCCACGTTGCCGACGTCGTCGTCGTCTTCAGCCTCCTCCACAAGATTGCAGCATCCTCAACAAACAACGCAGTCGCAGCAGCATCAGCACGCATCCCTTGCAGCCAGCAGTAGCAACAACAACAACAGCAGCAGCAGTTATCCAATAGCAACAGCGGGAACCTCAGCTGCATCGGCTCTACTCTTGACAAACACTTCAACTGGACGTAATATCAGCAGCCGCCAATCGACCAATTCGCCATTTGGTGCACTGTTAAATGCTGCTGCACAAGCTGCCTACGTTCCACCTGCCGCAGGGGCATCATCTGTGCTGCGTTATGCCGAATCACCTGTGGCCCACTACTTAGAGCGCGATAATGGCGACTTTATTGTTCAAGAGACGCCCAAGCATATTGTAGAATGCGTTGAAAAGGATGATGGTGAATTCTCTGTCATTGAACGCATCTATCAATCGCCACCCAGCGTGTTGCACATTCACGACGATGACGAAGACGACGACGAAGATGAGGAGGAGACGGAGGAGAAGGTGCACAAGTGAGTAAAGATTTTTCCTTTTTTGCCTACCCATATTTACAAATACTTTTTTAAGCTGGACGCATAGCGAGGATGAGGATCAGTCCAATGTGTCACATACCCATGTGGAAGATGGCGATGATGAGCGCGAGGACAGCCGGAGTAGAGTGGGCGTTAAGCAGACAATGAAAAGAACATCGCGCAAAACTAAGTCCGGTGGAAGGATAAGCAAACGCACTTCCAAGCATCATCAGCATCAGCCAGTGGAGGATGAAGATGACTTCATGAGCGTCGGCAGCAGTTGTGCTGATAGTGACCATCAGTCCGAGCAGCAGCATCAACAGCCACAGACTGCCTCAAGTGCTGTACAGGCCTCGCCGTCATCGTCATCATCATCGTCATCGTCATCATCTGCACAGCATCTCTCCACTGCACCTTCAACCTCAGCTGCAGCTGCTGCTGCCGCCAACAGTGGTGCCTCTTCCGCAGCGGGTAGTTCCAGCGGGGCCACCAAATCGAAAAAGAATCGCGTGACGGTGTTGAGTGATGTGCCACTGAATATGAATGAGTATTTGGATCTGGTTGGCAACATTGTGGCATCAAGTCGCATTGGTGCGGCTCGTCCGTTTGCTGCCGTAGCACCCATACCGCTACTTAAGGTAGAGAAGGAGGAGCCACTGGACGATTACGATGGCATGCAGGTAAATGTGGAGGAGCAGAAGCCCAGCTTGGAGCATGCCAGCGCCAGTAGCAGTAGCAGTAGCAGCAGCAGTAATAGTAGTAGCAACGAACATGGCACCACCAGCGTCATTAGAATGGTCAGCACCAGTGTCGCCAATGGTAATGGCAACATTTCACCCGAGGATCTCACCCAGGCCACACTGACACCGTTGTCCTCGACGACAATGTCGCTGCAGGCAATCAAAGTGGAAGTGGAGGCGACGAAACTTTTGCCGCAACGCTTTACAGCACCAGCGCAGCAGCGTGGACCCAAAAAATTAGTCATCAAACCAAAGGCTACAGCAACGGCTACAGCGACGTTGGCGTCGACAACGACTACAAAAAAGACTGATAACAACGCTACCAGCAGCAGCAGCAACGGCGGCAGCAAAATCAGCGTGGAATCTCTCAGCATATCAGCTAAAATGCAAGGTCCAACTGGGGAGCTGGTGCAGATTAAGAGCGAGCGTACGGAAGTGGCATCAGGAATTGGCAGTATATTGGAAAAGCATCTGACAACCAGCTATGCAGCTACACAAAACCAACAGCAGCAACTACAGCAACAATTGTCGCGTAAACATTCGTCTGTCAATGATGATGATGCGAGAGTGCTACTGGAATTTGCCAACTCAAATTCAAAGCAGCAGCAGACCCAATCGGGCACTACGTTTGTTGTGAATGCGGCAAGTTTTGCCTCGGCCGGATCCGTCTTTGCTGTCAATGCCAGCAGCAATGCCGTCGGCAGTACGAGTGCAAAGAAGGCAACCAATACGCAGGGAGAAGAATATATATTGCCCGATGATAACAATCTGGAAGTGGATGAAATTGTGATATCCTCCTCGTCTTCCTTTGCCTCCTCCTCTCAGCAACAGCAGCAGGAACAAACTCAACACCAGCACCAGCCTCACCATCAGCCAACGTCGACAACGCAGGCGCATTTGCAGCCTCCGCAAGGCTTCAATGATTTTAATTTTTTGTACCACCACCAAAACAACTCAGCAATAACAGCAACAACTACAGCTTCCAATTTCACACAATTTGGTCTGCAACAGCAACAACAACCACAGCAACATGGATCAAGCGAAGCAACAAATGCTGCAACACTTGCCTCATCTTCAAGCAATTCATCAGCATTGGATCAAGATTCCTCTATGAATGCCACATTTCGTGTGGCTAGGCCACAGTCCACACTGGGCACCTGGTATCACGCCCACAATCAAGCCGATGCTCAATCGCAACCGCAGCAACAACAACAGCAGCAGCAGCAGGCATCAACATCCTCCTCGCATGGCCAGCAGCAGGTGGAGCAATCAAGCAATTTTATTGCCGCCTTGGCTGCTGTTGATTGTTGCAGTGTGGCGGCGGTTGATAGTGATGCAAAATATTTGGATTTAGATACATGCAAGCGGGAACAGTTGAGCAACAGCAGCAGCCATTTGCCATCTGTCTCGGCATCTACATCAACCACGTCTTCTTCATTTGCTGCTGCCGCAACGGAGAGCAGTTTAGTGGGTGGTTTGGGTCTCAACATACGCACGGATGAGAAGATGCCAGCCAAAGGGGAAATATCTGAGCAGGAGAGCAATTGTGACATTGAGAACTCCTGGAGTCAATCGGTAGGTGTATCCTATATTCAATATTTATCTCTGTCATCATATGATAATTATTCCTCTTTTCTCTAGATGTACGGCGACATATCACAGCGTTACTTTAGAAATCAGTTCTCAGATGGATACAATCAACAGCTGGCCGATTGGCGTCAGGATTACTATCCGGCGCAAGATCTCAGTGGCCAACAATCACAGCAGGAGCAGCGTGAGCCCAAACGGTATGTATTGAGAGAGTTGCCATTTTGAATTCTTATTACTTCATGCGTGATCCTTGACTTGTGTTTTCAGCACTTTTGATTTTAATGCAGTCGCTTCGGAGTATGTACAACCGGGTGATCTGGACGCCTCATCGAGCTCGGCGAGAAGCAACAATAATTTATTAGATGCTCAACCCACCACCTCATCGTCGTCATCGGCATTGCTGGCTGGTCCACCAATTGCCTCGACTTCTCGTGCCGCAGCCGAAGCAGAAGCAGCTGTTGCAGCTGCGTTGGCACAACGCAAACCACCGCGTCGCAAGATTTACAAGTGCCCGCATTGTGTGGCCATATTTGAAAAGCTGAAAGAGCGCAATGCTCATATGATCGGCGAGCACAATTATGTGCGTCAGAATCGGCGTTTAATCTGTACACAGCCATTGGTTAGTGGCTCGATTATCTCGCAGCCTCAGGATGGGCAACAGCAGCAGGCGCAGCAATTAACTCTGCAATCGGAGGCAAGCGATATTGGTACTCTGCAAGAAGATTCCAAGGATGGCATAGTGAAGATCAAGCAGGAACATTGTCAAGATAAACAAGACACGCCAGGGCAGATGCTTGATCAAATGGACCTACCCGATGTGAAGGATGCCGATTTACTCGATGTGAACGGTTCAAATGGACGCGATGCCGACATGAAACCACCGACAAGCACCACTGAAATTGATCAGAAGCCAACAATGGCACCATTGGCAATTACCACACCTGCTGCCAAGTTGGCGGCTCTTTATCGCATGCTTATTTCCTACAATGAATCGAAACTGGGGCAGGAGCGTAACAATCTCAGCGAACTGGAACAGAAGGCCATGGAAAAGTCTATATTTCTTTGCTATGTCTGTCGTACGGATTTCCCTTCAGTTAAACTCTACGATGCCCATTTAACGGAACATCCTGCCGAGTGTTTCACGTGTGGAAAGAAATTCTATCGCTGGAAGAACTTCTCATTGCATCTGAAGCGTCATCTTGGCTGGAAGGAGTTTGGTTGCTATGTCTGTGACAAGAAGTTCGTAGTGCGCAGCGCTCTGGTCGAGCACATGCGTATGCATACGGGGCTGAGCCCACTGAAGTGCAAGATATGTGGTAAGTCAACCGAATTTGGTGTGTAACATAAGGAATTATTGAATGATTTTCCATCCTATTTAATATTGAAACTAATTGAAAACCATTTTTCCTACCCATAGGCAAAAAATTCAAACGTTATTCCAATTTGACGCAACATCGCAAGCGACACACCAAAATGATGGTGCGCAAAAAGGAATATGTTTGCCATTGCGGTGAAGTATTGCCGTCAAAGGCACGTTTTCTATGGCACAAGGAGACGCATGATCTGAAGCCCAAATGCTGTCCCTATTGCTGCGATCGTTTCGTGCACGCCAATTCCTTGCGCCGCCACATACGACTGGCGCATTCGGATAAGTTTGACTATGCCGAGCCAATGGAGTGTCCCATGTGCAAGCAGATATTCGCCAAGACATCCATAAAGGCGCATATGGCAACGCATTCGACAGATCCACAATACGATTGCGCAATCTGCAACAAAAGTTTCTCCACCAAATGGAATCTCAAAATACATTCGTGGGTGCATGCGAATCGCACAGCCAAACCCTTCAAGTGCGAGTACTGTCCCAAGGCGTTTGTGCGTGAACTGGATTTTAAGAACCATATGAATGCACACAAGCAGATCAAACCGTACACCTGTGAGTATTGTGGCTGCAAGTTCATACGCAAGTACAACTATATGCGGCATCGGCGGGAGCATCATGGCAACAAGAAGTTCACCTGCGATCAGTGCGACAAATCCTTCCATCGGCATTACTATCTGATCGAGCATCGACGTATTCATACCGGGGAAAGACCCTTCCATTGCACGATTTGTGGCAAAAGCTCCACCACGAAAACCAATCACAACAAGCATCTGAAGATTCATCATTCGCGCGATCCCTTCACAGTGGAGGTCTAAAACAACAGAAATAAAAAAGAAAACTATGACTACGATAAAGTAACTAAAATTTAATACAATACATTAATTAGCTAGCTCTTCATGGCTCTTCTCAGTGTGTGTAATGTGTGTCTGTGGTTATAAAAAAAAAACAAAGCAAACAAACTAGTATTACTTATCGAACTATTATATATACATATATATATAAATATACAAGCATATTTATATATACATCATATATATATACTGACTGTATATGTATAGTTTACATATGCGAATGCCAATTCTTGATAACCTACGAAACAAAAAAGAGTAAACAATATATCATAATATTAATTACAAACATTTTACTAATCGTACATTTTGGATGTGGTTTAAGAGATTTAGCTAAATGTGAAAGTGTTTTCCTCGTTCCTCGTTCCTCTCCCTTCCCTCCACAACACGCACACATCCAGCAACATCGATCCACACTTTGCTTTAAATACAATTTGAAAATTGTTTAAATTTTTTTTTTAATTGTAAAACATAACATTAATTTAGTGAAATGACATGCCTAGTTCCGTGCAATATACAATCATTATCATATATATAAATATATATGTAATTTTATGCTATTAAATTTTAAACATCTCAACTTTATTTTTTTTATCGATTTAAGTTTAAATATTTTCATTTAATATGATTGTAGAGCTTGCATATATGTTTTAAAATGCGAAAGGCGACACAAATCTAGTTAATTTAAGTTAGCTGCAATTGGTTTAAATAAATATATATATACATATATAAACCATATGTTTACTTTCGAGTTTTCGAAACTTGAGAACATTCTATACCACCACCACAAATACACATGCACTTACACACACACAGGCATACATACGTATATATACAACAAATGTTTGTAAACTTGTTATATCATTTTTGTATTTTTTAAACAAAGAGACAACTCTGCCAGCGATCGAACGTACACGAACACAACTGTCATATTGAATAAACCTAAAGCTAAATCTAAATCTAAAATTTAAACTAAATCTACAACATAAAAGTAAATGTATGTAGCATATATATGGTATATATTTGATTTCTAGTAGTTGCAACTTCTCTAGGCTATTTTCAATAATTGTTTTCGATGGTTTCTCGATTAAGAAGCGATTAGTTAAAATTTCTAGTTTTTAAGAGAACACAAAACAAACAGCATAAGAATTATGAGAATTAAATTAATTAAAACACTTAACATAATAATAATATGAAAATCAACAACAAAATAAATCCAATTTCAAATATTTACAACTTACATACAAACTTCAACGAGAATTTTGAAAAACAACAAATAAAAAGTGAAAAAAAAACCTTTTTGTGGAAGAAATAAATGCAATTTATGGAAAAATACAAGATTTAACGTGTGTTTTATCTGGGATTATATATAAAATAAACAGTATATGTTCGTTCTTGATGATCTTTATTGTATCTTTATAACGGAAAACAAATTTGTAAATGTTACAATTGCTATTCAGCCTTCTACCTCAGACGGGAACTAAAAAATTATATGATTTTTATTTAGGTTTTCTTCAGCAAATACATTCGACTGTCAATTAAAGGTTTATAGAGAAGTTCCGTTTTAACATTGTTCTCATAGATATCAACCTCGAATAGCTTAAAGCCATGACGAATGGATTCGGCCGAGGAGTTCCTCTCGGAGTCAGTCGATTCATCACTCATATCGTAATAATTGATTGGATAATGAACGCGAGCAAAGACTGTGGGATATTTGCAGAGGCAGGCTTGAAGAGAATGGCGCACGGAAGTTTCTCCGAAATTCCTGTTCATCTTGATGCCATGCAACTTGACACGAAAAGAACGTTGTGGGAACATGAACAGCTGCTTGGGCATTTTCTTGAGTGCGGAATAGTCCACAATTTCAGTATCGTGGAAATCAATATAATAAACGGTTGCCTGTTGTGCCATTTGATTAAGTTCCTTGACAATGGCACGATACCATTGATTGTCTCGAGTGTACCGGGCCAGGCACAATACATCCTGCTGTACTGGATGCAATGGGGCTGTTTCCTTAATCAACGCACTTGTCTCCTGTGCCAGACTTCTCTCTTGCTTGGCGAACTCCGTTAGCTGTGGTGTTATCTGCAATTCTGTGGCTGATATCACCTTATCGATAACACACACAAATTGCTTAACGCCAATGGGTAGATTTTGCGATTTAAGTCCACCAACATTGTTGTGGTAAGAGCGAACTGTCGAAGTGTCCAGCGGCGAGAATTCAAACCTCTCCAACTCCAGTCTTTCCTGCTAAGCAAATAGGTCAAAAGATATTTTGTTATCAAGATCACATACCTTATAGCGTAGCTGTACACGTCGTTGTATCTGATCCATAGCCGACATTACCTGTGGTGGCATATAGCCCGCTTGTTCTGGTTGAGGACTGATAGTGTTATTAGCATGTTCATCATCATTGGCAATGCCCTCGTCGATTTCTTCGATAACAAACTCATCAGAGAATCCATCAGTTGACTTCTGTTCATCGCTGTCATCGTCGTCCTGATCCTGATCGAAATCAATGCTTGTTTTCAATGGCTCCATTGCTGCTTCCCTGCAATCGAAGTTATCCTCGTCGCACATCATATTCTCTTTGCTGGCCATTATGAATTTCCTCTTTGGCGGCGGTGGTTGCACTGTGGTATTGTTGTGATTGGCCACAGTCTGCGAATTTGTTTTACCAAATTGCAGCAACTCATCGAACATTGTAAAGCTGGAGAGCTTCTCCTCTTTCTGTGCGATCTGTGGCATTACCCGTAATGCCATCTGATTGTCCACCATCATGGTGGCAATATCCACATCGCCTACCTTTATTTGACACAATGGCAACCCGTGGGGTCCCTTGGGGTTCACAACACGTATGCTGCACAATTTCATGACAACATGCTTGTGCACAACATCCATGGCCCTCAGGCTATATCTATCCTGCTTGGGCTCTACCCCATAGATGGCAACACGCCAGCAAAGAGCATTCAGCTGCGGAAATGGAGCATATGGTAACATCTCGGACGGCGTAACGCTCTCCACATTGCCATAGTCCACATAGTATACCTTATACTCCCCCTTGGCGTTCAGATTGCTTCGAACAATGCCTCGATACAGTTGCTTATCCAAGTGATAAGTGACCACAACTGGTTGGCCAATAACATAGTTGATTTTCTCCTGATGCATCAGAAGTCCCCGAAAGCATTTTCCCAATAGTTCACGCAAATAATGAATATACTCCTCATCGCTGGACAGACTCAAAAAGATCTCACAACTGAAATTCACATATGTGGGCAGTGCGGTGAATAGACTCTTGTCGCACTTGCGTTGCTGCAACCAGGCAGCTGGGGCTTCGGTGCATCCAGTAGTGGGTTTTGCGATATTAAAGTCGTCAAGCAGTTCCAGCGGTGGCATATCATCATTATGCTCAAAGTCCACCTTCAGAGATACTGAATGATTGATCGCTAGAAGATTAAAGAAGGTGAATTGTATTGCACTGAACACCTGAGTAAACAGCTTCAGTTACCTTTCTCCATTTTCTCCACACTGTCAAAGTCATTCTTCGTTTGGAAATTATCGCCATCCAGGGAACGCACAGAGCAGCTGTCATCTTGTTGTGCCTGCCCCTCTCTGATTGCCCAGCCAGCGAGCAATAGTTTCTTATTGATATTCACATACTTTGTTACAGCCGGCGTGAAGGGACCCGAGATTTCAGTACGTGAGCCCCACAAGGTGACACCCAAGGAGTCCCCATTACGTCCATGGCCATTGACATGCAGCGAACTGTATGCCTGCAGTTGAGCCTTAAAGAAATCAATTGCTTCCTGTGGCCAACCAGTTGGGGCCTTGGCTGCAATTCCGTACAGATGACAACGCATTGCGCTATTCGTGATGCGCTCAAGCGCCTCATCCATGGCAGTAAGACTCGTGTCACTGACATCTGTGACCAATTCACCAATGTCTCGCAAATGCACACTGTATTTTCCATCGGGCATTACATTCACAATCTGTCCACGATGCCAAAGTGAGTCCTGATCTGATGTTGCCTGCACGTGCACATAGCACATGTCGCCCTGTTGCCAATCATGCTTGAGTTCGCAATGCTGGCGCATATCTTCAGCTGTTTCCTGCACAGTCCTGCGCAGTTCAGCAATGGCGATCATAAAGTGAGTGAGTGTCACATAAAATTCATTGGGATGCACCACGTGCAGTACTTCAATGGCGGAACGTTTGATTTCCTCCAATTTGGCAGGTTCCAATTGATTGGCTGGTGCCGTCGCCGTCGTCGTCATTGTCTGTTCGATCAGCTTACGTATATCTGCATCCAGCTGAGATTTCTGCAATACTGGCGATTTCAGAATGCAACTGCTGGGACCGGACGACAGACAATGACCTTGGGCCACCAGCATTGCTGCTACATTGCAGCTTTCGCCGCTGGCAGAGCGCATGAATTGCAAAGCGACAATTGCCACATTGTCGCGCTCATGGAGCACCTCCATCTGCAGCTTGGGATTAGAGATGAGTTGCTTGAATGCAGTAATACCCGGCTTGCTCCAGGTATAGCCATTTTTCTGCAGTGTCTCTACATCTGCCAGGCAGCATCTGATGGCCATTGCTTCTGTGAAAAACGAACGTGGCAACATGAACAGCTGATCCCAGTAGACTTTCTGCGACATGCCGCTGTCCACAAAATGCACCAGCACAAAACCTGGAATAGAAAGAGATTAGAATTACTCATAGATATCCTGTAACTTCAACTTACCCTCGGGCAGCATCTGCTCAATGCAGACACGATGCCACTCTCCCTCCGACCGCAGCACACAGGCGAGCTGCAGACGACCTAAGTAGATGTGTTCCAGCTGATTGAGATTCATTTGCTGCATCGTGCATTGCAGATCGCCTTGCAACGACAATCGTTGTTTCTCTCGCTCATGCGGCATCACATAGAACAAATGCGGATGCTGAACATGCAACGGTTGCACAATTAACACATCTCTTTCGTAGACTTTAAATTTTGGCAATCTCTGATGATCCAACGCCATCAGTCTCTGCTGTGTTTTCATCAGCGATCCTCCCCAGCCGTGACGTGCGCGTGCCAGGCCAGTGTATAAAAAAGATTCTCGAAGTGAAATTTTTGAATCATAGTTTTTGGTTATCAAATCCACTTCATAGAGCTGGGAACCTACTGCACGCAACACATTCACGTGCACGGGATTGCTGTGAAGAATAAATGTAGTTAGCATGACATTCGCTGCTCTTGTTGTTGTTGCAACCTACTTCTGCACCACCTGCTTGAGAAAGGCACCCGCCTGTGGCTCCCATTCGCCATCACCTTGAGGCGGCGCCAGCTGCGCCAGACTACAGTGTACCGCTGCATAGGGTAGAGCAGCAATGCGATCCGGCAGCTTACGAAAACTGTGAAGGAAAAGGGTTTACAATCAAAAGGAGTTTCTACCGATCTCTTCGTAAATGTGTTTACAATCAACAGGAGTCTCTATCTCTCTCTCGCACTTACTCTTTGCAGTGCACCTGATAGGTTACTCCCAAGTCCGGCAGAAAGACATTATAGGTGTCCTGCTTCTCAGACTTTTGACTGACCAGGCTGCGATGCCAGTCATCGGTACCGTTTTGATCGTGATAGGTTATATACTGCTGGCCCACGACAATGATGCCCGGTGGCTGGCAAGCATCGGTGGATACAAAGGCCTCCAAGTGTTCGCGTATGCGTTGCGCGGCATGTGCACTGTGTACATAGAAATCCTCCGGGGATTGCACGGCACGCACACGAACAAGTGCATCTGTTTTGAACCAATTGACAAATGAGGGAGACATGGATGCATTGACTATGGCGACTTTGCTGTTGCTGTTGTTGTTGTTGTTGTTGTTGCTAATGTCTAGTGCCGAGAAGGTGTCTACAAAATGACGCTGATGCTCTCTAATGTTGTCGACACCTTCAAAATCACTTGCAACATCCCTAGACTTGTTGTTCCTCATGCCACGATGTTGCTGCTTCTTGTATCGTCCGCTTGAGTCTGTCACTGAGCTCGACTGCGATGAAATGATGCTCTGATGATCGTAATCGTTATTAAGACGCACTTCTATTTGTGGATCAATGAATTTGCTAATGAAATGACGACCCAGCAGTTCCGATAGATTAACATGAGAGTTGGTAAAGCTGAAAGCAGAGGGAAGAGAGAATGAGAGAGTCTTCAAATTGGGATATAGTGTTTTACTCACTAATAAGGATTACTATTGATTTTAGTCACGTGCACATTGCTGGGTATTTTCTCCAGATGTTCATTGATCAAGTTGATCACTTCCTTTAGCCATATATCTTGCGGCACCTTCGCATCTCTGCCGTCGCCAGGGCGAAGCATTGAACGTAGATTCTAAATTTTAAATATAGAAAGATTATAGAGATCTCCTTATGCATTATCAATGTTTACTTTATTCCCTTCCCCTTACCTTCAGCACCGTTTCGTAGCCATTTAGTCGACCCATTGCCTCATTTAGCTGCATCTGTGGCGACAAACTGGACTCGCGCAGCTCCTCAATTGTCTGCAACTCCATATTCTGCAGCTGGCCGTGCAAGAGGCGAAAATGCTTTGAGATATTCGCCAGAGTCTCGGCTGCAAAATCGCCCAGTTTCTTTTTGCTGTTCTTCACCACCTGCAAAACAAAGGGGGAGGGGGGGAATGGGTTAAAAAGACATTCTAATGATGCGAACGAGATATGAATTGTACGATCGCCTTGGGGTGAATGGTGAGCGGCGCTTTTGGTGTGTTGCCACTTCTAATTGTGCATTTCCAAATGTTGCTGCTTCTTCGATGATGATGATCATTATCAGCGATTCGGCTAGAGAGACACTTGTTGCTGTTGTTGCCGCATTTTGAAAGTGATTGTAAACGTTGCTTTTGGGCCTTTTTGACAGCTGATTTGTAGCAGATGACAGGCAAGTTCGCGCCAATCGCGCTTGGTTCGGTTCTACCATAAATGGCGTGGCCACAATTGCGTTCGTGTAAATGAGACCATGTCGGAGTGCAGAGTGTGTCGAGTGTTGTCTGACTCTTGGCACATCATTAACACACACGCACACGCACAAACACACACGCACACAAAGGGTTAAGGCAGGGCACAACATGACATGACACGACACGACGCAATCGATGCCTAATCAATTCACTCTTGACCTTGTGCTGGGCACATTTCAGAGATAGCTTCGATTTAATTGACTGCTGTGGACATGTCTGTAACCTCCCCTCTCCATCGACTGCTACCCACTTTTAATTCTCAGCTATGTTCTGGCATTTTGCCAATTACTTTTAATGGTCAAAATCAAAAATTTTGTCTTCAATAATCTGCAATTTCAGTTAATCGCAGCAGCAACAACAACGAAAACTTCCTACGCGAGACATAAAACAGTTGGTCGACCAATCAAGCAACCCCAGACATGCTGTAACAACAACAACAACTACAAGAACAGCAACAGCAACAACAACACCAACAACAACAATAGCTGTCCACTCGACAGATCTAAGCCTATCTTAAGAGTAAACTTTAAAAACTTAATTGTTTAAAGCATAACAAAATATGCTACGTACGACTAGCAGATATCCTGCAAATTATAAACGAGCAATGTTGCCAAACTTCAGTGTAATTTGTTTTAGACTTGTACCTTGATTTATTTTTCTAATTTGCAATATATTAACGAGCAATGTTGCCAAACTTCAAATTCAACTTCCAATTCCTTTACTTTATCACATTTTTCTACCTTCCATTATATTAAACTTTACTATTTTTTTTTCAAATTTACAATGCGCAATGTTGCCAAACTTCACTTCAATTTGCGGAAATATTTTATAAAATTTTAACAGAGATTTATTTCTCTGATTAAATGCACTAAATTTCAAATAAAGTTTCTTTTCTTTTCGAATTCGATCAACTATTGCGTAAATTACATTGCTTTTGACCACAAAATAACGACAATTATAATAATAAAATATATAATTACTTCAGGCTGTAAGCCAAAATACAAAATCGAAAGTTGCAAATCGATTTTCATTATAAAATTTAATGCTCAATCGACATTTCCGTCAATTAAATCCAAGCGAAGATAGTTAAATTGATTGATATGCTGACATTATCGTGCGCAACTATCTGTTTACATAAACTTGAGATCATTTCGGACGTAAACGATCTAAGTAATCCCAAGAGGAAGAGAGAGAGAGAGAGAGAGAGATAGATAACCTTGTGCTATCAAAATTCAATTCTGGTCTTCAAGGAAATGTTTGCAAAGCTCTACGCAGCACAACATTTTCTATTCCTATTTCAATTTCATTTTGTGGCAATAATTTATGTGCAACATTTTGCACACATTAAAACAATTAGCGCGCAATTGAAGCGGACAAAAAACCCAAGTAAAGTAAAAAACAAAATGCAAAAAGGAAGACAAAAAAAAAACGATAATGATTAAGCGCGTTAAACATGAAATTGTGTTTAATAAACTTTACCGCCAGCAACTGAACTGGACGACGGACTCTCCGTTTAGCCAGTCGGGCGTAGAGTTTTAGACACTTCATTTACTCAGTTTATCAATTACGGACAGGCGGACAGACAGGCGGACAAGCCAGACCGTCTCCGACTCGTTAGTCGCCTCGTTGCGAATTTTTTTTTTTTTTTTTGGTGCGTGCCGACGTCTTGTAATGAGAAATCAACTTTTGCTATTAGTAACGTTTCTATACCCTTAGACAGAGATTATTTATTTTGGAGTTTGTAATGTGCAAAGTATAATAAAGGAAAGTTACACTAAACTTGTTCGTCTTTTCAGATTTTAATATATCCTGATGAAACTTGCCTCACACACTTTTTATTACTGCACTTTGCCGATTGGTCAAAACGTGCTGAATCATATAGATTTATTGTATAGATATAGTCCTTTGTTTTTTGTAATTTTTGAGATATCCGAACGAAACGCCTTTGGCTATATTACAATAGAAATAATATAACAGGAAATATATCGTATGTTACTGGATCTTATATTTTTGAATGTACAAAAATTTATGTTGAATACTTATTACAAATTTAGATAGTACAGTTATACAATTCTTCTGTTGAAGTTTCATATAAAACACTATCATAGTTTAACTCAAGGTTAAGGATTGTCTAGTTGTTCAGATATGTTCCTAAATTCAAGAACATTCCACGAAATTGTAAATTATGTATCAGTTATAATCAGTAAAATCATCGCCTAAAACTTCTACCCTCGACTACAAGGGTATCTAGACTTCGTTAAACTATCGTTTTTATTTCCTTTTTGCCTTTTCGTTTATACAATATAATAGATCATTCCGTGTAGCCCATTGTTTTTGGCTGCTTGCGGTTTTTGTTTCTGTTTTTTTTTTTATTGTTGGTTTTTCAATATTTTTGTGTAGCTCGCGATTTTAATGTGCACGTGTGGTCGACCTGGGGGCAGCAGCCCTAATGCGATTATGATTTATAATGTGCGTGGCGGAGGCCTTGAAATCAACTGAAGCTACGCGCTGTCTGCCTCCTGTCTGGACACACATAAAACAAAGCTAATTAGACATGCTGGTCAGCTAAAACAGAAATGAAATGCAGAAAAGACAGCCAAGACAGCGCTAAAAAGGAAGCAAAAGGAGTTGGAGTTGGAGCAAAGCACAGAAGACAGGCCTGCCAAGGTCGACAATACTTGATGCTTAGCAGCTGCAGCTGCAGATCGGCAGACACCTCTTTAATATAGATATAAATTTGAAAGTAGACCTCCAAAAGTTGTTCCGTTCTGTCAAACAAAAAAAAACTTCTTAATTACATGATGTTTTTGGGGTCATAACTGAAGGTTGCCCTATTGACTAGGGTCTCTCTCAGTCGCAGTGAGTGACTCATCAGGCGATTTGTTTTAATTTGATTTGCCTTAGTTGCGTAAGGCCAACTATCTAGTTAGCACAATTAAAAGCGAGCAGAGATCTGAGAGAGCTGAGCTGAGCTGAACTGAACTGAACTGAGCGACAGCGACTTCATTTTGGAGGCACGACAAACGAGTTCGAGGCAGGCTCAAAGCTCGGCTCCACTGCGATGCGAGTCGCGTTGCGAAAATTGAACAACAATTGAAAAGCAGCAAACAGTTCAAGCTGAAGTTCCAAAGCGAACGGATCGTTTAAATTGCGAGAGAGACAGACAGTGATAGAGAGAGAGAGAGAAGGCGCGCAGTAATAAAACGAAAATAAACATAACTCTGTGTCTCCTCCAGATTGCATGCAACAATTTTGGGGCAACAACGGGAGACAGTAGCAGCAAAGAAATAATAACACCAACTGCAAAAATCAACTCGGTGTGTGCGTGTGTTGTTGTGTGTGTGTGTGTGTGTGTGTGTACACGTGTGTGAGTTGGCTATTGTTTGCGGCTACTTGGTTGCAACTGTTGCAACAACAGGCGCCCGCCCGCTACTTTGGGCTGCACAGCATATTAGGCAACACAACAAACAACAACCAGCAACAACAAGCAACAGCAACAAGCAACAACAACAACAACAACTGACAGCAACAAGCGCTAGTTACTTTTTATAGGCCAACTCATGCAAATTTAATACAAAACCTGCGTGTAATTGGCCGTGTTGCAGTTGCCGCTAACGGGCAAAACCGATTAATCGCTTTCAAATCGCCTTCAAAGTCGCACGCGTTTTTTGTCGCCCCAAAATAGTCAGAGAGAGAGGGAAACACTTGTTGTCGCCTTGTTGTGTTAGCTGCGGAAAAGGTCAAAACAAATACAAAGTGCATAATCAACCACAAAAACAGCAGCAACAGCAACAACAACAACAAGTAAAAGTATTTGCAACGCCGTCTGTGGCAACATTTGCATTGCCAACGCCAGCAACATTTTGAGCTGTCAGCAACATGATGCCAAGGATCACATTCGTGCTCATCGTCTTTTGTGGATATTTACTGTTTACGGGTAAGTTGCCGCAAGGCAAACATGCATCAAAATCACACATAAATGTTTATGCAACTGCAACTGCAACAACAACAACAAGAAGAACATAAATTACAACTGCAAAGCCAAATCGAATTACGGCAAAACGCAATAAATTCAAGCAGATTACACCGACACAGAGGGCGGGAGGGCGAGTCAACTGAGCCGCCTTGATGTGTCAGGTAAAAATAAAATAAAAAAACAGTTAAAAACGCTAACATGTTAGAGTGAAAAAAGCGCTAAAACCGCAAGCCAAAAACCGCGTGCAAAACGCGCGCGGGTTGCGTATTTGACATTTATGGTCAACTCGACGTGTCGTCGTGTCATTTTAGGATACTCTATGCGGTAGGGTATTGCAGCTAAGAGAGAGCGAGAGAGAGGGGGAGAGGCAGAGAGGGAAAAAGAGAGAAGGCTAATATACCTTGCTAACTAATGCGGGAATTCAAAGAGTTATCCTTTAAATAAATATTATATCAATATGATTCTTAAGAGAGCTAACATTTGTTAGTATTATAATCACCTTGCTATAAATCATCGGTAGATAAATATTATAGTATATCATACATATGTATGTATTGCATTGTGTGGAGTTTGATATAGTATTAAGGTACTTTTGTTGATATAACATTCAAATATATTTGCTATACACTTGCTATAAAACTATAGTGACTCGAATAGATGAAGAACACCGTAATATATTATATAGTATCTATTATATTGTATTGAGAATGAGCATGTATTGACAGACTGAAGATTTTATAGTTTTTATATTCTGTAATATTTTTAATACCCTTGCTATAAATCTATCATATACTATAATATTGTGTAGATATTTTAAAATTTAAAACGTTTATTCATCTGTGATATATCTGTAAATATTGACAGATTTTAGGGATCAACTATTTTCTTTGAAAGTCTGAAACAGACTTGCTATAAATCTGTAGTCAGTTTGGTTTATACAGAAATGGAGTTACTTGAAGGAAACTCTCAAGAAGTTTGTGTCTCTCCAAAAAGCGTATGCTGTCTTCGTCTTGTCTAGCTTTATGGCAACTTTATGGCAATTGGCCTGGGGGCAGGCGCGCACACTTAACAACGCGCGCGTAGTACTTGCAACATCCACCAAGACGCATTCGCCTTTTTTCTTGATTTATTTCTGTTTTTACTATTTTTCCTACATTTGCAACATATTGCGTTGTGTAATATTGCTGCGGCGCATCATACGCGACTTTCCAGTTTCGGGTTTACCACAAGTTTCCATCCAGTTTTTAGCGCACTCTGGGAAAGTTCTCTACATTTGACATTTGACATTTTGGTGCAACCTCACGAAATTTTTTGAAGGTTGCCACAATCCGCACCCACCATAAGCTGCACGACATTCTCTCCGTCGTCGTCGTAGTCGCTCTGCAGCTGCGCTCAAGCTCCGAGCATCAGTCTCAGTTCATACAATGACAATGACAAGGTGCGAGTGAGTCTAGTCACTTAACTTATACTGATACTTATATTATATATACAATTCCAATTCATATGCAATCAACTTGCCCACGTACAACAATAGCAACAATGCCAAACTGTTGACAATTTTCTTATAATAATAAAAAAGATTTGCAAGTCAAATTACGAATATAGTGTTAGAAGACAAGTCTATATAGAATTTATAGCAAATTCATTGCAACGCTTTAATCCATAAAAATCTATTCGAAGTATTCAGTAATTTGAAATCTCTAGAAGGTCAATAAAATACATATTCAATAGATGAGGTTCCCATTTATGTTGCGTTTTACAACACTTAAAAAAGCCAAAACCCAAAAAGAGTTTATTGCAAACAAGTTCAAATGTTGTTGACAAGTTTTACGACGATGCTTCGAGGTCTGCAACGCCAGACATAAATTTATAGCAACACACGGTAATTTATGGCTAATTGCATTGAGACAACAAAGATGCGTTTATAAATGACACCAGAGTGTGGTTATTAGCACTGAGGAGTTAAAGCAGAATACTTTAATGATTATACTACTCTTAGTATATATATTTGACATATTCTAAGCTCCGACTAAAGATCAGTAGACGAATAGTACCATAATTATAGTTAATACACCCACACTAACTGGCAGCACAAAATTCCTCAACTCTATTTACGTTTACCTCCGGCTACGTCTGCAATTAAATTATGGTAATTGCGAAAATAATTGGAATGTTAATTCTTCAGCAGCGTTGTGCCATATCACACCTTAAAAGAGAACCGAAAGGTCAGCGGGCAAAAAGCAATTGCAAAAATTGTGTGTGTTCATCTAATGTGAGCCACGTCGAAGAAGGGAAGATGGCAATTTATTATTGTTTCTGCTTACTCTTGTGTTCCATAATGAATGATAATTAATTGCAGTCGAGCATTAGCATTGACTAAGTTGATGCCTCATCTCCGCATTCACATTCGCAGCACTAACCGTACACAATTTGTGAGGGGCAACGGCGCGTATACTTAATGCAACGTCGGTTATCCAAGCACCTTTTGCCGCATCCGCTACAAGGCACGTCGACAACAACAACAATAGTAACAACAACAACTAGCACAACAGCATGTCAAAACATTTGCCATCAATAAGTATGCAAATGGTTTTCAGTTATGCCACGTGGGGAGGAGGAAGGTGGAGCGGGGGAGACGGAAAACAAATTTACGATACAAACGGCAAAAGTCTTTCGATGCTGCTGCCTTTTTTCGCTATCTTCTCAATGCGAAACGGAAACTTTTATGCAATGATAAAGCAGCTTTGGAGATATATGGCGGCAATAACTGCACAGACTGAGCCTATAAATCGAGCTAAATGTGCCCACTATAAGGGGTCTACTGTCTATATGTATCCGACAAATACGCGTGTAGATAAACCTCCAGCCTGCAGTTGTCACTTGTACGCAATGGAGTTTCGTTTTTGGTTCCACTGTCACCATGTGGGCTGTCTATGCTAGAGATGGTTGCGTGTCACGGTGGAATTAGGACACTTCTAGTTTAGTATATATCAAATATTTGCATGATAAGAGTAATTAATGCTTTAATTAACTTGGTGATAAGTTCCTTTAAAAGGAATTAATGGACTAATTAAGCTCCACAGATTTCATCGCGATTTTCGTGTCACGCAATCAACTCTAAGAGTTGGGGCCCCATTTGCATTTGCATGTTCAAAAGTTAATTGATTTATATACGGATAACACAAAAAAATGCACTCCAGTTTATACACACTCACACACGCAAGCTCACGCACGTGTAGAGCAGAAATATTTTTTGGCGCGTAAGTCAAATATTTTTGGCACACATGAGAAAACAATTTATGCCGTTGTTCGACGGTTCGGACAAGCAGAAAATAGTCGAGAGCCGCCCAGCTGACATATGCAAATGCCACAAAGGCGATAAGCCCAAAATGAAACAAGTAAGGAAAGCTAAAGTGGAACGCATGCGACACAAAGATACCGTGTACTCTAGACAAGTGTTGTTTAAAGTGATCTTACTCATTGTTAATGCACTACACAGTAAATTCCAAATTGTATAAGGTTTTCTGCTTCTACTCTCCAAATTTCATGATGTTACACCCTGTAGATCTCAAGATTCAGACGAAACAAAGCTACTAGAATTTAATGAGTATCAAAAATATGTGTGATCTTAGATCACTTAGTTCACTTTCAGTTGCATTTTTCAGACTATTCCCAGTTGAATATATTCGATTAAATGCAATATTTCATAGAATATCTACCGTACTCTAGAAAACAAAACTGTTTAAGGTGCGTTTGAATCATTCTTTAAGAATTTTATAGTAAATTCCAAATTCAATAAAGTTTACTGCTTCTACTCGCCAAATTCCATGATGTTACACACTGTAGATCTCAAGATGCGAAAGAAACAAAGGCCCACTAGAATTGACTAGAGTTGTTCACGCAGGTCACTCTTTTCCAGTTGCCGTCTTCAGTCTACTCCTAGATGAATATACTCGACTTTGAGCGATATTCCGTAGTTACAGACCGTATATAATTTGATTGGGCTTAAAAAGCTGACGGCCAACAAGTTGGCGAACGCCTTCGCTGGGTAATTTCTTTACATTTATTAAATTTTGTTTGTATTTCTGTTTTTGATGGTTTGCCGGAGTATAAAGGAGGGGCAGAAGGAGGAGGAGGTGTAGGTGGTTGGAGACCTTTTGGTCGCTTTATTGCGTTTTGCCATTAATTTGCGATTAATGTTAATGCCATGGCATAATTTTCAATTAAATTGAAATTTGCTTTGTGCGCGACAAATTGCAAAAAGCACGAAAAATAACGAAAAACCAAAAAAATGAACGAAAATATTAAAAATTTGTGCTCATTTATATTTATGAGCTGCGCGTTGATAAACTGCCTGTGGCCGAGGCGGCTTTCAATGCAATTAATACGAAATAAAAGTTTATAATTACATACATATGCAGTGGGGTAGGCAGAAGGGGGGAGAAGGAGGTGGGAGAGTGTATCAAACACACTTTGGAGGGCAACTTTATTTACGGATATAACTGAATCGAAGAGGTGGCAAATTAATGTTAATGACGCATTTCGGAGACGTCTTTGCAAAAGGTTTAAGAGATTGCCCAAAAATAATCGTGGACTTTCTGTGAGAATCGTACATTTTCTCTTTGGAATTTGTTAAGCCATAGCCATATTTAAGGTATATTTCAGACTTTAAATGATGCCTGGATCTTTTTTGTGAGAAATACAATTTGCAAGATCTTACTTAACATGAGTTAAGACATAATTAAATATACAACCTGAATTACTGTGATATACACTGTTAATTATAGCAACATCATTGTTCTTTTATGATGACATCAGCTTAATTGTTGAGTTTTTTAAACAAAGCTCGTAAATTAAATGCTTAAAACTTAATGAGAATATTTCTGCCACCATAATTTCATTTTGTGTTGAGAGAAACATCAACTTCAGCTTTATATTGAGTCTATATTTCCGGCATATATTATAGTCTATTATAATATTCCTGTTTTTTGAAAATAATGAATAAAGTTCGTCAAGACTGCGTTGAATTCTTGGCTCTTAAATCTCTGTTAAATCAATGCTCGATAAGTATTAACAAATTGCTGTGGCAATTAATTGAAGAAATCATGTGCTGTGACAGACATTAAATGGGATGATCTTTGTGCGAACTTCAGTTAAGGGTTAAAAGCCACCGATGATGCAGCGCAAATGGTGCAGCATTTCATTGACAATTACGGGCGCATAAATCATTTATGCGACAAACAAAAAAGCCAGATATCTCCCAAAGACGACACTGTACATCCTTTTGCAATGAGACCGCAAATACAGCAACAACAACAATCACAGACAACAACAACAACGACATCAGCAAGCAGAGCTGGCTGGGTACAACGCAAAAGTGTCCGTCGCCGCCACAAACATAATTCAGTTGCACGATGATCCGTCGAGGCTCGCAAAATAAATTAAGCTCATTATATAATTGAATCCTTGATAGGCTGATTATCCACACGGCTGGCCGTGTGACTGTGACTGCGACAGTCTCTGCGTGTGTGTGCGTGTGTGTGTGCCCGCGTTGCTTATTAAAAGGATAATGCCCAGTCAAGCGCAAAGGATGCCAATGGACAGCGCAAAAATTATGTAAATGAATTTCCTGTTGCGCTTGCCTTTCGTGCCGGCCGACAACACATAAATCTGCCAGGTGGCCCACAGCAACAACAACAACAACACACCAGGAACAACAATAGCAAGTGCTCACACCCCCAACTGTATATTGATTGCACCAATGTGGTGTGTATTATAGCCTATACATGCATATAAACTCAGTAACACTACACAACAAGGCAAAAAGAAATAAGGAACAGGAAGTGTAGAATTCATTATGTTGTACAATTTCGAATAAGGGAAATATCTTTAATACTAAGCATATTGTAGTGCTAAAAGTTATATCCTTCGATCCTACCATTGAAAATGGGAATACTAACTTTGTGCAGATGTATGTAACAGGTATAAGGAGGTGTGACAGATATATATTCTTGATCTGAATCCCTAGCCAGCTCGATTGATCCATGTCTTTGTCTGTCTTTTTTGAATCACCTGAAATTCAGTTTTACGAAGGCGGAAGTGGGCGTGGCCGAATTCTAAAGCAAAATTATTCTGTATGCTATAACTAGACATATTGTCACCAAATTTCGTAGCCGTAGCTATAATAATCTTCAAGATCTACGCGTTCATACAGACAGACGGCTTGTCCGCGCTTTACGAGTATATACACAGATTTTGACGATGTTTAAATTAGTTATACATACTTTGTAGAGTGCTTCTACCTGTAAAATTATCAGAATTTCTTTGCAAAATTCGTATATAAACAGTAGCATTATTATTAAATTTAATAATTTGAAATTTATTACAATAAAACCTTTGTAACATGAAACCACACCTAGTTTTGTTGCATAGTGTACCCATTGCTCTTTAATCGTCGCGATGAAACAAACAAAAAATCAAATATCCCGTAAAAATAAGTAAGTATACAATATTATTGTCGATACCAAAAAAAAAAAAAAAAAACGGGCTCCACCTTAAAAACAAAAATACAAAACAAAATCCAAAATAACAATCCATGTGTCTTAAGTCGCGCTTTGCGGCCTAGTCATAGATTTTAACGGCAACTTCATGCAGTCACGATTTGTTACACATACACAGACAGACACACACACATACACACAGAAAGAAACAAGCAGACAGATAATGCCGGCTTCGGCTCCTTAATCTAGCGACTAAATGCATTGCATAAAGTGGTGGCCAAACCTCCGAGACGACGATTTCAAACTAAAACAATGCAACAAACGAGTTCGGCTCGGCGCGGCTTAACGTATTCGTTCGTGCAACGAAGCGACGCGATTGTAAATAGCTCAAAGGCGCTTTGTCTTCAGAAGCACAGCGCCCCGTTTTACACCTCCCCTTCGACATCTCACCTATGCTACGTATTTTACGGCCACGTCAAAAATTATGAACACTGACAATATGCTTCCATTCGTTACGAAGGCTTTTCGTTTCATGAACAAGTTTTTCACTTTGTTTGCTCAAAAAAAGCCGAAAAAAAAATGCAAATTGCCAAATCGAATTTGACACAAAAGCCGTTAGAACAGCTTTTTTAAATTTTGCGATTCCTATCGATGCATATCATAAAAACGCCCCCTACTAACCGACTGACTAACTGGGCCGTCGTTATGCCGTCGGCTGCCAAAACTCTTGAAGGCGGCACAAGTCGCGCTTTTCACCGAAGTCGTCTTGCAGCTTGTTCGTGTTTGTGGGCGCTGAGTAGTCAAGGATGTCGATAAGGCCTCCCGTGGGTAGATGATGATGGAAGTGCAGTATTTGTTTAAGTTTCAAATGGAAATTATGTTCAGCTGACTTACACCTGAGTTGCAATAAGTACAATAGTAATTGATAGCACTTGGAAGAGTCAAGATGTGTTAAGATGTGGCTATACGACTAGTATTTAATGAATAAGAGTATGTTGTTTTGTACTTATAGGTTTGCAATAATATCGATTTCATCTGCACAGCTTAAGTTGAGTGAGTAAGTTAAGTTAAAATAGAAATGCATTAATATTCTTGTAAGCTTGTAGATCTGTTAGATCTGTAGATCTGTTCATTTTTATACCCTTGGACCATTGAAAATGGTCAAAAAAGGGTATACTAACTTTGTTATATATGTATATAATATTATTATAAAATTTGATTGTATTCATTATTACGTGTATGCTATGATTATAATTATAGTGCAATTAATGAGTAGTTTCTGTTTAATATTTCCTATAAAACTATCGAATAACTTGGAAAATGGTTAATTTTAACGATACGTAACTCATAAGAATAAAGATTCCCAGTCATAATTATAGCTTCACATCAAAGAAATTCAAAAATTAAATTACTTTCGGCTAAGCGATTTGTCAAGTTGCCGCACACGGCGCTCTACACAGGTGGCAGGGTGGGAGTTACTATAATCAGCCGCAGGCTAATTGCTGCCACAGCAGTGGCCTGTGGCATGGGTGAATAATGAATGCCACGCACTTTAAATTGTGCAACTGATAAAAATGACAGTTTGCAATTTATTGCCACGTGCCACGGGATGTCTGCGTTGGCAATGGGGTAATGCATGTGTGGGAGGGGGATGGGGCGTGTCTAGCTATTATCAATTGCCGAATTGGTGCAAAAACCAATTACAATTGTGAAATGCCTGTTACTGTTACCGTTAGCGCGGCTGCTTAATGCAGCAGCACCCGTAGCAGCAGAACCGGCAGCTGCCACAATTTGGTGCATACTCTACCGAAAGGCAATTACTTTAATTATGCGACTGCAAAACCAAAAAACCCAATCACATTGGCGACGACAACACCGTGTGTGTGAGTGCATTTGGCAACACACACTAGACACTTCAGATTGCCTAACCCAATATACAATGCCACAATATACGCGGCCAAAAGGGGTGTGCCCCAGGCCGAGCATGATGCACTGCATCCGCTGCTGGACGTGTGGCCCAGCCCCGTCCACAAGCAATGCCTCCGTCCCTGCTCCAATCTCAGTTCCCCTTCAGCTGTCTCTCTCTCTCTCTCTTCATGTCTTTCTAATGCTTACGCACAACTTTTGACATTCGTCGTGGCTACAGATAAAGTCGTGCTCATAGCTAGCTATATCTTACAATTTGTCGCTGTTGTTTGTTGTTGTGCCTCGCGCGGCTCGACTCTAATTACAATTTGATTGTTTTTTGCAGTAATTATTTCAATTGTAATCAATTTTGCAGTCATTTTTACGAACAATTTCATCACCCTGCAATTTGTTGTCACCTCTGGGAAGTCTGTGAGTGTGCGTGTGACTGGTTTGCAAGTGTGGCTAATATTATGTATGTTTTTCAATTGCAAATTTAGTTTACCCTCTCCCTCTATTCTGCAGCAATTCTACGCGGTTTCCTAATTAAGTCTGAGTTCTACAGCAAGAAAACTAGTAAATGAGAGAAAAGATACTGCCAAGAGAGACAAAGTACTGCCAGGAAAAAAAGAATATATTTAATGAAATATGTTCCTTGAAGTTTTTTCAAGTTCTACAATATAATCGCTTTTTCTTATTTAGGATGGCAAAAGAGGGCGTTGCCAGATTTTGAATCATTATTTATCTGGGTCTTGTAAGCAGACATATTGTCAGCAAATTTTATAGCACTGACTCTTATAGTCTCAGAGATATAGGTGTTCATACGGACACACAGAAGGATAGACAAGCCAAATTAGCTTAAAAAAATAATTTTGCAGTTCAAATTGATATATTTTCCATAATGGATCAAACATTTGCTTCGAGTAGCCGAAGGATTTAATTGTTTTTCATGTGGTTTCCCTTACAATGTTAATGTTATTGCCATACTTGATGCTCATCAAGAATATATGTATATTCTTTATTGGTGCTATATTCTTTATTTTTTTTTAAAATAAAACCTGAAACTATCAGATTGGTTCTTATTAAATTAGGCACACGGAGTTCATCAGCTCATTAACATTATCTCATCGCATCTCTTGCAAAGTATTTCAGTTTTTTGTTAAAGTATCCATAAAAAACGAGTTATTTTTTAATGCGAAACTCGATTAATCTTAAATAAACAAGGATATTTATGTGTATTCGACTGAGGAAGATTGTCTTGCCAAGTCGGTGCCCTTCTGTGTTGCGCAAGACGAGTTCATGTGCCTCAAAAAGATAATTACACACTCTCACAGACGACAACCACAACAGCAACAACAACAACAACAAAAACAAGAAAACCAGAACGAGAACGAGACAAACATGAGCGAACTACAGTGGTTAAACAAGGTTAAGGTCAATTGCGATTACAACAACAAATGGTTGCATATAAATTGTGCGAGATGTTGTTGAATGAATTTAAGAACGAGTTTTGATTGCACTCTATCGAATAGAAAGAGAAGGAAAATCCAAAAAATGAATGAAACAAAACTTTATATAGATGATATATATGCAAAAATCGTGTGGGCCATAAATGGAGGAAGCAATGTTGCAGCTGCAGTCACACTAAGTGGCAGCAACAACAACAAATTATTCACAATCTACTGCCAAAGTTCTTGAATAATCTTGCATCTTTTTCCCACTCTGCCAGCGCGGCAAGGTCAACTGCTGTTGCTGCTAACTTGTCAACATGTTGCGCAACTGTTGGCGACAATTGAGAACTTGTTGCACAACAACCGAAAAACAAAAACCAGGTCACACTGGCGTAGCTGAAAGATGACCCGACAATTATTTCGAACATCGTTTTTTTGGGTGTGTCTTGCAGTCAAACTATAATCTTGACATTAATGCGATTTGTAACGCCTTCGATTGTTGTTACTGTTGTTGTTGGTGCCTTGAACTTTAAGATCTCTTGGTATTTTGAATTAACACAATTGTTGTTTTACTTCTTTTATTTTTTTGTAGATTGCCACGAAACTGTGCGATCGAAGCGGGCCAAACGACCGCGTGCCCCCGAGCCCGTCAACTTTGAACCGGAACCACAACAAGATCTCGAGAATGAGGATAACGATGGCAGCCAAGAGAAGGATATACCCGAAATACCAGACAATTTTCTGAGTCCGTCAGTGCGTGAATATCTCGAGCTGGGCAAGTCCATACCGGGTAAGTCAATCACAGTCACAGTCAGTCGCACTCGACCTAAAACTGACCTGAAGAAAAAATACGTTATTTTTTAATTATTTCGCCGAATGGAATGGAAATTTGGCACAGAAGTTGCTCCGACGTAAATTCATTTATTAGCGCGGATTTGTTTATGTCAACAGAGAGTTTTTTATGCAGCATGCAGCACACGCATGTCGCATGCAACTGACAGCAGCAGGCGCAAAGAGGAGAGGGAAGTGGGGAGACAATTTTTTGTGTGCAGTTGCACTTTCTTTCGCGCAAAGCGACATGAAGTGAAATTGATTGGAAACAAAAACAGAGTTGTTTTCTTTTGTTTATTATTTCCCCCATCACTAATTGCAATAACCCGAAAACAACAACAAATATACTTGCAGGTCGGCCCGGCGTGGACTATCCCATACTCTCGGCCATACCCTATACGAACTTCTACTGCGACGAACAATCCTATCCGGGTTTCTTTGCCGACATGGAGACCAGATGCCAGGGTAAGTTTATGCCCCACTAAATTCAATTTCAAATTCGATTCACTTCATGTTCTCTATATAGGCTGGCACTATTGCGACATCGATGGACGCCAGGCCTCGTTCCTCTGCCCGAATGGCACACAATTCTCGCAAGCAGTTTTCGTCTGCGATTGGTGGTTCAATGTACGCTGCGATCTATCGCCGCGACTCTATGCAATCAATGCGCGACTGTATCAGCGTCCCAAGGTTAATCCGACGCGACCACATCGCATTATCACAAAGCAGCTGGTCGAGGATATATTCACCTGATCAGCACGAATGAGCGCGCCTACCCGAGCAACCTATCTCTCTATCCATAGACTTTATGTAGTTTGTCAAGCGACTATTAGTTGATACGTTTATATTTCAGCCATAGGCAAATGCTAGAGCTATGCAACTATCGATTAAACTATCGGAACAGAATAAAATAAAATAACATTTCTTATTCTTTGTGCTATCGAAGTTCGGTTGTATTTCTTTTTAAATTTGCAACAGTTTTAACGATAGTTTTGTTGCTCTAGCATACACATTCATTGTACAATAGAATAAGAATATTCTTATAGTCTCTTATCTGAGACAATTATTTTAAATACTTTTTCACCATTTCAAATTTGATCTGCATAATTATTATTCATTAATATAAATATCAATGTCTTCTAAGTTTCTTTTAAATGTTAAATTCTGTACATATAATTTTAGAGCAGAAATGTGTAATAAAAACAAAATAATATTCTTAAGACGGAACACTTGAAGTTTGTTTTTGAATTGGAAGACATAGAGAGACAATACTTTGTCAGTACTTTGTTTTAAAACATACTTTTTTTTTTTTTATTATTATTAAAAATATAAAATAAAAATATTATCAAGTTTTCATTCATTAGAATGAATAAAGAATGGTTTTCATGTGAGTATTCTATTCATTTTTTGGATGGTACAGCTGAAGTTCTGAAGCTTTAGGGTTCTGGTTATCTGCTCTGAATCTGATCACTGTATAGGTATGCGAGATTTAAGAGGAATAATTAGATTGAAAATGCAGATTTTTAACAAATTTTTCAATAAATGAAGTTCTTTCTACTTTACCTGAAACAAAGCAAGCATAAACAAATTCGTATATTCTTTACAGATATGATATTGTCTTAATGAAAAATCCCATAAGCTGCGCTACCTACTCAGTTTTTACCCCATCATCTATCTCCCCTTTATAACTGATATTTCTTGTTTCTTATTTACCCCAGCTATTGCCTATTTTTAGGCTTGAGTGTAATTCAACAAAAGCTGCGTAAAGCATTGCATACTTTTGGCCGAAACACGTGACCAAGTCACTGACGACTATAAATACGCTAAACGTGGCTAAAACAAAAGCAACGTGCAACAGAAGAGCAACAACAGCAACATTTGCAGCACACTCGGCAAGCGGCTCAATGGTCTAGGGGTATGATTCTCGCTTTGGGTGCGAGAGGTCCCGGGTTCAAATCCCGGTTGAGCCCGTCACGATTTATTTTGCCAAATCTTTTTTAAGACGAAGGGGAGCAGAGAGAAAAGCCAGTGTTGCCTGCTGTGCGTTTTACATAAATATTTCGGTTGAACGACAAACGGTTGGCGAGTTTATGGTAAAGTTAATTAAACAAACTAAGCGGACGATTGGCAACTGAAGATACCAAAGAAACAGGCGCATTTTCGGCGCGGTCTTGCCGTTTCGAGACGATAATGAATGGTCCCGGGCTATGGTTAAAATATATCCAATGCGACGGCGATTGACTGACCGATAAGTCATTGTGTATGTGCACGTATTAGTAATATCTGTGTGTGTGTGTGTGTGTTTGTGACTACAATTGAAAATTCGAACAATGAATGCTTGGCCGTCGGACTGTCTTTCAGTTTTTCACTTGACCAGCTGGCGACGAAAGTATTATAGAGCCGTGGACAGTCAGCAGATTATGATGTAAGAGTCGCACGTTGCCTCTCTGTTTATATATTTAATTTCACCTCTTTTATTTGTGAAAATTTACGATGTAGTTTGTTGTCAGCTTTACTTTTCGGCCTAAAAGAATAAAGACATCATATTTGGTAATCCCAACTAACCGAATTCACATCGAAAAAATACTTTCACTTGCGAATCAAATCAGAAACGAACAGCAAGGTAAATAAAACAACTCGAAGATACCCATTAGTCAAGCTAACTCGAGTCTAATTATGATAACTTCAAGTTCTGTTATTAATTGGTCACACGTAAAGTATTTACAGTGTAGACAACGTACCTAAGGATATTATTACAGGGTATTCTGACTGCAAAGCAGCAACTCCAGTCTCGAGTGGCAGCTAAGCTTGCACTCTTATCCTGTATTTGCTCAATTCACAGACAGCAGCTACGGCAAATGTTCGCAAATCTTGCTAAGATCAGTCTTAGAGATGAACCTCAGTGAAATGAAAAGCTATCGAAGTTGTCATGCAAATGTGAAATGCCTAAAAAGTCGCTGACTTATAATGCACTTAACAGATTAAAGTAATTAGTGAATAAAAGACAAGATTTTAATTGGAAAAACTTACAGAAGCTCACAGCAAATGTAGTTACAGTTAAGTATTTAATTTATCGATATATCTATCGTGCTTGCCACATCTGCTGCCATCTCTAATTGACTCTTTTGCCACCTGTGCTAGATTTCCAAGTTATGACGTTTGCTGCTCAGCTCGAGTGTTGTTTGTCGCTGCTTTTTGTACGAAAAGTGCCTCGAAACAATCTCCACAAAACGTTTCTCATGTTCTTGTCTCGTCGCACACACACACATGGCGTATGTGTAATGTAGTTCCAGGTTAATGACAACGACAAGACGCCAATCAATCTCAATGAATTTTACAAATCACCAACGGGTGCACTTCTTGCACTTGTATTGACCAAAGCGAATCAGTGTCAGAGCTGGTGTGTCTCAGGTGTGGCCTCCTCTGCACACCTCTCAATGACTTCTGGCCAATCGAAGAGTCTTTTAACGAGCAGCAAACAGCAGGTAGCACACAGCAAGACCATCGATCTGTGTGATCTGTTTGGCTTTTTCAATTTGCACTGTCTTCAGACAGCTGGTGAATGCCAATGCGCTGGCTGAAAGTGAACGCCAGCAGTGAAAGGATCCGCTCAAGGTGCGCCCACTAATGAGACAGGGCGGGGCGAGAGAGAGAGAGAGAGAGAGAGAGAGAGAGAGAGAGAGCGAGCGAGAAAAGCAGGAGTAGATACTGTACTATGTTAGCCAATTAGGCTGCATCTTCTAACATCTGAAGAATTTCCAACTCGTTCCCCACACCTGCCTCCCCCCGGGTCTGTGAAATCTGAGCACATTGCTGCAAGTCACGCAATTGAGTGTAAAATTTCATTTTCATTCATGAAAAATGTGTTAACGCGTTCGAGCGAGCGAGCGTGCACATTTTCACTTATGCATTTTCCCTTTTGCCAGGTGAGGCAACTTCGAATCGAATCCCAGTTGCAAGCAACGGCAATAGCAGCAAGTTGCCACGTTACGTGGGCAGAAGAAGGCGCTTCTCGCTCTACTCTGGCATTAGATGTAATACAAGCTGGCGCAAAAAGTCGGTTACTTGGTCAGCTGCAGGCAAAGCACCCACAAGACACATACACACACACACACACACACTGAGCATACACCCAGAGCACCATGCACAACCACAGGCATCTCGTCACGCAGCTGTCCATAATAAAAGTAACAGTTACATCATTATCATTAGCAAAGTTGTGGGTAGCATATCTTTTCCATTTGTTTGCATTATAACACAAGGAATGCAAATGAAGACATTCCTATATGGATAACTGGAGAAAGAGCTGGAACTATTTAAAATTAACTGGGAAGACTTACGGAAACAACCATAACGTGTATAATGTGTATATTTTATATATATCATATGTATCATGCTTTGACTTCTTTAATTAATTTATCCAATTTGAAATCAACATAAAATAGTCGCTTCAAAGACTAGCGCGAATGATCGTTTTGCGTGGGCGGTGGGCGTGGCACTAAAAATTTCATAACTTTTGTTTGCGTATAGTTTCTAGAAATATTCATGCCAAATTTTATGTCTCCTGCATTTCTAGTTGCTGATATTTCGACGCTTATACAGACAAATGGACAGACAGACGAGCATGTAAAGACTTTAGGAGCACTGCCACATCTTGTTTCGCCTGTTACATACACTTGTTCAAAGCGAATATATCTTTATCGTAATCTGTTATTGAAGGACCTCTGAAAACTGCAAAAAGGTCTAATAATCAGTTGGTATTTTGTGTTGAATATAACGTTTAACACCATATAAATTTGAGAAAATATAGTAATAATTCACTTACTAATTTGTTGAACTGGTTAAATCCCTAAATTATATGCCTAATCGATTTTATAGCCTAAAATTACTCACGTAGTGTGAATGCTGCATTGCGCTTAAAGCAAACCCGGTAATCATCAACAAACAAACACGTTTCTATTCAGAGCCAAGTACATACACGCACACAGACACATTAGGTGTGCGTGTGTGTCTGTGTGTTTAGACTCTAAAAACAAATCAAAATCCCCAAAAACTCTAACAACAGACACTCACACTGGGCAAGCATTACACGCATTGCCAAATTAAGTGTAAATAACACGTTTGGATAAACAAATAGATCATGTGAATGGAAAAACGGTGATGCCAGTCGAGAGTTGTCAGAGAGCGAGAGAGAGAATGAGAGGGAGTGAGTTATAGGATACGTGAGTAAAGTGCATTTGCATAATGACAATGCAATTTGAAATAAACGCAGGACACATGTCAACGAATAAATTAATTTACTCTCGAATTATTTATGCAGCAAACAGACAATGGACGACGCACGGGCAGAATGGACTAGGACTAGGCCAGGCCGGGCCTGGGCAGTCCACGATGACAGTCCTGGCCAGGTCAGTCGACTGCTGGCTGACTGTCCTGCGTGATTGCCGTATGATATTTTTAATGGACTTGGGACCTGGTTGGTTGGTTGCCACACTGGACGTGCCTAATGAAGCAACTGTTCCAGGCAAGGAGGGGAGGGCCTGTCACACCTGAGCGAACGTGTCTCTGCTGTGATGGCCATTGCCGCAACGACGACACTTGCATTAATTGCATAGCTCAATTCGCTCTAATGCCGAGGCCCAGAACTTAAATAACTCGACCATTAAATTTCCGCCTTACCCTGTCGACACCTCACCCACTCTGTGGCCTTCTGTCTAGTCATATTTCAATTATACAAAAAAAAAAAAAAAAACGAATGCAGTGTGGCAGCGGAAGGTAGGAAGTGAGCGGGGGCAGGGGAAATCCGACTCAAACGAAACGCAACCGAACTCAAAGGCGTGCAATTTTCAAATGCCAATTGATTTTGCAGCATACGATTGACCGCCTGCAACTCACCATAGTAGTACTGTCCTCCCCTACCCCTCCTCACTCCTTTCCCGCACCCCCTCCTCGAACAGAAATACATTTCCGACGGCATTGCCGGCGACTTGTTAGTTGCAGTGTTTTTGTGCGGGCAGGCAAACAAATGCGGCAATTGATATAACACAACCAGCAAGAACGCAAAGTGTGCAACGACACGACTAAGTAATACTCTGCAAATTACTAAGAAAAGGTTGACAGAACATCTTAAAGTCTTATCATTATTCTATAAATATATGTTTATCCAATAAGTTATAATAGTATCAACCTGAATTAACTTTGAATTCCTTATTCACAAATACTGCACTTATACCATAGCAAATTCCTATAAAAAAGTAATAAAAACTCTCAGCAGTATTCTTAAATATAGGTTTCTCTATATGCTTAGGTTTCTAGTATTTACATATCAAATTTCACAAACCTAGCTCAAGTAGTAAGCAAGAACATATGCCATCCGACATTCTGAAGAGTATCTTGCAACACTATCAAAGCAAAAGTCAACCGTAGTCTCTGTCCGGATGACTGTGGCAGCCTCAGTGACGACGCCCAGTTGCATTCAGTGCTGGCTCCCCCTTTTGCTGTTTGTGAGGCGCGTGATTTTGCAACTTGTGAGCTGGATTTGCCTTGCACTATTTGTCCCGGGCAGGCGACCGCGGTACCCGCAACATTTTGCTAGCGGCCACCGCAGTGGGGGCAGCTACAATGTTGACAACACTCTGCATCTGCAATCTCGCGTCCTTTTTTTTTGATACCCTGTACACAAGTGATAGTAACTTGCAAAAAGGGGCGTATTATTTGAAGAGGGAAAAGGAATTTATGACTCTATAAACATCAGAATCTATCGTACTTTATATGCATTCATTTATTTATAAAAGTGCTTTGATCTTGACATCCAAAAAAGTTCCACTTCTGAAATTTGGTATGTAAGTACCATGAAGGTATTTATAAATAAATTCCATACTTGAGTACACTGCAGACAGTTCTCCGTACTGTACATAGGAATCAGCTTTGCTATAATTTTAATATTTAATATTTAAACTAAGATTTAAAGCTCATCTTGGTGTATATTGTTCAATCTTATTGAATATCGAATTCATCTTAAACAGATATCTGAAACTTTCATCAACTTTCTTGAACCACAAAATTCTTCCTTCTTGTAGGATATCTACCTAGTCAAGCACACTCTTTCTCAGCTTTTCTTTGCTTGCTCCTTTTTGAGCTCCACGTCGGTTGTCCACAATTCAAAACCATTTAAGCGCTTTGCCTAGGTCGGTGGGTTCTTGCCGTCAAATGTATTTTCTGTGCTCCCTTTTCATGGGATATTTTTTTCTTTCACTTTTTATGGGTTATTTTGACGCCACGGGCGCTTTGCGTTTGCCTCTTTTGCGGCCAGCAGAGAGGGAGAGAGAGTAAGAGAGAGCATGTCATATTTCCTTGCCTGGGTATTATAATTGAAAATCCCCACAAAGGTGTCGTCTGTGCTTTGTGACTAAATTGAATTTAGTAATCGGTTTTTTAGATTCTCAAACGAACTGAACAACTAAAGGCACAAACTAACGGCAATTATTGCTTTATTGGAAAAAGGATCACTTACGTAACGAACGGCATAGCAAAGGAGAAAGAAAAAAGTATCCCTCCCCACATTTAACAGGTGCTTTCCACTTTAAAAAGGTAATAAAAGTGGAAAATTGCAAAACAATTGAAACAGCATAAAAACAGAGAGAAAAAAATTTACGACCTCATCGTGATAATCACGCGATCCCAAGTTACCACTAACATCGCGTCGTGCCTCACTTTTAATTGTGTTTTTATACTTTGCCCCTGCCTTTTTTTTACTTCTTTACAATGGGAAAACGCATCGTTTCAACTACATTTTATTCATGCAATTCAACTGAAATTGAACTTGAAACGCAGCAAATTGAAAGTATGTAAATGTTGGGAAATTAACGACATTCATTAATCGTCATCATCATCATCGCCCGAAGACAATAAAATTCCAGGTCATTGAATACGTAAATATTTAATCTTGCAACTTATCTGTCAGTTCAACTTATAGAAAGTGCTTTCAAATTGCGTGCAACATGACCGAAAATCTCCTGCGGAAAAACCAGTTAACTTCTGTTAATCAACTCTCTTTTTAGAGAGTCTGTAAATAAATGATGAGGTGCTTGCTATTTTCAAGGATTGTACTATGTAGTTAGTTAATTCATCTATGGGATATATGGACATACACTCCTAATGGAAGAACTAATACAACTGTATCACTAACAAGGCCCATGGAGATCTGAGTTAACCACAAGATACAACAAAAACCAAAGAGCACAACTGCAGTTGCTTGATTAACGCAACCGCAATACCGATAAGACGACAACTGAAATTGATTTATGTATGTAAATATACATACACACACAGCTACACATACACATTCACATAAAATAATAATACCCACTCGTTTGAATATAAAAGTAAATTTTTATTGATTTATTTGTGTTATGCGCTGATTGTGTTTTGTGTCGGATTTTCGTGAAATGTGCCTGGGGAAACAACAATATAATACAACGTATGGGACTAAATTTGTATGTGGAGCATAAAGAGAGAGGTAGAGAAAGATTAAAAGGGAGTGAAGGAGTGGGGAAAATATATATTAAATATTTTCGCTTGTTAAAACAGCACAAATTGTAATTATTAATTATATGAGTTTTTATATGACACTCTAATATATCAGGTTTTTAGAATATAAAGAACAATTTGAAACAATTGTTTCGGCTTTTAAATCTTGTTGTGTTAAATAGATCAAAATGAATGCAATTCATACTTGAACTTGCAGCATTTGAAAGTTCACCTCCGAATCCTAAACAACTCTATATGATTAACCTATATTCGAGTTACCAGATTTCGTAGAATAAGCCCTTGACTGCTGTGCACTGCCGGGTGTCATAGAAAATCAATCAGTTTGAGCGCGAAACTCGGCCTGGTAATTGTTTCGTTAATGCCTTCATTACAAGCCTCAACAGCAGACAAGACTGAAGAAACGATAGCAAAGCAACAACAAAAACAACAACAGAGAAACGGTAGTAAAAACAAAACAAAACAAAGACCTGACCTAGGGCAATGCAAAGGCAGACACACACACACACACACAGACAAAAAAGAGAAGAGGAGTGAGGTGAGGGAGAGACAATCATAAGTCAGCGTCAACCGATCGCAGCACGCGTTTTCTGCACGAACAATCACGAAGAGAGGGAGAGCGAGAGTGGGTGCACGAGCGTCAATGGAGTTGCCTAAGGCGCTGCCTCTCTCTCAATCTTATGCTCTCTCTCTCCAGAGCTTACGCTCACACAGTGTCGGCAAGAGAGCGAGCAAGCAGTGCATATTCCTGCACTGCTTTCCACAAGCTGCAGCCGTTTAAATAAACAAACCGACGGCGTCGCCGCTTCAGTTTCAATTGGAACGGTTCGTGTTGCGCATGCGCCGTCGTTAACGCTAGCGATAACTGTAAAATCGGTACTGAGATCGCTTATCAAGATTATTAATCTGTTAACTATATGTTTACTATATAAATAGAGAAGCGTCACAAATTCTTAACTATTAATCAAAAATCACTCAAAATATTTTGTGAAAATGTGAAAGTTATTCGAGAAAAAATTCTTATTAAAATTAGTTTATTGTGTGTGCAACAAAAAAAAAGTGAAATGATGTCGGAACTTTGTCGGCAACACAACGAACCCTAATCAACAATACGAAGCGACCCTTTTCGAGGCCATAAAAGTTGACAAATTTATGCACTAATTTGCTTTTATCCAAAGACAGTAGAGCCATAGAAGAGGCTCCTAAGTTGACAGTTTTGAGGTGTCAATAGTTCTCATAAATGCGAAATGCGAAATGAGATATAACTTTTGTTAATAAGCGTGTTAATAGAGGCTTTACTTTTGTCATAACTCAAGCGATTAGTTTCAACATAGTTTTTGACTATTTTTTCTTCAGATTTCTGATGAAGATTTCACCGTCGAAAACTTCTAGTAGACTTTCATTTTCGAAACATTTTTGTTTGTTTTTGTTTTATTTTTTTCATCTTTCGATTGCACTCCGAGACAATCGAGCGAGATACAACACGAAGTTTACATTTAACACTCCCCGAAGATACGATCATCAAACCCCACGCTCCCATAGAAATATTGACGTTCTCTTTTATGTTGAGAGATAATTTATGTAGAGGCGGCGGCACCTTCGAGTTAGAATATCGGAAAGAAGTTGAAGTTTTGTCTGCGCATTTTGTTGTTTTGCTTTCTATGCAAATAAAGTGCATAAATTTGTTGGCTTGTTGGATATCCATTCATTGATTCATCACACAGCTCTATGATGATGCTATAGACTGGGAAAGAGAGAGAGATAGCAAATTGATTTAGAGCACATTACGCACAGAGGAAGGAGAATTGTACCCACAAAAACAACAACAATAGCATCGAATACCGATTAGAAAATGCACAGCCAGAGCTGCTGCTGGCTATTGCCATTGGCATTTGGTAAGTACAAATCAAATCGAAGCAAATCAACCGAATTACCCGTTTCGAACCGTTATACTCGAACGAGAGACTCGATAAACTCGTTTTCCTCGCCGTGATGCTGATGCTGCTGCTCAACCAGAGCAAGGTCGCGTCGCTTGCATGTTGCATGTTGGCGACTTTTGGCTGCAAATTATGCAACCTCCCCCAGGGTAGACAAACAGAGACGTAGAGAAAGAGAGAGAGAGAGACTCCTGTGCACGGCATCATCTGTTTTTCCTCCCCCATCTCCAATTAGTATTGTTTAAATACCTTTCTTCGCCAAAATGACAAAAATCCCAAATACGTGCGTTTATCGCCGGCTGAATAATGCGCTCCATTCTCCATGTCTCTCTCTTTCTCTCTCTCTTGCCCTGTCTCCCAGTCAGTTTGCCCGTTGGGTACATCAGTTGTGGCGACTTAGCTGCAGCTGTCGTTGCTGCCACTGCAGCAGTTTGTGGCCCCAACAAAATTATCATCATATTATCATTGACAGGCAACGTTCGCGAATTACAACGTCGTCTAACTCAACAGGATGTTGACCTGTCTGTCTGTCAGTCTGTCGCTTGGTTTATCCCCCGTCTATATCTCTGTTGTTGTCTCCTCACTGTGGGTACGGTAGCTGGCAATACGTGCTCCATTTGGTTTGCACGGCATTTGCAGCTGCGGAATTTTGCGTTAATTTATGCAGTTCATCAGCAAGCGAAATATGATGCGTGGGAGTTGGCAAGGAGGATGCATAATCTACACGTGATTACAGATGTAATCCAGACAAAGGTGAAACTGGGAAAAGCATAGCATAGAACTTGTTGCCTCGTTGGCTGTTCAAATCCAAGTCAAAGATAAGAGAAGTAAGGAATAAAGGGTTTTAGAAGCTTGAAGCCCTATAAACTTTAATCTCCACAAGTTCAAGTGTCTCTACTTTTAACATATGATCTTGAGCTTTTTTCAGTCCGATCTTCACATAAGTTTATCTTCTACCACTTTGATCTTCACTCTAGTACATCATAAGTTGATCTTAATCTAATGTGATATTTTCAAAAGTTCATTATATGTTAATCATTTGCCAGAGTGATCTTTACTTTCGTTCATTAGAAGTTGATCTTAATTCATTTCGATCTTGACAATTGTTAGTACATCGTAAGTTGATCTTCATTATAGTTGATCGTCACAGTATCTCATTTTACGTTTATCATCAGTAAGTTCGATCGTCACATTTCTAGATCATTAATCTGTCACTTTGAGCTTCCCAGAAGTACATCATAAGTTGATCTTCATTTATTCAGATTTTCACAGAAGTTATTCATATGCTTATCACCTGCCATTGATCTTGCCTTAAGTTCATCATAAGTTGATCTTCATTCAACTCGTTCTTTACAGTAGTTCATTTCAAGTTTATCAAGTTTGATCTTCAGTTTGGTTCTTCAAAAGTTGATCTTTCATTTTGATCTTCACAGCACTTCATCATATCTTCTACCTCTTTGATCTTCACAATTGCTCATCAGAAATGTATCTTCTTACATTTGAACCTCCTCTAGACGCATCCCACACAAGTTTTCACGTCTAGAAAGGCGGCTCACAAATCACTTAACTGCTTTGCGCTTTGAATTTGCGTGTGATTAATCTTCACAATGATCTCAAGCTGAGCATTAATGGTATTTAACTTCTTCGGCGCAATGTGCCGTAATTACACGCACTTACAATTACATTTACATATGCGTACGTTCACTTTTCAAGTGCAGTCTGTTGTGTGAGGCCGACAAGTGAATGATATGTTTATCTTAAGTCAGATTACTCAAACTGATTTTAAGCGGATGCGTAAAGAGAGCTCAACTACCAATTTACAAAACTTTTTCGGGGCAGTTTTTTTTTTTTTTTTTGCTTCTGTCTGTCTGCTGCGAGTGACTTGGCGAAAAGCCATCCCAAACCACTTTCCAAAACTATCTATTATACTAATAACTTCCGCCAAAAAAGAAATATACAAACTAATTCAGTTTAATCGACTGGAAGTTACTTAGTGAGTTTTTATAAGGCAGTCCAAGTGGAATATGAGATAATTTGGTGTATGATTTGCTTGATATTTGGGTTATCGGATTGAGTTAAAGAAGAATCTAGAATTAAAGTATTACAGATAGAGTACCTTGTGGAATTTCTGTAGAAATATACAATTAAATAACTTTGGTAGAGTCTTGGCTACTTTCCTCATCGTGTAAGTTCATTATACCCTCCCTTTCACACTGCAGAACAGGGTATATTTAACGCAAGCCAAGTTCACGTTCACTAATTACCCGAAACTGTGCAAATTTGTGAAGATTTTTTTGCACACTTTACAACATAATTTTAGTTTGTCAACACTTTCATGTTGCTGGCCGCACTGAAAAATGTAACAAGTCATCGCAGACTTCAAGCCATGCTTAAATTATGGTCAAATGCGGCCTCCTCCACCCAAGTTACTGCCAACAACAACGCCCACCTGGGGCAGGCGGACTGGAAAAATGCTGTAACTGTGCTTGGACAGTACCGAGTGGGCGCCAAAGAGGTTGAAACAAGATTTTTCACTTGCTTCGCGTCGAGTGAAAAGAAAAAGTAAAATGTTTGCCGAAAAGAAAGAAAACACAACAAGAAGAAAAACAGGCGGCAGTTAACGGAACCCACTGTGAGTGTGTGTGCGAGTGTGTGTGTGTGTTGGCTTACCGTGTGTCAATGACTTTGAAATGATTTCGAGTTTCTCATTTCGGTTTGGAGATTTTGAATATCTTTCATTTCTCGCACTTCTCTCTCTCGATGCTGATGCGATGCGGGTCAGTACGTGAATTTGATTTGAGCAATTGGATAATTGAAATATGCACAGTGAGTGCAGACAATTGACACGTACATTTGCTACACTTTCGATGCCACTTACAAGTCGTTGCACGATGAATGCAAAATGAAATGAATGAAATCCACGCAGGTTAATCGTCGTACGACGGATATGACCAGCAGCAAATAGCTCACTTGTAATCCACTTAGCGGCACCTCTTGTTACCTCAACTCTGTTGCATAATGTTTTAATTCCCCTCATATTGCCAGGCTGACGACTGAGGCCAGTCAAGTTCAATGCTGAAGCTTTTCCGAAACGCATTTCCCACTTCCCGACCAGTTAAAGCGTATTTAAATGTTAAATATAAAATACATCATGCATAATGCGACGTTGCAACTGCACAGCAAGCAATTTCGCACTTTTTGGCCAAGCCAACCGGTTGGTGGTAACATACGTACACAGATAGATTGCCTGCCAGCCTGCCTGCTTGGTTGACCACTTTTTCTACAATCCTGCAGGCGAAATTTCACAACGATTGCAGCAACAGTTTTACTCTCCTTTGAATTGGCTTTTCATTTGCATTTGCATTTCCATTACCATTTCGAATTCGAATTCGATTGGGGATTCGGGTTCAGTTTCGGCTACGTTTCACTTCACTTTGATTGTTTTGTAGCCACGGGGGGAATTTACACAATTTCTTCGCGAAACAGTTAATAACTTGGCACCACAAATCGAGAGAGCTCTGTCTGGTCAAGTGCTTTACTTACTTCGCCACCACGCGGAAGACATTTCGATGCGGGTTATATGCAAATTTCTGTTATTTTTTTCTGGCTATAAACTCGTTTTGCACGTCCTCAATAGTAGCCAAATCGTAACTCTAAACAGAAGGCGAACGTTATTTTTGGCTAAAACATTATGTGGAATCTGAACTCTGTCTAACGAGTCATCTTTATTAATGTGTCAATTGATTTGGTCATTAAAAATGTGTCATTAACTAAAACGCAAAAACATGAAAGCCACAACAGCCAAATCTGTGGGGTGCCTAGAGGCGAAGACTCTGTTCTACGCTGAAAACAATGCCAGAAAGTTTTTTGACCATGATTAAGTTGAGTCACGACATAAAGAAACAAATGGAAGAAATTAAAGTTATACTGTAAATTAGCTTAAATCTGATTTTCAAATGTATTGTGTCCATTTTTGACTTCCGAATCGATTGAAAATCGAATCGAATTTAATTATGTATATGAACTAAATGAAACTTAACTCGAAATGCATTTGCCAAATTCTTTGTCGAATTACTATACAAATTAATGAGAATCTAGCGAAATATAAACAATATAGTAATGCAATATAATGCTAATAAAATATATATATATATAGACAGCTATAGAAAATTAAAAGACTCAATATTGGCAAATAAAAAAATAATAAATTTAAGAAGGCTGCGATTTTGGTTAAAACAAGTGACAATAAAATTTTATTCTACTTTTGATGCATTTTATTGCCATCGAATTGGGAGAAACCGATTCTTAAATCACTTTCAACAACAAGAGATTAATTTACCAAGCGTTGCCATATTTTAATGCTAAGAATGCGCAAAAATTGTTGTCTGTCGAAAGAAGCCAAAAAGAAAAGAAAGAGATGATGAAGAAGAAGGAGAGAAACGAAGAAATAAAGTCATTTGTTGCGGCGCATAATTAACAAAAATGTGTCATAATCATAATTAAAGAAGACACCAAAAGGCAATTACATAAAAACAAAAGAGCCGAGGGAAAATTCCCTCACACACACTCACACAAGACTTTTCCTTTCAATCAAAAATGAAACGAGTAGGAAAATGTAGAAAATGAAAAACGAAAGCTAAGCCCAGCGAACCGAGTCGCAAATACCCTACATTATCAGAAAGTGCGCGCAATGAGGAACTAACATAAGTGACATCAAGTATACTCTATAGAGTGTAGGCATAATTTAAGCTTAAGAATATGTAAGATAAATGTAAATTAAACCAGTTCAGTGAACTGGTTTCGCAACAGGTTCAAATAGTGAAAGCCGCGAACTGCAAGAAGCAATGTCAAATTCAAAGACCCCAACAAGTTGAACCACTGAGAACCCCCTCAGATATACAATATTTCTTATAAGTGTGCTAAGTTATTCCTTCCTATTCTTCCGACCAACTCACGCATATTTATGCATAACTCGGCATTCATGAAATCACTTCCAATTAGGCGGCGCGATCATTAAGAATATGCGCATATATATACTACGTCACATGCATAATGATATGAGGGTATCTCACGTACTCGCAGTAGTATTTCATGCGCTGCTAAACAAGCCAACTTTGCCGTTATTTCAGCAGCAACTGGGCCAACAACAATTGCATGAGCACAGACCGTTCCGTCTGCCTCTACCTGGGTCTGGGCCCGGGTCTGGGACCGTCGTCGTCGTCACGGCGAGGTGTGTGAATATTTCTTACGGTGATTACACGCATTTTTGGCAATAACAAACAACATTGGCGCCGTTGGCCAAATACAGTCAAAAAATGTCAACACATGATACAATTTTTATATGGTTTTTTTTTTTAGCTGCAATACCCTGTATACTTTTTAATGTGGGTATATGCCAGTCGGGAACTGCTTAAATGAAAAGTGCCGCTAGAGACAGAGGAGAGGAGGTTTCAGATTTAACAAGAGTTTCATATGATTATTATCGATCCCTAATTATACAGTTAGTTCTTTATCATCATTTTGACGAATTCGATATGTTATCAAGACAGGGGATAACAAAAACAATGATTTACTTGGTTGAGAAGGTTTAGAATTTCTTCAAAATCCTTAGATTTACTATGATTGAAAACATAAAACTAAAACTATGATTAAAACATCTTAAAGATTAACTGTGATATCTGCACCATTTCATTGTAATCCCAGAATAACTCGCAGTCGTTGCAACCATTTCTTTTGGTTTTGTTTTGGTTACCTCTTCACTTTTTTGTTGTGTTAACTTGTGCATTATTATTGAAAAGTGCTGAGAGTCGCTTAGTTAAGTGGGCACACACACACACACACACACACACATACTCACACACACTGACAGACACAATGTGTAATGCTAACCCAGACAAAACGCTGCATTTGGCAAGACACATTCCATTGTTGTCGTTGTTTAACTTACAATAGTTGTTGTTATTATTGTTGCGGCTTTTACTGAGCCTAGAGCGGTGCGCTTTCATATTGCAATTGGCTCGTGCGTAACCAGATGTAAGTTGAAAATGGCCAGCAGGGGGGGGGTAAACAGCAGATACTCTAGCTAAAATGAAGACGAGTTTTCAGCATGGTATTTGTTGAGAAAATTACAGTTCCCTCGGCTAACTTCACTTAGAAGTGTTTTAATTTACGATCTAATTATGTAGAAAATGAAGATATAAGTGTTCACACATACATACAAACTATAGTATACTTGTATTCAGTATATATCGAGGGAAAGTTGAACTGCCGCCAAGTTGGTGGATCAAGCCAATTGGGAAAGCGCCATCAGGCGGTCAGGCGGCGTGGCATAATTATGGATGCGACAGGTTGTTGAACGTTCGCCAAATGACAGTACGAAGGAGGCGGGGGGAGCGTTGAGGGGTGCTATATCAATTGTGGATTGCGCACAAAGGCATAGCTGCAATTGAAAATGCTCATTCAATGCATTGATGATAATCACATCATCGTTTGATTATATTGCCATAGTTATAATTTGATTGCATTCATTGATCGAGACAAACTTGAGTTTGAAGAAAATTTTAATTTCTTTAGGATAAGGAAACGAGTTGTTTAAAAGTAATTATGGTAATTATGATAAGGCTTTTAAATAATCCCGTTAAGTTGAACATTTATAAGCATCAAACTTGTCCGCTCTTGCCTTTTGTTGACTTTCCAAGCCTGACAAGAACTTGAAATTCTACTTTTTCTATCAAACAGATTATTTTCAAATTTGACTGCGAAATTTCAATAGAGTTCTGTTGAAAAGAGTTCTTGTTCTTTTGGTGAATTCCCTGTGATTTTTCTGGAATGGAATTCTTGAAGTTGTTTGATACATTTTATTTGTATTTATCACATTTGAAGCTTTTGTTTTATTGTGGGAACATGTTATTATTGTCATTTCACTTTTGTAAACCAACAAAGTCTTACGCAAAAACTCAAAATTAGCGATAAGCATTTATCTTATTCACTAATTATCGATTCGGTTGCATAAACTAATTCATAGTTTATCGTTGTCAAGGTTGATTTACAGCCAAAGTTTCCTGTGAGTGTGTGTGTGTGTGTGTGTCTCTGCAAAAGTTTGCTTTTCCATCGATATCGAAAATTTATGCTGATATTTATTTGTTTTTAAAAGGTTTGCGGCTACAACTTACGCCATGACTGAGAGAGCCCAGAGGTTAACGGTTTAGTGAACTAAACATGGCTGCAGGGGGAAGGGGGGGACCGACTGCAGTTGTAAACTTATTTACATAATTTAAAGCTACAATAAAGATAAGTAAACTAGCTAAATGCCTGTGTGTGACTGCGACTGAAGGTCACATAGTCGAGAAATAATTATAGCATGCATAATTGTATACCCTATATACCATATCTACACTGCTGCGATTAAGTAATTCCACATTGATTCTTAATCGAAAGTCGACAATCACGTTTGGGGCTGCCAACTTGCTAACAAGATTCTTAACACCTAAGCAAGCTAATGCCGCACTCCCCCTGCCCTCTCTCCAGCTATCTCCGACTGCCAAAAAGTTGGGCAATTAATTAGCTCGTTTAGACACGACGCGGCTTAGCTTTTTGGCTTGAACCCACAAACCACAATCTGCAGCCAATGATCGCGAACAAACAATTAACCGCCGCTTCGACCAATCTCCCGATTAAGTTTGAGCGCGACTATAAATTAGGGGCGGTTTTTTTTTTTTTTTGCTGGCGTAGGCGAACGCCTGCCACAAGCCAAAGTTGGGAAATAAATTCGAAGCTAAAAGTGCCTTTTAAATGTAACTGTATAATTAATTAAAATGCTGCACGTAATTTCTGCGCCAGACTGTGCGCATTTTCCAAATTGTCAACGTTTAACTATTGGTATTTTTCTTGACATTTTTCTTAAGATTTTTTCATTGTGTTTTCGTGTTCATAACAAGAAAAATTCTTCTCACAGGGTCGGGGTTTGTAGAAGGCCTATGGTCAGTTGCAGGCGTGTATAGAGGATGGGACCTTGTTGAGCTTGCAATTAAAGTATAGAGTGGGAACAACTGCCTCCCCTCATGTAATTTACCACACGCACTCGTACAACCTGTTGTTGTATTTGTTAAGTGACCCAGTCTCATTCATAGTTTATAATTCATAATTAAATGCATCCATGAGGTACGCTAAGTACGCGCAACTTCCAAGTTTAGGCAACTTTACCGTAATTGTTTCCTGTCACAGCCTTCACTAATTACTGCTTGACCACAACGGGGGAGGGAAGCGTGCGAAGTCAATGTCAGCATGATTAAACTAAACTTTGTGATTTGTTTGTTGAGCAGTTGTGGGAGGTGTTTGTGATGGAATATATATTATATGTAGCCGTTAAAAGACGGATGAGATCTTAAGAAAATTATTGAAATAGGTTATCATTGACAAATTGGTCACAAAACTTTTCTTAAACTTATTTTAATGTCAGCTTCTTATCGATTCGGAAGAGCAAAAAAATTTAAAAAGATAATATAAAAGACTAATACAAATAAATTTACTCCTTCGACATTTTTAGCGGAGTTATGAAAGTTGATTATCTAAGGATCATGAGATCTTTAAATAGTTATAAATATAAAAAGTATTTTTAGTCAATACGAAATTAGTAATTCAAACAAAGAATTCGACAATCTATGCTGAACAGGAAAATATATACCATGCCAAAAATTGAGCTAACATTGACTTAATTTGGTTAATCATCTTGAAGTTTTCTTTCGAAATTTCAGCGTACTTCCGCCTTCAGGCATAAATCAATTGTTACGAAAAAAAACAAACCCGGTGAATAAACAAAAGTAAAAGTAAATTAGGTTAATTAGAGGAATATAACATGGAAAAAGAAGACGAAAGAAATAGTTTTTACCTGCCCGAGTTATTTCGATTTCATTCATCTTCGGTAATCTTTCCCTTTTCCGTTTAAAGTCATAACAAATATTTGAGTTAGGTTTTGTTTCGGATCGTTGAGCACGTTTTGATTAACAAATTTCGTGCGATAGATTAAGACATTTGCAATGCCTGCAAAGCTGTTATTAGTTATGGATATCATTAAGCCGAACCCCGAGTTAACAAAGAAAGAGAAACGTGACTGCTTCCAACTAATTAACAAGCTGTTCTGTTACATATTAAGCCCAAAACGAGCCGAGAGTGGCAATTCTTGTCGATTAATTCTGAACTTTTGTCGACAGGCAGACAGAGTGAAAAACCAGCGGATTAATTGCCATTTAGTGATCAAAAGGTAGCTAGAAACGACCTCGCCTCGGGTTCATGACGGATCTAGACAATGGACTTAGTTGGTATTAACCTCAGCAAATGACCCTAACAATTTCCGCCTTCAATTAATTCACGTCCCAGAGAGCGCAACTAGTTGCAAATCATAAGCAAGCGAATGCGAAAGACAGACGAAGGGTAAGGGGCAGGGCAAGGGGTAAGGGGTAGTAAGACTACTCAAAAGTGCAGATGAAAATCTACAGCCGATCAGGCAAACTTGGTCAATACTCGATTCGACCTTGTGCATTCGATTCGATTCGATTCGCGCCAACTGAACAACTGAATCTAGACGATCTCTTGAAAATCGATCGATTTCGATTTCAGCGGCACCTCAAATCGATCAGAGTCGCAATAAAAGCGTAATTTTTCAACCCGCCGCTGTCTAATTTATGCAATGTTTTTCCCATTGCCTTTTGTTGTTATTTTTCCTTCTTGATTCGGCTGCCTTTGTAAGTAAATTATATTTAAATTTGTAAATTTGTTGTTGTTTTTAGGCATCGATTGTGTCGATAAAAATCACATTTGTTGCTCTCTTACTATGCCAAATAAATAAATTACATTTAATTTGCGTAATCAGTTTTCAATGGCATTCGAGGGACGGTTTTGTATAGGGATAATTTAGATTATGCAATTATGCATAGAATATAATCAAAATGTGCTGGTAGTTGTTGCTGTTGTTGTTGGAGCCGTAGATAAATCGCATTTGCAGTGGGGCCACACAAATCGTGCACACAATCCCATTGCTCATACGACCCGTCGGCTGTCCACGCTGGTAGGCAGGGGTCAAGCGCTTATGGCCTGTGCCGCTCTACAAAAAAGGAATGGCAGACAAATTAAAAAACGCTACCATTGCAACGGCAACTGCAATAGACTGCGGCATGACACACACTGCACACTGCAGCTCCAGTCTCCCCTTATGAGGTTGAGGAAATCATTTTGTTAACACAATACTTAGGAAGCATTTAGTATGTAAATATTTACAAATCTCTGCCCCATGCCCAGTTGGCCGTGAAATGCAATCGCATAATCAGATGCAGCACGGCTCTGATGCCCGGAAAAAATGTAAATTCACCTTCCTTCTCCCTTAATCTTTTTCCACTCTGTCTCTCTGACCGCCGCGGGCAGAAAGTGTAACAACAAGGGCCAAGAGTCAATGCACGCAAAGTTGCATATCATTTACATGAAATTAGCGGGATAGTGATAAACGGGGTAAACAACAGCAACAGCAAGTCGCAGCACAGTGCAGAAATGCCATAAAGAAGGCATCGAATAGAAGGTATATAATATAATACAATAGAATACAGTCTGAAGAAGAGTAAATGAATCGAATAGATAGTCAAGACCTCAAACCATTCGATCATTGATTAAATATCAGAAATGTGCTGCCTGCAAAGTTTTACCTTGGCTTTTTTTCAGCTAAATACTCAGCTAATATGGCGAAAAATACCTCATTAAAATGCGACTCAATTTAAACACCCTCAATTTATTAATCGCTTATAAAAATGCAAATATTTCTTATCTCTGAATCCACATCGATGTCGCAAACACAGCGAGCATTCCATTTACTTTGTAGGGTATTAGAAGTCAACTAACAGCAGGAGGTCCCGATTGGGCGACTGTCAGTTCGTTCACTTTACCACGAGACACAATTCTAGAGACACAACAAGTTGATACAACGTGCGCCCCTGTGTGCTTGGGGATTGTGACTCTTGATGAACGCAGTTTGATTGGCCTGACTGCGTCTCGTTTAATGGGCGGCAGTTTGGCAGTTTGCTGGCGATTGCCTCCAAAATGCTTGCCAGGCCTAACGCGGACCACATTGCGACATTTGCAAACGAAACTAAACGATATACGGCACGAACCGAAAAAAAAAAAAAAATACCCCAAACCATTCACTTTTCTGGCCAAGAGGAAAACGTGGAAATCAGCAACTCCAACAATTTTTGTTTGATGTTTTCTGCTTTTAACCATTACTTAAATAAATTTGTTATAACAACGAACTGACTTGACTTTCCAAGTGCAACTGCAACTGACTCTTGCCATAAATATCTATGTATGGTGTGTATAAGTCATACTGCACCTGTTCCATTCAGTTATATATTGTTTTCATCTTGATTTATGCTTTGCGAGCAAGGTCAAGCGAGCAAAACAATCGATCTAAGAAGTATGAGAGCAAGTTGAGTTTGTGGAAAAAAAAGATCTATTGATTCTTTTTGCAAATCGAAGCGGATGTTAGATCTTAAGTTTATGGAAAATATTTCCATTTTAATTGTAGTTTCAATTTAGTTTGCTTGATGTGAGAAAATGCCCCAAGACAACTAGCAGGTTCTTATTAAGCAGGTTTGATGTAGAAATCTTGTTTACAATATCTTATCTAATAACAAACTTCGGCCAATAGTTTGTATGACTGCTATACGATATATCAGTCCGATCTAGCTCGTTCCCACTTATTTACAGTGTGTAGCAATAAGAAGCATGTGTGCCAAATTTCATTAAGATAGCTTCAAAACTGAGAGACTAGTTTGCGTTGCAACACATGGACACACGAATATACGGACACGCGGACAGAGCTAGTTCGATTCCTCTGTTGATTCAGAATATATGCACTTTATAAGGTCGGAGAGGTCTCCTAAGGTGCGTTACAAACTCCTGGACAAAATGAATATACGTTCGGCAAGGGTATAAAAATAACTTCAAAGAAAGTATAGATATCGAAGATATCGCCTGTAAGTATGCAATTGACAATGTAGCGGGTATATAACAGTCGAGCACACTGGACTGTAGCTTTCCTATAATATCATGTACAGCATCTAATTATAATGACTTTTTAAGGGACTACTTTCGCTCTGCCTCTCACTTTCTGCCACTCCCTCGCCACTTTCACAGCACACATAGCCTGCAGATCGCTTATTAACTTGAATGCAAAGACCTTTAAGTGGTAAAACTCCATATAATCCCAGTCCGCCTGTCTATATTTGCATTTCATGCTGCAACTTATGCAAATTGTGCCTTATAATGCCGACAACTGACCCCCGACTGACTTGCTTTAAACTAATCTACCTGATTTGTCTCGATTGCAATTTTTTCGCACTTTATGTGTGCAGTTAGCTAATATTTTCGTTTGCCGACTCTGCAATTTGCCACAAGTCAAAGCGAGGCGCATGTGCAACGCGTGGCATGGGTAGAGAGACAGAGGTAGGCAGCAATTTTGCCAGGCTTTCGCCTTGTCGTAATTGTAATTGAAAACAGAGAGAGAGAGAGAGAGAGAGAGAGAGAGAGAAAGAGAAAAAAACTCTTTTTTGGCCTCTTGCAGAGCAGACAATTTGCGCCATAAATGGACAGTGGAACCAAAAAAACCTTGTCCATAATTTGTTAGCCAAGTTCGAGCTGAAAGTTGAGGGCGTTGCCGATTTAGCGCTAAATGACCGCAGGCACTTGTCGAGCAATTTTTGGGGGGAATTGACAAAATTAAAATTCATTTACGCTCAAGTAAATATTTACGCAATAAATTTGCATTTAATTGCATTTCGCGACATGCCACACACACACACACACACGCACACACAAAGCATTGACCAAAATCAAAATCAAATCAAATTTTGCGCTGCAAAACATGCCACAAAACGCAGTCCAAATGCCAATTGCAGCACAATCGCTGCTCCTGCTCCTCGAATCTGGCCTGACTGACGAGAGGCAGCAAACAATTTGTGCGACGTATCGAAATCTAATCAAATTATGCGCCAGAAATGTCGAAAAAGCGTGAAATGTTTTGCCAACGGCTGCCAGAGGCTGCGCTGCCTATTAACCCGACTCCGGATGAATAGTCGAACAAATGCGCCTGGCTGTGCCTTGGTCTGGGAACGAATACACAAGCACACACACCCCCCTGCACCCCCCTCTCTGCTATGACACCCCTCTTCACACACTCATTGGTCAAGGGGTGCTCTGCACCTGGCTGCAAAAATCGCATCAAAATCGCGCTTCTTTGGGAAAATTTTATGCAAAATGTGCGCAAAAGTGCTTGGCAAATATGTATCATCATCAGCTCTAACTGTATCCCAACTGTATCTAGTAGCTCCCCACCCCTCGTCAAGTATTTTGAAACGCTTCAGTGCGTTGCGGGGGAAGCGAGTTGGATGTGCTCGTGTGTATTGTGGCTAAAATGTTTTTATGCGGTTCGCTTAATGTGTTTTTGGCCATAAACCGACTGACAACAACAACAACCAGCACACACACATACACACAGTGACGACGACTAAAAATGCCAAACAATCCACCATGAATCAAAATCAAAACTCAAAATTCAACTCGGAGAGCCTCAACTCATCTTTGTGCGGTTCTGGCCTGGCATTTTTTTGCTCAGCTGCTTCAATTTATTTGTTTTTGTCCGCCTAATTGCATTCTGTGTGTGTGTGTGTGTGTGTAATTGAAATAGCCAGCTGGACATGTGAAAAGTTCATTTGGCTACCGAAACTAGTTGAACTTTCCAGCTGCAGCCGCAAACAAAACAGAAATCACACATTATTGTGGGCGCGTTTAAAAACGCCACAAAAACGCGCGCGAGTCAACTAAAATGTTGAATCATAATTGCATACAAAAAATAATGCAATAAATATGTAAACTGTGAAGGGATTAATGAATATGTATATTATACACAAGTCTCTGCATCACATCCTCTACAGGGTATGCCATAGTCGTAGCAACGAGTGCTTTTCTCTTGCCGAAAGTTGCATCATTTTTGTCATGCCAAATTGAACTCGAATAATATTAGGTAATTAGGCATTTGCCAATTCAATTTGTGCATCGATCACAATCTCTGTGTGTGGGGCAGAGCGAGGGAGGCAGAGGAGGGATGTGCAATAACAATCGCAGAAGGATTCCGGTGACGATTTTAAGCCAAAGTTAGATGCGGCAAAAGTGAACGGAAGTTGCCCGACAACTTTCCACACAAAACAATAGTCGGAAGATAGATAGATAGATTTATAAAGAGAGAGGCAGCAGGGAGTGCAGTGCTGGCCGCAGGGGCAGCTTAATAAGCCGCTGCAACAGCAGTAGCAGCAACAGCAGTGGCAGCAGCAGCAACGATACTGACACGCTGCCTGGAAATTAATTTGAAAACAGGCTCGTTGGGGCCAGAAGATACATAGATAGATAGATAGATGGCTAGATAGATGAGCCAATGCATATCACATTTAAGTGCTGCAGGCACACACACACACGCACAGACTCTCACACACATTGGCACATATTAATTAATTCAAAATTGCATTACGCATACGCACAGGTGTACAGGCTATGCCGAAACTAATCTGAACTGAAGCAAGCTGAAGCAGCGCAGCACAGCATATGCAGCTGCAACATACTTTGGCCAAGAGAGTCATAAGATAAAAACACTTTGCCAATAAAGAAAACGACAACAAAAGCAATCGCAGCAACAGCAATAGCACCAGCAGTAGCAGCAACAACAAAGACAGCTATAAAAACATTTTGATAGAAAATTAAGGCTCCACACATGACCAAAATTCGCTTAGCTACTGTCGACTCTGTCTCTGTCGCCCCATGGTGGGTGTACACATGTCACACTGTCTGTCTGTCTGCCTGTCCGTCTGCCTGTCTGTCTCCCCTGGCCAGGCCAGGCCAATTCAGTTAAAGACTGTGCGGCCATTGGAGCAAACACTTAAGCGACACACTGCCTCCGCTCGCGCTCACCCAATGCAAATTATCTGCCCCCGGAGCTTCGATTTGGCTCGTGTGTTCTCCTATTTTCGGACACTTATTGTGCCACTGACGTCTGGAGATTGTCGTCGTCGTTGTTGCTGCTGCTGTTGCTGTTGCCGTCGCCATGGCTGCCAATTGCAAGTTTGCAACACATGCCGCCCAGGACACAAACGGAGGCAACAACAGCATGAATTTGTCTAGAGATGGACCAATTGCTCAAGCAGAAATCTCAAAATTGTGTTGGAAATTTTTCAGTATTTTCTTGATTTATAAAAATATAGATAAATTAAATTATACATTAATTAATTTCTTCTCAACTTTAAAGGGAAAACACTTTGAAATATTGTATAATATATGAATGATTAAATTTAAACTTGTTATTACCAAGACCAATCTTGTGATAACTATATTTTATTTGATTATTTTAAAAATATAATTAATCAAATTGTGCTGAATGAATGTGAATGAATGCCGAATATACCCGCTAGCCACCTAATTTGTTAAATATATATTTTCTATGTTTAGCGAGTTTTGTATTGCATACTTATGAGGTAGCGGCTTTGAAATCAGTAACTCTTTAAAATCATTACTTAAATAACTTCTGTATTAACTATACGATCGTTTACCAAAAAATGAATAATTAGAGATTCATGGGATTCGGTTTCAATCGATGTACGATGTAGACAGACATTTTTTAATATTTGCTGGTAGCTCTACAGTTTTCTCTCTTATTAGGACTGTTTAAGGACAAATTGAAGCTGACTTAGCCGGACAAATCTAGACAAAGTAATATATACAAATCCATCAAGTTTTCCATGAAAAGCAATTAAGAAATAACTTGCAACTTCATAAGATATCGGCCAAGTGCAGGCACAACTTTTGTACATCTCTAGTAGACACAGTACAGTCTTGGTCTTGGCTCACTAAGCACACAATGCTCGATAAACAACAATATGAAGAAAAATTTGAAAATTTGCTTAATGCTCTTTTATAATAGTTTTTCCTTAACGGTTATGACACAGCCCCCAGACTCGTGCTGTGGTTAGGCCTCGTTGGGTCTTTTATTAATTGCTTAATATGTGCAACAACAAGACAAAACAATAGAAAGGAAAGTGAAAAAGGGGAAGAAATAGATAGATAGAGAGAGTGGAATGAGAGGGATGAATAGACCAACTTATTGCTTGACAATTTATTCCTTATTTAGTGTATGAACTGACAAATAGGATTACTAAAAAAATATAATTACTTCACTACAAATAGATGTATATAATAATATATATGTATATATGCATAGCAGGGGGAGCGAAGTAACTTTCTATATATATATATATATACGTATTATACACCACCTAATGCCCAATTGGAAGTGCAGTCCAATATTATAACTGACCCTGCCCCTCCCCCACTTCCTACCCACACCTCTTTCACTCAATCAGGCAGAGGGTGTCGGTCGTGAGTCATCGATGGAGACGAGCCAAGTGCAATTGAGTATCTCTCGCAAATCCCATCGTGTCGCCGCATCTGGTTCAAGTAGAACAGCCACAGTAGCCTTAGCATGCGGCGTTATTATGTCCTGCAGTTTACGACGAAATGAAAACTTCTTGTTACGTTGATCATCTAGCAGTTTGTTCAAATTACTATCATCGAACGGCATTTTGGCATTCATCATTATGAACAATATAACACCCAATGACCAAGCATCTGCCAATTTGGGATCGTAGGGCACACCGCAGACAACCTCTGGAGCCGCATAGGCAGCAGACCCACAATATGTTTCGGATTTAATCTGATGTCCGCTTTCATCGCGACAATAGCGTGAGAATCCAAAATCGGCTAATTTAACATTGAGACGTTTCGAGAGCAAAATATTCTCACACTTAAGATCACGATGGGCTATCTCATGTGTATGCAAATACTTAAGTGCCTTGGCCATCTGAAAGAACCAAACCTTTGCTTGCTTCTCATCAATGGGGCCAGATTTTTTGATGTGCGACAATAGGTCGCCTTTTTCCGCATAACGCATAAAGATAAAAATCTTGGGACCACGTTGCAATATGCTATGAATTTGTATAATATTGGGATGATCGAGTTTCGTCAATATTTCTAGCTCGCGTGGAAAGAATTTATGCACAAAATCGGTTGGCGCCTTCGCCTTATCAATGATTTTGCATGCCAAATTTACACCATGCCCACTATCATCCGAATAGCCGGCTGTAATCACAGTCGCATAGGATCCTTCGCCGATCTTATGACCAATGTTATAGCCGCGTTGAGCCAAGGCATCAATATCGGAGCTACGTGTTGTCAATTGTTGTCGATTGCCTGCATAATTGGACATGATTTACCAGGGGGAGGTGACTGAAGCTTTAGATATCCTTCCTATGTGCTATAAAACCAACTACATGGAATCAATATCATATATATTATCAATCATATTCGATCAATGAATGAATATACTCACCAATTTGTTGGTTTACCTCACTGAACTTGAATTTGATGGTATTATATGTATAATGTTAACGAAATTTCCTATTCTAATCCAGAAATTTTGACAAAACTACGAACGTTGTGAAGGAGCAGAGACAAATAATAAAATAAATGAAACTTTAAAACTGAATTAATTTGAAATTTGTCCAATTTTTCACTGTCTACTTGTTCAAATTGAACTTAAAATAAAAGATAAAAATAAACGATATATAACCAAAATAATGGAAATAGAAAAGTGGGAGATACGAAATCGATTCTCTTATAATTTAATTTTGTTCCTTATGAAGACACTTCATTTTAGAAGAGCTTCCACTTGTAAGTCAGTTTGAAAATTGTATCAATTGTGTACGATAGTTAAATGAGCTTTATCTATGTTGTATGTGAACATAGTTCATAACCAAAACATAGTATACCATATCATTTTGGCAATGTGTCAAATTCAACAAATATATCAAAATTTTTAGGTTCGAATAGAAAATTGTGTTATTGTCTTATATCAGAAAAATCAAATTTAAGTTTAGCAATAAAAAAAACCAATGCAACGGTAATTAAAAGAAGCCTACCAAGGTACCCACATTGATCATCTAGTTAATCGACTTCTAACAGATAATGGCAAGCAAAGGTATAGCAGCAACCAACTCGGATGTTGAGGCGCTGGCACAGCAAGGCTATAAAATTGGTCACAAAGTGGGCGAGGGATCCTATGCGACTGTGATCACTGCTAGTTATACGGATGATGTGGCTGGCAGGAAAGTCGACTTGGCCTGCAAGGTGATCGATAAATCAAAGGCACCCAGCGATTTTGTTCATAAGTTCTTTCCGCGTGAACTGGACATATTAACGAAACTCGATCATCCCAATATCATACAAATTCATAGCATATTGCAGCGAGGCCTTAAGATCTTCATCTTTATGCGCTTTGCGGAAAAGGGTGACCTTTTGACGCACATCAAGAAGAACGGCTTCATCAAGGAGAGTCACACCAAGATGTGGTTCCTGCAAATGGCCGCTGCCTTGAAGTATCTACACAATCATGATATAGCACATCGTGATCTTAAATGCGAGAACATTCTACTCTCCCAGCATAGCAATGTCAAGTTGGCTGACTTTGGATTCGCTTGTTTCTGTAGCAATGAGGCAGGTACTAAAATCAAATCCCAGACCTATTGCGGTTCGGCTGCCTATGCCGCGCCTGAAGTTGTCTGTGGTGTACCCTATGATCCGAAACTGGCAGATGCCTGGTCTCTGGGCGTCATACTATTTATAATGCTCAACGGCAAGATGCCGTTTGATGATAGCAACTTGACCCAGCTGCTGGAGGCACAACGTGGCATGAAATTCGCATTTCGCCAGAAGCTCCACGATGTGATATCGCCACAAGCCAAGGCCACAGTGGCTGTGCTGCTCGATCCGAATGCGGCGACACGTTGGAACATGCAAGAGATATCCAACTGCACCTGGGTGCGCATGGATAAGAGACATCAGAAATTCTTGGGCTAATTACCGATTGGGATCCATTAACCTCCTGTAAATGTACATATGTAGTATATATGGTACAATCTGATAGGAAATCTAATCGTGCATTCGGTACAGAATGAAAACAGTTCTGGAAGTACATCTGCTATCAGTTCCGATCTATATCTCGAAATCTTGTATGTAAGGATATTTCTCGATTAGGAAAATGACATTTGGGCCACGTTTGTTATTCAATATGCAAACTCAAACATATTTTTCAATTTATATCTATATTTTAATAGTCTATAACTAATTAAACAAATATTATATCAAATAAACGAGTTCACATAGGGGAATAATGTGTGAATCAAGCCGATATCTCCGAGATCTCTTATGCATATTCAATACCCTAGATTGTTGTCTTTCCTCTCTAATATTTCAAAGCTACAGTCGAGTGACACGTGACGAAAACATATTCTAAAATATATAACTTAATGTTTTGCGTACTTTGTGTTGCATACTTTGGGGAGCTGATTCGGGAGCAACTTCAATAGAACGATTTCTTAAATGGCTTCTATGTTAGTGATCTGATCGCTACCAAATTTTCAGAAATCATTTGTGCGTTGATAGTTATTGTGTTTACCAAAAATGAACTATCCTGTATTCAAATTAAGCTTGGAATTTGGTTTTTATCGATTTAAATCTGATCTTTAATATTTTTTTCGTAATCCTAACTCTTATAGTCTCTGAGATCTATTTTGTTAAACAGACAGACTGACGGAAATGGCTATATCCACTCGGCTTTTGATGCAGATTATATGAATATATATAGTTTATGGGTTCTGCCACGCCTCCTCTCTGTCTACATATACTTTTACCTACATATCTATTACTATATATTTTTACAATTTTATCTAAACCTATATAAAGTTACAAAATATCTGAAGAAAGTTATTTGCTCTCGATTTCAGTTGCCTGCCTGTTGCTGCTACCGCTGTCGCATGCCACAAACAGTGGCAGCAACCACAGCGGCCTTATTGCAGACGCTGAGCTGAGCGCCTCGGAACGCAATCGTCGTCTTATACCCTACATGGCCTTCTATCTGCCGGCACCGGAGCTGCCCATCAATCAGCAATACGCTGTGAAGCATGCAGCAGCTTCGGGTGCAGCCCAACTGCGTCCCCCGGCCGCGACCACGCCTAGCCGCATACCAGTGCCGGTTGCCTACATGCCCCAGCAGCATCCGCATTCGCATCCACATCCACATCCTCATACGCTGTCATCGCATTATCAGTCGGGCGCAGCCGAGGTTTATCATGCCTTGGCTGTGGGAGGTGGCGGGCATCAGCTGGTGGCGGCACCTGTGCACGGCAAAGAGACACCCGCCCCGCCGCCACCGCATCCACCATCGTCGGAGACGGGCGCCAGCACATTTATTGCCTACAAGCCATTGCACCCAACGCACAAGGCAAGTACATTAGATTGCACATAAATAAATCTTGAAAATAATCGTGAAAGATGCAACAACAACAACAACAACAACTGCAGCACAAGACTGTGCAGCATTTTCCGCCACTTTCACAGCAACAACAACAACAGCACCAGGACCAACACCAGCAGCAGGAACAATTTGAGCTACTGGCGCCGCCGTTGCAGCTGCAGCAGTTTCATCGGCAACGCGGCAAACAATCAAAAGTCAATTTAACGCCATTTACAGCACAGAACACGCTGCCGGGACACTTTATGCCCATTATTTATACCCCGACGAGCAAGTCGATCACCAGCAACAACAACAACAACAACAATAACAACAATGAGCTGCATAATGGCAATACAATCAATTACAACAAAAAGCAGCCAACAACTGAAATTGTTTACCATAAAAATTCCCATCAGACTCAACTTGTTACGGATTATGCAGCGGAGCACGACTTGGAGCAGCAACAGCAGCCGCGACAGGAGAAGGCGGTGCTGCCACCAACGCCAAGGTAAGATCTCTATACAGTACACTCTATATAGAGCATGTATCTGATGGATCTACCATCTCAACTGCTTTCTCACCCACACGATAAAACTCTTGCCACATTTTATGAAATTGTCTTGGAATAATTCTCACATGCAAACGCCTATGCCCCCCGCCCACCTAGTTGTCGTAGTTGTACAATGTTGCACCAATTTCTGGTTTGACAGCAATTGCTGCAACAGTTGGCTATCAATATAATGGACACGTTACAAACATGTCAAATTTGATAGGCTTTTTTTGAGGTTATCAACGATTGGATAACATTTTTACATCGCTTACGAGGCAGGTTCCAAGTGAGTATGGCACTAATGTTTCCATATATTTGGAATAGAACACAAAGGTATATTAGTAATTGAAGTTCTTTGATTTAAAGTTCAAGTTATAATCTATATTTTATATATAAATCACACGTTATAGTCATAGGAATTTGATTAAACTTGGCATCTTAGCACAAGGTTAATTAAAATAGAGAGTGCCTTAATTTGGTTGAGATTCTTTGAGAAATACTACAGTTGCTTCTAATATATGATAAAGTTATGCAAAAAACCCAGCCATATAAGTTAAAAAGACAAATATTTTAATTCAATTCAATAACGATGATACAAAGTAGAAGAAAATATAGAAGAAGTTTAGTAGATTACCGAATAAGTTGAATTGGCTTTTAAACGTTTTAAGCTAACATTAAAACCGATATTACGGGAGCTTATCAAGTCAGATTAACGTTGATTAAAATTATTTTTGACTTTTGCGTGTCGCTGCAGAACATAGCTCAGCTTAATAAAATATATAGTATAGTAGTATACAGATATATATGTTTTTCCGTTAATAATTTCCAAGAATTTAAAGTGCACGACACGCTGGTGTCAATTGCGACAACGACGACAAAGAATAGAGAAACTTAAAGGTATTCAGAGCGAGCATGCTGCGTCGAATCGAGCAGAGCAGAGTAGAGCAGCAGGCAACACAGCACACGGCAACACGGTTGCATGCAGCAATGCCCTTGGGCGCTGAAATCAATTGCATTTAATGCAATGGCTGAGCAAGCTCAGTTACTGCTACTGTTTCTCCTTGTCTCTCAGTCTCTTGTGACGTAAGAAGCAGTTTGATGTACTTGCCGAGGCGCTGCCAGTGGGCAACGTGTAGCAAGTGGGTGTGGCAGCATGTGACAGAGTGTTGCATCTCTCGTAATGTTCGAAATTGCAAAATCATGTCAAAGATAACCGCGGGCAATGGTCAATCTCAACAATTGTACAGCATGCAGCAGCAGCAGCAGCAGCAGGCAGCGAAGGCAACAAGATATTTACACAATATTCCATAAAAATACTCATACTCTCTCATACACATTTGCATGCCCCGCAGTGTTGGCTATAATGTCCTTTACAGTGAACCAGCCTCTGCCCCCGCCTCCGCTTCTGCCTCCTCATCATCATCAACTTCGTCATCGAAAGTGCAACAAAAGTCACCGCCTGCTTATGGACACGTAAGCAAATACGAGAGTTACTTCCACATGGCACCAAATCAGCCTAGCAGCAGCAGCAGTAACAACGAACAGCAGCAGCAGCAGCAGCAGCTGACGCCGCAGGAGAAGTACGTGCTCTACTTGCAACAGCGCATGAAGCTGCAGCGACAACAGCAACAGCAGCAGCAGCAATCGGAGCGGTATCATGCTCAACATGCCACAGACGCAGCAGATGCAGCACATCATCATCATCAACATCATCATCATCAGCCAGCGCAAAGCAATACGAAAGCTGGCAAGCATCCTCAACACATACACACGCATACGCAACCACCATCACCACAGCCACCACAAGTGGCAACACACCACAGTCAGTCGATACACGGTTACAACACGTTGCAACAACAGCAGCAACAGACGCAGCAGTCGCAACAGGTGTTGCATATTCCACTGCGTGCTATTATGGGGCAACTGCATGAGCAGGAGCCACTGCTCGGGTAAGCTCCCCCTCCCACCTCCTGCATCAGCTATGCCAGCTAGTTACTGAGAAACTAATTCCATCTGATATTCTAATACCCTTTCCTTCCCGCTAGCTCACCCGCTCCAACGCATTTCATTGATTACCTCATCGATGGGCCGCGACAATCGCTGGATGAGGAACAGCAGCAGCAGCTGCAGCATCATCAGCAGCAGCATCTGCAGCTGGACTCCTCACCCTCACGTGCACCACAACATGCCTTCATACTGGTTACCACCACAGCGCCTTATACAGACCATGCGCCTCCTGCTCCTCCACCAAGGTTGCCCGACTTGTTGCCTCCCACCCGTGCACCTGTGCTCTACAAACAGCAACCCACACTGCGTCTGCATCCCGTGACGCCCGTATCCAACTACAAGGCAACCAGGAGACCCGTTTACATAACATCCCCCACACCCAGTGAAACGGTCAAGATTACGCCCAAATATGTCTACGTCTCGAGTAAACCACCAACAGGGGGACCTAGCGGGGAAGAGTTGCCTGCACAACCACGACCAATTCCCACCGGGCCACCTGTGAAGTTGAAACCTGTCTACAAATACACACCCGATGTTGTTCCCCGACCAACAGCACCACCAAGTCAGGTGTATGATGAAGATCAATTGCCCGATATACGAACCTCTTCACTGGCCGAGATACTGCACAAGCTGCAGGCAAGCAATCATTTGCCACACACACTTACACCCGATAACATCGATAACTCTATCAAGACACTGATACGCATCCTAAACAATCTCAAGCAGACGCAGACTATTGTGGCCAATCCGCCGCAGCATCATGAAACGAAACACACAAGCAACAGTCACGATTACGATTACCACACGGACGACGATGTGGAGCAGCAGCAGGAGCAAGAGGAGGAACAAGAACATGTGAACCCTACTGTGGCAGCCAATGTGAATGCGAAGGTGTTGCCAAGTGAGTCGAAGCATGCAGCTGGGAATAAAGTTGTTTTAGCAATCAACATAATATCAATTAATATGTGATCTTAATTCTAGATAAACATCCTGGTCCCACAACCGGACGTGCTGGCATTGACTATCCCAACTACGCGGAAATTCCTAAGACCAGCTTCGAGTGCACGCAGCAGCGTTACAAAGGTTTCTTTGGTGATCCCGAGACCAACTGTCAGGTGTGGCACTACTGCGACCTTAACGGTGGCAAGGCCTCATTTTTGTGTCCCAATGGCACCATCTTTAGTCAGGTTAAATACAGCATATCATAATAAAGATATATATAGAACACCATATAACTTCTCTGCCCCACAGATTGCTCTGACCTGCGATTGGTGGTTCAATGTAAAGTGCTCCACAACGTCGCAGCTTTATGTGCTCAACGAACGACTTTATAAGTATATATTGCCCTTTAATCCCAAGTTCCCAGAGGATTATAATGGACCTATTGTTGACAAGTAAAACTGAGAGGAGGCAAACTTAATCAAAGCTTACATTAACAAATTTACTTTCTCAGATATCTGGCGATGAAATTCCAAGAAATGGAGGAGAAAATGCGACAGGAAAAGCAACGAAAGATCAATCAGCAGACGGAGAAGGCAGCTCCACGAGAGGAGGCATCAACGCCAACATTGCCCAAGAATCATAAACCATCACCCAAACATGGCAGCGGCATTAATGCCCAAGTTTATGAACAGAGCTCAGAACGCAATTTGCTCATCGATGACGAGATAGATGATATATCGGAGCGCGGTACCTATGATACCTATGGCCAGACACCGACTACAGTGATGGCGCCCACAACATCGTCGCAAGACACACACACCTTGGGTCATAGACCTATTTTTGTATCGTCTACGCCAGAGCCAGAATCGGAATCAGAGCCAGAACCTGAGGAGGAACCGCAACTTGTGCGAGATCCCACGAGTAGTGAAAGCGATGAGGTCGAGGATAAGCTACAGAGCCTGCGAGATACGAATGCAGCTGCCGGGAAAAAGAAGCTTGAGACGACTAAAGTAAGCGTAGAGAAGCTGGAGGTGATTGAAATCAAGGCAGATGGCACTACGGGGCATCTGATGCCCATAACAGGCATTTCGGAGAGCAGTGAACAGTCGAAAGAGAGCGTGGGAGAGTGAAAGAGAGAGAGAGAGAGCGAGAGAAATCCTGGTAGAGAATGCTTGCCATATTTGTAATGAGAATGTTTGCACGAGGACGCCTTAAATTATTCTATAGCGAGCGATTATTGTAAATAGCTAACTGTAAATGACACTATACCTATAGGAATCAATTAAATATATTGATATGTAATAAAATAATTACCAAGTATTAAGTAAACTGCATATTGCATTCTCTTTGCTTACCAGTTTTTCACAATCGATTTCCGTGAGAGCTGCATCGATAGCGTCGAGTGTAGCTGGAACCTCGGTGAGAAAACGAAGATTCTAGATGGAAATACGGTTTTAATAATGTTTTCAAATTGTCAATACTCTTGCAGAAGGAGAACTATTGTGACAGACTTGAAATTAAGTCTTAAATAATGTAGAATGTGTATTTCAATTTAGTAGTCATTTTAAATCTAGTTGCCTAAATTTATGACGAAATAGATTGAATCTTGGTTCGATCATATCAATGTTTGACTGGGTTTTCAGGCAAGTTAATGAGCATAGAATCTATACGTCTAAACTTATTAAAAATGTTTTAGATATAGTTTAGATTTATGACGATTGAACATTGACTTAATCTAATAGCAACCTTAATTTTTGAGTGGGCTCCCATTTAAGATCAATCAGAATCACGATTCTAATGCCTTCATCATTCTCCCTCTGCAAGAGTATACAAGTGTATTCAACAGTATCAACCCTTAGTCAAGGGTGTGGAGCTAACCATTTCGCCCACTGTGCAGGTTTTGTGATTGGAATGATATCTGGAGGAGCACAGCAGGCAGCTGGTGGACTTGCACACCTGACAATAAATGTTCTTTGGCAAATTGTGAGAAGTGCACTGCATGGGGACGGGCATGCGAAAGACATCCTTGCCTACGCGAATATGCTTGCTGGGGCGCTTCTTCTCGTCCAGGCGCTGATAGATGTGCGTCTTAAGAACGCGACTATGATAATGCACTGTCTCAAAGCAGCGCTTGCAGTAGAAGGCATTGCATTGCTTGCACTCGCCCATTGCAGTGCTGTGACTGCACTCGCTGCACTTGATGTCCATCACAATGTCACTCATTGATGTGCAGTGTAGTGATTTATTAACGGAATCGACCGCGAAGCGACGATAATAGTTCAGGCTGTTTGCCTCGCCCAGCACATGATAATTGAGCTCATAGTAATCGCGTATATTTCCAGCATATTTGGAATTCGGATTCTTTGCATTCAATGTGGGTGGAGCCGAGCTGTTGCATACGGCGCACTTAAAGTCCATATCCTGGCGATGCTTCGATAGGCAAAATTCGCATATGTTGTGGCCACAAGGCAGCAAAAAGGGACGAAAATTCTCTGGCAAATGGAAAATGAATACAAATATTATAAAAGGAAAAAGAAAAATAATAAAAAGAAAGAGCATAATATCTTGGACATAATTTTTAATTTCTTTGCACAAACCCTTTTCTTTCAGTGTATAACGAAATAAAAGATGTTTAGAAGCAGTTCAAAGCAGACGAGAAAAAAATGCAGTGCACACATGCACAACGTAACGGTTTTTTGCGTGATTCTTATGCGTGTAGCTATAAAAGGTACGCACACACATACACACAAAGACTATTTTTTAATTAAATTGTCCACCTTTAAGGCTTTTCAATTAACACACTTCTAAATATATAAAACATAATTTAATAATTTCTTACCTGCTCCATTGCCCGCGGTGTGCCTGTGCGAATATTCGTGTTTGCATTTCGGACAGCGCAGTTGACTGCGCAGATTGGCTGCAACAAATTTGCGATCGAAAAACTTAACTCCACTGTCGTCGGTAATCATTTTATTTTTTTCTTTGCTTTAATTTATGGAATTTTGATGTGTTAATTAATTAAAAATGTTTCACGTCAACCTGCTATGCAATTTGACAAGGAAAAGAGACCGGCAAACTTGCAGTGCCGTAAATGGCCAACGGAAGCAGTGTTGTGTAAGATCGCAGCGAGCAGGCCAATGAGTTAGCTTAGCCATACATAAGTTGGCTGCTATAGAACCGCTTAAAAAGCTGACTGGAAGAAAACGTTCTTCTTCCGTTACTTTTCAATTGAATAAGATACAGAATTAAATGTTTTTATATTTTATTAATTTTTCAAAAACCAAAAACCAAATTTTCCACACCAATTAAAAATAGTAGTTATTTTCCCTTAACCAAACATGGAGTCCATCAAAGTATTCTGCCGGTCGCGACGATTAGATTCGTCCTGCCTGAAACGACGCAATTCCTCATAGACTTCGTCATCGGTTTCCTGGCCAAAGAAATAATATTAAAAAATATTTTATAATTCAAAGTTATATAGATAAACTTACAAGCATATACCGGCAAATGGGACAGGAGTTTGCCTAAAGATGGAGTATAAGGTTATGCAAATTAGAAATTGTAATCATAGTATATTCTTTGAAGTACCTTCTTCAGCCACAGCAGAATGCACTCCTCGTGGAACTCATGTTTGCACGGCAGAACCTTGAATTTCTCCCCAGTCTCCGCAGGCTGCTTACACACGGCACATTCGATCTCCGGATCGACCTCCTCAGCGGTGATCTCATGAATCGGTAGCGCTTCTATAGCCCGCTTAGAGGCCTCAGGCACTTCGATCTCCATGTCAATGCCGTTCATAATGGCCAGCACCTGAAGACGGCGATAATGACGATCGAAATCGTTGGCACCCTCCGGTCCCGTGGGCGTGTGTCCCAACTCATCAAAGTAGTCGGCCATTACTGTAGTGTCCACCAACTGGAAAAGGGTATCAAAATTTTGATATCGTTTTTTTGTAATTATGACAAGAAATTCAGAGGTCTTAGATTGTTTTTTGTTTGTTTGGGTTGTGGAGCCAAATATGTATCATATTTTATTTGATAATTCAAATCGAATCGTATACAGTTTCTCTCATATTTTTAAGTACATTAATCGTGTATCATAATAATAATTCATATTGTTTTTTATGTAGTTTGAACTTGCGCTTATCTATAGGTTGACACTGACCTGCGTTGAGCCTAGGGCTTAGTATATTATATACTAGAGTGTAGTTAGTATAACTTAGCTAGAACTAGTGTTTCGAGAGGTCTTCGCATTTGAAATGTGTGTGTTTGTTCTAGAGCTAAGTTCGGTTAGTTTAGTTTTTAAAAGTTCTCACACTAGTCTAAAATTACAGGCATATACTGGCATCGCGGGATCGCTACAGACTCCATAGTTTTCTGTTTACTGTATTTCGAAATAACGCTTGAGCTGAGTGTTAGGTCGAGCAAAGATTTCGATCGATGTGATGATAATAGATAATGCAAATTTCAATATTTCTTTGTTTTTAAAAACTTGGAATGCGCGCTGAAACAGTTGCAAAGTATGCAAAGTTTGCTTAACGATAGTTATCGACAATTGTAAGAAAACCATGGGCTATCTCTTTTTTTTATATAGTAGGTATATGAACATGAGTATGATTAACATGAACTTCCGTCCAATAAAAACACAAAAATAATTTTGTTCTCATTTCTTTTGTTTTCTTTATCTTTATGCTATATAGGTATGCGGTTTATAATATTCACTGTTTATGGTATATATTGTTTTCTCGGTACTTCATGAAAATCATAAATAGGTAAATACAATTACAATCGCTTGCAGTTATACAAATGTTACTAACGGTACTTGGTAACTGTACTTCGTGTTTCTCTTTACTCTTTGCTGTTTTCTTTTCTTTTCTTTTCGATAATTCGACAAAATTTTGCTTAAAATGTAGATAGGTAGGGACTACAAAGTGCATAAAGGAAAACGCAACTTTTGACTTAAGCTAGGCATTAAAATTAACAAGTTTCTTGTTGTTTTTGTTGTTGTTTTTTTAGATCGCTAGAGAATAAATTAAATGGCGCCCAACGTGGTAGCTTTTCCTTTTTTGGGCTTTTACACATAGAAAGGGAGTTTTTACTTTCAGTAGTTTTAGTTTTGTTTTTTTTTCGGTTTTTGAGAATGGCTAGTTAAAATATATACAGAGCGTATAGTGCGCTACTTAGAACGAAAGGAAAATAAAAACAAAATAAACGAATAAGTACACAATTTTCGATTACTTTTAGCTACGTTTGTTGTTCTTTTTTTTCTCTTTTTTAGCAGAGGGTACTGCGACTAACTACGGCAGGGAGGTAGGATTGCGGAGGGCGTGGGGGCATATGAAGTAATTACAATGCATAGAGAAAGAAAGAAGACAGAGAAGTGGAGGAGAGGAAAGAGTGGGAGCGCGAATAAGCAGAAGGTAAAACTGTTCTATCGATAGTACATGCGATAGTACGTGCGATAGTTGCGCAGCCGCGGCACATGGCATACATGTATATAATATGTAGGCTTTCTCTATATAGTAAACGAACGGCTTGCATTTTAGATCTATAACTAGCATTTACAGTTCCAGTTCTAGTTCTAGTCTAAGGCTAAAAGCGGCGCAGGCGTTACGTAACGCATACGTTACGTATATGGGGGGACTGAGGGTAGAGGTTGTGTAGCTATAGAGCTGCTGCTGCGGCACTAGGCCAACTCCGTATCCTAGTCCGTGATGGATATCTGCGCATAGCCCACTAACGATCGCTCGTCGGGTGTCTCGCCTGGCTGTACGCCAGAGCTCAGTTGGAACGTTATTGTCTTCATGGTATCGCACTGGGCGATCAGCTGATCCAAGTGTATAGCCATTGGTTGTGTGTCCAGTGCATCCACTAGTCCCGCATCGACCAGCTCCGTGGCAATACCCTCGGCGGTATCCTTGCCCACAGCAAACTCGAAGCGTATGTCGTGAAGTTCGCGTCGCAAGTTGCGCATGCGCAGCACCAGATTCACCGGTGGCACCTCGCCACCAGCAGCAGCAGTTTCACCGCTGGGTAGAGGCATTTGTGCCATACCTGCCGTTACATCCTGTGTGCTGGCTGGCGCAGGAGCACCTGCTGCTGGGACTGGTGCTGCGGCGCCCGGCGTAACCGTTGCCGATGACAAACTGCGGGTAATTTCGGGTGTTGTTTCCTCACGATCGCTGTCCGATGAATCGGCACGTTCGAGTCGATTAATCGGACGATCCTCCGATTCGGAATCGGATGACGGATGCTTACGTCCGCCACTGCCGCTGGCATTATCCTCCTCCTCGCTGGACCACACCCATTCTCCTGTGACGGTGCGATGCAGACGACCCGAGGCGCCTGGTTGACGCTTGGCTGCCTTGTGGACACGTGTCTCCATGCTGGGGCCGGTCTGCAGCAGCGTCTGGGTGAGATACTTGCGATCCTTGGCCTTCTTGAAGAACGCATGTTTCAGCAGCTCGCTGGCAGTCGGACGTTTCGAGGGCTCCTTCTGCAGGCACTCGACGATCATTTTGCGGAATGTCTTGCCATAGGCCTTGTACTGATCCTTATCCTCCGCCCCAGTATCCAGTGTGGGTGGATCATTCTGTAGCGTCAACATGAGCACCTTCATTGGCGGATATTTGTGATATGGCGCCGTGCCGGTGGCCATCTCAATGGCCGTAATGCCAAACGACCAAATGTCCGCCTTGAAGTCATAGCCATGATCCTGCTCCATAACCTCGGGTGCCATCCAGCAGGGTGTGCCGACAAATGTGTGTCGCACCTTCTGTCGCGACAAATCCCGTCCGGTTGCCAGCCAAGCACTGACACCAAAGTCAGCAATCTGTATGGTGCCATCATCCCCGATGAGTATGTTGCCCGCCTTGATGTCACGATGAATTTGACCATTCGAATGGAAGTACTCTAATCCCTTGAGCACCTCCTTCAGCACAGTGGCAATGGTCGCTTCGTCGAACACGCCCTGTTTGCAGTTGGCCGTGCGCATCTTGTGCTTGATGATGTCGAGCAGGGAACCACCCTCGAGGAGGCGCAGCACCAACCACAGCTCCTCGCGCACCACAAACGATGTGTGATATGTGACCACATTCTCGTGATTGCACGACGACATGGCCTGAATCTCCTTGAGCAGCTCATCCATCGAGGTGTTCCATTTCTCCAGATTGATGCGCTTAATGGCGCACTTCTCGTTCTTGGGTATACAGTAGGCACCATGCACCACTGCTGTGGCACCCACACCGATCACATCGCGCAGCTCGTAATCATCCTTGGAGTTGGGCCACGGTTGCTTCTCGGGCGCAGTGCCGGCTGCACCGCCAGCGGCTGCCACATTGTTGCTCGACAGCGTGGCAGGTATGGAAGTCATGCTCTTGACCGTGTGTGGTGGCGGTGTACCCGGACGATTCTTCTTCTTTTGCGGCTGTTGCAAGATTGCCGGTTGGCTCTGCGAGCGTAGGGTTTGTCGCTTTGGTTGCTTGGCGATTACAGCAACAACTTGTGACTGCTTTGTTGCTGCTATTTGCGTCTGTTTGACAGTCTGGTGATCCTTTTCCTCTGTTGATGGCGGTACGGACAACTCTTGATCTTGAAATTCACTATTCTGTTGCCTGTAGCTGGCGGTGAAGTTGCACTCTCCACTGCTTGCACTTGCGCGTTGTTGCACGTTGTAACGACCAGACTTGCTGCTGTGCTCCTTGGGTTCCGATTGTCCTATGTCCTGTGATGACGATAGTTGATTCACCTCCAGTTGCTCCTTCTTGCCAAAGCAGCCAAAGACACGACTGTCCGATGTGGTGAATACTTCGCTGTTTTGTGATGCCGGCGATTGTTTGTTCTCTATAGGATTGTTGTTATTGTTGTTGTTGTGGTTGTTGCTGCTGCTGCTGCTGCTACTGTTGTTGTTGTTGTTGGTGAAGTATGCAACTTCTGCAAGAGAGCAAAGAGAAAGAGAGAAAGAGAGCACGTATAAAGTTGGGCGCCTTTCGATTTGAGAGAAGCAACATACGAAACATACGCTAAATAGCTGAAGAATTCGTTTGTTCTTCTTGAATCAACATGCAACAACACTACAGATGAAAGATTGATGAAGGAGGCTACTGAATATTGAATTGCTCAAACTGTTTTGCACATTCTCGATTGTCTCTTTTACATTTTTTGCAACATAGATATAAAATTTTGACTACAAATTCGAATTTGTTTTATTAAAAAAATATTCCACAACTCGAAAGCTATTGTAGATCTAACAGTCAAGATATTCCATGGAAATATAGCTTTAAGAAAGGGGGATTCACCTCAGCGCGCACATTCATTAAGTAAACAAATGTGTTTACGCTCAGCACATGTCGTACACAAACACACACAGCTACCCCTAAACACACCTACTAATTTGTATATAGCCTGATAAATCGTGTAATGTCAAAAAAGGCAAATTTTTCCACCCAATTCCAAAAGTGATAAGCAACGTTTATGAATCAACTGCTGCATTTCAATACAAGGTGTGCACTCTGCTATGATCGCTGACTGTACACACTGGTGGCATGCGCTAGTGGGGCAGCTTCAAGCGCTTTGCGCCGCTGAAGCATAAAAATTAGCTTAGCTCTCGCAATCAGTTGAACTGTATGTGAAGAAAGAGAGAAAGAAGAGAGTGTGGCAATGTGTGCGTGCGTGTGTGGAGAGATGAGGTGTGGAGAGAGGGTACAATGACCGCATTCAGTTATTTTTAGCTGCCACAACAACAACAGCAACAACAAGACGTAGAAAGTGCAATTAAGTTTTTAGTTTTCAGTTTTTACGGTTTATATCAATTTGATACAATTGCTTTCGTCTCTCAGCGTGTATGCTGGTGGAACGGAAAGGGGGAAGGGGGAGAAGAGAGGTAAATAGGCTAGAGATATTAGATATCACTGGGCGCGGTTTACGGCTAACTTTAATAGACAAAGAGACAAAAGAGGAGGCCAGCCATTAAGGCAGTGTAAACACAGTGGCAAACAGATACATGTATATATATAGTATATAGACCTGATAACTGATAAGCTAATATATATCTAGCAGAAAGCAACAGAAAGAAGAAGACTCAGAATAACAAAATGAAGCACAAAACGAAAACAGTTTACTATAGCTATAACAATTATTATCTGGGGCGCACTGTCATGTGCCTCCCTCTCCCTCTCTCTCTTTCTCTCTTCCCTCCCTCTCTTTGTCTTTCTCTATGGTTGTGGGGCGATTATGTCAATAGACGAGTTGCTCCAATTAGAGCCGAATCTAACACTTTGTTGAATTTCGCAACTCGACACAGAACCCGAATATAATTAATGGTAAAAAACAAATAAACGTTGCAAACTAAATGTTTACACAGCATGAGGCAAGTGTATTGCTAGGATAGAGGGGAACTAAGAGTTAAGGGGCAAGGGGTAGGGTGGGCGCTGTCATAAGGTTATGGCCAACACTTTTCTATGCTAATTTAAGCAAATTCTCAAGATATACAACCGAAAGAGAATCTCTTTTGAAAATAGAATTTTCGAAATCGTTGCCAGGCGCCTGAGGCGCAGCTGAATGTCACAATATATCAATATAAAAGCCGAAAATTATTTATTGGAACAGTCGGTCATGTGAAAATGATAAGAGCAAACACACACACACACAGAGATATGCACAGACGGTGTCACACGACAAATTCTCTTGGCGATCACAAGAGTTCAATTTGCTTCGATTAAGAGTTGCATTTCTTCAATATTTCATTGATTTCACGCAATTGAAATTGAAAATCAAAACAATTTACGCAAAACTATTAAGAAATTCGCTTGGGGTAATTACTTTTCAGTTACTTTTCGTTCCACCCCCCCTTCAACGATGGACTCCTCCGCGACGAAGATCACTGGCAGCAAAACGCACGCGCGCGTTTTTTTCGCTGTGTTTCTTTTCTGCCTCTCTGCCTCGTCTCGCTATGTCTTCTTCTTCTTCACGTATTCGTTTCGATTTCCGCTTTTGCCCGTATCTCTCTCCGTATCGCTGCTCGACGCGCGATTTCTCGACGCGTTTGTATTCAACGTCGCGCAACAACTGAGCGGACCGTGGCGCAGCACAAAGCGGAATAGCCCCCAAACCGCCAGCGTGAGACGTCAACGACGCGACGACGTCAACGTCAGCAACGGCAGCAGCAGCAGCAACAACGACGCGTAACAAGTGTGCGAGGCAGGAGGGGTAGCGGAGGGGAGGCGAAAAAAAAGTACATTAGAAGAACTACAAAAATAAATGTATTGAGCAAATATCAACAGCAGGCGAGGCGGGCAGCAAGTGCTCTTGTGTGCGGCAGGCAGAAGGGGTAATGTAGGGGAGGGGGTTGGGGACCGTGGGCCAGCTGTATAGGGTACATGTGCTGCACTGAGACCGTGAGCGAGAGCGTTGCTCGGATTGAAGAGCTTGCATGGGGGACTACACGCAGTCGAGGCACAGTGGGCCACGCGACGCGATCGGTGCTTGAAAATAAGTATGTGAAAATTGTTCGTTTAAAATAAAGTTATAGAAATGTTTTTTGTTTATATAGTACCATATGTAAATATTTAAGTACTATATTCATTAAGTAATTTTGAGAATGAAATCATAATAAAACTTAAGTATTTGAAAACCCTAAAGAAATTTACAATTTTAATGTTCTTTTTATTATTATTTAATAAACGGTTTCAGCTTAAATTTTATTAATGTGTATAGAGTTGAAATTTGAAATAATATTTTACGAAAATTATTTAAGTTGTGAATATTGTATGAAAGAAAGGGAAGTGTTTAAAAAAAAAACTACCTCAGAAAAAATATTAACCTTCTATGTTACCCTATGGGTAGCGAGTATCAAACCCTTAAAAAATTGTATAAACTTTTAAAATTAAACATACAAGTATACAGATCTATTTATTTATTTAAACTTGACAATTTTGATAGATCATTTTTTTTTCTTTTTCTCTTTAAATTTAATAAATCTTGAAAATTATTTTAACGTTTTTTTTTTTTATAATTGAAAAAGTCTTGAAAACTATGATACAATTTATTTATTTTTACTTTATATTTCATAAGAGATATCATATCCGTAGGTATTAATGTTCATAGCGCATTTGTGGTTCGCTTATACGTCACATTTCCATCTTTTTATTTATTTATTTTCTACTAGAGTTTTATCAGCTTAGGGGCGCAACAACAACAATGAAGAGACAACGGCAACGATAATAACAAACGAAAACAATTAGCAACAACAAAAGTTCCAAAATGTGGAGCACTGACTAAAAGGCATGAATACATTTCTATAGCCCAACCGACAAAACCCCTTTCCCGGTCCCAGTTTGTAAGTGTATGTGTGTGTGTGTGTGCCTATGTTTGTTTCTCTAGATAAGTTTTGTATCTACGTAAGTGAAGGAAAAACCAAGCACCATCATGGAAATTTTGTGAATCCATGTACCGTGCACAGATGCCACAGACGCATCTCCATCGGAGTGTAAGAGAGAGAGAGAGGCAGATATAAGAGTATATTTATACCCAGACAGACTATACTTTAATCATCTGCTAATTTTTAGACTTGTCTGCGTTCCTCGTCGGTGTCTGTTGTGCATTTTTATGCGCCATGCTACCAAAAACAAATTCGCACGGACATTTCTCATTTCTGCGTGAGGTTTTATTTATAGACTTCACTTTGTATCGTGGTTTTGCATATCATTTCCAATGCAATCGACGATCTTTATATACACTATATGCATATACTATATACATATGTATGTATAACGACAGGGGGCTGCAGCATGGGGCAGGCAAAGGTGATCGTGATTGTGATCGGCTAGCGACGAACTTCGTGAGTACGTTTAACCAATTTACATACAAACAAATATGATATGTATGTAGATATTTATAAAGATACATATTTATTTATACATCTCATATGCGGCGAGTCGAGTCGTCAACACATTTACCGTTTATTGCACTTTGCATTCGCAAATATGTATTTATTTATGATAATTCTATTTTTAGATCTTTGCAACTTTTATACGATCTCAATAATTTCCATATTGACACATTAATGTACGCTGCCCGACAAGCAGATGTGCTTGAACTCTTTATGGCTATTTTACAAAAGTGCGATTATATTGAATTTATTATATTATCGTTTAGTATAGTACTTATATGGACATATTACATGGAGCTACGACAAGGTCTGGCGTATGAGAAGTGTAATCTAAATATGGTTGCGGAAACATGACAAAACCAACACAAGAAGTTCTGACATTTTGTGGACTATACGAGGGTCGTATGATAAGTCCGTGACTTTTTGAATAAAATATATTTTTTTCGTCAAAGAAGCGTTTTATTTCTCAACATAATCTCCTTTTAGCTCTATACATTTAGTCCAGCGTTTTTCCAATTTTTTTATTCCTTCCAAATAATAGGTTTTCTCAAGGCCCTCAAAATAGTCGTTTGTTTCTGTGATGACCTCTTCATTTGACCCGAATCTCTTACCGCCGAGCCATTTCTTCATGTTTGGAAACAAAAAATAGTTACAGGGGGCTAAATCTGGAGAATATGCTGGATGGGGTAGCAGTTCGTAGCCCAATTTATGAAATTTTGCCATGCTGACTACACACGTGTGCACCCGTGCATTGTCCTGATGGAACAGCACTTTTTTTTTCGCCAAATGCGGTCGTTTCTGCTTCAAATCAATATCGAATCTGTCCAAAAGCTCTGAATAATATTCGCCGGTGATCGTTTTACCCTTTTCAAGGTAATCGATGTGAATGATACCTTGTGCATCCCAAAAAACTGTGGCCATGACCTTGTTGGCCGACAGACCCACCTTGGCCTTCTTTGGTGCACGTTCACCCGGAGAAACCCACTGTCTTGATTGTTCTTTGGTCTCTGGTGTGGTGTGGTGGATCCATGTTTCGTCTACGGTAACGAAACGGCGCAAAAATTCGTTTGGATTGCGGTTGAACATCGCCAAACACTCCTTTGAAATGGTCACACGGTTGCGCTTATGGTCGTGTGTGAGCAATCGCGGCACCCATCGCGCGGAAAGCTTTTTCATGTCCAAATATTCATGTAAAATGTGATGTACCCGTTCAGTTGAGATGCCTACAGCCTCAGCTACCTCACGCACTTTCATTCTCCGATCATCCAATATCATTCCATGGATTTTGTCGACGATTTCTGGCATGACGACCTCTTTTGGGCGACCTGAACGTTCGGCATCACTTGTACTGGTACGACCACAACGGAACTCAGTAAACCATTTCTTAACCATTGAAATTGATGGTGCAGAGTCCCCATAATATTTATCAAGTCTTTCCTTGGTTTCGGTGATGGATTTTTTACGCAAAAAATAATGCTTAATTAGCACACGAAATTCACTTTTTTCCATTTTCGTTAAAATTCACGAGATCGTCTGCTTTCAATGCCTATAAAACGCAAACTAAGAAACGCAGCTTTCTCAAAATTTTACAGTCAGCTGTTAATCGATAACTGCTGACAGGAGCAGTGTTGTATTTAGAGCAGGTGCGCGGCAAATACAAAAAGTCACGGACTTATCAAACGACCCTCGTATCAGCCTTATCTGTTTACTTATGCGGTAAGGTTAGTACAATCATCCTTCTAAGTGTTTTAGTATTAAATGAATTCAACAAAAACATCGATCAGTTACTGCGATTACCAGGATATATCATATAGAAACTCGTACAAGATTGTAACAGTTATTATACAATAAATTTCATTATGTTGAAATCTGTTTGCTTATATGTATGATCCCGTTTTCGCCTCTTGATTCTATAACAAATTGTCGCTATAATTGCGACTTTTCAGCGAGTCATGAAGATTAATTGATCATCGCTCTTAGCTCAGTATTTGTGATTTAGATAAATTAATCCCCAGATGCAAACAAGACGAAATTAATTGCAACGATTTTGAAATGTATCATTCTGCGATGAACATTTTAGAAAATATTCAAGAAAACTATAAAATATATTTTGAAAAACATTGAGATTTACTTTTGTTGGTATAGATTAAGGGAATTATTTAAACCATGGAAAAATGTTGAATTATGGTTTAAAAAATGTCTAAAAAGTTTTCAAAGAAACCTGTGGATATCATAGGTAGAAATTCACTTTCTCCAACACTTCAACTGTATATTTTCTTAGGGTTTCTTTCTATAACACTTTTGAAATAAAACTTTGTTCACAAAACTTTAAAGAGAACTGCAATCACATTCGGCATTCGCGTGATTATCTGAATTTAGACCATAAACTTCGTCATTTGCATTTAGCAACCTATTTCGTTTCGTTTTTTTTCCTGGCTTATGAGAATGATAAATGCCCCACGCAGCACATTTAAATGAATTTAGCGATAGAATAAAATAATATGTGTATTTGTATTTAATTAGTTAGTCACAATGAAATGAATTTTAGAGCAATGAATTTTAGTCCAGCGTAGAAAAATTAAGGCCAAACCCACTTTGCTTGAGGCAAATCATATTTAGGAACTGCATTTTAGCCGATTTTTTTATTATTATTATTTATTTTTTTTATTTCTTTTTTGGGTTGTTTAAAATTTAGCTTTTCACATTGAGTGCACTTGAAGGTCTGTGGAACGACTAAAGTGAGTGTTGTTCAATTGAAGTGTCACTGGAAAAATATATATTCCTTTAGAATTTTCTTGATGATCTTGATTTGGTGACAAGACGACGACGACGACGACGCGACAACGACAATCGTGTTGATTGGCGGTGCAATCGATTCGCGTGCAGTTTAGAAATGAAATCGCATTGCTAGCGGGAATCGCTCCTACAGCGCGAAAATCACAAATTCGACTGAACTTCACAAATCGTTGTAATCAAACATTTAAAACGAACATTTCGTAAAGCAATAAACAACAATAAAAAATTAAATAAGCGCTACAAATGGCGGAACACGACGACGACGACGACGACAACAGCCTCTCTACTGCGAACGGGACGAAAGGCCCACTGAAAAAAAAGTGCGAAATTTTACCGCTTCTGTTGTGCTCGTATTGTATTGTGTGTATTGCGGTTAGTTACTATATTCATTATATTCCTCAGGTACTAGCTGCACACACATGTATCTGTATCAGTGTGTGGGTGTGACAACCGACTTGGGCACGGATTCACTTGGGTTTAGTGTTAAGACTGCCCCGTCACGCATAATAAGTATGCACGACTTTTGTCTATGTTTGAATATTTTTATTAATTACTATTTGAAGTTCTTTTGATTTAGTTGCGGCACTTTGAATTTCCCAGAAACTACGATTACGATATATAATCTGTTACCAAAGGGGGTACTTTTTTTTGGCAACTTCTTGAACTAATTCATTGAATTTAACTGTAAAGTCAAGCACTTAATTTTGTGTTGGGGTATTTGTGAGGTCTGTCATAAGTTCCTCGACGAAGGGAAGCAGATCAGATTCAGTTAGGGAGTTTTTAAGTTCAAAAGACGGGCAACTGTCGCAGTACCTCATACTTTTTTCCAATGGGAGACTCTCTCTTAAATTCTAATAATAGTTGTCACAGGCCAATCAGGCTTATCTTTTTAATCTATTTTCCATTTTCGAAATCGCAATTTCCCATTTTTTTATAGTTATTTATTTTATTGTTTAACCAGCCCTGGTATTTTTAGCCACCCAACGATTCGCATGTGTTTGCACAATATTTAGTATTACTATGCTGAGGTAGTACTTGTTGCCTGGTGGTGTTTTTTATTATTATTCTTAACAATTTGCACACAGCCGCTTTAGTGATATTTATTTATAAATGTTTTGTTTATAACAAAAGCTAGCTTTGCTTATTTTTATAGCAACTGTTATAAATGGCAGGTATATTTATTGCCAAAAGAAATGTGCGAATCAGTATCCAAGGGGGGTGCCCTATTTGTTTATGCGTAACTGGTAACACGAGTCAACTGATCAATCGTTTCGCAACACTGGCAGAGTCACATGCAACACGCCGCCTCAATTAACGCCTTGTTTTTATAGCACGTGTGTGGGCGGCAGCAACGTGGGCAAATAGTGGAAAATCTCTCTCAATATACAGATCATTATTGGGGGCATTAACACATTGTAAATGCGCCGCGAACCATCGATGACATCAGGCAACGTTAACTATGAATGACCGCAATGAAAATACACGAATGTGAATGAACAATATCGTCATAGTACTTATACAGATAGTACAACCAATCAAACAGTAGTCTTAACTAAAGCAAACAAAAGCGAGATATGTGAGGGAATATTTACTCAGTATATACAGTCTACACATGTCCGTCATGGACGTCATAGCAATAATTTCTAGCTGTCTCCACAATTTGTATTTTGGGAAACTTTCTATAGATATATACACTATATCCAAAGTTCGTTTGAAATATTTGAAATATGTGCTAAGTGTCAGCTGATCGAGTGAAACATAGTTCGTCTGTTGGTTTCGTTTAGTTTTCAACAGATATCACAATTCCCTGCATATAGTTTCAAGGCAAGGACAAGCGTCTATTGGCCTCTCTCCATTCCTCTCTCTTCCTCTTGCTCGAAGGTTGCCAAAAATTGCAGTATTTATTTCAGTTTTTTAATTTTTTCATACATATTTATTCTCCACCTGTTGGCGAGGTCACTGCAGTTGAATGAACTGTTTACTATAGGAAGTTATGTGTGCAATTATAAAGCTGTTAGGCGCGAGTATCTGTAGAACAACAGAAACCCCAAGTGCTCGGGCTAAAGTTTTGCAAAATAATTGCAAGCTATATTTGGCTGAACATATTTTTTAAAAAAGATTATCATTATAAACAAATGAGTGTACCCAAAAAGTTGAAGGTAGTACGAATTTGCTTTCGATTATTGCTATCGATAACTGCGATTATCGTGCTGTCTGTTTTGTATAACCTCGAGTAGTTTTCCTCCAGTTTAATTCGAATTTTGACTAATGTTTACAACATTCAAAACTGACTTTTATGGCGCATGGAACGAGATTCTAGTTTATCATAAGGTTAGACAAAACGGTTAGAAATTTTCCTATGAACTAGCTTTTTAGCTGTTTTCTGTTGTTATACAATAATTGTTTGTTTTTTTTTTTAACCGATTGACCTTGTCGCAAATCCCAAGCATATTTATAGAAATGCCTTCTCGAGTCACGTATATTTTCAACTTTTTTTCCCGATTCCAGAAGCAGAGGCGCGACGCACGCACACACACAACCTTATTATTCTTTTCTCAATATGCAAATAATGATTAAAAAATAAAAGCAACAAGTAAAATGTTTGCGCGCACGCTTGATGACAATGACTAAAAATAGCAGTCGCAATTGAAATGTCGTTCCATATAAAGCCAACTGTCTTTTTTCCCCTCTCTCTCTCTCTCTTTCTTTCTGTGTTCCTCTTTTTATGATTGTTGCTAAATTTAAAACGTGTCACTTGAGTGGGCAACTGGGTAAGCTCTGCTGGGGGTAGAGCCAGTTCAGGAAACGTACAAACAATTCGAATGTCGATGAAGAGAGGAGCTTCGAGACAGACATTTCGCTTGTTCGACTGGAGCTGCTTTAAACTGACCCTGCAGAATTTGCAATTTACAAGGGGGATTATCACAATAACAACCGAAAGAACTACAACAACAATACTAACAATGAAAATAACAGTAGCAACAACAACAACAACAAGGATGAAAGCAACACAAGTTCAAAGTCAAATCTTAATGTAACAAAGCAAGAGAACACAAGTTGTGTTTGAACGACTATAAGATACTTCAGACAAGGGTTTTATGAAGAGTTTCTACACTAGCTTCCAGTAGCCTGTGCATAAGAACTATCTGCTCCTTTTTTATTACCTCTATAAACTAATAATATTTATTATCTTGTATAATTCGAAGACTATACATATAATAACTTTTATACGTCGAAGTATCCATATTTCTTCTCTAATTTAATGCGATATTACATCTATTTTGTTTAAATCGCAGATTTCATATGACATCTTAAGTTACTCTGATTTCAGGAAATTGAACAATGATTTCCACTACTTATATATTTTGAAAGTCCCCATGTTCCTCCCAGCATACCCCAATTCACTTTTATAATATGCACAGGGCATCCAAAATGTTTGTCAAGGGGCGCCACAAATTGAGCAACAGTCAGAGAATAATGTTGATGCTCTTGATGATGCTGTACATGTTGATGATGCTGACGACGCTGATGATAAAGATGATCATCATTACATAGGCCCCAATGCCCGGCGATCATAATGTCAATGTTTTCGTTGTCGTTGTTGTTATTTTTCTGCTCGACTAAGCATGCAAACAAATTAAAAACTGGGAACGCCATTTCCCCTGCCAGGAGTCATAGCTAGAGAAAATTGAAAATTTAATTAACATTGGCGCACAGTGGGCATACACTGGCAAATGGCGATTCCCACATGCCTTGCCCCACCCTGCGCTGCTCTGCCCAAAAGCGAACACACATTTCCGCGTGCCAATTAGACTATTACGCGCCGTACTGAACGTGACCCACTCACTCACTCACTCACTAGTTACGCTGCCTGGGGACGACGATTTTCGAAAATTTAATCTCGATTCTAGATCACAATTTAGATTCGCATTTTGTAAATTTTGCAATTAGTTTAATTAATGCATTTTGTCTACGCGAATATTTACTAAAACATTGTCTAGCTGACTGGGGCGGGTGACTAATGCGGTAGATTCGGAATCGGAATTGAAATCGGAATCTACAAACGCGATAATCCTAATAGGGGAATTTCTTTCGGCACCATTAAAAGCTCTTTTAACTTACCCACTAGTCCGGTTGAATCTGCAAGTATATGAGCATAATTTATATTATTTTATTTTATATATATACATAGTTTGTATTTCAATACAATTTATAGAGCTCCTAAAATTTATAGCATATTTATAGCGCGCGAGAATTATAATATTTGGGTGGTAAAAAATCTGTGTTATCTTGGTATAGTTCTAAAATAAATCATTTGTTTTTAATGAGCTATGCCAAATGTGGCAATATAAACGAACCATCTTGCCACTGCCACAGCGCACCTGTTGCAACAAATTAGTCGCACCGTTGACACAAATTATACAAATAGCGAATATATCAAACGAAAGTAGACAAATTTATAGCTCTTCGATAGACCAAAATAAACAAGCGAAATTATAAAGTTTTTGATCTTATTCTTTATAAGATGATCTTTTTTTTGGGATTGTACATAATATATGTATATATATGTAAATTAAATTTTACCCTTGTACAGGGTATTCAATAGTCGAGTGCATAGTAGTTGTACCTTTCCTTACTTGATTTTCTTGAAATACAATATTTATTTTTCAAAATTTTTTGTTTCTAGCTGTCATTAGCTTCCCCAAACTGAGTAAAATGTGTTGAAATTTATTTATTGACTAGACGTCAAAAACTTGATACAAATATTGATTTTAACTAGAAAATCTGGGAACGTTAGTTAAATGTGTCAATAATTCAGAAGATTCATTTGAATAGTGGAAACTTTTCACTTCATGCTCTAATTAGAAAATAATTACAGATATAATATTGATTTAGGGTTAACTTGGGGTTTTTACCCAATATGGTAATTCCCAACGAATATTATTACTTTAAATTTAAAGTAAGTCAAGTCTCTTTAGATATAGACTCCCCATTTCACCTTACTCTCGTTTCAAGTAACGAACTTACTTCAATACTAGATAAAAGATGAATAAATTTCCCAATATGTGTTTGTTTTAATTCTTTTTCAAAATCATTTGACAGCTGCAGGCTTAATCGTGTATCATAAATTATACACTGATATCTTTCATCCTTGGCTCGTTGCATATTAAAAATTCTCAAAAAATAACAACAGAGATTGGCAGAGAGCGAGAGAGAGACACACAGAGGGAAAAGCAATCAACAAATAAACATACATATACGGACGGCACGTGCTGTAAAACCCATTAAAATATGAATTTTGCGACTACAAAAACACAAAAACCCAACTGACAGAAGCGTATGAAAGAGATGCATGGATCAAAGGAGAGAGAGTGAGTGGGATGGATAGAGGCAGACAGACAGAACGACAGAGCGTATTAAATATTAAATCTTTGTGGATGGCAAAATGACATGCAAGACAAACAAATTGCGCATAAATTTACGACCGACACTCGCACTACAACAAATAAATAAATAAAGTACAAACTGAAACTGAATGATATACTGAGCTCTTTTTGGAAAAGGAAGCTACATATTTTTTGCTACTCTTTTTCTAGCTGATAACCAAGGCCACATTCTGAAGAAATTTCGCCACAGCAATAACAAATCTTTTCGATAAAAAGAAACACTCCAAGAATTGTTATTTTTTCCAAATAAATAAAAAGTAATGGCATAGCAAACTGGGCATAGCATAAACGAAACAAAAATAAGCTTCAATTGTCGAAGTCTGTATACTCTGGATTCGTAGTTAAATAAAATAAAAAGTTAAATAGTAATAAAGGTAAAGCTAAATTATAATAATATATAAACGCATATTTGCACTCTAGTATTCAGCATCTGTTTTGAGTTTCCCCAAAAGATATTGGTTATTTGCAAAAACAAATGTTTTTTTATGTCTTGGGAAACCCCTGTCTGCTGTCCCTGTCGACGCTTATCAGCATCATGTGTTGCAGCCCTGCAGGGCCATTAAATCAATTTTACACTCACATATAATTAAAAAAGCTTTCGCTGCTTTCAGCTTTTTTAAGGCTATTTTTAGTGGCGCCCTTTAATCGACAGTGGCGCTCGCACCGAGTGCTCGGAGCGTGACCAAAGTACAATGGGAGCAAGTGCATTGTGTAATGTGTTAGAAGGCGCTGCCGCCGCAGGGCATGCCCGACGGTATAATACTCTGGGGAAGGTTGCCAAAAAATCCTTTGAGATTTATGAGGTTTAACAAAACTATTAAAAAACAAGTGTGTTGCATGTTGTCATACCCTGGAGGCCGATACGAAATTATTTTAACAAAAGAGGGAGAGAGGGGAGACGATTTACAGAAAAGAGAATAAGAGAGTGAGAGAGGGTGACAGTAGTAAAGCTTTATGGATAACGCATTAATCATCAGTAATGACTTTATGTAGTGCCTTAAGCGTTCATCATGTCCGCAATTTACTCAAGTACAGGGTATAATAACAACTATAAATTTAGGTGCATCGAATCAATAAACACACTCACAACAAGCAGGCGACAAACTGCACGTGGTTTCACTTGCGATGCGATGCGAGTCACATGAGGCAATAACAATAATAATAACAACAACAACAATATCAACAATAAGTGAGCGCAGCAGGGTGGAATCTTCGTTGGCATCTCAAGCATAATTGCGGCCACGGATGCGGCTAATTGTAAACGCAAATTGGCAGCCAATAAAAGGTGAGGTGCAAATGGGCAACAGTTGCCAGGAGGAAGAAGAAGGTGCAGTAGGGAATGGAACAGATGAGGAAGTCAATGCGAAGTTTCGCGTTGATCAATTGAATTAGCAGGCAAATCAAATTGAAGGCAGTGGGTGGGGTAGGGCGCATTGGGCGCGTGCCCACTTGCGATATTTGCAACAATTGCGATTGTGTCAAAAGCGAAAATACGCCGCATTCCAGTTGAGGAATCACATCCAAAATCGGGCAAGTACAGCAGAAGCAACATGAATTGTTTACAATTAACCTTCAAAAATTAGTGTGAGAAAATTAACCTTAGTGACGAGTTAAGGCATAATGTGCACAATGCAAAACAACAATAACAACAACAACCATAACAACAACAATGACAACACGCTAAATTTGTTTATTGCATAATGGACGTGACGTTCTGAGAAATGCAAATGCGCGGGAAGGGAAGGTGGACAGCACCAACAGCTGTGCGAGCAGGTCCGTAGCGTCGGTGTCGAGGCCCCTTATGCAAGATTTCTAGGAAGCCCTTAGTGTAACTGTTTTGCTAAAAAAATCGTTGTATTTAGTTCAAAAAGTATTTCACAAAATGAAGTAACTTAATACTTATTGCATCTTCCTAGCTTTTTAATTTTAATGACAAAATTTTCAATAGTTTTTATGAAATCTCTATTTCTGGCTCTCGCTCCATTGTGCTTTGCCATAATTTGGGGGGCCCTTGTGCATCGCACACCCTGCGCTCGTCTAGCTACGGCCCTGCTGCTGAGGCACCCACTGTCTTTGTGTGCAATGCATAGAGAAAGAAAAATGCAACTAATTGAAACTAGTTGTCGGGTTGTTACGACTACAGCGTAACCGACGTCGTCGTTTGAAGTTCGTATCAATTAAGTAAAATGCTGCAATTCAATCAATTCCAGCAACAATGCCTAATGCATTGGGACGCGAGTGTCGTAGCAGAGAGCTTTGCACGCGCGTTCCAATTCCAAATGACACGCATAACCTCACACAACTACAAGCACATTCACTGAGTCACCGTCACAAACAACTAAAGAGCAGAAGAGAGAGAGAGAGAGAGAGCGGGAGTTGTGTGTGTATATTTATACATGTGTGTGCGCCTCTCTCTCTCCCTCACTACATATGTATGACAACAAGCCGGTATTTCGTTTTCATGTTATTTCCGCAACGAATGAAAAGTTTAAAAGCAAAACTCAAATAAAATACATATGCATATGTACAGAAGAACCAGTTACACAGATTCAAATAAGCAAGTAAAAACATCGAAGAAAGAACAAAAGAGAAGCATAAAAAAAACCAACCTGTTTTCCCTTTATTGCTGCTGCAGCGGCAGCGTCGGCACAGGCGGCACAGTCGGCAAAATCGATTAAAAACCAATCGGCTCAAAGAACGCACCGTGGGGCAGGAGGAGGCTCGAGGAGTAGGACGACTTGCACAGCAGCTGCTACTCCCAAAGTTGAACTAGATTATCTGAATAGTTTATCTGCCTAATGAGCTCAGTAAAAATTCCACGGGCTGAAAGTTCAGCGTGACGAAACGTTTTTTCCTTTCTTGTTTATGCCGAAGGGGCAGGGAGCAACGTTGCGTCTGCTACTGCTGCTGCTGCTGTGCTGGCAAATCGTTGATCCACTGAATAACACACTGCACTCGAAATCGGCACTCGGTTCTTAATTAATTAACTTTTTTGCACTTTTTTACTTATTAAATTGAACGCAAAATGCACAAAACGTTGTTTCGCAGCGTCACGAAATAAATATACAATAAATTCCCGTATTGCGCGTTCCGTTTTCATTTCGTTGCGTTCTCTTGTTTATCGTTTGTACCAAGAGAGCGAAGATATATAGAGAGAGAGTGAGAAAAAGAGTGGGTCACACATTTGCGCAGCTTACAACACTTATGCTTTGCAGCACTGCTGTGCACACTTGGCGCGCAATTAAAAATTCAAATTGGTTTGATTTTTTTGCACTGCACAAAAAATAGGAATAAAAAAAGATAAAAAGAAAAGAAAAAGATGTGAGAAATAGAAGAAAGACATAAGACACTTGGCTTGGGGAATGACTCAAGTTGAAGAACAACGTGAGTAGGCTATAAAGCAGGAGGCTTTGTCGCAGCAGCCAAGCAAGTTGGGGGAGAGCCTTCCCAATACGTCCTGTGACACTAATGTGTCGACTAAGCGACACGCATCTGACCAAAATCCAATCAGTCAACGACGGCGACGTCGACGCTGACAAAAACCAATCAACTAAGTGTCCAGAGAGTGTCGAGGAATTAGCATAAGAAAGCGCTGCTGCCCCACGCTGTTGCAGAGCGTTCCATATCGTTTCCTAATGAAATTTTACACCCAAAGGGCGCTCGTTAAACGCCCACCACGTCAGCGGGCCCATTTGCCTTGTTTGCCTCACTTGCTACACGAAGTTTGCCACTGTTTACACAGCCAGAACCCATTCCCACTTCCACAGCGAACTCCTCTGTCTGACCATTCGCTGCTGCATGCCACATGCCGCACACTTGCCACTTGCCACATGCCACTTGCCACACTCGTCTGGCAAGTTTGACTTAAGTGCAGTTTTAGCGAGGCGCCTGTCTGGCATTGCGTTGCGATTACGTTACGCTTACGTTGTCGTTTACGTCGCGCCTCTGCTACTTGCAACGTGCAACGTGTTAACTGCAGCTGTTTGAGTTACGTGCGAACGCAACAAATTGCAGTTGTCCCACACCCCACAACCCTTGCCCACTCTCCTCTTCTCCCTCTGCGCATGTAATTAAATGTCATTGCAGCTGATGCGCGATTCCACGGGATTATCCCTCACACAAATGTTTGCGGGGGCGCCACAGTCACCGTCCAAGCCCCAGTCCCATATGCGCTGCCATGCCGCACAAATCTGCTCGTGACATAATCCGATATAGTCTGACGGATTACAGCAGTGCGGTAATGGCCACTGGAAGCATTTAACAGCTCGCAAACTCAATCGACTGCGAGGGAGGGGGAAGATGTGTGAGGGAGTGATTCGGAAATTGGTGGCATGAATGACTTCAATTGGTGTGGGAAGCGGAGAACGAGCGAACTTGGTGGCTTAACTGAGGAAGACACCCTGTAAGGCTGTAGACTTATCTGTGTGGGTGGGTGATGGCGACGGGTAGTTATCCTGTAGCATTGTGAGTTTACTGTGTTGAGTTTCTTGATTAAGATGTTTGAGATAACTTTGAGATAAATTTATTGAGTTTATGCAAATTTTTAATAATATTTTAAGGTTAGGTTCAATGCATCTGCAACATTTTTTTGCGAATGCAAGGAATATTCTACTGAACCCTTTGAAGATAATCCTGAAGAATTGAAGATTCTAACCCGTACTGCTTGAGAGAGAAAGGTAATTAAAGTGATTATGAAATGAGAAGAATTAGCCTTAAACAACTGAAATTATACAATAGAAAATAAGGATAGATACATATCTAGAAGAAGAAACATAATTTAAATTTAGGACAAAAACAGGAAAATAGATTAAAATCATTGTGAATTTAAAAAGAACTGTAATGAATGACTTAAGTTATAGAATTTATAGATTGTTTCAAGAGAAAAACCTGTGGTTATAATACTCATCGCATTACAAGATGAGGCGAATGATTCTCAAAAAATAAATTATATGTACATACCTATATAGTTTTTTTTGAAAGTGAAATAATTTGTTTATTTTTGAGCTTCTTCATAACAATTAAAAGGAACCTTATAAGTAAAGTTCTCCCAGCGACTTAAGAAATCAATTAGCCGTGCTGTGAGCCCGTGGCGCAGCCCGCGGCCTAAGGTCTACGGGGCAAGTTGCAGCCTTGGATTGCTGGCTGATTGGATTTTGATGCTGTTGCCGGACAACAACAATTAAAATGCCACACGCCGCGTCGTCAGTGCAAACAGGGAGAGAGAGCCGGATAGGTGGACATATGTAGAGGGGTGCATCCAATTGTGGCTGCTGCTGGTGCCGGGATAACAGGCTGCGTCAATGGAACGTGACGCTGCAAGTGGGCTCATAATGCCAACGTCGTCATCAGGCGTTGGTGATGCGATTCCGATTGCTGTTCCGAATGTTCGCAGACCCTAAATGCAATCACTTTGAGTGCCTTGATATATTAGCGCATGCAACAGAGGGGAGCCTTATCAAGCTCCTCGCCCCTACCCCTTTTCACTTCCCTTTTCCCACTTGAACTTCAGCTTCAGCTGGGGGAACGTAAGCGCAGCTAAGCCAAGCGACTCGTTAGGCAGCTCATTTGGCAGCCGCACACGTTTCGCCTGGGCTGCTGCTACAGGGGCAGGTAGAGGAGTAGCAGGAGCGGGGGAAGGCGAAGAAGATGGTGTTGTAGCAGTTGCTGCTGCTGCTCCTTGTGCCGAACTTGGTTTCATTTGCAGTCAAAGCTAGTTAAGAAATAACATGGAAAATGTCATCGGCATAAGTAAAATAAGCTAAGAAAGTGTGCAGTGCACGCACGCGAATTGTGAATACCCTGTAATGTGTAAGTAGACCTTAAGTTTTTCGGAGAGGTAATTCCAGCAGACAGGATATATAATCTATATATATATATATATATATATACATATATATATATACAAGTTAAGGTTTAAGAAGGGCATTAAGTGCGTAAGGTATAGATACAACTTCATGTTAAATTTATTTTATTTTTTTTTTTTTTTATTATTATCATAATATAATATCTTAACATTGTTCAATTTAATAACTCTAACTTGCATAATAGCAGAGATCTACGAAATAGTATGCAAACTATACAGACAGAGTTCTGATAACCTAATCATATGAGGAATAGCTAATAAATAATACTGATACTTGTGATAATTAATTCTAAGAATTTCTTATAGTCTTTTGGATTTGAAATATTTCAAAGTTAAGAATGCGCGTGGCAGATAAGTTTTAAAAACATTGTATGATTGGTAAAGTACATAATAAACTTCAAGTAAAATTTTATAGCTCTAAATAGAATGATAACAGAGATCTAACCATTCTCACAGTGTTTGAAATTAATTATAAGTTAAGTTAACATGCTAGTCTATTCATACATATATGTATATGTTAAAAAAACTGCACTATGTACCATTAAATAAGACTACAAATAGCTTTCAGCAATAATAATATACTTGTGATAATTAGTAAAGAAGTTGCAAGGGACGCCAGTTATGAAAATATAATATATTCTGTAAGGTGCATAAGAAACTGTATGCTGAATTTCATGACTCCAAATCGTAAAATAACAGAGATCCATCGGTTTAAACAAAGTCCAAGGCAATAAGAGATGCCATTCAACTTGAGTCAGGTTTCACTTGAGTCTCATATGCACCTTCTATTCTCCACCCTGCAGGGTATAACAAGCCAGAGCGAAAGCTGCAACTTGGGTAGCCTGCACCTGCTGAGTGAGCCAACACCTGAGGTGTACTTATGGCACGGCATTAGCATTCCTTACAGCCTCGCATGGCACAGTCGGCACTCGGCAGAAGATAACAAAAACACGCACAACGCAATGCCAGAGGGGAGAGGGTAGGGGAGTACCTAGTCGAAATTGGTCACCTACTACTCCTATGCAGCATGCATACTCCTGCTCTTCCTGCGTTTTGGTTTCGGGGGCGGAAGGCTTCAGCGATTTTATGGCAGCACTTGAAGCCGGCCATGTCGATATGCTGTGGCGCTCTGGCGAAATAAACACATTTTCAAGCTCAATGCCAGCGAAAAGCACAACAAGCCATGCCAAGCAGAGGCGGGAGGCGGGGCAGATCGGTAGCGATTCGAGAACAAAGCCAGAACAGAAATAGAAATGGAAAAGAAGCGAGTGTGTCTACCTACCTCACCTCACCGCGTCGACGGACACATAATGAAGTTTCGCAATCTCTCGTTGACTGTGCACAGCGTCTGGCTCTGACGTGGCGTGGTGGTGTAGGAGGTTTGGGGGCGTGGCTAAAGGATCCCGCACACTGGCGCCCATTGCCTGCCGGCTTAAGTGTGATTACATGGCCATGTTCGCTGGCATCGAGTGTGTTTGTGGCATAATATTATTGTTTTTGTGCTCGCGTGTGAAATCAAACTCAGCGCAATGCCAAAAGGATTAAATGGATACAGAGATGCCTGGCATGACGCGTTGCACATACGCTTCGGGTCCATCGATAGGTGGCCCCGTCCCGCCCTTCCTTAACAGGACCTCAACAACTGCAGCAGGTCACGGGCAACTGGGATTGCCCCCCTTCGGCAGCTTGTAAGTGTAAACAGATACATAAACTAGACAAGCATCGCTTTGTGTCAGATACTCTACAAAGCAGTCAGTGTGGGGCATATGAGTGCAGTTGATGAAGATAGACGGCTTGTGACAATATAGACCTACTACTTAGGGTAAAAATTTCATAGGAAATGCTTTTTTGATTTATATCTGAAGTGAGATATGATTACTGTTCATTATTTCTAAGAGTTGTGCTAAAAAGGCGTCATATCAGCTGTCATATGTTGCCATCTTATATGTCACAAGGAAGTGAAAGCATTTTTAATGTTAATATAAAGATATTTTGATATTTGGTAAGATTATAACTAACATATTCAAGATTATAATCAATAAAAGTACCATAAATAATTATAATCTTTACTTTTTTTAATATATTTTCATTTAAATGTAAATAAATATAATATAAATATTGTATTGATTGTTTTTTAAGAAAATAATGGACTGTAGTAATATTTATAATATAGAAAATGTTCAACAACTTTTGAAAATATTTTTAAAAGCTTCTTTAAACTTTCTTGCTTTCTCAACTGTTTTTTATAAAACGAATTAAATAAAAAATTTATAACAAATTTATTAAGTTCAAGAAATAATAAAAAATATATAATTAAATATATATTTTATTTAGAATAGTGTATAAAAATGTATTACGTGTAGCGTGGAATGTTTCTTTCTTGTTTTCATATAAAACAAATTTATTTATAAATTTATATTGTATAATAATTAAAATTATGTGTAAGATCTTAAAAAAAAAAATTAACTATATTCTTCCATTAATTCCACTCCTATTGCAGCCCTTTCGTAGTGTATTCCACCAGTTGCCACAACGCGCATTGTTGCTGCTTGGGAAGTTACCTCCCAGTTATCTCGAGGGGCAAACAACAGCCACAGATCGGCGAAGGGCGACGCTGCTGCCCGGCAGCAGTGGCAACAACAGACGCCATAGCAACAACAGAAACAACAACAAGAACAACACGAGGGAAACAATAACATTAACAGAGAAGGAAGTTCGAGTACAGTTATTTGACTTTTAACTTTTATTGCTTTATGTAGTTTAGATAAACGTTTGTGGCATGCCATAAATACGCCGCATGCCGCATGTTGCAAGCAGTCGAGCAAGTCTGCGTCGAAAGCGAAAACAATGCCGAAGGGAGATGCCAAGAGAAGCCAAAAACTTATTTCGCTCGTCCTGCAATGTCCTTCGATGATAGACAATCGACAGATGGTAGAGAGAGAGAGGGAGATAAGAAGAGAGAGGGAGTAAGAGGAGGTGTGTGTGTGGGTGCCTGTCGGCAGCTGATTTATGCTGTAAGTGTAACAAGCTTGCCACTTTGCACTTGACTTTGCGGCAAAGTTTCGTTGCTGAGTCGAGCAATTTGCCGCCGTCTGCCACACAACGCAAGTTGCAACGTAGCAAGTTTAAGCTGGCTGCCTTTTTCGCGCACTTTCACGCTCCATAAAGAGGCCAAACTAACAGATATATATATATATATATATATATATATACGATATATATAGTGATTTTTTCGGCAAAACTTGCAGCAAAAGTTTTAATTAATTTCACACTCACACACGCGAAGCAACTGAACTTGTGCATCTAATTACATGAGCAGGTGTAAGGTGTCGAGGGATGAGTGGCAGCTGGGGGGCGGGGGCATGGTAATGTGTCTGTGGCTGCCATAATTATCGACAGCATCATCATTATCGGCTGCGTGCAAGCAAACAAAGCAGCAGCTGCAGCCGCAAAGTATGCAACACGTTTGCCAAAAACGGTTAAAGTGTTGCAAAAGGGTTGAAGTGTGAGGCTGTACAGAGGGTTGCCTTTTGTTCGTGCAACAAATAAATAAACGCAACAGCGAAGAGTTGTGGCTGAATTCGTTGCGCCCCTTCTCCTCTTTCTTGCCCTCCCTTCCATCTCTTTTACTTCCAGTTGATCAAACAGTTGAACCAATTTTCCATGCGGGTTTCCTTTACACAAATTTAAATGCCACAATTCACCAACTTTAAATTTTGTTCTTGATACTTGTAATCGCTTTCGTTTACTTTAAGTTTCAGTATTTTTTTTAAGATATTTAAAGTTTTTTTAATTTAATTTTTTTATTTTTCTTTTTTGGTTTTTGTCGAACAACTTTAGTTGCTGTGCGCATTTCGTTGGCCTTTTGCACTGCATTTCAATCGGCAAAGCTAGACCAACACCCATACACCCACATACTGCAGACATAGTCACACACTGACAGACATACACACTCACAGACACACACACCCGTGCACACCTTGGCCACACGGCAGACAGCGACTCAAACATCTGCGAAATTGAATGCGAAATTTCCTTTGTGTGTTCGCCGCGTTCAAACTTATTTCCAGCAGCACGAGTTCTGGCTTTACAAAGATATATATGTATATATATTCTATACATAGACAAGCTTCAATCGGTAGCTCAGAATAGTTGCCACAACAATTTTTGCACGAAGAGATTTGATACAAAAGCATTTTAAATGCCAAAGCAACTGAAGTTGGCACGGAAATACAAACTGAAAAACAAAAATAAATATTGAAAAACCTTTGGAAACTTACAAATAAAAATTCAGTGAATAGAATATAATATTCTTTATAGAAAAATATACAAATTTATTTTAGAACTTACAAAATGATACAAAACAAAAAACCTAACAAAGTAACATAAGTAAAAGAAATAAATAGAATGAATAAATAAAAAGAAAAATGTTGGCAGCTTGTGTAAGAAATAAATAAATAAATTTATATATAATATAAAGAAAGGTTTATTTTTAATCTCTTCTTTCATAAAAAAACGAATTCCAATTCCACTTTACCATAACTCCAACTTTCGTTTCCGCTTTAAAGCGCCAAAGTAAATCGCAGCGCGACATAAAAAAAAATCTAGGATAAATTTAAATTAATCAAAACTTTGCTCATCAGTCGGATATGACTAGAACTGTTTGCTGTTGCTGTTGTTGTTGTTGTTGTTGTTCACACATATCTGCACTGCAAGTGTTAGTTGTTGTTGTTGTGGCTTTTACTTCGTCAGAAATCAGCGACGCGACGCAGCGTCGCATCGTGACGGAACAATTCGAAAGTTGAATTGAGTTTGCTTTGCAGATTGATGGATGGATGGATGGATGGATGGAGGGTACACGGACTATGCTGTATTCCAGTTGTGTGCGTTTGTTTATCACAGGGTATTCCCAGTGGCACCAGGCAATATGTATGTATGTATAAAGTAAGTACAGCAACGTACAGAGAAAGATTCGCAAGCAAATCGCTCGCTCAGCGCATGAATCACAACACAACTGAGCGAGTCGCATTCTGACTCGCACTTATACTCGTACTCACACTCATCGCAACGGCACTCACCACAGACGAACTCATACTCAAGCTTACAATTGAGCATTCCGCGATTCTTAGAAGAGAACTGACTCAGTCGCAGATCGTAGCTCGAGGCGCCTACACAATGAATCAATCGTCGCCGCAACCACAATTTGCAATAAGCGCGTTATATCTAATACCATCGATTGCTTTATCGGCTCTACTGCTGATCTGTTATATCTACTATTTTTACCGTTGCGTGCAGGAGTGCATGAAACGTCAAACATGTCGGGACTCGGAGGAGCCGCAGCTGCCGCCACCAAATAGTCCCGTTCGACGCAAAATAAGTCTGGTTCAATGCACCCGAGATTCGCACCAGAATCGCGAAGCTGAGTTCTACTAAGGCCCCATCGATATTACGCCCAATCGAACAAGTACAAAAAGTTATGTTTTACTGTAAAAATATAATAATACTATTATATAATATAATATATATAGTATAATATTATGCATTATAACATCATCTTAAGGCAATTACTGTGAGCCAATCTCCCCAAAGTACTATATATAAGCATATACAATAGTTATTTATATATATTGTATATATATATTTACATATATATTGTGATATATCGGGTACCCTTGCTCTTGAGTATTATTCATACAATACGATAAGCTTTATTTAGCACGAATCGAATAAACAACATGATTTATCACAATGAATGTCTCGCTTTAGATTTAAGCTTTAGTTTTGCCCTTTTTTATTCGTTTTTTTTTCGCCACTAATCGAAGTATGTGAAAGTCTTTAAAGAGCTTTTCTTATCGCGCAAATCAGTTGCAAATCTTTATGGGAACTCGACTTAAATGCTATAATTACACTATAAGCTGACAAACAGAAACTTGTGTTTTCTGTTCTTTTCTTTTTGTTCTATTGTTTTTATCGCCTGTTAGAAAGTGTATTTATTTTACTCATTTGTTTGCACCAAAATAGACTTTTCTAATCTATAAAGTAAATACATATATTCTTGATCACTATTCACTAAACTGTCAATCTAGCTAAAGTTTTAATTGAATGCTTGAATAAAGTGAGAACAAGGCGGAGCTGACTGATCTTACACAGACCAGGAACATATAAAGATCGCTTTGTTGTTATTCTTTAAAACTTAAAGAATTCAACATATCCAATAAGTTTTTAAGGAGTAATCAGTCCGCGCGTGACAAACATCGGCTTAGTACTGCATGGACCACTTGACGATGCCTTCAAATTATTATTAAATATATTTAAGAACGCAAATGATTTATACACAGTCTTTTAAAATAGAAACAAACTGTGCAAGGGTTTAATCATTATATTTTTGCTTTCTTTATAATTTGTATTATGATTTCCCAGCCCGCAGAACTGCAAAAGCCGCAGAGAATTAAAGAAAATGATTTCATAAAGTGCAACTTATTTAGAATATAAATTGAACTTATGAAGTTATAGACTTAAATTCTAATTAGTTTCGTTTTAAGCATCAAACATAATGGACGTGAATAGCATAAAAGATCTGTGGAATTTTCTGCTGAAGCCCGACGAAACTCTGGGCTTCCCTTTGATATATATCGTGATTCCGTTGGTGATCATAACACTGTTATTGCTCCTCTGGTGTCTGTTCTGTTGCTGCAGGTACTACTGCTGTGATACGGAGATACATGTGGTGCCCAACTTAGTGCACTGGCGGCGTAGTCGGCAACATGCTCCCTACGTTCCAGACTATGAAGAAGAGGGTCCATCGCCACCATGCGAACCGACGGACGGCGATGAACCAAGTGTCGAACTAGATCAGGATACGGTGTGCAAAGTTAATAAACTGTATGAGAAACGTCAATATGTTTCTTGTAGACGTAAAGAGTAAATAAATTTTTATCAAAGAACGAGTAACGTTAAACAGTGCTTAAAGTGGGCAACAACGAAGTGGGGTAGGAATTGGGGAATGGGTTGATTTGGTGGCTTTACCTGTGAACGTGCCTTGGGTGCATTGTGTATGGCGGCAGGTAATAAATTTGTCAGCAATGCCGTCTGCACTTGTTGTTGTGCTGACGTTTCTTTTCATCAAGCGCAAAATTTAGCGTCTCACAGCGCTTTTTGATGGCCATCAGGCGCAGCAGCAACAGCATCTCGAAATGGGCTAATAAACGACATTCGACATTTTAACTTGGCTAACAATTTAGTCGAGCTGCGGCCAACAAAGGGATAATGACTGGGATTCAGCTAGTTATAAGACAGAAAGAAGCCGAAGGCGTTTTGTTGATTCAATTTGCATTTTAATATGTGAGTAACTCGAAGAGGAAGCTTTAATTATAAATCTGGTTCAACAAAAGCTTTTCTTCATGAAGAAGAAGCTTAGTAAGCTTTCTTTTGACTGAATATGTATTCTAACTGAATGGGGAAATTTGAATGGGAATATGAAGCACAACGCAGAGTTTTAAGTAGTTTTTATTTAACATTGAATGTTAAAACGTTTCACACTTTAACAGAAGCTTTGTAAGATCTCTATGTATTCTATATATTGGGAATGTATATGAATTTTTATGTACTGAAAGTTTCAATTTGGTAATAAAGCTTTTAAGTAGTGCTGAGTTGTAAATAGTTTTAATTTAATATTAAATCTTAAAACGTTTCAAAGTTTAAAAGAAGCTTTTTGATATAAAACGATATCTTTTAAACATAACTCTTTATTAAATGAACAGTTTTGTGCATTGTAAGTTAACATCTAAAATTAAAGCTCTGGTCATGATATTAGAAGCTTTTTACAGGTTATTACAATGTTTTTAACTAGCAAAAGCTCTTTCAAACTCTATTTCTCTCTTTCTTTCATTCCTTTATTTAGTTTTTGATGATCAATTATACAAATTCGAATAAAAGTCCATTAAATTAGTGTCTTATGTTTGCCAAGTTAGAAGCTCGAATAGAAGTGTGTTTAATTAAATTGAATAAGCCAAGTTTATTTAGTACGCTTATGGTAGTATGGCTCTTAACTGGCCACCTTACTGGCCAAATTGAAACGCTAAAATAATTTACGGCCCAACTGGCCGCATCGAAGTGCGACCGTACAGCATGTCCTGGCTCCTGGCATGATGGCTGGCACGTTAGACGCCATCGAAATGCTCCCAGTTGGAAAATTAGTTTAAAAATACGTTGGCAGTCCGAGAAGCAAAGGACAACACGAGCAGAGGAGTGAGGGGAGAGAAGGAACAGTATGAGAGAGAAGAAGCAGTAGGGGATAGTGCAACTGACACTGGAGTCAGCACTTGTCTTTGTTGTTGTATTTCATTTCAATACACTTGGTGGAGAGTCCATTGAAGAGAGAGTTTGACTTATACAAAACAGGAAGAATTGATTGCTTGATATACATAGCTTAAATCGAGAAAGAGCTGTCAAGCTTTAAATATTTTTATGAATATGGAATTAATATCTCGTGATAATGCGTAATGGTCGATTACTATTGTTTTATAGCAGGCAAATAGGTGATAAAAAAAAATTTATTACAAATTATGTTGTGATCTTAAATATCAAAATAAAAATTTAGATTAATTAAATTATTATTATCTTTATTTACTCTAAAAAAACCCGAAACAGTCTCAAACAACGATCTTAACAAATTTGAAAAGAGATCTTACTATCGAAAATACTATTTTAATGATCCTATATACCTATATATAATATATAATCTATATGATATGGGAAAATTAAGGATTTTTTCTCTTTCTTTTAATCGCATTTAGCAAGTGTATTCCAGCGTCGACCTTCTCCCCAAGTTCCTCTGCTCCCTCATTTTAGTGTTTTGGGTGGCATAAAAATTCACTTTGCCCCTCGATGCACCCCCGCAAAGGGGCAGTTCAATAAAAGTGGCCAAAAAAGAAGTCGCAAGAACACGCTCAATAAAATTTCGTGTTTTACAATTTTATTATGTGACGCCTGTCGCGCACGGCATCATGAAATATTTAATAAAACATTTAGAGACGGTCGCTTGGAGAAGCCTCTTGCTCACTTGCTACATGCAGCATGATGCATGCTGTTGCTGCCTGCTATTTGGCGCTTAAGTAATTGCATTTTAGTGGACACACGTTGCATGCAACGCGTACGCGGACCTTTAAATCATTCAACCTTGTGCACCGTTGGCTCGTTGTTTATCTTGCGACCATAAATTAACGCATTACCCCGTTTGAGTCCGCTCATGTTGCTCTCATTGTTGTTGTTATTGCATTGAACTGTTTGCATTTCGACCGTTGCATTTGGCCGTGCAGCTGCTGCCATCTCAAAGTCGTGGCCATTGTGGGGTTTACACACTGCGGTCGCACGGCAACCGCAATCGAAGTCGACGCCTCGTCTCTGTCGCCATTGTGGGGCAGGAAAAACTCCCTGTGATCATTAATTGTCCAGGCAGAAGAAGTAGAAGAAGCAGCAGCAGTTGTGCCACAAAGTTTTGCTCACATTTATGTTTGATTTACTCCTTGCAGGCACTTCAAACTTTGCCGTCCTCCTTGCTCTACCCCCCGCTAGTGCGTCGCCTTTGTCTCTCCTCGTAATGAGCCAATTTAGTTGCATCGAACGAATTTTGGGAAATTCGAAATTGGCACTCGGAATTGGCCTTGCCACTGCCACTGCCACTTGAGAAGTTGCCCCAACCAAATGGGCGAGGCAACGCTTTGAAATGTTAAGTAGTTGCTCTCGCTGCATGCGGCACACTGCACACTGCACTTGCTGACGCAATTTGGACAGTTGAGGCTACGTATGCGCCACATGTGGCACGCAATGTCAAGCTAAAGACTGCAGCGCCTTGACAAAACGACGCACTAAAATTAGCGTCGTTGAGTGAGTTGCAAAACTCTAACTAGTAATTGGGTTAGTATTGGAATAATCTCTAGAAATATTTTTGATGAAATCATATTCAGCTGGAAAGGAATTTAATTTAATTTAATTAACCAGAAAGAAACAACCAAACAGAATCAATTTAAACTTGAAACAGAATTTAATCAAAATCAGAGAGTTAAATACGAAGTTATGATTATCAGAAATGTATTTTCTGTTAGATCTTTAAAAGCCTTCTATAACTTTCCTTTTATTGAATATCACTTTATATATTTGTACAGTATTGTAATATATTTTCTAATGATTTTCAATATAAAATCTTAGTCTTCATTCTTCTCACTTCTTTATCTTGACTGACATGAGATACTTGCGGCAGGCGTCCAGTGAGTGCCGCTTGAGGTAGCATTCCTGGCTGAAGTACTTGCCACACTGTCCACACTGATACTCCCAGCGATGATGTCCCATAGTGCGCTGATGCGAGCGCAGATTGGAACTGAAATAAAATGAGGAAACCTGAAACGTCTTCTGCATCTGCCACAAAACTGAACTCACCGATCGGCAAAGGATTTCTGGCAATTCTGCTCGGGGCAAATGAATGGTTTTTCGCCGGTGTGAATGCGTTTGTGTGCAACCAGCATCCAGGAATGATCGAACTTCTTGTTGCAATCGGGGCAGAGGAAGTGTTCGCCTGGCTGCTTGAAACGTCGACGATCGGACGCCTTCTTGATCGGATCCTGCTTACCCGGCAGAGTCTTACACTCTGCCTGCGGCCTCAAGGCTGAAGACTGACAGGATCTCAGCTTGCTGGGCTTCTGTGGAACCTCGGTACTCCTTAATGTGTCCGCTCTGCGACCACGTCCTTTGCTCTTGGTCAGCACCTTAATCCTGCCCAGCTTTGTGCCACCTTGCGTGGGCTTCAGTTCTGGCTTAGTTAAAGGCTCCTGGCCTGGTAGCTCCAGTTCCCAGATGGTATGACTGAATCCATTACTGGGATTCGTTTCGACGGCCATCAGTTGAATGTCGCACAGCTCCTCCATGCGACGTCGCTCCACAATGGGCACATCGTCGCCAGCACGCCAATCAGTTGTGGGCTCACCGTATCCATAGTGAAAACTGCGTCCGCCACTCTTCTGCTTCGAGCCCGAGGGCCATTTGAAGGAGCTGTTTGAGCCTTTCTGGCTGCTAAGCCGTGAAGCAGGACGTTGCATCGGTGTCATATTGGGCACATTGCGGCAAACGCCTAAGTGAAGAGGGATAAAGTAATGTTGTTCCATATTTATTCTTGTTATTATCTTTGGCAACTCACCCTCATAGCGCTCGTAGAATTGCTCATTTTTGCTGTTATAGCGATCGGAAAACAAACTGCGAAAGTGACTTGGCATTTTAGAGTTTCTTATTTTGACAGTGCAACTGCGAATAGTTTCGGGAACTGTCTTGACTAGTTTCTGATGGCCTACTCGATGGAATCGAGGAAATTTACAGATTCCCTTCGACAGCATGACTTGTCAATCATACATGTGCTCTACAGAGTGCTCGACTGTTATATGTCTGCTACACACCTGAACAAAACGATTTATATGTAAAACTTCTATGTTTTGCGTATTTTGTGTTGCATACTTTCAGGGAGGGGCTTAAAAATTAGTACCTTTTTAGGATTTATTAAATAACCTTTTATAAATCATTTCGTTATTCATAGTTATTGTGTTTGCCAAAAAATAAACTGTCCTGCATTTAAATTAAGTAGGCGTGGCCAATATCTAAAACAAACTTAATTTGGCATAATTTTTTTTAAGCTTCTAGCCTTTTTAATAAAGTATAAAAAGGCACACGGTAAATTGATTTTACTAGAATAAAACTAAAATTCGAACTTTAAAATAACTATAAAGCCGATTTAGCTTCAATTTTGTTAAAGAATAGCTACATACATTGTATAAATATTTTTCCTAATTTCAACTGTATAATATACTCCTTAACTTGTAATCTAACACTCTGAGTAGAATATGTGTTTGACGACCTTAAATATATTTAAAGCACATTTATTCAAACATACTTACAGTCAACATAATTGTACACTTGGCAGGAATTGAAATGTAAAACTAAACTTAAAACTTACAACAATTTTCTTAAGTTTTTTATAAGTTTCTCCAAAAACCTTCTTCTTTTTATTAAAGTTAAGGTACTTTAGCACTCTTGGAGTATTGCCTTAGCCAAGGCATTGCCTTGGAGAGCTGTTCATGAGGCCACTTAAGACGAAACACTTAAACAATTTTCTTGTTAAAATTTTTGCCAGTTGGGGAGGCGACGGAAGTTGATGGGGGCGTGGCTGGAACGGGAAAACAACGAGGCGATCAGAGTGCTCATGAATGTGGTGTACAATAAAATTAGTTTACCAAGCATATGCGTGTGTGTGTTTGTGGGCGAGACATGCAAAGACGTCTCGCAATTTGCCTGTAATCCAGCTGGCCCAACCTACACCCGCGCCCTCCCTCAGTTGAATACGCTTTAAGCATCGAAATTGAATTGTATTGCAGTCTTCTCGAGCAGCGTCGGGCTAAGGCAGTGGCGGATGCTGCCTTCTGCCTTCTCGGTAAGCTCTTAAGTCCGAGCTGTTTTCCATTGTGAGAATTTTCAATTGTTTGGTAGTTTACGTTTTATTTATTTGCCTTTTTATTTGCCTGTTACGTGTGTGTGCGTGTATGTGTGCGTGTGTGTGTGCGAGTGTGTGTTTAAGTGTGTTTTGTAATAAAAGCGAGAAGAAACATACGTTTTAGCCAACAACTCGACAGCTTTATTTCATTTATTTGGCACTTTATTACCCCACGTTCGTCTCGTCTTCCCAGCTCCCTTCCTCTTTCTTCTTCTGCCTTCTTCGGTTGTTGTTGGGGAACCACAAAATATTGGCCAGCAAATTACTTGGGTAATTTAAAATGCACAATTGCTTCGAAAGATGGCCAACAAGATAACACAAGCAATTTGCCAGTTAAACATTAATTCATTTCGACAATTGCAAATTTACTCTGTTTTCTTCCCCTCCCGCTCTGCATCCCTCTCTGCTTTATATGACAGAGCTGCTGTGCACACACACATTTTTCATATTGTGTGTTTCATAAATTTTTATTTGCTCTGTGCAATCGTCGTCTAACGACAAAATCGCATAAATGTTTTCGACTGTCAACAAAGGCTGACATGAAAGCGTCTGTCATTCCAATGAAACGATGCATCTGTCTCTCTCTCTGTATGTGTGTGTTATGTCAGTTGGACTATTAAAAATCTATTTCAAGTACATTGAAATTGCGTTTGGCCTGGCAGAGTGCGCAATCTTAGCTCAAAACAGCGCACTTTATGGCTGTTGCAAAAATTATTGCATACTTTTGGGCTGCGCTATAAAGCAATCGCCCTCACTCTGTTTGCTCTTCCTTTCTTACTCTTTCCTTTCATCTCTCTGTGCTGGTAATGAAAGCATTTCGTCTGACAAAATGTGCTTTGCATTTTTATGCTCGCACAGTGGACACTAATTTGAAGCCCAGGCGAAAGACAAGCGACAAATCAGTTGTGGGTCAGTTGAGCCAGTGAAAAAAAGGCAAGGAAATATCTCTCGGGAAGTGGATTACAACATATTTTTTCTATATATTGTTTATAATAATCATATTAGGTTGCCTGTTCAGCTTGTGTATGGAAGAAGCTGTAATACTCTTACACTTTTACTCGGAAAGCCTTGATATATTGGAATCAGTTCAATTTAGTCACTTAATAATAAAAAAAAAAAAAAAAAAGTTTTATTTAGTATAATATGGAATATATGTTAACATGCTTTAGTACACTCAAAATTCTTGGCATTCATGAGCAAAACAAGGTCTGCAAAAGTGTGCAACAGTTCTGAAAAAAAGAATATAAAATAGCTGGAGAAGGAAACAATCGACCTATTCTAACTATTGTCCAAGTTTTCTTTACCTTTATCGTATTATAATGCAACAAGCCACATCTTTTTCAAATTTCATATGATTTGCTTTAGAAAATACTGAGTTATCGACAAGGCCACAGAGTATTCGCTAGTCTTAGACATGTACTATAACATCCTTCTATTTTTACTCCTTTGCATTTCTCTCGCACTCTACGTACGTGCACTTCACACATCTCATTAGCAACAACTCGCTGTGAATTTAAGTCAGTGGCAACTTTAAGCCAAGTTTTGTGGGAAAAATCAACGAGTATTCCGTGGCACGTCTCAGGCACTTTCAACGCAATAAATGCGACTTGTGTCGAGTTGCCCCCAAGGACCTTTGGCCAAGATTGCATTCAAATTCAGTCATCAACATATAAATGAAGTATCGCAAATCGAGGCAGACAACGACAGGCAGTCTGACGACTCGTTGTGCCACTCAATGTGGCATGTGTCAAAGCCAATATAAGCCTAGTGGCAGACAATAGTTAAGGGAAAACTGTGAGTTTTCCCCATTTTCAAAATGTAATTACTTTGGCTCAGCTTGAGGATTTGCTTTGCCGATTCTTTGTCGCAAATAAAAATCATATTTCTCATATATTTTGATGAATTAACAACAAAAAGAAACACCAACAAAATGTGAAGAGATGAATAAAAATGTATAATTTAATCAAATCAGTTTTGAGCAGTACATCACGATTGCCTGCAGGCGTTGTGGCAAATTAAATTTGCATGCTGCAATTCTGTGTACGGCAAAAAAGTGTCAAACTTCGTTCTCTACCTCGCCTCGGTACGGTTCGGTTCGAGTGCGAGTTATTTACTAAAGAAAAACACAATTGTTTGCAGCCTGTTTCTGTTCTCTGTTCTGTTCTGACCACAAAATTCGACCATGACCAAACCACGACAGACCTCCTGACTCACCCCTTTTCTGGAAAAAGGTAGCATAGCATAAACAAACTACGACGTAGGCAAATAGAACTTATTTTTGTTGTACTGGCACGAGATTTGAAAATTTGTTAATTTGCGCAAAAGTTTGCATTGCATTTGCCACAGCGACGTGTGTGGCATAAAAAGAGTTAGCGTGAGAGAGAGAGAGGCAGAGAGAGGCAGCTCTAACTCTTAACTCAGTTTTAGCCTGCGGCGAGCCTGTCGCCTGGCCAGGCGATTATTATGCGATTGCGTTGGATTGGGTCAGTTGCCTGTAATTAGTGGACACAGCTCACATGCATGGCGAAATAATTGTGATTCCCGAAAGTGGTTTAGGGATTCAGCAGAGGTACTATACTCGTATATAGTTGAAATCGATGGAGTATTAAGAGATGAAACTGGAAACGTAGAACAAATCATAGGGAAATGATTATATTTCTGTCATGCATTCAAAATTTAGATTATAATATAAGTTTTGTAGGTACACAATATATATTTAATTCTTTAGAATATTTTTCACCCTATTATGTTAAGATACAATATTATGATGTACGGATTCTTCACTTAATAATAATAATAATAAAAAAAAAAAAAAAAAAAAAACATTTAAATATAGGTTTATCAGATACGAATTGATTTATATGTTTTAAAATAATACTACATCTTTCAAAATGTAACGCGCTTTAAGTTATTTATAATATACATATATATATATATACATAGTATTGGAACGATCGCACAATATAAGGACCTGCAATATTACAGAACCTTCGGAATGCCTTTCTGGTTAAGTTAAATATGAACTCAAAACTTATTCAAAACTGTTTGTCATATAAGTTTATCTCTCATCCGCAAAATTAGAATAGAATTTGAAATTGTAAAAACTTGACGAATGTGGAATTGAATTAAGTTTAAGCTACAGAGCCCGCGGCACTTCGAAGCACAGCACGTAGCTGTATTATGGGTCTATTACTTGGCCAGAGCAATAGCATTTGGCCAATTTGTACAGTGTACAGTGTGCTGTGTGTGGCATTGTGTGGTCATAAATAAAATGCGGCAGCAGGCAACGGAGAGTGGAATCGGTTGATATCTCTTCGGGCTTATAGTACATAAAATAGTAGCGCGTTGGCCCCTGTTAGCAATTGCAGCACATTTTTAGCATCAATGCAACATGACAAATGTTTGTTTGTTTATTTGTTGTGGCTGCCGCTATTGCTGCGGCTCTTTCTGGCCATTGTGTGTAGGTACTTTTCGGCCATTTGTATTCCAATGCTGATGCCGATGCCAAGCCAGGCCAGGCAAGTGCAGGCCGGATCGGACTGGGCGATAAGTTATAGACTCCACGTAGTGGCAAATAAATTTGTTCAAATTTCAGCTAAGCACGTCGATAATCGCCGAGGCGAAGCCTGGTCGAGAGACCCTCGTTCTGTCTGTCTCTCAGTCGGTTTGTTTGTCTGTCTGCCCCACTGTGCTCTGCCTGTTGCGGTGTAATTAAGATTGCGTTAATCTCAGGTAATTTACACGGCAATAATTGCTGTTTGCCACAAAACAAATAAATATTAATTGAATTAAGCGATAAACCCATAACGGCGAGTTATGGCAGCTGCATAAAAATGATGATGCCGAAATCACTTAGGCAAGTTTCAAAGTGTTTCCACTGCATGGCAGTATAAAATATAAAATATAAAGTATAAATATTGTATAAATAATTTATAAATTTTTAAATTAAATTGATTGATTTCATTTTATAAATACCCAATGCAAACCAAAATTAACTCTAAGTTCTTGAGGTTTTTTAAGCCATTCACTGCTGGTACATTAATCTCGTATCGAAGTTATTTTACAGCACATTCGTAAGTCCCGTAAACAGCTTCGATGAGTCTGCATTGTAAAAAGCGCATCCAGATGGCGTTAAGTGGAAACACGCCATAAACGAGGCATGTATAAAAAATTCCCGTGTTTGTTTATTGCATTTCTCATAGTAAAGAAATATGCAATGCATATGCAAATTTAATTTACCCATACACAGACACACACTCAATCGTACAACGTCCTGCTATAGTCATTGCATACTTTTTAGCGCCGTTGGGCATTTCAAAATGGATTCTCCCCGTGTGTGTGTTTGTGTGTGTGTGTATTTAAATAAAAATAATCACACATGCAAATTAATAATTTGAGGCTGAATCTGTACCCGCTGCCATAGAGCCCCGTACAAATGTTCCAATCAAAAATGTTGCCCATAAATAAAAGAATTTCAAAAACAAAGCCGTTTTTAACCATGCATTTAGTTAGGGGCCAAACCATAAATTGTTTTTGTCCGTTTCAAATCTGTTGCGCTTTCGTTCGGCTTTTTGCTTATCGCTGGCAAATAATTTATGGCCTGCCATATAAAAAAGGCAATCCCAGGTCTTAGTTTCAGCTCATGTCGGTTTGGGTCACGACCGATTTATCAATTTGCCACTTAGCGCCTAGTCAGATATAACATTTTCACATATAGTTCAGTTTTTTACACCCAGCAAGCAATGAGTGTGGACAGAAACAGGGTATACTAATTTTGTGAGGGATCAAAAAGTAAGTCCTTGATTGAATATCATTGGAGTCCTTAACAAGAATAACCACTACTTATATCCTTTTCGTTTTCTTAGCTCTGCAATCATAAATGCAACTTTAGTTAACTAATCCTGATCTATTTTCGATTTCTTAGATATTAAATATCTTGTTCTATCTGTTAGTTCATGTAGATATCCGTCAATACATAACATATTAAATTTCATTTAAATGCTATTTAAATACTTTATTGATCAACTAAAGATAGATACAGAAGTAATACAATTAACGTGTGCTACAGAAGAAGGGTATCTTAGGATCGTGCGCGTTCTACAGTAGTTTTTGTTACTTTTTATTAGTATTTGCATTTTGTGTATGTCTGTAAGTGTGTGTGTGCGTGTGGAACAATAATAACTGTTAATTTACATGGCGCATGTGTCAATAGGCCGCTGGCAATTTGTAATTATGGTGCGAGTTGCACTTGGTTATACATTTTATTTTATTGCATTTTTATTTATGCGCCTTCGCTCTTTGGTTTTTGCGTTTTTTATGTTCGTTCAGCAAGTACTTCATATACGATATGGTAAAGTGCATTGGCATGCAAATTATGTTAAGCTCGTGAATTTATAATTTAATGAAGACACTTTGTCGCCATAATTGGTGGCAACAACACGCAATGTTGCCATAATATTGTTCTTAATTTAATAAATGCGATCCGATTGCACTGATTGCGTATATTTATTCATTTTACATTATTATTAAATATGTGCGAGTGCGCATGTGTGCGTGTGTGTGTGTGTGTGTGTATAGCTCAGATTTATGTACTTAATTATATTGCACATTTTCACTTTTGAATTTCATGCGGCTTTCATGCTGCCTTTTTATGCAGAGCCGCAATCAGCGAGCGGCTAAGGATTAAGATTCGCAAAGAGGATGCGGATGTGCATGCGGATGGAGTGGCGGATGCGGATACGGATATGCCGATGCACTCGAGTCCGTTGAAGTCTTCTTCCCCTGCTGTCTTTTTGGCTCTCTTAGTCTTGAAAGCATTATTAAGATGTTTATGCGTGCACCAAATGAAGGTTTGCTAGATGTTTTTTTTGAATACATGTTAAGAAATTGAAAAAAAATTAAATGAGCTCTAAAGATTTTGTTCTTGTCCTAGTTCACAAATAAAACTGAAATATAAATAAATTAATTAAAAAATTAATTAAATTTAAAATAGTCCACTGTCTATGTAAAAGACTTACATAGTTCTTCTTTAGAGAGCTCTACAATATGTAGGCACTGATTATTTTAGTGAGTACCATATATTATTGAATATGAGCTGTATGATTTTAAAATGACTAATAAAAACAACAGTAGTCTTTTTAAAACCACTGTTTGTGTCTTTTGATCATATAAATTGATCAAAAAACGGAAAACAAATATTGTTTTTGCTTCAAATCTAGAATAAGGAAATACTCAATAAATGATTTTATATATTTTTCTTATTTTACTTCTCATACTTAATTTCTATGCTTTAAATATCGTAATTACAACATTTAAAATACACATAGTTCTAATAGAGTTTATACTTGATTTGTGGAAATCCTCAAATTAAGTCACTATATTTCTTCTATCTTCAATTACTCTTCTTGTGGTTCGCGATTCTATCTGTTTACTCATTCGATTTCCATATTAAGGATGTCACATGTAATTCCATAATATATAATCTGAAAATTCCAAAAGAACTCTCCGCTCTATAAACTGCCATAATATTCAACGTATCTCGTATTATCGTGCCGCATAAACCACTTGACTTGGCGCTGACAGCTCTGTCAGGTTTCATTCTTGCGTGTGTTTCAATTAACTTTTTGCCTGCACCAAAGATGTGGCATGCAGATGCCGCAGAGAAATGCACTGCGAGATGGCGATGGCGATGGCGAACTGACTATGGCGATGGTGTCTGCCCGTGTATTATATGGTATAAGCAGCTTCTTCGCCTGTTTGAACATAAAAATGCGACGCTTAACATAAATTACGCGTCGTGTCAGTTTGCTGTTTGAGTTTCGTTGGGGGAGTGGTGCAAGAAACTGCGCGGGGGCAGGTGCAAGAGTCAAGTTAATTGTTAAGTGTTTGCCACGTTGCGCGGCGTACGTTGCTTGGTCGGGATTAGCAGGCGCTGCTGTGTTTTAAGCATCAAAGTTTGGCCATTTTTTTATGTGTGTGCCTCGTGCACAAAGTTGCCACAAGCACGGTGAGCAATTTATGTGGCAAGCTAGATCAAAATTTTAAATTGGGCGGAACAGCAACGGCAGCAGCAGCAGCAGAAAACTGCAAAAAGTGTAAATTATAATTGCATATTTTCTTATCTCTTACAATTGACGGTGTCAAGCTTGCGGCTGCCGCATGCCACAAGTACTTTCACTCCTCCCTCTTTCTTCTATGCTCTTGTTCCACGCAGTTTAATGAGAAATTAAATGTCGGCACTTCTTATGCATGCTATTTCCACCAAGTTTCAAATTGCAAATTGTTTCTATGCCGTGTGGCAAGTCCGCGTGGCAGCTCAAAAGGAGCGCATCTACTTGCAGTTCATTTGAATTTAGCGCTGAGACAATGCGCTTAAGCTCTTGAGCCATTTCGATAAACCTAATTTGCATTTGAGGCACCTCAAGACTCGAGTTCCGCTCTTTGTTCTAAACATATTTTACAAATTTCGCTGTAGATATTTTTGAACATTTTGTAGCCAAAACTTGTGTGACTGAAAGTGAAAATTGAACTAAAATTTATAATAAAACTATCGGTTCAATTCATTTACAGATTCACTGATGTTATCGATAGTATGTCTGGGCTGGCAACTATCGCTAGGTGTCGATTACTATCGTTATTAATATTTGAGCATATAAATGAAAATCGCAATCTTTTTTATGGCTTATCAAACAACAATATGTATTGCTAGCTACCATTGCACAATACTATCGATAGTTATATGATTATTAAGCAAACTTATCGATTAATTCATTAAAAACGGCTTAACATGTGGAATTCTGTGTTATTAAACCTACGAATGATTATATTTCTCATACTGTCAGCAAACTTTCCCTTGAAAAGCTTTTCTTTTGGTTTAAATTAATCGATATGCCCACACAAGCTGATGTTATCTGCCACTAACTCCTAACTTACACATATATCTCGGCAAACAATTGAAAAACTTTTCAGCCAACTTAATGCACATAGATTTTTTTATAAACATCTAATTGGAAAAAAGGTGAAAATCAGCAGAAAGAACTCCATGTGCCTGAGGGCCTGCCCCGGCACACAGCCTTCCCCCTTTGTCCAGGCTCAAAAGGAGTGGACGACGATAAGAAGCTGCCAATTGTTGGACGCTTGTTGCCTTTGGGGCAGCTGGAAATTATTTCACAGTTGAAACCATTTTCATGAAATTAGTTTTTCTTTGCCACTTTGGCATTTGGATTCGGTTTTGGCATTGCAATTGGTATTTGGGCATGTCTTTTGTCTTTCTCTCTCTCTCTCCATTTCCCACTCTCTCTGTCAGCCGAAAAATCTCATTTGCCACCTGGCATAAAACTTTGGCACGTCGCGACAAAATGAACTCGGATAAATTACCCAACTCGGGCTGAGCTCAGTCAGTTTCTCCGTCGCGTCGTGCGATGCGTTGAGTTAATTCAAATACAATGCGTCTGCGATTAATATTTTATAATTTTGCGCACGATTTTCAATTTCTGTCAGCATCAGCAGCTAACTCTGGGCTAAGGCCATGGCCAGAGAGTGGGCCCAAGTGAAAGTTCTCTTTGAAGACTGTCCGATTTTCTATTTTCTTTTCAGCACACAGCCCGCGGCTAGTAGACATGCATTTGAATTTTAATTCCGGACAAGGTTTTTTTTTGACACAAAACTATTGCAGAGGCCTCTCTCAAGTGAAAGGCTTTTCATCTTGAGCCTAAACTGAATGAATTAATATTTGTGCAAGGTGCCTGCTTTGTCTGCGCACTTCATTCAATTGCATTATGAATAATTAATGGTCGAACCATTGTCGCACAATGTCAGGGCCAACGTTAACTCAAGTGAAAGGGCACTGTGACCGTTGGCATTGCTGATTTAGCCTTTTTATAGCTAAAGCTAAATGAGAAAATGAAGATATAATTTTCTAATCTTTACATACTTTGACTTAGATCTTTTCCTTTAGTTATCTTCTTCGTTCCAGCTAAATCTAGCTTTAAAGTGGCGAGTCACAGCTTTCTATGATTGTCGGCCCTTGAATTTAACACTTTGCCTGCTTCAATTCAAAGTTTTGGCAAACGTAATTGTCAGTTAAGCTGCTTGTAATACCCTATCATGGGAGGATAAAGGAATAGGGTATATTTCTGTAAATATATAATAAATACACAGACTCAAGGTAAATGATATTTATGTATTAATCTATCTATAGTCTTGCTAACTTCGTCTTATATCAAGATTATGTATAATAAAATTATTTATTACTCATATGAGAGTATTACAAACCTACTTACAGGGCATGCGCTAGTCGAGTGAGTAAGCCAGCAAGTTCCTTCCACTTGTGCAACAAGCCACTTAGCCGGATAACCACTCACTGACACTGCTCTACGCTCCCTTCTCTCCCTTCCCTCTCTCTTTCTCTTCTTCTCTTGGCAGTTCGTGTCCTTGAGCCGTGTCTAAAAACTTGGCGGATTAATTTCCCATTTACCGCCAACTAATCCTGTAAAAATAGTCTGCTTGGCGTCTAGTTTTGTCGGTTTTTTGTGCGCGAAACTTTTGCAACATCAAAATTCGTTTGTAATTGTTAAATGCAATTGAATTTATAATCGACGCATAATTAAAACTAAGCCAACTTTTGCAACTGCTGCACTTCCTCAGTTTTGCATCCTGATGCCACATCCTGTTTAGCCTTTGTTCGCTACGCCTTTGAGTCGTTTGTAAGTGAGTTTGTGCCTTGTCTAGTTAGGAAGTTCTAACCTTAAACATGCCAAGCTCGTATTGTTTTCCAACACAACTTTTCCTCACTGTGGTCAGGTGAATTTCCTTTGTGGGTAATGAGGCGTTTGTGGAAGTTGATAAGCAAGGGAGTTGCACAGCTGGAATGTAGGAAAATACTTAAAAGAAACTATTTTTGAGGGTTATAAGTATTAGTTAGCATTATCTGAGAGAAAATTACAGCAAATCTATTGCGTTTAAAGAATGTTGCAATTCAACTTTTGTGTTTTAGATCAGTTTCGTATTCATATAAAGTTGCAAACCTATTATTATTTCTATTGGGATCGTAGTTTAAAATATTATTTGAAGACAATTGTGATGGTTTAACTCAAAAGAACCAAAGAACAATCTCAAATGGCGTAAAAGTTGTAAAAATATACAAATGTTGATCAAATTAGAATAACATTTTTGAAAATCTTTTGAGTAAAGCTGGATTAAGTTTATTTTAGAGAATTGTGTAATCAAAAGATGAATTGGAAACAAATATGAAATTATTTTCTAAATTTTCTTCAATTCTAAAATTAAATTTGTTACCTTTAAATTGGAAATAAAAAATTACGCAATTGCCAACAACAGATTCCTCTCGTCAAGCTTAAAGAAAAGCTTTGTGACAACATATGACGTGTGGTTGTTGTTGTTGCTGCTGATGTTGTTGTTGGTTTGTATGCGAAACACTTGCTTAATTATTTTGCCAGTGAATTTTAGAATTTTCTTTGAGAAACTACCAGTACTACTACTAGTGCAGCGCCTTGTTCTATATATTCTCGGTCTAAGTATAATGCTGCTTATCTTGCTGCCTGGCTAAATATGCAGCTGCTCAACTGCTAAAAACCGAGAGAACAACAAACAACAATTCCCATAAAGAGACACAAACCATTTGGCATTTTCATCAGCAAGATACCAGCACACACACACACACACACACTGAGACACACTCGCACACACTTCTCATTTGAGTGTGACGCCGGCTGTAATGCGAATGCATGAAATGCTTCTTTGGCTCAGCTGTAAACAGAGAACATGCTCGATCCTGTCTGTCTGTCGGTCTAACTGTCTGCCGCTGAGGTCGTTGTTTTTCCACGCGGCCAGCCAAGTTTTCAAATTTCCCTCTGACGACGATGATGATGATGAAAGGCTGCCGCGTAGTCGTCACATTTGTAAGCAAAAACATTTCATTTGCTAAATTAGTTTCTGCATTTTGGGAATTGCATTAACTAATGTGGGCAGAGAATGAAGAAGAAAATGAGACAGAGAGAGCGAGAAGGAGAAAGAGACAGCAATAGAGTGAAGTTTTCCTCACTTGGCAAGGGAAAACTACCAGAAATACTTGTATTATGTGAACTATCTGTGGCAAATAATCACGGACTTTAAAGCGTGATTAAAATAGCTTTTAATTAAGATTAAAATTGATGCAACCAAAAAGAGCTCAACCAATGCGGCGATTGCTAACAACAACAACAACAACAGTAGCAACAACAAATACAGCAACAACAACAGTAACAACAGCAACAACTGCAACAACTATATAAACAACAACACTCAAGGCAACAACAACGGCAAACCGACAAACAGAATGACAAGCTAAAAGCCTTTTTAAATGCATTTTGGTTGCAAAAATATATTTTGTAAATTGCATGCTCCGCCCTCTGCTTTCCACTGTGTGCCTGCCCCCGAACCCCTGGCTGCCCCTCCCTGCTCCCTCGTTAGACTTTACGCTTACGAAGCCCCGCTCGGCCACGAGGCTAAACGAGCAACATTGTATGCCGATTCGGGCCAAAGGATGTGGGCGAGGGCCTGTCAAGCGGCCGACGAATGAGACGACGAGCTCAACCGTCGCCCCCAACCCAACCAGCCCCCTCTACACCGTCCCGCCCCCTGTGGTTGTGTGTATATACCAAGCAATGTAGGCGACATGAATGCCCGTCGTTGGTTGGCTGACACGCCATGTGGAGCCTATGTAAACGACGCACGCACCCGTCGTGTGCAGCTCTCTATGCGTCTGTCTGTGTGTGTGTGTGTGTTGGTGTTTATGTGTATGTAGGTGACATGTACTACAACAACAAGAGTCATGGCAATGGTTAAAGGTACCGGAGTAAAAGCCAAATCTGTAGGGAGCTTCCACAAAGTAGGGGAAGTTTACGGCAAACATGTTGCAAGGGGAGGAGTTTGGTTAGGTTCGTACAGGTTGCATGTGAACTTTAGCTGTTGCTTTTTGCGTTTAACTATGGTTTACTAAAATGGAGAAACATTTTCACTTGTACAAATACAAAATTAATGTGACTAATACTGAAAATAATATAACAATAATGTAAATAGTTTTAGATTTTCTATTTTTTCCAAAATATAGTAGGTGTCTATTACATTTTTATTTTTCTTCAATATGCGACCTTTTTAAACTATGTTTAAATACAAATGTACAAATTATTTTAACCAACTTATTAGGTGTTTAAAACCAAATAAAAAAATTATCTTTTCAAATGTCCATTATATGCAATGTTTGTTCAAATCTTTAATGTTGATTTAGTTGATTGACAATTTAGTTGAAGTTCTTAAATACATATACAATTAATATAAATGATTTTGTTGCTTGACAATAAACTTGGAGTTCTTTTTATGTATTGAAATAATATAAACCTATTGAAATCTTAAATTGACCATAATTGGAAAACTTGTTGAGGCTACAAGGTGCCTGAAATTGTATTACATTTTTTAATCTTTAATTGAATTTACAAAAGTAAATTAAAAAAAATGTTTGTGAATTTTTTTGCGATACTTATTATTGTTATTTGTCGTGATATATTGTATTTTATTTTAAATCTCATATTATTTCTTTGTGTGAATATATTTAAAATATATTTTTCTTTTTTCATTCGAAAGAAATTAAAAATTTTTAAAAAATACGCAATATAGTTTAATATATTATATATTTATAGAGCTTTTAATATTATTAATTATATATTATTAGTTTAGTTTTATTTATAAATGAAAAAAATCTACTGTCTTTAGAAAACGGTTAAAGTAGCCATGGCTTTCCATTGGGTGCTCATATTTTGGTCATGGGAATTTATGCGTATTCATTGGCAACATAAAAGCGACCTGCCCCAAAAAAGCTGGATGCGTTTTAATGGGTTTTAAGAGCACGCCTAACAATTAAAACGACTGCTCACACCACGAGTAATTCGCACATTTCATTCGTTGTCCCGAAACAGAGCGACGATCTGCCATATAAATGCATCACACACACACACGCACAACAACTGGACCAAGTTGTGTAGGTGGAGCACCGACTTATGTAAGAATTTATTTTTTGTTGTACAAACGAAAATGTGTTTTTTTCAGTCGTTTTTCGCATTTCGGCGGGGAAATGGCAGAGCGAGATGGATGCAACCAACTACTGCGTGCAACATGTTTGATGCCAATGTGTTGCATACTGCAGGGCGCCAAAAACAGTTAACCATGGCCGAGTTTGTGCACTGTGCGCTGTTTACAACAACAGCGCAGGCGATTCTACAGTTTACAGTCGAGAGAGCGAGCAAAAGAGAGAGCGCGCGCTATCAAATGCCGGCCACGTGACATTGTTGCATTTCCTGTTCATTTCATGCAAATGTATGTGTGTGTTTGTGTGCGTGTGTGCGCACACACATTGCTGATAAGCCGCAACGAAGCTATTAATCAAAACAAAATCAAAAAGTGCGAGTCTCTCTGAGTGGCGTGAGAGAAACACGTGCCGTGCACTTAACAGCGCTCGGTTAACAGAGCTCTGTTAACTGGCCCGCTTGACAACAAGCGAAGGCAGCTAAATAATAATTCGTCTAACGTTTGTTTGTGGTCTCTCTGCCTGGAAAAGGATTTAATGCCTGTTTGCGAGGGAAGGCATGAGAATTGCTAATTATTGTGTAAGCCTCCTGGCAGGTGCAGCACAGTACATCCCAACCTTGATTGACCTTGAATTGCATTAGCATGCTGCACAAATTGAGTTACGTCGTACGCATTAAGTCAATTGATCCCCTCCTCTCCCTTGCCACCACTTGAGGCACTATTGCTAAGCCCCTTAAGCGTCGCGTCGCTGCTGTCAACTTTGCTTTACTTTAGTTTGCCTCGTGCGGAGCAGAACCTTTTGCCTGTTTGCTCAGCACTTGCCGCACGCACACGCTTCAAATCAAGTCGTCCTATATATATATTGAATGTCCTTGTACTTTTACATAATAAACGAGTCAATGCCGAAGCCGGCGGCGATGAAGAAGAAAGCAAAAAAAGCAGGAAGAAGCTGCAGCAGCTGACATTGACAGAGAGTTAACAGTGCGCTGTTAATTGCAGTGCACTGATAAGAGCCGGCAAAATGCTGAGAGAGAACAGAACTGCGCTCTCTCTCTCTCTGTCACTGCTGTAAGCTGCAACTGTAAAGTGCCCTGTAGTTGCATGGCACTAAGCCAACAGCAGCAACAACAGTGTGTGTGGGTTGCAACGGCGACGACTGCGCTGCTGCCACAACTACAACTACAACAGCTACACTGTTAGGTACAACATGGGCATGGCTGAGTGCAGGAGAGGTAAGTAGGTAAAGGGGGCTGCGCTACACAACCCTTGACCAAGGCACAGCAGAGGAACTTCGTGTACTGCTCGTCTGTCGTGCATTATGTACATACGACTAACGACACATGCACATGGGGCCCTCTGTCTGTGTGTTAGTTAGTACTGCTGCCGTTGCTGCTGCGCTTCCTTCGCAGGACGATGCGCGTCGTTGCAACAATCGCATTTTGCACATTCGCCAGCATTCAGTTGTACGCGGCGGCTCCTTCAGTAAGGACGCTCAGCAGTTCCTGCAGAAAGTCAGCCAGTTAAGCCAGTCACTCACACAGTCGCACAGACACTCAGTCAGTCAGTCAGCCTCAACTAGTTGGTTTCAGTAACTTTGCCTGTAATCCCGTTCGCCTCTTGTGCGGTGCAACATGAAATAAGTATAAAGTCCAATTGAACAATTAAAACTACACTTAAATAAAAAGAAGAAGAACAACAACAACAACAGAGTTTACAGCAGTTACAGTTTACATAGCCGGCAACCGGTTCTGTAAAGTTTACAGTACACACAGCATTACATCAATGCTAATAACAGTCGAGGCTAAAAAGAAACTTTGCTAATTGCAGTTTAAGATCAGAGATTTTGTGTGCGTGAAAAGATAATACGAATTAGAGTTGTTTTTTCACATTTTTTGTTGTGGTTGCCTGCAACGTGTAATTTGTTGTTAGCCTCACGTGCTCAGTGAACATTACTGCAAGATACCAGCAACAACAGCAGTAGCAACAGCAACAGCAGCAACAGCCAAGAACTAATATTGAGTAGATGAACCTGATTGTTGTTGCTGCCCGTTTTTATTAAAGTCAACAAGTTGCTGGCAGCATAAGAGAGAAGCCACAGCAGGTGAGTGAGTCAAAGCAGTTTTCCTTTCTCATATTAGTCTTACATGCCAACGTCGAGGCCAACATTATTCTTAAGTGTTCATAATATTAATGATATTCGCGTAAAAGTGGTTCCAGTGCTTGTGTTGCTTGTGCAGCACTTGGCAGTTTAATGAGGATTCGTGTTGCAAATTGCGAGAATACTAAAATGAATCTGGTTTGCGGACAACTTAATTTCCTATTCGCTGCATATTGTTATTTAAATTAATCATAGTTTGCGTGCCTGGGCAATAAAGTTTAGTATAACGTGACAGTGGGAGGGAGAGCAGGTTACTGGGTCTAAAAAGTGTTGTGAGATTTTCTAAAATATTATAAAATATAAATCATGAATGTAAAGATACTGATGAACACAAAAATGTTAATGTTTAATATGAAATAAATATAAAAATAAATAAAGAAATATATTATGCATTTATAAAGTGACATTTTGTTGAAAAACATATCACTAATAATTAAATGATCATGAAAAGAATGTTTGTAAAAATATATTACAGTAAAATTAGTACATTTTCACAACATACGCCTCATAAAATATTTCTTTTTTCTATATAAATCATAAAAAAATAATTAAATGAATATTAATGTCCTAAAATCTCTACTTAATTAAAACAGAAACAGCGGTAATAAAACTTGAAGAAAATACAATAAAAAATCCCAACTAATTAAAATTTTAAAATACTTATTTATTCTACATTTTATTCTATTCTAAATACTATTCTGTTTAACTGGCACACATATATTTTCAATATGAAAATATACAAATATATTGCCGACTTAAAGTTCCATTTAAAATACTTCAGTAAGCGGTTATTCCAGTTTCGTTTCGACTTTCTTTGGCAATAAAGCACACTTAATTTGCTAAAGGTCATAAATATCAATATCACATATCTCATATCCGATAAGATATAATCTAAGGCTCTGTGCCAGGAATTTTAACAGTCTATTTTTTTTTGGCATGGAAATTTTAGAAATTCTAAGTGAAATTTACTCGCATTGCTGTGCATAGCTGAAAGCTTTTGGGCTATTAAGTTGTTATTTAAGAGTGAATTTCAACAGTGCAATAAATCATGTGGAAAATAAATATGAAAGAAAAATCTTCAGATTACAATAAGGGAAAAACACTTTGACGAAGTGTCGCCTTCAAAAAATATATATCTGTAACTGCAATTAGTTTTATCATTGCACCCGAGAAATAATCAAAATATTTTCATAGTTCGGTTTTTGAATGGAAAACTTTTAATCCGACGCCTGCCTTGGTTTGTTTACACGCAACGCAAATGCCTCAGCCGCAAAAACAGAAAAGTAACGACAATAACAGAGACACAGAAAAAAAAACACACACACAGACACACACAAATACGATTTTTGCATATTTACACAAGACAATTTACACACTGCAATCCAGGCGGGAGACTGCACAGAGATCCCGGAAAGGGGAAAGGGAAAGGGAAACGGGAAGGGGTCTATCTGTCTGTCTATTTGTAAACTCTATGAGTGAGTGAGTGTCGGGGTTATTTTGTAAATTGTGTGTAAGCCAAACTGCTGCCTGCTGCCTGCTGAACATGTAGACAAACCGTTGCAAAAGTCCAACAAGTTAGCTGGCGTGTGGCACAGACACACACATACACACACGGGGACACACAGACAGCCACGGATTGTGGTAGGCAGTAGGTGGCAGTGAGCTTGTGGCAAGGACAAGCAAAAGTGTCGGCAATGTTGCTGTTACAGTTGTTGTTGTTGCTGCTGCTGTGGTTGCCAGTTAGGCCAGATCGGTTGTTGCAAGTAAACACATACGTTCAGCCTTCAATATGTGTTGTTTGTACAAGTTCAGTCGGGCCACAACATACGGAAGTAATTCGATTTTCTCTGTGAGCGTGATGATGATGATGAGCCTATGACATTGTCAATAAACAGTCAAACAAAGATTACCAACTGTCTGAGCAGTCCGATATGTCACAGCTGTCGGATTGCAGTCACACGCAGCACTCAATCTCCGTCTCTCTCTATCTCTCTATCTCGATGTCTATTCTAGATTATATTTTATTTGGGGGCACGTTGCATGTACTCGTAAATGTAATTGTCATAATTTATCCAAGCACATTAAATTTTAACAAATTGCCACATTGTGCTCACCATGACAAATTGTGTAATTTACCAATTTACTAATGACGCCCCAGACAAAATATTTGCACAATTTGCGTAGCTCATTTACAAAATATTACGCATAAGTTAATGATTTTTCAATTTATGCAAAACTATATTTAATTCGTAATCATTTGCGAGGCTGTTGCTCCAATTTAGAACCAATTTTAACTGTGGTCAGTTCGCTAATCAATGAAGTAATATTTTCGAAAAATGAAATGTAATTTGTCCAGCAATTCAGTTCTTTTTAGTATTTAAAAATATATTTTTTTGTAATTAACCTGATACAAGTCAATTACTAATAATATTTTATTAAATATATATAATTAAAGACTAATTAAGAAATATACGTGTATTGCAATCTTATCAGATTTAATACAAAATTCTATTGCATACTTTTTTGGGAATCTCGGTCGGACAATTGAATTTTCCCGTAAATTGAAAAGTCTTTAAGTAAGCATTCACTCAAGTATGAGTTATAAATTTAAGTAACAGTAAGCTACAATTTATAAATAAAATTGAACATAATACATCAATATTTCAATTCAAAAATACTTCCAAAATTTGATTACTGTCATTCATCATTTAAAAAGTGTGTAAAAATCATTTGTTTATTCTTAAGTAAACAAAATTTTGCTCAAGATTATGGCATTGCATTGATTTATGAATTATTTACAGTAGCGAAACGCTTGACAGTTTGTTTTGCCAATATGCCACCCAATCTGGGCAAATATCTTGATATTTATTTGACTGCAATTTCTTTGTGAATTTTCGCATTACATTCTCCTTTGCCTTAAGGTGACTCTTAAGCCGACCACAAATTGTTTAACGAATTTTGTTGCCACAATTTGACATCAAGTTGGCCCTGAGGAAACTGAAAACTAAATAAATTTTGCACTCGAGTTAAGTGTCGACTGGCCTTTTTACATCCAACTGTGCGATGGACGAGCTGCCAATTAAGGCAGACAAGTGTATCTGCTGGTAAAGCCTCGACTGTCTTACTAATTGCCGCAATTGAAAAATGTATGACAAGTGTTTGCTCGGGAATTTTATCCAAAAATTGTTTCCAGTCTTGATAGTAATAAAACCGAACGTAAGAACTGTAAAATTTGCAAATTTGCCAAATTGGTGTCTCTAATGCCTATGGGCATTTTTATTGGGTCTGCGGTTGACAGGGAAAGAAGGTAGCAGGAGTCAGCTGCATCAATATTTAATTTCATTACAATCCACAAATGCCAAAAGTTGCTGCAACTGATAAATAATTCTTAGATATATTTATTTATCTACGAGAGAATGTCCATTTAAATATGCCTTCGAGGCAGGGCGGGGCTGGCAACACTCCATTAGGTTTTGTTGCCCTGCAAGTGTGGTTAGTTCAGGGCCCAAGGGCGATTAGTTGTGCGAGCGAGTGTGTGTGTGTGTGTGTATGTTTATGGTTTACACCTCGCTGTAAAGTTTAGTTGATCCAAGTTGATTCATTTCAAGCTGGTCCACTGTTAACGTGTTTGGCTTTAAGCTGTTGCCCACAGGGCAATCCTAGAGGGAACCTCCTTTGGGCTCCTTCCTTCCTTAACCCTCACCGAGGCGACACACCACCAAAGTGCATTTTATTTTATGCTTTGCCTGCAGCCTGCCCGACAGCCTGTATGTCCTTGCCGGCCCCCCCCCCTGCCTTGTCTCCTCTTGTGCTTCTGTCCTCTGCGCTGGTGTCTGTTTAAAATGATAACGTTGAGAACACGTTGGCGGTCTAGAGAGAAGACAAATGTGTGCTATTGAGGCGTGAAAATATTCCACTATAAATACACATGAAGCGAAAATCCCACTTTAAGCTCTGTGTGTAATTTTCCGTATCAAAGTGTGGGCGTTAGTTTATTTATGGCTCTGGCTTTGGCTTCGCCAACTGCTGCTGCTTCTTCTTCTCTTTGGATTTTCACGATTATCCATGAAAATTGGCAAAAACAAGGGGTTAACATAAAAAAAATATTTGTAATTATACAATAATTGTTTTATTTTTTCCTTCGTCTCGTCTACATTAAAAAACGTTTCGAGTGCCAACTTTAAAAACCTTTTTGGTGTAACCAGAAACCAGCAAAGTTTTAGCAACTAAAATCAATAAGTAAAAACAAACTCTATGGAGAGTTTTCATTTAAAATGTGACTGTAAGATTGATGATGTTTCGAACACTTTCAGCATTTGCATTCAATAAAGTTCAAATGTATAGAAAATTAATTGGGATTTGTCAGCGAAATGTTCTTTGTATATCAAGATGAATTTGCTATATATGTAACTGCGAATTAATTAGAAAATCAAAGTCAGATTTCATTGTATATTTATTAGAAAATTATTCATAAATTTCTATCAGGGATATTGTAATTCTGTATTTTTGTAAAGGTCGATAGAGTTAGATACATGTGTATGTTTGTTCTGCTTCAGTAGATCAAAGAATTATTTCTTAAGAGATACTCCAAACTTCAGCTAGCTCAGTGATAAATAAAATATGAATTTACTAAAGGAAATAAATATATCACAACTTACAAATCACGCCCTTTAACAACAGTAAATACACAAAATCATTGGCTACTGTTAATTAAAATTGATTTAAAATTTTAAATGCACATAAAACTCACTAATCGATAGCCGTGGGTAACTTGTATCTTTATGTTTCCTATCCCGAAATGAAAAAAAAAAAAACAAAGCAAAAAATTGGCAAACGGTGCAGACAGACTTTCTGCATGCTTCGTCCCGCCGTGTTCCGCCTGGCTCCGCTGTGTCGGCAGCCAACGACAAAACGGCAGTAAATGACAGTAAGTAAATGCAAAAACGAGTTGGGGAAAAACGAGCTGGAAAAACTGGAGAAAACGAGACCAGAAACGTCGACGCGTCGACCCAATTTTGTATGGTAGTAAAATCGCAGCTTTCATTAACCAGACAATTGAGGAATGGGAAGCGGAAGGGCGAGAGGGAAAGAGAGACAGATAGAGTAGGGGTAGAGTAAAGAGAAAGAGAGAAAGGGAGAGACAGAGAGAGAGGAAGAGAGAGAGAGAACTGCAAGGCAGGCAAGTAACAGACACTGTCGCGACTGTCAGACCACGCTCTGTATTGTGTTACCTCCTCATATGCTGCTCTTGCTCTCCTACCATATCAAGTGTTTATATAGTACTATCTACATCGTTTATTTATTACCCGGCAACTTTGAAAGGGCACGTTGCGTAGACACCTTTGCGAGACAAGTTTTTGGCCAAGTTGTTGCCTCCCCTTCTGTGGGGCAGCTTGAAAGTTTTTTGCGGAAATTAAATGTCATCGATGCAAATGGCAAACGGTAAACGGTAAACGGTAAATGGTAAACGGTAAAATGCTCAAGGATATGTTCAAGTATTTGTCACTTGCAATTAGTTTTCTTTTGACCAGGTTTTCCGCTGCTGCTGTCCTGCTACCAGAATATACCTCGCCTTGCCTTCTCTGCCTGCAAGTTTGGCATTTTCAATTAGTTTGGCTCAAAGGCGACTGTGCCCAAAAATGCTTGCAATAATTTCCTGTATTTAGTCGGCTTTTAGGCCAACTGCATTTTTAATCGGTCCAACATAATGCAATTATTCGAGTCCAGTCGAGTCGAGTCGAGTCAGTCACAATCTTTATGGAATGGCTCAACGTTATCGATGACTCGCAACAGTGTTTGGCTTTTACTTTGAATGCGTAGCCAATCCTTACATGTCATGGCGTGGCCTAGACTGGACCCGGCCACGTTTTGGCCATTTATCCTGCCAGGCTTGCCATGTTTGCTTATGTAACCCTGCTCCTGCCCCAGCTCGGGCTGCTGCTGGCATATGCTAATGCCAGGCACTGTTACTGCGACTCTTTTCTGCAACAACTGGCTAAATATGTATGCCAAATGTGATTTGCATATAACGTAGAGGGGAAGCCGGATACGGCTTTGGTATGCCTTTTAGCCGGACTGCGTTACGCTATTTTTGCCCAGCATTGGTTGCCGGAAGACGACTATGCACTTTGTGCCACACTCAGGTATGTACGACTGTGCATTGCCAACCCCTGCACCCTGCTCCCCCCCTCTTGGTCTGACCCCGTTCGCCTGGTTATTTGTCAGTTGTGTGATAGACAAACCAAACACAGTGCTGACTGTGCCTGCTTTATAGTTATGACACCAGCTTGTCCGTCTCTCACTTGCGATTCGATTTACATGCGAATTAGTCGAACATGTGATCTGAGTTCAGGTCATTAAAATGCTAAAATCTTACAGGGCATGCATAAAATTAGTTACCCCATACAAATTTATGCATGTTGGGTCTTAAGTCCAAATCTGAATCAAAATCAAAATAACTTTTCATTCAATACTTGCAAAAATATTGCTATTTTATGAGCAGCGAATGCGAGGCCAATTGCCAAGTTGCCTGACATGCGACATGGCAGTAGCTCGTCATAAAGGATGCCAGCACACACACACACGCACACACACACTCGCACGTGCGTGTGTGTATTTGTATGTTTAGCCAGTCGTCTGTTTGTGATCCGGCTAAAAGGCATTGCCGGAATAAGTTTGTGTGGCACAAGAATTTCTCCTTTTCTGGCCAAGTTGCACGATAAATCTCGACCCAAAAGTTGTGCTACGGCGGGGGAGAGCGAGAGGGGAGTGGAAGGTTATACCGAGAGGCGGGTCCAACAGATTGTGTAAAATATGCACTGCTTTGAGGCACAAGGCAACAGCCAACGCCACCGAGCAGCAGTCACCATTCAACCGGCACAATCCACCAGGCAGCAGGCAGCAGGAAGGAGGCAGGAGGCACCCGGGTGCACCAAGCACTTGAGGCTGACACAACGCCACAAAGCGCATTATGATGATCAACATGATTATGGAAGTCGGCATTGCATTGCATTGCAGAAGGGGCAGATTGCAGGGGAATGAGTGTGTTGTTGTGGAGTGTGGCTCGTGTTGGCAAGCTCGTCCAGTTACATTGGCCAAATGCAAAACGAGCGGGCCAATAAGTGCCGCTAACTTGGCAATTATCCATCGTTTCAGCCAACACTTCATTCTATTCTAATAATCGTAAAGATGGCAAATTATTGAAAGCACAATCTACATCTAGATAGGCAAATTGCTGAAAGTTAAGAGGATTAAAATCTGAATTAAGAGAAATTTCCTTTTTAATTTTTGAAACTTTGTTTTAAGTAAAAACTATCAAATGGGCAATGAAAATTGATGTTTTTACACCCGTTAACCATAGGACAACGTATGTAACAAGCAGAAGGAGGTGTGACAGGGCCCAGTATATATATTCTTATATCAACATCAAAAGCCGAGTCGATATATTGTAGTTATGTCCGACTGTATGTCTATCCGTCTGTGTTTCTGTCAGTGTCTCTGTCTGTCTTTCTGTGTGTTTTTCTTTATGTCTGTTCGTATGAATAACTATATCTCAGAGCCTATTAGAGTTGGAACTACGAATAAATATGAAAAATACCTAAATACGAGTATTGTACGCAAATCAAATGTATTTTAGATTTTGGCCATGCCCCCTTTTGATAAAAACCAAACTCCAATCGTAATTTAATTGCATTTTTGGTTAATACAATACCTAATGATTTCTGATTGCAATCGGATAATTAATGTACAAGTTATTTAAGAAATTTTAAATATATACTAAATTCGAAGTCCCTTCCTACAAAGTATGAAACATAAAATATACTTAACCCTTTTTTTTTTTTTTTTTTTTATTTACTTCATTAGGGATCAGAATACATATATTTCTATAACGTGATGAGCATATATGGTTGTTACTTCTCCAAGACTGTACTAAACATAGAGGTGATACAATATATTTACAAAATCGTTTTTGTCTAGTGTGTAGCGGATAAGTCAGAGTCGATCACACTCGACTAAAGCCTTATTACTATTTAGTCTAGTTTCTTTATAATATAGCATATGCAATATATTTTTTAAAGCAATTTTTTTTCCAAAATTAAGTAAAATAGTGCAAAAAAACTTTAACTTATTGTAGAATACATTAAAGTGTATTTTAAGACGAATATAAGTATTAGAAACTCAGCACCCTGTTTCTCAGTTAGTGAAAGTGTAAAAAATACTTGGCTTCAATTATAAATTAGTTTGGCCAGCAGCCAAACAATTGATCATTTTACAGATAGTTATATTGTTCTGACCCCCACTGTACTGGTTTTTTCTGTAAACCTTTTAAGAAACTGTATTGTGCAGTTAGTCAAAGCAACTGACATCTATCTAAAAATTGTTTATTTACACTTAACTGTAAGACTAATTATGAAGAATGAGCTGAGCTGTAGAAAAGGCTGTTCACAGTTCAGTTCAAGTGCCGAAAAGTGCGAAAAACTTGAAAATAATAAATTGTGCTTTACTTTGCGACGCATTTCAATAAATCAGCTTGAAGTCGGGCCGCCAGTTTCGGGCCAAGAACTCTGCGGCAGCTAAGGCTAGGTAAGGGCCAAGAGCCCTTACCAATGAGGGTAGGGAGTGTTGGAATAGGAGCAGTAAAGGGCATTGGGCAGGGCAAGTTTACAGTTAGTTTTATTGGTATTTGCTGAACGGCGGGCTGGAACACTGCCTGACGGTCTGCGGCCCACTGTGCAGCAGCAGCATGGGGCAGGCAATGGAATTCGATTTTCTGCTATTTCCTATGCCAAAAAGGAAGTTTTGGCCAATGGCAACAACCTACTTACTACACAAGGCACAGGGCACAAGGCAAGGGTAAGGTCGGGCTGAGGTGGGTGGGTGGCAGGGGCAGGGGCAAGGGAAGGCGAGCTATAAACACGTGATAAAAGCTTTACTTGCAATTTTAACTTTACAGTCGAGTGTAACAAGAGCAATACGGGATTACTGGGCGACAACAACAACAACAGTACAACACAATGCCACGTACTCTATACGTGTGACTGATGTGTGTGTGTGTGTGTGTCTGGTCTGCGTGTGTGTGTGTGCGTCAGAGTGGCACCAAGCGCCTGTCTACACTGCCAATGCCAAGGCAGTCAGTTAGACCGTAAGTCAGTTAGCCAGTCAGACTGACAGACAGACAGCCACTCATACAAGCTGATTGTCCCTACGACTGTCTGTCCCTCTGTTTGTTTGTCTGTCTGTCTGTCTGCCCGTCTGTCTGTTTGTCTCTCTGTCTGTCTGTGTACTGTGCTATCCTACTTACGAGCTTCGTTGGCGCTGAGAGTTGTTTAACCGTCTGCCTGTGTCGTGGGTCATTTGGACTTGGCTGCCGCATTTTTTGTTCCGCTACTTTAGCTCTGCTTTTCCTCTCTCCCTCTCTCTCACTCTTGCTCTCTTTTTCAATTGCTCTGCTTTTTGTTCTCCTTCGCTGGGCTTTAATAGATTTGGCTTTAAAATAGCAAATATGCCACCCGCATGTAATTGGCCCTGGCTAGCGTCTGCTTTGCTTACACTTTGACCTCTCGCAAGCTCAACTTAAATACGCCACTTAGCATTGATTGAGCGGGAAAGAGATAGACACACATTGAGAGAGAGAGAGAGAGAGAGAGAAAGAGAGAGAGGGAGAGCGTCTGCAAGTGGAAGCAGCTTTTCAATTTATTTAATTTGATATTTGTTTTTGCAAGTGCTGCGTAGGGCAAAGATGCCACATGCCACACGCTGAATGCCGCATGCCGAGTGCCGCCTCGCTGCCTGCATTGCATGCTGCACACACAGACACCCATTACGAATGCCCAAGCGCATTGATTTGAATATGTCAGCAATTTGTGTAGTTTTGTGCTCGACTGCGCCGGCAGCAGCAGCAACAGCACCAGCTCCAACGCCTGAGCGTATGCAATGAATGTATAGCCAGCAGCAGCAGCAGCAGCAACAGCAACAGCAGCAGCAGCGTAATGCAATGTAAACCAAACCAAACAATTTAAAATCATGGCGTGCATTTGGCTTCAATTCAATTTAAACTCAAATGAGCTCATAGGCCAAGAGGGGCCCAGCGGGGAGGGAGGGATTCAGGAGGAGGAGGCGTGCGCGTTACATGGTGCTGTTGCTTTTATAGAGGTGAAATACGGCACAGTAGTATCGCAGTTTCACTTTATTAAATTGCACTTTGCACGCTCTTATCTCGTGCCGTAAACTCTGATATTTAACAGTATTTTCGAGAACACAAGGCAGTGAATTTTTTTTATTTTTTTGTTAGTATTTTACTGATATTTTTTTTTTTTATTGAGCTGCTGTGGTCAAGAAGAACGATCCAAAAGGGATCGGACTACGAATACAAAAAAAAAATTATCGAGATATAATTATTCGAGTACGAGGTTACTAAAACTGAACTGGGTCGAACTCAAGCTGAATACCTGTGGCATTAAAAGCCTTAAAATGGTATGCGGTTTATAAAATTTTAATCTTAGGTATTGTAAATTATATAACAAAGAGAAGTTGTGGTGGCAGACTCCACGAATTTTGTATTTAAATAATGTATAAATTGTAAGCAAAGCTTAAAATCAGTATAAAACAACTTTAATTTTGAATAAAAAAAATTACTTGTGTCTCAGCAATGCTTGATAATGTTAACAGATTCTCGAATTGGGTAGAGTCAGCTAGGAGTAGCATGTGGCAATAAACTTTTAAAAACTTAACTCATTTAATTTTTTAACTTATTTATATAAATCTAAATACGACTAAATTGAATTTTGAAATAATAACTTAAAAATAATTTTAATTCTGCAAGAATGAAGTACTAAAATTTAATTGAATAAAAATTTTATAAATTTATTTATACTTTTTATTTATTTAGTTATTTATTTTTTTTTTTATTATTATTATTAAGTGAAAATCCCGTACATCATAATATTGTATCTTAACATAAATTATTTATTATTGTTATTTTATCCTCTTTGAAATGATAATTTTATTTTTGTCAGTGCTTCTGGCATTTTACATTACATTAAGTTAACATTTTCAATGTCATGCCCATCGAGCTCTACAGTCTGCAAAGGCAACGTGCGCTGTTAAAAGTGCTGTAAACTGTTAACAGCATGTTAACTGCCCTGCAGAATTTAAGATTGAGTGCAAATAAATTTTGGGCATGGTTATGTATTTTAAATACGTTGGGGTGGGGGGAGACGAAGAGGTGCTGCGCCCCGAAGAAGTTTTTGGCATTACACAATGGCCCACAATGTGGCACTTGTTTGGAATTTGCTTTATTGACACTTGCAAACAACTGTGTCATATAATTTATGGCTGGCAATTTCTATACAAATCCCTGCAAACCACACTCTACATCTCCCCCTCTCTTTCTCCCTGTCTTTCTCTGTGTGTGTTGAGTGAGAATCAAGTTTGTCAACTAACTCTTCACGTGAGACTGTGTCCAAGTCGGGGGCGAAATAAAAACAACTATATATCTATATATACACTATGTATGGAGTATATATCTTGGCATAGAGAATATTGAAAACAATTAAAACGTTGCTGCTGGCCAATTAAAAGTTTGGCACAAAAAATCAACCTGGCATGGCCAAATGCAATGTTAGCCGCACGAACGCCTTGTTAGCGCTAACTTTATTGCAATGCCAACTATTTGGCGTGGCAATTTAATGAGAAAATGTAGGACACCGTGCTGGCTATAGTTCCTCCAATCCTTTATTCACTAGACAGACAGACGAGGGAAGGGAGGCAAGAAAGGAGGGAGGCCAGACGAAGGCAGACATCGAGCGAGCCAACGAGTCTGCCTCAAGACTGAAGCACTATTCAAACAGTCTGAGTGCCGTTTAGGGCGGCCAGAGCGAACTCTCCTCCTGCCCACCACTTTCCTCAACCCCTGCGTCAAAGTGCAGACTGCAAGTTTAAAGCTGTGGCTGTTAGAATTTAAGCGGTATTTTGGCAACGCGCTACCACTGTGCGGCTTGTTAAATCATGACCAACAAATACGTTTGTTTACAAGCGGAAAACAAGCGCGCCAAAAGCCGCAACAATAACAAACTGACGTCGAAATTAATTATGACACCTGAGTTGGGAATTCAACACCACGCGGGCCCACGCACCTTCATACCTACCTGCCTCCCTACCCCCACCATTGTGCCCTGCGCCCAGTTTACATCGTGCCGCATAAAATGTGCTGCATATTTTAGTGCGTTGCCAACGGCGAATATGCAAGTTTTGCAGCGCCAACCCACTCACTGTCTCCATCTCTCTCTCTCTGTCTTTTTGTACTTCTCTGTCTGCCTCTCTTTCACACTGCCTGCCCCCCTCTCTCTCTCTGTCTAGCTGTGTGCGTTGCCCCTGGCTGCCTGGCGCGGATTTCGTAGGCTTTAAAGTCGCCAGCAACGACAACAGCACGAAAGTCAAGTGCAAGAAACGCCACCCAGTCAGGTGAGTGCAAGGTCTGCACCAGCCCTGGCTCCAACTACTTCTTCTACTGTAGCTCTCTCTCTCTCTTTCTTCCCTGTTCCTGCCCAATTTCAGCCATAAACTTTAGTGTTGTGGCCTTTGGACTGCTTTATAACTTGCCGTTGTGGCCAGCATGCTGAATGCCCTGGCCTTCAGCTAATCCCTACTACCCTGTCCTCCATCCCTCTCTCTCTCTCTCTCTCATGCCTCCTCTCTGCCTCCCTCTCCCTCTGCTTGGCCACTTAACTTCATAGTGAGTCTTTAGAGTCCTCCCCTCGTGCCGTACTTGGATTTTAAATTGAAATCGCTTTAAATTTTCGTGCATCATGCCCCAATTCATTTGACCAATTTGCTCAACTATTGCAACGTTACTTTATTCCCGATTGTGGTCAAAACTTTTTTGTGTTATCTATGCTGTCTTTTTTCTAGCGTGTTGTAACTCGCGTGGCATGTGCAACAATGCGCTGTAAAAAAGGGGAAAATATTTAATGCGGTTTTATTTGGGGTTTGACTTTAATTAAAGTTATTGGAGAATTAATTATACAGTATTTAAAAGTGGCATTCTATATTTCTATATTGTTTACAAACAACAACACAATCTCCCTGTGCCCCACTGTGCAGGGTATACCGCAGTCGGTGACAGACTCTTTTACCACATAAAACACACACGAGTTAATTTTTTTAAATGGCGACAGCAGCTGGACGTGTAATATTTGTTTTCTGTTTTTTTTTTTTTTTTTTTTTTTTTTTCATATGCGAGCAATTTTCACTTTTATTGCTGCACAAAAGTTGAAGAATTTTAGTTTTATTTGCAATGTCTGCGCATTTTTAATCATTGCGGGCGGCAGTTAATTTTATGACTTTCCCATTTGCCAGTCGCCGACGCCAGAGCTGAAGCTGTAATTGTATCTTTAGCTGCAGCTGCAGTTGTATCTGTGGTTTCTGGCTCTAACTCTACTATTGTTTGTGTTTGTATCTGTGAAGGTATCGGTATCTTAAGCTTGTTTTGGAGTTAAATCTTAACCTGAGTCGGTAGCTTTAGGTTTTATTGTATTTATAACAATCATGTTTACACTATATATTGGAGTACTTATGTAGATACCCATGAGTGGGCTAGAGAAAGGAGTAACTACCCATGTAGGAAGTCGTCGGATAAATAGTTTAAGTATGACTAATCGACACCTCTAGAACGACAAGGATGTATCTGATCAGCAATATACCTCATCTTGCTGTAGCTATAGATGTATGTACTCGTATATGTTTTTGTAAATATATCTGAATATTATATTTTAAGAGCTGAAGCTGTAGCAATATCTCTTTCTGCAATTCCTCCTATATTTATACACGTGAAATCTTTCTCTAACTGAGTCAAACCTTAGACTCAATGACTGCTGCAGTTGTATCTGTATCTGTGAATCTGTCTGTAACAGCAACTATATCTAAATCCTCTTGTCTGTCTGTCTGTCTGGCTGATGAGTGCAAACTAATTAGTGCATTAGCATTTAGCGCGTCTGGCAGCCAAAAACTTTCACTTCACCTGCAGGTTATGTGGGTTAGGCAAAGCTCTTGGTTAGCCAATGCCAATGGCGATGATGATGTCGATGATTATCAACTTGCGGTGGCGTCGAGTATCTGTTGCTCATTAAATCATGTACGAGGTGTGTGGGTGTGTGTGTGAGTGTGTGTGTGCGTTGGTGCGGCTGTAACGCGTGCTATAATTGCAATTTGCTAAGCTCGCTGCCTGATTGATGACTGATTAAAATTGGCTTAAACACAAGCATGATGAACTTAGAATACCACGCACAGCAATTTGTAAAAGGCAAAACAAATGAGAATTTAAAACGAAATGTAAGGCAACTGATAGACAGAGAGAAAGGGAGAGAGAGATGCCGCAAGGACGCGTTGATTTTCATGTAAAACAAATATCACTTAATATGGCTCGGCTCCTGTCGACGTTGGCTAATGGAAAAACAAAAGGCACGTATCTGTTCCGCTTTCTGCTCTTATTGTTGTTGCTGCTGCTGTTGTCCAGCTGCTAACCCCCACAAACCCGAAGCAATGAGACTCTCCACCACCTGGGCACGTGTGCGTGTGCAGCTCATAAAAAAAACTGTGCATCAGGTTGCAACGAGTGGGCCAGGCAGACATGGGCAAGGGAGGGGGTGAACTGGGGAGCCAAACTGGTCACTCGGCAGTGTTGGCCGCTGTGTGGCATTAAAAGCAACTGTCGACAAGCAGCAGCAGCAGCAGCAGCAACAGCAGCAACAACAACAGCAATGGGAGCCATAGAATCGGACCACCTGATGGCACTAACTGAACAGACTCGTGCAGTACACTGCACTGTGGTGCCGCATTTGTTGAAACGTTGTTTAAATGTTAAAGGCGCTTATCAATGGAGGGGCGCAGGGATTAGGTATTATACAGTGCCCGATAAAATTAATACCATGTTGTTTATTTGCTGTAGATCGGGAAGAGAGATCTGCATAGATACATTATTTTGTACTTGACAGTGCTGTACAGTTTATTTGTTATACATATATTGTTATACATATTTGTTATACTTATTATTTGTTATATATATGCTTTGTGCTTTATTAAAATCGGTATCAGCGCAGGAGAAAACATCATTATTGAGAAAACATCATTATATAAGTTTCTCCAGAAATATTGTCGGTTTAAATTAGAGATTAGGCTTGGATTGGTTCTTTAGAGACATACTAAACTCTTGAGACATGAACCTAGAAATTTTACCTAATTTAAGGTATTTTTTTATAAATCAAAAATATATATGAATACTTAATACTGTTTATAATAGAATGAAGGCAGTGTGAAAGCCTGTTATCACCAATAACTTATAGAATTAAAAGTCTATATATATACTTACTATATTTAGTAATCATCTCTTTAGAATTCTATATACAAACTATACAAAATTCTATGAGATATAATATATGTATTTTTTAAAGTAATTTTGTTCAAATCATAGTCAAATTAAATTAAAATTTCAGTATAATTTTTTTTTTTTTTTTTTTTTTATTTCTGTTCAGTATAAATAAAGTAAAAAGTAAAACATTCATTCTAACATCAATTCAGATTTCCATTTTGAATACCAAATCCCCAAATGCTCTGTCTAACTTCACGATTAATTGACTTCGTTATGCCTAAGCCTAGTACCACTGTGCTGTGGCTGCCCTGTGTCCATTGCACTTAATTTTAATAAACAAAATACTCGACGCGTGTGCTCAGTGGACCCAGGGACTGACGCACACGCCAAGGTTGGTTGCCACTGCATATGGAGAGACACGCGCACACACACACACTCATACACCTGCTAGCTGTGTGCGTGTGTGTGCTGGAGTTGTAATGAGCCGCACGAGAAATGCATAAAGTTTTCGGCTTAAGTAGTTCCGGGCTCTGAGTCCCGTGAGATCGATGTCTAACCATAAGTCTGCACCGAGACTGCAGCGACAGATGCGCGTGTCAAGCAGGGGGGCAACGAGGAGGCAGAGGGGCAGGTAAAACGACGTAAACAAACGTCCGTATATGGCCAACGACTACGTCGGCTTTAGCTGCGGATCAGAGTTTCGGCTGCCATGGCAGGTCGCACGTGCGCTTGTCATTTTACTTTTAAAACTTTTGCGTTTTGCTCCCGTTTGCCAGTTGTTGTTGTTGCTATTGTTGTTGTTGTTATGCTTGTTTTTGTTGTTATGCTTGTTGTTGTTGTTGTTGCTGGCTGCGTTGTTTTGGCTGCTTTTCAATTTTATTGTGGAAAACAACTGAAACTGTAAAAGGCGTTGGAGTGCTACGTGATTTACACCTAGGCGGATGTGCATCTGTGCATCATTTTACGAGTATGATGGCTGCTGCACTTACCGCATACCCACTACCCCTTTCTACCCCCCGTCGACCACAACCCAATTTAATGTTTATAAGGTGCTGCTTTTAGCTGCCAGTCAAGATGTTTGTTTATATTTTCGGTTGACGACTCTTGCCTCGTGCTGAATTTATTCGCCCTCGAGCGACTTTACAGCGACTTTTACGTGCGTGTTGATGCGCGTTGCCACATGCAGCTTGCAGCTGCAGCTGCAACCGCAATTCTGTTAACGCCAAGCACGCTGGCAGTACTCCATGTGGCATCCACTTGCCACTTGCCGCCACTTGCCACATCCTTTTGGCCATTGGCCATGTCAAAGTCAAAGCCACGCGCCGCCATTGTCATTACACGCGCGGGCGCTTACACCGTTTGAATGCCATGCGGGACGGGACGGGACGGGGGCGTGGCACTGGCAGGCAGGCAGGCAGGCGAGAATGGCACTGAGATCGACTGCGGTCGGTTTGCTGGGTTTGTCGTCATTCGATTGCCGCGTGTCCGGCGCGCCGAGCACCAAGGATGCATTGCATTTTAATGAAGATATACGGCGCTGCGATTCTGTGTCAGTCGCAACGCCTGCGTCGAGCTTAGTTAGCACTGACTAGCGGCCACTCCCCCACCCCTCCCTCTCCCACTCCCTCTCCCTCTCCAGTTCCCCTTGTTACCCTATGCCAAGCCTGCCCCCTACGGCAGTCAGTCACTACGTCACTCAGTCACTCAGCCAGTCAGTCAGTTTTGGGCCGTGTCCTGCTTGCGCGTGCCTTTCATTTCGCACTTGGACATGGCCAGCGGCAAGGCGAGAGAGAGACAGAGGGTAGAGGAAGGCGGTTGAGGGGCAGCAGTGTATGCGAGAGGGGGGAGTGGTCGTGGCAGTTCGGGTCGCAGGCGTCCATTGCAAGTGTTGGCATTTACGAGTTAGCGGCATCGCACGCGCTCTCCCTCTTTCCCCCTCACTATACCCCTCTCTCTCTCTCTATATATCTCCGCTCTAAAACTACCTCTCTCTCTACTACACTCCTCCTCGCTTGCTCCGCTTTCTCTCCCCTCTACTTGTGTGTGTGTGCGTGTGCCTTTTGTAAGCTGCTGGAAAATATTCGAGAGGGCACGCAGTCAGTCAAACAGAGGAAGATAAATATGCCAGAGGACGAGAAATGCTAGAAATGCGTTTGGGCCACGTTTTGGAATATTGAAAAATTATGTTTACTGCGTGCCGAAATCAACTTGCCCAGCACAACTACTAAATTAAGTCTAAGGTTAGTTTCAACTAGCCCCGACAAGTTGACAAAGCGCATGCAAACTATCGTGCTACGCGTGCGTGACACGTGACTGTTGGAGTTGCTCGAAAAAGGGAATTATCTAAGAGGCTGAAAGATTGCGTATTTAACTTTGTGTTTTATGGGTTGTACATATAGGGATTATATATTTTATAGCTATTTTAAGCCTGACCTTTTTTTTTTAATTTTCGGTATACTTTAAAAATTTTTTAAAAATGGAAAACTGAAGATTTTCAACTGCATAAAATTCTAAAATATTTAGAACTGATTGAAGTATGCATATATATCCGTAATATATGATATACAATTATATACCCTGCCTTACATTACTTTTAAACATACACAACTTGCTGAACTTCCTTTCCCTTAATTCACACAAATGTTAAGCCGCAACTTGTCTAGTTGCCACACCCCAAACAGGCGTTGGTCACATGGCATAATACAGATATGGCAGCTACTTAAAAAACTGTAATTTATTTCTTTGTCTTGTCTTCTTCTTCATCTTCTTGTCTTGTGTCGTTGCTATTTGCACACTTACTTTCCCGTCTGGCTTGACTTTTCCTTTGTCTTTCTTGAGCCGAACTTTACGCATTAATTCTGTTAATAAATTTAATGACTTCAGACACACACATATTTTTTGGGTGCCAAACTTGGCTGGAACTACACACACACACACAAAGACACACGCACATAGACACACAAGTGTGGCATGGTTGGTAATTTAAAATTTAATTGCTCCGTCAATATTTGACGTGGAGTCTTTCGGGCTTGTCTTCACTTCGACTCGAAAACTTGAGTGAGCAAGTGCAACAAAAGGAAGTCAGAATGTGCAACTGCATTTGCATTACAAATTACTCACTTACTACACGACGGGGCACGCACTTAATCATGTGCCTTTTCACATACTTTATGGCCAAGAAAGGAGTCTAGGAAGGAGGGTGCGGACACCGTGTCCGACACATCGAAGTGTTCACACTTTCTGCCCCATTTCACACACACCTTCGTTGCTGCCCTTCGTTGCGCATTGTTTCCACTGCCATTGGCAGGTGGCAACCACTTGAGCTGTCAATGCGAAAGCCGCTTGACGACTTAATAACTTAGCAGACACACCTATTCACCTTACACACACACACACACACACACGCACACACACACGCTCACATGTCAATTGAGTTGTTAGGGAATGCGCTCAGTTATATTTGCCGTTTATTGGCTGCGTGCCGACATGCTTTGCATCCACTGTCCTGGCACAGCTACTGCTAAAAGTACCTGCCCAGCTACAGGTATTACTACAACTACAACTACAGCCAGTCCTATTCATATAAATGCAAAGTAGCCGCAATAAATGCATATTTTACGATGCATAAATCGAGCATTCCAAGTGTTTTTTTCATCGGAGAACAAAGGAATTGCAAATGACTTTCCCTTTAAAAAAAAAGGAGAAATGCGCTGAAAATATTTAGAGCGCTTTTTTAGGAATTTAAAATACGCATGCTCAGGTGTTACATAGGTCAGTCAATATTTCTCCAGGTCAGTCAATACTTCTTTGATAATCATCTTCATCTCTGAACTTCACTTTCTTCTCAATTTCACGCAATATCGCGCAAATTGGAACAGCTCCAAATTGCACACCTTCTTGGCTTCATTGTCCAAGGCAATGCCAGAAATCTTGAGGCCAATAAATTCAGCTAGGGATTGATAAATCGTGTATCCACTGTAATTGCTTGCAATGTTATCTCAGTCTCGGCTCGCCTGGCCCCGCCCACTCAATGTGTAAATTCCCCCGGCTCAATAAGTCATTAAACAGTTTTCTCGAATCTATTTGAATCTGTGTGTAAGTCCTTTAACAATAAATCTTAAATCGGGTATCAGTGTAATGGCCCTGGCCAAGGCAGGTCCGGCTTTGGCTCCGGCTCCTGCTCCGGCTCTGGCTCCTTCTCAGTCTGTTTGATTAACTTGCAACTAGTTAGTCTTCTAGTTAGCTTAAGTAATTGTTGGCTTTGCAGTTGTCCAGTGTGGCAAGTAAATATTTGCGACACTCGTCGAGCGAGTGAAGTTGCAACTGCTTGCTGCCGTCGAAATGGCTGCCACACATGTTGCACTGCTGCAGTTGCACTTGCTGCAAGTTGTTGGTCAAGTCTTCATCGCTGCTGCTGCAATGAAAGCACAACGATTACAAATGACCAATAGAAAAGTTTCTCTGCGCAGGCACACACACACCCCTCATCGATTGGCATCGCCTGCTGCTTAATTCGGGACTCAAGTGGCTGCCGCTGCTGTTGCCATTTGATTGCAACATTTGCTGCAGAGTTGCCAATATCCTTGAGCTTGAAACTTGGCTTATCCGTTAAGCGTAGCGAACGTCTTGGCTCACGTTCCTCCTCTGGCCAAGTGCGCCAACTGCAGACTGCATCGCTGACATCGTTGGACGCCGGTTCCATTAATTGGCAGCAGCTCCATTGTTCCAGTGCCCGACGCACGACAATCGATACGAAATTACCGGCAATCCTTTTGGATACACAAGTGCTCTAATTATATTGCATGCCTCCCCCCTACCCCCCTCTCCAACTTACCACTCATCGTAATCGTAGTCAGCATGACTGGGTTTTTTCCGGCCTCGTTTCAACAACTTTCGATTCGTGGACTCTACAGGTCGGCGATATAGAGGCAGATTTGGAAACCTCTCACGTGCGCCTTATTGTATATATGAACAGATGCTATAGAAATTAGCTTTATTTTCTACTACAAACTCACTTTCATATCGCCTGTAGAACATTTCTCTTTTATTATTATAACGATCCGAGAAGAGACTGTGAAACATTTTACAACGACCTGCGTTCGCGCTCAGAATGCGTTTCGTAATCAAAATTTGCTCTATTTTAAAGCCCATGACTGAAACGACGCTCTCAGCGAAAAAAAACCAACAACAATAACAATAACAACAATAACGAACACACTCAGCGATAAGCAACTCTAGAGGGGAAAGAAAGAACGTACATACGTAAAACAGCTGGCTGGGGTTGAGTCATAATCAGTGCTGTGGCAAGTCATCACTGCAGTCCGCTCTGATAATAATTTTCATATGCACAACATAAATAACAGATTATACATTTATTTGTGATTAATCTTCAAAATTGATAATATGCGATGGGGAATGCCCTAAATATTCCCAATTTCAGAGATTCCCAGTAACATATTATTCCATGAGAACACCCCTGAATACAATTTAGAGTTAGAAACGGTTTGTAGAGTATTAAAAATTAATATGTGAACAGAAAAAGAAGATAAAAGTAAATTAGTTACAATTTTTTTATATTTTTTATTATTATTATGTGTTTTTGAGATATTAATATCATTAATATTCATTTGATATATTTGATATATTTAGAATATCGTTCATTATTTATGTCATTTTGTTAGAAGACCAAAAATAATAAAGTAAAATTAGTAATGATATTTTATTTATTCATTATTAATATTTTTGAGTAATTTTGTTATATTATTATAATATCAATATACATTTGATATATTCGATGTATTCAGATTTTCATTTTATGATTGTATTCATATTGTAAAGAAAAACAGAACATGGTTAAAGCTAAATCAATTATGATATTATGAATATACATTATTATTAATATTTTTATATATTTTTGGGGCATTACTAATATTATTAAAATAATATACAATTGATATTTTTGATATATTCATAAATTATTAATCATATTAATCATAAATTCTATATCATAAATGTAATCAGAAAGAACTGAATGTTTCAAAGATAAATTAACGAAGATATTTTATTTATTCATTATTGTTTAAATTAAATTAAATATAATATGTCATGGGGATTACTTTGATGGGGACAAAATAGATATTCATGAGTTAATAAATAATTTTTGAAAAAACACAAAACTCGCGATACTTTTTGAACACACCAATATATATTGTATATTGAATATCATTAAGGGTTTTTTACAACAAATTTCTAATACAATTTTGGTTTCCTAAAACTCTTTTATTTCTTTCCCTACACATATTATTATATGTAGGTTAATCCCACACATGCAGCTTTAATTTGTAATTTCATGAACATTAAGCGAAGTATCCAGTAGCATATCCAATATAATAACATACTGATGTGTTTGTGTGTGCGGGTTAGCATGAAATATGTTTACGGATTTTCCTATTTGTTTACAGCAAATTTTGGGAACAATTTCAAATATTATGATTGCATTCAATAAAGTGACGCCATTTGCCGATTCAGCAGTTGTAGTTAAAGCTCTTATGACGGCATTATGTACACTCTATAATGCCGATAAGGTCCGTAACAAAAACAAACCATTTGCACAATGAAAATGAAAATTATAAACTAATGTTGAGTGCTGCGAGATGCGATGCAGCCTGCTGTGGCGGACTGTGGGACGGGGAGGGTCAAAGAGTTTTCGCCATCAAATCGCAAAGTTTGAAAGCCGAGCACGTAGCACGACTCGATGCGAACAACCGCAGCCACGACCTGCCCGTGCGCCCAGTGTGGGCACACTGGACACAGTTGAACCTGAAACTGCCCAAAGAGCACGGGCACACACACAGTCACACATACACACACACACATGCACATGCACATGCACATGTGGATGCATATGTGAAGCTGAAAATCAGGCACGTAATTGGCTATTAACGCTGGCCACAGCACAAAGCACATGGGCTAATTGCAGCCCCATCCCCTCATCGTCATTGTTGTTGCTGTTTTTATTGTTGTCAATTTCTAACTAAAATTGCGCGTGTTAATTGAATTAAAAGTGCGAAAATTCACTGAAATTTTATTAAAAATTCAAAATAAAAAAAAAGTGTAGCGCGTCCTTGGTTTGTCGAACTAAACAAAACATAAATGTAACATTAATTGAATTTGCATACTATTAGCATGTGTTGTTGTCAAGCTACACCTCTCCCCTTCTCTACTTCTTCCCCTCCCCCACTCAGTACTTCCCTCTACCACACCGAGTTGAAAGTGTTTGGGGCCGCGGCAAAGCTGTTTTAATTGAGCAGCAGCTGCATGCTGGTTTGACAGTGGAAGGAGGGGGGAAAGGGGGTGGGGTGAAGGAGGTGTAGTCAGTTCCGGTTGGGACACGATATAAAAATAATCCCAATAAAATGCATTTTTCATGTCAAACGCCTGAGCTGGTGGAATAACCTGAATGCACGCACAGGACTTTATGGAATTGCATGCAAACAAAGTGCCCCTTGCCACCGCCCTCCTGCTGCTGCATGTGGCAAGCAGTGAGAGACGGTGGGCAGTCTGCCAAGCAAGCTGGCTGGCGGCGGGGCAGCTCTTGTATTATGTAATAATAACGAAAAAATCCTCAAAACAAAATAATATTTTCGTGCTGCAAGCGAAAAGCTAAGCTAATTTTCAACAAAGTCAACAAGCAAAGAGACCACAGCAAGAAAGCAAGAGAGAGAGGGATAAGGAGAAGGAGGGAGAGAGAGAGAGGAAGGGAGACTGAATGAGTGCGTGCATCAAATGCAATTGCAGCAAATCAGCTTAAGCTGCAGCACTGATGCACTTGCAACATTTGACTAAACAAACTGGACCCGTGCTTGGACTTACTTTGCGTGACCCCCAACACTGTTCCCCGCTTTCCTTCCCCCTCCGCCCAGCTGTGTTGCCTCTTTTGAGGCCATTTGGCTTGGCGCCAAATTCAATTTATTGTCTTAAAGCGCTAAACCACAAAACGACAGGCTAACGCAATAAAGCAACAAAGGATTATCTTGAGTCCCTTCTCCCTTTCAGCCGGGGATTGTAGTATATCCTCTCTCTCTCTCTCTCTCTGTCTCTGTCTCTCCGCTCGCACTCATCTGCTCTGTCAACGACTTGAAAACTTACTATATACACAAGTTCTGAGGGGGTGTATGGTTTGTGGGTACAAACGAGGGGGTTTGTTAAAGTAAAAGTCAGACAAAAGTTGCACACAGCTCGCTGATAGCGAAGGGGGGGTCACAACTTTGCAACAGCAGCTAAAGAAAGGAATGCAAAAATGTTGGCAAAGTTTTTTATTCGCGTTGCCCCCTGCAACACTCGCACATACATACATACACATATAACACACATACGTACATCCCGGCATTACAGTCAGTCGAAGCCGAGCACCTGCCAAGTAGTTCAATTAATTAAAAGTCAGGCAAATGCCTAACGAGTGTTAAACACTCGTGAAAGATTAAAGGTTAAGCTGAACTACAAGTGAAGCACATCAATTGGCCTGGCTATAAATTGTATACTTTATCAACGTTGGTTTGTACAGAATATATAATATAAAATATATAATATAAAATAAAAAACACTCGATGTATTGTATAGTTTTTCAAGTATTAAATAACTATAAAATTAATAAATATATTTATTTACAGTCAGTAGATGTATTAAACCTGCTTTTAATTATTTTAAATAATTAAGAAAAATAATTTAAATTAACAATACAACAATTTATAATACCTTAATACAAGGTTCCTCTAGCCGTAAAATATTTTTTTTTTTTTTTTTTTTTTTTAAAGCAATAAAATACAAAAATAAAATAAATCTAGAATTCCAGTTTCAATGAAAATATTAATAAGAAATTTATAAGATATTTAAAATTAAATACAAATATTTTCTTTACTCCTTACAACACTATAAACAGCATAACAAACTAAATCTCTTTAATTGCCCAAGATAAACGCATTGAAAATTAAAGAAAATTCGCATGCGCTGAAATTAAATCGAATCCTTGGAAAATCTGTTAAAGTAAGTGCGGGAAATATAACCAGAGATTCCGCAAGCTGAATTTAGCAAGTACTTCGGCTGGATTATAGCAGCGTATAGCTAGTTTATGGCGTTGTCTACGCTTACTTGCGCGTCGTTAGGGAAGCTGCGCACAAAAGTAGGCAATACAAAAAGCAACAAACCGGCGACGGCTATGTCTGGCTGCTGTGCTTGTTGTTCTTGCTGTTCTTGTGTGTTGTTGCCTTCGTTGTCTGGTGGGTTTTAGGGCGACGCCAACGCACTTGCACTTAGACACTCCCATGCACACTTGCAGCATGTCTTAACTCATTAACAGCCACCGCAGCTGCCTCCCTTCCCCCCACTTCTTCCCCCGCCCACTCCTCGACTCAGCCATGCGTTGTGGCGTAGATTACTGTGCCTGCTTCCAGTGCGCGTTCCCAGTGTGTGTTGTTCCGTGTTCAGTTCAGTAGGTGACACCAATGCGAGAGCGCGCGTTAGGTAGTTGCCACTTCTGCTTGCCACTGCTGCCGCTGCCTGGCACATATCGTCTGGCCTATTTGCCATTGCAGCGCGCTTGTGCCATGCACTTGACGCTATTGCTCCAGATTTGTAACCCCCTCCGGTGAATGAGTACGTCTGTGTATGTGTGTGTGTGTGCAGTGTAGATTTGCATACAAGTTAAAGCCAACATTACTCGGGGGCATGGGCGTGTCATTAACGCCTTTCATTTCATTATACGCGGCATTAAAACTTGCGGCAAGGTAAGTTCCAGCCACGCGTTTCACCGATATGCTCAATCCTTAAGCTTTTAGCCAGTTTCTTCTCCTTTTTTTTTCCCCTTTTCGCTTACCTCTTTCACTGGTTCTTCGCACGCTTAATTATGCAAAAGTTAAATGCCTCCGACCCCGGGATCATCCTCTGCCTCCTCCGCCTCGGCGCCGTCTCGCCGTCCAGCCGGCTGGAAAATCAGTCAACTTTCCGCGCTGTCTGGTTAAATTATGCAAAAGGCCGCTACACTGCGCGAAAAGAATCACTTATTCATTGGTCATTGCAATGAGCGTCGACTGCAAGCAGGCACAAAGAGAGAGAGAGAGAGAGAAAGAGAGAGAGAGAGAGGGAGGGGGAAGAGAGAGAGAAAGCAATAATTGTTGGCCACGCTGCGTCCACTTGCTGCCAATTGGTTGGAAATTGCGTAAATGCGTCAAGTGTTGCGGCCAGCGAAATGAGGCCACAGTGCCGCATGTATGTTTACGCCTAATTGCCCATGTTGGCAACTACGCCAGTAGAGCGAAAACCGAATGGGTTAGTTGCGTGTGCCAGAATTCTGGCAATTGTGACGGTTTTCTAATGTGGGACTTTAGTGGCATTTTGCAAAGTGTTGATAAGTCGCCAGTGCGTGATTACAGCTTGAAGAGGGGTGTAACTAACTTAATAATTAATTTAAAAAAACAATTCTTTTTTAATTTGATATGATTGTTTTATGTAAATGTACCTTGAATATCATAGTCCTAATTAAATAATTATTTTTTCAAGGTTTACCTAGAAGTCCCTAACTGTACTTGATAAAACAATTCACTGTTTCCCTCATTTCCGATTTCATAACTTTTGAAATGAGTTCATTCATTAAAAGGGGAAGAGTTAAAGTATATACGTAGAAGTTCCTAACTCTACTTGATAGAGCACTTCAATGTTTTCTCAATTTAAAACTTTTTTATTGTTTGATATTAGTATACCTATACCTAAGATCCTACTTCCACTTTACCTAAGTTCCTACTTCCACACTACTTTTAATTTAATATTCCCATGTTTTAAACCTTTATAACTCTTGACGAAAGTTCACTCCTCAAAGAACGAGTTTTATTGGTTACCTTGAAGTTCCTAAGTCTACTTGATAAAGCACTTCAACCTTGTTTACTCTCCAAGCAAGGAGACTGTAACCTTCGCCTCAAGAGAGTATAACCTTTGAACTATAGGGCTTACCCAGCAGCTCCTAGCTTCACTAACAGAGCAATTCAATATTTACCATTGTCAATTCCCAACCTTTATAGCTCTGCAAATCAACTAATTCGTTAATATCACAAGTCAAACAACTGCCATATCTACAATCTGAACTATTCCTAGAACTCACTTTCCATAGGTTATAAACACTAACTGTTTTTGTCTTTATTGCTTCGCTTGTCCCCATCATCGTCGCCTCGTTATACACACAGACACACCCTCTCACACTCACACTCTCTCACTCTGTAGCACTGTGGCCCTGCGGCACTTAAAGCGACAAGCGGACAGGACACTTAATTACATGCGTAGCACAATCCTGTACTCTGTGTGTTTGTGCGGTGCCTGTCGACACAGACTGTAGGCTGCCAATTATGGCATGTTCGACATGGGGCCAGGATTCATGTTGGCGGTATCAATCAAATGGACATGTTACAATAATTTCGTTTCACAACAGAATTAAATGCACTCGCGTGCCGTGCATATTTACATGACTATTAAATTAAAAAACATGAATGGACACGGATACCCCGACCCTGTTGGCGACCCGCAACACGCAGCAGGACAAACATACGAGCTGCCAACGTTTAGTCAATTTGAATAGCTGCACAAGGGAATGTTCTATTGACATGCCAGTTAAAAGTGTCCACATTGCGGTGCCCAGAGGGCTCTAAGTCCCACAAAGTGTATATAATCTTGGTCAGCATCAATAGGTATGACGATTTAGCCGTGTACGTCTAGTTGTCTGCTTTTCTGTCTGTATGAACGCAGAGATCTCCGCTATTATAAGAGATAGATGCATCAAATTTGGCATGCATCTTCTGGTATACTAAACGCACGAAAAGTTGGTTTCGAATTTTAGATGCCACGTCGACCGTCTCTGATAATCGATAATTTAATTCTCGAGTTTGATTTGTAGGTGATACCTTTGAGATACCATCTTCTACTTCAGCACATAGATAATTGACGCATATTACGCATCTATATCATCAAGAATAGCTATTGTTTATCTCTATTTTTAACAGTTTATCGATATTAGCCCAAGTATATCGAACTCACTCGACTATAGCTTTCTTCAGTTCTTCACTAATCACATCTATTACTCTCTCTCTCTCTCTTTGCAGCGCCATGATGACCACTTCACAGGACTATTTCGGCAATCCGTACGCCCTCTTTCGCGGTCCGCCCACGACTCTGCGACCACGAAGCTCTCCGCTGAGCGTCGGACCACATGCGCACGCCCATGTTGGAGGCGGCTATGCTGCACTCGATCTGCATACACCGCATAAGCGTCACATTGAAACCGATGTGCGTGCACCACCGCCGCCGTTGCCGCCGCCACCGTTGTCGCTGCCACCGCTTCCATTGCCGCCGCCAACACCGCCGAGGTAAGACTAAAGGTCAAGGTGCAGGCGGGCGCTAGCGCTAGACAGAAGGCAGCTAGAGAGTTGAATTGTGAATCGAATTGAATTGATGCATATCAAAGCCGCAACACATCAACACTTACCTGCAAAAGTCTTCAATCAACCTGAGCGCCCGACAACAACAAGAATATTTTCAGTTTTCAATTTTCCCATCGTTTTTCTTGCCCCTTTCCGGTTTTTGTTCTTATCTTGCCCAGTCAAAGTACAGTAAATGCCCTTATAATAGTTACGGCCAGAAATGAGAGAGAGAAAGTAAAGTAAAGTAAAGTCTAGAGAGTTTGTTGTCAATAGTTTGAAAGTTCCCAGAGAAGAGAAGCGAGAGTCTTACCAAAAGTGTTTGCTACGCTATTTTCTAAGTACGGTAATATTGTAGAATAGTAATACCTTAGCTCACTAAGCTGAACATGTGTATACAATCTGAGTCACTGTAAGACCAGACACCAACAAACGTTTAGAGTTTCCTATAATAATTAATAGAACTAACTATATGATTGGATATACATATTATTAGATCTTAAGCTATTGCAGAGCAGTTCAAAGACACATTCACACACACACAAACATACATATATGCACTTGTACCGTTGAGGAAGTAACTTTTTGCATACTAAAGATACGACAAAGATAATCACAAGAATTAGTAAACTTATTCCAATATCTATATAATACTATAGCTATATTTATATGGTCTAGTAGACTGTTAAACTTTGCCCAATGCAGCGTACTATATCGTAGATAATCATCAATAGAAATAACATACTATTACTATTTACAGTGCATACCAAAAGTATACTAAAACATACAATAAAGTGAATACGCAACAACTTAATGACGTAACTAATCGAAATATAGGCATTTAGTAGCTTTTGCTTTGTAATAATATACGACTTATGATAGTTATACATATAGCAACTTATATAGAGACAGCTAATTCGAGGGTCCAGAGTGGCAGCAGCATAGGTACAGAGCATACGTATATATTATATAGCATAGGTACAGAGTGTAGCTAAGTGCATAGGTTGAGAGCATAGGTACAGAGCATTACCTATGCTAGGTACAGAGCTATGCTAGGTACAGAACGAAGGTACAGAGCATAGGTACATTGCATAGGTATAGAGCATAGGTACAGAGCATAGGTAAAGAGCATAGGTACAGAGCATACCAAAGTAGTGAATACTCACAGTAGATAAAGTCTTATATTCTAAATTACGTACTAATCAATCAAACATAGTGTTAACCAAAAGTATACGTACACATTTAGCCTCTTGAAATCAAAGAATTTTCGCCTAGAAAGCAACTTAAGTAGTTCAGCTAAAGCAATAAACTAAACAATAATTAGTGGCTCCAACTAGTGGAGATATCATCGAAAGTATACTATTCAGAGAAACCTTAAACATATAATATATTATATATAGAGTACCATATGAAAATATGGCAAGTTATTTTGTAGTTTTCTAGGCGACCTCCGTTTATGCCTAATCCGATATTCTTAATCCTTTAGCCGAGGCATAAACGCGCACCTAACGAGCACAATGTAAAATGCAAAAATTTTAAACCAAAAGTACAAAATGTATAAAGAGAATCCCAGAAATTGGCAAGCCAAGCAGATACTAAGCCTAGCATAAGACATAACCAATTGTAAAGCAAACACTTTTCGAGTGACATCATATATAACGTACATATAGTGAGAGTAACTAAGCTACTAAATCAAGCATATTGTGAATAACGAACGAGGAAGGAGCACGTAGAGGGGCAATGCAACCCGTCTCGCCATCTTCAATCAACATACCAATTTGGGCGCCCACCCGCCGGCGCAATCATCAATCAACACTTAAAGAGCATAATCCAATGTGCTACAACTACTACTACAACTACAACTACTACTACTATATAGAAAGAAAGAGCAATTTATTAGCTTAGCAAGTTGTGAAAACTTTATCCATTTCAATCTCAATCTCTATCTCTCTCATAAACGTAATCAAACCTAACCTAACAACAATCAACATGCACCCCAAACCTGTCAACGAGCGCGGTAAGTGAAGAACCATTTCCATTTAACTGTAAATTGTAACGAACCAACCCCCTGCAACCTCACCACGTGTCTAGTCAACGTAGTGGCAAAAAGTAGTGAAAATAAAATAAATAAACCTAGCTCACACCTACTCCAAAAATATATATATAGAACTGCATTCGGGCGGCATCGAGCCATGATGGTGGAGAGGTCCTGTGCATGCGAAGGGCCTGTGGCGGTAATCCCGCCTAATCAGACTGTAGCGGATTAGTTAGTTAGTACTAGGAAGTAAGATCTAGATGCATTGTGAGCATGCCAAACAAATTGTGAGCCCCTCAATGAAGAATAAGAGCAGAGCCAAATGGTACAGCGACATGCAACACGCGTGCCACCATGTGGCATATAATTATTTCACATTAAATTAATCCTTACATGCAACTACAGCAGTAGCTGCACAAAAACAGCCCCCAACACTCAACGTATTCACATACTTTTAAGCTGCACTGTAAGTCCAAATAATATTAAGCAATTTCTCCGTTTATCTTATGCAAATCGTAATTTAATTTGCGATAAGATGCAGATACTATATACCTTTAAAAATTGGCCCAATCGAGCTGAATGACTCCCCCTCCCCCCTTTCCCAACTTCTTGCTGTGAACAGTGCCACAAAGCCGTGCACGGCGCATAACGAAAACTAACGGAAATGTCTTTACAAGAGCCCTAATGCGCGCTGTGCAAGTGCCCCGTGGCACGCCAGGTCTTTGTCTTCGCGTATATTTATTTAATACCCTTTACGGCTGTCCCCAACTAAACTATCGTTTTGTCACTTGATATTTTAACTATATATCTGTGATATACACATATTTAAATACTTTTATACGTAATCTGACACTTGAACTTTCAATATTCTGTTCTGGTATCACATCTTTCTTTGATGTGGGATATACTTAGTATTTTATTATTTGTTTACCAATTTAAGGTGTTACCTTATGATATCAAATTCTCAAATTTCGGTCACTTAACTATTTGTTAAACTTTTAAGATGAAAATACCTTTGCGTCGTTCAGAAATTGCATCAGTTCAACATTTTTTAAGAATTAAATTTTAAGTTTAACTTAGTGTCTGAAATACTGCGTATATGTTAGATGGAATATCTATATTTCTTGCAGAAGTTTCATCAGTATCTTTATCTTAATACCTTAGACAATTTCTTGTACTGCAGTAAATTTTCCTACTCATCGAGCTGCCACGAAAAAATACTTCGATTCTCACTGCCTTAAAGTGCATTCCAACTTCGATGTCTCTGGCTGGGAAAAGGAGAAAAAACTTTGACTTTCTTTACTTGTATCCATAAACTTTTGTGGGCTCATGCAATATGCAGGAAAGGCTTTTCCGCTCCGTGTCGTGTTGCATGATGTGTGGCAAGTTGGCAGCCCAAGCGTTGGTCATGCACTTCCGGCTCAGCGTGAACATAAAAATTCCATAGAATCAACTATTTTGTAACTGTCAAGTTACCGTGTCTCGGCATTTACAGTTAGCAGTTGCAGTTGCAGTTGCACAGTGCCAGTTGCAGTTGCACATTGCAGTCTCCTGTCATCACATGGCATGTCAATTGGGCAACTTCCATGACAATGCATGATGAATACCTTGTAAGGTGTCAATGCCAGTTGTGAGAGTGAGAAATTCGGATCTATTTGCAATTTGTCAAAGTGCTCAGCCAATTGGCCGGCAGGGTTTCCATTTGAGACGCACTGAGACTGGCTTAGAGCATTGGTTGGTAAAATGCTTAGCTCATTGTGGCTCACCAGGCAAATAATAACAATAACAATCATAATAATAATAATGGCCATGATGGCCTCGAGCCTTGTAACACCACGAGGCTGAGGACGAGGCTGAGGCTGAGCCTCTTCGCCTGTTAATGGAATTTAATTCAGTTGCAGTTGGCCAAGTTGGTTGCCACTTGGCTTAGTCTAATGAATGCAGCAGACTGTGGAACTGGAGCAGGATAAACACAAAAGACCGAGAGGCAATAGCTGTGGATGCAATAGCAGTAGCAGGGACAGGGACAGGGGCAGTTGGCGCTTGTAGCTGTTGGCAGGAAGCACGCACTGACACCAATACAAACACACTTACTCACACACACACACACACACATACGCATGCATGTGGGGAATAGGCAAAGTGATGTCGCTATTTGTTTGCATGCCTTCCGCTTCTCTTGGCCCCTCCTCCCGTCCCGCTCTAAGTGGCCTGCTGTGCGTGTCTCAAAAGGAATCGCCCATGGTTATGGCTAACCTGTAATTAAAAACAGTACACACACACCCATACACACACCCAGTCCAGTTCATGTGGAATTATGTGCAGGCTCTGCCGGATGTGGACACAGCTAAAAGCAATTGGCAACAGTTGCCACGTTGCCAGCTCGAGGAGTAATTGCGGAAGCGGATCGCAGCGGTGCAGTGGAGCTTGCCACCTGCGGCCAAGACAAGTCAATAAATCACTTCGCAGTAAACAACAAATTGCCAACAAAAAACCATTCAATATAAATATCAAATACAGCTTGGCTTTTTTTTCCGAGCAGCTGACAAGTGTCGAGCTGCAACCATAAGAAGAACGCTGTAAGCGACCCCTTCTCCTCCCCCTTCCCTTCCCCACTTTGCCACAAAACGTTTAACTTTTCACCTGCTAAGCGAATGCGCCATTTTGTTCGTCTGCCATATTTTGCACGAGTGGCATTTCCCCTCCTCCCTTCCGCCCACATTTCCGCTTCGTATACTTTTCCCACAGTTTGCTCAACTTGCAGTAAGATTACTTACAAGCTGAGCAGCAAGGCCACGAAGAAGGAAAAAGAAAAAGAAAGAGAGAGCAGAAATGAGTTAATATTAACTCTAGAGATATCATCTATGAACAAATCCTCAGCTTGTTGACTTTAAGGCATCCAAATGCAAGTTAAAACGGGAAAAACTTAAATCAATATTTCAAAAATGGCCGGAAAGTTCAAGTTTCTTTGGCTAATTGACTGGCAAACAAGTTCAAGCTAGTTTGTCAGAAAATTTAATACATTTTTGAATTTATTTAAGTTGCACTCCGACAAACTGAGCGAGGAATGTTACCAAAACAAAATAAAATTTTTCGTTGTTTTTTATTTCCTTTTTTAAGTTTTTTTTTGGCTTTTTGTAATTATCTTTTGTCAGCTGACAGCAAACATTTTACACAAAAGAGACCGCAACTGTAGTGTGGCCAATGGGACACAAATCATAATTTGAAATATTTATATAGAGTAAATACGTATGTGTATGGTAAATATACTTATGTGTGACACTGTGAAGCAGTCTGCAACTTATTACCCCAAACAAACGAACTGACAGCACTCGCTGCGACACCTTGGCACCTCGTAAGACGCTGTGAGTCTGCGTAAGCAATGTCAACACCGCCATTCTTAGCACAAACACACACAAAGACATACTCACACATTTGAACACACAGCCACATACACAGACAGGTGCAAGAGCGCCTGCAGTTGATGCGGCCGGGCGACTTGATTTACTGTTGATTACAATTTATTTGCGGCAAAATGTCTATGGAATTGCCAAAGGGGTAGCCCGACAGACGAAAAATAAATACAAGCACTTGAATTAAATATGTAAATTTAATTTCAATCAAGGCAAGAGGGCGCCACATTAGGTGTTTGCCAATGCGTGTACGCAATTCGCAATTGTTTAATTAAATAGAAGAGGACTGGTTATTAGAGCCGAGCCGGGATTATTGTGATTTCGCTGGTAAAATTAATTACATTATTTATTATACATACATACCATACATATGTATGCGTGGTGGCCGAGGGGCATTTGTGTTAAAGACTTTGCACTTCAGTTGCTGCCGGCAATTACGATTTGTGCAGCAGCAGCCACGTCACGCATACGCACTGTGGCATGTAACAATTAAGCAGAGCGAGCAAAAGGCATAGCTGAGCTCGCATATTGCACTCTGCCTTCCTTCCTCTCTCTCACCCTCTCTCCCACTCTCCCTCTTCCTCCCTCACTCCCTCAATTTGGGTCACTTAGCGTTTAAGTGCTGTTATACACTCTAGAATGTAATTTGCGTCCGGGTTATTAAATTGGCAGACAGCAATACGAGCAACGTCTCGACAATGGCATATTACAAGCACACTCCGATTGCAGTTTACACACTCTCTCTGTCTCTGACTCTGCCTGTGTGGCATCCACCTTGATGGCAGCTACAAAAATTATGGCCACATTAAACTGACTGACAGCCAGACTGACTCGCCTCCACTCACTCGCTCCCTCTCGCCATGTTGCATATTTCATTAAAAATATTGCATAGCCTTGCCTGGCTGAGCCAAAAGCCAAGCTTCAATTCCCCATGCGCCTCCTAACGATGCAATGTGTGTGTATTATGAAATGGCACACGCACTCAGACACACCACACACCACACACCTGCACATTGGCACACACGTGCGTAGCACTTGAGCGCCCGAGTTGGAGTGAAAGCTAGAGCGCTGAACAAGTGCGTGGTTCCCCTTGCAGTCAAGCAGCTCGAGTCGTTGCGTAAGCGCCCATTTGTGCGTGGGTGTTCGAGATTTGTGTGCGTGTGTGTGTGCAGCAAAAGTTTCACTTTTTGCCTGCTGCACACACACACACACACAAAACTTGTATTCCGGCTTTGCAGCTACTCTCGGACTAATGCAACTTATTGGATTTCTGAGTGCCAGCCTGCGTGCCTGCCTGCCTGCCTGGCTTGGTTTTATTTTTGCTCCTAATTAATGTTGCGCAAAATGCAAAAAAAAAAGAACTTACGTATGCCAAGCAGTCAGTGTTGTCAACTTAGCCTGTTTTTCGTCAATTCTATTTTGTTTCTAGTTACTAGCAGAGTGTGTTGCCTACTTTTGTGCGCCACGTGGCGGCTAAGCAATGCCAGCCTGAAAGTATGCAACAATATTATGTTGTGAGTGCAAGAATATCAATGAATTTTACTGTGCGAATGATATCTTGCAATATAATTGCGCAAAAACCAATAATTAACTAAAATAATAATAATAAATCTAATAATAAGAATTTATTTTTAATATTAAATTGAAAATATAAATTAATAATAATTTTACTTAATATCTTATTTTATACTATCTAACATTATTGTATTCTATTTTATTTTATATTTAATATAATGTTAATATTTTTTTATGGACTCAACTTATTCATAGATTATTTATCTATTGCCTTCGCTCAAAGATTCTGGCTGCACTGTGACCATATTTATTTGCTAGCTCAGCCTGCAGGTTACAAGAAAATTAAAAATAACTGACATTGACAGCAGGAACAAAAAGCAAGATGCAAGAGAGAGACAAAGAGAGAGGCAGAGACAGACAAGTAAGAAAGGCACGCGAAGTGGACGAGACATGTAACAATATAAGTACTATGTACTTGCATACTATGCATATCTGTAATTTAATCTAATTAACTTGTGACATTTCGCTTGAACTACTGTGCCAGAAAGTGAGAGAACAGTGAGAAAAGCAAAGTGTGGAAGCAAAAATTGCAAAAACATAAATATTATACTCTTTAAATATATTAATTATTAAATATAATAATATTTAGAATATTCCTTGAGTAATCATATCTTACTTTTCAAGTTAGTGCTTCAAACAATGGCAAAGCTTTTACACAAATAATTCTTGGCTAGTTTTATACTATTTGATAAAGGTCTAAGCGACCCTAGACACAGTGTATTGTAGAAGCGACACTTCCATAAGCGGATTTAGTAATTTTCAAACATTTTTCGCATTTTCCTTTGCCATTTTGCATGGCAGCCAAAACCGAGAGCCAAAACCAAAAGCCAAACACGGGCGAGGGGCTTAACCTTCAGCGAGCTGTCACAGTTACCTGGTTATCTGGTTCGGGTTCGGGTTCGAGTTCTGTTTCTGTTTCTGTTTTCCCCTATTGGCGCCATGTGCGCAGGCCATAAATTTCCCTCAAACCAAAGACTGTTGCACTTATTGTCACTTACACTTTGTGGCAGCAGCGGCAGTGGAAATTATGAGAACAGAGGAATGGAAAAACAGAAATGTTTAGCTTTAGTAAATGAGCAAACGTCGTGGCTGTAAAATCGTTAAAGAATCGCATAGAATCCGCATCGAATATCTACTTGAAGTGTGAGTAATGTGCTGCCGCTGACAATTAATAGTTTATATTCAATATATGGTGCATATATTTCAAGTTAATTGATAAATTGATGGACAGCTAAATGCCCTCGTTGCGGCCATTAGGCAGGCACAATAATGTCAAGCGGCATGGACCATTTTTGGTCAGCAAACTGCCACCGACGGGGCCTGCATCAAGACAATGCAAATTGCAGAGCAGATTCCATTGGCCAGACATGACCGCCGCCGCTTGCCCATAAACGTTTGGCAAGTGGAGCCAATGAAGCTATTATTTTGTGGGGTCCACAGGCAGGCCTGGACCTCGAGCCTGACTCTGCCTGGGCCGCTCCGTAGGTGTCACTTGGGGGGGCAGCAGCAACCCCCGCTGCACGTGCGCGCTTGTCTTTCACTTGTCGCTGGCACCGTTGGAATTACAGGAGCCACAGTCGGTGCCGATGCCGATGCCGATGCCAGAGTTGCAGTTGCAGTTGAAGTTGCAGCTGAAGTTGCAGTTCAAACTGAAGCACTTTTCGCAATTAGCTCAACGAAATTACCCCGCTGCTAGACGTAGCGGACACTTGTGTAGCTGCTCGCTGTGGTATCTGTTTGTGCAATTGTTGCATGCAACAATTTAGATTAGCCCCCCAGCGGCAGTGCCTCGTCGATTGTTCTGCTGCTACTCCTGCTGCTGCTGCTGCTGTCTGTCTGTCTGTCTGCTCCATAAAAATGCATTCCTGACGGAAGACTACTGGCCGAAGTCATCATCATCGTCATCGTCGTCGTCGTCGTCGTCGTCGCTTTGCCTCTAATCTAAATGTTTAGCCAAGACATTTGATGGCCAACATGCGCCGTTGTTGCCTGCTGCCTGTTGCCTGCTGCGGCTGCTGCCTTGTCGGGGGCTGAGTGGCAGCTTCAACTCGACTGTCAATCGAGTCGTCGTCTTCTTGCCACAAACGGTGGCACTTTACAGTTGCACTTGCGGATTGCAGCAGTGCAATTATTGTAATCCATCCGGCCTGCTTTGGCTCGAGCTGCCCGCCTCAGTTAGCCCACCTTATCCGCCTGGCTTGGAGATAGGTGGGCGTGCAACAGACTCCCTGACTGTTTGCAGCGTGCCGCATTAACCCATTGACCCTGTTGTTAAGCGGCCAAGGTGGGCGCCTTGCCAGTCTGCCTCGCCTGATGCATGTGGCACGTTTTTGCGCCACATCTAAACCGGTTGCCTCCGAAGACTCCGAGATGCAGTTACAGATTCGCTGGACAGCAAATTCGACACCCCGGAAAAATCAATCGCGCAAATCTTATCATTAAAACATCAAATGTTGCCAGGCAAACAGGCAACATGTAAACGCTGCCAGGCAGGCAGGCAAAGCAACTTCATTTACCAACAACCGACAACACACACCAAAACAAACAAACACGCCAGCGACAACAGACATCAGGCAACAGACAGAGAGCAACAAGCAACAAGCAGCGTGCAACGTACAGCACACAGCTGCAACCATCAGCGGCAATCAACGGCAGACAATCAAATGGAGAGGCAGCCAGGATAAAATCAACAGGTGCCTCGACAGTCAGCCAGCCAGCGCTTTTCCTGACTTTTCCGTCAAATGTTTTGCCAACCGGTTTTGGGTGATTTTTCAAAATTGCATTTGTATGCTGATCCGCAACGAGATGCTCCCGCTGCTGCTGCTGCTGCTGCTGCTGTAGCTGTAGATGATGAGCAGGATTATCTGCCGCATTGACAACCACAACTTCGTCTCTGTCTCCATCTCTGTCTCCCTCTCCCTCTCCACCTCCATTTCCATTCTCCATTCTTGCAGCTGCGTCTCTGTGTGACATGCTGAAATTATGTTTTGCCACATTGCCACGTTGCATAGTTTAAAGATGCCTCAGGCTACTTAACGCCCCGTTGCATTTCCGTGCTGCCTCTCGTGCTAATCAGTGTCAGCTGTAATTAGCGATGCGCCACATTGGTCCACAATCTCAATAAGGCTATGAAAATTCTTCTTCTATTTACCCAACTTAAGCCGCTTATGATTTTCCACAAGTTTGATGCGTTGACATGATTGCTATTTGCAAGTGCACAAATTAATGAAAACTCTGATAGAAATAGCGCTCATTTCAAATGAAAGGAGTGTAACCAATTTGTTCGAGAGTATGTGGAAGGCAAATGCAGGCGTGGCACCTCACGCAGTCACTCAATTTAAATTCAGTTTCTTCACCAGTTTAATTATCTAAATATTTTGGCTATGCAATTTTAAAACTCTTCTGAAAACTTTTCCTTAATATTTATTTATTTATTTTTTTATTTATTTATTTATTTATTTATTTTTTTATTTATTTATTTATTTATTTACTTATTTATCTATTTATTTATTTATTTATTTATTTATTTATTTATTTATTTATTTATTTATTTATTTATTTCTTTAACGTCAACTAAGACAGTCGACTTAAAATTAAAATTAGTTTTTATTCTTGTAATTAAAATTACTTATTTATCTATTTACTTACTTATTTATCTATTTATTTATTTATTTATTTATTTATTTATTTATTTATTTATTTATTTATTTATTTATTTATTTATTTATTTATTTCTTTAACGTCAACTAAGACAGTCGACTTAAAATTAAAATTAGTTTTTATTTTTGTAATTAAAATTAGAAATAAATAAAATTAAAAAAAGAAAATAATAAAAGTTTAGGACTTAGATTCTAAAATTAAATTTGGTAAAAAATGAAAAATTTAAAATTAATTAAAACTGTATATATTTTTTAATTTAGGCTGGGGAATATAAAACAAGAATTCCCGATCCAACTGCTGCACAGGATTGGGGAAAACCCAGTAAAACCCAATCAGATCGGTATAGCTCAGAATTTATTCACAGCATTTTGAGCTTTAAATTTCATACTGTTCATCAAATCAACTCAACTTCAATATCATGTTTCATATTGTCCCTTTCTTTCTATGCCTAGAGTTCTCTTTCAACTGTATATAAAAATTTAACCAGAAACAGTTTGCAAAGTTCAAATCTTAAAGTAAAAACCCATCAACAATTTAAACAATTGTTAAGTTACTCAAGAGAGCATAAGCTTCAATACTTTCTATAGAAACTCGAGCAACAAATGGCTTAGAACAATTGCCAATTCAATTGGGAGCCTCATGGCTTGTGCTATATTAGCCGCAAGCTGTTGCTTCCATAAAATAGAACTATCTAATTATTTACATATATTAGCACAATAAATCTAGCAAAGGAATCTCCAGAGACAAAGAGTAGAAAACGAGATAGCAAGAGAGAGAGAGAGAAAAAAAGTAAAGAAGGGGAAGAGATTGTCGCCTGCAGCAGAGGCAAAATGATTCGACTAATAACTTCATTATGATTCGCTGGGCCGCGGGGCGGGCGATTTGTTGACTGTTATATATGTAACAGGTGGCACATGCCGCTTGCCACATGCCACTTGCTGCTGCAAGCAAGTGAACATAACACGCTGCTCGCTGCCCGTTCGCATCTTCTTCAGGTCAAAGACAAGCGACGACGATGGCGATGGCGATGGCGATGGCGTTGGCAGCGTTTTACAGTTTTGTCTCTTCGCTTTTACAGTTCTCTTGCTGCAGGTGCAACGGCGGCAGCAGCAATCACAACAACAGCAAGAGCAATGGCAACGGCAATGGCAACGACAACGGGGGCAACTGCTGCCTGCAATAAATCTCAATTTAAATGGCGCCCCAGCATGCGTGGCCAAAACGGTGCTCGGTGTTTGCTGCTCGCTGCTTGCCACATGCCGCCTGCCACATGCCGCATGCCGCTTGCCACTGGTTCGCCTTGGCATTGGCTTTCTTTCGATGCCGTCGTCTTTGTTTCCAATGCTCATTTGTAGCAGCTCGCGTCAAATTTGTTGCCGAACCAGTTGAGAGGCAGCCCCACAGAGGCAGCTGTTGCTGCCACACCGCACAGTTGCAACATCTTCGAGCTGGGAGGCTCTGCGAATGAACTGTACTCTGCGTGTCCGTTGAATTTCGAATTGCGATTTACTGTGCCAAAGCGCGATCATTATCCTAACGCAATTTATGCGCGCCAGCCGCGCCCCACGCCCCACGCCCAGCCTAATTGCAACAAGAGGCAACTGGCAACTGGCCACTTGCAACGGATTGTTGCATTGTTAGTGGTGGCTGCCTTTTGTGGGCCACAGTAGCTGGCAGCAGTTTGCGACAACAACAGCAACAGCAGTCAATAATCGCGATAATCATTATAAAAATCGAACGTTGCTCGATCACAACAACAACAGACAACAGCAACAACTTGCAGCAGCAACAACAATGCGAACGAGAACAACTTGCAACAGGTTCTGCACGCGTCAGTTACTGCTCGGCCATCGACATCGAGTCCCGTCGAACTCGAGTTGGACTGCAGCATTAGCAGGCAATCTTAGGTCTTTGTCTTCCTGCCATCAACAAGATCGTTTCGCATCGACATTGAGCCTGCCCCCGATCCCCTCTCCTTACCCCCTGCTCAGCACATACCGGATCTAGCCCAAACCCTGACCAGCTCGGGCCGCCACATACCTCGCAGTATTAACATGGCCATCAACGGATTTGTCGGTCTTTATCAATTACGCTTGCTGCTTGCTGCATGTTGCTCTCCCTGCCGCCTGCTGCCTGCTGCATGCTGCATTTGCCACATTTACAGCAAGTGGCATCGACATCGGCATCTGCTCCTAGTGCTGCTGCCGCTGCATTGTAACTGTTCCTGGTCAGCTTAAGCCGTGGCACACATTGACAGCTCCAGGCTGATGTCCAAGTCCAAGTCCAAGTCGCAATTTATTTGGCCAATTTGAAGATTGCGCCGGCATTCAAACGGAATTAAGATCATGCCTCGCTTTATAGATCACATACGAGTATACTATATATATATTTATATGTATATAAAGTGTAATAAAACTAATGCAGCTACTGCAGCAGATCATTAGATAGAGTCATAATAAAATATGATTTTATTTGCGGTCTTGTCTTATATGCCATTAAAACTGACTATACATGATAAAACATGGTGCTATAAACGAAGAGTTTACCATAAATGAGTAAAATATATGATTAGACTTTCAAAACACTCGCACAAATTTAAATAACATGCTATAAAAATTAATGATTTGCTATAATATAATACCATATGATTTATGGCAATACCTTCAAAAACTTACATAAATGGAGATTAATCAATATATGTTAATGGTTTGCTATAAAAAAATAAAATTTATAATTCAAATATCAAAAAACCTTGAAAATTTATAGAGCTATTCAATATTTATAAATAGTTTGCTATAAAAGAACCTAATTTATAGCAAGACTTTCAGAAACATATGTATATCAAAAACTGCAACAGACTTAATTAAAATTCAATATATATTCAGTAATTGCTATAAAATATTATGATTTCTAACTTGATTTTCAAAAACTAATAATAATCTAGATAAATTTCAATATATGTTAATACTTTGCTATAAAATTACAAAATCTATATTTAGACTTTCAAAATCCAACTTTTTTCAATCAATATAAATTTCAATCAATATAAATATTGCATTTTGCTATAAAAGAACTTATTTTTTAGCAAGACTTTCAAAAACCAGCTAAAATTCCTTCATTTAGATTCAACACTCAGAAATAAATTGATTGATGATTGCGAATTTCCCATTTCGAATTGGTTGTCTCAGACTTCTTGCAACTCAGTGATTTATGACATTTCACACTTCAGGGCTGTCAATAACGGATCCATACAAATGTTTTACCTGTGACCCTTTGGTGTAAATCCATTTTACATCTGCAGTCGACAGCTTACAAAATGGAAATGCCGAACAAAAAGAAATGATGGAAGCATCATCAAGTTGCCTACGGGAAAAGTCTCTCTTTTTATAGCAACAGCTGTAATTGTGGCTTAGCTATAATTATATATTTATAGCAGCTTTAATGGTTCTGTAATTGTTTTACTATTAGCCAAGTAGACGCGACTCTTGCGACTCTCATTCATTACAGTTAGCCTCTTTCAAGGACACCTAACGGCCGGCCAACTACAGAGCTACAGTCACTGCTAGCGGTAAAGCCACACACGACAAGTGCAGAAAGAGAAGCAAGAGAGAGAGAGAGAGGGAGAGAAAAGTGGCAAAGAAAAAAGAGAAACAAATACAACTGCGATGCTGTTGTTGCGGACGCCGAGCGACAGCCCAACAGATAACTCACTTTATAAAGAGGACGACGGAAGCGGGCAAGGGGAAGTGGTAGGGGAAGGGGAAAGGCGAAAGGCGAAGGGGAGGAACTGAGAAACAAGACACATGAACAGGGAACAATAACGAGTACAAGCAGCATTGATAGTTGCCCGATAACAGGGCAACAACAACAGCAGCAACAGCAGCAGCAGCAACAATTGCTGCCAGAGGAGGGAAAAGAAAAATCGAGGAATTTTCAAGTGGATTACCCAGTTTTTTGCAAATGCAACGTGAAAATAAATAAACTTGTGGCATGATTGGCTCTGCATGATTAGTCACATGTTGAAAGAGGGCAGCATGAGGTGCAGAAGGATGGAGAAGGAGAGGCCAAGAGGGGAGGCTGTTGTGCTTAATAGAATTGATATAAGCAAGGCCGGCCGTAAGATACACGAAAGATAGCCAACATCAGCGAGCATCAACGGGCAGCAGCAACATCAGCGGACAGCAGCAACATCAACGGGCAGCAGCAGCAGCAGTGGCAGCAGTGGCAGCAGCATTGCAATGCCCGTTTTTGCTTGCAGCAGCACCGACAGCAGCAACGGCAACAACAGTTATTGTAACAATAAAATTAGCTAACGATATGAAGGCAAGGCAAGGCTAGGCCAGCAACAATAACGGCAAACTAAGACACACACACTCACACAAGGAAATAGAAACAGGTGGCAAAACGTGGCACGAACAACGGCAAATGCAATTGCTGCTGCTGTTGCCAGTTGCTGCTGCTCGTTGCTGCTGTTGCTAGTTGCTGCTCGTTGCTCCTTTTGCCGCATGTAAATCATATTCTTGGCGTCTTTCCGTTTATTTTATTGCACTTTATTCGAGAAAAAGTCGAGGAAAATTGTCTAGGGCTGGCGAGGCAACTGAATTGGTAATTACCGTTACCTGTTGCCACTGTCTTTTGTCTGCAGCTTATTGATTGTACGCTGCACATTGCACGCTTTCCGTGTTGGCTTTCCCTGTTCTTCTCTCTGTCCCCCTCTCTCTCTCTTTCTCTCTTCGTCTTCATCTTTGCCTTGACACACACTTTATTGGCACACGTTGCCCGTACTGCACTCAATATTGTCATGTTGTCTCGTTATTTTATTAACTTTTGGCCAGCTGAAGATGTAAACAATATGCAGAAGGCGATAATGAAAATGTCTCGCATTGATTGACAGTCTCTTCTTTTATTGTGCACCACAGGGCGTATGCGCAATTCGGAATGAGAAGAACTTTAATTTGCAGTTCAAGCTTTACAGTGACAGTTACATAACATCTATCTTAACTAAAGGTAGAGCTTGAGTAGATGCAGTTATCTGCCTTGCTGTCTGTCTCTCTCTATCCTTCTCACTCCCTCTCTCTGCTTCGTTGCGTGTTGTTTATGTTGTGTCAGTCTCGCCATTTGTTTAGATTAATTGAATATATTTAAATAATTTCAAACACCATCCATCATAACTAATGACAATCGGCTGTTGCACAACAACAACCACAACAAAAACAACAACAATAGCAACAGCAGCACGCAAAACGTAGAGAGAATGGAGAAGGAGGAGAAAAATCAATTTGCATAAAAAATGCATACGCCATGGCGCCCAAGCGGCCACATCGGAGATCCATCGAAAATGGTCGGTCAGCTGGCCATTGAGCCGGCAAATGCGATGCGTGAGCCCCATTCTCCATTCCCCATTCGCCATTAGAAAGAGCCAATAGGCAGAAGAAGAAGGAGAAGAAGAAGAAGAAGAAGACGAAGAAGCAGAAGACTGAGCTAAGTCAGGGGAGAGGGCCAACTCTCTCGATGGGTCTGGCTGGCTTGGTACCGTTAGGCCGCAGCATGCAGCATCATCTGAGAGAGTTTCATTGATGGCATCCCGGTTCTGTTCCCGGTCTCATTCCCGTTTCCCGTTGCCATTCCCCCCCACCTTCGATGCGATGCGATGCGGGCCAACTCAATCAGGCAGTCAGTTAGTCAGTTGGACAGACATGCGCAGGGAACTGGGAACTGGGAACCGGGAACTGGGCAGACCGAGACACCAGGGACAGCCAGGCAACTGCGCAATTGCAATCGCCCATTGGGACGCCCCAAGGATCAATGGCAGGTTTATGCCGTTATTAGCCGTTTTACCTGTTGTTGTAATGCATGTTAATTTCATTTACCAGCTAAATTATTGTTATTATTACCAAAGTCTGTGAAAACTGACTAAAGGAAGTGGTCATTATACTTTTGTAGGGTATTTGAGTTATGGCATATTGCATTACCACGTACAGTCGTAAAGAAAAGTTCATGGAAATCGTTAGCTTAGGGTGCAAATAAAGGGCATAAATACCATTAGGTTGATTTGGTTTTTGTTATACACATTTTCAAGATAGATTTTTTTAAATGTCTAGCAAATTGAATGTCAGTTAAATGTCATACTCTTTCACAAAAACTATTTGCTAAAATTTATGAATTTATAAAAAAATTTACTACAAATCAAGAAAAATATCGGGAAATTTTGAAATAATGGGGAATTTCTCGAAATATTGGGAAATTTGTCGAAAAATTGGGAAATTTGTCGAAATATTGGGAAATTTGTCGGAATATTGGGAAATTTGTCGAAATATTGGGGAATTTGTCGGAATATTGGGAAATTTGTCGAAATATTGGGGAATTTGTCGAAATTTTGAAGAATTTTTTGAAATAATGGGAAATTTACTACAGTACAATTTAACAGTACAATAGTTGATTTCAGGTGGTTCTTCCTCCTCCTCCTCGTCCTCTTCCTCCTACATGGAAATGGATAATACTGAAAACTCTTTTCCTCAGTAAACAACATTAACTTATTATAGAAATGAAATGAAACATGTATAAAAAAAAAAAAGTTATGCACTATATATTCTAAGGGTATAGGCCACTTGCTACTATCTTGCTGTCTCCAGCCTGCTGTCAAAATGTTCTGCTTTGCCCATTAAGGAACATTAGATAATTATTGGCTAGAGGAATGTCTGGTTATCATCATCCCTGTCCCGTAACTTTCGTGCCTAATTGCCACAACGATTTATTTGACCCACTTGGCTTAAATAATTTGCTACTGCAGAGTTTACTTTTTAAGCATCTTTTTGGGGTACTTGAAACACCTGCAACCCAATAAGCCGATAGATACTTACTTTCAATTGAAAACTTTGGCCAGTTGCAGTGCGATGGTGCGATTAGCGTGCAACAAATTGCTCAGATTTATTACGCGCTGCTGCGGCACGTCGACGTCGACGTCGACGATGGTGACTGCGCAGCAACTGTGGCAACTGTGGCGGCTTATCAAGCGTCTTGCCAATTTTGGCAACAGCAGCGGCAGTTGCAATAGCTGTGTGTGTTATGAATTATTGGACGCTTTTGACTGCCGCCGCAGCACGGCGTGCTACCAAATTTGTGCGCCATGCTGGCCGGAGGACTTTGCTGGCGACAACAACACGGGACAGCAGCAGCAGCAGCAGGAGGCGACTGCAGCAATTTGTCAGTGCAGCGCGCTGCAGCAACGTGTCTGGGTTTGGGTTTGGGTTTAAGTTTGGGCACAGTTGGCAAAGCCAATGCCAAATATGGTTGAGCCATGGCAAATGCTGCTGCGTCTCTCTGCAGCTGCCTGTTGCACGTTGCCAACTCGTTGTTGTTGTTGCTATTGCTGTTGTTGTTGCTGTTGCACTTGCGCATGCGCATTTATCGTTTACGTTATTTGTTGCCGCTAGTTTTCCAGTTAGCCTCAGTTAGCTGTGCTGCATTTGCTCAAAGTGAAAGATTTACGCGGCCTCGGCCTTCTCAGTCTTCCCTGCCAGCCGCCACTTTCATGCTCTTGCTGTCTGTGTGTGTGTGTGTGTGTCTGTGTGGCACACTGTGTTGCACTGTGCGGCGCGCATGCGTGCCGTTATGGTTTATTTAATGCGTTTTGAAAGTGCATTTTCATGTTCGATGAGATTGATGAGAAAATTTGATTTATTTTTTCTACGTATCATACACTATATACCATATAACACACACACATACACACACACACCACGTGTACCTGTATTATTCCCTCTGCTCTGTCTGTTCCTTCTGTTTCTGTCGTCTCTGGCTCCGCGCTCACGTCAGTTACACTTGCAGGTTGCGGCATTTTGTCAGAGGGACAGTTAGAAAAGGCCGCCTCGCTCGATCGGCATTCAGTCTGGCATTCATCGCGCCATAAATGGCCGCGACCATGGGAAATGTTCATGATGCCATGATCAAGTATTTTTCTTTATTTTTCTTTTCTTTTTTCCTTTGCAGCCACAACAACAATTGGCTGGGAAATGTGTAGCTGGCATGCCAGCGACCGGCAACGGACATTGACTGAGTTTTGGCTTGAAAAAGTTAAGTCAAAATATTTGTGCAAAATATTTATAGAATGAGGAATCGAATAATTAACTTAAGCTAGCTAAAAACAGAGCAAAGATAAAGTTCGAAATATACTTAACACATAATATATATTATTAGCTTAAAACTGTTTAGAAATTAAAGAACATTTTCTTTCAAATTTTTTATTCAAGTTCAACAAACTTTTTTTTTTTTTTTTTGTATTTAACTAAAGTAAAACGAAAGTATTATTACAGTATAAAGACAAAGCAATGAAAATCAATTTTAATGATTATAAATTGCAAATTAGTCTAAGAAATTGAGTTCTTAAAATTTAGAATACTTTTAACTCTTGTTATCTGAACAACAAAGAAAGCTAAGAAGAACTTCTTAGACTCTATCAGCAAAGTGTGCAGCTCTTTCATAAATTTAAGCTATTTAGTACTTCCTTTGCCATAAATTGAGCAGCGCTTAATGTAGCCATAAAAAGACATTACAAGCCGCATAACAGTAAGAAAGTTGCACGATAACCGGGCACGGAGACGTTGCAACGTCGCCACTTTGTTGCCAATATTAGTTACGCTGGCCAATTAATTACATGATCGTAAAACATACATTTCTAAGCGTATTGATAACGGAGATAAAGGCCAAAGCGGTGCGCGGCGACGCATAAAATGTGTTCGATTCCGTACGGCGATTGCCACTGCCTGCCACAGTGGAGCTCAGTTGTTGCTTGTTGCAAGTTGTTGTTGTTGCCGGCATCAATAAACGCATCGTTAAATGCCGCAGCAGCCGCTGGTCGTTATAACTGTGGTCCGATCTCGAGGTTTGCTTATGACATTAAATTCACACACCACAGGGGAGGTCAAGCTGCAGCAACGTGTTGCCTCATTTGCTGTCCAACTGTCTCGCTCCGCGTTCAACTGCCGCCTGTTGCAACTTGCATAATGTTTATTAATGCGCAAATTTTTACGACGTGCTGCCCCTTTAACGATGCCTTTTAACGATTGTGCTGCCAGAGGACTGCGCCCAACACGGTCAATAGCTATTGAATAGTTGTGGCTGTTGTTGTTGCTGCTGTTGCAACAATCGCTTTTAGGCCTTAACAGCATTTTTTATGGCCCATGTGGCCCGTGAGGCTGCCGCTTACCGTTCGTTGCAACAATTTAAATTGCAACAATTTACAATTAGCCACGTTTGTGCTCCATTTTGTTGTCGCTGATTCTTGTCAAATGAGCCGCGCTTGCTGTTGTTCTTGTTGTTCTTGTTGTTCTTGTTGTTGCTGCTGTTGTTGCAAGTTGTCGTCGTCTAACGGTCACAAAAAATTCACAATGTTGTCGACGCTTCGCAATTAAATTTTCAATTTGCCGTTGCAAGTGGACTTCTCTCTTTCTGTCGCTCTCTCTCTCACTTCGTCTCTCCCTCTCTCTCCATCTCTCTCTTGTCCTCCTTTAAGTGCCAATAAGCTGCAGCATTTGCAGTTCCAGTTTACCTTTCCTCTGCATTTTGGCCAGTGCTGCCACCGACAGCTCGCCTGCTTTTTTTGGCTTCGTCTGTTTTCGTTTGCCTCTCGCACTCGACTTTATCGCTTTCCTTTTCCCCCACTATTGTTCCTGCTACCGTGACCTTGACCAAGTATTGCTGTACGTGTGCAGCACGTGCCTTGTGTGGGCGTGGCACTGACAATGCACTCGTGTGTTTGACATATTGAACCATTTTTGATGCGCTCTTATCGTCGACAGTGAAGCCTTACTAAGGCAAACTTTGTTAAACGATTTGTTGAAGAAAGTAACATATATAGGTTGTTTTAAACAGATATGTATAAGTGTTCTTCTGACTTTAACAAAAATCATTTCTTTTCTATACATACTCTTAATGATTTAAAAAGAAATTATTTAAATAAATTATAATTATGCAATAAATATGATTGCACATACTATTGTAGTATTTATCATCAGGTGCTGCCTCTTACATTGCCTTCTCTTGAGAATTTTCACAACTTCCTTCACATAGGCAGAGTTTACTGTACTTATCTGTCTGCTATGGCCTAAGCCTTGCACTGAATCCAACTGAGGCGGCAGCGCACACGGAATGTCGTTGAGCTTTCAATAATTTGTTGTGCACTTGTTTGGCTTGTCATCTGACGGCACTGTGAGTTCAGTAATAATGCTTGGCCAGCCTGTAATTCCGTTATATGCAGCTGCCACCCGCGACGCAGCGCGGCGCCTCTGTAAGCTGCAATTTGATAAACGTGATGGCATTAATGTCGTTGGAAATGAAAAGCGCCGAAGCTGATGCTGAAGTTGATGCTGATGCTGAAGCTGAAGTTGAAGTTGATGCTGAATCTTATGACAGGACTGACTGGAATGGCTGCTGTAACAGACAACAGCAACAGAAACAACGACAGCTCTGACTGGCATACAATATAGCATCAAGGACGCCAACCTTTGTAAGCGAAGAGTCTCTCTGTGCTGTTCCATCTTATTATGGGGCGATATTAGAAAACGTCTTGAGGCTGAGCTGACTTTATTTCAAACTCAGGTAGAATTTCATTTCTGAAACTACTTTTAGATATAAAGACTTATTTTCGTTCTTATTCTGTGAATAAGTAACCTATTTGAATCGTTCGCCTAAATTCATTTTCTGCAATCCCAAGAAAACGTTTGAGTACTTAATAAAATAAAGTTAAATTACGTCACATCATTGTGGATTATCTCTCGATCGCAATCAAGTTCGAGGCAATTAAAGTACACTCCAAAAACTCCATGGCAGAAATAGTTTTTAATTCTTTGTGCATAATAAGGACTAAGCCGATCCGGCCATAGACTGTTGTTACGCCGGCCCACAAACTGTACAAAAATCTAATTATCCCTTTTTTGGGAGGCATCCAGCCGACAAACTTCATGCCATATAATATACAGAAGACTCTCTAGAACGTAAGCGAATCAAGAGCGCAGCTGCACATATAAGTTTAAATTTTCTGGCCGTAATGATTACATTTCTATTACTTTAAATATTGTTAAAGTTATTCTACAGTAAATTCCCTCGACTGAAGGTTTTTTGCCTGATAGGCATGGGGTCTATCATTAAGAGAACCTTCAGGGAAGTATCAACACAAGTAACATTTATTTATTTATCTGAACTCTTTACATAATAATATTTTTGCAATTTATAAGTGCATATGCTTTCTGTATTCACTGAAACCTTTCGGCAAGATTTAGTTTCTTTACTATAGTAATCACGCTAATTGCGAACTTGGCCACCTATTGGAAAGCAATTGATTATACAATAAGCTTTAAAGTAATCCATATATTGTACTTACTTTGATATTACTATTCATAGAGATGGGAAATATGCTCCCGGCCATATATCGAATAGGTTTTTGCATGTGCAGTAAAAAAATTCTCAGTGTAGATTTGTATTTCGGCTCGGCATCAATCCAATATGAATGACCCAACAAGTCGAATAATTCCTCACAATCTTTTCCGAGTAAGTCACAAAGGTAGCAAAATGGAAAAGTCTGCATTAGAAGCAGAACTACATAAACAGCCGAGGCAAGTCCCTGCACAAGTCCGGCAAACAATAATGCATTAACCAATGTTAGTCCTAGCATCGATCCCATCAGTATAAACTGTATGAAGATTGTTCGAGAGAATACGGGACGCATTAAGTTGCAGCATCTAAAGAAAAGAAATAGATAATTTAAATGTCTTTTCATATCAAGAACTTACCCGAGGATCAACTGGTGTTCCGTGATGCAGACTACTAGATCATCGTAGTTCTCAGTCTCAGTTGCGAGGGGATTCGTACGAAGCTTCTGGATATGATCTTTTAAAATATCAATATGAACCCGAAAGATAGTTACATAGATAAGCGTATACGAATCCCAAATTACAGCCATAAACACTATCAGAGACCCAATGAAATATTCGAAGGCTAAGTGAGCCCAGAATTGTAGACTTCCATTCCGCCAATTGAAAAACGGATTGTATATCATCCACGGCGGGCGACCAGTGAGTGCACCAACTAGAGCTGACGAAATCGTATATGCGAAGTAACAATAACCGTAAAACAAGAAAACCCTGTTGCAAAAAGCGACCGCATTATGGATCTTTTGGCGATCACTTTTTGCCAGCACTGTTTTCTCCAATTGATCCAATAATTCCCTTGTCTCATCTTGACGTGAAAGGGAAATGCTTCCACAGATGCACTTTATAACGACACCAAAAGCATTTAAAAAGGTTTGGAGAATAAACAGAAACTCTCCAGGTGTGATGTTTTCAAAATCGATAATCAAGTTAATGTTGAACCCAACCAGAACGTAAATCCCTCCAATTGAAAATACTAAGAACGCCCATAGTAAATAAAGGTATCTCTTTCCTCCTCTCTCTGGTGGTATCCATCCCAAAAATTTCATGCCACGGTACAAATAGACGCATGCATCTCTAGAACGCACTTGAGATGACAGTGGAGCCGGATAAGTTAGTTCGAATATACGCGACATTCTAGGTCTTACTACTGCGAAAGAAACTGTTGACGTTGACTTTTATACTGTTTTTGGCATTGCATATTGTGATTCCCATGCTTCCTAAGCCAGCCCATAAATGTTCTAATAATAGATACTGTCACTTTGAAATGACAGAATATTCTATTAATCATTTATAAGAGTGCTTGATTTTATACCCTTTGACCATTGACAATGGTCAAAAGAGGGTATAGATACTTTGTTTAAATGTAAATAACAGACAGAAGAAGGCGTGGCAGACCCCATAAGGTAAAAAAAATGTATATTCTTGCTCAGGATTACCAGCCGAGTCGACTGAGTCATGTCTGTCTAGCTGTCTATCTGTCTCTTAGTCTGTCTGTCTGTCTGTCTGTGTGAGCACACAAATCTCAGCTATTATAAAAGGTAATGAAACAAAATTTAGCATGAAGGTTTTTGAATACCACACGCTGATCAACTGCATTTCAAATTTTGAATGCCACGCCTATCCCAAATCAATAATTAAATCCCTACAGTCAATTTGTAAACGACGTGTAAAAGAAACAACTTTCTGACTTTTAACGATAGTTAACAGACTATATTATATATCTTTTCTGTAAATTCCAACCAAGTGGAAGCTAACATGTGAGGCGAATATGAAGCGCCATCTGTCGAGAATAATTTGAATATGTGTATGAAATTAACTTATTAACCTATACCAGAACATAGGTCGAAGGGTATACCACTCTTTATTATATTATTATAAGTTTACAATAGATATTTCAAATTGAAAAAATAAAGAGCTTATTTAAAGCGATCAGCTAGATTCATTTCCTGCAATATGGTCATCACACTAAATGCAAACTTTGCCATCTACATAAATGAAAAGTAGAATTGAGATCAGAGTTTAAAGAAAAGTCGGTAGAAGAACCCACCTTAATGTTGTTGCTCATCGATACTGGGAAAATGCCACCAGCATTAAACATAATCGGTTGTTGAAGGTGGTGCAGAAATATCTTCAGTGTAGCTTTGTACTTAGGCTGAGCATCTACCCACTGGGTGTGAGCTAATAAATTTGAAAGATCGTCGCAATCTTCGACGATAACATCACAAAGGTAGCAAAAAGGAAAGGACTGGAACAATGCTGTTATCAACAGAACAATCGCTGGTAGTCCACGTAAAATGCCCGAAAATAACATGATGTTAATAATAGTCAGTCCCAGAACCAAGCCAATCAATAGGAACTGTACAAAGATGGTTAGCGAAACAGCGGGACGCATTAAATCGCAACATCTGAATATAGAATAAAGCTTAGCACATGAAATAAATTGATATCTTCGAATTAACCTACCGTAATATCCTCTTGTGGTAAACTATGCATTTCACTAGATCCTCATAGTTCTGGGTTTCCGTCCTTAATGAATCGGTACGCAAGTTGCGAATGTGATCCTTGAGAACATCGATATGAGCACGACATATAATCAGAAATAAAAGAAAACATGTATCCCAAATTAAAACCATTGCCACTGCTATGGGACCAAAAAAAGACTCAAGAGCTATCTGCATCCAGAAGTGGATAATTCCAATGCGCCAATTGAAGAACGGATTGTATATCATCCAGGGCGGTTGTCCATTGAATACTCCGACAAGGATGCCACAAATCGAGTAACAGCAGTAGAGCTTGCCATAGGTGAAAAATATGTTGTTACAGAAGGCAACTGCCTTGTTAATCTTTTGGCGATCGTTGTCACCTGCCAGCATCTCATCCAGTTTGTCCAACAACAACATCATTTCATGCAGACGTGTAAGAAAAATGATTCCGATGATATCCTTAACCGTTGCCCCGACCGTATTCAAGAATGTTTGACCCAGAGTGAGAAATTCTCCTGGCGTAAAGTCGTTGATGCCAATACTGAGATTGAGAGCGTAACCGATTGGCAAGTAGAGTCCTGATACACCAAATACCAAGCACGCCCATAGTAGGTACACGTATCGCTTAACTCCCTTTTCTGGCGGTAAATAGCCAACAAACTTCATGACCCGGTACAGATAGTTAGTCGATTCCCGGGAACTCAATGGCACCAACGCCGGATATTTAAGTTCTACTTTCCTGGTCATGGCAAATAATGATGCAAAAGTTTTTGCGTTCACCTTTTATACTGTTCGAAACGAAGAACATGTTCATAAATAGTAAACTAGAATTAGTATCCGTGCGACTTCACGTGTCAATGGCACCAGTTGAGTTTTTTCGTCATGTCTATAGAACTTTGTAATCCTTTGCTAAAAAATTCTCTTTTGTATGGAACCTTGAGCCTATCAATTGTTAATGGTTTGACACTTTTATTTAATCATATTTCTGCCTAAATATGAACCGATTCAATTATGAATAGATATATATCAACAGGACAAGAACCTTTGTATCTCTTATAACGATATAACTCATTTAAGTCGTTCAGCAAGATTCATTTTCAGAACTATGGTAATTACACTAAACGCAAACTTGGCCACCTTAAATAAACAAGAAAACATATATGAATTAAATAAATTAGTAGTTACTACAAAGTAAGATGATCTCACCTTTAAATTGGTATTCATGGTAATGACAAAGAAACCTCCTGCAGTGAATTGAATTGGCTTCTGCAAGCGAAGTAAAAATATTCTCAGTGCAGACTTGTATTTCGGCTCTGCGTCGATCCAATTCGACTGCGCTAACAAGTTAGACAGTTCCTTACAATCTTCATCCAGCAAATCACAAAGATAACAGAAAGGGAAAGTCTCAAACAGCACAGCGATTAAAAATATAATCGAGGCAAATCCACAAACTATTCCGGAAAACAATAGAACATTAACCAATGCCACGCCTAGTACCATTCCAATCAGTATGAACTGCGTAAAAATGGTGCGAGATATAACTGGATGCAGTAGGTCGCAGCATCTGGTTAAGAGAAAGAGAATATCTTATATAATAATATATATAATATGTATAATGATCCTAATTAGTATGAATAAGTCAAATAACTCACTGCAAAATCAGCTTGTGTTCCCTTATGCATCCAATTAAGTCGTCATAGTTCTCAGATTCAGTTTTCAAAAGATCTGCGCGTAAATCCATTAAATGATCCTTTAAATTGTCGATGTGAGCTCGAATTATAATTACAAACACCAGACCATATGTATCCCAAACCACCTCAAAAGACACACAAAAGCTTGCAATTATGAACTCAAGGATGGTTTGCTTCCAGACGTACTCTACTCCCTGGCGCCAACTAAAGAATGGATTGTACATCATCCATGGTGGCTTTCCAGATATAATACCTGTGAGAAGCATTGCCAGAGAGTAGCTCCAGTAGAGTCTTACGTAAAATACAACAATCGTATTACAAAAGGCAACAACATTGTTGATTCGATGGCGATCATTATCTCCTCGTAATGTTTCATCCATTTTGTCCAACAACAATTTGGTGCGTTCTAGATTCGTTAAAAACAGCAATCCAATAAGAATCTTTGACGCTGCTCCACAAGTATTGATTAATATCTGCATTGTGCTCAGTAACTCAGCAGGTGTAACATGTTCGAAATCAGTTATGAGACTAACAACGAAGCCAATTGGCAAGTAGACGCCAGAGATACTAAAGACAAAGCAAGCCCAAAGCATGTAAAGGTATCGAGTAGCTCCCTTTTCTGGTGGTAAATAGCCCAGGAACTTCATGATCCGATACAGATAAGTGCAGGACTCACGTGAAGGCACTTTGACCCACATCGGAGCCGGATATGTCAGCCTGAATATCTTGGTCATGGCAAACAACACTATTTTGCTCGATACCAGCTTATATACTGAATGAATGGAAATGAGTAAAAGTGCGTAGTAGGCGAATAAGTACTGCCAGCTGTTTCTCTTGAGCGACTGGAGGTGTCAAAGGGTTTTCCTTTAACGCCTGCCTTGTTATTAATACAGAAAACTGTCAATCATACGACACACAAATGACATTTTATTCAGGTGCGATTCATTTGTTCAGGGCTTTGAAACCCTCTATTATAAGTGAATTCAATTCAAGACTTTAGTATAATGTCCTTTCAAATAAATGTATTTATTGTTTTGAATTTATTATCATAATATTTTTTATTTTTCCGCTTTCATTTAATGTTCATGATCAGATTATTTTCCTATATAAATATAAAGGTCGATTAAGGCCTGTGCTGTTAAAATCATGTAAATTATATTCATAACACTTTTGTAAATAAGAAATTATTATTCATAAATAAAGTGTTCCATACATTATTATTATTATTATAATATATTTACTCTCTGTAGTAAGTTACTGAAAGCGATCATTGAGATTCATTTTCTGCACTATAGTCATAACCGAGAACCCAAATTTAGCCACCTGTAAATATAGAATGAACCTATGTTATATGCTCATAATTTCCATATTTTACCCACTTTAATATTGCTATTTATTGTGATGGGGAATATGCTACCAGCTACAAAAACGATTGGCTGTTGAACATGCAGCATAAATATTCTCAGTGTAGACTTGTATTTTGGTTCAGCATCGATCCAATGCGATTGTGCAATTAAATTGGAAAGTTCCTCACTATCTTTGAGAAGCAAGTCGCATAGATAGCACAAGGGAAACGTCTGCAATAAAACAGCTGCAAAGAATAGAATTGCCGCTATCCCGCGAAGAAAGTTGGCAAAGTGAATAACGTTTATCAGAGTTAGTCCCAGTACAATGCCTATAAGTAGAAACTGCAAGAATATGGTTCGGGAAATAACTGGGCGCATAAGATGACAGGCTCTGTTTAGGAAAAAAACTCTTTATAGTGGTTTATTTTAAATCATCGTACAACTTACCTTAGAATAGCTTTGTGATCCACAATGCAACTGACTAGTTCCTTGTAGCTCTCAGCTTCTGGTGTGAAGGGATTTGAACGTAATAGACGAATGTGATCCTTCAGAACTTCGATGTGTGCCTCGCAGAATGATTATGAATATGAGGGGGAATGTGTCCATTACGAGTATTGCATTTGCCATCATAAACATGATCGAGTACTCAAGGATCGTTTGCATCCACAGATAAATAGCTCCATCTCGCCAATCAATAAACGGATTAAAGACCAACCATGGTGGTTTTCCGGTCAGCAGTCCGGCAATGAGGACCGAAATTGTATATCCCAAATAAAATATACCATAATTATAAAATAAATAATTGCATCGTGCCACAGCTTTGTGAATCCGCAGACGATCATTGTCGCTCACCAGTCTCCCATCAAGAGTATCGAGTATCATCTCCGTGCCGCGTATAAATGTTGGTAAATTCAGAGCTGTCATTGCCTTAATCGATGCCCCTATTATGTTAACAGACACTTGAAATACATCAAGAAATTCCCCAGGCGTAAACTTCTTGAAATCTACAATCAAGCTGAAGGCCAATCCAATGGGAAGATACAGTCCCGAGAAAATGAACACAAAGCACGTCCAGCTTATATAAAGATATCGCTTTAGTCCCTGCTCGGGTGGTATCCATCCAACGAACGTCATGACCTTATACAAATAGGTCCAACACTCTCTGGAACTCACACGAACCGTCAGCCCCGCTGGGTATGCAAGACTGAATATTCTGTCCATTGCGAGCACTGGTTTACTAACTACTCTGACCCGAGAACTGGCGTTGAGCTTTTATACCAACTGGAGAAATAGCTTTCGACCTATTCCAGTGCGTGTGATTGGAGCAGCTGTTAAGTTCGCAAGGCGCGAAAGCGTCCTTCATTTAACGCCAATGACCAACTTAATCAGTTGCAGCCAATTATTTTCAAATTAAACAATGACTAATCAGAATTTAAACTTTAAAAATCAATCGATTTTAAATTTCATAAATATTTAATGATCAATTGACATACAATTAATCATGGAAATATTATTTATTGGCACTTCAATATACCATATAGCTTGATATATCATATAGTTTAGCCTGGACGATATGCATCAGTGTTACATCTAATATATTTAACAGGCAGAAGGAAGCGTGGCAGACCCCACAAACCATATAGCCGTGTCTTTCTGTCAGTCTGTCTTTCCGTCCGTATGAACACTGAGATCTGTTTGACCATAAGTAATTTTTGATTTCTAAAAAATTGATTGTGATCGGATTATTAACATAGAAGTTATTTAAGAAATTCGAAATATGGGCTGATTCCGAAGCCGCTCCCTGGAAGTATGCAATAATTAATTCGCAAAACACAGAATTTACAGGGGCTATTAGGAAAATCTATAAATCTATATTTTTATCTATATTTTATTGAATCATCTTTTATAACATTACCATCGTTTAATATCAATGTTAATGAACATGCAACCAAATAAATTAATTTCTATCTTCCGTCAAGTTCGATTGTCCCACAATGGTTATAACACTGAATGCAATCTTGGCAACCTGTAAAGAAAGTCTTAATGAATTCCAATAAAATTGTTAGTACTCATTGTATTTGTACCTGGATATTACTCTTGATAGAGATGGGAAACATACCCCCCGCTATAAAAACAATGGGCTTTTGCAGGTGGTGCATGAAAATCCTGAGTGTCGACTTAAACCTGGGCTCTGCATCGATCCAATGCGATTGCGCCAATAAGTTGGACAATTCCCGACTATCTTCGACTAGTAAATCACAAAGATAACAAAATGGAAAAGTTTGCAACAAGCAGGCGGTAAAAAATATGATCGCCGAGATAGATCGAAATATTCCGGAGAAAAATAGTACGTTAATCACAGTGAATCCAAGCACAACGCCAATTAGTAGGAACTGTACGAAAATTGTGCCCGATATAACTGGTCGCATCAAGCCACATCCCCTAAAAAAGTGATAATATAGAAATTATATTTTAATTGTTATTCCAACCTACCTTAATATACCCTTGTGGTAGAGTATGCAACCCACTAATTCCTCATAGTTGTCCGCTTCTGTTTTGAGTGGATCCGAGCGAAGGTTACGAATGCGATCCTTGAGAACATTGAAATGAGCTCGAAAAATAGTTACGAAAATCAAGGTGTATGTATCCAATACTAAGCCTATTAATACCGCCATTGACATGATAAAGTTCTCGAGGATTGACTGGATCCACATGAGAATTCTGCTGTCGCGCCAATCGAATAGTGGATTGTATATCATGAAGGCTGGACGGTTATTGAATATGCCAGCCATGCAGGCGAATCCCGGGTAGCCCAAGTAGACAACCATGTACAATAGTAAAATGTAGTTACATTGTGCCACAGCCTTGTGGATTATCCAACGATCACTCCCACTTCGCAGCTGCTCATCCAAAGTATCAAGTACCGATAGAGTCTGTTGCAAACGCGAGATAAATATTAATAGAACCAAAACCTTTGCTGACTCTCCAATAATATTCAAGGATACTTGAATAACAGCGAGCTTCTCCTCTAGATTAATATTTCCGAAATCCTTCACGAGGCTTAGAAAAAAGCCAATTGGTAAATACAGCGTTATTATACCAGTTGACAAGAACGACCAAAATAGGTATAAATAAAGTTTCCATCCTTTATCCGATGGTGGCGACCAACCAACGAATTTCATTGCTCTGTAGAAGTAGGTGCAACCCTCTCTCGAACGCACCCGCATCTCAGGCGGGGCTGGAGTTATAAGTCTGAATATTCCGGTCATAGTTATAGCAACTATCGGCAGTTGAGCCTCGACACTTATCTTTTATATCAAATTCAGGATGGAACATTGGGTTAATGAGGCGCATTAAAAATCAATTATAGTCAAGTTCGCGAGTCGCAATTAAGTACTCATTTGCTCATTATAAAATCGATACAAAAGCCCTTATATTATATGATAATTGAAGGAACTTTACCTTAATTTATCTAATTATCTATTAAGTGAATTTCTAAAACGAATTTCGCATTGCAAATTGAACAGCTGTTAATATCACGTGGAATTACTGAAATAATTATATGTAGAAATAGTCCTTGTAGGACTCGTGGGACGTTGAAAATAATCCCCAGAAACCCGACTTCGTGCAATGAGTTTATAATTAAATACCAACCTAATAGAACCAGACATCACAATAATCGCAATCAGCTTTATGAGGCGCATCAGTGGCAACAAGATCAGCATACGAGATGAAACTTTTACTGCGCTACCATCGCCATCGCCAGTTACAGTTAACATTATTAGCCCCGCCATTGAGAACAGCCGCATCGAGAATAATAATAACAACGGCAACAAGAAACAGCAGCAGCAGCAGAGGCAGCAGCAGAGGGAGAGGCAGCAACAACAACGTCGATTTGAACAACAACTGCAAGTGGCCGCTTAATGACTTTAATAATCCTGTCACCGATCATTAAAAAATCTCTGCGAACACACAAAAGAAATTCCATGGCAGCTCCAATCAAAATAAAGTACGCGCTCTTCCTGCCCAGAGCCAGCGCGAGAGAAGCTGCTGAAGGAGAAGACGAAGAAGGAGACTTCGCCTTCGACTATGACTACGACTACGACTATGACTCCTCGAGAAGGCAGCCAATTACAGTGAGGCCAGAGAGAGAGACAATGTTGACCAAGAGGAGCCAAGATCTGGACGGATCGTTTGTGACGATCGTGCGGCATTTGGCAGCCTCGACAGAGTTGGAGAGTCCAAGTCGGGCTCTCTCTCGAGTTGGTATTCAAATTTTAACAACATTTTAATGATAACTTCAGCAAACATTAAAACTCATTCAGGCATAATAAACATTAATAACACTTTAATCTAGTGGGGTGCCAAGGGAGGCAAGCGCTGTTGCAGCTGTGCCAGTGCTATCAAAATAATCAGAGGAGAGTTCCAAGCGGAGCCTGCGGAGAAAGATGCACCGAGAGAGAGAGACAGAGAGAGAGAGGGAAAAACAGTGCAATCGTGGACTGTGGCCGCCAGGTCTTGGAATAAATAATACTAGAAGAGAAACTTGTTGTTGCCTGGGCGCGTTGTAAGGCTATAAAAATGCATGTTTGCTAAATCAATGCAACAACTTGGGGGCATGGCAGCAGCAGCAGTGGCAGCGGCAGCGGCAGCCAAAAGCGTCCCACATGCAGCCTCATAGACCTATGCCTTTGCCAGTGTGTGTGTGTGTGTGTGTGTGTGTGTGCGAGTGTGCCTGGCATACCTGCCCACCTTTCGCTCGGCATCCTTAGTGGCAGCTTGGCGGCTGTGTGCGATCTTGCCACTTACGTAGGCCGCGTGTGGCAGGTTGCCGTTGCCCGTCGCTAGCATCGCTTGCATCGCGGTCCCGGCCCCATACCAAGGTCTTTTTAGCTCGCAGGCCAGATCATTTTGCTTCCTAGTTGCGCCCGGCTTTGCCCCATGTAATTGTGTTTGGTCATGTGTGTGCGGCAGAGGATGCCATTCTGCGCTCTCTCTCTCCCTCTATCTCTCTCTCTCGCTGTCTCTGTCTCTGTCTCTCCCTCTCTAAATGTCGCTGTCCCTTGGACATTGATAAGGGGAGTTGGTTGATTCAATTTTAGCATGTAGTTTGCAACAGTTTGAAAGTAAAGAACAGCACAAAATGATAATATATATAGTAATATATAATAAATAAAAAATAAATAAAAAATCAATGAGTATATAACATAGATAAATATAATTTATATATTTATATATAATTTAATAATAGAAAAGCGAAATAAATGGATATTATTATAAATTTGCTGCAACACATTTATTCAAACAATTTATATAAGTTCAAAAATGTTATTAAAATTCTCTTATGCTGTACAGATTCTTCACTTTAAAATAATTAAAAAAAAAAAAAAAAAAAAAAAAATACTCTTATACTCTCTGCAACTTGTATAATATTGATATGCAATATAAATCATTCTTTCATCATGATCAAACCTTCTTGAAGTAATTGACCATTTTTTTAAAGACTCCCCCCAGTTTTTAAGGGCATCGCAGCTGTCGACTTTAACAAGGCGATTTACCCGTTGGATTCTATTACTTTTATTTCACTTATCAAGCAAACATGTTGCCGTTGTACGGCCCCCTACCGCTAACTTGTTGCCGTACTTCTTGTTGTTGTTGCTGCTCTTGCTGTTGTTGTTGCTGTTGTTGGTGGTGCAGGAAAAGCAATGGTCGATGGTCCGCTATCTTTAGTATGGTCTCGCATCTTGTGGCCTGCGAGTAGGTTCGCAATAGCATTTAAAATCTGGTTGGTTGGCCGGCGGACCGGTCCGTTTGTCTGGCATATTTAAAGGTTATGTGGAGGGCTGCCTGCCTCGAGCTAAAGTTGGAGCTGGAGCTGGAGATGAAGTTGGCCAGTTGAGAATTTAAGTGCCCCGCGCTGGTTGCGTAATAAACATAAAATTCAATTTTCATTAAGATGTTTGCTAGATCCCTTGGAATTTACCGTTATGTTGGCCGGCCACGAACCACTCGCATAGGGCTTAGCGAAAGAGAATTATTTCAATAATGAATTCGCGATAAACTGGACGGGGCGAGTTGCTCGTTTTACTATATACGAAGAGGCCTAGGAGTATTCAACGTACGTTCGCAGGGAAAGACTTGCAGTGGGAGAGCATGAGAAGAGAGAAGGGAGCGGAGGGGAAGGGAAGAGGTTTAGGTTACACAGGCTGAAGGCCCGAAGGTTCTCAGCTCGCGTCGAGTGCTGTGCAATTTTCTCACATGGCAGTCGCAAATCCCCATTCCCAGTGCCGGCCCCAATACCAGTCGGCCGACCAAGTCAAGTTGTCCCTCCAAAAGTTGTAGATTTAAATGAACATGGCGCTGGCGAGGAACGGAGGAGAGAGAGGAGAGCCAAGCTGGCCGAGGGACATCGTCGTTGTCTAATGCCCGAGCCCATGCGTGTTGATCTTCCGCCTTCCGTGCCGCGATTTTCCAGCGATTGCAGTTACCAGTTGCCGTTGCCGTTGCCCATAGCTGACACCGTTGACGAACTTCATTATGATCGAGATGATGAAGATTAGCGGCAAGCGATTCCGATTGCAGATGCATCCGCGAGTTGGCATTTTCTACTGCTTCTTCTTCTACTTTATCCTCTTCCTCCTCTTCCTCTGCTGCTTGTTTTGCTTTAAACAAGTTTTCACTGCCCCGTTGCAGTTCTTGTTATTGTTGTTGTTGTTATTATATATTGTTGCTGTTGTTGCAAGTGCAGTGCACGGGCAATATTTAAATTGTTTTATGCTTTCGAGTGTTGTTGGCGGCCTACCTTCCTCTCCTAATCCTAATGCGTAAGGCCGCGCGCTGTTGGAGAGCTACAGCGCAATTGCTTCCTAGTTGGGCTGGGATTTGCCCGTTGCTGTTGCCGTGATTGTTGTTGTTGTAGTTGTTGTGGCTGTTGTACGACTTGCTGTTAGTGGGGCTACCTGTACCTGTACCTGTACCTGAGTCTGAGTCTGAGTCTCAGCCGCTGCTTGTGCTTTAAATTTCCGTTTATGCCTTTTGAGAGCCTGTAAAATGTTAAATAAAATTTAAATTTATTGCTCGGCCGAGCGGCGATTGACGTCTGCACATGGCCATGTGGCCAACTGGCCAAGTGGGCAACCTCCACCAGCAGCAACACTCTCCGCCCTGACCATCACCAACACAGCAGCAACAGCAGCAGCAGATGGTCGGTGCTTAATGCTTATCGCTATTGCTTATGGCCTGCTACCACTTACCGCAACGGCCGCCCCTGCCTGTGCTTCTGCCCCGCCCCCTTTGCCACACTGACTGTGGATGCGCCCAAGGCGTAGTCGCATTTGCCTCCAACTCCCATTCGAATTCGCCTAACGGAAACTCATGTGAATGCAATTCGGTGGGGCTAACTATTTAATATCCTTGAATTACAGGCAATTCATTCGGGGAATCTAACAAAATGTAGCGTATTATGAAAATGTGTCGACGTCGCCGATATACCCCGTAATGGCAGAGAGATCAAGCGATCCACTTGGCCACTGATACTCTGTTGCTCTGTTGCCGCTAAATAAACGATTAGCCGAATTTAAAGCCCCTAACTGCAATCATTTCAGCAAATTACGAAACGTGTGTAGCTTAACTGGACTGCGCCATGACGACAATGGCCAATGGCCACTACTTTGGCAGTATTACTGCTACCAATTTCGCTGACAAGCACAACTACTGCTATTACTACTGTAATTACTACTACTATTGCTAATACTACTACTACTACTTCTAATACCATTGCCATGATTACTACTGAAATACGATTACTAATCTACTACTTCTACTTCTAATGATGCACCTCAAAATGCCTACTATTATACAGAGGAACTGTACATTTACTACTTATACGACACTACTAATTTGCTACAAGATCAACGGTCTGTTCTAATTCTGTCAGTACGGTTTTAACTACTCATACTTCTAATCCTAATACTGCTCCTACTACTACACAAACTACTTCTAACACTACTACACATTTTAAGAGAAGCACTATTACTACTAATACTACTACTACTACACCTACTAAGAGTACTACTACTACACCTACTAAGAGTACTACTACTACCACTACTACCACTACTACTACTACTACTACTACCACTACTACCACTACTACTACTACTACTACTACTACTACTACTACTACTACTACTACTACTACTACTACTACTACTACTACTACTACTACTACTACTACTACTACTACTACTACAACAACTACTACTACTACTACTACTCCTACTACAACTACTACTACTACTACTACTACTACTACTACTACTACTACTACTACTACTACTACTACTACTACTACTACTACTACAACTACTACTACTACTACTACTCCTACTACAACTACTACTACTACTACTACTACTACTACTTCTACACCTACTAAAAGCACCACTACTACTACTACAATTACTACTACTAATACTACTACTACACCTACTAAGAGTAAAACTACTTCTACCAGAGTACCACTACTACTACTACAACTACTACTACTAATACTACTTCTACTACTACTACTACTACTACGACTACTACTACTACTACTACTACTACTACTACTACTACTACTACTACTACTACTACTACTACTACTACTACTACTACTACTACTACTACTACTACTACTACTACTACTACTACTACTACTACTACTACTACTACTACTATTTCTACTATGACTATAACTACTACTACTATTATAACTACTCTTTCTACTACTACTATTACTACTACTACTACTATTTCTACTACTACTATTTCCACTACGACTATTTCTACTTCTGCCTCTACTTTCCCTTCCAATATATTTTTCTTCCACTTCTTTTTCTTTTACTGTTACCACACCATAAGGAAACTACTACTGTATATGTACGTATAAGTATAGGACAATTTCTACTATATCTTCATCTCCTACTACCTGTAAAAGCATCTCAATAGTATCTTAAGAATCTCAGCTGCATCTGCGCATCAAGAGCAGGTCAGGTCGCCCACACTTTTGGCCCACTTGCCACGCATTCAGGCCTTTGGCCATTGGCCGCTGCCATTTACGGAGCACAGCCAGGCTCGACCCTATCTCGCTCGATTAGTTCAAATCTAAGCTCGACGCTTTTGGGCAGTGCAAAAATCTCAAGCATCGAAATCGCCTTACGCCAAGATGTGCCATATTTGTTGTAGTTATTGTTTGTCTTGTTGCAGCTAATGCCGCGTGGCAGGCCCGCTAAATGTGGGCATTAAATGCAAAATGAGAGTAACCGCAAATGGCAACTGCCACAACAACAACAACAACAACAGCAAGAACACCAACAATTTTCCACTTGACTTGGCTGCAAGTGGGCAGTGGACACCGTCGCCGCAGCAGCATTTAGCCGGGGTGCAACCCCCCTTTGTCGTGGTCTCTCTGCGCTGTCTGTTTGTCGGCCAAGCCGCTGCTGCTGCTGCCCACACTTTGCCTTAAAGGAGGCACACAGCTTGCTCAGCCTAAGCCAAACTCGAACCTGAACCTGAACTCGAACCTGTTGCCTACCGAAATGTAAATCTTGATGGTAATTTTAATAGAAAAAGCAACAAACTCCGTTGTACGGCCCTAGCAGGTACAACACTGTCAGAGGGGGGTGCTCAGGCAGGGGCAGGGAAAGGAGCGAAGGGGGCTGGGATGCTGGGCAAGGCGGGGCGTGGGGGGGCTAACACACAAAGGCGCTGGGCGTACAAAACGTTAGCTAACTAAGCGCTGGCACGGGATAACACTCGACAGCAACAACGGGAGGTGCAACAACAACAACATTATACCCACACCCATGCGAGAGCGGGCAACACCTAATGTTTATTGTGCTATATAAATGGCAGCATTTGCAGTTACCCAATGGCCGCAGCAGCAGTTGCTGTTGTTGCTGTTGTTGCTGTTGCTGTTGCAGCCTGATGAACGCATTCCTTGGCCAAAGTGGCTGCTTCTCAGGTACATTGGCCCAATCCTATGGGCCTGCCGCTGTGCTGAGCCGAGCCGAGCCGAACCGAGCTGAGCTGAGTGGACAAACCAGATATTGATAACGGCTCTTCGATGCAGTTACTCTGCCTCAGTCTCAGCCTCTGCAGCCGCATAGCTTAGGCCCAGCTTGAAAGACGACAAGCAAGAAGAAGCAACATCAGCAGCATATCATGCAACATTTGTTGCTTGCCACACAACACTTTTTGCCAGCGCGCTGTTTGTTTTCGCGGCGCACAGGTGCGCAGCAGCAGCAGCAGAATCAGCAGATGACTTTGGCTTCAGGTGCAACAGTGCAACACTGCAGCAGTGTTGCCGCTTTGCCGCTTTAGCAGTTGTTGCAGTTGCAAGCTAGCCCAAGCTGGCTGCATTTTATTTGCAATTATTTTGTAGCGCACTTTATTTTGTCTTGGCCATAGGAATTACTTGGCCACGGCTTTCGGTTCTGGTCCGGGCTCTTTATCAGTTCGCTGGCCATCTTCGAGTGCCGGCTTTGGTGCCGGGCTGCAAATTCTAATTTTACAACGCAGCTGCGCGCCAGCCAGCGTGCGCACAGGGAACTCCTCCCTGTCAGGCTGCCTTCCCTCCTCCCCTCCCCACCCCTTTCCGCTTCTATCACCCTCCTGCTGCAATCTAATTCGCTGGCTGCCCTGTCCAGAGGAGTCGCTTTTTTCTCCGGCCTATGTCGAGCTGTCTGTCGCACGCTGTTGGTGGCGCTGTTGGTGTTCATTACGCAAGAGGTTAATGCACCACACAGTCACACACACACACACACCCAAGCACACATAAGCCCTTGGCCCGTCGCACTTGCCCTGCAGCGATTGCATTAAATCAAGACGAACTTGTTCGCTAATTGGTGCAGGCGTGAGGCATTGCCTGCGCCACTTAGGGACAACGAAAGTCACACGGCAACAGCAATGGCAACGGCAACGGCGACGGCGACGCGACAGGATGCAAATGCATATTTGAAATACGCGTTCACATATGTAATCTCAATTGAGTTATGTTCCAGCGGATAACAGTACTTCGCAGCGCGACTGTACCCGATTCCCGCATAGATTCCCAAATAAAACTGATTTATAATGAGTAGTGCGACTGCAAAATACCCTGGTACGAGTGGGAAAAAAAAATATTTGAATATTCATTTTAAATCTTAAATATTTCTAAATAATTTTCAAGAACACCCACTTTGTTTTGACTGAAAATATGTAAATTTATCTATAATTAAATCAAGTGTTTTTTGGAAATTTAGTATTACTAAATATAATAAGATTATGATGAGTCTTAAACATAGGCACCACCATAATAAGGGCGCACTGTACAGGGGACTGCTCCCTATTACATACCATACATAGCCTAAAAGCATGCAATGAATTACACTTTATGCCTTTATAAGACCAGACCAACAATCTCAAGTGAAAACTCCATCTCATTCAACACTTATAATATCATCACAGATAATACCAAGAAATTCCAAAGTCCATTAAAAGAGACTTCGAACATATATTACCCATAGATAATTCCAAGAAATTCGACACAAAATTCAAAGAATCTCTGAATATTCATGGAAATTTCCTATGATATTCAGGTTTAGCAAGAGAACTTACTTTATACCTCTGCAGTCTGTAATTTGTAGATCTTAAAAGCAATATATATTTGCAAATTAAAGTAAAGTTTTGCAGTAGCACTCAGATTCGATTGGATCATGAATTTTTAGCAAACTAAAACTCGTTTTCTTAATAAGCTTACATTAACATCTCAATTTAGTGACGAGTTCTTCAAAGAAGACAGCCCGATGATCACTTTAGCTGAAACTGTATCTGCCTCATGGCTTATGTAAGCTTTGAAAAAACATGTTTTACCAAAAAAAAAAAAAGCACCTAACAACAACAACAAAATATGCAAAAATCTAAACACTGCGAAATAGCAAAGGTCGCTCAGCAAATAAGCAGCAAACAACAACAACAACAACCACACTCAGCTATGATAACGAAAACACTTTGAAGGTTGTTCTCATGCAGCGACCCAAACCCAATCCCCAAACCTAAAGCCAAAGCCGAAGCAAGGCAAATTCATTAAGTGGTCGCCGCACCAAAAATACAACACCAAATCTAAGCTTAACTCACCAAATAGCAATAATTAAAGTGAGCAACAACAAGAAGAACAACTACACAAATCGATGACTGCAACTGAGCAGAATTTATTACATTTAAGCGAGTGGTTTTGCTGAACTGAGAGATACCCTATGATCGTAGGAAACAAAGGAGTAGAAGGAGCACAAGTAGAGAATCCATAGAGGCAGAGCACATTAACCAAGTTTGTTTCATGGTGCATAACTTTTTAATTGGTTGTTCAATTATTATGAAATTTGTAGGATTGATAAAAATGATATTTTTTATCATATATAACAAATTTCATCGATATACGAGCAGTAGTTATGGAGATATCTGGAGATGGGTGATAATCCCAGTTTTATTTCCTCTCAGTTTAATTTGAATCAGCATAATCAATACTCCCAGCTTGGCAGAGTGAATTTTGATTGAAATTGACTAAAAATATTCATCATCCCTGATCAATTTGTTAAAGAGAATTCAGTGTTATAAGCAAAGATCAGTAAAGAACACTCTTATAACAAAAGATCACGTTTCAATACCTAGAAACAAGAGTCAACTCCTCAACCATCACATTAAGACTACATTTAATTTCAAAACTTCAATAAAGTGTTTAAATTTTGAATCCTTACTTAATATATAGAACGCTCTCTGCAGATTTAAATCTATTATATCATTTTCCAATTCCTTGCTGGGTATTTAAGACGCAAAGCAAAGCAAACAAAAGTCGAAAAACGCAGCCAAAATAAAAACTTCCGCATTTGCCAAAATGTTGTTGTCACTGTAGACGTTTGCATTTAGCTTTATTGTTGTTGTTGTTGTTGTTGCTGTTGTCGACGTCGTTGCTGTTTGTTGTTGGTAGACTATGGCTCTGTGTGCTATAAATTACGAGACGACCTGTCGTGGCCACGGGTGCCGGTGCACGCGGGCAGGGTGGCAGTGCGGGGCAAGGGGGGTCGTGAGGCGGTCATGGGGCTTCGGTTGAGGGCAATGCGCATAATTTTGGCAAAGTTAACGAAGGTCTGCGCTGGCGTCGAGGGGCCCCACTAGACCAGTTTTTAAATTACATGCAAAGCATTCGGAATGCAAACTAAAACATTTATTTTATTTGCTACCGTAACGTTGTTGTTGCTCCCCTTCATCTAGCTGCTGTTGCTGTTGTTGTTGTTGTAGATTTCGGCGACGTGTCTTCCTGCGTTTATGCTGTCTGTATGTGTGTCTGTGTGTGAATCAAATGTTAAACAAAATGCAAACAGCGCACCAAAAACAAAAGCAAACAAAAAATCGCAGTTTTTTTTTTTGATTTTTTTCGCAAACTAAAATTTGTTTTCAAGGGCAAATGCGCGAATTTATAGTATACATATATACAGTATATATATATCCATATATATAGCATACTATATGTATTTTTTGAACTGCTGCCTTTGTCAACTGCGACTGCACTGCGACGTCATCGTCGCCTTAGCCATTCGAATGCCCTTTCCATGGGGGGCTAATGAATTATTCAACTTGTTGAGCACACACAGTGTCCGACTTAATGCTTAATATAATAAATTATGCACATGCTATAATTATAAACGCATTTTTATTCGATTCATTAAAAACTGTCTGCACATGTTGCAAATTTATAAAATATTTTGGAAGTTTTATTTATTGAATTTAATATAAAGAAAAATACGCAGTGATTGGTTATATTTAAATGGAATTGAGTTGAGTTACAAAATGTTAAATAAAATATATATAATATATGTATACATATATTAAATGAAGAGGAAGAAGAGCATACAATAGTCGTATTCTGTCATTATTTCCTTATGCATTTTAATGAATTGAATTCTTTGACAAGGTGTACGAAGAACACTCTTCACAGTTCAAATAAATCAATAAATAGTTCAATATAAATTCATAAAGCGTATCTTCTAGTCGCCTAGCTGCAGATCCCCGCTCCCACTCTCCCTCTCCCTATTGTGCACTTTTTCTTTGCTTTTGGCAATTTGCGCTTGATTTTAATAAATTGCGAGGCGCCAAACCCAGACGCTTTGTTTTCCGAGTAAACCCAACTGAGGCGCTCGAGATTTATGTGCGCCAGGCAATTAAATTCATTAGACGAAATTTATGAGCAGATCGACAAGGCACAAGGCCCGTGGGGGTGACAGCATTAAGTGGAGAGATCATCTAGAGGATCTCTAGTTGAACTCGAGGGTATCTCGAGGGGATCTCACCATGCAAACTGTAGTGGTGCCTGTTAGTTCCGCAAGATACGTGTAGTTCAATAGCCTAAGCGAGAGCGAGAGTATACAATATTTTTATGCGGAATTTGAAATTGGGCTAAGTAAATTACGCAAATTTGGCTAAACTAAACAAAGCGGGTAAACAAGAAAACACTGTAAGACACCAGAGCTCACACAGAGCGCGCGTGAGTACTCACACGCGTATTCACGTATTCACGAATTGTATTCACAGCAGCAGTAGTGCCGCAGCGTGTAATATTTTTGCTATAATCAAAATTGCGGCGATAAAAACCATATTGTTTTGTATATTGCGCCTGATCCCCCCCCTCCCTGAAAAACAAGGTGTGCATATGGCGCCCTAGTTTCATCTTGGGTTTTCTTTTCCATTACGGCACGGCCAGACACATGTATACATGATATAGTGATATACATATCGTATACTTAGCATTAAAGTAACATACATAAATTTCGCTCTATGGAACGTTCTCTCTCTCACGGAGGTCTACATCGAAATTTAGGGCAGCTATCTGCGTTTATTTGTAAAACAGGTTGTTGCTGTTCCCGTTGTTGTTGCTGCTGTTGTTGTTGTTGTTGTTCTTGCTGCTGAATAAAAGAAAACACATGTGTGCAAACTTTTAGCAAATGCTGGAAAACCCCAACAACAGCAACAACATCAGCATCGCATATACATATAAAAAACTCAAACTCAGCAAGAGGGAACTCGTTACGTATACGCCGCGTGTGCCTCGCTGTTGTTCTGGCCAATTGGCCATCCAAGTCCCGCTGCTGTTGCTGTTCATATTGCTGCCACTGTTGCCAACACCCTGTATGTGCACAGCAACAATAAACAACGCAGCTTAACGTTAGCTTATAAAGAGATTAAATATTTGCGCCCGCGGATTTTATCTGCGAATGTAACGCAAACAAACCAAACCAAACTGAATTCACTTTCGTTTCAGTCACTCACACACACACAGACACTCACATACAGACAGTGTGTGTGTGTGTGTGCTTTCTAACAGCAGTTGATGATTGATAGCCGCGATAAGATATCATCAAATCGTTTGCATTATTTATTGCTTTGTCACTGGGACAGGTCAGATGATAACCGAGTCCATTTATTTGCTTTCCATTCGTGTGTGTGTGTGCACTCGCTCGTGCATACACTTTAAATTACCTGCACTAGCTTGTTAACTATTTAATTAATTGGCTAGAAAAATGAGAATGTTTTTGTTCCCTGTTTACATTTTAATTAAATTAAATTTCATAATTCTCATATCATAATTCTGCTTTGTTAGCAGCTGTACAAAAACCTTATTAGGCACTGTTTATCGTTGCATAATTATTTAATGGGTTTTACTCTCGTGGACTATTAAAAATTTCTTTTTTAATTGTATATTTTTAGGACTCGTTAAACATATTATAAAAAATTTCTTTTCTATCTTTTTAATATTCAAATATTAAATTTATTTGGTTTTTGCTTATTCGGAATTATTGCATTTAATTCAATTTTGAAAATTTACCTGCTTATTTAATTAAAGTTAATAATGCATATATTTATTTATATTGAACTAAACTAACTCGTCACAAAATGCAAAAGAAAGTTTTAAATATTTAAATAATTTAAAATGAAAAAAAAAAAATAAATCATTCTTTACTTAGTTTACTTATTATATAAATAATAAAAATAATAATACAATTAAAAATGATAATTCTTCTAAAATAATACTTATAATATAACTTATTAAACCTGAAAAATATGAACAAATAAATTGAATTTTCAATTCAGGAACAAGGAAAACTTTGCCGAGTGCTGATTTCACATTTCTCAGTTCAATACACTTACTATAAACAATAATACTATAAGTTCTTACATTCTAAATGTCCTTTAACCTTATTGAAACTGTGCTGTTTCCTTTATTCTACTAGTATATCCCATTGCAATCAAGCAAAAAGGGTCACGCGGCATCAAATGTCGGTTCTTTTAAGTGAATTAAAAGAGAAAACCTCGAAATATTTATTTGCCATCTCTAACGACCCTGCCAACCAATGTCAAATTTAACAATTGCTTTCTTTCCGTTTCTCATTTTTTGTGTAACATGTTGTTGTTGTTGTTTCTGCTTTTCTTGTTGTTGTTGCCTCAATTGTCTCAATGCTCTTAGCCCGGTTAGGTCGTAATGCGGCCGGTGTGCCTGGTGCTGCTGCCTCTGCTGCTGCCACTTCCATGGGCCACACACAACAAATGCAAACAGGCAAAGTTTGTTTTGTCATTCGTTCGCTTATTCGCTTATTCACTCGCTCATTCGTTCGTTTATTCGTTTGTTCGTTTGCAGTTGGCCAAAAAGCAAACGCAGCGCGAAGCAGCAGAAGCCAAGCAAAACGTTGCCAATGATTACGGCAAACGGCGAAACGACCTTGCCAATTACTGGTGGCACAAACAGACAAACACTGGCACACACTCACAAACACACACACACATAGATAGACACACAGATACACACCCCCACAACTATTCAAGATTTTGACGTTTCTCCTGGTCGCGCTGTTTGCGTATGCGTGGCGAATGCTGACTCGATGAGTATCTTTAAGTTTGCCCAACCCAAAAAGGAAGCAGTACGAAATGTTAGAAGGGTCAGGGAATGGGACAGAGGGGGTGGGAGCAGTATCAGGTAGTAAAGACAGCGGTTTACTTAAGCAGCAAGCAATGTTAAAGGTTCAACTCTCTTTGCAATAAGAGTCTGCTAAGAGCGACGTGTGACGCGCTCTTAAATGCCGCATAAATGAATCTATAGAAAATATATTGTATATGTACAAACACATATTATTCATGCACACACACACGCACACACGCACACACACATACGTATGAAAGCGTATCGCAGCACACAGAAAGCTTGCAAATAATTAGCGCAAATTTGACGCTAGTCGCTCAGCGTCGAGTGCGTGCGATCGTCGTGTGTGGAAGCGCGCGCGCGTCTCTTGCTGTGTGTGTGTGTGTGAGTGTGAGAGAGTGTGCTGGTGTGTGTGAGTGTATGTGTGCGTTAGTCATGTCTGTGAGATACAGCTGTGTATCTTCTGGCGCTCAAATTGCTTTTACATGAATGCGCGAGTGTGAGAATGATTCGACAGGGAGAGAGGAATGAAGAGAAAGAGAGAGGCAGAGGGGGAGATAGAGAAGGAGAGAGAGAGAAAAACAGAGAGAGAGAAAAAGAGGGAAAGGGAGGAAGAAAGAGAGAAAAGAAGGGAGTGAGAGCAGAGGCGGGGAATGCCAAAGGCAGCTTAGGCGCGCAAAAATGTTCGCACAAAGCGTTGATAGTTTGGCTGTGCGCAAGAAGAAGACATGTCTGTGTGTGTGTGTGAGTGAAGTGTATTGGTGTGCCATCTTTTGTGTGTGTTTTTTGCAAAGCTTACGCACTGCCCCTGCCCGCTTGCCGCATTTGTTTGAGTTTGTGTTTGTGTTTGGCTTTGCGTTTGCCATTTTCTTTGTCTCTGTGTTTGTGTTTGTGTTTGTTGCTGGGCCAGTAGCAGCGACTTTGCCAGCCACTTAAGTGTGTTGCGCACATGTGCCGCAAGAACCGAACACACACACACACACACATACAAATACACACGCAGTCGGAGTCGCAGTCGGCTCAGCTGCAAACCGGCAAGTCAAGAAAGCAGCTGAGATCAGGCCGAAAAGGCACGAAGCGCACTCGGACGATGCCGTCGCCGTCGCCTCGTCGCGTCGGACTTAGTCTTAATCTAAGCCTATTCTAATGCATGTATGGCCAGCAAGCCCTGGAGAGAGAGAGAGACAGAGAGAGCGAGAGAGCAATGTAGAGAGAGGGACAGTGGGAACAAGCGCGGGGCAGCGAGAGAAAGAATGCGAGGAGAGCAACTGCAGTTGGGCTGCGCGGCAGCTTAGCTTCGGCTGCAGCATTTGCCACATGCGGCGCGCGCTCTCAGCTGCAACTGCTGCGACTGCGACGACGTTGCTGCTGCTGTTAAAGTTGTTGTTGCTGTCGCTGCTGCTGCGGCGGCTGCTGCTGCCGCTGCTGAACGTGTTCTTTTTAGACTTTTAGCATTATTTGCAGCATTTGCAACGAACACTCGCTAAAAACAACTGCAACCGCAACGTTGTGGCACGCGTTTCTATCGCAACAAGAAAACGACGACGACAACGCAACAAAAAACAAAAATAAACAAAAATAAAACAAACTAAAAGATGAATCAAATTCGAATCAAATAAACACACACACACATACACACACACTCACGCACACTCGCCGATCAGAACGATCCGAAAGTTTCTCGCAGTGCAAAGTGCTTTGTGCAGCTAATCCCCAAATCTCAATCCCAGTGCAATATTACAACAAAACCAACAACTCAACTACAACAACAATAACAGTAACAATAATAATAACAACAACTACAGCAACGCACAACAACAATAACAACAATGCAAACCAAACCCACAACGTGCCTCCAACGATGAGCGTGTGCAACATGTGTCGCGCAGCAAATTGAACTTTTTTCAATGATCTTGTGATCCCCGAAATGAGATCAGCGGTTATTTGAGCAACACACACACACACACATACACACGCAGATTGGCAAAGTACGTTGTGAGGGTACCTACTCGCCTCAGAAGAACTCTTAGAACCATCGAGAGGCCTTAGAAATTACATTTCAAGGAAATAGGTTGAAACTTCTGCGAAAGTTATATATAGTTAAACCTGCAGAAATTCCTTGGAAACCGATGCCAGCTTTTAGTAACTTTTAACTCACATTGAGATCTTTCACGGGGCTTTGGAATGAAATTATTATGCTGGTATTTTTTTAGAAAAATGTAAATTTTGTGAAAAGGTTTTTTAATTAAAACAAAAATTGGTTGAATTGGTTATATAGGTTTAATAGGTTTAATAGGTTTAATAGGTTGAATAGGTTAAATAGGTTGCAGCGAACGACTACTTCTTTTATATTCCTTGTTCAGTTTGTGTAGATCTGGAAAACTCCGATGGAATATCAAAGCCAAGTTTTACTAACTTAGAGAACTTTCGTGGGACCTTTGACAGAAATTATTAAATGATTTAAAGAAGCAACATTTCTAATTGCGATAAGCTTTTTTCTAACTTAAAACAAAAAATAGGTTGAAACTGAAGCGAAATTAATGCGATTTCCGTTTCGCATTGCTGGGACATTTTTAATTATGTATACAATTATTATTTTGGGATTTCAATTGTTGATTTGCGTACAGATTGCGCGGCACAAGTTCGACAAAATGTAATCATAGATTATGTACTATATATTAATTACAATCTATCGAGAATAGGTCGCATAGGAAGCTTCAAGTGAAATGCAAATGGGGGAAGAAGAAACCATAATAAAAACAACAACAAATGCAAATCGCGAATCTGAAATTCCAGCAAAAAATTCATCAACAAAAGGTGCGCACACAAAAGGCACTTAGGCAGTCAGGCTGTCGAGCAGGCAGACAGAGACAGACCCCAAACAGCTGATGATGATCATTGGGTAGAGACAGATCCAGCTTAAAGACGAAGACGAAGACGATGACGAAAGATCGTCAGATCGTCATCGTCGTGTCCCTTGCGAATGTCTAACATGTGAGGCGCACATTTTGCGAGCGAGTTTTATTCTTTTTTCTTATGCTCAGAACGATTCCGTGGAATTAAAATGATATGAGAGTCGTCTTTACTTTTTTGGGGATGATGCGCACGAAACGGAACAGAAACAGAAAACCAAAAGCAAAGACAGAGATGGAGAAAGAGAGAGAGAGAGAAGACCAGGCGAGACAGCATAAAGCCAAAGATCGGGTACTAGGTTAGCAGGCAAAAAAGGAATCGCAATAAATATGCGCGACGCGAAGAAGAAATTCGCAAATTGTTCGTTTGAAAGCGAAAACCGACGCGACGCCGAGATACAAAGCACACACAGATACAGATACTGATGAAGATACAGCTACAGATACAGATACACAGCTACAGATACAGATACACAGCTACAGAGCTACAACAACTGCCAGATCGCTGCTGTAAAAAGCGCCTTCAAGGGTGAGACAAAAGCAGCGACAATTGACGCGGACAGCAACGACGACGACGGCGACGGCAACTGCGACTGCGACAGCGACGTTAGCGTCGTCGTGCTCAATATGCCCTTGATCGTTGCTGTTTGCTCGAAATGCCGCCAGCAAACGTATCTCTGTAAGCTCGCCTCCCCCCTCAATCTCTCTCTCTCTATCTTTCTCTCTGTCTTTCTCTATCACTCTCTGCCTGTCCCTTTGCCGAATTTTGGCAAAAAGCATTAAGAGCGCTTACTCTGCTCAGCTTTTAGCGCTTTGCGCTCTGCGATTTTTAAATTATGTTATTTATTTTGTTTACTTGGGAATTTGGCAAGGGTCGGACACAGTCGACGGTCTGTGTTGATGTGGTTCGCTTTGCTTTCAGTGTGTGTGCTTAGAGAGAGAGAGAGAGAAGTTTACAGGCCCGCTGTCTATTCGCATCTGTCAGATACGCGTCCAAGCTACTAATTAGCCAGCCATCTCTCTCTCCATCTCTCTCGCCTCTCTCTCTTTGTCGCTCTCAATCTCTTGAAGAATTGTGTAATAATTTGCCAAAATGCCAACAACAATAACTAATAAAACAACAAATATTTCGCGTGTTCTTCGCAGCTCATAAAAAGATTTTTTACTGCCGTTTCGCGTAGGAAGTCGCACGTAGGCAGCCCCAAACGATAGAGGGCGCGTGTTTGTGTTCCCAGATACTAAGATACTACATAGATACAATAAAATATTGATTGCTGGTGCTAAGAAAACAAATTGATGCTCAACCCGAACACGCGTAGATAAAAGAAATTAAAAAAACCATCAAACAAAAAGCAAAAAAAACAAACAAACAAACACAAAACCAACAACAACAAACAAAAACAAAAACCGAAACCGAAATACTTTGAACAACTGCGACTCTTTTCACGCTGTGCAAATGATATAAAATATACACAACTTTGCGGAAATGACCAGGTTGGTGTTGTCCCCCTATATATGGTTTATATATTCCCATGGCATATCAAGAATATTTGCAAAAAATTTTTTCATAAAGTGTATAATGTATGCTGTATGTTTAATTCCATTTTATACAATTCTGGGAATCAAACCTTATCAATTTTGCAAATTACTAAACGCGTAAATTCCCCAAACAATTTTAATAATAAAAGAACATTTTTTATTATAAGAATGTATTCTGATGAGGTGACTCTTGAAAATGTTTCCCATAAAGAATAAAAGAACTCCAAACTAAGTCAGAAATTTCAGTCAAATCATGAGCTATAATTTCTTTAGTCTGTTTTACGATACTATAGATTATTATACTACAATATATATTTATGTTATTTATGAGAAAGACTTTAACTTAAGAAAATCTCTTGGAGAGAGGCAGCTCTCATACCACAATGCATATACAAATATTCTTGTTCAGCATCAATACTAAAACCGATATAGGTAATTTCTTCTATTTGTTCGTATGAGCACCTATATTTTAGAAACTACAAGAGCTAGGCATACCAAATTTGATGACGATGAGTATATTTTGTTATAGCACGCATATCAAGTTAGTTTAAGAATTTTACCACGCCCCTGTAAAACGAATTTCAAACGTAACTCTAAGGCTTCAATTCAGTTGTGCATAACAATAACCATTTTACTGTCGAAGCCATTTTAGATTTTGTTCCGATCGGATAAAGAACATTAAAGTGCTAATTAAAACTTAATTTAGAGAGGGAAAAGGAGAAGCTGTATGTAATGAGTATTTCCCAATATTTCTTTCAAATATTGTCACTAATATTGATCCTTCTCATGAACTAATTACAAACCTGATCTCTGCATGAACTAATTACAAACTTGTAAGTTGTAAAAATTGCCAATAACATGGAATATCACGCTGTCATTAATTGCCGAATTGCAGTAACCCGCATGTGGTGCACAGCGTGTTGCAGACACCAATGTATGTATCTACAACAAATGTATCTAAATCGATTTTGAGCAACAGTTGGTGTTAGTTATTGGAAACGTCTGCCCGCGCCCAATTGCTGCAGTCAGAGTAGAAATAGTTTGCTGAAATCGTTGCCAAATCAATTCCAATTTAGTCAACGGCTTGTGAAGGACAAGCTCTGTATGTGGTCAGAGCAGCAGCAGCAGCAGCTCAAGTTGGCGACGTCATCAATTTAAAATAGATGAAAATACGCAGCGCATGCTAATTGAATAATTCGAATTGTGGCACCTCAACTAGAGAAACAGATACAGATACAAGTTGCTGGCTAATTTGGTTGTTACATGCGAATATATTTTGACAGCTGCTGCGCAGGCGTGCACGCTGCACCTCGCTTGTGGGTGGCAGCAACAACACCAGCAACACTATCGAGTGTGTTGCTTAATCAATGCAAATGCACATTTTTGGTCAATTGTGCGCATTGTGTGTGTAATTTATCGCATTTAAATTTGCTTTGCTACTCTTTTAAAACAAATGGCACAACATGATGTCATCCTGCAGCTGCCGCGAGCAACAGCAACAGTTGCTGCTGCGTATCTGTGACAGACATGCAGGGTCAGGTTAAAGTTGAATCATTTGTTTGTTTCGCAACACGATTTTTCTTTTAGCAATGCAATTGCTAATTAATTGAGACTCATTTTATCGCGCACACAAAGCCGACGGGGGTAATCAATTTTCACAGCAACAACAACAACAACTGCAACTGCAACAGCAACAACACATTAAGTGTTGCTGGCAACAATAACGGGCAATATGAGCGCGCCAATCAACGGTGGCAGCTTCTCATATAACTGCTGTTTTGTTAGCATTTCAAACACGCCCCAAACGGACAACAGGCTCGGCCCAGACAAAAGTCCTCCAGCAGCAGCAACAGCAGCAACAACAGCAGCAGCAACAACAACAACAACAGCAACAATCAAGCGAGTCAGACATAACAGCTTGAGTTGCTGCTGCCCGCGAGATTCTTTTGGCCTTTTTTGCAGTTTTCAGTTTCGTTTTTGTTCGGCCATCGCCTGTTAGCTGCCTTTGTTGTTGTAGACATTGTTGTTGCCTTTGCTGTTGTTGTTGCTGTTGCCTTTGTTGCTGCTTACAACAAACAAACTGCTTTTAACCTTGAGCTGCGCGCATTTAGTTTGTAAGTCACGTCTAAGTCGCCATCGCAAAGGTTTGACAGCGACGCCAACGCTGACAGCGACTGCGGCAGCGACTGCGACTGCGACGCATGCGCTCTTTTTGGCCACTTCGACTTCAACAACAGCTTCGTCGCTGCCATTTTTTGCAAATTTTTGGCGTGTTTTGTTTTTACCCTTTTGCCTTCGTTCTTGTTGTCAAGTGTGCGTGTGTGACTGCCTGTCTGTACGCATATATGTGTGTGTGTGTGTATTTTATTTAATTTTTTTTTTTGTTTTTTTGGGAACTTGTAAAGTTGCTGCCGCAGTCGCTTGACCAATTTGAGTTTGAGTTTTGCACGCCACACTAAAAAGGTTAAAACATGTTTTTGAACTAGGTTTTCCAGTCGTTTCTAATGGCGGCACACCCCTCGCCCCCGCCCCCGCCCCCTTCTGGGACTTGCCGCGGGGCCCCAAGAGCCTCGAGAGCCAGCGGTCGCTGTCACCATGTGCCGCAGGTAAAGTAGGTATGGTTGGTTATGTAATGCCAGCAAGTCGGGTAGCTTGGCAAAAAAGTAACTCCAAACTGAACTGAAACCTCGTTGTCTATACGAGAAGTTCAGTTCAAAATCAACGAGATCAATGTCTGATATCAGGGTAAACATGATTTTTATCGCACTGCAACTAGAAAATCTACACTAGGCAAAAAGTTGTGCGATTTCTACAGTTCGAGATAACCTTAAAACAATTTTCAGTCACCAAATAGGTGCAAATAACTTAAAAAGTTATGCACTTTTGAGGTTAGAAAGGTTCTTTATGGTGTGGCATAACAGATTCTACGAAGACGATATTAGAAGATCAAAATATGGTTTATTTTATGATTGATATACCAGACACATTAACGATTCTTCCACTTTAATGTGCGATATGAATTAAAAAAATTTGGGTATCTATATAACAAATTGCCTATAAAGTTTTCCATTACAATATGTTTTTGAAACTGAAGCAATTAAGAATATATTGACATATCATTTTGAATAGCGAGCCCATATATCTTTTAATGTTTTATTTAATTTATGAAATGACAAACTGAGTTATGTGTTTAATATTAAAAACTATATTATTCTAGTATTCTTCATTAAAGTTTTATCTTTTATTCTTTGATCAATTTGGCGAATTTCGCTATAAATTATCGATAGATTTTCGCATCGTTGTGCTTACATATTTCACTTAACTAAACACGCGCGTTTCCATCTGTTTAATCCACATCATTAATCGCTTTACACACACAGACAAACACAAAGCTGCCAAAAAGCCACACACACACACACACACAGGGAGACTGATAGCGAATTCACACACACACACACACACACACAATGTGCGAATCGAAGTGAAGAGAGTGGGGGAAAAAGAGCGTCGATTGTCGATCAGGGCAATAAAATGTGCAGCTGTATTGGTTGCCGGCGCTGGCTTTGCTAAAAAAACATCAATAAAAAATTAAAAGAGCGCAGCAAAAGTAACAAAAAAGCAACAAATACGATTTAACAACAACAACAACAACGAGTAGAAGAAATTAATATAAACATTTTTATGTAGTTGTTAGTGGCACATGCAAACAAACAAACACACACTCGCACACATATGCCGCTGCCTAGCTATTTCGGGTTTTTTTAAGTGTATTCAGTTACACACACACACACTTGTACGTGTATGTGAACTTTAAATTAGACGAAACACGACAGCAACAACAACATCAGCAGCGTCGACAGCAGCAGCAGCAGCAGCCCATGCGAGCAGACCCTAATAAATTTCGCATACTTTGCGAATTTATGCTGAGAGACCAAAAGCAACAACAACAAAAACCAACGACAGTTGCTCAGAGCGCGCTCAGCTCAACAGCAGCAGCAGCAGCAGCCAAGCCCAAAGCAGCAACGTTGCCGTCGCCTCGCGTCGCGTTGTCTAATGGCGTCGACGACGTTAACGTTGACTGCATTCGGCAGCAGCGCTGCCTGCGTTAACGTCAACGTCGCGTCGCCAGCTTCGGTTGCTCATTTGGCGTTTTGTGATCTTCTTTCTTGTCTCGCTTAGGCGATTCAAGGACAAGTGCTCTGCGCAGCGCAGCGCAGGGTTGTCTGGAACTGTTATACACTTCTTGTTATACATACTGTGCCAGCAATATGTGCATGTGTGTGTGTGATGTAATCTCGCTTTATTTCACATTTTGCACCTTCTTATCTGCAGTACATTGCAGGCATATTTAAGTTGCTTTAGTTATGAATGAATGACTGCGCATTTATTTAGTTAGTCAGCGTGAGTAACTAGCAAAACGATAGTTATACTTGACAGACATCGATTACCCACAACAACAACACCAGCTTTGATTTCTTTTCTTCTCCTTACACACTTCACGCTGCTGCTCTCTTACGGCTCGTTTCTTTCTTTATTTCTTTTTGTCGATTTTGTATCTTTCTTTTGCTTTTCTTCTTTTTGCTTGTTTTTTTTGTTGTATTCACTCTTCTTTTCTTCGTCTCGGTTTGTTTGTATGTGTGTGTGCGCTTAATTTTTGCATGCACGTTTCGGCGCTGACCTTGAATTTTTTTCTTATGCTTTTTGCGTTTTTGTTTGCTGCCTGTTGTTGTTGCTGTTGTTTTATTATTGTTGTTGTTGCTGCTTCTGGTGCTGCGTTACTGTTGTTTATTTTTTTGAGTGTTTATTTTAATTTTATATTTTTTTTGTTATATTACGTTACTGCGACTGCCGAAATGCTGAAAGAGGAAGCGATATTCACATGGCAGCAACAAAAGTAAATAGAGAATTGAGGAGAATGACTAGCAGACACTCTGTAAGGAAGGCAGGTGTAACAGGCTCTTCGAAGGATATATATACATGTAGATATAAGCCCTACAAAGTTAGCAATGGTTGCATAAAAGTTTTAGCTCAAATAAAATTTAATTTTAAATGGTTAAATGGTTTGAAATAAATTGGAATAGATTACATAATCAATACAAAATAGTTAATATTACTAAAGTGGTTAACTATGTATATAATTTAAAATATTTCAGATATTTCTTGATTCCTTATTTTGTTCTGCTTCTTCATATTTTCAAGATCAATAAATTGTATATCGATTAGGTTTATATTCAATTTCATCAAATTTAATTTGAATTATTTCAAGCTATTTATTATTATTATTTGCATCATTACCCTTTTCTCAACCCTCTACAGGGTATCTGCTCCGCCTGATAATGCGCCCGCATCATGTTAGCTCTTTTATAATTATTTATTATGATTCGTATGCATTTGAATTTAGTTGCCTTTTCGAAATTTTAATGAGAACTTCTAAAACTGGCGTCCGTTTGTGCCATGTGGCATTTAATCCACCAAATTGGCCTGGTAATTATTTTAATTAACTTCAAATGGGTTTTTTTTTTGTATTTCTCGTGGCTCTAAATCAGCTCAGTTACGCTGTGATTTGTGGTCTACTTATATATACTTTCTCCCCTGCGTCCCTTGTACGTCAAACGTGATAGCAATGAATGAAGTTTGTGCACAGAAAGTTCGCAATTCTGTGTGAAATATTTACTAAATTTATGAAAAAATGCAATTTTGAATATCTGACAAAAAGTGTGTTATACATTTAAGTTGAATTTGTTCACCTAATTAAGTTAGGCAAATGAATTTAATTATGGTTTTTTGTTTTCATTATTTTATAGTTTATTTTTGAATTTGTTTTTATGATTTTCTTCACGTTGCCTTTTGCAGCTCATTAAAAATTGTCGCCAACTTTTTGCACCTGTCGCATCGGCTGCCACCTTCAAAATTCTTACTGACAATGCGGCCAACACACACACACACACACAGACACACTGAACTTAAATTGAAAGTGTCAGCGCGCCTTGTTTCTGTGGCTGTTTTTGTAAATTTGAAGACATCTTTCGTTTAATTTCGTTTTTAATTTTCACCATGTACTCACAGTTGTATGTGTGTGTGTGTGTGTGTGAGTAGTTGTGATTATTTTGTATTTTGAGCTTGTCGTTTTGCATTTATTTTTACCGTTCGCTTTCGCATTACTTGTTCACATTTCGTATACGCATTATTTTTTTGCGGTTATTAATTTGACCCAATTTCGCTGACAGTTGAAAAGTCGGCAAATATCTTGAATGGCCAACACTTTTGGGCTATCTTTAACAGCGCAGCAGCGATGAGCAAGCCTTAGCTATGCAAAGGTGTGCATACCCTGCACTAAAGTGGCAGACTGTGTAGGGTATATACAATGTAAAGGATGAGCGACATTAGAATGAAGTAAATGGACGAAAGATATCGAGACAACATTTAGAATACTGTGGAAATCTGTTCTATCAGTTTCATAATATATGTATAAAGACTACACTAGCGAGCAAAATAATAAGTACACTTTATCAATAATCGATCCCTTATTTCATATTTAAGAAGAGAAAGCAAGAAATCAACTATATTTTTGTATTGCTAATTGTGGGGGTGACTGAAGAACAATTTGTAAAGCTGTATCTATTCTTATGAACACATCTAAATTCTTGTACAAGTCAATTATTGAAGATGACTCGACTCAACTCGAATAATTCCAACCGAAATCAAAGACAGCGTTGCATAAACTTTTACAGGGTATTCTATCGTCAGTCATTGCCATAGTTAGAGACCAATTCAGCTACGCATTGCATGCTGTGTAAATATTGTAATAGTTCTGCAGCGTTTCGTCAGTCAGGAGTCATCGCCGGGCATTGGGTAATTTGTCAAACGAGGCCCAAAACGCGGGCGGCTTCATTATCCAACTGACAGTTGTGTGACAGTTGCTGTGACAGCACTTTCCGCATTATTAGCCAGCATGGCCGATGAAAGCGAGAGGAGCAGTCAAGAAGAAGAAGAAGAAGAAAACGAGCTGCCGCCAATTGCAATTGAAGAGCGTCGTCAGAGATGAAAGTGATGCCTTGCCTTGCCTTGCAAATGCGCTGCAGCTGTTAATTCTGCCAATTATGCCGCGTGTCAATTGCCAAGCTGTTGTCAATTGCCGTTAGACGAGGCCGAGAATGATGCGCCAATGAATTATGATAATTACCAAAAAGAGAGGGGAGTGATAGAGTGTGAGAGAGAGCAGGCGAACACCTTTGTACTACGCTGCGTGTAATTAATTTCACACATTGCGCATACGCCACATCGCACACATGTAATTTATCATTGTGGCCTGTGCAAAAATCTAAATGTCTGCACCAATTACAAACGAAATACATCAGTTGACCAACGGGCAGCAAACACATCACACACACACACACACACACACACACACCGCAGACTGAAGACAAAAGACGCCACAAAATTAACTTGTCCCAGAAGCGACTAAGTGCCGCATTCGGACTTTTGGCACTCGGCAGCGGGCCAACCTGTCGTCTGCCCGCCTACCTCCCCTCCTACCACTGCCTGCCCGCCCGCCTGCCTCTCCTCCTGACCCCCTTTCCTCCACAGTTCGTCCTCCATCCAAGGCGTGCAATATTTCGCTTGACATAACGAGCACAGAAAGCGAAGGCGTTGCCATGTCCACGCCCAGTTGCGGCTGCCCCTCTGTAAAAGTGTCTTCTGTAAATAATTCTCTTCTTCGCCGTCGTCGTCGTCTTCTTCGAAACGACACGAAAAACATGTTGGCCATCTAATTGGGGCCTGCTCTGGAGCCCACGCAGCCTTCCCGCCTGCAAAGCTGCGTCTAATAAAATCGCACAAATTATGTCTTATTAAGTGTGAAGCGGCCACAGCACTTGGCTGCATTTGTCATCTGCGAAGAAAAAAAGAACACTCGACTACAGCATTCTGTAACATATTTGCGACATTTTATTTTTGGTTATAGCTTCAGTTTCGATTTCACTTTCAGTTCCAGGCCGAGGCAGCGCAGCGTGCGCTCGTTAATTGCACCGGAAGTGCCGTCATCGTGCAGAATGTTTTGTATTATTATTTAAATAACTTGCCCTCTCTCTCTCTCCCCCTCCCTCACTCTTTCTGCGTGGCTTTTTATTTATTTGTTAATGCCAACCAATTGAATTCGTGTGTGTGTGTGTGTGTGTTGTGTGTGGTCAAGAAAGCGAAAACAAAACTCGAATAAGAAACTCTTCGCATATAAATCTCGCAAGCTCATGAATCATAGTGCCCTGAGTTCTAAGTAGCTCTGTGTGTCTGCTTGTGTGTCTGTCTGTGTCTGTCTGTGTGTGGGTGTGTGCACGGCGGGCACTAACATTCCCCGACAACTTTGCATAATCCTTGGCGTTGTCAACTTAGCGCTCTCTCGCTGCCTTTGTAAAGGCTTCCAGACTGGGCGTGTTGTGCCTTCTGCCTGCGGAGTCTGGACACTTTAGCATCCAAATTAATTGAGTCATGCCAGACGCCACACACACGCACATACATATATATTTGATGCATGTCTGTGCGTGTTTGCCTTGTTGTTTTCTGCCCGGCATCATGAGTCAGTGAAGCCAAAATTTCGCAGCGCTTCAGCAAGCGCCACCTTACGTAGCGTCGTCGTAGCGTGTGCAACTTGTGGCAAGTCAAGCTGCCAACAATGCGAAAATGTGGCAAATATGCAGAGCTCGCAAATCAAAACAACGCCATTCGGGGCAACCACAACACACTCCCGCCTGCTGCGCCCCTCCTCCTCCCCCCTCAGCGAGTCGTGGAAATTTCCTGTTGTCTCCTCAAAAACAACTTGCCAACAATCGATGACAGTTTGGTAGGGGGCGGAGGGGCGTGGCTGGAGCCTGGCATTGCATAAAGTTGTTGAAATATGTATGTGCATTTTATTTTGAGTGTGTTTGTGTGTGTGTTAAAGGGTTACCAAAGCACAGCTACTTGTCTATATATCTTTCATTGCCATCGCTTCAAGTATATTCGAAGACACAAGTAAGGAACTGAGATAAATTCCATACACAGTTTATGAGGCACCAGAGAAGTATAAGAACATTTATTGGCTTGTCCTTAAGTAAGTTCATACGACTTTTCGTATAAAAATGTTTGTATGAACGCCTGTAAAATGATATCGTTTGGTATATAAAACCCTTTGAAGTTTTATATTGGCAGACTATCTTCAGAGTTAAAGAAATAACTAACTAACTAGTTATTTCTATTAGTATATAACAGAAAAAAACTCAAATAAATAATTATTTATACACATAAGTTCATGCAGGTATATACACTTCAATCCACTGACCTTTAACTATCCGCAAATAAACGAAAAAAGAAAACAAAACCAATAAAATACAAAATATTTACAAGCCCGCTTCGTCTGTAATAAACTTAATTAATGCGTCTTTTACAACAACAACTACAGCAACAGCAAATTAGCAACAAACATTTTTATTTTGGCTTTCCCAAGGCCTCAGCTCAAGCTCAGTCCAAGCAAAAAGCGAATTTCTTGTAAATTATAATACAAAACAAATTGAAAAACCAATTTCGCATGCGTTAAGCTGCGACCAGCAACAACAGCAACAACAACAACCACCACAACAACAATGGCAAAATGGGCCTGCCAGCCTATTAGGTATTCAAATGCTTACAACGCGTATAGCTTGAATAGCGGGCGGTATAGCAGGCCTAGGGCAGGGGGAACGGGGGAAGGGTGCGAAGGGCGTAGCGGGGTCTGCGTTGTCGAACGCCCTTTACCTTGCTGACACACATTTTATGCTAAATAGCCGACGGCGAAAACGGACGGGATATGAAGAGTTGTTGTTGCTATTGTTGTTGTTGCTGTTGGTTGTTGTTGCTGTCTCCACTCGTGCTGATTATGTCAGTGGGTCTATAGTGGGTCTGTAGGTCTGTGGTGGATCTGTTGTCTTCGACCCACTAATTTGGCAATAAAGTAAACGGTGAATATTTGTATTTTTCGTGTTGTTGTTGTTTCTGCTGGTGCTTTTCTGTTTTCGTATTTTGTTTTTAACCTTCAAAAATGCGAACAACAACAGCAACAACACAGTACACGCATTTACATTTGAGTCAACAACAACAGCAAGCGACAACTTTGGGGTCTCAGTTTTTAGATGTAGCGAATATTTTGTTGAATATATTTCTTTATAACTGAAAGAAAGTCATCTGTTTTTCTATTTTTAACTGTGCTTTAGTTACATAAATTAATTGTAACATTTAACAAACTGTTTACCGCTTAACGGGAATATTAAAACCTCTTCTCCGTTTTTTGGTTGCCAAAAAAATGCTGAATATATTTTGGAACAAAAAAAAATAATTAGAACAGGCGAACAAAAAATAAGTAAATAAAATGTCAATCATCGTAAAAACTTAAATAATTAAGGGGTATTTCAATTTGATTACAATGCTGTGTTGAAGATGAGAATATTAGAAACTGTGGTAGATTAAACTTTTATATTTGTATATTAATTTAAAATATATAAGAGTACTCTTCATAGGTTTATTATAATGTTAAATATATAATTAAATCGTCATAAATCTATATTGTTAAGTTACGATAAACACAAGATAGTGATCAGATCATATCTTATTTTAACTTTCAAATCGTAACAACTTTCATTATCGTAGCAACTTATATGGAATTATATGAAGGTCATATAACAATTCCCCTTCCAGGGTATTACATCGTCTCTCTTGTCGCGTTCTGTTCACAAAATGTAAATAGGTTTTTTTTTTGGTTGTCCATTTATTTGTGCCACGTTAAAATTCGCTTACAAGCGCCAACAAACTTGGCCCAAAACATTTAAAAATTCATTTCTGCTGATTTGTTTAAACAAAACTCTTCAGTTTTTCTGTTGACGCAGCTGGGCCGTTGTCGCGGGTTCGGGAGCTCTCGGTTTACACATACAACACAATTCGACCCGTTGGCGCCAACATCGGCGGGGTGGGGTTCCCCTTGTTCCCCTTTACACTCCTTCTCCCACTGCGAAGGTCTGACCAAGCGCCACAGCAGCAGCAACGGCAGCAGAAAATGCATCGCACAACGCACAGCGAAAATAAATGCAAAAAAAGCCGTAAACGATTCCCTCAAAAAAAAAACTAACCCAACAACAACAGCAGCAACGATAACAACAACGACGACAACAGCAACAACAATGACACACTCAACTTATTCGAAAACGATGGCACTTACAATGCTTTACAGCAATAACAATGCGCCAAAGTGCCGTAATGGGCCGCTTAGTTGGCTATAAAAAGGCCGAAATTCGCGAAATGTTTCTACGTTTTTTCTTCTTCTGGGCTAAAGTTATGTGAAGTGTGCGTGGTGGATTGATTCGGCAACTACATCTGCAGTTGCATGAAATCTGTTGAGTTCATGTTAAAGTTAACAGTCAGGTTAAGCTGGAGTTTACATTTGTCCTCAATGTCAGCTTAAGTTAATCTCTGCATTATGTTTTCACAGCTTTAAGTGTGGCCAACTCAAGCGTGAGGTGCTGCCAACTTACATGTATACATGGGTTGAACTACTTTTGTCACAAGGTTAAACTTACTTGGAGTTAAAGTGGGTTAAGATTTAATGTTAAGGAACGGTATACCAAACTAACTCAATTTAAACTTATAAATTCAACGTAGTTTGCAACTTACAAATTCCTTTATTACAAATCTAGAATAACGTAATTGAAGTTACTGTAAGTTTAACTGCAGGTTAAACTTTTACTGCAGGATTTTAACTATGAAAATACCAAAAATAATGTACTAAACTATTGTAGATTGTCCAACCAACTTTATTGTATTTGGCAGATCAAACTATGAATTTGAAATTTCTCTTAGGTATCTTAATTAACTGATAGATTAACTGTCGGTTAAACCCTTAATAGCAGGATTTTAACATTAAATATACTAATAATAATATATTTAACTTACTTCACCTACAAACTTCATTGTATTTCGTTGAATAAACTATAAAATGGACAATTTTAGAGAATTGCAGTATCATTAACTGTTAGTTTAGGTGAAGGTTAAAATTTTAACTGCAGGATATCAGCTTCAAAATTGCCTAGGGTTTTGAAACAAATTTACTATGATAACAGTTACTTTAACTTGTTATATTTTTGGCATAACCTAACCTTAATCAATCCTCATGAACCTTGACGTGGAAATGCTATATAAATATCATATATATTGTGCACATGTTTTTAAGTACTGCAATTAAAACGTTTTCCAAATTCAACGTTCGCTCAATTTATGTTTCCTCTTTTGAATCAGATTTAAATATGTGCAATTTAACAATTCAGTTTTTTATTTTTTACAGTTTCAGTTTCAGTTTTGTTTGGCAAACAAGTTTGAGTTTGGGTTTAGGTTTCGCATATTCTGCGCCAAAGGCCAGCGAAGCGTGCAGTTCGGTCGACTCGACGCGAGTCGACGACTTCCCGAACTACTCGCAAGTAATCGCCCCGCCCCCACTGCCGCCCCCTGTCGACAACTCGACTCGACTCGCCTCGACTTGCCATTTGGCCATTTGGCAGTTTCTGCTGCGTTTTGGCCGCGTTGCATGCGCGTGTTCTAATGCGAAATTAATTCAGTATTATTTCTATATCTTTTTGGTTTTTTATCCGTCTTTTATTGTGTGTGTGTGAGTGTGTTTTCCTTTTTTTTTGTAATTTTTGTTGGCGTATTAAAAGTCTTGCAAAAAAAAGGTAGAAACACAAACCACACAGCATTCTGTAGCTTATTTAACTACTATACTTTAGTTAGTTAGTCAGAGTCGCAGCAGCTGCTGCAGCCAACTGGTTTGGCCTTTTTTTTTTGTTGTTTTCTCATAGCTTAATATGGCAGTATCTTTGTGCTTTTTGGGTCTGTGTGTTTATCTTGTTATGTCGTTAATGAACGAAGGTCAGTTTTATGCCGGTTCACTTTTCGCTGAGGACTAAATCTAATGAGTAATTTGTTGGCCAACTAATTTCGACTACGAGTTGTTAACTACATATGTATGTAGGTGTATGGCTTATTAGATATGTTATGCGGGCTCCAAATAGGTTGTGGTTTAGTTTAATGATGTAGTCTCTTTTTTGTCAGTAATTTAGTTCGTAGTTTGCTGCGAACCTTTTAAAGTTTACTTAGATTTAATTCTAGAACAGTCCGCCTTTCCTCGCCTTAGATCAAAGCCGCAACTGGCACAGCATATACATATATTCACTTTGATTCATATCCGAGTTTCCGCAAGGAATGCCAAATATTTATGCCCAATACTTAAGTCAAAGCCAACGATTCGAGCGAGCTGCCTGGCAACCCCCTTGATATAGATACTATACAGATACAGACAGGCAGATACTAGATGAATCGCGCACAATGCGCAGCCTGAGTTGCCCACTCAGTGTACCGCCCCTTTCCGTTGGCTGTGCCACTCCCCTTGCCTTTCCTTCCCCTGCCCTCCCTAGCTGCGGCTCATGTGAAATGCAAACAGGCAATTAAATGGCGTTGCAAAAGGCGCAATGCTGTGGCTGCCGCTGTTGCAGTTGTTGCACTTGCCCAGGCCAGGCACACCAGCAGTGATCTTCCACACACACACATACACACACACAGCATTGATATATGCGTATGTGTGCGCATGCGTCCAGTTTTTACAGTTTTATTAACTGCATTTTTATCTAGCTGCAGCCAAACTGCACGAACTGGCTCTCAGAAACTCAAACTCGGCGCATGGAGCGGAAAAAACATAGCCCATGTTGCATGTAGTTGTTGCTGTTGCTGTTGTTGTTGCTGCTGTTGTGGCAGTTGTTGTTGCGGCTGGTTTGCTGTTCGAATCGCACGAAATACCCTTTTGGCCAAGAATTCCGCTGCAGCAGGCAAAGGTACCACACGAGCAGGAGGAAGCTGCTTTTCCCTCCCTTCCTCTGTCTCTCTGCATCGCTCTCTCTCTCTCTCTCTCTCTCCCTGCCGCACTTGTTTCTATTTCTGCTGCAAAACCAGTTGAGCGTCTAACTGTTCAACATGCCACCAGTCAGCCAGCCCAGTTGGGGCAAGTGCAACAGCAGCAGCAGCAGCAACAGCAGCGGAGGCAGCCCGTTGGATCTTTACTTATTACTTATACCATTTATTTGGCCCACAACGAAGCGAAGGCAGCCAACACGACCGACTTGTTGAACAGATATAAAAAAAAGAAAAAATAAAATAATAAAAAAATAATATAATGATAACTGCTGAATCGTAGAAAAAGGCTGACTAGCTGACTAGCTTAGCTGCCTGCCTGCCCACGTTCGCTGCCCAGGAGCAGGCAGCGGAAATTGTTTGTCCTACAAAAACGAAGCCTATAAAAACAAACACAACAGCAACAGCAATTGATGCTGCTGCTTGCTGCAGCTGCTTGTTGTTGTTGTTGTTGGCTTGTTGTAATAGAGATAGCGCTGCCAGGCGGGCACACGGTCTGTTTTCCATATAGGGGCAATCAGCCATCGACAACTTGCGGCTAATTCAGGTTGCAGTCGCCCGTTGCCAGTTGCAAGTCGTCCGTTGCAAGTTGCTCGTTGCCCGTTGCCCGTTGCCAGTTGCACTTCCAGTTGCAGTTGCAGTTGCAGTTACCGTTACGATTGCATATTCAACAAGGAATGTCAACAATTTTCTTGTAATATTTCTCTTCTTTTTTTTTTAACTACCGCTTCGATCTTAACTTCTTTGATTGATGCACGCTGCACGCTGAATTTTCCGTAAGGCAATTAATTAATTAGGTAAGCAGCTGCTTAGCCTCTGCTTGCCACAGCCGGCTGCAACTTCTGCCAACAATCGCGGCACAAAAGCAGCGCTGAGTCAATATTGAAACGAGGCGGTGGCAGGCAAACAGCCGCTGGAGAGCTGCTGTCACAGCCACTTGGCCAGCTCGTACACACACTCACAGGCACACACACTCAACAACACACACACACTTGCACACCTTGAAGTACCCTTGTGCATACACTGAGAGTTGACTTTTGGCACCTACTGTGCCGTTGTTTGCCGTTGGGCCATTTTTGGGGCTGTTTGCTGGGGCTCTTCTGCTGTGTCTCTTCTGTGTTGTCCCACTCGGCGGTATTTCACACGCCAATTTGTGAACTACTTCTATGACGTCACGTCTGTCACAATTTGTGTTAAGTATTTCCAGATGAAAGTGGAACTTTGGCATACCCTTTCCCATGTAAAGAAGTTATCACAGATCTGAAAGCAGTTGCCAATCTCAGTTTATATTTTCTGCATATAAATTACAACAATAATTTTATTTAAAACGATCAAGTAGATTCCTTCGCTCCACAACGGTTATTACACTGAACGCAAACTTGGCCACCTGTGAGAGAAAAGATGTAAAGAGAACGTATATAAATATTGAATTATTTAGTTAGTCCCACCCGAATATTGGTTTGCATTGTGATGGGAAATATGCCGCCTGCTATGAAGACAATCGGTTGTTGTAGATGATGCAAAAATGTTCTCAGTGTAGACTTGAATCTGGGCTTAGCATCGATCCAATGCGAATGCGCCAATAGGTCAGACAATTCCTCACAGTCCTTTATAAGACTGTCGCACTGATAGCAAAAGGGAAATGTCTCCACCAATATGCCATTCAGATAAATGATCGACGAAGTCAAATGGAAAATATCCTGGAAATGTTTCAAGTTTATAAGAGTCATGCCCAGTATAACGCCAATAAGTAGAAACTGAACAAATATTGTGCGCGCTATCACTGGACGTATTATATCACAGCTTCTGCAAAAGAATCAGAAACGATTAACAATCGATTTGTATCTATCGATATATATACTACTTTCGTATTAGTTTATAATAGACAATGCAGCTCACTAGATCCTCATGGTCCTCGGCCTCTGTCTTGCTAGGATCGGTGCGCAGATTGCGTATGTGATCCTTCAGTACATCGACGTGTGCTCGAAAGATCATTACGAATACCATACTATATGCATCATCGATTAGTGTCAAGGCAACCGTCATTCCCACAGCAAAATACTCGATAATTGTTTGCTTAAAGAAGTTCAGGGTCCCATCACGCCAATCAAAGAGGGGATTGTAGACCATCCAGGGTACTTGACCAGTCAAGATGGCCGCTATACATATCGATATGCCGTAAAGAGTATACACTGTGCCGTAGCTCAAGAAAGCGTTGTTGCAACGCTCCACTGCCTTGTGAATCTTCCAGCGATCGCTCTCGCTCTGCAGCCTCTGATCAAGCTCGTCCAGTATCGACTCCGTTTTGCGAAGCTTCGACATTAATGTGAATACAGCTATCGACTTTACGGATGATCCGATTACATTGATCGATATCTGCAACAGCCCGAGAAGCTCCCCAAGCGTAAAGCTACCCAAGCCCAGGACAAAGCTGAGAATAAAGCCGATTGGTAAATATATTATGCAACTTGCAAATACCCAACATGTCAATATCAGATATATATATCGCTTATATCCCTGCTTGGGCGGTGACCAACCAACAAATTTGATAGTTCGATTTAAATAGACACACGATTGCCGCGACCTTACTCGCACCGCCAGCGGAGACGGGTAGGTTAGGTCGAAAATTCTTTCTGTTGTAGGTATTCCCATAACGAACGAATGTACTTTTCATACTGAATCCAATTCGATGGAGTTATTCTCTGATATTCGCGGCTGTTCGACTCACATGCCTGCCATACACGTGTGAGGACCTTAATATGTCTCCTCTGCCCTGTAATTAGGTCGTTTTGTCGCTAAAGGTTTCTTATGTCAATCACTTGGGGTTTTCCCACTTAATTACCCTGGACGTCAGTTAAACTTCAGACTTGTAACATTGAGACTAATTTATTTGATAGTATATTCAACATATAGTATATATGTATAAATTAATTCCTAAGGAATCATAATAGTTTGAAGGTTTAACATGTTTTAGTGTAGGGAAATTTAAATTACCAAGACTAAGTGAAAATACAAACTGAGAAAAATACACAAACTTCAGATTCAACTATAATTGTTCCTTTGGGAAATATAGGGATTCCATAACATATATTATAGGTGATATAGTGGTGCTATTATTATTCTTTCTCCGTAATATAATTCTTGCCAAGCTGTTCAAACTTTTCGAGCAGATTCATCTCTTTCACAATAGTTATTACACTGAACGCAAATTTGGCCACCTATTGAAATAATTAATTGAAACGTTTTATCTTTCAAAACGAGTAGAAGTATTGATTAATTACCTTAATGTTGCTGGTTAGTGAGATGGGAAAAATACCTCCAGCATTAAAGTTAATTGGCTGTTGAAGGTGATGTAAATATATTTTCAATGTAGACTTGTATCTGGGCTCAGCGTCGACCCAATTGGAATGGGACAATAGCTCGGCCAAGTCATCGCAGTCCTGAAGTATCAAGTCGCATAGCAAGCAGAACGGGAATGTTTCCCAGATCAGACAAGTGAGATAAACAGCCGATGAAATGGCATGGTAGATGTTCTCAAAGTAAGTGAGGTTAATCAGATTTATGCCGAGCACAACGCCAATCAGTAGAAACTGTACAAAGATTGTACGAGTAATAAGAGGACGAAGTGTATCAAAACAGCTGCTTGAAGAAAGTAGATTATATAGTAAATTAAACAATATAATACAATTCGAGGCATCAACCTAAGGATCAACTTGTGGTCGATGATGCAGCCACGAAGATCTTCATAGTTCTCGGACTCTGTCTTGTGGAGATCAGTGCGTAGATTTCGAATATGTTCCTTCAGTAAATCGATATGTCCACGAAAGATAAGCACGAATACAAGACAATAGGCGTCTTCTAAGACCGCCTCAATTACGCACAACGATCCAAACACGTACTCAAAGCTGCACTGTATCCAGAATTGAGCGCCTCCAGCGCGCCAGTCCACCATCGGTAGATATACCATCCACGGGGGTTGTCCAGTAAAAATTCCAGCCCCTAAGAACGAGATAATGCATGCAAAGCAAAGGGAACAGCAAAACGCAAAAAAGAAGTTGACAAAAGCCACGAGCTTGTGAATCTTCTGACGATCCTCATCACTCTGTCGCCTTTCGTCCAGCTGATCGAGTATCAATTCCGTTTTACTGAGTTGCGATATGAATGTTATCATAATGATGGCCTTCATGGTGATGCCGATATTGTTCAAGGCTATTTGAAGTATTGCAAGAAATTCGCCAAGAGTGTAAGTTTTAAAATGCAACACGATTGCCGTGTACAATCCGATTGGAATGTAAATGGTGCAAATGGCAAATACCAAAGATGACCATAGCAAATAGATATTCCTCATTCGTCCCTTTTCTTCTGGTGGTATCCATCCAACGAGCTTCATCATCCGATATAAGTAGGTGCAACCCTGACGGGTTTGTACCCGCACCGAAAGCGGAGCCTCGTAGGCAAGGACAAATATGTCTCTCAACGTAGGTATTTTCATTGTGAACAGAGATTCAAAACTGAATCGAGACGACACAATTTATGGCATAGACATAAGGCCGTGTGATCTATGCAGGTGTTGCTGGTACTGCAAATCGTTTGGCCTGTAATTAGAAAAGGTGTCAATCAACCAGTTGCCTCTCCCTCTCTTGATGTACAGCTGTACTTTATTACAATGTATATAGAATAATATTTGAAGATAACAATTGATTTCTTTAATCAAAATCTATCGAACCTCTCCAGCAAGTTCCTCTTTTTCACTATGGTCATTACACTGAAAGCAAATTTGGCTACCTGGAAATAGGAGATACATAGTACTTAATGATTCATCCCGTAAAATGATATAAGGTCAAGTCTCTTCAGTTCTTACTGCAAAATCAGCTTGCGATCAACGATGCAACCCACGAGATCCTCATAGTTTTCCCCCTCCGTCTTGAGGGGATCGCTGCGTAAGCCTCGAATGTAATCCTTCAGTATATGGATGTGCACACGAAAGATCATAATGAATATGATTGTATAACTATTCTCTATCAGCGCCATAGTTACCCCAATACTGCCAGTAATGTATTCCCAAATTGATTGAGCCCAGAATAAGTTGCGCTCCTTGCGCCAATCGAATATGGGATTATAGAACATCCAAGGTGGTTCTTCTCTTAGAACTGCACCCAGATACACTAACAATACAAAGAAAAAGTAGAAAATAGCATATCCCAAAATGAATTTATTGCAAAAGACCCCGGTCTTGTGGAGCTTTCAGTCTTCCGCCTCTTATCCAGTTTGTTCAGTATTGATTCCATTTTGCCGAATTGAAGAAATATACGAACAGTATAAAGGCCTTCGTTGTTACTCCCAAATTATTCAAGGCTATTTGCAGGACACCCAGATACCCACTTGGTGTAAAGTGCTTAAAGTTCATGATCGGACTAAGTTGAAAACCAATGGGCGGATAAATTTTGATAAATGTGATGATAAATTGAGAAAACCAATACAAACTTGACGAGAGCAAATATATATATCGCTACCAGCCCTCGGGTGCTGGCATCCAACCGACAAACCTCATAATGCGATACATATATATAGGAGAAACTCTGGCGTGACTTTACATGCACCACCCTGCCCAGCTGGGTGTATCTGTCTGACCCATCCGCCCATTTGAGGTGTCACTAAGGTTGTCAAGATAACTGCACAAGGGTTTTATCGCAACTGGGGACACAGGGGTAGTGAAAACACGCCACTTGGTCTGTAATTAGAGACACGTGGAAGTGAAACTGTCACTTCCATTTACATTTTTGATTCCTCAAAGAAGCATTCATTTATTCATAGGATACTTTCGTTGCTGCAAAAAGATTCTCAGACTCATGAGCCAAGCCAAACCCTTGTCCAATTCATGGCAACAAAAACTAGCCAGTCCAGAGTCTAATGGAGATTGACAGCTACTCAAAGAACCAACTCGACAACTGGACAACTGGTAGGCACTTAAGTGGGCCTGGTCGCCTGACTTCCTGGTTGCAATTACCCGAGTTCTTCCGTCGCCTCAAATGGGCTTCGATGAATTGCGGCGATAGAGTTGCATGTTGCTGGCTGATTGGCTACTGCAGTTGCTGCTGCACAAATCATAGTTACGACTCGCCTTAAAAGAGAACAACAACAACAACAAGTACCCGAAACGACAACAAGCTCTGCCAAATTGTTGTAATTTGCACACCGTTTACACGCAACATACCCCAGCCTGGGCGTGGTCTAATCCTAAGTCTCTAATGGACTCTCGACAGTCGTTGCCACGAGGTTGATGATTGAGGGCCTATTTATAGAATGTATTAATGTATAAAATATATATATATATATGTATAATAATGTATGTCGTATGTTAATCGTAGTCTAGTTATAAGTAAGAAAATACCTGCGCATTGCCTTGCCTACTTAGACTGCCTGTAGTGACAGAACTGGCCAACAAGCTAACCAAACTAGCTAAATAAAGGAATATAAACTAAAAATAATCAAGAAACCGATAAGCATCAATTAAACCTTTAGTTTAAATGCATTTGCAAATATTAGAAATTAAACCTTTTGATTTACAAAATCTATTTTGATTTCTTTAGTTCTTGCAACATTTTATAATTTCAATTGACTTATAAATATATTTTTTCTACTTTTAGGTAAGTCAAGCATCGATGAGAGATCAAATAATTTAAAACGAACTTTGGAGATATTTAAGAAGGTTTTCTACACAACATATGAACAGGTAAACTTTGTACTAGAATAAGAATGTGGCTTATCGAGCTTGAAGAAGTTAAGGAAGTTTAACCTCTGATAGATTTCCCTTTAAGTATTTTTATGTCAATTGTGATTTATGAGCTCACTCTGTTCTGCTTTAATGAATTGACCCCGCCGTAGTAACTGCATGAATAATTGAAATATTTGCATTGCACCCGCAACTCAATTGGGCAGTTCGAAAGGAAAAGACTCCCACTCTTTTCGACATTCCACACTGTCCCCCCTCCCTCCCTCTTAAGGTTGACCACAACAATGAAAGGCAAAAAGAGAATGCAAAACGGCAGAAAAAAAGCAACAACTAAATAGAGCCACAAAAAATGGCCACAAGGGTAAATAGCGACACTGCTGAAGGGCGAAAATAAAAACACAAAACAACTACAAAGCGCAGCCGGCAATAACAACAAGTGGATAAAAAAAAGCGGGCAGTAAAGGGGCAAGGAAAGGCAGTGCAAGCACTTGCTGACAGCAAAGTAAAAGCGCAAAATTGTCGTAAAATCGTCGTGGCAATAAAGAGTAAAGCGGGCGGGCGGGCTGCTCCTTCTGCTGGCCACGCCCACAGGCTGCCTTAATTGTCGGTCAACTAATAGCCTGTAATTTTGAATGCAATCAACTTTAATGCGAACAGATAAATTTCCGTTTAAGCAGCGCCAGCAATGTTGTATCTTCGGGGCGCGTGCAACGCTGCGTATGCGCAATATTTTAATGTGTTTGCATTCGCCTGTCAAATTTCCACAACGGCTGCCATTTTTTATGACTTCATTTTTTGTGCCCGTAAAGAGGTGACTGCCAGTCAGTATCTCTGCGTCTGTGTGTGTTTGTGTGTGTGTGTGCTGCAAGTGGAAGCAGCAGGCAGAGCAGCGTGGGCAGCCTTTGACTAATAAAGCCATAAAGCACCGACTACAAATTAATTAAACAAATAAACAAGACGCGAATGCAGACACTGCAAGGCAGAGGGAGAGGTAGATAGAGACAGAGACAGAGATAGAGTGAGACGGAGGCGACGGAGTTGCAGCCCCGACACATAACTCAACGCTGGCTAAATCTATGCAAATCTGCCTAAGCTCGCATGATGTCAGCGCCCCAAAAACTTAGGAAAAACAATTAACTGAGAAATGGGCTAGAGGGGAATTTATTGTAGATAAGATTATACTGAGGTATACAGATTATGTTATAGATGTATATTCAAGTCTCTCTACCTCTCCCTCTCCCACTCTCTTCCTTGACTGCTTAACATGCATCTACCCCTGCTTGCACTTGCCATGACAGGGTATGCATGCAACGAGCTCTATGCGCTTGCAGCATGTGGGCAGTGCGCATCTGTCAGATACTTTAAAGCCTTAATAAAAGCCTATCAAAAATAAACAACATTTTTGAAAAGTTCCAAATTCTTGAGAATAGAAGCTGCAGTACCCGATTCCACTACATATAATGCAAATGAAACTATATATAATGCTAATGTAACTAATGCAGACTGCACAGGTGCGCAGGCGTATCTGACAGATACAGTGTTATGCCCCTCACAAGCAGAACATAACCAGGCAGGGCATGTGGGCAGTCTGCGCATCTGTCAGATACTTTGGACAAGTCGCTGTCACCTGCACAGAAGATGGCCGCACTTGCAGCTGCTGCTCTATATGTATGCAACATGTAGTTGCAACGCATTAGTCATAAGTGGCACAGCATAGGAGAGAGAAAGAGTGAGAGGGAGTGGGAGAGGGAGGGAGGAAGGATAAACCTTTTTTTGGAGCTGCCGCGTTGGCGTTTGGCTTTTGGGTCAGGCCTGATGATTTTGACTCCTTTTTTTTTGCTGGCATTGTTCTGCTGCGGCTTTGGCTTGCTTTCTAATGGTGGCCAAATGTAAGTCGATGTTGCTGTTGCCTGCTGCCTGTTGCAACCTGACCCTTTGCCCAGTCGAAGTTGGCGTGACCAAGAAGAACCTATCGTTCTCTCTGCTGCTGTCGTTGCTGGCATTGGCTCGAAAACGGTTAAATCGCCGCAGGCGCGTAACCTGTCTAGAGACCTTTTGCGCAAGTGCAAAAATTGGCCAAAACAGCCAAAGCGGACGGCAGCAACAGCAACAGTAACAACAACAGCAACGTTTAGCTGCGTCTGCATCTGCGTCTGATCGTGGCCAAAGAGTCTTCTGGCTGCGCAACCTCAGTCAAAGTCCACGTCGCTGCTTGGTAATGTATCTGTGTCGCTTGCCCTGGCCACATGGTCGGCACCAAAGCCGCAGCATGCGATCGCCATATTTGGCCAAAATAAAATACACACACACACACGCACACACACATATCTGTGCCTGCCTGGGTGCCTGCTGCATTTACCTTGCTAGCCAAAATGCTATTGCATGCCACTTGACTTGCCGCCTGACTTGTATTTGGTTAGACGTCGCCCTAGGCAGCAGCTTGAGACGGTGCCGCCGCCGCTGCCTTTGCCCCTTTCCCCTCCCTCGCATGCTCCTGATGCTGTTGCTGCTCCTCTAAACCCTTGTCTGAGCCGGTTTCTTTAGCATGCTCGCTCATAAATCCCCAAGAATGCTCATTTTCTCGTGTTGTTTTTGCTGTTGCTGTTGCGGCAGTTGGTAATTCAAGCTCACATTTGACTTTTAGCTTTGGCCCAGCCAAAATGTACAACGTGGCCAGAAACACGCCAGAAAAAAGTGGTATCAGTATAGCCAAGTTAGCTGGCAACTGCGGCCATTTTGGCCATTTGCAAAGTGCCCAAAAATTGATTGCAATTTGGGCCAAGTGTGATCTACGCATGACTCGTAAATCATTTTGATATGATATCTGTCTGAGCTAGAGAGCAACTTTAGCTCTTTCTGCTCTGCGCTACTTCTCTGTGTGCGCATCATTATTCATCTTCACCGACTTATCAGCTGAGCAGGCAAAGACTGGAGCCGAACTAGAATGGAAAGGTTTCCCTTAGTTGGCTATCTTGTGGTCTAGTTTTAAGACCTACTTTAGAGTAAAAGAGTAAAAGGAATTATTATAATACATCATATAAATTAAGATTGTTAATAAGGTTGCACTTTAAAGGAAACTGTACAAAGTATGTCGTATTCAAATTCTATTATCTTACACACTCTATAAACTTAAACATTTAGAAACTGAATTAGCTTAAACTATTCCCTATACGTATTGCAAATATACTATAATATCTCTTATTTCAATAACAACTTTTTGTAGAAAAGTGTACTTTTCTATACTTATAGCTGATGAAGATAGAAATCATTGAAATATTAAGCAAATATATCAATTATTTCAACATTAACATCCTTGATTCGTAAATATCTCTCAGAACACATTGTGAATTCAGAAACTCTGGATTAAGCTATTCTCTTTTTATTCCAACTTTATTCTGCTACATCTCATAAAGAAAATCCTTAACAGAAATAAATGATATATCATGATATATCAAATTGTACTCATTTTTATGTTTAAACACCTTTCTGAACGTACCCAGAATCTTTAAAACTTCACTATCTATCACATTTTGCATTCGAATCCATTTAACTATCCATTTTCTTTATCATTAATAGACATGAAATATATCATGATATATCAAAATATCATTATTTATATACTGAATATTCTCTCAGAACATACTCTGTATATCTAGAATCATTAGAAACGGTTGTTCTCTAACTCAGAAAGCGTTTTTAAAGCAGCGAAGAAGAAAATTATTGAATGAAATGAAATATATCATGATACCAAAATATCATACATTTTTTATCAAAATAATCTCTATATATGTACCTAGAATCAGTTCTTTGACAGTTGTTTATACAACATTTCGCATTTCAGGTGCATTTTTCTTCCTTATTCTTACTTAATTTTTACCTTATTCAACACTTTAAAATAGGCTAAGAACAATAGCATTAAACTAAATAATTAAAATGACATAAAATATTATAATATATAAATAAATAAAATATTATAAAGAACCTTTATTTAGATATAACTCCATAAGCTGAGACTGTTGTCTTTCTTTTAAAAAGAACTGTAAAAGCGAATTCATATTTCATATTCCTACTGGATTTTCTTTTCTTCTTGGGGTCTAAGCCCAGCTTAGGCGTCTTATGGGTCTTACTGGAGGGGTATTATGGCCTATGCGGTCTGGTATTAGGAAGTTCAACCGAGCAAATCTAAACAAATCAAATTAAGGCCACACTTTAAGAATTAACGTGGCTTGTAAATATGTTTTAACGGTGCTGAAGTAATGCGCGACGCGAAAATCGCTGCAGCGTGCCAGCAGCAACAGGGAGACAGAGAGAGAGGGAGAGAGAGAGAAAGAAAGAGAGAGAGGGAGCGCGGCAAAAAAAGAAACAGTAAAGCCACAACAACAAGAAGGCGAAAAAAAGCCAAAAGCAAGCATATTATAAACAAACATAATCGCTGGCGCCACGACACGCTTCGTGGGTCAAAAGCGGTTGCAGTTGCAGTTGCAGTTGCAAAAACAACAACAACACGACAACAATAACAAGCTTAGCGGAAAAAAATGACGATGAAGAGAAAGAAGCGAAGAAAAACAAAAATAAAATAAAGCTGCAGAAAAAAAGCGAGTGGAAAACAACAACAACAACAACAAGAGAAACAAACTGCACATGCAACGTCAGCGTCAGCTTCGAAAGAGGAGTCTGTGGCAGCAGCAGCAGCAGCAGAGGCAGCCACTGTGGCATAGGGCCACATAGGGAAGGGAGGCAGCTGAGGGGCCGAGGTGGAGGAGTAGAGGGAACTGCAGTCGGTGGCACATTTCTTTTACAGCCTGCGAGGCGCACAGGCAGTTGGCAATCCATCAATAAAATGAGCCCAGGCGCGTGCAAAGAATCAGCCTGCCAGCCAATAAGCAACAGCAGGCAGGCAGAGGAAGGGGAAAGGGGGGGGAGGAGGTGTAGCAATGACAGGGAAAGGCAAAGGGGGGGAGGGCAGTGGCTTATGCAGTTGCCGCGTCTGGGCATGAAGCACGTTATGGCTGTGGGTTTTTCATGACTTTAGCTTGGCTGCACTTGACTGCTCGCCGGTGTTTCCTATTCATGTGAGCTTAGTATACCCTGTAAAATGCTAAAGTTCCTGGACAGGGCATAAACTAAGCGGGTGGTGCGCTATGTACTATGTTTAGGTTTTATTTAAGGAAATATTTCAGGATATCGATATTTGTTGGGGAACTATCGATAGTAAGTGATATACATAGATAATAATAATTTTGACAAGGCTTAAATAACATAGACTACATTTTATTAAAGCAATTCTGCCTCGCTACTACTTTACAGACTTAACAGGGCATCTCCCTTACTTAATATCGATTATTTCTTCTTAAGCTATCGATAGTAAACGATATTTTTAGATAAAACCGATAGTTTTACAAAGGTTTAAATAAAATAGAATTTATTTAAAGCAATTCTTACTCTCTACTACCTTAGCTGCCTTTAGAGGTCATATCATTTTCCTGATATCGATTAATTGTAGCTAAACTATCGATAGTAAACGATATTTTACAGATATAATCAATAGTCTTGACAAGGCTTCAATAAAATAGAATATATTTAAAGAAATTCTCACTCGCTAGTACCTTGTGCACCCTTTAGATGCTTTTACAGGGTATCTCCCCTTCGTTTCTCAATTTCAATTTCTTCCACCAGCTTGCAGTTGTTGTTGTTGCTGTTGCCGTTTGTTCGCGCACTTTGCGTCCATTATTATTATTATTATTATGATTTTTGTGTTTAGCAGACGTTTTGCTGCCCTTTACTCCCCCCAGACGTCGTCGCTGCCCCCGCACTTTCCCACCGTCTATCCAAGTGCCACTAATGTGGCGCACTCATTCAATCAGCAGCAACAGCAACAGCAGCAGCAGCGAAAACAACAACAAGAGCAACACGAAGTAAACAACAACCTGACTGCAGCGCGCAATCAACGCGCGCATCAACATTGCATATAACACATAGCCACGCCTCCCCCCTCCGCCCACTGCTCATCTTCCCCATGCACCAATCTCCACAGTCGCCAATTTGCTCTCTTTCCACACGTCATTCGCACTTCCATTTGTGTGTGTGCATTACTGTATGTGTATGTGTGTGTGGGTTACTGTGTGCATGTGTGCGTGTGTGTGTGTATTTGCTCATCTCATGCAGCCACTTAACGGTTTTTCAGTATGCACCACTCGCCGTGGCAAGCAGCCGCAGTTAATTCCCGCGTAATTGGCTAAGCGTTTCGCTTGCGTTCCGATTGTGTCTTCTCTCTCTCTCTCTCTCTCTATCATTCTCCCTCTCTGTGTCGTCTTTCTCTGGCACTTCTTTGCCACTAATGGGTATCGGTATGACGAGGCAATAAATAATATGCTGCTTAAGTGAAATGTGTCTGCTAATCGACCCGAGGTAGCAGAAAAAAGAAAACACGATCAGATCCAATGACAATAAGACCAAAACAAGGGGAATTTGTTTCACTACAGAGAAGATCTTAAAGGGAACCTTCCTGATTATCTACTGAGATAAAGTATTAAAATCAAATAGCTTCACTAGATAGTAATCTATAGATTGTTAACTTTGATATTTGTGGTTATTCTTTTTACATCTTAATATAAATTTAAGAAGGATTAGATTGATTTTGTTGAGAAAGACATAAAGTATTTGCTTCTTGATTAATCATTGTATTCATATGTTACTATTCTTTACTACATATATTTTTGTTGTTGTTATACTTATCGTTTAAGTATGGAACCATAACATATGTCATATATTACATTGTCACCTTAATTGTTTTCTGCAAAATCTAAACTTCTATAATCTTTTCTATACTCCATGATTCAAATGCATTTAATTATGATATTGTTTAATTATTAATTATTAATTATAACCTTGCAGAGAGAATATTAATTTTGTCTTGGAGTTTGCACCTTAGGAGACATCTCTAACACCCTTAACTATATTTATTCTGCATCAGCATCACCTATGTCCTAGCACCTAGCTATGTCGGTCTGTCCGTCTGACTGTCTGTCCGTCCGTTCGTCTGTCCGTCTGTTGCAACGCAAACTAGTCTCTCAAGTCTTAATTAACATTCTGGAAGCTGCTCAAATGCAACTACCTTATCAAGTATCTTTCAATAAATAAATATCCAAATATATTATAAAGATATCTATATCAAGTATCTTTACATAAATATATCTCCAAATATATTATAAAGATATCTACAATAAATTACTCGCATATCCCTAAAATACCACAGTCTATAGAAACTTTAAACAAATATTCCCACACACAGTTTCGGTTTGTTTCATCATTGTTTAGGGTCAGTTGCGTTTAATTTAATCGTGTTTTTTTTTTTTTGGTCGACACGTGCGCGTCAATGAGCCATTTAAGCAATTATTTAAGCCACAAACATGGCCCGTAATTCAAGCTAAAAAGACAACAACAACAACCCTGGCAGAAGCGAAGTGATTAAGCTGCAAATTGTAGCGTAACTGCATAAATGCTCTGGTCGCGTATCTCTGGTACTCACTGTTACAGATAGCTCTTCTTCTTCTTATTGTTGTTGTTGTTGCTGTTGGCACGTGCCAGCACATCATCATTCATAAAGTGCAGCAGACAAAGGGAGAGAGCAAGAGCAATCAGAGTACGAAAGATGCTGCATAAGTAAACAGAGCAAGCAAAGCAAAGTGACGCGTTAACAGCTGCTTGCACAACGCCACAATACCCTGTAACGTGACTGTGACTACAGTGCATGTGGAGGGTATTCGCCTGCACTAGTTGCAGCTACTTCTTGCAACCAGAGACAGCAGGAAACATGACTCAAGCGCAGCGAACTTGACTAACTAAGCTGCCTAATTGAGAGTGCAACAAGTTGCAGAGTTGCAGTTGCTGCAACAACAACAACAAAGTGAAGCTGAAACGTGTCAAAAGTGCAAACAAAGCCAAGTCGGGCTGGTCTGGGCTGCGCTGAGCAACTGCAACATCGTCATTAAGTCCTGAACAAAAGAGCGTGCCACAAGTTGCCGGCGTGCATTGTTGTTGTTGTTGTTGTTGCTGTTGTTGCAGCGGCAGCTTGTCTGTCAAACAGGCAGACAGATTACCGGCGCAGCAACAACAACAACAACAACATCTCGACTGCTACTCACGACTGAAGGTCGCCCTGGCGGCAACATTATGATGATCATCAGAAGCAGCATCATCATCATCATCACCATCGTGGCCGGGAGGAGTAAACTGACTCACGTTTTGCTCATTTGCAGCTGCCCCTTTCACCCAGCGCTCTCGCCCGTTCCGTTTGTCATTCACTCAATTCATTCATTCAATTCATCAATCTGCTGCTGCTGCTGCTGCTGCTTCTCTCCCTCATTCGCTGCTCTTTCTCGGGGTCAAGGTAGTCGTCTCCGTCACTTGATAAATATTACGTATACGCTGTGTGGCACTCAACGAGAGCAAGTTGTTCACATTTTCGCATTACAATCGCAAGCTTTAATTGTTTGCCCGTACAGAGCTACACCTATAGCTCACCTACCTACTACAACTGTATCTATATACAGTCTATATCTGTATCTGCATTTGTGTGTTCCAGTTCACTTTCACATTTACAAGTCGCACGCAGCATTTGGTTTGACAGACAGACAATGCCGAACATTTTTGCGTTTCGTTGAGTCTTTTTTTTTGGCAAACAAAAGTCAACAGTAACAAGAGCAACAACAGCAACAACTACAACAACGAGAGCGACCACAATTCAATGCTGTGGCTGGCTTTGTTGGCCAAAATGCAACCTTGGCTTTAAAACGGAAGTTCAATGCGGCATCGCTCTTTCGTTTGGCTCGCTACGGTTCGGTTTGGTTTTCAGTTTGTCTTTGTTTTCGCTTTTAGCCTGCCCTAGGCAGGTCTGGCCTGTGATTCATATTTTTATTGCCCTGTAAGTGAGCCCTAGTTAAAGCCTAGTCTGTGGACCTTTTGCACGCATTTCCGTTTCCGCTTTTTGATTTGTTATGCAGCGAACAAATCAAATTTATTACACTTTCGTTCTACATACATTATAATTCGCTCTCAATTGGTGCCCTAAAGCGTATTAGTTTGGATAAACATTTACATTTTAAACAAATAACATTTACTTTTATGTTTATTATTCAATCACAAATCAAATAAATAATCAAGCTTTAAAGTAACTCTTGCCATTCGATTTTCATCAATTTTTGTAGGCGAAAAGAGGCGTGGTCTGGCGCATTATAGGCGCGCATTAAATAGACATTTTACTACCAAATTTAGTAGCCCTAACATCTATAGTCTCTGAGATATAGGTGTTCATACAGACAGAAGGGGCAACTGTGCTGTGCAACCTATATTCGGAGGTTGCAAAGGGCACCTTCTGCATCTCACATACATTTTTGATTGGCATAAAGTAAGTAAGCTTTAAAGTACTCTTGCCATTCGACTTTCATCAATTTGTGTAGACAAAAAGAGGCGTGGTCTGGTTCTTAAATGTGCATTATATGCGCGCATTTAAAAGACATTTTATTACCAAATTTAGTAACCCTAGCTTCTATAGTCTCTGAGATATAGGTGTTCATACAGACAGAAGGGGCAACTGGGCTGTGTAACCTCTATTCGGAGGTTGCAATGGGCTCCTTCTGCATCTCACGTACATTTGTGATTAGCATAAAATACTAATACCCTTTTACTCAATATGCAAAATGTATAGACATATATATTACTATATCTTCAGATATATCCATGTAAATCAACTATCAAACCAAAGTTAGCTTTGCCTTTCTGCTAAATTTGATTTAAAAGCGTATGTGAATTTCGTTGCACCAAAATATTCGCGGGCTGGCTAATAAAATTACTCTGACATGCTCTGACATATATCTCTTCCTGCACTTATTTATGGCAATTACTTTTCATATGCATTTTTACACAGTTTTTTGTGCGACGCAGTTCCGAAACGCGTTTAAAGTCAATTACGATTTTATGTTTGGCAGTTTTTCGATTGGCTCCATCCTCGATGGGGAAAGGGAATATAATAATAAACACAACGCTTTTCAGTGCGAACAATTGAATGATATTAAAGTGCATTTATCATATACATATATAAGGATATATATATATATAGATATGTACGATATATGCACATCCTGTATGGCTTGCTGTCACTTGACTTGTCGCTCGGCGCCAACTGTTTGTCGCCACGCGAATCCTTGCAGCCCAATCGGCCGTTGTTGGTTACAGGGATTTACAGCCACTCCCCCTTGTCTCTCAAGCCCCCCACTCGCTAGTGAGCTCTTAATTACGCCATAATTTCGATGTCATGCGGCGCTGTCGTCCAAACCGCGCGTCCGCTTTGCGCATTGTTTTTTAATTATTTGCCCAACTTTTGTGGAGTTGTAAAAGAAGCCGCTCTGCTGCTGCTGCCGCTGCTGCTGCTGGTCCCGTTAATGAGCCAACATTGTTGTGTTAATTTGCCAGCCCGGGCACACTGTGCACAGTGGGCCGCCCTGTCGCGAGCAGGCGGCGACATTGCCTGCTCCTCCTTCTTCTTCTTCTCTTTGTTATTTTTGTTGTTTTCTGTTTCCGTTTGGAGTTGTTGCCTTTGTTGTTGTTGTTGTTGCTACAGTTATTAAATTGACATTCGCGCTGATGACGCGTTGATTGCAATTCCCGGCAGAAGGACATGTAATTTTTATGGCCGCCGCTGCCAGCAATCGCCGTTTTTTGCCGAAATTCAATTTGTCATTTAATTGATTTTAATGTTCACACTGAATACCGCAATGACTCGACGATATTTGTGCCCGTTCATTGTATCCCCTCCGCACTGCAAATGCAAATGTCGCGCAATGTCGATCGGATCAAAAAATGAAATGTGGGGAGGGGAAGGGCAGGGATGCAGGCAGGCAAGTCTGGCATACGCTTAATATTTTATGCATATTTTGTGGGCATTAAAAATTAAATTAAACAAGCAAATGCATTTTTATATCTTTTATTTATTGCTTTTTACACAGTCCCATTGCGAGGCCGCGGGGCATTGAGAGCGCATCGGGTCGAGCCGCCTTAAAATATGCAACAGAAAAGAAAAGGAAATGAGCAACGTCACTGTGTAGTTCGCCGCTAGGCTCGACTAGTTGACACCCTGTTATATCGTTATATATTATCTGTTATAGAACTGACAGTATTATCAATTTTTAACTTTATACTTGAGAAATTATATGGGAGAATTTAAATATATATAAAGAGAATCATATATATAGATAGATTGGGAATTTATATATAGAGGAATAGCATATACATATTTCTAGGATATAAATGAAGAATATCTTCTATAATAATAATTGCAGATAATATTTTGAGTAAGCGAATTAACTCAATAGAATTCTGAAGGTCAAAGCATTATTATAAATAATGAACCTATTATTCTGCCTAAGACTCTCCTTGAAACTTTACAGGGTATTCTATACGCCTGTCTCTGATCTCGTTCTTTTATAGTGCGACACAAATGTTGTAAAAACATTTTCAAAGCGCCAGCAATCCCAATGCATCCCAAATGCATTGGCCAGTCAAATTTGTTGACTTTGCTCTTATGCTTTATGTAAATTGTTTATGTTTTTGTTGCTCACTTTATAAAATTTACTTATTTTATTCCCATAATACGCACACACACTCACAATAAATTCGATAATAAAAGGCCAGTGCTGTAAAACACACAACGCCCTAAGGAGCGAGACAAATAGAACTGTAACTCGCATTTTATTTGTCTGCCTTTGCGATGCGATTGTGTGAGGGGACTATAAATAATTTTATTATGTTTAGAAAATCTTTATGAATATCTGTTAAAGTTGAGAAATATTGGATGAGGACGATAAAACTTAGAGCCCTTTAAAACCATAAGATATTTTAATTTTTTATGATTTTTAAATAATGATTTGAAAACATATAATTTTCCTATCGTATAAAATATTTCAAAAGGTCACAGAAGTAGAGAAAAATGTATTTAGAGTTTTCAACAACAAGTCAATATTTCAACTACATGTTTAGCTTGTCATATTTATGATTTTTAGAGACTCTAAAATCATCTCTTTTGATTACATAATGTTATTTTGCAAATGTTACAAGAAAGTTCTTCAAGAGAAAGCTACAATATCATAATTCCTGCCGACTACTAAAGTTATTGCCTAATTGCCAACTGGGCTGAAATAAAATATTTATTGTAATTTATGTTGTGTGTGCGCTTCCCTGTCTGCCTGTGTGTGTGTGTGTGTTGGTGTTGGGGTCAAATTAAACACAGTCTGTGTTTGACAATAAATAATTGTGCCGAGCGAGTTAATTACGAACTGCACTGCACGACGCACAATTTGTTTTGCTTATTAGCGCGCTGTATAAACTTTTGCCTAGTTCGACTGTTTGTGGGCATAGCTTTTTTTTTTGGGTTTTGGTGGGATTATTTGGCCGGCTGATTAGTTGGGCAGGCGTTAGTTTATCTAGACTAAATTGCCAGAGCAAATAGGCAGCACAACAAGCGACTTCAATTCATTCAACACTTTTGGCCCACATATAAATAAAACTATAAAACGTTTTATGAAAAATAAAAAAGAAGACTATTTTTTGTTTTATTAATATGACTGTGTTGGGTCATTAAACTGCTGATGACTTTTTGAACATATTTACTATGAACTATATGTCTTGTTTTTTTTTCACATTTTTATATACTTACTAAGAGTATTATAGAACTGAAAAAACTGCTGCATATCGAAAACAATCATGCAAACTTATCGATAATAAGTAAAAACATCGAAGTCAGAGAATACTTTAGTTAAATTAAGTTATATTAGATATGATATTTAGATATGATTTTTTAGCTGGAAACAACTAAAAAGTTTTCTGAATGATTTCCATAAAATCTTCGATGTCATATACCATAGAAATTCACGATGACATTTCTTTTCAATAGATTGACATGTTTCATTATCGATTTCATTCAAATTGGAAACTGAGATGCGCCTTTTCTTTTTATCACTTTTTAAGGGTGTTCGGAGTTCGTCAAGAAAATATTTGCATTATATCTTGAACTTTCTCTGCGCCTGCTTATCGGCCTGCTTGCGGCATACTACGCGTACTCGTGCTACGTGCAACTTGTGCGCATTTTTCTGCGCTCTTTTCCATTCCGATGAAATCCGCAAACTGATAATGCGCCCGATAAGCCCCCTTACAGTACCCATGGGCGCCTGCTTGAGGTCGCCCACACGCCATTTACGGCGAACGTGAACTTTGCGGACCATTTGTATCTGGCCATATGTGTGTATGTGTGTGCGATACGTATTGCTATCCATAACAGTTTCTCACGCTCACAATATGTTTGCTGCTTAATGTTTTTTTTTCTTTTTTGTTTTCCAGCAGGTAAAATGCCAGCAAGATTTTGCCATTTTTGGGCGCCAGAAGGTTTTGCGTTTTGTTTTTCAGATTTTTCTGATTTTCCAAGTTTTCAGAGATTTCTGTTTCTGTTTTCTGTTGTCTGGCTTACATGACAAGCGACCGTTGATGCCTTTTGTTGTTGTTGTTGCTGTTAGGTTGATTTTGGCACGGCGCATGCGCCACACGTTTTGGGCGAGTGTGTCAAGGCAGTGCCACCGCACACACACACACACACACTCATGTAAGTGTGTAACACTGAGTAACTGAGCCTTTTATGGCCATTTCATTAAGGCTTTCATAGAGTCGGCGTCGTGTTGTTGTTGTTGTCGACGCAGCTGGCACGCCTTCTTAATGGGCGCTAATTCAGTTCGAATTAACTGTTTGATTAACAGTCACGGGTGAAACTGCTGTCTCATGATGGCGCTAAACATGAGTGCGATTGAGATACAGATATATTGATATTCACAGACAGATAACAAACTTTACAGGTACAATGATATGACAAATACTTTACAGATATATATGTACATACATTAACTTCACTTTGTGTATAAAAGATCAAATGAAAGGCTTAAAAAACTAATTTTAATTATTCCGAAATATTCCTGAATATATAATAGTTCCACCTTTCACTCGTGCATTATAATAAATAATTTTCTATTCTCCCAATTGTTTATATTCTCAAATTTCTACTAAAAACTCTATGCATAATCAGAAACTGGATTAGGAGAAGCTCTTTTTAAGTTTGTTTAGATGACACAAGTATACTAAGTATACACACATATTAAACATAGATCGTACGACCTGTAATTTCAAACACAAATACGCATTGCTTGCACTGCACACAATTTGGCTAATTTGCATTTTGATGAACTTTTTACGTTGAAATCCAAAACGTTAAGGTTTTTTTTACTTTTTTAAAACAATTCACTTTAAAGCTCATAAAGCTTAATGGCTCCTTTAAGTTAAAACAGGTGCAGGAATGTAAACAAACATATGTACATATGTATGTCTGTATGTATGTACAATTTTACGATATATGTACGTATATTTATATAAATCCTTCCTACATAGTTATACCCGCCACCTATAGGTTACTTTGTGCTTACATATGTGCTAATGTATGTAACATGCCGAAGGAGAAGTGTCTGACCGCACAAGGTATACGTATATCTTCCTGACCAATATCAACAACCTAGTCGATATAGCCATGTTTATCTGTCCTTCTTTCTGTCTGTCTTTCTGTGTGAAAATCTGTGCCTACCAAATTGGTGACAATATATATTTTATAATTACGCGCATATCTTTATTTTATAATTTGGCCACGCCCCTTCCGCCTCCGTTAATTCATTTGATTACAGTCGAGCACACGTGACTGTTTTAACAATGTCACCATATTAATTTGAATATAGACGGGTACACACTTATTATTTTGAGTAGGCATCATTAGCTGATCTGGCTGTCTTTACAGTAAGCTTTAGTTATAGTAATTACAAATTTATACCAGTTCTGCCTCCTTCCTGATGTTCTTAACCTCAACAGACTGGTTAAAGTGGAGGGTCTATAGAATATTAAGAGGAAAACTTGATCTGCGCTTGAGTAAAGGAAATGTAGGACGAATAAGCAGATGAACAGCTGCATAAACTAGTACATCCATATACATACATACATATATCTACATGCATAACATATGTACATACATACAGCTTATACTTGCATACACATGTTTAGTAAACATTTACATAGATATTTACACACACATTTACAAATTCATTAGGTCACTCAAAACGATTATAAGACTGATTAAGAACGTTTACGCATTAAAGCTTCCTGCTCTCCTGCCAATATTGACGCCGTCTGTCTGCCAGACGCAGGCGCAACTTCATCAGCAAACAAGCGCATTCACACACACACACACACTCTCACACACACACACGCACTGCTCACGAGATTCTCGACGTCAACAGCGCAAAGCGCTTGCCAAAAAAGAACAACAACAAAAACAAACAACAAAGAGAGAAACAGAGAAAGAGAGGGAGAGACTAACATTCTCCCTCTCTTTGCTACGTCTCGACTCTCTTTCATTGCCTGCGACGCAAATACCGTTCTTTTTTCATTTGCTTTTTTTTGCGCTATATTTCGCATAACTTTTTCACTGTGTGCGTGCGCGTGCGTTTTTATTTAATAATTTGTTGTAGCTGCTGCTGCGCTGTTGCTGCTGCTGCTCTTGTTGTTGTTGTTGTCGTTCTGCTGCTGCCGCTGCCGCTGCTTGATTATGTGAGCGCGACGCCGCAGTCAACATTATTGCGTGTTCAGTTCTTTTCTAAGCGGCATGCGGTGTAATTCTTCTTCTAATCGCTCTGAATTTTTGCATTGTGCTGTCGCTCTCGCGTTCCTCTTCTTGTTGTTGCTGTCCACCAAGGTGTGTGTATATGTGTGTGCGTGAGTGTGTGTATGTGTCTCTGCGTGTGTGTTTGTGTGTGATGAAAGTGAAGTTTTTTTGTTGTCATCGTGTGCTTGCACACTGATTGATAATAGCTAAAAAGCTGTCAATAAAAAGCTCCTTGTAACAAACACACACACTGACGCACACATACACTGAAAACAATTGCACACCCTACGCTTCGTCGCGATAATATTGCGTATTTATAGCATCGTCTAATCTCTCTTCTGATTGATAATCGCGCTGTCAATCGGCATATGCTTTACAAAAACACACACATTTATACATGTATGTATATTCGTGTGTTTGTGTGTGTGAGTGTGTGAACTACATATATGGATCATGCCCTTTTTTTATAGATCCCCCACTTCGTCGAGTTATTTCGCGATTGGTGTCAGAAGTGCAAGTTGCCCCTTCCCCTTATCAAATGTTTATATAGTACACCGATTTATTTATTTTATTGTAACCAAGTTGATAATGTACTCACAGATAGAGATGTGCTATACAGTAGTTACCTAAGCTTATCTATAGAGTTCGTGTGTGTGTATGTGTGTGAACAGACATATAAAGGGGGTCAGTGCTGTGTGTTCATTCATAAAAGATCTCGATCCATTGAAATTACTTTCGCTAGCAATGTTTATGGCAAATGTGAAAAAAGTATACGTAGGACACGCCTCCCTGTATAAGTATGTATGTGTATATACACTATATGTCTGTATGTTATAGAGATATATATAGTTTTGTTACTGTTATCTATTAAAAGAGCACAACAATTAAAAATACTCAAATGGAACGAGCCCAGCGTCGGTTTTTTTGATTATATAAATGCAGAAACAACAACAACACACAAAAAATACTGCAAAAATTCTAAATTTATAAAAAGGCAAGAACAAAGCTTCACATACACACACTAACACATAAATATGTATGTATGTACACATGTTTTATTCGCTAACAGCTACAACAAATTGGGCAGCTTTTTGCCAGTGTATTCGTACGATCAAGGCAGCCGTCGCGGCGACAGCGACGCTGGCAGCGGCCGTTAAAAAGGCAGCGGACCCTACACGCGCATGTAAAGTTAGCCGAACACACACACACAGCGAACCAAAAAGCCGAATGTGCCAAAAATAAAGCAAAAACAACAACAACAGCAGCAGCAGGCAGGCAACCAACCAATGCTGGCAGCGGCGACGTCGACTTCGACGCAACTAACGCCAAGTAAAACTGGCGGCAGCAACAAATTTTGCGCTTATGGGTCGTAAAGTTGACCTTCAAAATACGAACACGCACACACACTCGCGCACTCACACAACGAAAATTGGCCAAAAAATTGCAGGTTTTTTTTTCGTATGTGTTTCGCGCTGGCTACGCTGCGCCCAGTTTAAGTTTTTTCAAAAGGCGACGGACGATGACGCTATGTGCATGCGCCATTGTCGTTGTTGCTGCTGCCTGCGCCGCTGCCGTTGGCGCTGCTGCCCCGGCTGCTGTTGCTTTTGTTGTTGTTGTCTCATAAATGTGTGCGGCAAAATCTAATTTCGTGAGCGCATTTTACAAAGAGAGTCGTCGATCGGATCGTGCTGCTCGTTTGTGAGCGGGGGCGAGGACGCCCTGCACATGCTGCCGACGCGTCGCTGCCACAGTCGACGTCGCGACGTTTCTTTTTTTTGCTTTCGTGCGGTTGATTTTTTGCAAACGAAGCGACGCGCCGCTCGATCTACTCTGCTCTCTTGTGCTCTTCGCTTCGCTTTGTTTTGCTTTGCGTTGCGTTGCTCTTTTGCCTTTGTGAACCGCCTCTCTTATTGTGCGAATGTTATGCGCTGTTATTGTTGTTGTCGTTTGCCATTTTGGTACCCTATACGGAGACAGCACAGTAGGGTATATTTACTTCATCGTTAGCAGTTGAGTGTAGATAATAATTTGTATACTTGATCAGTGTTATCAATTTTCAGATCAATTGAATAGACGAAGAGAAGAAACAGCAACAAAAAGCAGAAGAGTAGGTAGAAAAAGGATTCAATTATATACATACATATATTTATATCAGGGACACTTCTCATAATCACTGACAAAATATTAATCGCAACACTATGGAATTACTGATTTCACATAACGATTTCCATAATAAGGATAAGCTGACATTACTTGTACCTTTGACATGCACTTAACCGCCTTCTGTTGTACCTAACGCTCTTAAATTGGCAAGCTTTCCACACGCACTGTCGCTCTTCGTGGGTATCTTTTAGTCGTAACGTGAACTCGATTACATTGTGCTTGCTATGCTTGTATGTTTGTGTGTGTGACGCGATCGGTATCAAGGTTTTTGGCAATTTGGTTTGTGCTGCCGCTTCAGTCGGTTGGTAGGTCGCGTCGTCAACGCCGGCGTTGCTGCTGTTGTTCTTCTGCTGCCTCGCTGTCGCTGCGCCGTTTGCCGTTTTGTGCCCGCTCTGCTGCTGCCGTTCGCGCAGTTCGCTGTTCGGCGTTGCTTACTGCGCTGCTTGCTGCGGTTGCGCCTTTTTCTAGCTGTTTTGTGTGTGTGGTGTGTTGGTATTTGTTGTTGTTGTTGTATTATATTTTTTTCGCAAATTGCCGATGCGGAGATCAACATAGTCGCGTCGCTGCTCGTGTGCTGCGCTCGCGTGCGCGTTTAGTTTACTTTTTTTGCCTGCTTCTTCTCGGCGGTGAACGTTAACGTAGACGTCGACTGCGACGCGAACGCCAACGCAGTTGCTGCCGCTGCCACTGCGCGACACTCTTAACCTATTTTCTCGCGAGCCGAACATTAGTTACAATTTTGTTGTGATGTTGCGTGGCAGATACGCGTCGGACACGGACGCTGCTTGCGCGGATTCTAAGCACGCACACTTACACTAGCACACACACAAACACATGTACACGTTCGCACTCGGCAAACATAAGAAACACACACTCACACACACAACCGCTGATGATGATTTCCAATCAGATCTAGTAACGGAAAAAGAAAATATAAAACAAAAGGAACAAAAAAATTTGTTCTAGAATTTAGCGAATGCAAAAAAAAGTGAAAACAACAACAACAAAAATTGCAAATATCTAAATAAATAATTAAAAAAAAAAGTGATTGAATTTCAGTGCCTTAAAAATTAATTGAGCATATCCAAAAAATAAGTAAAAAAAAGTAAATGAATTTATAAAGTTACAAAATGTCGTGCATTGATAAGTTCTTAAAGTTTTATGCATGATAAAAAAGTGCAAAAAATATTAATTAAAACAGAAAAATCAAGAAGAAATCTTCCGCAATTTTGGATATCAATCGGAAGAACTTAGTTTTATCTTTAAACCCAACTGTACCCACTGAAAACGCATCAAATTGGATTACACAAATTTTTGGCTGGTGCAGTCGCTCTGTGAAAGGTTAGTACGGTCACATTTAATGGGACTAGCATGTATTGTATGAGTCGGAAAGACCTTACGAATGATGAATGGGCCAGGCCCAAGCGAATAGGTCGAACTGTGTCGAAACGAAAGCAAAAGTGTACAAGTGCCGTCGTCCAACGAGTATCATATATAGTATATACTTCATATGTAATACATTTTCGTGTTCTGAGTTGATAATACAAGTATACGTAGGGTATATACTTGAGAGTGACATAGTACAGCTTTTGCTGATAACGTTTATTCTTGGGAATTCTGAAGTAATAATAGCACCCTGGGGTAATCCAGCGGAATTCAGGTTTATTGTTTAAAATATGCGAATAATCTGAGATGAACTTGCGAAAAAAGCGTTGCAATCATTATGTAATATATTCAGATTTAAGCTCTCTGCCTTGATAATACTCGAATCTTTTGTACAAAAGAAGGTATCACACTTTTTTTAAATAAGATAATGAAATAATTAACAGAGAAAATTATTAAGCACTTTGTTTTGTATTTAATATCCCTTTTCTAAATGTAATTTTTCTACTGTTGTAAGTTTATTATGTGCAAATAATTCTACAGTCACTTTTTCCAGAAAGAAATGTACATTACACATATGAGTAATTTTTCTTGTAATTGCGAAAGGGAAATTCCGAATTATTCATCACCTCGATAAGTTTTGCAGAAAATCAAGTCACACTGTAAATCTTAACTGTCAAAGGGTAGTTCCGCTTGTCTTTGTTCCATAAATTGCCAAATAATGAGATAATAAAGACATTAAAATAGTGAATATTTCGAAATAATGGAATGAAGTGTTATAAAAGATAAGAAAACCCTATAGGATTTAATGATTATTACTAATAAACGGCATTTTGTATTTCAATAAATTTATATATAATGAGGAAATGATATGATTAGAATTACAATTATATAATATTAAAATGATTTTTCGAAAAGATTTGTCTATTAATAAAAAATAAATTTCTTAGAAAAAACCATTCAAGATAGAAGTGTAGATAAAAGTAATAGCATAGATAAGGGACTTGTCAGTCATATAGTAATAATCTCTTTATGCCTCCTGAACATATGCTGAGTAACTCGTATGATGTAAAAGGTTCCGTTACTGCGATCATATGGCAAGCCAATTTAGGATATCGCCAAGTCATGCGTTAAAGTTGTCTATAAATACGGAAAATACGAATGGGGATCGCACACAAATAAATAAATACTGAAGAAGCGGACTGCGACGGCAGCAGAGAGACGGGGAAAGAAAAAAAACCTAAAACATGCGAAAATTATCTATAAATTTAAATTTTTACAATCTGTGTGCGATTATACGAAGCGGCAGCGGCAACAACAACAGCAACAAGAGCAACAGCAATAAAAGTGCTGCCCAAAAAAAGCTTTGAGCTGACGTCAAACGGCAGCGTCGACCGCGACGCTGGCAGCGCCAATTTATTTTACACAATTAAGGGTGTGCGCGTATCGTACCCCATGCGAGACAGGGAGGGAGAGAGTGAGAAAGATTGGCAGATATACAAAGAATACTACATACATATCTCTATGCATAAATACATATGTACATACCTATATATGAGCGATCACAAGCAGTTTACACACACAAACTCGCACACTGATGATGTGAAAAAAAACATTACTATGCGCCAATTTAGATTAAAGCAACGCGCGGCCACGCCCCGCGCCTGTAAACGCAGAGCTAACTGTAAAAAAAAGAAGGAAGAATGAAACAAACCGAAAAATGGGAAACACAAATACAGAGATAGAGAGTGAGAAAATGAGATAGAGATAGAGAGAGATAGAGCACATATAGTAAAATTGTTACCCGCTTTTAAAATAATAAAAGACACAGTGCGATTCGCTTGACAAGGCACAGTGCGAACGCATTGTTGTTGCGCATTTTATTTATTTATATTTATATTGTATTTATGCAATATTTATTATTATTATAAGTAAATTCTTTTTCGCAAATAGCCGCCAAAAACGTTGCAAACTTTATTCACGCCAACTGTGCAAACATTGCGCCTCGTTCCTCTCGGCTTGTTTCTGCTCTTCTTCTTGTTCGATTTGAAGCACAAGCGAACACACTAAATGCATTTGTCTGTGTGTGAGTATGTGTGTGTGCCCCTTTAAAGGTACCCTCGATTGGTGCCCAGCACTGCTGTCGGTCTATGCGGCCCTGGCCCAGATGATTCGCCCGATCATTGGCAAAATATCAGCAGACTTCTTTGGGGCGGGCCAAGTGTGTCAGCTTCAGTTCTAGTTTCAGTTACAGTGATCTTAACTTTTCAGGTCCTGCATAAAAAAATGGCAACATTTTTTATTTCATAGTTTACATTCCTTAATCAACGGCAACATTAGGGAAAGGATTTATTTATTATTTTCATATATTCAAAAGTTTCCATAATACATATTTTTTATTTTTTAAGACGCTTTGGTAAAAGCATTGTCCTAGTCTTTTTTGTAAATATTTTATCATTAAATATAAGGGAAATATTCTTAAGATCTTACTTTATAATATGCAAAATGTTAGTAATACTTTACTTTACCTTTACTCAAATCAGGTTTATAAAAAACTCTTTTGAAATATGTATATTTCAAGCTGAAAATCTAACTTACATTTAGGTGTTTTATAAAGAAATCAATATGTATTTATTAAGGATTAAAATATCATCGAACTGTTTGCCTTAATGTACCTTTGGGCCACGTTTCCTTTTTATTCTTATTTTACAGAATACGTCACTGTTAATGTTTACAGAGTATGTTAATGTCATATTTATAGAGTATGGTTGCTTATCGATAAAAACAGAGTATGCTGATGTTACTTATACATATGTTTTACAATGTTATAGTGCTTAGCTGCTAAATAGTTGATATATGTAACTATAATGATCCCTTAAATCTTCCTTTATAATTTTCATGTGGCTGCCCTTAAACTAGCTACTTTTCATGTTGGCAACACTGGCAAATTCTTAGCTAAAATTTTTGAATAGCCAACGAAGCAAGCAGGCAACCAACCCAAACCACCCACCCACCTACCGCACACCTTGTGCTGCTTACGTAGTACCTCATGTGTGTGTACGTGTGTGTATTTGTGTGCCCATTACGCCTCATTTCGCTTGTTGTTGTTGCTACTTGTTCCCTTAGCGAGAGGCGCAAATCGCTCGCTGTTCTTGTTGTTGTTGTTGTTGTTGATATAGTGTGTGTTTGTTTGTGTTGTTTTTTGCGCGCGCTGCTTATAAATAAATTTGTTGGCAAAACGTAGCAAAAGGAAAAAGAACAAAATGTTTAATATTCTCAGCTGCCTTTGCTGTATTCCTGGCAGCATCTTGGACCGCCTGCCAAGTGGCAAGGGGCGAGGGAGACATGCCACAACACGGGGCAGAAAAGTATTTGCAAACAAAAACATAAATTCACGTTTTTTTTTCTTACTTTATTTCGTATATATTTAGACCAGAAATATATTTTTTGATAAATTCCTGCTGCAAAACTTGTGCTAAAAATACAACGACACATTGAACAAGAAGCAGAAGCAGAACGGACGCGGCAGTTGACCTTTAATCATAACATAGTTGAAAACACTAAACCATTATCCCCGTTATCGGCCCCATCTAACGACAAGAACAACAATTGATTAGGTTATCAGTTGCCGAATTTGTACTTTACGTCAGTTCTAATGACGTTCTTCCGTAATCCATCCGATGTTCGAGTGGGTTCGTTGATAAGATCCAACTACAGCATGACAGGATTTCAATGGAATCTACACTATATATACTAGTATCTATAAGATACAAATTTAGCGGTGCTTAAAATTGATATAGTGTAGCGTTATTAATGATTAGAACATTTTCAAGATCTTTAAATTAAAATTTAACATTTTGCTTAAGGTTTTTCTAACAATTTTGTAAATAAACGACGAAGAAAGGTCTGCAGGTTTTTATCGTTTCAATATATTGTATATAATGGTTCATTATTGAATGGTATTGTGTATATTCAATATTATTTCTCACTTCGACTGGAACTGATAAATTCAATTAAATTTAAAATCAGAACTAATTCTAGTACATAACTTTAGTCTTGGTCCATTGCTCCTATCGCAGCTATTTATTTAAATTAAAATATCGAACAGTTTTTTAATGATAAGAAATGCTTTATAAGTTTCTAAAAATTAAGTAAATAAAACATAAAATTGATTTATTAGCAATTTCTGTGCTAAAAATAGAACTCCCCCATATAATTTTAAGCATTATAAATATTTACGCTAAACTTAAATTTATATTGCACCACGCGGCGAATGAGTAATAATTTATAATAAATAAATAAGTAATTGATTGTGACTATAGCTGCAAAGTCAATTAGCTTATATGTTTAAAAGTCGTATGTTTCATTATAATTTCGCCAGGCAAACTTCAACTTCAGCCTCAAACTCAGTGTGAATCTTTCGAATCATTTTCGAATCGTTTGTCTTGGTACCTTAGGCGTTTCCTGCCAGACACATAATTACGATCTCTGATTTGCTCATTCGTTTGCATGAATTAGGGCCACATGTTGGCGATCCATCGCAGCAACAACAGCAGCAGCAGAAAGAGAAACAACAACAACAATGAGCGCACTCAGCTTCTGCTGCCCACGCAATGCGCGCGCGAAAAATTTACGCGATTTGTCAGCTTGACGTTTTTTCTTTAGGTTTTTTTTGAGTATTTTTTTTTTTTGCGGTATTTTGTATTTTGTGTGCTTACATTTCGCTTGTTGGTTCTTTCAAATGCTTGAGGTTGCTTTCGGCAGGGTTTAAGTGGGCCTACACACACTGCGCACACCAACACACGCACACACACACACACACTGTCTGTTTGTTTTTCATGTTGTGTACTTAGTGCTATCGAAGCTGTCGTAGCTGCTGTTGTTGTTGTTGTTGTCATTGTAGCTGTTCTTGTTGTTTGTAGACAATTTCTAAGTGTGTTCGAATTTAGGTCAGCTCTTCTACGCACCGACGCTGACGTCTCTGCCTGTGTGTGTGTGTGTGTGTCTGTCAGTCCGGCCACAAAGTGTCATTGTAATTGCAAATATCGCAGCCAGGCAGCGAGACAGTCGCTCACAGCAAGCAAGGCACAGTTGAAATAAGAGGAATACGAATGAAAAATCTCTCATACGCCAGCGTGTGCATTTGGGCTGCCCACGCACGCGCGCGCTAACGAAAGCAAAGCCACTGCCGCTGCCGCAGCAGACGTAAATTGTCATCATCAGTTTCATGAGTCGACTTGCAATATACACTCTGTGTGTGTGTGTGTGTGTGTGTGTGTGCACATACGTATACAGATGCAAAATTAGCGCATTTAATTGCCCAAAATGTGTCTGCGCCAAGTCAACATCAACTGCGGACCTAACACAACACACATACACTACTTGCAACAGCAACATCAACAGCAGCAACAGCAGCAGCAACAACGACAGCGGCAACAAGGCGCTTGACGTAATTGGCCAGACAACTTTCTGCCTTGCATTTTGCACGTCACGCATTTTTGACAGTCCCGAAACAGAAACAGAAACAGAATCGTCTGTTTACAGATTTCATGCGCATATTGTACACACACAATTTTGATGTCTTATTTTAATGGGCGATTTATCTGGGGCCGAGCGAGAGCACAGTGGGTGCCATGCGATTACTTTAAATGCTGCCAGAGGGATTTATTTTATTGCTAACTGAGAATTATTCCGAATTTTCTGTAATAAATCGGCAAAAGTTTACGGGAAAATATGCAAGTTTAATGAGTTTTGTACGTATAACTGAGAAATAAATAAATAAATAGTATTTAATATGAAATATTGTTAATATTTTGAACTGGCAAAAACAGACTTATATTGCATTTGTTCTTGTTCATATTTTCTGTAATTAATTAATTTATTAACTGATAAATTGAGAGAAAATTGGAAACTTTTTTTAACTAGTAAATAAATGAAAATGTTTTATAAATTTTTTATTTATATTTCTTTCAAACCTTAAAACTTTAATTGATAATACAAAAAATTACAAAAATTAAATTTAAATTATTATAATAATTAATTATAAATAAAATAAATTACAGGGTATAATTTGCATGTGTTTGAGTGCACTAAATTCATGCACTTTCCAATCACGAGATTCTCTTCGTCTGTGTGTGTGCTCGTTCATGTACGCGATCTGTTCGCCGCGTGTTAATTGATTTAGCTGCGGCGCACGTGACGTATGCGCAATCAATACTATAAAGCATTACGCATACGTCCAGTGGCGGATATTTGTCTTTGAGTTTTAGCAGCTCATAAAGCGCTGAGGTAAAAACCCTTTGCCAGCCCTTACTGCGGCCTAATTAATGCTAATTTTGAGTGTTGCCAACTTTTTCGCTGACAATTCGCGTTGCGTCAATTTGAACAACAACAACATCTTTGCCACCGGCAGAGGCACAAAGCCAAGCACAAACACACACACAGACACACACACAGGCACACACACTTGAGCCGCTTGAGAGCTGCTCAACATCGCCTTGAGTTGGTCGCCAAGTACAACATGCCTGACAACTTGGACAGCCTGACACAAAAGGGAGTCGAAGTTTGAAGCGTCTTCGGGTCGCGTCGCGCAGCCTCGCACAGTTGTAAAGATCAGTCAATAGATTTTTTTTTCACTTTGAAATTATTTGTTTCTACTCTTCTTTTTTCTTTTTGCGCATTCAGCCCACGGCGAATTTCACAATCAACAAACGGCGAGCGATGAACGAAGCCAGCAGCGAGCGCTGCCTGCTCAAGTGCTAACAAGTTGTAGGTTTCCCTCAACTCTCTCACTCCCCTTTACCGCACTCTCCCCTTTATCTTGATCTTCTGTTTACCTCCTTCTCGCCTTAACCTCTTACTCCCCTTTGTCTCTACTCTGCTGTTGGTCGCTCCAAATAGAGTCAGCTTATGGCATTTGGCACCCACGACGACGAGCTGCGAGCACACATTGTCGGCCAGGGCGACATAACTGTAATAATTACAAAGTACGCTCCCCCTTCCACTGCTTGTGAGTCACATGTATTGAGGTTTGCCAGCAACAACAACAACTACAACTAGCGCACATATTTGGAGCCAATGAGAGGCGGCCTTTCATTAGGGTCCCGCACAGCCATGACATCATCAGGCGCATGGGGACAACATCTTTAGCAGGTCAAAACTTCAGCGAAAAAAATGCAAAATAATTTCGAAAATATTACCAAAATATTAAAAAATCTTTTAGTTGTTTCAAATTTAATTTACACAACTATTTTCGCTAGTACAAAATATTTAAAAACCTTTTAAATTGTCAAAATTATTTATAAATTACATGAAATTACTGGGACTGCTTCTATGCGCAGTGCCAGCACTGTAGCGGCAGCGTCAACAATTTTTATTTGTCGCATTTACACAACTTCGCACTTTGCATTAGTTGTTGTTGTTGGCTCTTTTATTAGTTTCATTTGCCACCCACACGAGGCACAGCGAGGCACAATTTTGTGGCAATTCGCAACACTCTCCTGGCATAAACACTTGCGTGTGGGCGTTCTATTCCTGGCGCACGCACCAGTGCAGCCAGCGCAGCGCAGGCAGGCAGTCAGCGCAATTAACACATTTGTATCTGACAAATGCAATCTGTGGGGCTCGTATCTTTTGCGCCGCCACGATCACTTGCACTTTTCTTTCTGGGCGACAAGTTAAATTATTGGTGCGAGTGCTATAAAAATAAATAAAAAGCAACGTATGCTATAAAATTGTGTTAGTTTATAGCTTGCATGGCTAGTTGCTTTAGATCCCCTCCCCCCCCCCCTGCGCAAGCGGGGCTCCCCCGCTAGTTGACCCACATTCATGCTGTGTAATCTCTGACCTTGCGCAAAAACGTCCAACTTGGGGCCGAGCCCAAAAGACAAAAGCGGCAAATATGGTAACCTTTTGCGGGCTTTAATCAATCATGCATCTATATCTGCGCGCCTATGTTTGTATCTCGACACAGCTTCGACGCTGTCTGGCTGCTGTATCTGTAACTGTGTTGACCTTCATCTTTTACACAATTCAAATGGTTTTGCTGTCGCTGCTGTTGCTGCTGCTGCTGCCGTTGCTGCCTTTCGGCTGATTCATTTTGCACATTTGACCATTGAGCCAAGGTGAACCCCTCCAAACGCTAATCTTGATCTCGTTTGCCTTCTGCAGCATGTATCTATGTATCTGTGCGATGCCCAAAACGAGCATTAATAAATACTTTATGCGCGGATACAAATACTTTAGACATTTTCGCGCTTTATCTCAGTTTGCGCATCTTTTTTTTTGTCGATCGCGAAGGGCAAACGAGCTTATGATCTATTTGGGTAGCTACTTACGTATGTGTGTATGTCTGTGTATGTAGCTGTTGCTCTTGCTGATTGATTTGCGTGTTGGCCATGTGGGCGAACAGTTTGTAACGCTCACGCGCGTTTTTCGCGTGCGGACGTTGAACTCGCAACGGTAAATTTACAACGTAGACGAAAAGCATTAATAACAAGTAAAGCAACAACAACAACAACAACCTGTACAACAACAGCAACAACAGCTACGTCTAAAGACAAACCTACGCCAACATGTAAAGTTCTAACGCCAAAGATAAACAAAAGGCAAATTGAAAATGAGCAACGACGGCAGCAGCAGCAGCGCAGATACAACAACAACAACAACAATAGCAACAACAACAACAACATGCACAGCAAATATCAACAAACTACTTTGTATTTATAATTATTATCGCAGTCCGGCGTCGGCAGCGGCAGCGGCAGCAACATTTTCAAGTGCTCGCGTGTATCTCTCAGATACTCTTTGGCTCTCGCAGAACATCGCTGTTGGCCCTGTCCCTCCCCCTTTCCCTGTCCCTGCCCCTGCCCCTGCTGTCTGTCAATTTAGAACGTGTAAATTGAAAAACTATTTGGCTGTTACAGCACTCGCGGTACGCGCTGCTTGCCGCTCAGCGCCGCAGTCTGCGTCGCTGCCGCGCACGATAAGGCGCAGCTAACTAAAAGTTGAAGGCCATTGCTGATACGCCGTGTAGGACGCGCGTGCTGCCAAATGCGAGTGTGCCCTGGTGTGTGTGTGTGTGTGCGAGAGTGCGAATGTGTTTCTCTGCGTATGTGTTTGTTTGTGTGTGTGTGTATGGCCTGTTAGCGTTGATTATCTAAGTTAGTACGCTCTCTGGCCAGATATGTATGAAGCCGGCACGTGACAAAACTCTTTTAACTTCATATAGATCTCTGTTTGTATCAGCATTGGAGATAGAGAAGGTGAATGGGGAAAGAACTGAAGAGTATATCACTTGTAACTTATAGATTTGATATTTGGCATAAGGAAGATATAACTCATGTAATTTATAGATTAATATGCAGTCTAAATATGGATATAATATTATAAGATATAATTCTTGTAATTTATAGATTAATATGTAGTCTAAATATGGAAATAATATTGTTTTTTATTTTCAATAGAAACTGAAAGAAATTTTTTTAATACTCATATTTACATAATATTTAAACCAAATTGATAAAATATGTTAATTTTATTATATAATTGTTATGAGATGTATACAATTTTTAAATATTATTATATTATATTATACGCATTTATTTATAGAAATATGTATAGTATTGATTTTTAGTATTTTTTTAAGTATATCATAGTTTTATTTTTTTAAATTCATATTCTAAATTCATATTCTTAAATGATTATATATTTCAAATTTTAATTCATTCATGCATGTAAAATATGCCAAAATATTCACAGATCCCGAATTTGCACAGTTTGTGGCGCTCTGTTACCAAAACTTAACATAAACTGTTGAAGTTAACAGCCCTCTTACAGCTGCTAATGTGTTTAGCAGTAAACACTGTCAGGTTGCTCTGCCGCAGTTTACTTTTTATGAGTAATGCAAAGTCTGTTGAGGCAAATAGACAAAGATATATCTATGGTTGTATGTTATGTACAACAACAATATTCTTGCTGGGGATCGGTTACAGCATTGTTTACATAGCAAACAACTGACGGACAATGCGGACATGTTTAACATATTGCGCAATTTACTGATCGCATAGCTCGATTTGCTTTGCTCCTCGCTCGCTCTCACTTAGTTCTGTTCAGTCGGTTGGATGTACGTTCTGGCCTCCCTCTCTTTCTCCTGCCTCTCTCTCTCTCTCTCGCAGTTCTCAAGTGTTTGCTTGTGATAAGCGCCAAATGGACGCAAACAATATTTAAACAATTTTACGTAAGCACGCGCCAGAAAGTAAAAGTTTCTACTGCCATTGCACCCATTAATTAAATACGTCTCTCTTGAAAGCGAGAGACTGTGTGTTTGTGTGTGTGTGTGTTTGCATTCATTGCAAATTTGCATTAAAAGTGCAAGTGAAAAACGCAAACTGCAATCGCAAATTACAAACTGAAAATCGCGTCGACGCGTCGTCAATGAAACTGAAAATGAAATTGAAAAACGTTTCGTGTTTATTATCGCTGCCAATTTCTTTACGTTTTCATTCTACAATATATAATCTTTTACGTATTATTATTATGCTATCTTCCGCTTTTGCTTTGCTAAAGACATTCGTGAAGTTTGATAAATGAGTTTGCAGAAAATTCATTAACTAATTCCGCAATGATTACAATAAAATAAGTTTGCTTAATCAGTTTTATAAAATTACCACCTTAGATATGACACTATATAGTATAGGCTGTCTTTCTCTCTGTGTGTGTCTGTGTACGTGTGTTTGCTCACGAGAGTGTCCAGCTGTCATTTGCTTTGATAACGCTTCCCGTTAGACGTCAACTGATCTGCCCTGCAAATCAGCTGCTCATCGTGGCATTATTTTGATAAGATATTGTTACATGAATTCTCAATTATTCCACACACACACACACACACACACACGTATGCATAAATGCGTGTTAAGAGCCTCGTTTCTCCAAGTGTTCAGATTTAACTTAGTTTTCATGAAATTATGAAATAATACGCTAATTTGCTATACCGCTAATATGATTCACAATGGCACTTTAGTACAGTTGCCACGCAGCGAAAAAAGCGATTCCCTTTTACAGCGAAATTCGAAAAAAAGTTCTGTTCATCAAGTTTTTTTTTAACAACCCAATTAAAAGCAATTTAATAAACTCAAAAAAGAAAGAAAAAAGAAAAAAATAAATAAATGGAATAGTATATTTAATTCCCACTTTGCACTGCGTTATGTAACAACGGGCGCCAGTAACAAAAGACCCAAATAAACAAAATAAACAAGAAAAAATACTACATAGTATATGCAGTATATACTAGAATACTAGATAAGTGAAATATATGCACACACAACATTCAAGTTTCTAAAATGAATGCACAATTAATTTTGCATTGCGAAATTTGTGGAATATAAAAGCGAAATCTATATACACACATATAAGGCAGATCTATAAGTGTGTGTGTGAGTGTCGACAATCAAATTGTAATACCAAATGAAAGCCGCGTGATCGTCTCTCTCTCTCTCTCTGTGCCTGCAAATTTAGAACATTTTGCAGAAATGGGAGGAAAGCAACAAAATCAAACATAAAATAAATTAAAAGAGCAGAAAAAGAATGAACAAAATTAATAGCAAAAAAAGTTATTGCAAAAGTTTGTACGACTCGACGCTTGAAAGCGAAAGTGCTCTCCATCTCTCTCTCTCTGTGTGTCTGTCTCTCTCTCTCGCGTGAAATAGTTTAATGCCCGTTGGGTATGTACCGTATTGTGTGTGCGATTTCGTAGTAGTTGTTTGTGCTATTAAATTTTAAAAGAGCGCACAGAATAAAAAAAAAGAAGAAACTACGAAAAAAATGACATCGCATCACTGGCGTCGGAGTCGACGCTGCGGCGCCGCAAATAAAAAACGCTTACGACAGCGCCGGGCCCCACACACGTACACACACATACACATATGCAAACCGTATGCTCGTGTAGTTGTAATCGTTATTATTGTTATTGTTATTGTCGAACATGCACACACACACACACGCGTACAGCGCACACGTTCTCGCGATCACCCCCGCCTCCAACTTGCGCACTCGCCGTCTCTCTGTCGTTCTCCCTGTCTCTCCCCTCTCCCTCTCTTTCTCTCTCTCTCTCTTGCGAGGGCCACACACATTCGCGAAAAAGTTCTTTGACGTTTTGTTTATTTATTTTGTTAAGCATCGCCTCGTTCGGCTCTCTCACGTGAAAGCTTTGCCGCAAAGCTCTCTCTCTCCTATTCTGTCTCTCTCTCTCTCTCTTTTGTTTGTTCGCGCGCTCTGCCGTATACAAAGCGTAATGAAAAGCAAAAGTAATTCTTATCAATTGCAGCGCCCCGCCCCCTTCGAACTCTGCTCGCTTCTGCATTAGAACTTTGCCCAAAAGCCGTTAAGATTAGCGCGAATTGTAAAAAGTAAAAAATATAAAGTCATAAATGTATTACACACACACACATACACATACCTATGCACACATAATACATGTACATACATTATACATTATGTATTAAACCTTAGTAATTTTAATAATAGTGTCTTCTAGCACGTAGGCACGAGGGTTGCTCGGCGAGTACTGAAATGATAGAAATATGTTTAGTTATGTTTCTTACTACAGTAATATGTATGTGTCTTTCAGCACGTAGACACGAGGGTTGCTCAATGAGTACTTAAAATACGTGTAGAACATTATACATTTGCGATACCTTTTATGGGGAATCCCTCTCGTAATCAGGTAAAGGAAACCTCTAAATTCCACGAGGTTTGTCTTGATAGTACTAAAAATATATGTAGATATGGTAATTAGAACCATACACAGTTGAAATACTTTCAAAGTATTGCAATAGATAGAAAATATTGATATGTTCTCAAGTACGTAGTCGCGAGGGTCCTTCTTAACGTACTGAAAATACATTATTCTTATTTATACATACTTTCTATACTCTTACATAGAACGCACTTGATATACGTATACCTTCTATATACATACTTTCTATACTATTACATAGAACCAGTAAAAATAATTGAGAATACCTTTCGTAATTAGCAACGGCCTCAACATTTTGTGTCATGTAAAATTCCTAGAATTCTCTATAGAGCTTACAGCTACGCTCTTCATAGAAGTTTGTGCAATTAATTAGCAGTTCAAACAGCTCAAACATGCGAATTAACACTCGCTATAGGCAAAGCTGGAAATCGAGTATAGGAAAAGAGCAACAATTCTGTTATCGATAAACGGAAATGCAATAAATAATTTGGCAACCGAATTGTAATAAAACATTTGTATTTATTGCCAAACGATTATTTGCTGTTTGCTATTTCCTGCTTCCGATTTAGAAATTACTAGATAACTCTGACTGTATCTGTACTCTGCCAGGTGATGGTTGAACTACTTTCAACCAAAATTGTTGGCGAACATAGTATAATTATTTATCATTTTAGATAAGGGTGTAGTGCAAATTTAACAGTTGTACCCTATTTGTTTAAGTGCGAAATTATCAAATAATGGAAACTAATAGTGTCGTATTTATAATTCGCTAAAATTGGAAAGTACGCACATATGGCGAAATATCTTTAAATAGAACTGAGTAGGAAAATACTGTGCATATCATGTTGGAAATTAGCGTTGTTCCCTTTGCATCAATTACCTTATCACGACAATTAAGATTGGAATAAACTAGAATACATATGTGCTAAATGGGTTTTTATTAATAACATTTTCCTAATTCGAAATTCTTGCGTCTTTAATTTAGAAATCTCTTTCGTTATATGATGGCAAAGCTTGTGAAATATTTAGCAAATTATAATTGAAATTCACGAAGGAACAACAAGAAAAATTGAGAAACTTTTCTTTCTGTGATTTATAATAATAAATAAGAATAATCTTTAGGTGATCTGTTACTTATGAAACTTCTCTCTCCTTTCTGCAGGTACAACACTGAACAAGGAGCTATGGACCAGCAATTCTGTTTACGCTGGAACAATCATCCTACAAATCTAACCGGCGTGCTGACCTCGCTGCTGCAGCGTGAGGCGCTCTGCGATGTCACCCTTGCCTGTGAGGGTGAAACAGTCAAGGTGAGTTGTGTTGTCCATACACTCTGAATGCATTCACTTATACTCATTATACTCATTTATTTGCAGGCACATCAAACCATACTGTCCGCCTGCAGTCCATATTTCGAGACGATTTTCCTACAGAATCAGCATCCACATCCCATCATCTACTTGAAAGATGTACGATACTCAGAGATGCGCTCCCTGCTCGACTTCATGTACAAGGGCGAGGTCAATGTGGGTCAGAGTTCGTTGCCCATGTTTCTGAAAACCGCCGAAAGTCTGCAGGTTTGTACCCGGAAGAATCCTCTCTCTCTCTGAATTCAACTAATCGAACCCTTCTCTCTCATTGTCTTTCCCACTTAGGTGCGCGGCCTCACAGACAACAACAACCTGAACTATCGCAGCGATGGCGATAAGATGCGTGATTCGGCAGCCAGTTCGCCCACTGGGCGTGCCAGTGGCAGCTATGGTGGTGGCCTGCGTGACGATGTGCGCGACTCACGCGATTCCCTGCGCTCACGCTGCGAACGCGATCTGCGAGATTTGCGCGACGATTTGCAGCGCAGCAGCAGCAGCCTCAGTCTGAGCGAACGCAGCTCGGCCGCGGCGGCTGCTGCAGCTGCTGCTGCCGCTGTGGCAGCAGCCGGTGGCAATGTGAATGCCGCTGTCGCTGCGCTGGGTCTGACAACCAGCGCTGGCGAACGATCTCCCAGCGTGGGCAGTGCCAGTGCTGCTGCAGCTGCCATGGCTGCTGCGGTGGCTGCGGCTGCCAATCGTAGCGCCAGCGCTGATGCCCTCAATAGTCGCGCTACGGGTGATGCCTGTAGCGATCGGGGCAGCGATAGAGGCACGCTGGAGCGGGCCGATAGTCGGGATGAGCTGCTGCAGCTGGACTACAGTACTAAGGATAATAACAATAGTAACAGCAATAACAGCAACAACAACAACAACAATAGCAGCAGCAGTAGTGGCAACAACAACAACAATAATAACAACAACAACAGCAGCAACAACAACAATAATAACAACAACAGAGAGCGCAACGATAGCAGAGAAAGAGATCGGGACAGAGAGCTCTCGACGACGCCGGTCGATCAGCTGAGTAGTAGTAAGCGCAGACGTAAGAACTCATCATCCAACTGTGATAATTCGTTGTCCTCGAGCCATCATGCGAATGCGGCCCACATACAGGACAGGCACTACGCGCAGGACTCTCAGGTGAGCAGAGCCAGGGAAATGACATATGATATATCAGATATATGCAGATTCTGTCACTAGTTTTTAGCTTGGAATGTCGCTTCGTTCATGTTTAGGATATGCATTATATTCATATATTCAATCTTTATCAGTGTCATGTTTGTCTTTAATGAAACTTTGGTTATATACATATTTTATAATGTTATATGCTGTTTATGAATAGGAACTTTGCAGTGAAACTCTGCACAAATGAACTACATGGTCTCTAAAATATGCTGTTCAAATTTAATCAAAATAAAAATACCTTAACTTATAGTACACAAAGAAAAAATTGCGCAAAGTTGACAATTTTTAGCTCGAGGTGTCTCTATAAATTATATTCTGATTGTGCCTCGTATGCACTGCTTAATCTTCAAAATAATGGGATCACTTTATTCCAAAAAATTCACAGAAATATACAGTGGAAAATCCCGAAAAATTCACAGTCATATACAGTGGAAAATAAATATTTTTATAAATATTTTCTCTACACAAGTAGAATTTTAAAAACATGCGTTGAACACTATTGTATTAAACTTTAAAATTAGTTACTTTTAAATATATATAATATAATAAATTTTATAACAAAATAAATTACATAGGAACAACCAGTCGAAATCAAGCCAAAGTTAGCCGTTTTCTCTCGAATTCGTATAGTCTTTGTTAACCTTGCCCTCTGTGAAGGTTTAACATTATACTAATATATGTAGTAAAGATATGTATGCAGACATAACCCGAATGTAAACTTAGAAAGTACCGTATAGTAAAACAAAAATGAAAAAAAAACTGCTTTATCAGCAACAGTTGTTGATAAACACAGAGAGCATAAACCAAGCGGGCTGGCCAAACATCAACAACGAAATTTGCGTTTGTCACTTTGCGATAGGATTTTGTTTCACTTTGCTCACATGACGTGCCAAAAAATAGAGCGGAGAACAATAAACAACAAATTGTTGCGTTCATATCAGCTGTCAGGAATCTCAGATCGTGATGTGTGAAAGAGAGAGAGAGAGAGCGAGAGAGAGAGAGAGAGAGAGAAATAGAGAGAGGGAGTTGGTGTTTGAGCACCTTATCACTGGCACGCGCCGCTCTTGAATTGCGGTCGCAAATTTTAGCCAGTTTATAGCTGTTATAGAGCGATAGCAAACATTGTGAGGGTGCGAGAAAGTGTATATCATATATAAGTATTAAAACATATAAGTATTCGTTGCTGATCTCTTCTCTTTCTTGCTCCTTTGCAGGCCAGCGCACACGGCAACTTCAAGTCCAGTCCTGTGCCCAAGACAGGCGGCAGCACTTCGGAGTCGGAGGATGCGGGCGGGGGTGGTAGACGAGATTCGCCGCTATCGATGACAGTTGCCCATATGGGCGGCGGCAATGTGGGCGCGGCCAGTGTGCACAGCGGGCTCAGTCAGTCGCTAAGTATTAAGCAGGAGCTAATGGATGCGCATCAACAGCAACAGCAACAACATCGTGAACATCATGTGGCGTTGCCCCCCGAATATACGGTAAGTGGCAAAATCAACACACACACACACTCCCCTTCATTCCCCATACTGTTATCGATAACCGATAACGATCGTAGTTAATGCATTTAGTTTGCTAAGTTAATTGTTAAGGTTTTTTCTTTTGGACCGGTGCGATGGTTCCAATTCCAGTTTATCTTTTATGTTTCTCTCGATTGTTCTTTTTTTTTTTGACATTTTTGTACTTTAAGCCAATTGCAAAATGCTTCAAGACAAGTTAAGAGAGAGAAAAAAGCTGCTAACAAATTGTTTTTGTAAAATTTAAGAAAGAAAAAAAAAATCGCGTAAAGCAACTTGGAGCAGAACGAAGGATTGGTTGTGTTTGGTTTCTTTGTAGATTTCTCGGAATTCGAATATCTCGAAATGGAATATATCGGCCAAGAAAAAGAAAAAATCTCAACAATTTCCAAAAAAAAAGCTAAATAAACAGCGAAAAATCCTTCCTTCTACCAATAGATTGTTTTGGCAAATTTTTTTGTTTCTTAAGTTGATTTCCCAAAATGTTTTGTTTTTGTTTTTGTCTGTCATGTTGCGTAGCCCAAACCTTGCAACCCAAAAGACACAGACGCGTTTTCAGCGGCAAACAAAACGAGCTCATCGCCCGCCTCGATGCATCAGCTGCTGCTGCAGCAGGCAGTGGAGGCGCAGCTCAAGAGCCTGCAGCTGCAATATCAGCAGGAGACGCTCGACAGCACAGTGCATCGTTTGTTGCAACAACAGCAGCAGCAGCAACAACAACAGCAGCAACATCTCCGTCACAATGAGCCCAAACAGCTGCTGGGGCCGCCAGCGCCCGCTGCCAGCAGCAGCAGCAGCGGCGGCGGCAGTGGTTCCCGCAAGAGCGGACGCTTTCGAGCCAATTGGTTATATCAGTTCGACTGGCTGCAGTATGATGAGTTGGCCAACACAATGTACTGCAAGCATTGCCGCAAGTGGAGCACGGAGCTGGCCGACATACGCACCTCCTTCGTCGAGGGCAACTCGAACTTTCGCTTGGAGATCGTTAATCATCACAACAAGTGCAAGTCGCATCGCCTGTGCTACGAGCGTGAGATGCAGGAGCAAGGCGGGGCCACTCAGGTGGCCTCCACACCGGCAATCTCCGCCAGCAGCGGCTCCTCGAAACGTCAATCGCCGCCAGATATCATTACCATAAATGTGGGCGAAGATAGTGCCTGATGCTGATGCCGATTTCCCGTAACCAGTTCCATGCCCGCCAATACCTTTACACAGAAACACACACACAGACACATGATGCACTCGCTCAGGATTAGTTAGTAGGCCTAGTGTTAGTAGCTTTTGTAATTAGCTTAAGCAGCTTGAAGCATTTTGCAATTGAGTAAAAAATAATAAAACTATCGCAAACTGAAATTACAATATGCCTCATCTTTATACCCAATTTCCAACATGTCTTTCTCTCCCTCTCTCTCTCTCTCTATCACTCTCTCTTTTGCTGCCTCTGTCTCCCTCTCTGGCTGTGGGTTGAGCAGAGCGCCGCTCTGAAAATGCACGCCGAGGACATGACGACGCTGCTTACCCAACACGCCCTGCAGGCGGCCGATGCGCGGGAGGAGCACAACGACGCTAAACAGTTGCAACTCGATCAGACGGACAACATTGACGGTGAGTAGCTCCATCTCTTTCTTGTATACCATATGTTTTTCGTTTGTTTTTTTTTTTTTACTCGTAATCTCTCTCTCTATCTCTCTGTCTCTGTGCTTTGAAGCTAATGCACTCGAAACTAAACGATATAAAAATGATATATATCTACAATAGAAAAAAAAAACCCTACAATATTTTTTATTAGCTTTTGATTTCTGTAAAAAAATAAACCGTTGTTTTTCCACTTGTTGAGCGAAACGAAGAAAATCTTGTAGAAATACCAAAACCATGAACTGTAAAATAAAAACGTAGCAAGTTTTTAATTTAGTTTAATTTTCCGTATAACCTGAACTAAACTATCCCAGCGAACCTTCCCGTAGAGTACTCGAACAGTTTTATAGACTGGAACTGAGAACAAAAAGAGAGAAAACTGGAAAATATGTATACTACTTCAGTTCCAGCCTTGTAAAAGTGTTTTGCTATATATTTTTGAGACCCAAAGAACAATATACATACTATATCCTGCATGCATTTCTTTTACATAAATCCCGTTATAAAACCCCAGACCCAATCCATAAGCAGTTTAAGGGCCTTTTAATCCTCCTACCCCATAGTACACCAACGCCCCCTTCCACAAAGTTATACATACATAATATCCAGTTTTATTTATCCACCTATTTACTTTTTTATGCTTTTGTAATTATGTATTTTATCTACTTATTTTCCGTATGTATCTTTTAAATGCGTTCTGAATGATAACCTTAAGGCGAAAGATAAAAACAAAAACAATAAGAAATGCAAAAAATAATAAATAAAAGAAAAGAAAAATCATTCTCGTATGAGATAGATGCCACTTGCTAGCGCAACAGATCAACACCTCTCCTACCAATTAGTTTATCTACATATATACATATATATTGTATAAAGAATATATATCTATAGATGTATCTCATATATATTTAATTATTTTGTTGTTTGTCGTATATTGCCATCATTATTTTCGTATATGGTAATCTCTACTTAAACATATCTAGCTTTAGGCTTTATCGTAATCGTATAATAGTAATCGTAATCGTAATCGTAATCGTAATCGCAATCGTAATCGTAGTCGTAAACGTATAGTTGCGGTTACGTTGAACCGTATGTTGCCGCATGTTGCATGTTTATGACGCATACACACAAATGCCCTCACTATTATTATTATTATTATGATTATTTTACTTTATGTATCAAAACATATTTACATTATTTTTCTACTTAGACCTTAAGTTCAGTTCATTTATTATTTTTCCTTACGATAAATAGTTGTACCTTGTAGGAAATGCCTCCGCTGATATCCTCAAATTCGATCAGTTCAAAAACAAATTGGCTAACAATAACAATATGACCACACACACACACACACACACACACATATACTCATTCTATAGATATTCAAAGAACTCTCAATACTATATCGAAACCTAACTTACATTTTCCTTTAAATCGCTCCGAAACTTCAAAAATTATTTTCTGCTTTTGTTGTTCTCGTTTCCGTTTTCGCCTTAATCATTTGTAAAAAAATCGTAGTATACTTTTAAGCGTCTTTTAAAAGTATGTTACCATTATCAATAAAATTTTGATGCGAAAACGGATCTTGGAACAGTGCCCATATCTTTTCTGTTTATTACTTTTGAAGCCGTTTTAAAGCGTTGATTCCTCATTTCAAATACTTTCTATACATCTGAAAACGATTTTCCTTTACTTATTAATAACACTGTCAAACCTTAAGAAAACCAAACTCAAATTTTTCAACTCTATTTTCGTCTTTAATGTTGCAACTTATTGTCTAAGAAAATCGAATACATAAAAACCAAAAAAAAGACAACCAAATTCAATAACTTTAAAAATATTTCCGTATGAAAAACAAAAGAAAAACAAAAAAAAAAAAAAACGCTACAGCTTCAAAATTCAAATTCATTCAGTTTCTATATATAATTTTTCTGTTGAATATTTACACTAACCTCTCTTGCTGCATATATAATTTAATGTGAGCTCAATTTATTTGCCACACTGTTTAACGAGATGTACATGATTGTCTGTTTCTTTTAATTGGTTTGTCAATCTACTAAATGTTTTTCGAATATATTTTCGCCTCTTTATACATATACTATATCTATGTGTATGTGTCTCGATCTGTGAGTGTCTATTACTCTCTCTCACTATCTCTATCTATGTGTGTGTTCGTGTGTCTGTGTGTGTGTGTGTGTGTGTCAGTGTGTGCCTCTGTATGCCTGCCTGTGTGTGTGAGAGAATATAGTCTTACGGTCTTACCAATTCTAAGCAAAAAGTACCGACGCCCAGGAACCGCCGTAAACATTGGCTCAAAATGCGCTACAAATAAAAAAAAAAACAAAAATTTACCCTAACAAATCCACGCACCATCGAAATACCCTAACTTAGATCTCAAAAGAGAAAAAAAGAACTGGAATTTGCTTATAGAAAGAACAAAAAGAAAAAGGAATCTGTATAAATTTGTAAGAGAAAGAAATGAAAAACCTATCGAATACCGTAAATCATATATGGTAACGAATATCGTATAATTTGTTGCAACATTGAAGTACCAAAATGAAAATCTGAATAATAAGAACGAAAAGATAAAAAGAGATTCAAAACGAAAACCAAAGATAAAATTGTATTATAAATTGTAAATGCCCACATAAATGACACAAACATATGTATGAGTTAACATTTTGATTTGTTTACACTGTTGTTTTCCTGCAATATACATTAAATACTTTATAGCTGAATTGTTTTCTTATAGAGCCTCTAATGTCCTTACGAACAATACCCAATGCCAAATTACCACAATGAAACCACACGATATGCCATAGCTTTAAGAACCGACTTTACTTTGTGTTAATCGATTAATTTATTTATAGATTTTACACCAAATTGTGCAAAACTATTTACATATCTAAGATGCTACAGAACATACTTTTGTTTTTTTTTTTTTTTACTTTCGTTTATTATAATTTCCTTTATAAATAATTTATAGAGCAACAACAACAACCAGCTAGCCAGAACCAGCTTCATTCCTAGTTCCATTTGTCAATGCATTTGATTTAATATGTAATTCCCTTTCTCGTTATGTTCCACCTTATATCAAACTGGAAACACACGCATTACAAAAGAAATGATATCGATCAAATCGAAACCGAATCAGAGTCTAATCAATTGCGAAACAAATTCATGTAGCTGTCTGTTGTTCCCTTTGGTTTGCATACTCTCGTACATTAAACTTATACTATAATATGCCCACCTACACACACACACTCCATATACTACATGCATATACAACTAGTACAAACCTATATACCTATATATACATAAATATATATATATCAACCATATAGTATACAATATGCGAGTTTTGTTTCACAACCTTACGACTTCTGCCCAATCAGCTGATTACGCACAAAACCTTTAAGTTCCATTACCAATTGGCTTGAGTCCACTGTGCGCATGGAATGTAAACGAGAGCGGGCATTGCATTGCATTCCATGCTGCCACATGCCACATGCCACATGCCACATGCCACATGACGCACTCGGCAACAATCCCAACCAACCAAAAAGGGCTCAGCTCAGCCACATCCCCCACAGTGATAACGCATAATACGAAAACGCAACTGTTTGCAGGTCGCGTAAAAGGTTTTAACAAACACGAGCCAGACATGGATGCCGACGTTGATGGCGACGTCGACGCCGACGCGGACATTGACACTGACAGCGTTGCAACAAGAGGAGTTGTGGATCGCGATATGGAGGCAGAGAGTGAGGAGCAGGAGCAGGAGGTGGCAGAGCAGCGTGCACTATCGGCCTATCATGCCTCGCCCAAATACCGTCGTGCCGTTATCTATGCGCCGCACGAGGATGTCGATGTGCCGCAGACGGACATCTACATGGACAACAACTACAATTGCGAGTACAAGTGCAAGGAGCGCAACATGCGTGCCATACGCTGCAGTCGTCAGCAGCAGCAGCAACATCTGCACCCGCACCCGCATTCGCATTCGAGTCTGCATCATCCGCATGCGCATTCGCTGCCCCATCAGGTGGCAACTGCTCCGCAGACGGCATTGAACCTGGGACGGCATCATGGTAATGCAATTGTGGCTGCCACTGCTGCCGAGTCACTGTGCGTTGCCGAAGCTGCCTACTCGCCCACACACACGGCCACGCCCACAGCGAGCAGTATCTACCGCGAGGCGCAACAACAGCAACAGCAGCAGCAGCCTCATTTAAGCTACGCCTCACCGAACGGAGAACTTGCGCACAGCTATGCTGCCCACCACGCCCATCATCCACCACCGCCCACCCACACACCACATCCCTCACCGCACTATCAGCCCAGCAGCAGTGTCATGGCATCACTCTCTCCACCGCCGCCGAGCACATCCACCGGCTCGGGTAGCAGCACCTCTGCGGCGGCAGCGGCAGCAGCAGCAGCGGCGGCTGCAGCAGCCAATCGTCGGGATCACAACATCGACTACTCCACACTCTTTGTGCAACTGTCGGGCACACTGCCCACGCTCTATCGCTGTGTCAGCTGCAACAAGATCGTCTCGAATCGCTGGCACCACGCCAACATCCATCGACCCCAGAGTCACGAGTGTCCCGTGTGCGGGCAGAAGTTCACGCGGCGCGACAACATGAAGGCCCATTGCAAGATCAAGCATGCGGATATCAAGGATCGCTTCTTCAGTCATTATGTACATATGTGATCACTTCTCTAGGTAGTTAGACGATTAGCAGTCGGATCCAGGTCCCGTTACCGATCCCAATCCAAATACAGATTTCGTTTCCGCACCAGATCGTTGTGATTCCCAGATATACGATACCATATTATCTAGAATCTTTGATACTATATTATCTGTACTTTATACGCCCCCCAATCTACTTAGATCGCTAAGAGTTTCTCAAAGAGTTTCTTCAGTGCTCACCGCGATTTAGTCCGATAGACAGGATAAACAAAGTTAAACAAATCAAATCAAAACAAAAGGTTTTCAATTATATATCCAATCTAATCGCAATTCTATATAGAAAAGAAAGATATAAAATCGAAAAAAATACTAAATACGTAATGTACGCAGACTTTTAGATAAATCAAATCGAAAATCAAAAACAAAACAAATATGTATTGTACTCTTGTAGTTGATTTAAAAGACTTTTATTATTGTTATTATTATATAACCTTTAGATGCTTTTTTACTCAAACAGAAAACAAAAAAAAAAAAGAACTAGTAAAAAATACCGCTAAATACCGTGACCAGTACTTAAGAGCGAACTTTAAAAAGTATTACATTAGAATTCCACAACTTACGTTTTTTCGATTATGGTTTTCATTTATATATCAAAAGTAAAAGTGAATACGATATTCAGATTTCTCAACACTTAACATGTGCTGTAGTGAGTTTTTTAACTAATATTTTTGTGTGCCATATTAGCGATTCTCTTAGATAAAAACAAAAATAATATTTAACACAAATAATAACCGAATCAAAACTATTGTCAAATGCAATTTCAACGTCCACCAAAACGAAACGAAAACAACAAATAGCAAACATTATTGAATTAATTTTTAACTAATTATTACAACGAGAGTGAGGCAACAGCAACAACGAGACTAAGTCATGGCTGAAACTTTGAAAAAGCGAATCGAATCTATAAGAAAAGCAATAAATTCAGCTGAATAAGAAAAGAAAAGTATTTTCAAAACTTGTATCCATATAAAGTTTGTGTCATTTGTAACAAGAAAGTCAATCATGTCTATAAAGCGTCTAGTTTCAATTGCATCCGCTGAGTACCAATGTCGCAATGAGCCCCACAGATGCACTTGGCACTGAATTCGAAAACATATCCCTATATGATCGGTGCAATTAGATTATACGCTCTGTACAACATCTCTTGCTCGTATCTTTGGCAAAACACCCACCGAAGTCAATAGGTTGCATATGGAATATATAACCAGATATTCCGGATTGTTCTCAATCGAATGTGGTTTGCTAAAGGACAAAAGCTATACTATTATAATACTCAGCAATAACAATTATATTGTATTTACAGTTAGTCGTAGTTCAAAACAAATTCAAATATCAAAAACTAAAAAAAAAAAACAAAATCAACAACAATTACTTAACGTCTTTAACTTTACTTAATAAATCTCTTTCAAATCAAATTCCAGTTCTTTTTAATTAAAATCAAAAACAAAAAAAAAAAAAAAACAAAACAGATTACATACAACTATTGTCCCTAGGTACTACCGAACTAACAACAAGATCAAACGAATTAACCTGACTCAAAAAAGAAATACAGAAAAGAAAATTAAGAACAGAATAAAACTAAATCAATTTGAATAAAAAAAAACCTACAAGCGCACTCTCTTCTAACGGTAAGTTTCATTTTCTAAGTTCTACTTAAGCCAATAACCTCAAGTTACGATCTAGATCTGTTTCATTATAGTTTATAACTACCCTAAATGCATATTAAATGTCTAAGCTACGTATTTATATTAATTTTATTTTATACATTATGTATGTGTTTTCTTTAATTCATATTTTAAGAAAAGCTATGCAAAAAGAAAATTTTAAATTTTTATAAAATTACTGGAAAAAAACAGGAATTGGCCAAACGATTGAAAATGTTTTTACTTTATACGTATATTTATATATTTTCCAAACACTTCCTCCTATTATCATTCACTTTATAACTCCGTCTCCGTCTCTTTTTGCCTCTCTATATCTGTCTTATGCTATCTATATCTGTTTGTCCCTCTGTCTTTATCGAAGGACTCTGTTATGTTTTTATTTGATTCGATTTGTATGCAGCAGGCAGGAGGGGTGTTGAAAATATGTTCGATATCGATGTGCTAATGATACAAAATAATTGCCTCGATCGTTGGCGCCCTGCTCTCTCACACACACTCTCTCTATATATATCTCTCTCTCTCACACTATTTCTCTTTTTAAATACATTGTTGATAATATTTTCTTAAAAATATTAATAAATATACCATATATTCACATCAATCGCCGTGATTATTATATCGAATATAACCCGTGAATTCTGGCCCTCTCTGTTTATCCCTTGTACATTCACATTCGAAAACAAGAAAATACGATAAAGAAACTGCCCAAACTTGAGACTAATACGGTTTCGGCTCCCCCACAACAACATGAACATGAATATATATAGTATAACATACAAACAAACAACAACAAATACCAAAAGAAAAAAAAAACAAAAACCAATCCACCCAACACATATACACAAACATAATCTCATCATTTATTTTACATCATTTGACAAATTATGAAAATATTTAGTTTTTATTTAAAATAACGCAAAAACAACAATAAAAACAAACAACAACTACAACAACAATTGGCATATCATTGCATTATATAATCGTAAACATGCATAATTTGGTTTGGGTTCTTCAAAGTATCTCAGCAGCACCTGAAATGCGTCATCATTGAGTATAGACCTAATCGACCTATTGTAAATAATAATAAACTACTAGTCTAATTCAAGTATATTTCTTAAATATATATTTTTTTTTATATAATTTACATATACTTCCCCCTACGTTGTCCCATGCCACCCTTCACGTGTTGTCAAGTGTTTTCTTCCAAAATTCAAAATATTTCTTTACTAATTGTCATTTGATATTATCTCACTTTTTTTTTTTTTGGGTGTAACAAAATTTTGCGTAAAATTGATATAAATATATATACAAAATACGAAAACAATTTCCCTCTAATATTTTAATTTCGATTAAGTACCTCCAATTATCCTCACAACCGAGAAAACAAGCAACACACTACTTAAGTTTCTATTTACTAAAACCCCCCGTCCAATATATATATTATATATACCATACCCATATGGAATCGAATTGTTTTCCCCACTCTCTCTTTCTCTCTCTCTCTATCTATTTTATTCCGAAAAAGAAGGGCAATAACTTAGCATATTTCTAGAAGATGCTAAACCGATAATATATATATACATATATATCTGCAGTATCTGCAGCATATAGAAACCATTCAATTATACAGCTTAAGAATAATTATAAAATGATTTTTCTGTTTCTGTGAATCACCAACAACAACATTGTTTTTCTCTTCTTTTTTCTTTACGCGTTTGAACGAACAAACCAAACCAAACCAAAAAAAAAAAAAAAAAAAAAAAAAAAACAAACGAAAAAACAAAAAATAATTACAAAAATACAAAAACAAACAAAACGCAAATCAAACAATGCCAATTGCAAATGCAAAATGCCCAAATAAATTGAATAATATCGAAAAATAATATAATATATAATGAAACGACTTGAAATGAATTGAATTGAAATACCGTTATTGCATAATAAAGGCTCGAAGGCCTGGCACATGCGGCTCACCTTTGAGCGCCTCTCTGGCGGCTGCAACCTGCATCGCTGCAAGCTGTGTGGCAAGGTCGTGACGCACATACGCAACCACTACCACGTCCACTTCCCCGGCCGGTTCGAGTGCCCCCTCTGCCGGGCCACGTACACGCGCAGCGACAACCTCCGCACCCACTGCAAGTTCAAGCACCCAATGTACAATCCGGACACGCGCAAGTTCGACAACCTCATGTCGGCGTCGGCGACAACGGTGGGCGCTGCCACGCCTACAGCAACACAGCTGGCTGCGGCATCGCAGGCGGCCATGGCGGCGGCAGCAGCAGCTGCTTTTACAGCCGCGCAACAGCAACAACACCAGCAACAACAGCAGCAGCAACAGCAACATCAACAGCAGCAGCAGTCACAACAACAACAGCAGCAATCACAACAGCAGCAGCAATTGCAGCAACACGCACACGCTCTGGCGCAACAGCATATGCTGCACCAACAATTGCAGCCGCAACATCATCAGCAGCAGCAACATAACGCAACAAGCGAATGATACAGCCACTTCTTGTCCTGGAACTATAATGCATGGCACCTAGACGAGTCGACCATGAAACAGCCGCCGCCCTTTGCCACCAACTATCAGCATCAGCAGCAGCAGCAGCTAATGCAGCGCCAACAGCAGCAGCAGCAGCAACATCGTTTACAGCCCTTCAATTTCTATGCACGCAACTATTACCAACAAAATTATGAGGCCAAACAGCAATCAACACTTACCAACGGCAACATGAGATTGCAGCAGCAACATCAGCAACAGCATCGCCAACGGCAGCCACAAACAATTGTCATTGATGAGAGCGACAATGAGCTGGAGGAGGAGATGCCACGCGATGTGGACATGCGGCAGAGCTTCGATCATTATATGGCGCAGCTGAAGCAACTAACATCTTGCAGCGATCATCGTGTTGCTGTCGAAAACATGTGCAATAGCAACAACAGCAGCAGCAGCAGCAACAGAAAGAACAACGCAACAAATCCCAATCAAATGGAAGCTGCAACTGCTACAACAACAACAACAACAACAACTATATCTACTACTGCAGCTACTACTAATGCTAATAACCATAATAACAACAACAACAATAACAATAACAATATTTATAACAGTTATGCTAACAATCCTAGAAGCTACAGCAACAGCAACAACAGCAGCAGCAGCAGGCAGCAGCAGCAACACTTGAGCAACAATAACAGCAGCAGCAATAACAACAACAACAACAAGGCAACCGATTGATACTCAGACTAAGCATATATATATAATATCGATAGTACTATATATAATTCACGTAACTGAAAGAAATCTTTAATGTTGACCATGCATTGCAAAACATTATGGTAAGCCAAATTTATTTGTCAATTATATAGGGAGAGAAACAAAATGAAAATCAAAAAGAAAACAGAATCAAAATGGAGATGATGCAGCAACAAAAATGAAAAGCAAAAGATAAACCGACCTGTGTACGATGATTCATGGTTTCAACTGGATTCAGATGTTGTAAAATTTCAAATAGACGTAAATTGTAAGCACAAACTTAGTTAGATATACCCGATTTGGGAAAGTAGAAAGAGCAAATACGGTTTCCGAACAGGGCAGCCAACAGAGGACTGATATGATGACTGGCCACAGTACACTACAATATATTGTCGAAGTCGAAGACGAGTCACGACGTAACTTGGGGCGTGGCTGTTGCCAACTTGCTGGGGCAAGGTTTGTGCCAATCGAATTGGCTGCACTGTCTGCACCTGTTTTGTTGTTGCATTTAACAGTTAATTAATTGTGCACCCACACAAACAGACACTCACACACACACACACACACTCACACTCATAATAAAGCACCCGAAATTGAAAAAAGGCACAAAACTTATAAGACAAATTTAAAAAAAAACAAAGTTAGTATACCCTTTTTTGACCATTTTCAATGGTCCAAGGGTATAAAAAAAAACCAAGCGAGATTTCAGTGCAGCTAATGTTTCAATTCTTCTCTAAATGTAGTAGAACTCATGTTAAACCTATATATACTAGCACTATCCCTTGTAATATAGTATGATAAACGATATATGAATATGAATATAAATAAAAATTAGTTATAGACCAGTTGCATACATATACACATAATATTTATTATGTACAAAATTTGTGCGTTTTAATGTTAAACTTGGATGAAGACATGCATACGATGCCCTATTATTAATAATAAATTAATTATTCATTAATTGATTGATAACGTAGAGATACCTAAAGGAACCACACAGCAACAGCAACAACAACAACAACATAAATATGAAATGTTAATTTATTTGTAACATGCAATGATGTTCAAACTAACCCAACCTGCCACCTTCCCTGCCCCACGAATCCCTGTATTATATATGTAAAGTATGAGTCCTAAACCACCCCACACTATCCAGAACTAACCAAACCTAATGATATACTCGTCAACCGATCTGTAAAATGCATGCAAGTGTCGGCATAGGGCTAAAAAGGGGAGCGCGTTTTGTTATCCAGTCTATTCACACGTACACACACACACACACACATACACACACACAAATACGATTAATTTAGTTATATTGATTGATTAATTTGCAGCATTTCTTTGTAAGCCACTGTACATACTATACTTTACTTATACGATATATATATATATATGATATATATTTTTTACAAACTTCTTCACTAAGTAGTAGTTTTTAATTCTTATTTGTTGTTGTACATTTTTGTTGCCCTTTTTGGTGCTCACAAAAAAAAGGAAAGAAAAGAAAATAGGAAAAATGAGAAAAGAGAAAATTGAAAATCGAAAAAAAAAGAGTTCATAATTACACACTTTAATTAATACCTATTTATTTGTTCTAATTCTAATTTAATTATCGTAACATGAAACATGTTTAGTAATTAATGCAACATCCGATACTGCCCCGACTTAATGTTTGTTTAATGGTTTTATTTTTTATAACTCTGTGCTTTTTTTGTTAAACAACATGAAATTTTTATAATCTATATATACTATATATATGATGTGATAACTATAGTTAAACTAAAAAACAAAAAGGACACACACATTACAAAATGAAATTATGTTAATTGTAGAGAGCAAGATGGAAAACAAAAGGAAAGGAGAATATGATAATTATGAAATATGGAACAGAAAGTTATAACATATAATACGATACGATATCTAATTTGTGGTATGCAAAATGGTGCTAAATCCAAATATATATATATACTTTTAAATGGGATATATGTATATGCCCGAGAGTCCCCGAGAACCGAGAAAGAGACAGCCCCGAACGAACCATAGACAGCTTTTGAACTTATGTATGTGCAATATGACTAGTTTTTGATTAAGTGAAAGATTTGCGTGGAATACGGAATGTGGGGAAGTGGATAAGGATAGTAGTGGATAGTGGAAGATCAAACGAGGGTGTATGGTATTTCTGAAGCAAACCATTTGAATTACGAATTAAATAATACTATAGAAACATTGAAAACGAATGTTAGCATATCACTAAAGCAAATACAAAAACTATGAATAGATAACTGATATATAGTTAAATTCCCAGACACACACACGCACACACACACATACTTGCAAATAAATATATATATAAACTATATATACAAACTATATGTGTATTTTCGTATAGTGCAGTTAGTTAATGAGAACTTTTCGCTACTTTTCTGTGTCTATTTCAAAATACTTAAATGTCATAATAACTTACCATGGAACTTATACACAAACATACACACAAGCACAATAACAATAACAGTACAGTAACAGTAACAATTAATTTCTTCACGTCTGAACCAAGTCCCGCCGTGTCTGCCCGCTATCCATAAATGTATTTATTATTTTGTTTAACCCCCCGAACCACAAAGACTTTATTTTGTGACTTTTGACATCCGTTTGTTTTATTGTTTTCTTATAACTAGAATGTTAATTTTAACAGCCAAGCAATTTTTTAAGCGCATTTGTTGCAGTTCGATGCGACGATCGAAAAGTTATAAACTTTCAGCTAGTTTCAATGTAATCTTAGTCTTTAAGTATTAATATAACTCGTATTAATAAAACGCAATACAAATAATTTTAGTTTTATTTATAAAAAAACAAGAAAAAAAAAAACACAAACCACGATAACAACAGAAGAAGAAGAGCAAACAAATCGCATAAATATCAGTTAAATTAACGCTAAGCAAAGATCAGCATTTGTTATATGATTTTGATATATGATTACCTATACCTGTCGTATATATTTTGAAAACATTTTTAAATAAACATTCTATTCATAATGCCAGCGTTATATTTCGATTGAGTGCTAAAGAGATAAAAAAAAAAAAAAAAAACATGAAACAAAACTTAATAATAATAATAAACTAATAATAATAAAAAAATAGAAAAAAATAAATGAATATCGAGAAAAATTACTGAAGAACAGGCAAATCAACCGACACACAATTTACAATTTAAAACAATGCAAATAAAATTGAATTTTATGGAACCAAAAAAAAAAAAAACCAAAAATGGTGATCACTTTTTCTTTCTTTCTCTGAGTTGAAATGCTTTGAATTGTGCTTCCAATGACTTAGGGGGTGCCCAAATAGGACTTATCAACAGACACACACCAACATATTTATATTATTGACACGCACAGTCCATATACACACAAACACACACATACACACACACATGCATACATTTACACATGCATTGTGTGTACAATTTTCAAACCTCGGCCCAATTTCCTGTTTTTTACCTTTAACTTTTATAATTATTTACTTTATTTATCATATATGTATATGTATATGTATATACCTATATATCAACTTATGTATGTTTATTTTAACAAGAACTTTCTATATACAATATGAATTTTGCATTTTTTAGGTTTCATTTCTGAGCTTAGCCTAAAGAAACAATTCTTCGCACAAAATGAGTTACACCCAAAAAGCAGAAAGTGCCAAATGAATACAAAATAAATACTATATATTATTTTAAATTTATGTATACTCTCTCACCACACACACACACACACAGACACGCATATATAACTCTCTCTATTGTGATTGAAAAAGTTACTATATATACATATACTATATATCAACTTTATACACCTCAATGTACTTGTTTACCAGCTGATTTGTGACTAATTTCATTTAAATATCGACCATAAGAAGTCAGCCAAAAACTTTGATAAAACTCAATACCCAACGGAGGCATTTTTACATAGAAAACAAACATATATACATAATTCCTAGCGACTTAATAAGCGATATATTATTTATATATATATTTTTACAACAAAATACTTGCACGCTTGAATGTGAAGGGAAATCCGACAAAAAAATATACAATACAAAACTTATATAGAAGCCAAAACATAGCGCTACCCAAAACGAATACCAATTCCGATTTGTATGTTTAGTTTCTCGTTTATTATTTATGTGTTTTTTTGGTTTAGTTAGTTTTATTGATCTATGTGAATCTGTTTGTACTTTATTCGCATATTTTATTATGATTAAGTTGCTTGATCGTAGTTAGTCCAAAACCAAACCAAAATCAATCCAAACCAACCAATCATATATATACATACATATATATATTCGTATATATATGTTTGTTTTTGTTTTGTTCTTTTCACTTTCTTTAGTTAGTTTTTAGTTTGTTACGCCCTCTTTAGTTTGTATTATTTCGCCTATCACTATATCTTTTTATTTTTTTCTCACAAAACGATACTCTTCTATTCTTTTATCATACGTCTATCACGCCACTCTTTCTCTCTCTCTCTTTACCTCTCCACCTGTCTCTGTCTGTCACTCGCTACCTCTCTCTCTATCACTCTCTCTCTCTCTCTCTCTCTCTCTCTCTCTGTTACTATCCTTATCATACCAAAATTCAAATTCCAAAAAAACAAAAACAACCTCAAAAAATAAGATCTATTTCTCTGGGCTGATTTTCGTCCCGCTCGACGGGCTGTTGTGTGTCTGTTCTTCTCTTTCTCGTTCTCGCTACGCAGGCGCCTCGATTCGTCACCATCTCTCGACACCGCTCTCGAACTCGTCGTCGGCCTCGCCGCCGCCGCCGTCAACGTTCGGAATGCACCTGACTGCGGCACTGAAGAACGAATACCATCCGCTGCACTATATACGCGCCGCGGGCAATGGACATAACAACACCTCGGCGGGTACGCCGCCCGGCCATGGCGGTTACAATCCAGCGCAGGCAGCAGGACTCGGAGGCGGTGCCAACACACCGTCTGCCACAGGTCACAATTCACATCACACCATGTCGTACCACAACATGTTCACACCATCACGCGATCCGGGCACCATGTGGCGCTGCCGATCCTGCGGCAAGGAGGTCACCAATCGCTGGCATCACTTTCACTCGCACACCGCCCAGCGATCCATGTGCCCCTATTGCCCGGCCACGTATAGTCGGATCGATACGCTGCGCTCGCACCTGCGCGTCAAGCACCCGGATCGTCTGCTCAAGCTGAACTCATCTATATAAGCAAACAACAACAGCACCAACTTTACCAACAACAAACAACACCAACGTGAGAAAGGATTTTTGCAAAGATTTTTTCGCTCGTTTAACTCGCGACTTTTCCTACTAACTTGTAAGTTCTTTTCGATCCGGAAGTCCAGCGAACATGAAAATATATATATATACCATACATACATGATATATGTATATGTACGTCTAGTTAATATATATACACACTCACAGATCCTTACTGTAATCCTTTGCATTTAGTCGCCTCCAAAGTCGCTTGTACATTTTCCGCCTCAAGCAATAACCCAAATTATATAGAGAACCGAAGAAGCTAATACAAAAACTATACATATATCATATACTACGCGATATACAGATATAAAATACAAAAAATATATATGTGCGTATATATAATATAAATACAAGTACATACCATACGAATGGCTAGTTATATAATCCATTTTCTAATACATAAATACATATATCGATATGATGATGTCGGATCTGGCGGAGAAAACTAACCAAAATGCATAGATAAGGCGATAGATATCACTTGAAAACGGTTTCGGTTTCGTCTTGTAAACGCAGAATAAACCCTCGATAGAGGGTTAAGATCAGAGAGGAACGCGTAACTAGAATTGAAGTAAAACTTTACTAAAACTAAACAAAAAAAAAAGAACTTTCAAGGTTTCTGCGTGTTGTTTCCTAATAGATAACTACAAAAATATTGGAAAATGAAAAACCGAAAAAATATATATACCATATATATGAATACTACATGAATGTATGAAATATAAAAACATGAACTAAATCTAAACCGGCCCATAAGGCAGTCACAGTCACCTACTTGTACTACTCATAAATTGTCACATTAGGCTTTAGTTTGCTAGCATATAGCTTGGGATATATCTCCCTAGATATATGCTCGATTAATTTTAATATATACTTTATACTATATATACCATACTTTTAATTTTTGCAAAGAGTAGACACATTACTCAAAGAACTACGAAGAAATTTTGATATACCTCAGATGCATTTCAGTTTTATTGTTGATGGATTGCTTAGTTTTATTGAATTCTGTTTATAAATAATGATTAACAATGATGATAGCAACTATTCTGTTTAATTTAGAGGCAACAACAACAACAAGTTTGTTTGATTTTGATTTTGTATGGTTAAAGTTCTTGATAAGTTATAAGTTCTTAGACTACGTTAATGCAAACCACTTGAACCACCTCACATTTTTGTTAAATATACTATGTTATGTTAAGCTTGCTTGTATTTATAAATAATGAAACAAAAAAAAAAAGAAATAAAAAAATATAAACTGAGAATAAAACACTTATAAATGATATCATTAAATTCACGCATAATTCATATCAGAAATTTTCTATGCGTATTCAAATCGGAAAACTTTAAAATAATATACAACTATAGTACTATATGCTATTAGAGTCCCCGCAGATCATTTGAGAAACTTTATTATATAATCAAACGTCCTTGCGTAAAGTAATTAATTTTAAACATTTTGTGATAAGCAAAATTATGGTTTGGCACTTATTAAAAAAGAAAAATTAATAATTAAAAAATAAAAACAGAAATACAAAAACAAAGCAAACAAAAAATCAATGTGATATTTTCGGCACAAAACTTTACATAACAAAATTATATAGAAAACAACAAAAAAACGAAAGAGAAGCAAACAGCAAAAATAATTAAGGAGAGGCAACATCGAAATATTGTTACGATTATATTTTATTATGTTTATACTATATTGATTTCGGCATTATGTTGCTTGCCTTTCGATTATCCTTGTTATTTTGTTTTGACGATCATCAAAATTGTTATATTTCGGTCCAAAGCGCAAAATGTATAAAATAATTTCTATTATTTGTTAGATCATAATTTTACCTCTATTAATCTTTAGTTTCGTGCACTGTCTTAAGTTATGTATGTGTATATATACCGCTTACTATAAATGATTGTAATTTTATTTAGTTTTACAACTATTCAGCTTAAATACATACATAAACAACAACAACAACAACTACTACTACTACAACATCAACAAATTGCAGCAAGATCTACAAGAACAACAAAAAAAAAACCAGCAACAAACGCAGCAGCACAAAACACAGATTTATGTACCAAAAATGTAATAAATATAAAAATTATTAAAAACAAAAAAAGCAACATACTATATGCTACTAATATATACTACATACAGATCAACAACAGAACATACAACCAACCAAAGGATTGAAAAAAAAAGAAAAAAATTCTGAAGTATTTTTATACATAAAATTGAAAAATATTTAGTCAGCGAAAGGGGTTCGCAGCATCCAGTCTATATATCTCTATACATAATAATAATAAGAATCAACGATCGATATCGATCGTCGATAAACTTGCAGCACTCTAATCCGATTCGATGTAATTATTTTTTCCCTCTACACTCGATAAAATAAAAAAAAAAATAACTGTAAGACTTTGTGCTCAACTGAACAAACATATTTGTGTGTTTGTTAACTATTACTACATTGAATCAAAACACAAAAATGGCAAACAAATATTACTAACAATTTTTTCGTCGTCTAGAAGTTTATATAAACTAATTCATATACACATACGATATGCAGATATTGCAAATTTATTCAAATCCAATCAAAATATACATCACTAGCAACATTTTAATGTCAAGTAAATAAACAAAAAAAAAAGTCAAAATAAAAAAAACAATTATTATTATTAATAACAAGGTTTCATATTACTTATATGGCTGATACCATATAAGATTCGTAGAGCCCCCCATTGGAAGCACAATTCAAGCAGTTAGGTTCTGTAGGGAAGTTTGGGACGTCCTTTTTTTCAGCTGGACTGTAACAAGAACACTAAACATCAATTTATTATTAAAGTAAGTACACGTACATATATTCTATAAGCGTAAGTATATAAAATTATATTACGAATAGGAAAACGTTCTTCATAAATTGTGAACGCAAGTTGTATTAGGTTCATATAATTAGAAAACAAACCTTATTGAAAACTTCTAGTGGCGGTTGGCGCCAACGTTTCAAATTGTAAGCGACTTGGCTGCTAGCGTTGCCACATGATCAGAAAACGCTTATGGGAAATGGTCTTACTATGGGGGATGCTGGTATTTTTAGTATTTCTTACGCTCGTTTCGCAATTTTATGCAAACGCCAGAATGAGACCAGTCTTTCGGGATTTTCCATTGAATTTGTGTGCCCATAGTTGTTGTGCGTGAAAATATCAATGTAGAAATACGAAATTAAAAATACAGACATAGGATAAAAGAAAACGGGATAGAAGCAAAAGACGCGGGAATATTTTCATAACTATACAAATTATAACAACAAATAAAAGCAAAAAACGGCGTAAGTAAATGGAGAACAATATGAAATTGTTCAACCAGTGCAAAAAACGCGCGGTGCGCTGAAAATTTTGCATAAATTTGTGAAATATGTGCGTGTGTGTATTTGTGTGAGACTGAAGTGTGTGCAAGTGTGTATGTGTGTGTGTGCGTATGTTTGACTGTGTGTATTGAAAAAATCCATCTCTGCGCTACGCATTTCACCCCTCAGAGCAGAGCTGCTGTTTTATAGTGCTGCCTGTGCTCCTCTGCTGCTGCGCTTGGCACTGGCCGTATGCGTTACACATCTTCAGGGTCATTGTGAGCAGCTAAGCTGCTGCACCAATGGAGCGAATGTGTCGGCAGCGGCAGAGCTGCATCCCCTACGCACTTCCCCTGCCCCCGCTGTCTCCCCTCACAAACTGAAACACCCGCGCAACGTTTTGGAATACACCCTTAATGACGCCCACGTAATATGCAACTCTCTCGCCGCCTACCGCAACCCACCGCCACTGACCCGTTTTTTGCGCATTCATTGATCTTCTGCCTCTTCTTGTGTATCTGTTGTCTGTCGTCGTCGTCGTCGTCGTCGCTCCGCCGAAGCGCGCGTACAGGTTAAACCGGCTAAGCAGAATGTGAACGACCCTTAAAAGCGTTGCAAGGGCGCCTGTGTATTATGCAAGTGCTGCTGCTGCAAATGCTGCACGCGATTCGAAAGTGAAATTAAATGTGTTTTTCCCCTCTCCTCTCCCCCACTAAACTCTTCAACACACACTCCCAATAATTGTGCGTAATATAAAAAAATGCAATTCATCTGTGCAACGGGACACGGACACGGTCCGTTTCGGGTCAGTACACACTGTAGTGCGTCGATTTGTGATTTTTTATTATTTATTGTGCTCTCTTTTTTCGTATTAGTTTTGCTTCTTTGTTTATATTTACGTTTTCATTTTTTTTTTGTTATTCTTTTCCTTTTCTCGATTCTGACTGTGCGTGTACTCATCATATAAATAATTTGTGTCGACATATCGATATACATGTACAGATACACATACAGATGCAGATGCATATAGACAGCTTCGTATGTAGGTAGACTATCTGTCGGTAAACTAATCGCACTTGAATACATTAATCAAAATATTTGAAACAATTTTCAAGGCAGGCATCCAAGAAGCACACTCACAATAAACATAAACAATTATTGCTTTATTTAAATTATCCGTTTTGATTTTATAGTTCATAAATCGTAAAATATCCCAAAAATAAAATGAAATCCCTAGAGTAGTGTTGATGTTGCTCTACAACATATGTTTGTACTGCGGTTAAATACCCTAAACTAACTAGACTAGGGTCTGATGAACTTATCATTTTGTATGTAAGATCATTTGAGAGATATTTTTCCTGCAAGTGGTAGTTGTAGATATATAATATATTATTGTTCTTATTGCATTGTATTAAGAATATGAAGACCTTAAGGATTTATCGATATGTTCTTTATTCTTTGAACACCATTTGGTGTATAATGATCTTTAAGAGCTGTTTAAGATCATTTTTAAAAGATTTCAAAATATAATATTCCTTTCAGTAAGGGTTTTTCGATATTTAATGACTCATTTTATTCCTTAACCATCACTTGGTGTGTAAAAGTCTTATTGATAAGCCACGCCTGATCTGTATTCCTGTATTATTACACCGCCTCGCAAGGGTATAAGATCGTTGATAGTTCCAAGAAAGCCGACAGAGAAAAATAGTTTTTGGAGCACACCGAGAATACATATCACACCCAGTTGAATTTCGGCGGCCGAGTCGAGCGCATGTTGTGTGTTCAGAAGATCGGCGGATCGTAAAGAGTCTCTCGTTATCGGAAAAAACTTGTATGGGGCCGCCACAGTGCGTGCTTGCGATTTATTTATAGAGCATATTGTGCTGATTTGAAAAACCCAAAGCAAAAGTTTCAACTAACTGTACATAAAAAGTGAAAAGAAAAACTGACGAGCTAATGAAAAAGTTATATACACGTGTATATCAATTTGAGATATATAGTCGGATCTCTTAGATTATATTGATGGGCAACTTGCCACTTATATAACTGTGTAAATATGTCGAACAAATTTCAACGCAGTTCGCCACAGATGATGGGAGGCGGTGGCATCGGCAGCGGCGGCATTGACGCCTCCACAGTCTCCTCGACGGGCACAAGCAATCAGCCTCGTAAGAGAGTGAAACGTTGCTGCAGAAACTTTGTCACGTTCATGTGCACTCAGGTTGGCGTGGGTGCACTCATCGTATTCTATGCCATCTTTGGGGCATTAACCTTCATGCATATAGAGCGGGAATATGTGGATAAGACTGCGGCACTTGTACTCGAACTAAGGCAGAATTGTTCACAGAAATTGTGGAACATCACTGAGGAGCATAATCTGATCAATAAACCCCTTTGGGTTAATGAAACTAATTCGGTGCTGAGGGAATATCAAAATGAAATCGCTGGAATTATTAAGAATGGTTACGTTGGTCGTACTCCAGCACAAATGTGGAGCTTTCCGGCGGCATTGATGTTTTGCCTTTCGGTGATCACAATGATTGGCTATGGAAACATGGTACCACGTACCCCGTGGGGTAAAGGCTTTACGGTGATCTATGCCACATTTGGTATACCACTCTATATACTTTACTTCCTGAATATGGGTCGTGTGCTGGCGCGATCCTTCAAGTTTCTTTATCGATCCATGCACGATTGTACAACGGAAAGGAATTACGATGCCCGCCTGGAGGCACTAGAGAGTGGCAGTCTGGGTGCCCTGACGCTGCGCAAGAAGATCATAGTACCCTCCACGGCCTGTCTGTGGGTCATCTTCTTCTACGTGCTAACTGGAACCATTATGTTTGCCAATTGGGAGAGGTGGAGCTTCCTGAATAGTTTCTACTTCTGCATGACATCGTTGTGCAAAATAGGATTCGGTGATTTTGTGCCGGGTGCATCACTGACCACTGCTGCCGATGTGGATGCAGCCACACAGAAGCTACGCGAGGACATTGCCGCAGACACCAATGAGGTATCCGAGTTGCAACGCATTACGGATCAGCATTCAAAGCTGGCCATCAATTTCATCTATATGCTGCTCGGAATGGGTCTGGTGGCCATGTGTCGCAATCTAATGCGTGAGGAGGTGCGCGTGAAGCTGAAGGAAATGAAGGAGGACACCAAGTTGTGTGTGGAAGATACGCGATTACGTTTCGTGGGCTGCTGTGGCGATCCGCGTGATCTCTATGAAAATGACTATTACTAGAGGGAGGACTGTGTTTGGTGTGATGTGTGTGTGTGTTTGGTGGTATGTGTCTGTGAGTGTGTGTGTTTTTGTCTGGTGTGTGATTGAGAGTGTTTGATTAGCTTGGCTACCATCTAATTATCAAGTTGTCCCGCCTACCATCGCAGCTCACCATTGATCAATTTCTGCAACTGCAAGAGCGGATACGTAACTTCGAGGGCATGCTTGGCGGCAGCAGCGGGGAGCGTTTATGCACGCCAAGCACTTCGGCCGGTCCGTTTCGCATATTTTCGGTTGCCGGCTTTCAGAATCGTGCCAACGACATTGTCTACTGTCCGCCCATAGTGCGGCAGCAGTCACAGCATGTCGAGGACTCCAAGGCGATCATTTACTTTGGTGGCGATGTGCAGGACTTTCCGGAGAGCATGGAGACGAATCGTGATAGTCGCGGCTACATGAAATATAATCTAGAGAACTCTGCGATATTGCTACGTGAGGCATTTCCGCGCTCCCATATTATAGTCATACGGCCGGTTCGGTAAGTAGTGTATATATATAGTCTTATTAACTGATTAACTAATTCCTTTATTTCCCTTCTCTGTGTAGCATGGAATTCAAAACCTTCAGCTGCTTCGATAACTTTGTGCGTGGTAATAACGCTGGGGTGCCGGATCACACGCCCATGAACCATGCGCTGCAACACTTAGAAAAGTAAGTTGAATCCTTTACAGAATGTATACTCTATTAAACATCGCATTCTCCACAGACTACTGCAGAATCTATCACAACGCCTGATCTCAATACCCGAAAACGAGATACTTGATCAGGCAGCACAGGCAGCTGCGGCTGCTGCTGCTGTTGCTGCAGCTGCTGCCGCGGCCGCATTGACGCTCTCTAATGCTACAGTAAACTCCGAGTCCAGCTCATCATCATCGACGGGCAGCGATAGTAGTCAGGACATGGACATAGACATATTACAGGTGCAGGAGAATGTAACAGTGGATGCAGATGGAGCTGTGATCTTTCCTATCATCTCTGGGAATGCGGCGGACACGGTGGATGTGTCTCAACCAAATAGTCTAGCTGCTGCTGTTGCCAATATGGCTAACATAAACAACGGTAACGGTAACAAAGATGTAAACATTAATAGCCATCAGGAGTCGAACAATCAACAACAACAACAGCAGCACCAACAACAACTACAGCAGCAGCAACAGCTTTTATCAGCTACAAAGACTATGGCGTCATCACTAACTACGAATAACGTTGAGCATTGCAACAACAGTGTCGGCAACAACGATTGTGGCGCATTGCAACCGACGCTTCCAACCCAACCACAGCAGCCGCGGCCCCCGACGCCGACGTCCGATAACAATCCACTGTGGTGGCGTGAAAACCTTAATCTGGATAAGTCCAAGCTGGTGCTGATTGGCTTCAGCAAGGGCTGCGTCGTGCTCAATCAAGTGAGTCCCGTTTCGTGTAAAAATCGCTAACAAATTGTTCTCTCTACGAGGCAGTTGTAAGAAAGGATTCATTTAAAACTTTATTCCATGCTCCAATCTCCTCCATTCCTTGCAGTTTATCTATGAGTTTCATTATCTGAAAACATTGACGCCCGATGACAGCAGCATGTGCCGGCTGCTGTCGCGCATAACGGACATGTATTGGCTTGATGGCGGACATGGAGGTCAGAAGAACACATGGATCACATCACGAAGTCTTCTCGAGACGCTTACGCGAATGGGTACGGTATTGAAATTCCATTTACAAAGCACAATGTGTTTATATTATTGTAATTGTTGTTGCAGGCATGAACATACATGTACATCTAACACCATATCAGGTGCAGGACGATCGACGGCCCTGGATACGCAAAGAGGAGAAACTGTTTACAGAAATGTTGCGACGTTTGAATGCGCCAATTACGCGGCATCTTCACTATGACAACCAACCGGCGAATTTGATGACGCATTTTGAAGTATTGCAGGCTTTCTGTCAGCATGTCCATTCACTCAATCAACAGCAGCTTCAGCTGCAGGGAGGAGTCAATAGTAATGAGCTACAGCCGACGCTGGCGAGCACCACCAACAATGGCGCTGGCAGTGGCAGTAGCAATAATGTTCTGGAAGCAAGTGAGGAGGCAAAGTGACAGCTTCAATTGCATCCACATCATCATAGGCGGCGTTTGCATGCGATGCACAAAAGCGCCGCCGCAGCTAAGCGATTGCAGCTGAAGCAGCTACGACAGCAACAGCTACTGCTCTCCACAGATGTTGCATCGTCGTCGTCGTCGTCATCTTCCTCGTCCTCTTCGGCGTCCGCACGTTTGGCCGCAGCACTGATATCCTCGGCGGTGGCTCTGAGTGCTGCATCGACTTCGGCTGCGGCTGCAACGGCGAGCCTTGTAAATAATCATCATCAAAGCCATATACAACCACCACGGCCACACCACCATCAGCACTTGCAGCAACAACAGCAAGGAACACAGCATACACATCACCAGCACTCACACAGACATCACCATCATCATCATCACCAGCCAAATCATTCGCACAACCATCATCAGTGTCGCTCGAAACGCAAACTACAAAAATTGTATTATACGCTTTGCCGTTAGACTTGTACACCTAATTATAAAATTACCTATACATATATACAGATATATATATATAAACATTTTATGCAACTAATTTCGTTTAAGAGTAGCTTAAGTTCCTGCCCCCTAAACTCTCTATATCTATATATGTATACTTTACTGTATGTAATTGTAGGTGAAACATATTTATATGTTGTCTAATTTATCGCGTCAATTGTAATTCAATTTGTATATTTCCATCTTTCGAAATTATTTATTTATTCCTTCAATTTTTTCTACAATTTCTCATAATTTATTATAATTTTTTAATTGGCTATAACTGAAGCTGAAACGATATCTCCTCAGTGCAATAACTCATGATTACTTTCCTTATATGTTAACAATCTTCCACTTCACTTTCCCATTCACATATTTATTTCGTTCCTTTTTACATTAAAGTCACCAATAATGAATTTATATCGGAAGTAAAGAAAAACAATTAAGAAACAAATATAAAATATATTCAAGAGAAAACAAAAAAACAGAGAGAGCCACAAGTATCCAAACAATATTCAACCAAGAAAAAGAAAAACTCTGATTAAGTATTACGTAGCGGATAAGTAAGCATAATATTTAAGTTCAAAACCCCGTAACATATATAGGCTTATGAAAAAAACAAAACATTATTATCAATAATGCCTTCATTGTACTTTATTTAAAGAATTTTGTAAGATTACAAACAAACCATTTTGCTCTATGTATTGTGTACGTAGTTTTCCTTTGTACTGCAAAACTCTCTCTTCAAGGCAGGTACACAACTCAATGAAAATAAAAAAAAAACCAATCATTTTTCCATTGCACACAAAAACGTTCCTTAGTAACACAACAAACAAGGTTAATTCCCGCTCTATATCACCTATACTTATTGGACAGACAACAGCAACAGATAAATACGAGCAACTGACTAAACAATGCGTTTGTGTCTCATGAAATAATGAAGATAAATAAATATACATAAATACAAAGTGATTATACAATTACAAATATGGCTAATTATCGAATAACGACCGTTTCGTACCTTTGTAGAATTTGCAGTTCAAAATTGTCAGTAAAAATTGTTCGGCTTGAAAGAATTTTAAACCAAAAACTAAATAAAACGTAATAAATGTGAAGATTAACTAAATGCTAAATGTTGATAGAATGAGCATTCAATTGTGCTAGGAATCTTCTTCATTATAAAAATAGTGTTCTCTGTATAACAGGCTACTGATTTATGTGAGTCTGGTAATAAAAAAATTAAATCCAATTTATATCATATCCAAGTTTATAATGGTTGGGCTGGTAAAGAGAATAACTAAGTAATATTGGGAAAAAGTTAAGTATATAATGATATTCATCCTTCTTTAACAGTTAAAATTCCAGTTCTTTTTATCTAATATATATATTTATTTTATTCACAATCATCTTCCTTTTTTCAATTAGTTGATCTACTTAAATGTAATGAAATAAATTACAACATTATCGTAATCATAGAAAATATAATTTGTGATGCGCTTTAAACACTAACTGGAATCCTATTGAGTGATCTTCCTTAAAATGCGATTGAGATAGATGTATCTACATATGGTATATTTTGTACCTCGTTAAGGGCACAATCTGCTAGGCAGTGCCGTAAACTACGCACAACTGTTTTGGCATTTCGCATGCGTTGTCCACTCGTCGCTGCCATCGCAGCAATCACATATGTTATCATTGACCCGAGACGTCCACACCCAGACGTCCAGACCCCGACCGGTGAAATGTCGCTTCTGGTATTTGCAATAGAATCGCCCTACTGCACATGCATTGGTACTCGGCTCATCACTGCCGTCTGCCTCACAGTCGCAATAGTTGTCATTGAGACGGTCGAAGGGAATCTCTTTACTCCCATCCAGACACTTGAAATTCCCCTCAAAGTTAGGTTTGTAGGCGTCGTAGTCGAATAGACGAATACCACTAAGGAAGAGAAGGAATGGAAGAATTCTTTGTTCTAAGATTTCTTTAATATATACTTAATTTGACATACCGTATTATTTTAATTGGGTCTTCATCATGTGTCGCGGGCACAGCAAAGTTCCCTTCGCCGACAATGTCGTCCACGTCGCGCTGTTTGCTGCCCAGAGACTGCATCATCTGCTTGTGCTTGCGCCTAATCTGTTGCACGCTGGGCAACTGATTCAGCGAGAAGGCCTATTATTTGTCAATTTATAATCATTTACACACACAAACTTAAACCTAAACAACATAATGCTCAACCAACCTGATAAACAATGAATGAGATGCCAACCAAAAATATTAACAGCAAAAACATTTTCGATTTATCTTTGTAGAACGGCTTGTAGTAAATATTTTCACGTTTCACCCATGTTTTTCGCATTTTAAATTACTATTTTTATAACTTTAATTTATAAGTAATTTAAGTTTATTTAACGTTCTTTTGTTTATTTGTTTGCTTGTCAGAGTCAGCTATGTGGCCAAAAAAACAAAAAAAAAAAAAACAAACCTTAACCTCTGTGTGCGCGCCCAATAAGAATGCAAGCGTGAGTCTGTTCAGCTTAACTAAAATCTGGTTCAAAGAACCGTTTCAATGGCACAATCAAGTGGGCTGGCACTTAACAGTTGACTAATATACATGATTCAAATATTTAGATATTTGTTTGTTCCATTGTATATTCTTACTTTTATGTCAGTGCAGGCAGAGAGTATTTGGAATGCCGTTGCAACACATGGGTTAAAAGAATCAGCTGTTTTCTAGTTCAATGTAACGTTCAGCTGCTCTAATGTAATAGTGCTGGAAAGTACTTTTTCATTTCGCAAACGCGCGTTTCCGAACACTAAACATATAAAAACTAAAAGAAAAATATTCGTTCAACAGAAATACTAATAATGGAATCGGATCAATAAAGGTCGACTGGTTAATACTAAAACTTTCCGCTAATTGGATTTGATTTTGCAATAGCATAAAAGGTGAAGGAAAACACACACTGCTGCGCATAGTCGAGAGCAAATTGTGGATACGTGCGTTATAAACAAATACACAAAATAAAACAGAATACGATTAAAACAACAACAACACATACAGAGAATGAAGTCGACAACGGGTACAGCAAAAACGCGGTTAACGAGTCTAACCGAGGACATTTCCATTATACCCGACGATGCTCCTTTTCGCTCCCGCCTGCACTCCCTGTTCGAGCAAATCGAAAAGGAGTTCGAACAACTGTACTTGGAGAATCTGAATCGTGAGTAAAAAGGGCAATCCAAAGTTTACAAACAACAACAACGAAAGTTTATTTACTTTACTCGCAGTTCAAGATAAGCTTGAGAATGCTACGATAAACACAAAAGATTCGCTCACACCGTACGAGTCACGGCTTGGAGCCGCAGGTGTATGTGGTCCCTTGGTGGCCACAGGCAGTGGAGGCGCCTCTTTAGCAGCAACGCCTGCAACGCCCTCGGCACCAATGGGCGATGAGATTGGCGCCAGTTTACTGGCAGCAGCCTCTAGCACACACAAGAGTCTCAAGGCCAAGTTAAGCAGCGCAACTGGTGGCAGCAAGGTGAAGGCGAGCAACAAAATCAAAGCGCAAACAAGTCGCATTGTGTCCAGCTTCAAAGCACAGACAGTGGTCAGTTCGGTAGTCCGTGAATTTGGTGGCCACAAGGATGGCATATGGCAGGTGGCGGCAAAAGTGGGTCAGCCTATCATAGGCACAGCGTCCGCAGATCACACTGCCTGTATTTGGGGCATAGAAAGTGGACGTTGCCTCCTGCAGTATCAAGGACACGCTGGCTCGGTCAACTCCATCAAGTTCCATCAACACAGGGATCTTGTGCTGACCGGCAGTGGTGATGGAACTGCTCACATCTGGCAGGCTGCAGTCAACTGGGAGGTGCCCAAGTAAGAAATGTGAACATTAATGCTTTAGCAATTCTTCTAATCCTTGTTATACTCTCTAGAAAGGGACACTCATCGGAGGAAGAGTTAGACGATAGTGACGGACAACAGGAGGATCGTGATCGTGTGGACACTTTGCGTACACCTCTGTGTGAATTCTCTGGACCTGGTGGGCATGTCTCTGTCATAGTCGCCGCCGATTGGTTGTCCAGCATGGACCAGATTATCACTGGCAGCTGGGATCGTACTGCGATATTGTGGGATGTGGAGACAGCTCAACCGCTGCAGCCACTGACTGGCCATGATCACGAGCTCACACATGTCTCGGCGCATCCAACGCAACGTCTGGTTGTAACCGCATCTCGTGACACCACCTTCCGCTTGTGGGACTTCCGCGATCCCATACCTGCAGTATCCGTCTTCCAGGGGCACACTGAAACGGTGACATCCAGTGTATTTGCGCGCGACGATAAGGTCGTTTCGGGGTCCGATGATCGCACCATCAAAGTCTGGGAATTGCGTAATATGCGTTCCGCTTTGTCCACCATACGAACAGATTCATCTGTTAATCGTTTAGCCGTCTCCACTGGCGGTATTATTGCCATACCACATGATAATCGACAGATTCGACTGTTCGATTTGAATGGACAACGTGTGGCACGATTACCGCGCACCAGTCGCCAGGGTCATCGACGGATGGTCTCCTCCGTAGCCTGGGCTGAAGAGCCACTGCTAAATTGTGATCTGTTCTCGTGCGGATTCGATCGACGCGTCTTTGGCTGGTCCATAGTCTTACCAAAGGATAATTGAAAATTACTAAATCGTTAAGTTGCTCTGCAGCCAATAACGAACAAAAAGAAACTAAGAATGAATGAAGATGCTTTCACTTTTGAAAGCAAATATCTCTCCTATACGAAAACGAATATCCCTCGAACACATCATCGTATTTTACTTAAATCATCGTACATATATCGAGTATTTTGCAATGTGTATTACGAACTTATTTGTTATTTGCTTTATACCAAATATTTCTGGTATACATACATACAGAATTTGCATATTATCATTGTTATTACTATATACATAATATGTGTGTGTATAAATACTAAATGTGTAGATAAGAAAGAGGTTGAGTGAAATCTCGCAGAATTTTAGCTGTGTTTTTATTAATATCGTACAATTTAAAATAACTTAACTCTATGTCTATAAGGCATTCACAATTGATGTTAGATACAAAAAACATATATATGTAAACCTAATAAAATCCCCATATCCAACTCCGAATACAGTTTAACTTTGGAATATAGTAGTGAGAGAGAGAGAGAATGATGTGGTCCCCCATTTCAAAAATGGGCGAACTTCAATACACATAAACCGATAAGGATGAATACCTCTAGAATGATGATTAATATTAAAACAATTCGATTGTAGATAACTTCACGGCCCAGTTTGCGAATGATGGCTCGAGATCTGGAGAGTTCTTGATCGGCATCCTCGAGGCGACGTGTGCTACGCAGCAAAGTTTCCCGCTGTTCGCCCAGCTCCCCAAGTACCTTGAAATGGAAATGTAAATGAATTAACTGTTTAAATAAAAGGGTAATTTTCTTCTTCTTACTCCAGCTCCTATTGTTTCCGTCTCGAGAGCTACTTGATTGGAGCGCTGAATACTTTCCGAGGTGCGCTGGAGCACATCGTAGGTGTTAGAGATCACCTGTTGCTGGCGGTCGTCACTGCCGGTAGGAAGTTGTGTATATCCACTATGGGACATCTTGAGCAATTGGAATCAGTTGGTCTTAGAAACAGGGAAAATGAGAGGGAAGTAATGTGTGTTCTAGAGATGCTAACAACAAAGACTATCAACCAGTTATCGACAAGCCACCGCAACAGCTGTTTGGTCTGGCAGCCCTGGTAAAAGCAAAAATGAACGTAGTTGTGTGTGTGTTCATTTAAAATTAACGTATTTTGTTGCTAAGACCCACATATTGTTTTGGATTGGAGAAAATTTAAGGCGATTTATAAAACTGACACAACCAGCAGCAAATATAATCAATATTATCAACAGACTTATCTAACCGGGGGTATTACTTTTCTGAGGTGTTGTTAATTATAATTGATAGTGTCTTTTATAAAATCACTACCGGCCTACATAGAAACGTAAGTACACACACACACATACCTAAATATATAACACTTGAGGGCTTGGACTTTTGTATTTTCGATTTGTGATAAGAGAAAAACTTGATCAGACAAATTTATACATATGAGCACATGCACACATATATCACGTTGAATGTCGCTGTATTCATACGTAGGTACATATGTTTGTATGCATGTATATCTTTGTGTGCGTATTTAGCATGCTTGCAGGTCGCTGAGAAGTATCTTTACGAGAGAACAAGCGAAAGAGAGGGAGAGAGAGCGAGGCAGAGGCGGAGGCGAGAGGGCCGAGAGCTCTCCGTACTTGACTAGGCGCTCGCTTCAGCCAAATGCTAAAATTCAAAAGCAAGTGAACGCTGGTGCTGACCAGACGTCCGCTTTTCTGGCTCCGTCGAGATCGTTCAATAACCTCAAAAAATATAAAGAAAAAACAGGCGCAACGGGCAAAACAAGTTCTAAATTTAACGCACGTACGTTTGGGGATTCTTGAATTCAAAGCCGAAAAGGTAAGCGAAATAAACGAGAAAACAAACACAAACAAAGTCAAGTTATAAAGATAATACAAAAAGACTGCTCAATACTGTCTAGATTTGCGCATACGTATATATAAGTACATTTTTCAAGGTGATCTTCAGTTGAAAAGTACAAAAACCAGTGCAAGTGAGTGAGGAGTGAATGATACTAATAGATAATTAACCGATACTAAAGGCTCTGAAATTTTCGCAAAGTTTCGTCAAAATTTACAATGTAAATTCGGCACGTGATCCCCAGAGACGGTAGCCCTCAGCTGTAGTTAGCAGCACATCATGAGACTTTAGCGCTCCCAGCTGACTCGTCTACCCACTCCACCTGCCCCGACTAGCTGTAGTTGTATCTATGTGTGTAGTAGCTCTGTATGAGTAGTATCTCTATCTGTATGTCTCTCTCCCTGTTGCTCTCTCTGTCACTCACTTAAAAGTCAGCAGTTCGCACTTCACCAGGGGCGGTGTCACAGAGCTGAGTTTATGCAATCCAAATTTATCATGTGACCCCCGTGCAGTTCTATTCCATAGCAGATCTTTTTGGGTTAAACTCTTCCTCTTTATGGGGCTTGTTCTTCCTTCTCAAGTAGAAGCTCTCCAAAGGCAAGCGGGAAGCAATGAATTTCAATTGGATTATGATTTATGGCTTGTTCATCATAAACTTTTCACAAGCACTCCAATCAATCATTCCGATTAGACCTATTACCGATCGATTATAGTATATTTTGAACGTACGACTAGAAAATTTCTTGAATGGCGGTCTGAAAGTCTAGACTATTGCACTTTTTTAGGCATATCGCAGAAGACTTGGGAAAGTACTTGATTCCCTACAAATCCCCAGACCCTTATATAACTTTTGCTCGTTGGTTATTATCGGCCTGGGTTGGGCTTATGCGTCACTCAAAATGTCTCCATTTGAAGTATTATATTTAAATATCTCCTATTGCTCGGGGCTTATCGTACTTATTGCATATTACTTCTCCCATTGGATATAATATTCGGAATTAATATTCAAAGAAATTCCTCTTTGTGCCCCCATTCTCTGCGCATTCCAAAGTAAGTGTGATCTCTCCATTTACAGTAGTTACGCAAAATGTGATAAAACTGAACATCACAGACAATACGAATAAATAGTGTTTTTTTTTTATTCAAAGACCAAATAAAGTGTGACACACACACACACACACATATACACACACATGAGAGCAAAAAAAAGAGAGCGAACGCGAGCGCGCGTAGAGTGAGAAACAAACAAAACAAAATTTAACGAAACTCCGCTGTCGTCGTCGTCGTCGTAGCGATATTAACATGGGCGTGCGTATCGTCGGGGGCGCTAGCGACATTTTCGATTGGCATTAAACACGAATACGAATTGTGCTTCGTTGAAATGTAATTAAGACTCGCCCGCTTCTTGCGTGTACACGCACACACACACACACATGCATGCATATGTCAATACAATATTGCGATACACATACAGGCACAACTAACACCCACACGTCCAGTCAGAGTTACTCACGAAAATGACCAGCAAAAAGCAAACACAAACGTCAACGTCGACGCCGACTGCAGCGCCAACGTCCATAGAGCAGGCTAGGCAGGCAGTGGCCGCAGTGTGGTTTAGTTGTTGTTTTGAAGTTAAACTGGTTTACAGTTGCTGCTTGTTGAGTCGTTCAGTTTTTTTTTCGTTTCATTTTCGTGCGTGTTTAGAAACCAAATTTAATTTGTTGTGTTTGGTATGTAAAAACAAACATACATTCATACCTATGTAAATAATGATGTTCATATGTATGATTATATATACTGCATATCGTGTTGATATTCGGATTGCCAACGTTTCAATTTAATTGAAAGTTACTTAAACGCGATATGCTATTGCAATTTGCAATATCGAGTGTGTGTTTGAGCACACACTCATGTGCACACAAATAGTTTCGCTTGTACTTTCGCGTTGATAACTAGAATTGTCGTCATTGTATTGACCGCTATAAATTGTAAATTATTTACTGCATTCGATGGGCATTAAATTGTCACACACGCACCCACACACGCACAGGTGAACGATAAATACATACACACATAAATTCAGCGGCTTCTGTTTGAGGCAACACACATCAAATTATCGTTTATAATGCAATAAAGAGTGCTAAAACTATTTGTCGCTGCCATATAAACGAGTAATATTCTTATAAAACATTATTATTATTTTAACAGAGTTTCTATATTTAGTCGACGGCACGTAATGCGACGTGATAAAACATTGCGAGAATTCCCCCTTTTTGTTTGCTAAAAGTACAGTCGATATGGAGTAACAAGTGTAGATAAATTGAAAAGGAAAAGAGCAGAGCAAGCAAAATGTTCAACAAAAGCCCAGCAACAATTATAAATAACGAGCAACAGGCGCCCGCAGGCAACAGCGCGATAAAGCAATCTTTCACCCGAGTATAATATTATTTCTTGTTCTTGTAAAATATTCGAATGAAATTCGCCTTAGAATTTCTTGCTCAGCAGTTTGCCGGCAGTAACACTTATATATGCATGTTATATATGTACATATGTACATAAATGGATACTATACATATGTACATATATAGAACACCTATGTTTCTGGCGATCGTCCAAGAATTCCCATTTTTTGCAAGCGCCGGGTCTGAAGAAGACACTTGAAATTCCAATCAGAAATTAACAAATGATTTAAACGTGCGGTTGATACATAAATACACACAGACATTTATCATTCCCTGTATACAAATGCGTGTTTATATAGTAGTGAACTGAAAGAAATTAAAGACTTTGTATTACAAACACTGTAAGACATTTTCAAAATATAATTACAATATAACTAATTAACTAAACTAAGCCAGCAAATGAATCAAGAATTTAGAATTAAATCCATACTATGTCATTTCTCTCAGTGTTCCTCTGGGTGTATGCTATATGTGTAGCTACCGCAAAGAGCTAAAGCTAATTCCTGGCCGGGCCATTAAAGTTCGATAATGTGCGACGCGTCGCGTTGTCGTCCCGTGTCGTTGACTGTTTCGACTCTGATGATGTCACAATGAGCCTTGATGCGTCGCCCGCGTCGCGTCGCGTTAGAGAGAAACAGCAAAAGTGTGTTAGAGAGTGAGAGGGGCGAATAGACGCCACAGTTGGCCGCACCCGCTTGTCCTCCTCCTTCTCCACCTCCCACTTAGTTGCACATTTTCGCGGTCTAATTAAATCAAAAACATTAATCACACACACGCATTATCTAAGTGCCCCCAATTTTTGACTAGGCCCTGTCGAATTATATTCATATGTTCCTGCTTCATTTTAGGGCATGTTTTGATAAAACCGACAATCATCGCTTAATTTGTTTAATCAACTTTACTACTTTAGTAATAATATAGCATAACATGCTGCCTTTTCGTATTTATTATATAATAAAAACAGTTTCCATGTACATAAGCAGTTCCCCCAATAGTATAGTAGTTTCCCCAATAACGTCAATCTGTAAAGCAGTTCTGGCTTATCGGGCATTCTTAAAAAAAAACTGTATTGATTATAGTATACGAGCTAAACATGTTGCTTACAGTGCCACAGTTATATTGTTGGAGTATATAGCTAAACGCAGTTTAGATTTTGGTTGGGAATGAATCACTTACATAGTGGACGATTCACATGTGTGGTTTCATAAGTCTGGGGAACTTAATTTACCGTGGAATGGAAATGAGTTAAAGTAATTATTTACGTTGAAAGCACATTTTGAAGAAATCCATTATAGACATCACAAAGTTTACGTATACAAAGGAAAAGAATAATAAATATATCCATGTACAAGGCACAAATCGGAGAAGAAACAAAACAAATTCGCTTTTAGAAACCCAATGGCAATAAAAACGCTTGACTGTTTTGCTGCTGGCTTTGCATACGTATTTTATGGCAACATATGCTCGTCTATTGCGTATCTATGTGCCGTACATACATAGATATTTAGATATAGTATGTACGATATGCCAGACAAAACAAAAACAAAAACAAAAACAAAAAGAAGAGATGTCTTTGTCTGGCTGTTTTTAAATTTTTGCTATTTGAATTTTAATTGCATGTCTGTAGATGGTTCCAACTAATACCATTCCCCTTTGTTTCTTGCAGGGAACCTGAAGAGTCGCCAAGATGGGGGATATGTTCCGCAGTGAGCAAATGGCACTATGCCAGATGTTTATACAACCAGAGGCCGCATACACCTCCGTCTCGGAGCTGGGTGAAACTGGCTGTGTGCAGTTTCGCGATGTAAGCGAAGAATGAGCAACAATTTCGGAAAGTCCCAAACTAATCTTGATATTTTTCATTCATTCCATCTATAGCTGAACTGCAATGTGAACGTCTTCCAACGTAAATTCGTTACGGAGGTGCGTCGCTGCGATGAGTTGGAGCGCAAGATTCGCTACATCGAGACGGAGATCAAGAAGGACGGCATTGGTTTGCCCGATATCCAGGATGACATTCCACGTGCGCCCAATCCACGTGAGATCATTGATCTTGAGGCGCATTTGGAGAAAACCGAATCGGAAATGATTGAGTTGGCCCAGAACGAGGTCAACATGAAGTCCAACTATCTGGAGCTGACTGAACTCCGTAAGGTGTTGGAGAACACACAGGGCTTCTTTTCCGATCAGGAAGTTCTCAATCTGGATTCGAGCAACCGCGGTGGTGCACCCGGTGTCGATGATGCCACTGCTCAGCATCGCGGTCGTCTGGGATTCGTTGCGGGCGTCATTAACCGTGAACGCGTTTTCGGTTTTGAGCGCATGCTGTGGCGTATCTCGCGCGGTAACGTGTTCCTTAAGCGCTCCGATTTGGATCAGCCCCTCAACGATCCAGCCACTGGTCACCCCATCTACAAGACCGTCTTTGTGGCCTTCTTCCAGGGTGAACAGCTGAAGAATCGCATCAAGAAGGTATGCACCGGCTTCCATGCTTCGCTGTACCCATGCCCGAGTTCGCACAACGAGCGCGAGGAGATGGTGAAGAATGTGCGCACACGCCTTGAGGATCTGAAGTTGGTGCTCAGCCAGACCGAGGATCATCGCAGCCGTGTGTTGGCCACCGTCTCCAAGAATCTGCCTTCGTGGTCGATCATGGTCAAGAAGATGAAGGCCATCTATCATACGCTCAATCTGTTCAATATGGATGTGACCAAGAAGTGCCTCATCGGCGAATGCTGGGTGCCCACCAAGGATTTGCATATTGTCCAGAAGGCTCTATCTGACGGCTCTGCTGCCGTTGGCAGTACCATTCCATCGTTCTTGAACGTCATCGATACGAACGAACAACCGCCAACATTCAATCGCACAAACAAGTTCACACGCGGCTTCCAGAACCTTATCGATGCCTACGGCATTGCCTCGTACAGGGAATGCAACCCGGCTCTGTACACTTGCATTACATTCCCCTTCCTGTTCGCCATTATGTTTGGCGATTTGGGTCACGGCCTGATCCTGTTGCTGTTCGGAGCATGGATGGTGCTCACCGAGCAGAAGTTGGCCCGCATTAAGAACGGCGGTGAGATCTGGAACATCTTCTTCGGCGGTCGCTACATTATTCTGCTGATGGGTCTGTTCTCCTGCTACACTGGCTTCATCTACAACGATGTCTTCTCCAAGTCAATGAACATATTTGGCTCGAAATGGGAAAATAATTACAATACAACGACCGTATTAAGCAACAAACATCTGCAGATGCCCCCAGACACCTCTGCTGTTGGTGTCTACCCATTGGGCTTGGATCCCATCTGGCAGTTGGCTGACAACAAGATCATCTTCCTCAACAGTTTCAAGATGAAGTTGTCCATCATTATCGGTGTGCTGCACATGGTCTTCGGTGTTTGCATGTCCGTCTGCAACTTTGTGCACTTCAAGCGTTACTCCTCCATCTTCTTGGAGTTTGTGCCACAAATTCTGTTCCTGCTGCTGCTCTTCGGTTACATGGTGTTCATGATGTAAGTGCAAGAGGAGGAGTATTGCAATAGCTTTCAACTAATCTTCCCTTTCTTTTGTTCAGGTTCTTCAAGTGGTTCAAATACTACGCTGGCGCTGAGCTTCAGCCCGAGACACCCGGCTGTGCACCCTCTGTGCTGATTATGTTCATCAACATGATGTTGTTCAAGAACACACCGCCATTCAAGGGCTGCGAGGAGTTCATGTTCGCAAGCCAGGAGGGTTTGCAGAAGGTCTTTGTCATCATTGGACTCATTTGCGTTCCCTGGATGCTGTTGGGCAAGCCACTGTACATCAAATTCACTCGCGGACGCAAGGTCTCACATGTAAGCAAGGCGATAGAAGTAATCCTTAGAGCCCCTTTGACTGATCATTCCATTCTCATTCTCTTTCTGTCTCTGTAATAGGTCAACCACAATGGTGAGCTGACTGGCAACATTGAGTTGGCCGAGGGCGAGACTCCATTGCCCACTGGCAACACTGAGGCAGCTGGTGGTGCTCACGGACACGATGATGAGCCCATGAGTGAAATCTATATTCATCAAGCCATTCACACTATCGAATACGTACTCAGTACCATCTCGCATACAGCTTCGTATCTGCGTCTCTGGGCTCTCTCCTTGGCCCATGCCCGTAAGTGTTGCCTCAATTGAGTTGCCTCAAACAATCTATTGACGTTGGATTTCTTTTTTGCACAGAGCTCTCTGAAGTGTTGTGGAACATGGTGTTGTCGTTGGGCCTGAAGATGGGCGGAGCTGCTGGACCCATTGCACTGTTCGTTATCTTTGGCGCCTGGTGCTTGTTCACACTGGCCATTCTGGTCATGATGGAGGGATTGTCTGCCTTCTTGCACACCCTGCGTCTGCACTGGGTGGAGTTCATGAGCAAGTTCTACGAGGGTCTCGGCTATGCCTTCCAGCCCTTCAGCTTCAAGGCCATCATCGATGGCGAAGAAGAGGAGTAAACGAGTTAAGGAGTACGGTAGTTGCACCTTCCTCTCCCACCCCGCAAAAAAAAAAAAACTTAAACTCGTTTATTATGGTTTTTGCCGTAATTTGTTATTAATTTTTTTCGTTTTCGTCTCGCGAAACTGTCAGTATTGTGGTGCTCTTCCCACAAATTCCAAAAAAATATAATTTTGTTTTTATATTGTTATGTGTGTATTATCTCAAAGTCCGTTCAAAAGCAATAATTTGATATTCGTTGTTACAAATAGATTTATAAATGATTGAGTCAGTTCTGTTCAATATCTGGTTGGAATTTATAGTAATGATTTCTCATGCAATGATTTTCGTTATCATAAATTGTAAGCAAATATTTAACTAACTGATTAAAATAAAGCAAGAAGAGAACAGCAAATGGAGTGTTTTATTATAAGTTAAGATGTTGAGAATGAAAACTTACTTGAATTCACTAAATTGTATCATGTTTGTAACTTGAAGTTCACACTTTGCCAACCGTGCACACTGAAAATCAGGCGAAGACTGAACACTCTATATAGGAATTATCTACAAATGATTTTTCAATTATTCCATTAATTGGTTTTTAATGCACAACAAAGACAGTTCTTGGGGAACATATCAAATCGATTGATAAGACAGTCGGGTCATTCCATCACATTGATAGATGGGCTCAATTAAGCATCAAGCTTTAGGTTTCGTCACCTCGTGGAGTTCTTGGGCATGTGGTAGCAGATAAGCCTGGAAAGTTGTACATAGAGGAACTATTTACTGAATGCTTCATGGGCCAAGTCACTTGACCACGACGAACAGTTCGCCTGGCGTTGTCCGAACGCGCGCAGGTGCCACGGAAAGATTCAAGAAAAGAAATAGAAATATATTCGATTGCATCGATGGCGTGCGATAAAGTTATAGGATGGCTCTGGGGATCCGGGCCGAAGGATAGCATCTTTCGCAGCGAAGAAATGTCCTTGGCACAGATGTTTCTGCAGCCAGAGGCGGCCTACGAGACCATCTCGCAGCTCGGTGAAATGGGCTGTGTGCAGTTTCGTGATGTAAGTGCAGAGAATTAAATACGTAATAGATATATGTATGACTCTACATATCTAATGGATCCTTATTGTCATGTGCTTGAAGATGAACGAGGGCATTACTGCGCTGCAGCGCAAGTTCATTAGCGAGGTGCGACGTTGTGACGAGTTGGAGCGCAAGATTCGTTATGCAACCAATGAGCTGAAGAAGGATGGCTTCAAGGTGGTCGATCTGATCGAAGACTTTCCACCAGCACCCAAGCCCAGAGAGATTATCGAGCTGGAGAGTCTGCTGGAGAAGACCGAGACGGAGATTATTGAACTGTCCGCGAACAATGTTCGCTTGCAGACCACTCTGCTGGAGTTGAACGAAATGATTCAGGTGCTGGAGAAGACCGAGCAGTTCTTCTCGGAACAGGAGTCGCATAACTTCGATACCAACAAACGTGGCACCCATCGCGATCCCGAGCAATGTGACGGAAGTTTGGGCTTTGTCGCCGGCGTTATACGTCGTGATCGTGAGGTTTGTTCTGTCACGTTTTAAGGTTGATCCATTCTAATCTTTCCACTCTGCTGCAGTACGCCTTCGAGCGCATGTTGTGGCGTATTTCGCATGGCAACGTTCTGGTGCGTCGCTGCGACCTGGAGAATCCTGTGAAGGATCCACGCACCGGGGAATTGGTCTACAAGAGCATCTTTGTGGTCTTCTTCCAGGGAGATCAGCTGCAGTCGCGTATACGTAAGATCTGCACTGGCTTCCATGCCTCGATGTATCCGTGTCCTAGCTCGCATCACGATCGCATTGAAATGATCCAGAGTGTGCGTACACGCATCGATGATCTGCAGGTGATCATCAATCAGACCGAGGATCATCGCTCGTGTGTGCTGAAGGCTGTGCTCAAGCAGTTGCCCAGCTGGACAGCCATGGTGAAGAAGATGAAGGCAATTTATCACACAATGAACATGCTCAATGTGGATCTGGGCAGCAAGTGCCTCATTGGCGAGTGTTGGGTGCCGACACGTGAGCTGGAGCAGGTGGAGACAGTGTTGGCCGAAGCATCCCTTGCTCTGGGCAGCACCATTCCCACTATATTCAACATACTGGACACGAAGAAGGACCCACCAACCTATTTCAGAACCAACAAGTTCACATACGGATTCCAGGTGCTCATCGATGCCTACGGTATTGCCAGTTATCGTGAGGCTAACCCCGGACTCTACACATGCATCTCGTTCCCTTTCCTCTTCGCTGTCATGTTCGGTGATATGGGACACGGTTTCTTGGTCTTCCTGCTCGGGCTTTGGATGGTGCTGGACGAGAATCGTCTGATGAAGTGGCGAGCTGGCGAGATTTGGAAGATTCTATTCGGCGGACGGTACATTATTATGCTTATGGGTATGTTTGCCATGTACACGGGCTTCATATACAACGATTGCTTCTCCAAGTCCTTCAACGTCTTCGGTTCGCACTGGGCGCTGCAGTACAACAGGACGACCGTGTTGACAAATCCAGCACTGCAGCTGAACCCCTCGACAGATCAACGTGGTGTCTATCCCATGGGCATCGATCCCATCTGGCAGTCGGCAACCAATAAGATTATCTTCCTGAATACCTACAAGATGAAGCTGTCGATCATCTTCGGTGTGCTGCACATGGTGTTCGGTGTTTGCGTGTCCGTGGAGAACTTTGTGTACTTCAAGAAATATTCTTACATCTTCCTGCAGTTTGTGCCTCAGGTGTTGTTTCTGTTGCTGCTCTTCGGTTACATGGTCTTCATGATGTTCTACAAATGGGGGCAGTACTCGGCGCACGCTACAAATGTTGCCGATTCACCTGGTTGTGCTCCTTCTGTGCTGATCATGTTCATCGATATGATTCTGATGAAAACTGAGGTACCCTCGGCAGGGTGTACGGCCTTAATGTTCCCCGTTCAGCGAGAATTGGAGACCATACTCTTCGTTATAGCCATCATATGCATACCCTGGATATTGCTGGGCATGCCACTGTGGATCACCTGCAAGCGCAAGTACAGGGTAAGTACTACTAGAATTAAGTTCCATAGGGTAGAAGGGTGTTGTGTTATTGAGCTAAGTGAAACTGTCTATAAGTAGCATAAGGAGGCATGTGCAACCAAACAAACATACATATTAAGAAGACCAAAACAAATTAAGCGAAGTTCGTCTGTATGAGCACCTATATCTCCTAGACTATCAAAGCTAGGACTTCTAAATTTGGTAACAATATGTCTTCTTATTGTACAAAGAATTAGTATATATAAAAACTTGGCCATGCCCCTTTCCGCCCGCGAAAATTTCTGAAATAAGCATAGAAGTTCCTGAAGAAATAATTTAACTGGGAAGACAGACAAAACTTAAATGATAGTCGAGCACACCCGACTTTGACACTTATCATCTAAGCCTGGTATTCTTATTCAATTGCAATGTAGCGTGGCAAGGTCGAGGAGAGTCTTGACACCATTCTGGAGACCATTGAGATAAAGGGTAAGGAGGTGATTATAACGGAAGTGGGCGACTCCCATCAGATGGGCATACATGGCCAAGGCGTCGAGGAGGAGGAGGAAGAGGAGCCAATGAGCGAGATCTGGATACATCAGGCTATACACACGGTCGAGTACATTCTGAGTACCATTTCCCATACGGCATCCTATCTGCGTCTCTGGGCCTTGTCCCTGGCGCACGCAGGTCAGTAGAAGATAGATAGAACTAGGTAAAGCTCTTCTTCTCTAATTCCCTTCTTCGATTCTCACTGCAGAACTCTCTGAGGTGCTGTGGACCATGGTGCTCTCCGAGGCACTGCAAATGAGCGGCTATGTGGGCGTCATTGCAGTCTTTATTATATTCGCCATTTGGGTATTCTTCACCATTGCCATCATGGTGATGATGGAGGGCTTGTCCGCCTTCCTGCACACCCTCCGTCTGCACTGGGTGGAGTTCATGAGCAAGTTCTATACGGGCACGGGCTACGAGTTCGAGCCACTGGACTTCAAGGCCATGCTAACCGCTGACGATGAGGATTGAGAGGGGCTTATGTCATCTTTAGTGGGTCAATACCAAGAGCCCATTAATAAATACAGCATACCATAGTTAAGCGGGTGTTTCATTCCATTTTTTTTGCATGGGGTCTGTCCCACATAGCGACGTGTTTTCGTTGGGTAGTGCGGAAAAAGGTCATCGCATTGAGGGCAGCGTTCAGCGAAAAATTCTTGTCAAGTGCAGAGGCAAGCAGAATTCTCTGGAAGTGCATCAAAGCTTCAATTCAGCGAATGCGCCGGACTGAGCGCCGCAAGAGGGTGAACGGAGGTTGGTGGAGACTAACGAGTGGGGCTTATTAGCTGGTCTCCATCGCCAGCGTTGGGCAGTTGTGCAACCAGAGAGCTCGAGGCAAGATGACAATATTGCGACTACTGCTGATATTGCTGCTAGCTGTGCTGGCCAAGACTGGAGCGGATACATTGGTGCAGCTGCACGTGAATCGTCCGTATAACGATGTCAGTGAGAAGTTTGTTAGTTTCGCAGTGCGACCGGAGGATCTCTATGATGCCCTGGACGGCAAGAACCGCAAGGCAGTGACCAGCATGGCAGCCCTGCTGGGTGATGCCTATGTCAAGTTCATTGGTGACTTCTATTTCGCCACCAATGCGCCGACGCGTCTACGCAATCCCACCAAGATCATTTGGAAGGGTTTCAATCGTTGGACACGGTAGGTTGACCTTTAGGTTAATCCTCATCGAATACACCTAACTGCTTTGATTGCAGCGCCGTCAATTGGACCATGATTATACCGGTGCCATATGCACCCGACGAATGGGACTCCATGCACACACTGAAGATACTCAACACCTCCTACATGGTGGGCATCACGGACTGCATCTGGCAGCTGGGCACAGACTTTGGTACATCGCGAGCCAAGGACTACGTGCAGGAGCTAAACACGCTAAAACTAATGACAGACACCTTTGCACCATATGTGGATAGCTGGGGCGTCATGGGAGCGGATATATCGGCGGGCAGCAGCGTGGAGGAGACACGCAAATATGTGGACATGTCCAAGGATGTGAATGCAGCCTTTGGTTGGACGCAGTAAGTAATGGAATTCTTTCAATTGCCATTAGATTAAAGCTTTGCCATTCTTCTACTCTCTTCTCAGACCCGAGAACATGTTGCCAGCCACCAGCCTGGGCAGCTACATCTACGACAGCGATCCTGCGTTGCGCACTTTGCAGCAGTTGCGTGTTCCACTGTGGCTGACGCTGCCGGAGGAGCGCAGCTCGGCTCAAGCGATTAGCAAGCGTCTAGTGGGAGATGAGACAACGGATGCACTGCGCTGGGCACAAACACTCGGCGATGCGGCAAGCGGTGGCTTCGATGTCGTCTTCAAGCGCATGCGGCTGGAGGATTTTGAGAAGCCCAACTTCAGTTACTATGTGACGGCGCTGTTCAAGAAGGTCATGGGTTCACGCGTCTTTCCGGCGCGTCCTCTGAACGTGCTGACACCGAGCAACAAACTGTATACGCACTGTGCCAATGCCGTGTCTGGTGGTTTATCCTTTATGGTGGTGAACACCGAGGAGCAGCCCACAACGATAACCGTGAAGAGCACGAGTCGACTGTCGAACAGTGAAATCTGGCAATATGTATTGACCGAGGAGAACGGACGAGTGCGTCTGAACAATCAGAAGGTGTCGCTCAATTGCACACTGCGTCCGTTGGTCAAGTCCAAGGATGACTCCAAGTCGCTGCAGCTAATCACGCCCAGCATGTCTGTTGGATTCTGGGTGCTGCCCAGCGTCAATGTCGAGCACTGTCAGTACACGGAGCTGGAAGCAGAGGATGCCAGTGCAGAGGCTTCTTCCGAGCAGCGTCGCTCTAGCGGCTACAGCTCGGCGGATCGTCTGTTGCAACGCCTGATCGAGGAGACTGCGGTGTCGCGTGGCTCCTTGCAGAGCACCTTGAATCGGCATCGTCGTTTTGTGCTGGATAACGAGGAGTCGCGGCCGGAGCCAGTGTCGCTGCTGGACAGGTTGCTGCAACCCTTCAATCGCGCTCAGAACGAGCCGGCGGCGGTTAAGTCGGTCACCACTGCTGTAAAGCGTCATGCGCCACAGGAGGAGGCACACAGAACCCACTCGGTGCGTCCCTATGAGGCAGTCAACTGGCTGAGGCAAGTGCTCGAGCAGAGTCGCGATGTGGCGAGACGACATGGACGTAGTCGTCGTGATGCATCCGGCTATGGTGGCCCCTTCTTCTACAATCGCAACGGCAAGAGGACCACACTGACGAAGAAGATCACAGAGATTCGTAAGCCAGAGCGCAAGATCAAGCCACTCTTCGATCTGGCCGAGTTCGATGAGGAAGAGTTCTTTAAGAAGATTGGTGAACAGCCTGAACCTCCACCATATACTCGTCTGCCCGAGGGTGATGTGCATCTGAAGCATATTGAATCTCCAGATGGGGAGGAGAGCGAGATGCAGCAAGAGCCGGAACCAGCGCGAGAGCCCAAGAAACGACGACCAATTACAAGGAAGCAGCTGAAGATTGTGCAGCGTTCGCAGGAGCAGGAGAGCGTGGAGCAAGTCGAACGTCAGAGGGCACCTAAACTGTTGCCCACGGAGTTCTTCGAAGCGCTGCCCGCGCCGGCAGCCAAGCCTGCCAAACGTTTGAATCTGGGCGCCACATTGAACTCACTGTTGTTTCCCGAACCCTTCTCCAGCAAGGGCAGCATAAGCAAGCAGCAAGACAAACCGAAGAAGGAGGAACCGGAGGAGCAGGATGTGGAACCCGTGGAGCCAATCGAGGGACAACGTGAAGGTAACAAGAAACGTTCGGCCAAGTCGGGTCATGTGGCCAGTGACTTTCTGCATGCACAACAGGAGCTTGGTAAACACTTCCTCAGCCACATCAACGAGCACGAGCATGAGTTCTCCCTGGGCGATGAGCAGCATGCTTCTCGCGAGGAACTCGCTTTGGATAGCGATCTGAAGCCGCGTGCACCTGCCAAGCAGCTGATCGACAATGAAGAGGATTACTTTGGTGCCAAACAGTCGAAGCAACCGCTTATTCCCGCACCCAAGCGACTGACTAGGCCCAGCAACGACGAGACCATCACCTCCTGGTGGGACATGCCTTCGCTGCGACGTCGTCGTGCTCTGCCCTTCAACTATGCCGACGATCAGTTGCGTTCCAATGCCATTGACAAGGACGATCAACAAGAACTGTTACCCCTGGGACGCTATTCGGTTTACGAGTACAAGGTCGACCTGCCCACAGAGCTGCCGCCAACGAGTACCCCCGACTCGGACAAGATCATGCAGATCAGCAGTCCACGACCTTCGACCCCAGCATGCCGTAAGCGTACGCTCTCCGATAATATTGTGACCACAGTCAAGTCGAAGGTCTCCAAGTTCATGAGCATCATCTCAAGGCACATGAACGAATGGTACAATACCCTGACGAAGCATCTCGAAACAGATACGCCTAAGCCAGCGGAGGACCTCAGCGATGCCAGCGATAATGCCATTTAGGAAAGCCTCTAGGGGATATCTTAAGTCTTGGCCAGAGAATGTAAATATGTATTTATGTACAATACACAATTAAATGTCCGAAAGTGGAAACCTCCTAAGTAAATTATTCTATTATTTTTCACACTAATAGGAACATAATTTATAAGGTTTAACGTTTTTATTATATTTAATGTTATTTAACTTTACTTTAAATTCACAATAATTAAAAAAACAACATTGTCAAATTCCAAGTTTTTGTTTATTGAAAATTTGAGATATTTGTGAGTAAAATGTTTTAAATTATGAAAACAAAGAACTTAAAAAATAATTTTTACATTTATTATTTTCATTTTACATTTATCTAATTTTTTTCACTTTTTCTGCTTTCTTTTGATTAAATATTGAACATTAAGTTAACTTTAAATATGATTAACGACTTGGTCTTATGATGTTAATTTTTTTAATATTTACGAAATATTTAATATAGATTACTCAACTTTATTATTTGTTGATTGACTATGGATATTTCGAGATTACAATATGAAATTTTATAGTACAAATCTATAAATGAAAAAAGAAATCGTTTTTATGGGTATGATGATTTCCCTTAGATATACAATACATACTTTTTAATACTCATCTTCACTTTCTCTGCAATTTCTTTATTGTAATAAACTCTAACTATAATATATATTCATTATAGATTTTAGCATCAGATGTTTATTTTTGAATTACTAAAGATGATGACTAAATGTTGTTTTTGTAAATGAAGCATGGAATTTTTGAAGATTTTAATTGATCTAAGCTTAAGAGCCGAAAATAACTCTTATATTACTCGTTTCTCTGCACTCTCATCTTTGTTTTGCTTTCTTTCTTATTCTCTTATACTAGTAATTTTTATGTTTTCAAGAGCTTCGAAAATAGTAGATCTATTTCTCTTTGTGCTCTTGCCTGGTCTTTTCTCTTCAGACCTCAAAAACATCAAAAAAACACAGCAAGTTGAAGCTCAGTTTCGACGACTTGTTTCGCCGGCTAAGCAATATCAACAACAACAACAGCTCGAGCAACTATTGTGGCTATTTACAATAACAATAGCGAAGCGAGGAGAAGCGATGCGATCGCGAGGTGTTCCAGCTTCGGCTCTGCAGCCAGTCGCTGTGCAAGCGTTCAAGGCGAAGGTTGTGGTTGTGATTGAGTCGCGTCTTGGGGTCTTGAGTCTGTCTTGAGTAGTTCAAAGTACAATACCAGATTCAGCACACACACATACACATATACAACAACGGACAACGCGCCAACAGGTGAGTGTGCGGCAATTCGCAATACCCTAAAACATACATGTACATATCAAGCTGACGCAGCACTTTTTGTTGTTGTCCGAAATCAGAGAAACAGGTCAGTTCTAGTCTGAAGAAGTTGCATTCAGGTTGAGACAGGTATGAAGGCGTTGGCGAGAAGGTAGGGGAGGAGGGGTGAAGAAGAAGCTGAAACTGAAACAGAAACAGAACCAGAGAGCGAGGCATGGAAGCGTAACCAGCAGTAAGCCAGTCTTTTTTCAGTGACGTGGACAGTAAAAACTGGCAACAAGGCGACGCTGCAACAGACAACAAAGTCTAAAGAAAACAACAACAGTATTAACAACAACAACAACAACAACAAACTCATTTCATACAGGTATCATTTGTGGCTTTCTTTCGACGGCAATGAACTTTGCTTTGTCTACGACCATCGATGGCTTGATGACTTGTAAGATCGTTTCATAATTGTTTTTCCTTCATTAATTTCTATATACCAGATATATGAAAGTGAAAGTATAAATTTCGTAGTGTTGTTAATTATGTTGCTGTTAATAATTTCACATATTGACAAACTGATTTCGGAAACGTCTGATAAACCAAAATGTTAAGAGGCAAAAAACACGTTTCGATCGAACACAATCGAAGCTCCCATACAAAGTGTTGGTATTATATAAACTGATTTGCATATTGCCATAAATATAGACACAGACATACACATACACACACACGTGTTAAATCATACATAATACTGTGCACACTATTATTTATAGGATGGGTTTCGTCTTGGGTTGGTTGCCAAGTGAGCATTATGTGCGAGACATCTTCCTCATAACCCTCTCGGCCGCTATTGCGGCCACCTTGCTGAGCATTCGTTTCTATTTACGCATTACGGCGGGCCGTTGTTTTACTGAGGTAAACTAGACCCAGATCCAGTCCCACACCCAAAATCCAGATCCACACCCAAGCTCTAACTCCCAAGCTCTATGCCCGTTTTCCCATTCATGACTTGACTCTACTTTCTCACACAATTTTCATATGATCACATTTAAGACTTAGAAACAAAACTCTATGGAAATTTTCCTATAAATGGGTCAGGGGATTTACAAGCTCTCTCGGCTTAAATGGGAAATTATTAAGCTCAATGAGTTTCTACAATACATTAAACAAAAAATTGTTAGGTATTAAATCTCTTTACAATCATTGCAACGACGTAAGACTTAAAACGATTTATAGCTATTTTATTACAGTATTTTATGTATGCTTAACCCTAACTGAAATAAAATAACCAATTTACTTTAGAACGTGTATACTCAATATTGCATACTCTTTAATCTCTACTTTGTGAGCTTGATTTATTCTCAAGCTAAGCCTCTTTCTTTCTCATTCTCTCTCTCTCTAATATGCCCTAGTATAGTATATCTTTCTGAATCGGTTGTCTCTAGTTTCCAGCCGTGACGTGTTCAGTTAATTAGCTCCCTAGAAATCTGTACGTCACATCCAAAGATCCGCTACTCGCATTACAACCGTGGAGAAGATCGCTTACCTCGTAGTTAGAAAAAAAAAACAAAGCCCATGTTGGTGCGAACTACTCGCTCACAGTTTCCACGGGGGTCGACGGCAATTAAACGTAGCCGTTGATGATCATGGAGAGAACTAAAAACTATATGACTTTATAGTAGAAACAAAAACAACAGACACAAGCTGTGATTACATTGAGTACAGATTTTAATTAGAGTCGTAAATGTTTACCACAGACGCCCATTTAACACGACACCGACTAATACCCTGCAATTATTGACCAACAGTTGATCTAATCACAATATTTACAGACTAAAATGGAGGGAAAAACTGTCATCATTACGGGCGCCAATAGTGGCATTGGCAAGGAAACTGCCAAGGATCTGGCTGGACGTGGAGCACGCATCATTATGGCATGCAGAAATCTGGAAACCGCTAACGCAGTCAAGGGTAAAGGAGACTTAACCAATCTCTCATATTATATACTAAATAGTATTCTCTTCACCTAGATGAAATCATCAAGGAGACCAACAACAGTAAAGTGCTGGTCAAGAAACTTGATTTGGGATCTCAGAAATCGGTGCGTGAATTTGCTGCGGATATTGTGAAGACTGAGCCAAAGATCGATGTGCTGATACACAACGCCGGCATGGCATTGGCCTTCCGTGGCCAAACCAGTGAGGATGGCATTGAGCTGACCATGGCCACCAATCATTATGGTCCATTCTTGTTGACGCACTTGCTCATCGATGTGCTGAAGAAGAGCACTCCATCGCGCATTGTCATTGTCGCCTCAGAGCTGTATCGCTTTGCTTCGGTGAATCTCAACAAGTTGAATCCCATTGGCACCTTCCCGGCTGCCTATTTGTACTATGTGTCGAAGTTCGCCAACATTTACTTTGCCCGCGAGTTGGCCAAGCGATTGGAGGGCACCAATGTAACGGTTAACTTCTTGCATCCCGGCATGATTGACTCGGGCATTTGGCGCAACGTGCCCTTCCCCCTCAACTTGCCCATGATGGCCATCACAAAGGGTTTCTTCAAGACAACAAAAGCTGGCGCCCAGACCACAATTTACCTGGCCACATCGGACGAGGTGGCAAATGTGTCAGGCAAGTATTTCATGGACTGCAAGGAGGCCACTCTGAGTGCAGCTGCCCTCGATGAAGAGAAGGGTCGCCAGCTGTGGGAGGAGTCGGTGAAGATTGTCAAGCTTACGCCTCAGGAACCCAAAATCTAAATAAGTCTTAATAAAAATGCTCTGTTTTATACGTCTATTAACTAAATACTTTGAAAATTATCCATAAACTGGGGGAGTATATTGTAAGCTTAAGTTTTTCACACACACAATTGAAACCAATAAAAAACACTTTTGTAAACATATGCAAGTCTTACATTTCTATTGCCAAACACACAACTAACTAATATTAGAAAGTCTCAACACTTTTGTTTGCTAAACTTATATTTTGAATTGTAATTAACATCAATTAAAGTTATCGACTCACTTTTTAACATCTTACTGTTAATAACAGTCAATGTTATGGTCTCACTGTTGCCAGTATTTTACTGTGGTATTTCATTTCACTGCGTCTTAGCACTAGTTCACACTAGTGTTTAGTAGGAACTAGTTCAGAATAGCTGTATTGTCGCCCGCAATTGCGTTGGATTTAAAAAAGTCAACTGCCTGCGCTTGATTTCCTACCAACGACAGAGAGAGTTTCGATTTCAGTTCATGAGAATTAATAAAAACGACAAATCACAGCGCCAACGGGTAACTCGATATGGCCAGCAGAGCTCAGCTTAAAGAGGAATCACAAAACTGGTAGCCGAAAAAATTTCTCACACACAATGTTGGTTCATTGGTCACCTGTTGAGGTCGAAGGGATGGGGAATGGGAAGGATCACACAAGGGAATACATACTGTTGCTGCTGAGGGTCCTTAATCTGATAAAATTGCCGGCGCATCTCTTGTTGTCTCTCATTGCTGGCACCCCTCTGCGGTTGTTTGCCGATTATTATCGGCGACTGGTTGACACGTGACTTCTTCAGTTCTGGTTCCGGTAGCACAACACGACTGGCGGCGCCAATGATTATGATGCAGATGATTTTGGTGGCTAATAATATGTTAACAACTATAATTGAAATTTAATATTTATCCAAAGGATTACAGGATAATCATTTGCGGTTTGTAGCCACAGATAGCGAAACGTGGCGATGGCATAGATAATTGCCCATGAATATAGGGGGTGATCAACCCCCCGCCGGCCTTATGTGATCTTTAGCGCATTTGTTTGCCCAACTGATTCGCTAATAAAAAGCGTAAAAAACATAAAACAGTAGCGGGCAGCAGGAAGAGGAGTGAGTTGAAAGAGTTTTATTAGTACATTGGCTTGTCGAGTACTTCGTATCCATTGATACAGAGGGGGCAGGCGCACCGGACGAACCCTTGCGCCTTGTCTCTGTGTCCATGGGGTTCTTGAAAGTATCGATTTACAAATTCAATTTGGCGCGCTTCACTCAAGTGTAATTTCGTAGTATCCACAAACATATTTCAGAGAGTCCCAGTTTCAAATGTAATTCAAGTCGTTTTCGGGGGCCTTCACACTGACAGTTGCTCACGGCCAAGTCGCAGTTTAATAAGCAGGCTTAGGTTTTTATTAAGAAATGAAGTCGGCGTCGGAGTAGGAGTCTTTCTCGGCCCTGTATAGTACAGCTGTCAGCTATGCGACGGCTGCGATTATCAATTGGTCATCGATACTTACCACTTCGTCCTGCCAGAATGACGTGTGACATGAGCTAAGGGCTGTGTAGGGGGTGTCAGTTGTGTATTCTATAGATCGGCTGCCAATAACAGTTGTCTACAAAAAGAAAATATTAACTAACTTGTCAAATAAAACTAATTTAATATATAGTCTTAAAGGAAACTTTAAATCTTCATTCCACTTCCTTGTATGTATATAATTTATAATTCCTAAATTTTATGCACTTATGTAAAATATCATCATTACTTTCAATCTTGTACGTTCTTGGCTTTACTTAATGAAGTATTCTCAAGTTTTACTTTCGCTTATTATTCTTCCTTACAGTCATCCTTCAACATTTCAGACAGACAGCAATAAACTGTAAAAAGGTTTAATTAAAGTTTGCTCACTTGAAATATATTTTATCCCTTTCCATATGTTGCACAATCAAATTCAGGCATTACATGCGCTACACTACATCCTATGGAGTCTGTGGATTCTTCTCAATTTTCCGTTATTTAATAAGACCAATGGAAAAGAACCAAATTTTGGTTATATCAATGCAAAACTAGACTATCTGTCATTGTGAGGGATGCTTCCCCTTTGCTTAAGATTGGTATTAACTGACATCTAGCGACATTATCATGTCGAACGACTTGACTACCAGCACAAAAGCAAAGTGTAGCCAAGCTAGCGAAGCCCTAAGAGTGCCACCCGAAAAGTATTTCATTGATTTTTGAAGCCTCGCCCGTACAACAGAACGCAGAACACAGAACTGGGAACATTGAGGAACTCACAGCTTAAACGGAATACTGAATGAATCGAATGCTTGACTGAGTTCGGCAACCATTCTGGGCAAATTCTGGCTCTGGACCAGACCAGACCAAAAATAATACATTAAATAAATAAAATGTTTAGCCGTGGTGCAAACAAGTTCACGTGCAATGATTGTGATGCGCTGGTGTGATAACAGGTACAATACGGGGGGTGGTGGTGGCGATGGGTTGGCAATGTTTGCTTATATAACAAATCCCCACGGCAACAATTTCAATTTTGTGGTTAATTAGGAGGGAAGGGGGGAGAGAGTGAGAGCTCTCATCGACAGGGGGTATTCGGTATGCACAGCTGACACCTGAGCACACTTGAATCTCAAGCGAAAGCGATCGTTTCTAATCATATTGTGAATAAAGCCCCAAATTGTTATTGATACTCAGCCTCCTCACTTGCTGCCTTGTCTGAGCCTAATGCGATGTGACAATCGGCAGCAAAACATGGCTCAAGCTTCGTCTCTCATATCCTGCGACAAGTTGTCGACAACTGAAACCGATCTGAGCCGAGCTGAGCCCGGCCGAGCCTGGCCAAACAGGTTAGTATCCCTAGTATCGCAGACAGACTCTGATTTTGTGGCCCGAAACTTTTTAACACACACGACGTCCGAAATTCCCACCAATATGGTAAAATGATATGAGCTCCCCCGAGCCCTGAGTTCTCGAGCAATCACTGAAAGCCTTTACACTTAACTGACTCAATTAATTAAGGTGTGTGTGTGTGGGGTAGACAGTGTGCTCTAAGTTTGTTTCATGTGAATTTGATTTAGTTTAAAAATTCTGTTGTCAAGACTAAACAGGTCTCGAGATTGTTTCATCATTTTGCGATTTATCTTTTGCCTAAGCACAACCACAATGCGATATATCAAATATCGAAAAAATAATTCACAATTGTTGTCGGCTTGAGCTATGCAAAAGTGCAACGATCGACGATCTACGATTGACGATTGACGGGTTTGGGCTGAGCTAGTGGAACTGTCTTATTGGTCGCTAGATACGAGTAGAGGCGCGTCGAAAGATACAAAACACAAGATACAAGATATAGTAGCATAGAACGAGGGGCTGTTGCTGTAGCTGTAGCAGGGGGCGGGGGTGCGTGGGTCTCACTGGCAGAGACGAAGAGGTGGCCAGACATGGATGGGGCAGGGGGATGGCAGAACCGACAGTGGCTAAGGCAAACACGTTTAACCACAAAGAATGGAACGAAGGAAGCAGAAGACGATCAATGGTCGCAGTCCAGCCCAGCCCAGCACGGCCCGGCCAGGCCCGGCACGCCGTTGCGACCCGGCTGGAGGGTATCTGGTGTCGAGCTGTAAAGATATTGGGTGACAAATAAAAACTACTGAAAAACTGCTGCACTCACTGCTGCTGCTGTTACTGTTGCTGCTACGTATGAATGAGCTTGTCGAACGGCGACTGGGGGTCGAGGGTTGAGGGTTGGAGGTTGGGTTAGTGGTCGCCGCAAAAGCCGGTATACCGGAGACGGCGGCGGACGAAGCGCATTGGCTGGCTGGCTGGCTGCCGGCACGGTGGTTGCGCCCTGTGAGAGAGGGAGATGGTGCGAGCAAGGACGGTGGCAAGGGCAGGGGGTGTATCTGTATGTCGTAAGGGTCTCTTCATGTGTGATTGTGTACAGCGTGTACTTAGCAGGGCACTTTGTGTCATTGTATCTGTCCCGAGTGCGAGTACGAGTGAGTGTGAGTGTAACGTATGCAGGGGTGTGTGTGTGTGAGTTTGTGTTGTTTTGCGTTGTCTTTTGCGCCCTTTTTGTCGCTTGTTTATAATTAAGTGAGCATTTTTTCTGTGGTTGTCGCTTTGCCGCTTTGACTGACAGCCCCGTCGTCCATATCGGTCGAGAGACTTCGAACTGCAACCGACAATTAGTTGCCATCTTATGCTCGTCGCCGAAAGTCGATTCTTCAATAGCAAGTCAATATAGCATTACAACATCAGTTCGAAATAATATAAAGTTAAAGTCGTGTTTAATGTTCATGATTCTAAAATTATTATAAAATTATTACAAGAATACTGTTAAATTTCAAAATTCTTGTGAACGTCGTGAATCTTTCTTTGTGCGATCAGCGATATAAACGTCTTAAAAGTATAGTTCTAGACATGAAACATATAGTATTACCAACAAGGTGCGATTTCTTAAATAAATGTAAAAATGATGTTAAATAACATGACAAATAGATAAATTAATATTGAAGAAAGCAGATCAAAGTTCTTTCAGTACAAATAAAACGTTTCTTGACTTTATATAGAGTGTTAAGAAAGACTGTAATGTATAATGATCAATATAAATTTATAAATATGTTTGTAATTGAATAAAAGTGAAAGAGAAACGAAATATTAATGAAAACAATGGAAAATAACATTTCTAAAATATGTAGTTGTTTTAATATGAAAATAAATAATAAAAACAACAATCCAAGAGAACAATCTTATCCAAAGAATTACAAAAAACAAAATTGTATTTTCGCATAATCAATATCATTTTATCAAAAAAAAAAATATTAAGAATTTTTAAATTTATAAAAAGTAATAATCATATTTATAAACTTGAATAGGAATAATGGAAAGTCAGTCGCCTATGTGTCTTTAAATGTTTTAAATTTTTATAAAGAATAGTCTTAAATATATAATTTTTTATAAATAACCACAAACAACAAAATTTTAATGAAATCAATAGAAAACAAACAAAAAAAAAAGAATATATCGGGCTTAAATAAAAAATTTGCAAGTTGTAAGTGTTTTTGTGTTCTTTAATTTCTATGGTCTTAAGAATAACTTTATAAAGTAATTCCCTGATTTGTACGTGCCATACATATTCGACAAAATAATTGTGTTTAACTTAAAATATTTCTTTAATTTATATAAAATATTAATATTTAAAGTCAAAGATCTACGCTGTTCTCACCATGCCAAAAAATTGCCTATGTTGTTGTTTTATAAAATAAAATAAATAATAAATAAATAAAAAAACGTTAACTTTAAAATATAAATATAAACTAAAGCTATAAATATTTAAAGTGAATGTATTTTTTGCATTTTCGCAGTTGGAAATGTCAATTGGCGCCGCAAAATGAAACGTAGGAAAAGCAGAAAACGCCGTACCCAGCTGGAGTCATGTCATGGGATTGTTATATAAAGGTTCCAAACTCTTGAACATAATTCTGGGTAAGTGTCTGAGATTCCAATGCGATTGGGAAAAGTCGCCCCAAATCGACCGCAAACACACGCACACATACACACACAGTCAGGCGAGAGACTAAGCAAATGGCGTCGCGTTCGTTCATTCGTTTAAATGAATATGTGTGTGAGTGTGAGTGTGACTGCGAGGGGCGGAGTTTCGCGCACAGTGGTCGCAGCTAGCTGAAAACAGTGTGAAATGTGGCCAAAGCATCTAGTGATTTTCTCACTCTACCCTCTCTCTCTCCCTCTCACTCTCTCTTTCTGTCTCTTTTGCACTCGTTTTGCACACCTGCGCAGATTCCCTGGAAGATCAAGAGGGTGGAGCTATGTACATATCGTGCGATGTCTCAAACGGAGGTCCTGTGGAACCAGAAACGGGCTATGTCCCCAATAATCCATTATTCGGCCTGGCGCTGGACAGTCCGCAGGTATATTCATTTTCGTCGCGCTTGTTCAAACTGTTCGCTAAAGTGAAGAACTTTCTTTCCTCGGCCTGTGCAGCAAGAGTGTGCTGCATCCTGCGTCGGCTGCTTATCCTGCCAAGGTAACACCGCCCTGCCCATCTCATCGCTCACCAGCAGTGACTTTGACTGCGGCGGCTGCTTTGATCCGACAATTGGTGTGCTTGGTGGTCAGATTAACACAACGCCGCCGGCCAGCAATCTATCGGGCACGGGTGGAACGTGTGGCAACGGGAACAACGGCAACGGCAACAGCAACGTTTCCTCGCTTGTTGGCAACGGCAGCTACTGGAGCACCGACGAGATGGCTTCCACATTTCCCGGCCTACCGCAACTGGACATCGATCCCCTACCGAGTCTGTTTCCCTTCTCGCCCTGCGGTGCATCCTACAATTTTGCCAGCAATCCGCACCAGGCATCGCTCTCCTACACCGTGCATCCGCATCAGATGCTCATCTCGCCCAATGGCAGCCAGCACCAGCAGCAGCAGCAGCACACGCAACACTCGTCCAGTCATCCGCATCAACTTCAGTCCCAGCACATGCAGCAGGCCCTCACCCAGGCATCGCACGGTGGTAATGCGCTCCACAATCACAGCAATAGCAACCATGCCAATGGTCCTGGTGCAGCAGGCGGCGGCGCTGGCGGCGGAGGCAATGGCTCAAGTGCAGGCGGTGCCTGCTACTATGAGACAGCTGCCAATGCTGCGACAACTGCACCGCCCATGTACCCCAGCATGAGTGTCAATGTCAGCATGAACATGACCATGCATCATGGCTATGGGGCCGATGGCGGTGCGGTGCCCATGCAGTGCTCCCAGATGAACTGGACGCCGCCGAACAGCTCGTCGGCGGCTGTCAATGTGCTCTATCCGCCGCTGCTGAGTCCAACGCACTATCCTGCCTCGGCAACGTATTCCTTTACAGCCGATTTCCGTGCTCCAGCGCCCAGCGCACTGGGCACACTTCCCTCGCTGGCCGACAAGGATTCACCATCGCCGCCGGCATCTAGCACAGCTGCGGCTCTGAGCTATTACGCTGCCGGCACGGGTCAGAACTTTACACCGCCACACAAGAGTCCCAGCTACCAGGCGGCTGCATTGAGCCTTGGCCTGACCACCTTCGAGGATGAGGAGGAGAGCATTGAGGATGGCGACGGCGATGGGGAGGGCAGTGCCGCCGGCGACATGAAACCGAATCTGTGCCGCTTGTGCGGCAAGACCTATGCCCGTCCCAGCACACTGAAGACGCACCTGCGCACCCATTCCGGGGAGCGGCCATATCGCTGTCCCGATTGCAACAAGAGCTTCTCACAGGCCGCCAATCTGACGGCTCACGTACGCACACATACGGGACAGAAGCCGTTCCGCTGTCCCATTTGTGATAGACGTTTCTCGCAAAGTTCCAGCGTCACCACGCACATGCGAACGCATTCCGGCGAGCGGCCCTATCGTTGTTCCTCGTGCAAGAAATCCTTTTCGGACAGCTCAACACTGACCAAACATCTGCGCATCCATAGCGGTGAGAAGCCTTATCAGTGCAAGCTCTGCCTGCTCAGGTGAGTCCCTCTTGAGATACCCTGGAAAGTCATATAGCCTGGAATAAACCTCTCCCTCTCCGCACCCAATAGATTCTCACAGTCGGGCAACCTCAATCGGCACATGCGCGTACATGGCAACAATGCCAATGGCAGCGGCAGTGGCAGCAATGGAGGTGGCAGCACCAGCAGCAGCAGCGGCACCGGAATCAGCGGGGGTGGCAGCAGCCTCATTACATGACAAAAGCCACGCAGTGCAGGCGGTTTTCAGCATTATCACCCCCCGCACCCGCATCCACATTCGCATCCACATCCACACGCGCACCCACACCACGTGCACCATCACCACGCCCACATGGCCAACTATGACTACGGCAATTACAGCATCAGCGACTATACTCCACCCGGCGCTACACAAAACTATTCAGGGTATTATTTCTGCGCACTCAACAAGCCACCCAAGTTCGAGCGATTCTATTAGAACCCCAAGAACTTCAACTGGTGCCAAGATAAAGAGGGGACAATATAAAAACGAAAATACTTTGGGAGAAAACAAAGTAGAGAAAATAGATCTCTCTCTCAACAGTATCATAAAATCTGATATATCTGAGTAATATAGAGACACATTGTCTGCAGGTCCCCAAGAACCATATGGAAATGCAATTGTAAATGCTCAAATACGAATTGAATACGAGAAAATATCGGAATTTGGGTCCTAGTGACCCGAATGTTTGTCTTTATGTACATATATAGTATATAGAAATCATTTTGTATTTATTATTCACACCGCATATGCATTATATAATACGAACTCAATGTTTATACGTTGTTAGAGTTGCAAAAAACACGCATAAATCTATTCAAAATTAGCCAACGAAGTAGCATTTAAGTCAACACAAACTTAGGCAATACGATCCCTAATACCTACTAAATTATATTAAAATATTTGTACTAATGTTTGCTGAAATTTGACCGAGTGGAAACTGAATTTGCCAACTTCATCTCATTGGTTTGTATATCCCACATAGTACAGCCGCATCCGGAGAGATTTACGTAGTTAAGATATTGTACATTTAGTAGTAGTTGTACTTATAGACGTAATTTAAGTCAGGTGCTTTGATTTAAGCCAATTTTGCGTATACTGAAAATAAATGCATGAATTATAAAACATTAAAGTTATGAAATAGGGGGGAAAAACACACGTTAAGTTTATAAAATGTATTTCTATAACAATAGAGTTTTAAATGTAGTTTAAAGAATATCATCTACTATGTATATGGCTTCCGTATCGCTGCCACAAATCAGACGTGAGCTGTGCACATCAAATGAGTTGATCGCCTTGCGAATGTTGGTTAAAACTCCATCAACATTGATCATCGACCGGACGCGATCTCCGCTTAGCCAAGCACTGCTGCCATCCTTTTCTCCGGCATCGATATGTGTTTTGTTTTCGGACCACTGCCACAATTCGCCTGCCTCAGCGCAACTGAAGAGTTTTGTGGGATCCTGACGATGGAACCCAATGGCCGTGATGGGACTGTTATGGGCACTGAGATAAGAGGCTGGATACTCCAAATTACGCAGATCCCAGACAGTAATGGAACCCTCCTCGCTGCCACACAATAGAATGTGCTGCTGTGTGGGATGTGTGGCCAGAGAAGAGACAAAGTTCGAGCTCTTTGCATCCTGACAAGCGGCCATGAATGCTACTTTGGGCTGTGCCTCACTGGCAACCCGCACATCGAACATACGTATCACACCCATTCGGTTTGCGGTCACAAGTGTTTGCTGGCTAACAAAGGACAGGTCCAACAGGGATATGCTGTCCGCATCGATTGTGCGCTTTATTTGCTTAAAGTTATTGGTACTCAGCACATTAACGCGTCCATCCTCGCCAACGGTGGCGATGTCTGTTCCATAAACAGAAATTGCAGTGCATGGAGCGCTCATGTTGCTACATTTGAATTCATGAAGTCGTTCGCTGCGGAACGTGCGCCTTATTTGATCCTCCTCGACAGCTCGCTGGATGCTTAACAAACTGAGATGTCCTGTGAAAGAAGATATAGACAGATATATTTAACTCTGTTTCTTTTTCACAACTTATTTGACTTACCGTCAGCGCAGCCGACCGCCAGCGTATCATCGTTAACAAACTCTAAACCTGTGACATCGTTCTCCATTGCCACTTTATCGTTGCAGCGTGGTGTGTGCTCCACGTTCTCGGCGTAGGGATTGGAGTAGAGGCGCCACATGCGCACGAAATTCTTGTCCATGTCCCAGCTGCCGGTTACAAAGCGTTCGCTCTGTTGCAGATTCTCCGGCAGCCAGCGCACCTTCGCTACCTTCTCCGAAATGTAATGGGCTGCGACTTTTGAAGCCATTTTTAGGCTTATTCAAACAATACTTTATTTATTAATTCGGGAAACTTTTCAAAGCTACAAAAACGCAGCTTGTTTGACCGGGAAACATATGTTTTTTGCATATCTTAACAGTGCATTTTTCTGTTATTAACAGTGGTTGTTCGATATATCGATAAGATAGTAAATGGAATAAAATACTATTTAATATCTTTGAATTAAATTATGGAATGTCGGTAAGTTCACCAAAATTTTTTATTGTGGTTGTTTTTTGCAAATCCGTTTTTCCATACATCGTTACAGAAATAAATGAGAAAATTCGATTTTTGTTTGAACTCTTGTGAACTAGAGCGGTAAAATCAGAGATAGTTTCCACCAATGAGGTTTTCCGATGTTGATAGTTTTGTCCATAGAATCTATATTAACGGCGCAAAAATTAAATACTTTAAAAATTTATTTACCACTCGCGTAGTTTGACTTTCCTTTAAATTTCAAACTTCTATTAAAATTGTGATGATGCACGCGGCATTATAGATTTTTAAAATTGACCATCGCTGGCTCACGAGGAAACCATCTTATCGATATTACTGACGATCTATTGTGAACGAGGGAAAGCACACTAAAAAATACCACAATAATATAGAGTCTTAAAGTATTTTTGGCGGGAATTTATAGTAAACAACCAGGAACTGTAGAATGGATAAATTTGTAATCAAAATGTCTAAAAAGATTAATAATCAATTAGCAGAACAGGTAAGCTATTAATTTATTTATTGTTTTCGAATTAACTTTACTTTTTTCATTTAGAATATAGCAGAAAAGAAAGAGACAACACCTAAACAAAATAAATCCAATAATGTACAGTCAAATAGCGTAACAAATAATAAACAAATAATCAAAGATTCACCACAGTTGGTAAGTGCCTTAGTGCTTTTAATCAATACTTTAGTTAATTGGTAAGAATTTCAGAAAATCTTACTAAAAGATGTGAAGGTTCAAAAGAAACAGATTGATACCAAAACTAATAAACGAAAAAGTCAGGATACGCCTGAGGTGGTACGTAACTCAGTAATCCTAAAGATAAATATTTGCTAATTTTTTTATTTTGGCTTGCAGCAAAAAGACAAGGAGAATGCTGAAACTGAAAATCCTCCTAAGCGTCGAAGCGCGCGCATTACACGTAGTATGCGCTCAATGGCTGAGGATGGTTCGCCTTCTCCGGAGAAAGAAGTTCAAGAGAAATTGCCATATATAAAATATAAAGGAGCGATCAAGTACTTCACTGAGAGCAATGATATTGCGGCGTCGGCGGACGAGGTCATGTTAGTATTTTCGTCATCTTTAGAAAATTAAGCATTTTAATCATTCCTTCCTTTCTGCCAGGCAATGGGTAGACAAGCAAACGAAAACTGATGTTGTGCCGATGGCATTTGATATGGAATGGCCATTTTCATTCCAAACTGGTCCAGGAAAATCCTCAGTAATACAAATTTGTGTAGATGAGCGCTGCTGTTTTGTTTACCAGCTGAGTAAATTGAAGAAAATTCCAGCAGCTTTAGTGGCTCTCATTAATCATCCGAAGGTACGCCTGCACGGCGTAAATATAAAGGCGTAAGTTAACTAAAATCGCAAACTGATCTATACAACTTAACGAATTGGATTCTAGTGATTTCCGTAAACTGCAGCGCGACTTTCCTGAGGTATCTGCCGAGCCCTTGATTGAGAAATGCGTCGATTTAGGTGTCTGGTGCAATGAAATTTGCGAAACTGGTGGCAGATGGAGCTTGGAGCGACTGGCCAACTTCATTGCTAAAAAGTCCATGGATAAGAGCAAAAAAGTCCGTATGAGCAAGTGGCATGTGATACCGCTGGACGAGAATCAATTGATGTATGCCGCGATTGATGTATATGTAAGTTAGAACATGAACCAGTAGCAGTTATTGCATACTAATTTTTCATATTTCAGATTGGTCAGGTTATTTATAGGGAGTTGGAGAAACGTGAAAAAATTAAACTGGAAAATGAGGCAAAGTTTAAGGAAGAGAATGGTGAATCAGCATTTAAAGCTGTTAAAGCGTTGGGCGAAACATTCTTGTCCAAGATTAACGAGGTGACCTTATAAATTAAAAGCCATTGAAGACGAATTTGGTACTTGGCTAGTTAAAATATTGTTTTAATTATTTCCCTAATTATATCATAGCGTATTTATGCAAATTTTTAATGGCTTTTTTGCCGATCTCTCCAATATTCATGTATTTAATTATCACTATTAAATAAGACCATTTTACATTCTCAACTTGCAATAAACTTTAATTTTAAATTCTTTTTAAACATTGCTAAAATTATAATAATGATGTCAATGAACAGTTTACCGCCTGACGGTTAAAAAGTTCACTTAAAAATGGGTCGACGTGAACCAACTGCCTCCAGCTTACGTTTAAGCACATCATTATCCAAGTCGATCTGCCGTTGATTCTTCTTTCGATTAACTGCTGCACTAGTCAAGCGAGGTGCCGGTTGGCTCTATATGGCGATAATATAATTAATGCGTTTGATAAGATCTAAAAAAAATATAGCCCACACATACCGTTCCTTGTACTTTAGATGTGGACTTCACCCCATTGGCAGCAGGCTTGATCGTTGGCTTTACGTTCATCATCTTCTTTAATAAGATTTGATTCTGTCGCTCTATTTCGCGTACTTGCGGATTGGTGAAGCTGAAACTTTTGCGGCCCAAATTTTTATAGCTGAAATGTAAAACTATTGTTGATCGATTCTAAGAAACTTGTTGCGACTTCGCCACTCACTTGACCTTCTCCGAAGAGGTGGAGGAGCGAGGACGTCTAATATCGAAATGATACCCACAATTGTCACTGTTAAAACTGGTAGGAGTAACGCTAGATACGCGACAGTCGATACGATCGGACAACGGCTGATCGGAGTGGGAGTAACGCAGACCGTCACCCTGACCACACTCTTCAGTCATAAGGGAATCTTGCGATTCCTCCGACTGGCCAGGGATATCGGAAACAGAAGGGCAGCGGCATTTACGATTGGATACTTTATCGAAACGTTCACTAGTCTGTTTACTTGACACATCTATGCCAGAAATAGACTCCAATTCTTGCTCTTCGATCGGCACCTGTTTCTTGCCATGCTTTTTTATCATTTTCGTGGCCTGTGCCAGTTGCTCAAAGGCTATGTTGTTTTGAGCGCCGCCACTGAGTCGGAATGTTTTCATAATCATTTCTGACATCTGTGTCATCTGTTTCTCGAGAAACTTAACATTAAAGGAATCGACTGGACCCATTTCTCCACAATCCTGGTCATCAAGTCCAATTTCGTTTTCTAAGGCATCAGTTGCTAGGTTCAATGGAGGTGGTAAGTCCCCATAGATATTTTCGAAAGCCTTTGGGAGAACAGGTGTCTTCTGTAAATTTGGAAAACGGCGTGAGAAATTCTGTTTTTTCTGTGAGTGCTGTACGGGAACAAATTCCATTTCGTTATCTGTATCATGTGGCGAAAATTCGTGCACCTCCTCCTCTTCCTGATCGCTCAAGTAGTCATCAGTTTCGCTACCACAATCCTCTACATCAATTAAGCCCTGATTTTTATACTTCTGTTTACCATTTGCATTGTTAACGATATCTCTTAGTTGACCAATTTGAACATCTTCATCCTGCTCTTCAGTACCATTGTCTTCATTATCGTACACAACTTCCTCCTCCTCCTCCTCGCCCATTTCATCTTGCACCTCGGAATCGTCTACTTCATTATCTTCAACTTCGGTATTTTCTACATCAGTGATTTCTAGTTCTGTTAAATAACCGTTGCTACTGGGAACTAGAGTGCGATCTGACAATGTTTCATCGTCGATCACTTTTGGTGGATTTACCTCGGCTACCGTTCTGGTAATCACCACCTGCGACTCTTCCTCGGAAGAGGAACTTTCATATTTCATAAGGTTCTGGCGAGCAAAACCGTTTCCACCTCCAGTTACTTTTCCGAAAATCTGCTGACGACGTGCATGAGGCTGTGGGGGCGAGAGCAGATGTAATAAGGTTGGTTCTGTCCCTTGTCCAAGACTAATGTGTTTGATAGTCAACTCTGACTGCAGTTCATCGACCGACGCACTTACGTTACCCCGCAGAAATTCAGCTTCGACATCGCTATCGCTGGCTGAACCACTGTCCTCCAGCTCTTCAGTCTCTGCCTCTTCCTCAACATCGGACAGTGTCGCATCATCATCGAAGGACTCGTCCATGTAGTAGTCTTCCTCAGCGTTTTCGGGCGTAGCAGTCATCTTGTTTCACTATCGAAATCTCGTTTATTTTCTCTCTATGTGTATTTATAATTTATTATTTTTTTTTGTTTAGTTATAGGAGCAACTTTTTTCTATATTTAATATAATAGAATGTATTTTTTGAGTAGTATTATTGAGAACTGTGCCGGTGATACTAAAAATTTTGTTTGAGGCCGTCAGCGTTGTGTTCTACACAAGTCTCGCCGATTACTGTGTTAAGTGAGAGTTCGATTTCTCGTTCTGTTGGTTATGCCTCATCGTGACGGACACATTGGTACATCGACCATGAGACCGATACGGCCACCAACACCAATTGGGTAAACGTACTGTATTGGGTTGGTAGAGAACCCATTATGCACAGCTGAGGTTGAGGCAGGGGCCAGCACGGAACGTTAGTTTCGGATGTAACACTCAACTAGCTGATATTTTCCTTAAGTTGTTTTCCTTTTTGCTGGTCACACATCTTCAACAAGGCGATTAGGGTGTTCTTTTACCTTAAAGGTAGAGACTGAATCGTGTGTCAGTATCTGCCTGAGACAAACTTGAGACTTCCACCTGTCCAGGTGGATAGTCTTACTTGCCATCAGGCAGTGCGTATATTTATTTTGTTTTCCGTAGCCCTTAGCATGTTGCCGTTGCCTAGGGCGACAGAGCAGGCGCAGAATATTTGTTGTCGTTTGAGAATATTTTCATTACATAGATGTTTCACATAAAACAATGAATTCTAAATTCTCTTAAAATTAAATAATAGATTGTTTTACAGAAAGTAATTATTTAATCCAAATTTTAAGTTCTTATACACCATTCGAACTTGGTTATAAGGACCGTAATATCCATACGGGTCCAAGGTAAAATAAAGTTAGCATTCCATGTAGGGTATTCTTGAAATGAACCAGATATCTACATGGTTTTCGGCGATTCCTGGCAATAACTGACTACATTTCAGAATAGTAACTTTTCAATTTGGTTCTGGCGAATCAACTGATTCTCATGATGACAGAATCCTATCGTTGTAAATAACGGAAACGATAAAGTTACATCGTTTTATTTTAAATATCTTCAGCTTGCCTGTTTCTTTGATCTTTCAGCTTAGGCTTCGAGAATCAACGATCGTCAGTTATAAAAAGGCCATATAAGCAGTTTGCTGTGTATCTCATTTAATTTGATAAGATAGAGTTATCGCATACGTTTACAATGTAAAATAGCGTTTTAGTGCAAGTTTTAACTTGCTTCAATAGATATATAAAAAAAACTATAAAAAACTAGATGTGAATACGTATCGATGAATACTTAGTCCAAATCATAATAGTATAAAAATTGTTAATTCCTTATTTGTTTTATGGAAATCTCATGCTTTTAAAAGCAGCTCGATACTCTTCAAGAGTGGTCTGAGGAATCTTTGACCACACTGGATTATAGTACTCGTCACAGGGTGCGTTCGTCATGTGCAATATAACATCGGCGAGTTTTGTGTTTTCAAAAGCATCTGGCAACATTAGGCGAGCTCCCAAAATTTTGTCTTCTAAATTTAATTCTGGCGAAGTAATTGATTCACTTGTCGAGGGAATATCATCGCTAAGAGTAGGGAGAAGATAAAGAGGTGATAAAGTTACAAGTATATTTGAGTTATATTTAGCTTACCTTAAATTTTTTGCTTTAAGCCTATTTACAACCAGTTGGGCTTGTTTGAGAGTCGGGGATTCGAGAAGTTCAACGACATTTTTCAGTTTCTTTCCTTTAATGGATTCTGAGTTGAGCGTACAATAAATGTATGCAGTTGATACGAGTGCATCTTGTTGATTAGGTTCAAGATCGGACAATGTCTTCAATTTCCCAATCAAAGGGTAGACACTGGGCAACATACGTGCAGTCAAGCATTCATAAATAAAACTAACTTGAAGTGGGTTGTTAGGTGCCAGCAGAGCCTTCCAATATTGATCGGTCCAATAGCATTTACGAGACCAACGAAACAGGCATCTAGCAATGCGTATTAGACTTAGGTGCTCTATTGAATGCTCTACAATTGGGCCACTTGTAGCAATCTTCTCATTTCTGCGCAGTAGTTCATCAATAATCATACCCAGCTCATGCTTTGGCAAACATTCGCCATATGATATAAATAGATCTCGCCTTTGCAGCTTACTGTGGCCAAGAAATACTTTAAACGCAACTTCGATGCTGAGCCGAAAAATAGAAAAAAAGAATTACATTTTAATACATAGTTTAGTTTGACTTCGATCTTACCGTGCATCTCCTGTAGAAGTTTCTCCGTAAAGTAGTTGTTGTACCTGTAGATCTCTCGGTATTGCTATTCCACAACTTACAATTTGCTCAAATATTTCATGCTCATCATTAAAACTGGTAAATATATCCGTAACGAGGTTCTCTATTTCACTCTGGTTCATATTTTGTTTTGCATAATAGAATATGTAGAAAGTACCAGGGCTATTTAAGTAAGAAGTTGTGAAAAGAAGTAAGTTAAAGAAGGAAAAGGATATAAAGACTTACGATTTTCGGCAACGCGAATCTCTCTTCCACAAGTCAATAATGGTTTTAAATACTTCCTCATTCCGTAGTTTCTCCTTATGATATCTTAATAGATTAGTTAGATGCAGGAATGTAATAATTGTGCCACTTTTCAACAATTCCAATGGATCCAATCCTAATTCTTCGATGTCAGTCCATTTTTTCAAATTGACTTCAACAAACACATCGACGCTCCGCTTATGCACAAACCTTTTCTCCTCATCTGAATTACACTCCATCTTTTCTTTCAACTTTCCTAGATCTGCATAACTTTTAAATAGTTGCATATCTATGTCATATTCCTTGTTATAGAAGTCCAACACGTTCCTTTCATTATGTAAAGTGAATAGAGGCGGAAGACGCCACCATCCTCTTGCATTTTTTGGAACAGTTTTCAATTGTTCTAGTAGATCAGTATAAAGATCAGGTCTTTCAAAGAACTTTTCGAAAATCATATCGATGCAACGGCTTCTTAAATTGACAATTTCTTCAGTGAAATTATTGCATACCCGTATTTTCGCACATAGATAATCAACTACTTCAGGGTCCAAATCTTCGCCTCAATGAAGGCGATGAATTCCCGTAAGGACAATCTATCGATAGTTTTCTAAAAAACAAATAAGATACATTTTAATTTATTGATTTTTGCTTCTAATCGGCTAGCTTACCTCGTATATCATTATTTGCGAACTAGCCCATTGGCGAATTCTTTGATTTTTTATGTTACTTATACATTTGCAGACTTTCAGAAGCAGATCTTGATCAAGTATTGCTCCGTCTTCTATGCCCATAGTGTCTTCGTCTACCACGTTATCCAGCCAGCGAGCAACGGGAACATCTTTCCAGTTTATTTCAACGAAAGTGTTGAGAAACGTTATATTTTGGAAACCAATCTTTCTCATCAATTCACCAGGTATAGAATAATCTTCGAGATTGTGCAACTCCATTCGGTTTGTAGCTTCAAGAAATATTTTCAGTAGATTTGTCTCTTGTAGCTTGGTGACATCAGTAATGCGCAGTAGATTTTCTACAGTCCATCGCTGTACTAAAACATTATTTTCTTGCAGTAATTTGATATAGAAATCCCTCGAGCAATTCATTATTTCCGTTAACAATATGAAATCTGACTCGGTAAATTCATCGTATTCTTGAATTTTGAATCCATAAATGTTAAGCAATTTTATCATCATGAATTTTCCACGACTTTGCTCAATTATGTTTTCTGAACTGAATAGTTTTTCTATCAATTCGTATAGTCTTTGATAATCCACAACTAATTGGCGACTTTTAAGTAAATTATGGGTTATCTGGAGAACTTTAAAGCGAATCGGGCATTGATTTTCTATGGATTCGTCATTTGGCCATATTCCGTCAATCAGATCTCTGCCATTAGGTGGAAAGTGACTTGTCCAGGAGGGCAGACAACTAAATAGAGCAGATATTAACTCTCGACTCGGGTTCTCTGGTGTATCTGCCAATATTTGTTGGATCAACTTTGAGGCTAATTTCAGATTCGGAATGCTCCTCGTATTCAGCAGACCTGTCACAAATCGAAGTATACGCTGCCAGTTTTCCTCCTGATTGAAGTTAATTAAACTTAGAAGAATATCGATTAGTTCTTCCGAAGTTGCGTAGTCCAACGAAGCCTCCACTTCTGCCATTGTGGTGCTTAATATTCTTGGTTATACACGTATATGTGTGTGCGATGTATTTTTGTGAAATCCCCGTCAGAGCTTTATAATGTTGTGTAGAGGTATCCGAATCTACACAGAAAGAACGAAAGCTAAGTTGCGGCTCTAATTGATTATTATTTATCGTTTAATGTCATTAGTCACCCCTGCACAGGTTTTATGATTATTCTTATCAAGAAAGTATTTCACTAGCCCGTTTATTTTAGAACTTTTCGCGACAATGGTTTTAGATCGACTGTCATTGACTGCCCGTCCACTTACAACAGCGAATGATCAGCATTTTTTAGTTTGCGTTTTGTTTATGTTCTCAGATTTGATTCGATTGAGTCATCGGATCGTTCTCTCTCCCTCGCTCTCTCTCTTGAAACTAAGTTTACGTATATTTGTTGAGGTTTGTGAATAAATATTCTTAACCCTATTTGAAAGCTCTTTCATGTACGCTCAGAAAGCTCTCTCTCCCTCTCTCTCTCTCTCTCGCTCTCTATGCTAAGCGGCGGCAACTTCAGATAACAAACTTCATATGAAAATGTTTGTGTGTGTGTTTGGAAGTGAGAGGGAGAGAGAGAGAGAGTGCGCATGACAGCACGAGAGCATCCCTGGCACGTGTGAGTGCTGCGTGAGAGAAAGACAGAGAGAGTAAGAGCGCAGAGCAAAGGCAATCTCTGGCCAGCGGGCAATTCATTTCGCCAGGAAGCTTCGTGGCGTGCGGGCGTGTTGTCGTGTCGGAAAATGCGCGCGTAAATCTGAAACAAAACTAATACAACCAAAGAAACAAAACCAAAAGGAAGCACATAATAATTAAAATTCAAGAGGAAAATAAGTGTAAAAAGGCAAAGCAAAGGGGGAAAAAAAAAAACAAACAAATAAATAAATCAAAATAAAATACGTGCAAGCAAACAAAAGAAAGCAAACCGAATCGGTGCGCGCTGCCAGTTGCGGCTCCCATGCTGGCCGTTAGCGATTTGTTTATGAAGTGCCAGCATCGGATCGAGAACGGGAATCAACTGTGAAATGTTGGCCAAATGTTTGGCCAACCAGCGCAAGTACGAGCGAGTCAATTAACAGCAGAGCCGAGGCCGTGCACCGGCCGGAACGTTGCTCAAATTAATTAATAATATTCAACAGCTGTTGCGGTAGTTAAAATTGCCAACTTTGGGATTGACACCACACACACACAGACACACACAGACACACACACAAACTCACAGACAGGCACATACATGTACGCACATTAATCGCTGTACGCCTTAGTCGGAGCTCAGAGTTAAGCTTGTTAAATCAATAGCAATCCTGCGTTCACAGTGCCACGTTAAGCATACGCCGCGTTGTCGCGATTCGCGTGGCGTGGCCTGGCCTGGCCTGGCGACAACAAACTGCCTCTAAGTAATTGCGAATTGCGTGCACGCTGGTGGCAAGTTCACATCGTTCACTTGGCTCACTTCAAGCCACAAGCCGTTAGCTGCTGCCGCTACTGCTGCAGCCAATGCTCGCGCAATTTGGCTAAAAGCCGTCGCTGTCGCAGCCGCTGTCGCTGTTGCTGCTGCCTCTACTGCTGCTGCTGCTGCTGCTGCTGTCGTCGCCCTTAGGTAGGTCAAAAGGCGCAGCCACAGCCGCAGCAACAGCCAAAGTCTGCGGCGGAAGCCGTGCCGAGCCAAGCACAGCAACAGCAGCAAAACAGCCACAACACCAACAACAACAACAACGTCGAAAGTCAAATTCATTAGGGGCGGCATACTGGGCGTGGGCATAGGCGTAGTCTCGGGGGCGTCCAAAGGAGTAAACATGCCAGACTGCGGCTACAGCTGCTCTTCATCCTTTTTTTTCATAGTCATCGTCGTCGTCGTCGTCGTCGTCACATACTTATATACTATATATAAATATCGTATTTTTTTCATTTATCGATTTTTGACACTTGACTGGCAAGAAGGTTGGTAGGCGGGCAGGGCAGGCGGGCTGGCGGGTGGTCAGAGACTAGGCACCTAGTTGAGAGCCGGCTAATAATGCTCAGTAGGTCAGCGGCACGGCAGCTTCAAGTGCGTTAGAAGCAACAGTGGCCAGCGGCCATAAAAATGAGAATGCGACTGTGTGGAAAAGAAAAACCGGGAACGGGAATAGGCGAGGGAATGGCGGAGGGAATGGCAGAGGGAATGGTAGAGGGAATGGTAGAGGTAATGGGGCAGAGAATGGGAATGAAAACTGGCACAGCACCAGTTGTGGAGCCGACTTAAGTTGCGACTTGTAAAAATAGCAGCCCCCACTTGCACGCACACACACACACACACACACAAGCACACACACGCATACACACACAGACACAGGCACGCATTGTAAACTTCAAACGCGCTTGGCCTACTTTTTGTGTAATGGGCTGGGATGCCAAAGTCCTCGGCAGCGTATTCTCATGCCCGCCCTCGTGCACGTCAACCGCAACCAAGTTAAATGAAGCACATTGCGCGCGCGGGCTGCCGAAAGGGGCAGGGGAAGGGTAAAAGGGGGCGTAGTTGACGCCTGTGTAGGGATGAAGGTCTGTTCAAACAAACAAATGACCAAACAGCAGCAAAGGCAGCTACTGCTATTGCCATGACGTTCGGCGTTAATCATACGCCCCGTGTGCGCCGTCAATTCATTCACTGCCGTTAGCCAAAAGTCAATCAGCCTTTAATTGACAGCTGCAGTCAATTGCAGTCTCCAGCAGTGCAAATAGCGCTGCCATCGCTTAGATTTTGCATCATTAGTGACCAGAGATGAGAGGCAAAACCAAAATTGACCCAGTGCATCTACGGATATTTAATATATTTCATTGTGGATTTATTTCAAAGTGGGATTTATTTAAGGGTCTTATACTTTTCAATTTCCATTACCATAATTCCTTAGAACTATAGTTTACACAACTTTTTTTATATCGCATTTTCCGTTTATAATTGTTTTTGATTTTTATTTTCCATTCTGAAAAATGTTTAGCTTATTTGTTTACTAAATTTATTTATGACTATTGTTTGCTTAGTTTGAAATATCGTTAAATTTTTAAAAGAAATTCTTGCCTAATTTCCCAGCTGAAAGTCTCATCATCAGTGAAAATTTTTCACCAATTTTTCCGCAAACATTTTCCGCATTTTGCACAAGTTGAAAGTGGAATTTGAAAACTCTTCCAAAATATCGCTCATCTCTGGCGGCGCCATCGTTAGTTGTAACCACAGCAAAGTTCTGTTGCAATCAAATTGTGCCCCAAAGTCACACAGAGAAGCCACAGATAGAGTGTGGCTGAGAGCAGCAGGGGGCGTGTGCTGCGGAGGGGGGGAGAAGGTTTTGGGCATCCAAATCGACTTCTCGTTGAGTGCAATTTGTTTTTTTTTTTGAGTTGTTTTTTTTTTGCCTGTGTTTCATCACTAAGTCGGCAAACTTGTCGCGTTTTCCGGGAGTTTTCTCATTTTCCAAATTAATTACCAGGCAGCAGGACACCAGAGAGTGAAGGAGAGGGAGAGAGAGGGAGAGATAGCTAGAGCGGAGCGAGGCAGGTAAGGCGCGTAAAAGGTGCATGTCAAACATGCGTGGCACGTGAATGGGACACAAAAACAGCTCGCTACATGTGCGTATGCATGTGTGTGTGTGGGTGTGTGTGCGTGTGTCAATGTGTAGGTGTCAGCCCGAGCGTGTGTGTGCATGTAAATTACAAAGTCGTGCAAAAAAGCTGCCATTACCAAAAAGAAAAGCGCGCTAAAACACGCGGCAGAAGCGAAAGAAAATATGAATAAATAAAAAAATAAAAAAAAACAAAGTTGAATATAAAAATAAATAAAACACGCAATAGAAGAAGACGTGCGAGAACTAAGTGCAGGTGGTGCTGCTCGCTGTCTGTGCTGGGCAGCAATTTGCCAAATATCTCCGTCACGCGCGAACCTTCTGGCAACGTTCGACACGGTGCGACGCATTGGCAACTCTCTAAGTGGTTTTCTCGATAATTGCAGGGCTGCGTGCTGCGTGTAGTCGTTGATAATGTCGTTGGCGCTGTCCGTGCCAGGTGCCTGGTGCCAGGAGCCGAATCCCGGCCAGTCCCTGCCCTTGCCATGTCCTTGCCGTGGCAGCTAAAGAACTCTGAATGCAATACAATAACAATAACAGCAGTGGCTGTTCATGCATGCATAAGCGATAAGCATAACGATAACGATAACTAGCAACTACATTGCCATATACAACAACAAGAAGAACAACAACAGCAACGGCAGCAGCGGCCCCCCAAGGCACGCAAGGCGCGCCATGTTAGCTGTAGCAACAACATCAACAACAACAACAACCACACTAACAACAACTGGAACAACAATTAAAATAAGAAGAATCCAAGGAGACGAGGCCGGCAACGCAATCAGCTCATCGCGATGGTCCTAAGCACCGAATGGTCTCAGGTGGAGGTTATCGATCTGATTAACGATGGCAACGGCCTGGGCTTCATACTGGTGGGCGGACGCAGCACAGGCGTGGTGATCAAGGCACTAACTCCCGGCGGCGTTGCCGAGCGCGATCAGCGATTGCAGCTGGGCGATCATCTGCTGCAGATCGGCGAGGTGAATCTGCGCGGCTTCAGCTCGGAGCAAGTGGCCACAGTTCTTCGTCAGACCGGAGCTCAGGTGCGTCTGATTGTGGCGCGGCCCATCGATCCATCGGCCATCGATTATCATACGCTGGCCAGCCATGCCCCCATTATACCAACTAAGCTCCTCTCCGACCCGGAAGAACTGTCGCGGCATCTCTTTCAAAATCCGAGCTTGGCCACGGCAACGGCCACCTCCCTGGATGTTGGCAGTCTGGTTGGCCTGGTCACTGGCGGACCGGCCGGTGATACCGCCGACATGGGCAATGTTGCGGCGCCTGGATATGCCCCGTTGCCGGCCTGTCCAGCAGCAGTGTCTGCTGCGTCTGCGTCTGCCCAAGCCACAACCACAACCATATCCACCTGCCCTGTGCCCGATACAGAACTGGCCGATCTGCCCCTGCCTCCCATTCCCATGCACAATGCCAGCAACACGTGCCTGCAGGATCTAGACATAGTGCCCTATTCGATAGTATCGCCACCGCCAACAACAGCACTGCTGACGGCCCGGCAATCGCTGCAGTTGCCACTGGATCAGCGCTGGACCCATGGTATGCATGATGATGAGCATGAACTGCACATGGATGCTGCCACTGCCACTGTGATAGCCGGCAAGAGATTGTCAACGGCCACGACCACACCGACGCCCAATGCCGATGATGGCGACTGTTGCTCATTGGGCTCCGGCTCGCCATCGTCGTACATCGACTCACCCGAAACGGAAACGTATGTGGTGGAGCTGCACAAGAATGTCTACGGCCTGGGCATCACTGTGGCCGGCTATGTGTGCGAGGAGGAGGATCTCTCGGGCATCTTCGTGAAGAGCATCATCGAGGGCAGTGCCGCCGAGATGAGTGGCCAGATACAGATTAACGATCGCATTGTTGCCGTCGATGGACGCACGCTGGCGGGCGTAACGAATCATCAGGCCGTGGAGCTGCTGCGGAACACAGATATTGAGGTGCATCTAACGTTGGAGCGTTTCCTACGTGGCCGCAAGTTCGAACATCTGCAGGTGGCCCTCACGGAGATGAAGGGCAGCTGCGGCGGCGGTGGCGGCGTTGGTGGTGGCACAAATGGCGACGGCGATGGCGATGGGCAATCGCAGCTCTCTATGCCCGCCTCGCCGTCGATAGCGACGCTCAGCTGGCTGCCGCCGAAATCTGCTGCCGATGCTGACTCGATTGTTACCGATGCCGGCGATGCTGGGCAGCTGCTGGCCGACTTTGCACCTGATCTGCCCTCCAGGGACACTGTGGACTCGAATATGTCGCACGTGCTGGACCGCAGCGATCACAGTGCGCCGCGTCTGACCAATGGCAGTGGTGGCAGTGCCAGTGGCGATGGCCATGATCATGATAGTGGCAATGACACCGACGAGCAGTGTGCGGAGCCAGAGATCGAGCCGGAACTGAAACTGCAGCCAGAGCTGCCGGCAGAACTGGAACTAGAGCCAGAGCCAGAGCCAGAACATGGCAAGACGCCCACCAATGAGTCCATGGAATTGTTGCCAACCAAGCGCAAAAGCAGTGCCACGCCCACACCTACGCCCACGGCCACAAGCATGCCGCCGCCGCCTGTGTCGCCTGTGTCGCCGGTGCCAGTACCAAAAGTGGCCAGTCCCAGCGCCGCCTCACTGCGTGTGGCCTGGAAAAGTGAGTTTCCCGAAAGTGAAATTTTAGTTGCCGAAATAAATAAACTTTCAGGTCTAGGGATCAGCCTGGAGGGCACCGTCGACGTCGAGTGCGGCATTGAGAAGCGTCCGCATCATTATATACGCTCGATACTCGAAGACGGTCCCGTCGGCCGCCAGGGCATACTGCGTCCCGGCGACGAGTTGCTCCAGGTGAACGAGCACAAGCTGCAGGGACTGCGTCACATTGACGTTGTCAAAATACTGAAGGAGTTGCCGGCGAGCGTCAAGTTGGTCTGTGCCCGCGGCACAAAGGCGCCTTCGATAATCAATACCTCGCAGAATGCGGAGGCCTTCGAGACGCGCAGCCTGCTGCCGGGTGGCCATCAGAGTCTGCAGAATCTGCTGAGCAAAGCGCAATCGGAGAGCTCACTGTATACATCCAGCACGGCAACGCTGACGGATACCACAGCAGCCGCGGCGGCAGCAGCAGCAGCGTCCGCACAGCGCTCCAAATCACTGGAGAATGTCTCCGGTTTGGCGCTGTGGAGCTGCGAGGTGACCGTGGTGAACATCGATAAGACCGAGCAGGGCTTTGGCTTCTCCATACTCGACTATCAGGATCCGCTCGATGCGGAGGGCAGTGTTATTGTGATACGTGGTCTGATACGCGGTGGTGCTGCGGAGGCAACGCAAGAGATCTTTCCCGGCGATCGTCTCATCAGTGTTGGCGAGCATACGCTGCAGGGCCTGGAGCTGGACGAGGCGGTGGCCATATTGAAGTCCATGCCACCGGGTCGTACGCGTCTCGGCATCTGTCGTCCGCTGTCCACGTCGGATAGCAACAGCAACAGCAACATTGCTTCGCCCATTGGCGACTCGGCCAGCAGCACATAGTGCCAGGCCCAGGCCCAGGCCCAGGAGCAGCACAAGGCGCAGTTCATGACGCGTAAGTATGGCTTGTTATGCATATAAGAAATGTACATATAGTCTGCACCAGTTGTCGCGATTATTATATAGCGATTAATAGATAGGGATATATCTCACTCTTTTGGTTTCAACCTGAATACTTTGGAATTAATCCCTGAGCACTTTACAACGCTTCTTAAACTTCTTTTCTGTTTATTATACCTATACTTACTAATAGTATATGTAGACCTCTAAGATCTATGGCACTCCTGCTGCGCTTAGGGCTGTTTTAGTATTCCGTTTTTGCACTAAATATACTCTTCAAACATTTCCAATTGTCCAGATAATATAATTCTTAATCTTCCTTCTTCAATCTGAATAATTCTGATTGAATCCTTCGTTATATGAAGATATTCATTAAAGATTTTTGTGATTATAAAGTATATAAGATATTTTCCAATAAGTCTTTGGACAATATAATTACAATCTTTAATTTGAATACCTTAAAATAAGGGGTAATGTAATTTGCAAGAGCAAATTTATAAAATATCATAATATATTGATAACTCTATATGTTCCTGAAGACTCCGTAATCTATACTATAGATTATTTGGAATTGAAGCTACTATAGACGATATGTTGAGGTTATTCGAGAAAGAATAATCTATATCTTCGACCGATCAGCTTCAAATTTCTATATAATCCAGATAATACAAACAAAATATCGAAATTGCCCAAAATTTTCAATTTCTATCGATATTTGATGATATTTAATAAAGTTGTTCAATAATTCAGTGAGTTTATTCCAAGCAAAAGTTCAATTCTCAATCTGATTATTTTGAGTATCGTTGCATACTTCAAAGGATTCCAAGTCAAAGACTCTTTAACTCTTAGTTCAATCTTGCAGCTTCAATGTGATTTATTTTAGACGGATCATGTGTTATTTTTGGGCATTCCATCAAGGCAATCACTTCTAAGAAGCAAGCTCACATTTTACAAGTTACTTAATACCTGACTCTGTGGCTCCTTCTCTCTCTCTCTCTCTCTCGTTCCCCTACTTCCCTCACTTGCGTTCTTCGTACTCAATTTCCTTTTATAATGATTTGAACATCGTTTTTTATTTATTTTCTTCTTCTGCCTTTGCCATTGAAAGCGCGAAAGGTATTCAAAGAGGCGCGTCAGGTGTGGCGCGTTGCACCTGTTGCCCAAAGTCCAATAATATGAATACGATTGCCTCGCCACTTTGACATTGGGGATTGCCTTGGGTATTATTATTGAATCAACTTTTAAGGCAGCTGTCGTCAATTTCCTTTCGCGTTTACTTCACATTTCACATACCCTGTGAACGCAAAAGGTTGCCGGTGCTGGGGTATGCTAAGCTGAGAGGGAGTAACAGATGAAAAGACAGTATAGAGTAGACTTCAAAGATGATATCATACTTAAGCTAATATCCTCTGCATTTCCAGGGTATTTTTCAGTTGTGCACACCTGTCTATCCTTTGATTTGACGACGCTGTCTGTCACTGACAAATGTTGCCACTTCAATGCGCCTTTCTTCATGTTGGCTTTTCCATTTTCTCTCGTGCCACGCCTCCTCTTCCGCTTCTCAAGTGCATTTGAGCCTTTATTTAATTGCTAAACCACCTACCCCAAACCCTTCAACCACACCCCTCTGCCAAAAACAAAGAAAGGGAAAGCGCAAGCAAAAACAATAACAAAAACTCAAACTTTTTATAGCCACTGTCAAATTTATAGCACTCAATCCTTATGGCTCCGGTCGGCAGCATGTTCATGCTCATATTTTGCCTACGAGGGGTGGCAGAGGGGGCAGAAATACCTGAGTGCGGTCTCCAGGGAGCAGCGAGTGGTAAATCGCTTCGAGTGTCGACTCCTGGCGAGCGTTCAGTCGAGCTTTGTCGTCGTGCGCTTTTGTCAGCCACTTGTTGTCCTCTCTAATATGCTTTGATTGCATACACACACACACACACACACACACACACAGATACACACCCATTTCCAGGTGCAGGTGGCAGTGCCAATTGACGTGTCCTCCCTTCCGAACCTGCCAATGAAAGGTCGCAGGCAGGTGAAAAACTTTGCCCCAAGAATTTTTGGCACGCCAGCAAAAGTTTTCATCGCACTTTTGCTGCTCTCATACCGGTTGCCCTTTCGAAATTGTCCTATAAACTGCTTTAAAATGTGAGCTCCTTTGGACCATGCCTCATCGCTGCTGCCCCCTTAGCTGCCTTCGACATATGCTGCGTATGCTGAAAACTTTTAATACACCCCCTCAACACAGAGCAATGGGAACGGGGAAAGGGGTAACGAGTAACGAAGAGTACGGGCAACTTTCGCCCTGGCACATTAACCCGACAAGTTAGTCCGGAGCCGCTTTTGTGCCATAAATAATTCATGCATAGAAATAAATACGGCAAAACTTGGAGAACTCTTGTCTCTCTCAGACTTGCCACTGCCTGTTCCAATGCCACTAATCCTGCTGAGCGGTCGGTCAACAAGCACACACATATATGTTATAAAAGTGTATGTGTGCGTGGTTGTGTGTGTGTATTTGCGGTCTGCCAGAAATCCCATAAATAGTAATTTTGTTAATTGAGTGTGTGTTTGCCTGCACTCCCCATTCCCTTCCTGCCACTGAGGCACTTATAATTTATTTATTATTATTTTCTTTTTTTTATGATTTGCATGCATCCGTCTTTTGTTTAAAAAATCATATTTTGCAATTGTTAAGCGCATAAATTAAAAACAACATGATACTCGCTTCGCCAGCTCGATGCGCTTCATACCGTTTATCATTTGGATCTGTGATTTATGTGCTCGGCGATAGATTGAAAAAATACTTGGTATTTCTTTTTGTTTTTTATGTTTTACGAGCTGACCATGGAATATTGAAATATTGAAGAGAAGAGCAGGCCAAGGGGCTGGTCAGCAAGGGAGTCCATTGTCCAACAGCTGCCCCAGAAATAATAAAGCGCCGTGGCACAATTATAAAAATGTTTTCTGCCGTTTTTGGAAAATTGCCTCGACATGGGCGCACCAGCACAAGCACACACACACACATATACATTTACCTACACACACCTATACACATGTGTATGGCCGGGTTCATGCGCGTATTTGTTGTTGCTGTTGGGGCGTTTAATTAATTGGCTATTAAAAGTGTTGAAAATTGAAAACAAAATTTTACGCTACCAAAATAAAATTCCAGCCCGTGTTCGTGGTCGTGGCGGCAGCGGATCCCAACACCCTCACCCGCAGCTGCGCCCTTGCGCCTGATAAAGCACCTTCACCCCTCTGTTAGACCCCTACCGCATGTCAGGCAGGTGCGCCATAAGCCCGGCGGTCATCCGTCCAACTGACCATTCGTGCGGTTCAGTTCATATGTGTATTCAGCAGTAAATACATAGCAACGTGTTGAAGAGGGTTTCTCAACTTTTAGATACCCTGCAATGTACTTAACATACAATACTACGTGCTTAAATACAGCGTACAGTCTTCTATCGTTGTTTACCTCTATTCATGTTATTCTTGTGTTAAGTTTACATTCGGTATACTTTTTTAAAATTATCGATATAAACTTATCGTCATGTTATGCTAGTGTCATGTTAACTCAATTGATCTTTACATTATGTAAATGAGCAAGCGATCTATAGCTATCGATATAACGTGTTTCTTGTATTATTTGTCATAGCACTGTGTTACTTTAAGATGTAGCTATAGATAATATAGTCTCCTATGTGTCTACAGGGTATCCCTTAAATGCACAAAGTGCTGAAGCCGAAGCAAAAAATGCGAGCATATAGACAAACCGAAACCATAAAATATAAACAGTTCTCTAGCACAGATAGAGTGTTTTATTCTTTATTGCGGTTCTTAAATTCGTAGAACAGCATACAAACTGTAGAGTAAAAAGAATTCCAAACATGAAAAAGCTAAACAATTCTAAATAGCTTAACATGCGATACTTTGACAATTAAAACGTAATTGTTTTGGGTTCAAAGTTGGGGTCGATGTCGACGTTGATGCCAGGTTGGGTATCAAAGGGTGCACTTAAATATCCATTTTGTGCGTTCGAAATAAAACAATTTAAATATTGATTCAATGGAAAGTTTGTAAATCTAAAAATACAATTTGTGTGTGTAGCGATTCAATGAACAAGTTTGTATACGATTTAATTAGAAAATGGCTCAAAAACAGAAACAGAAACAGAATTTTCCCTCAAAAACAATGCTAATTTGTGTACATACAAAATATACATGTGTATCTACATTTTTCTCGTTCGTCTTTGGAGCGTTTTAATTAATTATACCGCAATAATTGCATTAAAAATCAAAAACTCGAAATGTAAATTGCAGATTTCTGTTTTGTGTGTGGCTTTTGGTCATAATTTGATTTTAATGAGATATTTTTTATTTTTATTAATAACAAAAGGCTACCAATGCTTCCGTGATTTAGTTAACGATGCTGTGTTTGCGCTCATGTGGAAACAGAGTTATATCTTATAAATAATATGATTTACGCGTACGGATTTTTAATGGTTTTCCAGGTTTGTTTAAGTGTAAAGTGGTAAATTTTATTGTGATTTAATGCTTTATTTATTATGCATATAAGTAAATAACTTCGTGTCAAAGAAGGACGTGCAATTTTAAATTTGTACACAATATAAACAAATTGCCTTTCTTATATCTGCTAATGAAATTGTGTAGTATAATAACCAGACATTGATTGTTTTCCATATTTTATTCATTTTCCAAACTGTTTTTGAGACTTTTGACAACCCAATCTGATTCAGTCAAGATTCTTGCTAACATATATAGTTTATATTTGCAACACGTCAAATTGTAAATTGATTTGCAAACATTTTTGGCAGTTTGTCGACAGCGTTGACGTCGCCGTTGACGCTGACGTCGGCGTTGATGTGAACGTTGACTTTGATGTTGACGTTGACGACGTCGTTGCTTTTAATAACATTTTAATTAACTAAACAGCCAGCACGCCGTTGCGTTGTAAATCAACAAATTGCACAAATTGTTTACGATTTGCTGTTCGACAGTTTTCCAGTTTTCTCCCAGTTACAACCTCCCCTCCCCAACACCGCCCACGTTTCGCTGCCTTTTTGCCAAGAGACATACGAGAGATTCTGTTGTTGTTGTTGTTGCAACTGTGCGTGCGTTGCATTTTAATGCAAATGCAATTTGTTGTCAAATTAATGTAAACAATGGCATAATTGACTGGCAGCCTGTCGTTCAGCTTGGTCTAGTGAGGGGCATGCGGCGGGTCGAGGCAATGCGGGTCAGACCATGAATTACATAAATGCTTTTACCACTAATAATGTGGACAGCAGCACAGTACATACGCACACACACACACACACAAATGTGTGCAAGTGTAAATTGGCAGACGAGCAGAAAGTACAAATTGCCAACAACAACAAGTACATCATTTGCGAGCTTAACAAGTCTCTGATTAATGCATTAGCTTTATGTTACGGCCTGATTTCGCCTGCATGCCTGTGTTTGGTTGAAGCTCAGGGGAAATTTACTATATGTGAATTATTTAATTAGTTATAAAAATTAATTTTGTTAACAAGTAAATTAAGCTGTGATTAAGTATACTCGCTGAAGAAGTAAAAGCTATGCTCTGTTAATTAATATATTTAATCGTCTAGTGTGACCATAGTAAGTGTATTATGTTAGTTTTTATGTTACTTTAAATATCGATAACGCAATCGATTTGACAAGAGCTGTACAGCATATAACGAGCAACAGTGCGTCTTTGCTGTTAACAGTTAAAGTAAAATGAAAATGCAGAATAATTAGACAATAAATAAATATAAATATATAATAATTTCCTACAAGTTATCTCTTATATAGTAATATATATTCCAGAGTGTGTACACAGCACAATAAGGATACTCATAATAGAGACTTTCTTACATGCTTCTCTATTTTGTTTTGCCAAGCATAGCCAAGGCACTTGACTGTGGCAAGAAGTGGCCCAGAGCACAACCAGTTTAATATTCCTTGCGCAAACGCCTGCCTGTCTGTAGTCTGCTCCTGCCGCTGCTTCTTATCAACTGCTGATTACAAGTGCTTGCAACATGCAACTAGCAACTGTGAAAGAGAAAATAATTACGAAAGAACCAAAAACTCATTAGAAGACGAAGAGGATTCATACTCGGGACACCGCAAACACGTCCCTAGTCACTTTCTTAGACTCATTTCTATACAAGCACGCACACATGCACACACATACACACACACACACACCCACCCAGACCGCACACATGCCTGCGCATGCATGATGATGTGCATGCAAATCTATCAAAGTCTTTGTGTCTTCCGGGCTCATCTAGCTGCTCTTCTCTCCTCGCTGTTAGACAAGTGCAAATATGGAAAGCTTTGCGTGTTGTGCACTGCGAACAGAAAACATTTATTTAATGCAACAATTGTGTTGCAAGCGCAGCTGCTGCAGCACTAAAGGAATGCAAGAGAGAAATGAAGAAACAACGGCACAACAAGCTGCTTGTCGCGTGTGGCACGCAGAAGGAGACGAGAAAGTAGAGGAGGAGGAGGAGGGGCAGAGGAGAGTGAGAGGAGGGTGGCAGAGGAAGCTTTAACTTTTGTCAGTCAAGTTTTGCAAGTTGACAACGAGAAATCGCGCTTATCGCACGTGGCATATCGACAATGTCAGCTCTTCCTTTAACCTTCCCCGCATCCCCTCCTTCTCGCTTGCACCTAATTGAAAGCTGATAAAGAGAAATTCTGCTGCTTTATTTTCGGCAGTCCTTGAGAGAGGAAGAGATGTGAAAGAAAAAGAGAGAGAAGCAGAGTGGAAAATGCAAGGAAATTCTTCCCCATCCGCAGCATTATTGAGTGCGTGCTCGTCTCGATGCTTATCTCGTTGTCTCTCCCTCCCTCCCGGCTCCTTTAGCCCGACACGTTGCGACATGTCCGCTTATTAAGATCGTTAAGACCGTGATTACTTATGAGCCTGCTGACGAGGCCAACGACGCTTTAAAAACACATCAAAAATTAAGAGCTGACGCACAGTCCCACAACGCTGTGGCGTATACGTTATATTTAGGCAGCCACTGCTTGCCACTCTTTAAGTCCCCGTGGCAAGCCCAAGTGTCGTTAAATTTGTACCCAGGCTTGAGGTGCTATAAATATTTGAGAAACAAAAGAAAGTTCGTCAACTGATTTACTCGATTCGGATGAATTATAAACTATATGCTGCAGTTGCGCGTTCTTGCCATATCTTCTGATAAATGTGGTAAACAAAATGCCAACTTGCTTTTCTGGCATTGTTTTTATTGATTTTCTGCCAGTGAAAAGCAGAGAAAAACAAAGAACAACATATGTGTTCATATTTAATTATACTCATTCTCCCAACACACACACACTCACACACACAATCCGTTACGCAATGTGAGTGGCTGCGTGTGTGTGTGTCTGTGTGTTCAAGTAATAATCATAAAGTCGACGCAACTCGTACAGTTCCATTGTGAGCTTGTTAATGTTTTATGGTCATTTCGAGTGCGTGTTTATAGGCCCAGACTGCAGGTAGCCAATGTCAACAGCTTGAAATCTGAGACAGCAGACACTTCAAGCTGCACGATGTCTTAAACAAGAATGCTTCACATTTACTCCACATGCCACACATATTTGCGTTGCTACACTTGGGGGTCAGCGCACTTTCTGAGTTATGAATATATAATGCGTATTATGTCGAGTTTGTTCAGTTCATTCTTGTAAGTCTGGCAAGCACTTAAAATCGTTACAGTATTAATCAGCTAATCATTTAAGCTTTAATGGAATTAAGACAGTTAACGACTTTAATTACGATTTTATTATCTTTTTATCATTAAAAGTTCTTCAATTAATTTGTCAATAAAAGGCGAAGATGTACAAAAAGAATATAATCATTAAAGATATTTAGTGTTTGTAGATTTAACTTGAATTCATGCGAATTCCTTAAAGTGAGAATTGAAATCGAGAACTTTGCTACATTCTTCACTTAATAATAATAATAATAATAATAATAATAATAATAATAATAATATAATAATAATATAATAATAATATAATAATAATAATAAAAAAAAAAAGAAACTTTGCTGCCATTTTCAAACTAAATTTATTTATTTTGAATTTTTTTCGCTCATGAGCTAGACAAAACCCGGATCATTGAAACTAATTGGAAGGCCAAAGCGCAATGCAAATTGAGGGAATTTGCTGAGACGGACAGACTGACGGACAGACAGTTGGGCGGACAGTTAATTGCGGGACAAATCCTTGGCCATTTTTGTTGCCGGCCATTTGCAGTTTGTTTGCTCTGCATGCTCTGGCAAAATGTGTTGCAGTGAACTGCAGCAGGCAGATAGGTTGTGCACACACGCACACACACGAGTCAGTCGAGGCACACACAAACACACACACACGCCAACGCGAACGCATCGGGAGCTCATTGTGTATGCAAGGATTACCACACAAATGCAGTTCGTTTTGCCCTTGAGGCCACGCCCGCTGCTCTTGGGCACCGGCTCCGTCTCCGTCTCCGGCTCTTACTGACCCGGGCTTTGCTTCCGGTTGAAGGCGAACGCATTGTCAATAGAAAAGTAAAACTGATGGAGTAGCAGCTGCTGCTGTGCTGATGTTGCAGACGGAACTAACGGAACTTGTAAATTGCAATGGGATTTGGGAGGGAGCTGAAAAAAGAGAGAAGACAGGAATGGGGGGGGAAGGGAATAGGAGAAATAAAAACAAAATGGGCAAAGGATCAACAAGCGGCGTGGCAGCGACTTTAGTAGCGACACAATTTCACTAAAGCCACCCACTGTGCCGTGCCTCGATGCCACATTCATTGTTCGTCTCGTAGTTGTTGCTCTTGTTGTGGTTGTTGTTGTTGCTTTTGTTCTGATTGTTGTTTGCCATCAGCGCGAAAATACATGCATGTATATTGAATGAAGATGTATGCGATTGCAAATATGAGACTATGTATGCATATATTACGTATACGCCACGTTAAGTTCGATCAAAGCGAACGCTCGCGTAAAACCACTTGAGAATCGCAACCCTCTCTCTCTCTCAGGTCTCCTTTCCCTACTTCTGCCACTCCCCTTCCGGTAGCCTGATATACGAGTATTTATATGCAATTCTACTTCATCTTTTATGTATACGCCCTGTCGTCACCGGCTTTCATATCCTTTCGAGTGTGCATATACTTATTTATTTGACGTCAGCCCGCCGTTTGCATATGTAAGTCGCTGTAATGATATTTGTTTGTTTGTTGGTTTGTCAGTTTGTTAGTTTGTTTCTTGCCTGTGCGTCGCCTGCCATTCACATGTTGTTTGCCAACACACACACATACCCGTTAACCCGTCTCTCTCCTTCCTGCCTTACCTCTTGCAGTCATTCAAATAACTTGTGCACTTTTCTAATGGCTGCGACGCAAGCAGCCCCTGCAGGCTTTGGGCGCATTACAACACGCTTTCAATTCGTAGCACGATTCAATTACCACGTGCCTACCCAGAAGGCCGCTTTGAGCTCACATTTGCATACTGCCCGAAGGCATTTGTCAGCACCAACTGCACTCCCCGAGCGACAAGCACTCTGAGCAACGTTTTTAAGTGCAGCATTTTGAAAACCAGTTAAGTCGTCTTGTCCTGCATGAGAACCTGTATTTTCTGGCTTTAAATTTATGCTCCTATGTCGGAGTATCTTTACGGCATCTTAAGTGCATTTCTGCCTGCATTGTACATACTATCTGCAGCTCGAGCAGCTTTGGGTATAAGCTGCAAAAGCTATGTGCAAAGAGTGAGAATGCCTTCGAAATTGCAAAAGCAAAGCAAAAAGGAAAAACAAAAAGAAAGCTATAAAATTGTAATAGAATAGAAAGCTTTGAAATGTGCAGAAAATGAAGATGGAAACTAACATTCATTTTTGCTTTTAATTTGTTTTTGTATTACTTATTTTGTCAGTTTCAAATTAATTTCAACTGAATTTCAAATGCGGCCCCAAAAAGTATGCTTTGAAAATTTATATTCATTTGGAGAGCTGAGCTTCAACTTTTGGCTTACAAACTTTTTAATGTTCAAAAAATGCGGATGAAACTAACGCACATTTCTATATTCAAGTTCTGTATCATGTTTCTTTATTTAATTCTTTTATAAGAACTAGAAAATATAAATTTTTAAGACAATAATTTATTTATCTGACAACAATAAACACTTTTCACCTATGTTCCTACTCACTTACTTTAATATAGTGTTTGGCAATTCTTAAGAATATTTCTTCATGTGATGTTAAGATACTATATTTCGATGTACGAATTCTTCACTTATAATAATATATAAAAATTTTTTTTCAATATCTTCCAAGTCAATAAAACAATCGCAATCAAATTAAAAAAAAAAAATAAATAAATAAATAAAAAACTACATATAGTGGCAGCTAACAACATATCATTCCATAAGGGATCAGATATATTGTACAAGATATCTTTAACCTAATGAGTGTGTCGAGTAATTCCTTTTCTTAGTGTTTTTGAAGTGAAGAATACCTTTTCTTAGATTTTTTTTTTTTTTCTTATTACATTTATTAAGTGAAGAATCCGTACATCATAATATTATATCTTAACATCAAAGAATGGAGAAATATTCTTAAGCATTACCAAACACTATAACAAAATAAGTGAACCTTTTCTTATTTTTTTTTGTTTTTTTTTTTTATTATTATTATTATTAAGTGAAGAATCTTTCCTTAGTTAAATTTAAATTTAAGCAGCCCAAAAAAGTATGCTACGAAAATGTGAACTCAACTTGTGCATCAAGCATGAGCTCTGAGTTTCAACTATCTTGCTAATTGCCAAAATATTACGACCCATATATCACATGCACATGCGTATATGTATGTGTTTAGATATGTGTTTTACATATATGGCAAGTCACCTTCCGCAGATTTGCCTGCCCAGGAGCATCGTTTAGAAAGCCCCCAGATACACGTACTTACCGCATGTGAATGCGCATCAGATACGTTCGGCTTGATTGATGATGATATTGCGCCTATACACTGGGCTAGGTGGTTTGCTGGTTTGGTGGTTGGGAGTCGCTGAACACAACTAATGTACCCCGTAGCAGGGTACGGCAAAGGAAATGGGCTTGGTCGCGCCTCGCTTGCGTCGTGCACATTATCCTCCTCTTGTGCCTGTCATGCTTAAAACCAGACAAATTCTATTATTTGTTGCCACTCTCTGTCGGTTTATGTGCGCTCGTATGTGTCTCTCTGCATGTGTGTATGAGTGTTTGCGTAATACAAAGCGCTCCACACATGCAAAGCGACAGGCAGCCAATATGATATGGTTCATATAGCGCACTAAATCAGAGTCAAGCCTCAAGGCTAGCAGGAGGGTGAGTGAGAGGAGGAGAGGGGTAGAAAATGTGCAAAATATTTTGGCTTATTTATTTGGTTTGCATTTTAAAGGATTTCCATTGCATGATTTGCACAACTGTAACAATTGCCATTAACCAAGGCACAACCACAACGACACTGTCGACACAGCCTTATGTGCGGCGGAGGAGGGGGTTGCCCAATGTGTTTTCCGTTGCCTTTTTGGCACCCTCTCAAGCCCATTAACTGGGCTAAGAGCGCGTCGTAAAGCTTACTCGAATAAAACCAGTGTCGTTTCCCTTTTCAGTTAAGACCTCAACATTTCGTTGAGCATAGCATAGTAGTAGTTCTCGCTGTTATAATATCTTATGGGCTATATATTTTATATGCTATTCTATATTCATCTCCACTTTTGCCAACTTTAATATGTGTGTAATTCGCAGGGGGACTTTATGCTTTGTAATTCAACGAAGTGCTAAAAGAATTTTGGCCAGAATTACACTTCAAGTTTTGTAGAAGTAGCAGCAGTTTGCAGTTGTTTACTGTCTGTTTTTTTAGAGTTTTTATACTATTTGACCATTAAATGTGCTCTAAAGAGACCGTACTGTACTTGGGTTAAAGTGTGTAACAGGTAGAAGGAGGGTTCCAGTCCAATAACTGTCTGTTTGTCCGTATGAGCGACGTGATCTCTGGAACTATCAGAGCTGAAGTCACCGAACCTAACAGAAACGTTCTTGTTAACCGTCTGTAGGTATAGAGTTACAAACAAAAGAAGTCTTCAACGTAAATTACCATCTGTGTGTCTGTATGAACGTCAAGATCTTAGATAATATAAGAGCTAGCGACACCAAATTTCACATACAGATTCCTGTTAACTGCAGCTAACAATAACTGTCAGTTTTAGCTATAAATTACCATCTGTGTGTCTGTATGAACGTCAAGATCTTAGATAATATAAGAGCTAGCGACACCAAATTTCACATACAGATTCCTATTAACTGCAGCTAACAATAACTGTCAGTTTTAGCTGTAGTGTATGTTTGGTTCTTACCAAATTTGAAGAAGAGTATCTTGAAATCGACTGTAGCTTTTATTACGTAACTTTACTGACCTCGAGCTGTAAATTGAAATTGATTTGACGCAAATGAATTTCATGTAAGCGACAATCAATTGTCTGTCAATTTTTGTTGTTATTTTTATTGTTGTTGTTCTTGTTGTTGCATGTTGTGTGCACGCATCGTCGGGCAGTCGAAAATGGACTAAAAATAGCTAACATAACAGCCATTCGAGCGTCGCCCTCTGCTCCTCTGCCACTCTGTACCCACTACACACACCCCTGTCAACCCTGGCAGAGCAACAGCTGTTGTGTTTGCACTTCATTTTCATATTTAAGCTCATTTATTATGCGAATTTAATTAATTATAAAGTTAACTTCAAGTTAAAGTTGAATTCAATGTTACCATTTATCACACAGACACAACGAGGAGACACACATACACTGACAATATCCTGCGGGGGAGGCAGGCGTCAGACGTTGAAGTCAGTCCCAGCGACGCCCGTATGTGGGTCAGAGTTGAGTTTTAGTGACATTTACATCTCACCGCCGGCAATTAGACGACACTCTTGGCATCACTCGAACACTTCAATTAGTTGGGGGCAGAGCAAAAGTTTCAGCTCCCTGCTGTGCTGTGCCTCCTTCTCCTACAGAGGCGGGACATAAATTCGTAATGCCTGCGGGCATTAGCCAAGAGCTCACACGCTCGATTGGAGGCTGAAATATGTCAGTTTGGGCCACAGTCGAAGCCAAGTGCAAATCGAGGCTCGCAAGACTCGAGTCGAGTTTGAGTTTGAGAGCATTAAAAACAATCCGGTCGCATTCGCAATCGACAGTGCCTGTGCTTAAATTATGCAACATGCTTTTAACGGCTCAAAAGGCAAAGCATCGACGGCAAAATTGCAAAATATGCGCGCCCAGCAAGAACAATACAAAGAGCGAGGCCAACAAAAATACCTGGTAACAAAAATCATTGCTGTCATTTTTGGCAAGCCTTTCTCTCGCTCTCTCTCTCTCTCTCTCTCTCGGACGTCCACTTCAACACGTAACTTTATACAGGGTGTCTCCTCTCAGTGCCGTGTGGTGTGCTGTCAATTTTAATGGTCGGCCATGAAATTGAAATGCAAGCAATGAAAAATTCAAGCATTTCAACATGATGGACACTAGAACGACTTTAATTTATGGCCCCGACATTTGTTGCAGTGTGTCACAGAGACACAAACACAGCAAGAACAACAACAACAACAAGCACTGTGTGACAACAGTGACAACAATAAGTACGACAACAATAACAAGAAGTACCGACAACTGTTTACTGTTTCCGAATGACTTAAATTTGAATGCAAACAGTTTAAATCAATTGTGAAAGCCAGTTGAAATTGAAAAGAAAGAAGAAAGTTTGAAAGGAACAATTGATCTGCATATATTCAACTATAGTTTCACGAGGTTTGGTTTGCTAAATGAAATAAAGAGTTAAGAATGCATAGAAATAAGAATTGATCTGCATAAATTAAATGATAGTTGACTGAACATTATTTTATTTTTTTTTTATTTATTTATTTTTTTTCTTTGTATTATTATTAAGTGAAGAGTCCGTATATCATAATATTGTATCTTAACATCACAGGCTGAACATTATTTTATTGCCTTCAATTCCAGAAAAAGTTCAGAAAATATACAAAAAAGATTTTGACTGTTTATAATAAGTTAGTTTGGCGAATAATAGAAGGTTGCTCTAATCTAGCATAGGAATGAAAGGAGGACAAATCAATAGAAACCATTCGAATACTCTTGCAGTTTCCCTGCCTCAAGGATAATCGAACTGTTTCGTATGTATTTGGGGACTTTTTGCATTTCGAATTTGCATTGTAATCAGAATGCCATTAGGCATTTTCCCTCTCACTCTCACTCTCTCTCTCCCTCTCTCTCTCTGTGTCTTTGTCTACCTCTCGCAGTCGAGTCTGCTCATATTGTCTGCATTTTTATTACACTTTGGCATTTCAATTTGTGCCGCTTTTAATTATTAAGGCCGTTTCATTGAGGCAAACCCAACTAGTGCTCATCGCCTGCCTGACAGCAAGAGACTGTCGTGTGCTGGCTCTCTGTGTATCCTGTAGCAAATGCGATTGCTTTAATGACCGGACCACACTGTCTGTCTTGTCTACAGGTCCGCCTGCCATTGTGGCCTGTGTAATTGGCCCATCAATCCCGTTAGCCGGATAGGCCTTGCGTTTTATTGACATATTGAGCCAAGTGAGTGACAAGTCTCCGTTTAACTGAAACGAGAGGGGGGGAGGGGGGTTTGGGAGGCTCTAATTGCAGTTTAATGATTGGCCAACACATTAGAACTTTGTGCCCACGTCAGGTGGTCAACTGACAAATAACCGTTATCGAATGCTTTATCCCTTCTCGCAGCTGCCATAGATTACTTCGCTTGTTTATTCATGGAAATTCAATGAATTTTCATTTGTGGCATAAATTAATTTATCAATTTGATGCTGCAATTCAATTGCATGTTTGAATAAAGTTACGTTTTCAAATGAATTTTACGCTTGCACTAAAAATGCAGATGCATTCATGAATGCAACGAAAGCGACAGCAAAAAGAGAAAAGAGTTCAAAGTGAAATTCGCATATTTATTGCCGAAATGTGTAACGAAAGAAATTTAATTAAATTATTTATGGCAAAGTGTAAGGGGGTGCTCAAATAATTTCCATAAATTGCCCTATTGATTGTGAACTCTGTTTGACTAACAATAAAACGCAAATTGAAGGGCGAACAGGTCGTATGCGCAATAAGTGCGTTGCGTAAACGCACAGTTGTCAGGCGACTTTAACTCAATTTGCCACGCTGATAAGCTGCAAATTCTGTTTACGTGCGCCAACAGCAACAACAGCGACAACAACGGAAATCAGCATAAAACGAAGGGGGAGAATGCAAATGAATTGTATCTCTATCCCTATGTCCCTATGTCCCTATGTCAATGGCTGCCATTCGTTTTGATAAACTCCATAAAAGTATCCATGGCAAGTTCGAATTCGACTTCCAAGTATATTTTTCTTTTCTCGTGCACCATTAAAGGCCCGCGGCGGAGGCCAAAGTAAATCCTTTTGCAGAAAGGGAAAAGCGAAGGAGTAGCAATGAAAGGAGTCGAAGAAACGGTTGAGAAAAACAAGCAAAGAAGGCGCCAACATCTAACAAACGACATTTTCAGATAAGGTTTAACATGCTCTCTTTCTTTCTCCCTCCCTCCCTCTCTCTTCCCTCTGCCCTCACCCCTCTTCCCACTCCTTCTCTCTCTCTCTCTTTCGGGGCCTTTTAATAAAAGTTGCGGCTGCAATAAAAAGAAAAGAGAAGACGAGAAAAAAACACACACACACATAGAGAGAGTAGAAAACGACAGTCCCAAAATCTGTTGCTATGTCGCAGGCTCTCTTATCTGCAGGCGCACATGCTGCCCCATCGTTACTCTACCCCCCACTCTATACCCTCTGTCCTATGCGACTTTTTGGGCTGCGTTTTGCAAATGGAATTATTACATTTTTATGAGAAATTCGCACCACGCGTGTCGTAAGACAATGAAATGCTGCGACAAGACCCAAGCAACACCACATACACGAGCAGAGACACACACACATACACACACTCACACAAACAACACCCACACACACCCTCATGAAGAGCCAGACTCTCTGTAACTAGCTTCATGGATGTCCAACTCCAGTTCGAAGTGCAGAAAATACGTGAAAATAAATCATTTTATTGCAATAGATTTTCTCCCCTGTTCGACGACGGATGTTTGCCACACAGTGCTGGCTGTCAGTCAACGCTCACACACACAGAGAGAGAGAGAGAGGGAGAGAGAGAGGCGAAGCGATTTATGTGACCATGGGGAGCTCGTGGCAGCGACAGTTTCGCATTGCTTTAATATTAATAAGAGTGCGCCTTGTCAATATGCGACGTCGCACAGGAAGTTGAAGCACAATGGCAGCCAAGACTTCGCTCACTTGCCACTGTTTTTATTATCGCTCAATTCAATCTCGGCCAGAAATTGAGTACAGTTACCCCGCCTGCCCCCAACACTCCGCTTCCCCTCTGCCTGTTGCCGGAAACAAGAGGCAACACTTTACACTGCGCACGAACGGATGTGTTGCTTTGATGCACGTCGTCGGGTTGTCCGGTTTGTAGTGTGTGTGTGTGTGTGTGTGTGTGTGTCAGCCTTGGCCGCTCTGTTGCTTTGGGGCACAGTGCCTTAAGCCACACAAAAAGAGAGAGAGAGAGAGAGATTCGACGTTGCAATTAATATTTTTATGTAGCACGCGCGCACTGCCTTGGTGGAAATTTAATTTAATTATTAATTCGCACGGGCCGCGCTGCTATTATGCTTATTAAACCAAGCGCAAAGCCAATTAACTTGCACACACACACACAGACACACACAGGCACACACACAATTGCACACTTATCTCTAGTTAATTTCGGACGCGTGCTGCGCTATTTAAGTTGGCAAAAGTCGCGTCCATTATTTGCTCGGCCTGAGCGAGCTTAATTGCGTTTGAATTGCAAACAAAGCAGGGCACAATGCCAGCAACACTGTGGCAGGTGGCAAGTGCCGGTCGAACGGCAGTGGCATCTTTTTGGGAAACTAAGGAATGGGCAACAAAAGGCCATGCCCAAGATCAAAGTCAACGTGTCGTGTTGTGTCGCCTTGCAGTCGAAAGTTTTGTGGGTCCCCATTTTCAGTTGACGATTGCACCTCACGAAACTTTGTCCTTATGCTCAGTGAGGTGGGTAGACAGCCCTCCCCCAGCCTTCTTTACCGCCATTCCCCTGTCCCTCTACCACTTGCACACTCTAAAATATTCATAATGAAAGTTATTGTTTGCCACTTTGCCCAGGCAAGCTCAACTCACGCGTGGGTGTGTCTGTGTGTGTGTGTGTGAGTGTGTGGGGGTGCCACGCCCCCAAAGTTTGTGCACAACTGGACTGGCTTTGATTGTTTTGTGGCTTGCAAAGACTTTGGGGGCTCCCAAGCGACAAGTTTTGGCAACGGAAAAGCTGTTCACTTCATGTCGAACTTTGATTGAGTCGCAGCAACAACAACAACAACAACAAAACACTGGCAAATTTAATTAATGTACTCAAAGTGAGGGAGGCTGCACTGTACTATATATGATATATATAGAGTACACACAGCGAGTTAATTAAATTACCGTTCACTCAGGTGGAAATCTAATCACATTTGTCTATTAACCAAAATGTTATCGAGCTACGCTTTTGATAAATTGCCAGTGTGCGAAACGTTGCAAGACTGTGCACGACTGTGCAGGACTGTGCACGCAGCACGACTGTCTCAAGCAGCCCGGCACTGTCTCGGCCACGACCACGACCTCGGCCATATTTCTTGGGGGGCTTTACGGCTCGTTTATGGCCCACTTGGATACAGCATAAAGTCGGGGCTATTAAATATAATTGCCAGCAATTTTTACAATCTACTTAGGAAATCATTTTTAATGTGCTTTCAAAAGCTGCTCGGGCTACAGTACCCCTCCCCTCTTGCCCCTCTTCCTGCCCTACCCTGACATGCTAATTGAGGACTGTGAAAAGTGTCCACCTGCTCGGAACGGGAGCAGGACAAAACAATAGAGTTTTGCAATTTAAATTAACATTTTGAGTGAATCTAATAAAAAGGCAACCGAGAGAGAAGAGTCTGCGATAAAAAGTGCAAAGCAAAGCAAAGCAAAGCGAAGCAAAGCAAAGAGGACAATAACAACCACAGGAGCTGTACACAAATTGTTTTTGCAACTGTGCCTTGACCAGGTGGACAACACGTTCCGGCGTTAGATTTTTTATGCATTCCCAACATTGTTGCGGCTGACTTTGGTTTGGTTTAATGTTGCGTCCCTTTTGCCCCCCCTCCTCCGCTACCCCCTCTGTTTATGTGGTCAACAACAGCAGCGGAAAAGAATATAGAAGCAAGTGCAGATGGAGCGAAAGAGAAGGATTGGGTACGAGGTGGGAGAAAAGGACAACCGTTTCACATTTCACTCGCTGCCATACATATTTTAATGTGCTCAGCCCGGCTGAGGCGATTCCTTCCTGGTCAAAAGGGCTGCGACACGCCTTGCAGCTGGGCAAGCCAAGCAACAGCTATGGCAAAAGTGGCAAAAACCGAAAACCGGCTAAAGGGCCAGCGGGCGAAATACACTCCTCTCACACACACACACACACACAGACAGACACACATACAGGCACACATGCCCAGTCACACCCCCATGCATACATACATGAAATTTCACACTCGCCCTAACGGCGAAAGGCGAAAAGGGAACCAAAAGTTGAGGGACAAATGCAAATACACAAACAATGACGGCGAGGGGCTACTAAGCCAAGCTAAGAAGGTTTTGGTAAACAAATACATACACAAACAGGCACACACATACAGTTGCACACACACAAATATGCCCGCACAGGGCAAGCACACACAACGTGCTGTTGTTGCTGTTGTTGTTGCTGCCAGTTGGGGACATTCATAGTTAAAATTTGGAGAGACAGCGCCGAGAGATTTGGCAAACAGTGGCACTGCCAGTGGCAGCCCCTCGCCTTGCCCCTGCTCCTACTTGTCCCTCTTTCTTCCTATCTCTCTTCCTCTTCCTCTGTCTCTTCCTCTCTCTCTCTCTCTCTCTGTCTCTCTCTGTCTCTATCTCTCTTTCTAGCTGTCTCTTTCGTGTTAATCAAGGTTCATACAATCGCAACAACAACAAGAGCGCAAAGTTAGCACGTGCCAAAATGGACATTCATACACACACACACACACACAGAAGTGTGTGAGTTCGGTGACATTTTGGTATACCCTACTCCAACAGCGCATAATTACAGTGAACACTCCAAGGAGTTACAAAGCGCAATGAAGCTTTAAAATTCTAGAATATTCTTGATGACTGAAACGCATAAAATAAATTTATTATCAGCTTATAGCTTTTAAATAAACTGTAGAAGCAATTTAAGGATTTCTTTGATATAAATATGGTATATCGCTTAAGTTTAAGATTGTCAATTAGATGTTTCTTTCTATTTAGCCTTTAACAGCCAGTTTTAAAAAATACTTAAAGACCATGTTAATTCATTCATGTAAACAATGATGGTGGCGGGTGGCAACGCTGCAGGAATCGCTGCAGGCAACTATCGATAGCATAAGGTGTGCAGTTGACAGGAATAATCGAGTAGTGAAGGCGGTAGTTAAGGGGAAGTCAATGTAAAAAGTTAAACTTGAGAGTCGCAGATTAACAGAAGTTACAGAGTATTAATTAAATAAAGTCATAAAAGAAGTTGTTGAAAGGACGGATAAGTCGGTTACCCTTTTGAAAACGTCGATCGGACTGTCGTCACCTCCTAAATGAGAAAAAGGGTTAGTTAATGCATTGTATGGACTTTTTTCAATAAAAGAAATATAAATAAAATATTAAAAAACTCCATAAAACACTCTGTAAGCAAACATTTTCCTTCTCTCTGCTCTGTTTAAAACTGTAAGATAAAGTACTCAAGACAAAGATTTCTTCAACATAAATTAGAGATATCACTTTCCTTCAACACTTTAAAAGAATAAGAGATTTAAGGTTTTTATAATAAAATGAAATTCAAGAAAGGCTTCGCAAATTCGTTGTATAAACTTTTTTCAAATCTAACAAAAACATCAGCTTACCATTGATGAATCGAGCTGAACGCACCCAACTTAGTCGGATGGGATGGGATGGGGCAGATTTGTGTGTCTATTAAAATCGATTGATTTTTTGATGGTTATGGCCCATTGTTCCCTTCCCCGGTCATTGTAGTATATAACATCATGTGGATTAATGGCAGACCCTTTAAGGTAATAACAAATAACTGAATGGCACATTATGCAAAAGTGGGCGCACCCGAAAGCCGAAAAGCCGAGAAGCATAAAGGGATAATGGCCAATAACTATAATATTTTAGTTCAATAAAGACGCCTTCACATCAATTTAGTTGTGCAGGCTAATTAGAGGACCATAAGGCCCATAACGGCGATAAGTGTGTGCATAAATTAGCGTACACATGATGGAATACTTTTGGCAATAACTATACCACAGGCCGTTTCATTAAATTGCAATATACGAGACTTACATTACAAATTTTTAGACAGTTTGTTTTGGTTTTAAGCCCTCATTGCAATTTATGGCTATCGTTGTGAACTTTGAACATTCAATATGCACCGAGATAGCTGACCCCAATACCCAATAGGGAATCCATTGCCATCAATTGGCATGTTGAATGATTTACAAGTGCACTGCACACACACACACACAGGGACAGAGTCATTGCGGAAAACCGCTAATCGAATTTTCATATTTTCATATATTTGCAGATTATGCGACCCTCATATCGGCGGCCACTTGAACAGCTGAACAACTGAACAAATCGGCGGAACTGAAAGTGGGACAAACTGTACATAGAAAGAGAGAGAGAGAGAGAGAGGAGTGGAACCACAACATGGAAGTAGAATTAGAACCCACACAATACCCACACAAACACACAGACATATGAGTATTCCCCACTGTTATACTATACTAAACTGATAGATCCGACAGTGCTGACATGTCGTTGATACGTGAGGAAATAAATAAATAAATAGCTAAATAGTTAGATAGTATTTGGCACCCTCAAAGCGCAGAGATTCCAGAATATTTATAGCGCTAATTGTAATATCAATATCAATAAATAAATTACTAATAACTGCCCTCAGCTGTCGGCGGACAAATTTCTAAATTCCCACAAAACGCGAAACGAAATTGCAAAAAAAAAAAATAAAAACAAAAACGAAACTGAAAAGCGAAAACATTTTCAAATTTAGTATGCAAATAGTGCTATCCGATAGTTTTCACCATTTCTCACCATTTGTATATAATGATGATAACATATATATAGGCATTTCTTCTCATTTGATAGTTACGATATGGAATGATATCAGATTCGTTGCCTTGCCGAGGGAGTAGCATTTAAGTAGGCAAAAATATCAAGAGAAACTATTGAAAATTGTAAATGGATCTTAAGTTAGCGCAAAGGAATCGAAAGTAAACAGAGAATATACACAAATCTAATTAATTATAATACAACTTCTGTGCTTATAGATAATATACATAGATACTGATATAGTATATATACACACAATTGACGACCAAACAAAAAGTTGAAAACTTTATATCTAGACACTTAAAAGATCATACTATTAAAGTGAGGCAAACTCTGAGTAGCTGGCCAGCTAGCTGATAGATGATGTCCTATGTGAGCTACATTTGAAACTTACTCTACATTGATCCTAAAACTAATACATTTACACAATTAGCACACACAAGATTTCAGCATTATTTCACTTTTCAAATGTTGTTTCTGAGGTGAAGACTCGTTTTCGGTAGCTCCAACTTGAGATATAGGGGTGATTTAGTATAGTACGAAAGGCTTGTTAGTGATACTAATTTTAAAAATATAGAAAACAACTAAAAAAAATATCGGAAGGTGAGTTCTTAAAGCAATGCGATGACTTATAGAGTTATAAAAGAAAAGACACCAATCCAGGTAGCTACTTAATTCAGATGATTCTTTTGCTTTCTATGCTGACACTAGTCAACAAAATGTAGGAGAGAACAGAAAATCATGATTGCATTCGATTGGAGTTTAATTTTCTATTTCTTAACAGTTTGTAATTACATTTCTTAAATTTTCTTAACTAAGGCAGCACAAAAAACTTGTTGAGTAGTGTAATTAAGGGAGATTGAAGTTGAAAAGCCAGTCATCTGCCTAAGCAAATTACACATGTTGTTGAACACACCCGATAAGCACACAAAACATAAGTACATAATGCAAAAGGCAAAGTACAGTGTTCTCTCGGTTATGTGAACTACTCACAGCAGCAAGCAACTGCCACTTTACAATTGCTTGAGCCTGTATTTTACTTATCATTTGAATTACTTGAAACCTTTTGCTAAGCAAGCTTGTTAACAAATTAATCGAATTAATTTCATTCACTTGTTTCAGAAATTGATTGTATATAGAAAAGTCACGACTCAGCAAAGTAGAGGTACTTAAATAACGTACTCGTATACCAACTAAAGCATACACACACACTCTCACACACACATACTCACACACACACACGCAAACTGGCACACTTACAATAAGTAACACGATGCAAAGGCATAAGTAAACAAGTTCCAAGCAAATCTTACGAATACACACACACACGCTCAAACTTACACATACACACACACATAGAAGACACACCCACACACTGATACACCGCATCGCATCGCACATCAATGCAGTACTATATCGAAAACAATTTAGCAATTAGCATTAAATATTAACGAACTGTCTGAGCAAAAGCAAACTAACTAAAGCGAATGCCTAAGCTAAGGAGAGGACACAGTAAGAACAACAACATGAACAACAACAAGAACAAGAACACTAAACGAACACAGCGCAACAGCTAAACGAGTATATAAAGTGAACAAATGTTAAATGAAAAGAGAGAAAATAAAAGAATACCAAAAACAAAAAAAAAAAACACAAGAAAAACGACGAATAAGAAATACTTCAAATTCCATTTCTACATGCAATTTCATTTGGGCGCAGAGAGGAGGCATGGATGGTAGGGGAAGGTTGGGGTAGTTTCAGTTCGAGATCTAGCATGGAATCACACGCATCGTCCGTTCAATTGGACAACCGGAAATGGCAGAGTGGAAGTGCCAGAGGCGAAAGACTGCAACGGGCAGTGATTGAATACGCTCTCGTTATGAGGGTCACAAGTGAATAAATAAAGTACCCTCACACACACACACAAAGACACACACACAATCAGTGTTCCACATGTTGTATGTGCATCGAGTGAAATTGGAGTAACAAAGGGTGTCGTTAACTCTTGATGCACAGAGCATTCTCCCTGCACTGGGTTAGCTCTGAACAGCGGATTGGCGGGTTATGCCATGAAAATCACGATTGCTTTTTACAGCTAAGTAATGAGTAATGTGAGAACTACTGTGCCCTAAAACGGAACCCATATACTACTGTTTACCCAAGCAAGCATATCATTTCCGTTTTTGTGAGCTCTTTAGTTTTTAACTGACCTTTACTGAAGGGAATTTAATTAGACCAGAACTAAGTATAAAATATTCTTTAAATTGAAGGAATTTATGAGTGTAGAAAATAAGTGTTTTTATTGATGTAAAGGACAGAGAATAATTAACAGGTAAATTTGTTTTTACGGGCTCTAACTTTGTGAAATTGATTTGCCTTCTCAGTTTTTTATTGTTTTATATCAAATTTAAAATGTAATTTCGATTAATTTTTATAAATCACTTGAAGTATCCTTTTGTACCATTGTATATTCATTTTGGCCAGGAGTAGAGCTGGAGAAACATCGATGTTTCATATGAAATACCCTCAGCAACCATCGATGTTTCTCCAGCTCTTGCCAGGAGTTTGCAACGCTCCTTAGAAAGCATCTCCGACGACATAAAATAACAAGTATATATATTTTGTATCAGTATCAACAGAGCAATCGTACTATCTCTGTCCGTCTGTTGCAACGGAAAGTAGTCTCTCAGTTTTAAAGCTATCTTAATGACATCTTATACAAATACAAATCCAATCTTACATAATCTCCATTTTAAGGTTAGTAAATAATTGATTTACTGAAAGTGAAATTCATTTCACATTCCTTAATCTCGTTATGTTACCTATCCAGATACCAACTTCAGTCTTCCCCTTTCAATTAATCTTAACGTATTCAGATCAATTTAATAACGCTCAGTATAAATTGCAAGAGTCAGATATATATACGAGCGTTATGTGCAATTAAAACTGGCAGTGCAAGGAGTGCATAAAAGAGAGAGAGAGAAAGAGGAAGAGAAGGAGAAGAGAGGAGAGCAACGGGGAGCAGCAAGAAAAGCACACAAGCCGCAAATAAATTAAATTAGTCAACAGACGCGAAAAATATGCAAACCGAATGCGTGAAACCGCCAGGAAAAAAAATAAACAGAAATACTGTAAAGAAAGAAAAAGGGAAAAATAAATAAACGAAGTTGAAAAACCCAAAATGAAATATGGAAAAAACGCGTGTAAATAGCGTGCGCGCGTTTTTTAAAGCGCGCGCGACACGGGCGAATTTGCACCTAACCCAAAATGGCAGGTGACACAGGTGCTTAGCAACCAAGAGCCAACGCAAGAGCAGCGACTATCTGCCCCCCTCCCTCTTCCTTCATGCTATTGCTGTCTCTTTCGCGCGCATATTTAAATGCCGCGCAACAAGCATTTATGTAAATTGAAAATATGCCGGAACAGAACGAAACGGAACGAAATGGAACGGGGCAACCATTTAAATTCAATTGTCGCCATGGAAATCCGAGTGTGTAAGCTTGAGGAGGGATTTAGGGATGGGGGTGGGGGAGAGAGAAGAGGCTGCTCTGGCTGTGGGTGCACGCAATGAGAATTTATATTTATTATTACGATTACAGTTCAGTCCGAGATCGTGGGCCGTGCAGAGCAGGCGGAGATTTCCATACGCCATTCGAATTCGTGCATCAATAAGTGCGCGTATTGTGACAGTCTTATAGTTACACACACACACACACACACACGCACATACATACATACCATGGAACGGCTGCTGGACCTGTTCGACAAGGCAGATCCCTTTTCCACCTGGTGGCCCACCATAGCAGCCGTTGTTGTTGGCCTTGTAATAACAGTGCGGTGAGTAAAGGGTGAGCAATGGGAGGCTGTGGAACTGTCGCAGGCTGTGGCAGACTGTGGCAGGCGGAGGGGGGGGCTGTGGCGGCACCGCATCATACATTTTCATGAGGCAACTTGCGGAAGAGCGCAATGATAAGAAAAGTGCAAAAAGCAGCAGGCGCTGAGGTTGCCTCACTGAGCAGACAAACTTTGGCCGGACACGCTTCGCCACATACATCTTTATAGATATATCTATCTGTATATATGTACATATCTATCTATATATATGTATATAAATGTCGCGCCAAGTAAAAACTCGCTTTATTTGAAACTTTTTAAGTGGATTTCATAAAGCGGGCGACGAAGAAATGCGCATTCCGTGCCCCCGTCGCCTTTCTTCAGCCTCCCCCGCTTGAAACTTGCCCCCAACTGTGGCAGCGTGTTTGGATAATGTGTGTAATATCTAAGGATTATTTTTGCGCGTTGCATTCTGAGTCGCGTCTCGCTTTGCGCGCTTTTTGCGGCCTTAGCCTTTTTGCCACTTGCAGGTGTAAAAGCCACTGACATGCGGCCGAAGGGGGCGTGGCATTGAGCAATGCGCTACTGCCGTTCTTGCAATTGCAATGTGTGGCAACGTGGGCAGAGCGGGCAACTGCGGCAAGTGCCAAAAGCTGCTGCAGCAAATATTTGTAAAGTGGATTTTCTCAAGTCGACTGAAAGTAAATGCGGATGGTAAATGAATTCTGAAATGTTTCTAACTTGCAACTGTGTGGGAGGAAGTAGACAGACAAACAGACAGACAGAGAGAGAGAGGGGGATATAGGTAGAGTGAGTAAGGTGCCACAGTGGCAAGTGCCAAATAAGTGTCAAGCAATGAAGTGGAAGCTCATAATGCAAGATATACTATAAAAATACATGTTACTTCAGCAAATTAGTTTCCTATTTCGTGTTCGTGCGCAGTTGTCAAGAACTATCAAAGTTCTTTTGAGATAGAGATAAAGTTTTGAACAGTTAAGATCTGATTTCTTTGTTCGACCCTTCGACCATTAAAAAGGGTAAAAAAAAACTTTGTGCAAATGTATGTAACATGCAGAAGGAGGCGCAGAAGAATATATATTCTTGTTCAGGATCACTAGACAAGTCGATTGTCATGTTTGTTTGAACGTCAAGAACTCAGTTAATATAAGAGCTAGATACTCCAAATTTGGCATAAAGATTGTTGTAAACTGTTCGCGTATAAAGTTTATTTCAAATTCAGATTTTTAGACTAATTTAATGGTTTTTTATATAGGTTTCTAGGTTATTCTAATAAAACTTTAAGAAAACTGGAATTAGAAAGAATATTCCGAAAATAAGGAAATCTTAAGAGTTATGTAATACTGATCTTGAATCTCAATAATACAGTTTCAAGAGAGTCCTCAAGTCTTTTAACTCTTAGCCTCTAACTAGTCCTTACATTTTCAATCATATTCCGCAAAAAGCATTAATCCTTGACTCGAATAGGTCAAATACTTTAAGATACTTAGGTCGTTTCTGCAATTATCTGTCGTCTGCATATGCAAATTAGTCTGCTGACTTCATTGACATCTTTCAATAAGCCAGACACAGTTTGGCTTCGGGTACCGACCACGCCCATTGGCCACACAATGCTTACACATCATTAGGCGACAGTCCGACCACGCCCATGCAGCCCGTATAGAGTTTCTCTCCTGCTCTCTCTCTGTCTGTCTTTCTCTCTCTCTCTCTGATAATTCGCTTCGCCCGCATTGCAGGACCATAATGAGCGGCCAGCGCTGTCCCAACGATAATCAAATCAAGGAGCAAATTGTCGTAGTTACAGGAGGCAACAGCGGCATCGGCTTCGAGATTGCCAAAGCGATTGGGGCACGTGGCGGCCGCATTATCCTGGCGTGTCGCAATATGACGGCCGGCGAACGTGCCGCGGCCATTATCAAGCGCGAACTTGGCTGCCACACCCCAATCGTGCCGGGCGACAGCGTAAATCCAGCAGAGCGTTACTTTGTGGAGGCACGTCATCTGGATCTCTCCTCGCTGCAGAGTGTCCATCGTTTCGCCGGGCAACTGATGTCCGAATTCGAACGCATCGATGTGCTGGTCAACAATGCGGGCATTGTGTTTGGAGACACGCGTCTGCCCACAGAGGATGGCTTCGAGCAGCACAGCCAGGTGAACTATTTGGCTCCGTTTCTGCTGACTCAACTCCTGCTGCCGCATCTGAAGAAGGCGGAGCAGGGCCGCATCATTTTTGTGGCTGCTCACGCCCATCAGGCGGCCAAAATCGATTTCGACGATCCACTCAATGTAGGCACTTGGGCCGTTAAGTTCCATCCACGTGATGCCTTCGCCCATTCCAAGTTGGCAGTGATTCTGGCCACACGCTGGCTGGCCAGAGAGCTCAAAGGTAAGCAAGTGTCTCCACCCACGAACAGTGGGGGGCACATCTCTGCGTCTGAATTATTGAAATGCTTAACTCGAGACGAGTGGGAGATTTTTGAGATTTTCTCTCTTCGTTTTTTTGTTAATAATGTTACACTGATTTCCCCGCAGATACCGCTGTCACGGTCAACTGCTGCACACCTGGACTGGTTAGGGGCACCCGACACCTGCGCAAGTAAGTAAACCAAATTGAAATCTAAACCAAAAATCCCCCAACAAAACCAGAAGACCACAAAAAAGTTGCACTTAGCGCTAAGTGCAACGTGCAATATGCAACTAAATTTTTAAACTCATTTCGCGACCGCGCAAAAAACTTTTGCACTTTCATTTTGCTTAACGAGAGGGGGCTGGTTTTAAGTGGGGAACGGGGTCAGTAGGCGCATCACGTCCGAGTCGTCGTCTGTGGGCAAGATTCGCCACCAACGCTTGGCAGCGCATCAAGTAGTGCAACTTCAAATGCAGCCGAAGGCCAAAAGCTAATGTAATTAAAGATTTCCAAGTGGAAAGTGAAAAGTAAAAAGCGAAAAGCCCCCAAGAGTCGATTGACCTCAGAGCTGACTGCACAATTCGCCAAACTCAAGGTTACATTCACGTTGAGTTCACATAATTATTGGACTGAAATGATTTACATTTTTACCGAATTCACCGAACAAGAAAATACCTTAAAATGTTTCAAGAAAAGCGCAAAGTCTTCGATGCGCCTTGAGAGAAATTACTGTGCAAACTGTACAGGTTACAGTAGTGGAAACAGTGGTAATTACAGACTCGTTAACAGAATCGATTACAGAAGCGATTATAGGCTCTTTAACAGGCTCGTTTTAACGGACGATAAAATATACGATTTAAAGTACGATAAGTGGCTCAATTACAGGCACGACCACAAGGGCGATAATAAGTTCGCCCACAGGTTCGATTACAGGGATCAGTTTCAGTATTTTTATTTTATTTTTTTATTGTTATACTTACGTATTTTGCGCAGACTGAACTTAATATTGAAAGCAATACTAAATCATAAACAGCCTGCTCTCTCTCATGTCCAGCCAGTTTCAAGAAACTGTAATCCTTAATTGTATCGAAAACATCTTCATCAATTATACAATTTATTGAGCTACTGACGCATCTCTTCCTTTTCCTCTAACGCATAATCTCTTTCACCTTCGGTCCAGAACTGGATGTGTTTTAGAGCTCTCCGCTTTATTATGCAACCCTTGCTTTTTCGCCTAGTGACGTTTTCACAATCGCTGTAAAAGGTTCCAACGTTGTCTAAACAAACTGAAATCCATTAGGATGACTGTCAAGGACAGCAACAGCAGCAGCAATGCAGAGCGCAGCGCTGGCGTTGAGAGGAACTGGGCAAAAAAGGAGCCTGATGACATGGGCTTAAAGCCTGTGCATGCAAATTGGCTGTCAGCAGCGAGCAGCGTTCTCACCTCCTTCTCCTTTTTTACCCCCTTCCTACCCTCCGCACCCCCTTCTGACACTCTGCTTAACAACTGTGCGTTAGCCTGTGTGGGGCTATAGAAAAAACTAAATTTGCACAATACACTGAAAAGGACGTGCAAACACGACAAACAGTTGCAAATTGCGGCAGCACAAAATGACTACAAGTTGCAGCAGCAGCAACAACAACAACAGGAGCAACAACAACAGCTGCAGCAAACTTACAAGCTGAGTGCCCCCTGCTGGCTACCACGCCCCCATTTGGTATCATCTGCGTAGATAATCGAGCATCGAGTGGCACTTGCAACACACTCAGCCTGCGAGGCCTCTGCTTATGCAACAAAAGTGAAACGTGATAATTAAAATATGCCAAGCACGATGAGAGACGCCTTACGTCTTCGCAGAGAAGGACACCACCAAGGAACACAGGCTCGTACTCGACAATTGCCTACTTCTTTGGGCCGAGACGTGGGAGTCATCTTGGCCTGCCTAAACTTTGTCGGGATCGTGCAGTTTTGAGTTATTGCCCAGTCGCGTACAGCTGACAGCAGTTGTTGTTGCTACCCAAGGAAGGCGCAGAAGCGAGGATATATTCAGCTCGAGAAGTCTGTGTGCACAGCAAACTGTACACAGGGTATCTTATAGTTGCTTAACCTTAATTTTCTTGTTGTATTGCTCTTGCTGTTATTTTGACTCAAGCTGTAGCTAAGCGATTGTTGTTGCCAGGGGCGCCGCTGTGTCAGCAAACCAAGTTCAAATGACAAGCGAACATCGTCAACGCCCTCGTCTTTTCCAACACTCCATCACAACACACCAGCAGCGCCCCTTCCCTGCCATCTCTCTCTCGCACAATGTTTGGCGCTGAATTAATGCGAGATTTATTGATGCCTGCGTTTTGCCGTGATATCACAAATCTGCGACTTTTTGGCAGTTATAAATTAGACATTGTCACACACATTGTGTGTGTTGCCAACAGGCGAGATGCCTTCGCAAAAGCCGAACTCATTTCTCAGCACGATGAAGTCATTCACAATAGTCGATGCTAATCTGCAAAAATACTCGGTCTGTCGACACATGCGAGAAATATGAAGATAAATGTTTGGGTTAAGCAAATGTTGGCATGCAGAACTGAACTGACAGTTCAGATTGTCTTGTGATAGTAAATTGAAAATCAATTTACAATTGTTTCAATAGTTAAGCACATGGGAAATCGATAAACACTGCTAACTATGTAACATTTATCCAGAATCTATTTATCAACATTCAATCGCAGAGTTGACACATGTCACCAAAGTTTTTAGTATTTTTGCAGTTGCAATTAGCTTTCGATAACAAAGTGGTTGTATCGAAATCGGTTTAGCAACCTTATATTGCAGCGTTGCCAATTGCAATAATGTTTGCAGGCGACAGGAACTTTCAATGACTGACAAGCCAATTTTCTATCGACTGCTTCATGCACTCTACAAAGAATTGCAATTATTTATGCAAATATTTTCAGAATTCAATTTAATCCTCGTTCCATCCTGCGTCTTAGCAACAAGCATTACAAATTGTTTCTTAGACACAGTTGTAAATCTCAAAACCGTTTTGTGAATGCTTTGCAGCTGGCATTATTTAGGATTTGCCAGGGATTTAACAAGTTTTCAAAGAAAATATAACAATTAAACGTCTGCTTTTGACATGTGAATACATATTTTCTTTTTCCGTGTTGAGAAAATCAGTTGGCAACTTGGCAACTATAAGAAGATTATAATCCCTGTCCATGCTTCAGTCCACTTAGCACACCTGTGCATATGCCTGCGTGTGTGCGTAAGTGTGAGTGTGTATGAGTGCAATAGCACGCACCACAAATTACACAATTCAATGGCAATAATTGAAATATAGTTGAGTGAAATGTCAGGAGCGAATTCAATATGCTGCCCAACTGGACACACGCACACACACACAAACACTTGGAGGGAAAAGGGGCGGGTTCAGCTGTCACAAGCCACAAAAGCATAATCCATCATAGACACGAAATTGTAATGTCTACACATGTTGAAACGGCAGCAACGGTTGGCAATGGCAATGGCGATGCCAATGGCAGGTGGCATAGTCGGGCCAGGACGAAATAGGCAGAGAAAACATTGTTAACATGCGTCATTACAATTTGCAAATGCCATGCGAGCAAATGCTGCACTGGAAGAAAAGGATGCGTTGCATAAAAGACTCTACTGCGAATATGTTTGGTTATACTATCAGCTCTATAAATGTATGCAAGGAGTTCAGTCTAATAAAGCAGTCTTATTTATCTGCTGCTCTCTTCTGTTTCGCTGAGTGTATGCGGCGCGCTGCACGGTGAAACAATGAAAAGCGAAACAATGAAAGAAAAGAAATCAAATGCCGAGGCAGGCGTACAAATCATTTGGACATAAAACGCAGCACCTTGACAGACGGCTGTGGCCGAGACGGAAGACGAAGAGAAAAAAAGGAGACAAGGAGACGGAAGAAAGAGGCTCAGTTAGCGGCAATAGGTACGTGGCACGTGACCCGGGCGCAGCGCCAAGAACAACAGACTGCCAAACACACACACACACACATAAACTGCCCCGGGGCTGCGGCAATAAAACAGCAAATGAACAGCGGAAGTAACATCAAGTGGACGTGTATGAGTTGGCCTACAGTTCACCTCCGACTGTATGTGTGTGTTTGTGTGTTTGTGTGTGTGTGATACACGGCACCTTGCCTGCATTTACTTCCTGCCCATTGGCTGCCTGCACTCATCCGTTCGAGCTGCTTTCGTCTTGCATTTTATGTCGGCGTGTTCTCAACTTTTTCCCCGTACATGTTTTGCTTCTCCAAGTAGATTTCCTATTTACAGACTTTGTAGCGCCAAATTGAACTTTTGTTATACTTGAAACAAGCACACACACCCCCCACAACAACACCCTCTGCATAAAAGAACATCTCTGAGAGAGATAACTCTCTGACTTTCGTTCCTTTTATGGCAGGCAGGCGTGGAACAGGCAGGTTCGTATCAGCTGAAACAGCTGTCAGCTGTGCACTGCAGTTTTCCATGTTTCCATGTGCTTTCCAGCCTTCCTCCATACCTGGCCCAAAAAGCTATTTCGTCTTGTTACGGCGGTCAAGGCGTTTGCTAAGAACACTCCCACCCCTTGCTGCCCCGCATGCCAGCTCCCCACTTGGCTTGTCATTCAGTCACAGGGCCAGTCAATCAGCAAGATATCTCTGGTTATTTATGTATTAAAAAGGGAAGTGGGGCTCCTTTTGATTTCCAGCTGCGCGCTGTCTTAGAAATGTACACTAGAAATTGTGCATCCTTAGATGATATAAATATTATATGTTACAAACATGTATGTATGTTAAAATATGACTTGATTTTACTTTAAATTCTGCCTTGTAATTTATTCCCACACTTCACTAAACTAACCAAGACAATCTCTAAATAATTCACGTTGCAGTAGCTTCGCAATTTTGAATTTGTAAGAATGCAATTTTTTTAAAAATATGTTGTAAATATGTATGTCAAAAGCCTAAATTTAAACTATTATATTCCCAAAATATTACTACATCTTCTAAAATCAGTTACCTTTCAGCTTCAGCTCGTACTTTTTCGGCGTCATAGTATGTAATTAAACTAGTAAAATAATTTGCTAATTAACTATATAAAGTCGCAGTTAGCATCATATGTTTTTCGTGGAAGTTTTTAATTAATAAATCCTCACAGAATCCCCGAAAAGTTAAGCTAACAACTCTCTCAAAATCTCTATTAACAACACGCGTGCAATGCGGCAACAACTTTTCACTTTTCATCGCATATAGTATTTTTATGGGAATTATGCAGCACAAAGTGGAAAAGTTCTTGCAGCCCTCAGTGTTCCTCATTTTCCTGCAGTCTTCCTCTCATTTGGTGGATATAGCGTATGTAAGTACAGTAAGTACTGCGAGTACTTTTTACACAGGTATCGGCAAAGCATTTAACGTTGATGCACTTTTCACATGAGGCATGCAGCATTTCCATGTAATCAAGCGCAGTTTTCCTCAGGTCGATGGACATGAACTTTGTCTGGCTTAGTGGTTCTTGGCGCTGCCAGAGCTGCCTCGGGTTGCTTAATGCGATTCAGAAGTGCATCTAAAGAATTAGGGAAACCTAGGAAAAGTAGGGCAAGGGTGGTGGAAGGAAGGTAAACGCGAAGGGGTGGCAAGGGCAGCTTTCAAAGCGTTGCATTGCCCTCTGGCCCCGGTGAATGGAACCATTTATGCCTCGGCAGGGCGTACACACACACACACACACAAACATCGAAAGACAGATACACGCAGACAGGCAGATAGACGCACGCACACTGTGGCACGCTTTTGTGCGTCTGCATGTGTGTGAGAGGGGGATGTGGGGGTATGCGCCTGCCTTCCGTACTATGAAATGAATGAAAATGAAAAGCAGTTAATGCTCAAGTCACGGAAAAAGCGTAAATGGAAAAGTTAAACGCATTAATTATTTATTTATCGTTTTATCATGTTCAAGTGTCGGTGAACCTGCGCCATTGGACGCCATTGTAAGCGCCAACGAACAACAACAACAAGGAACAGCAACAACAACGACAGCTAAGCAAATTGAGCGCGAGTCGGTAATCCTCTCTGAAAAAGGCAGCTGCAGCGCCGACTACGGCAGATACTTTGCAATTGACCATGCTGGGCCAGAGGCGGAGACAGCGAGGGGGGTGTTTAAGGGATTGGGGATAAAGGAAACACTATGACAAACGTTAAATTTGAGTGTGCCCCCGAAAGGGTTTTTGTTATTGTCCCTCATCGTCGTCGTCGTCGCCGTTGTTGGCACCACAGTTGAAAATGTAATTAAAACAATAAGCAAGGCTGTTGTTGTGGGTTGGGGAGGGGGGAGGAAAAGGATACTTGTCTAGAGATTAACACTGTGCAGATTCCCTATTATAACTTTCGAGAACCTTTGAACAGCTTATAAATCTGAGTTTGCCAATTTTGTCGAACAACATTTATCAGAGTTGAAGGACATCGACATATATCCTCAGACTAATTCATTATACTCGTATAATGCGGGCTTAGATACGCTCCTGTAAACACGGTATAATTTTATAAATTTTAACGAGATGAGCTAAGGCAGTTCACAAAGTTCTTAACAAAACTCGTCGTCATTTTGCAATTTCACTAATCCCTGGTTAAATTTTTATACGTTTTTTACAAGAGCACAAAAAGGGTAGACAAACGGGTATATTTCACTGCGAAACACCCTTCAATGTAAATAACTTCAATGTCTAAACAGTGCAAATAACGTACATTATAAGTTATCGATATTGAGCAATATACTTTTCAGTATTTTAGTATGTTGTGAGCAGTGTTAGTAAATTAAATTATTAGATATCGATATCTGCCAAGAGCGCTAACATTTACTTAGTTTGAATAACAGCTAACAGCTGGTTACATTAAGTAAACAGCGCGCAAAGAAGAGAGTAAATTAAAACATCAAAATTACAATTAAAGATTGCAAAAAATAAAAAATTCAAATTAAATGTTTACATTGAGAAATATTCGTGAAGGGTATCTCATTGTCTATCTGCATTACTTGTGTGTTGTGTGCATTTTAATTACAATGGAAATTAAATTAGCCAACTTTTGTTTTCTTTTCTTGTCAGCTCGCCGCTAATGTCGGCCATTTGCGTTAAGTTGATCACCTTCCCGTGGATGTGGCTGTTCATGAAGAACCCCTTCGAGGGCGCCCAGTGCGCCATACGCCTGGCAACGGATCCGCAGCTGAAGAAAGTAACTGGCGAGTACTTCAAGTGAGTTGCCATTGCCGGAACCGGCAGAGGCTGCCGCATTAGCGGTTCTTTGTGTGTGGCTGACACTTCACTGCCCCCACACACACACACACACCACTTCTTCTGCCTTATTCACACACAAACACATATAAATTCTTGGCTACTTGCAGCGACTGCGAAATTGCGCCAACTTCAGAGGCTGGCCAGGACAAGGAATTGGCCAAGAAATTGTACATGCAGACCATAAAAACGCTCCAGCGCGTTACCAAACTTTCGGTCGACAAGGAGGCGTACACCACGGAGACACAGCCCGGCCAGCTTCAGCTGCAACCCGGCACGGCCAACTGATTTATGTGAAACACGCGGGGCCCAGCTGCGGACAGAGGCAGCAGCAACAGCAGCAGCGACGGCGGCAACTGCAACGTCTATTTGCATTTGGCTTAACAATTGCCGCATTAGGCATGCCTTCTTTCCCACGGCCCCCTTCTGACTGCCTCAGTGTTTAACTCTTAGAAATATGTATGTAAGTGTAAGTGTATCTTTTTCTATGTGTGTGTCTGTATGTGTGTTTGTATGTAAATTTAATGTGCGCGCAAGCAAAATTTGCTGAATTTGTGTTTTACTTTTTATTTGATTTTATTCTCCTTCGCGTCGTGGCGAAAAAGGGAAACCCATGAACCCGTCATAAGCACAGATTTACGAGGAGCGCTCAATTAGAAACTCAGCATATGTTTTCAAAAGAATTTCGCATATTCCATATGTTGATGATGATGGGCGCCTTTTTCTGGAGAATATTGTTTTATGGGCTTATTCAAAGCATTCACAAAGGTCAATGGAACTTATTTATACGATATATACATGCATATATGATGATATACTATATACCATACCCAATCACAGTTCGTAGAAAGGTCGACATTCTAAATGCTAATTTTTGGTAGAGGTGGGCCATCTGTAGCTGTATCATTGTATATGTTGTTGCCAAAACAGTTGTAAATATAAATCAAAATCCAATATATTATCATCTATGTTGAAAAAGGATATGAGTTATGTGAGTAGAGTTCCCTTAACCAGCTCACAAAGTGAATAAGTGCTTGAACTTCAATCTAATTCAAATGCATTGCACAATTTTGAGTGTAACATACTCGAATCTCAGTGAATAAACATGCCCAAAACAACGCAGTTATCGTTAGGTACTAACTATCTAATATGCTCTATATGGAAAGATAAATGCTAATTGCAGAGCACTTACTGCGGCCTCTCTCATTACCTCCCCCCACCTGCTCCATCTTACTCGGTCAATCTCTATCTCGAGCCAACAAACTGTTGCTATAGATTAAGCAGTCGAAAGGACCAAGTGAACAGCAACAACTGATAGACATACATAAGTACAGACATATATACACATACACTCACATATATACACATACATACATATCTAAGCCTATGTCTGTGTGTATGTGTGAGCAGCCTAGTAAAATACAGGGCCAATTATTTTTTGCTCAGCTAAAACCGATTTCTATTAGAATGTGTGCACGATGCGTGGCAAAGCGTAGAGCGTGGAAGACCAGGAGCAAGGGAAGAAGGAGGAGATGGAGCAGGAGCAGAACGTGGACCAGCCACACTACGCTTTGTATTCCATGGAAAATCTCTTTATTATATTACGTGTGTCGCTTTTGTTGTTTGCTGGCAGACCTAGAACTCCAATAGGTTTGCCAACAACACACGCTTGGCCCCCTTCCTCATCCCACGCCACTGCACAACGCCACGCCTGACACAACCTCCCCACTCCTACCCCTCTCGCACACACACGCAATGTGTTGCTGCCGCACAATTTTGCGCTTTCCTTTTGAAGTTGTTTCGCTGTGCCAGTTCTATTTCGCAGTCTGAACTCGGCAATTGTTCGCCTGTGGAAATGAAAAGCTCTCAGTGTGGAAAAACGATTACGCTGGCAAAAAGCTCAACGTTTCCGGTTACATTTCCGCTGTGACGAGCATTAAACGCGCTTCAATTAGGCGGCGTGCAACATACGATAATAAACGTAAAGCAGGAGAAATAATCTAAAAAAATCAAATAAATATATTTATTACTAATTCACAAAAACAAAATTTGAAATTTTTATAACATCCACAAATTGTTCATTCCAGTTGCTAACATTGCGTATGCGTAATTTGGCGCAGTGTAAGGTCAGCTGAGCTTTTTAAGAGAAATGAGCTGGTAAAAGCTTAAAGTAAAATTCTCTGAGGGCGCTCGTAAGAGCAAATTCCAATGCACTGAGAGAACCATCCAAATCAGCACAAATATTACGTATACGCCAAGTTGATCAACCAAACAAAACAATCATTAAAAATGAAATATTTATGTAAACAAAACTAAATTCAATAACTTTGTTTACAAGTATTTAATAAATACCGAAAATGCAGACATGCAATCCCAAACAAAAAATGCAGCCTGGCAACGTATAAAAATAATGCAACCTGGCAACCCTGACAGGCGTACGCTCTCTCAAATACCCGCCGCTCTCACAAAGCATGCGACGCGCGCTCTTTCTTTTTCTCTCATCTTTTACAACTCCGCAGACACCTGTAAAAGCTTCTCTCCCCCTCCCTTGTGCGAATTTGCCGCTGTAAACAACAAAAATGCTGAGTGGCAACAAAAGGTAAATGCGATAGGTAAACAAAATAGAAATGCAATTAAGGAAATGCGTCAAGAGTTCGGCGCGTCGGAGGAGTCCCAAAGAAACAAATGTAGATCTGCTGGCAGCAGCCTCTGCCTTTGCCACTGCCGCTGCTTCGCCGTAGGAAGATTGCGTCAACATAAACAACAAATGGCGCGCGCTCTTGGGAGAGCAACTGAGCCGGAGAGTAATAAGTGTGTGCGTGTGGGAGAGAGAGTAAGATGTGTGTGTGTGTGTGCTCGAATTGAAATGATGCTTTGGCTTGTTCGGCTTGAGTTTTCGCGTATCAGTTGCGCGGCAAACGAGCCAAAGTACAAACGTGCGAATCCATCCTCCCTCTGGCTGCGGCAGCTACGGCAACGTGTAACGGCGCTAACGACGACGACGACGACAGTGACGATGCTGCCTCTGCTGCTGCTACTGCTGGCAGAACGGTCGCGTTGACAGTGGGAAAAATTAAAAATTCGAAGAAGGAAAAAGGAAAAGCAACAACACGCCTGGCGAAATGGGCCACGAGTGAAGCAAGGTGTGTCTCGCTCTCTCTCTCTCTCTATGTCTCTATCGCACTCAGTTCTATTCTTCACTTGCCTGTGTGTGTGCCTGTGTTGGCAATGCATATTAATTATTTAAATTAATTGCATAAAATACGCTACAAGTGCACGACCAGCACAAGCTTCATGCATAATTTATGCACAGCACACATACACACACACACACGCACGCACAGCTGTAGCTGCCAAAAAAGAAAATGCAGGGGGAAAATTATAACAGCGACTTTTCATACACTTCACATGAAAAAAACGAAGACGACGAGCTGACGCTGCTTTGAGAATTGATGAGCTTGTCTTCCCGGGTCACTCCCCCTTCCCTACTTCCTTTTTGCTGCTCCTCCCTCTGACTCCTTCCCCCTCAAACGTATGTGTCATTTTATTGGGCATTTGTTGCCTGCCCCTGCCCCTGCGCCAGTACTTTCCCTTGCCCCTCCTAATGTAAATGTTTGCCTGGTCGCTCTTCCGTCTTCGCGCACAAGTGGAGCGTGGCTGGCAAGACAAACAAATAAAGAAAAACACGTTCGAGCCATTCCTTGGCCTTGGTATTTATGACCACCACCAGCAGTGCGTCAGGGCCGGCTGCACACACACTTGACATGAGTTCTGGATTTATGAGACCAACGGAGTCCAGCTATGGCCGGACTGCTGCGTGCTACGCTGCTCCCCGTTGGCTCGTTTTACTCTAATGGCTTTTTCGGGACGAGTTGCTGTTGCTGTTGCTGTTGCCACTGTTTAACACTGTCGCCACCCACAGTGGAATTTGAACCTGTCGCATCACATCGCATCGCGTCGCATCGTGTCTCGTCTCGTGTCGACTGCGGCTAAGCTCAGCGGCAGCCTGGCAGCATCTCAGCACTCTCAGTGGCCCCATTATCACCTTGCTAATTATCTATCGATGATGATGCCATTGCCATGCGTCGCGTATACACACCCCCCTCCCCTACCTCCTGACCCCTCCCCCCTCTCACCAGCCGTTGGCAGATTGAGGCTTATCAGCGCCAAATAGGCGAAGCAGAGCGACATTTTATGCCTTCTAAGTATTTATTATTATCTATTTTGATTATTTGTTATTAATCATTTGATATTCGGTATTTACTATTCTATATTTATTTACTTCGAATTTGTTTTTAATATTTTGAATCTGCAATTTATAATGAAATATTTGCTATTTATTATTTAGAATTTGGTATTTGTTATTCATTAATTGTTATTCAATATTTTGTATTTATTATTTTATATTTATTCTGAAGTATTGTTATTTACTATTCGGTATTTAATATAAAATATTTATTACTGTTCATTGTGTATATTGCATTTGCATATCAATAATGATATTTAGTATTTGGTTATTGGTATTTATTATAAACTAATTATTATTATTTATAATTGGGTATTCATTTAGTATTATATTAATTTTTGAAGTATTTGATATTCATTATGAATTATTTGCAATATTATTAGTTTGCATTTTGTATTTTGTGTTATTTATTATTTTGTATTTATTATTTGATATTTATTAGCTGGTATTTATTATTTAATATTTATTATGAGTGTTTGGTATTTATTATGAAGTGTTTGGTATTTATTCCTTGCATTTCATTTCTGTTTGCATAGCACCAAGTGAAATGAAAATCTAATAATATTTCAACAAATAAACAAGACAGCCAACGATAGAGCGAGATGGAGGGAAAACGTTAGAGAGAGAAAAGAAAACACAAGCAGCGGTAAAAAGCAATAGCAAGGTCCTTTGCCATAGCCCCAACATAGCAGAACAACAGACTAGATAAACATATAGAACTTGCTTGTTAGAGCTGGACGTGCCACACTACACAGAGATAGAGATAGTAGATACCACTTGGAGAGGGAATAGTTCGTATACTTAAATACATAAAGTACATAGTATATGGCCGATGATTGGACAAATTGCCAAATAAAAAGGAAAACAAAACAGAGAAATATTGAATAAGGTAGAGAAATAGATTGATATATTCTAGTCGAAGCAAAAATATCTTAAATGTATTTAAGCATATAATTTATAGATTTTAATTGGAACATATAAAATACTTATTATATTGCGGAAGAATGCAAATGAAAATAGAAAAGAAACTAAAAACGAAAATAGCTGAATAAAAGCAAAAGTTTAAGTCAAAACAGGAAAGGCGGAAAAAATATCGTAAATAAATTAAATATTTAATTTTAAATATTTGTATTTGTCTATTTAAATTTTTATCAGTTTATAACTTAACTTTCTTTATAAACAAATTTCTTACTACGATATGATAAAATATGCCATATATACTCGTTTTATAAAAGGAGGAATATATAAGGGTAAAATAGGTTAATAAATATATTTCAAATAATTAATGAATAAAAAATATAAATAATAATAATAAAATAAATAAAAGAACATATAGAAAAATATATACTACTAATTAAAGAGTTCTCCGGTCCCCCACTAGCACGTATTTCCATTTGGATTTGCGCACTTGCGAATCACAATCGGAAACAATTTTCCGGCACGTGCGCATCGCCAGAGCGAAGCCGAATGGGGCGTCACAATGAAAAGCGCTTATCAGCTTCGCGGCCACAGGCAACCACAGGTAGTTTTCGCACAGCCTTGACAATGACAGCCAAAGAAAATGGATGGGAGAGGGGCATGGAAAGGAAACAAAAGGAAAAAGTGCAAAATTGTAACGGCTACACAGGGTGGCACAACAACAGTGTTAGGTTAGTTGATAATTTTAAGGCACTCGCATTGGCAGTAACTGAGGCAGCAGCAGAGGCAGAGGCAGCAGTATAGGTAGCAGCAGCAGCAGAGCTAGTGGCAGCGGCAGAGCTAGTGGCAGCGGCAACGGTTGTTACAACAAACCAAACAAAGGAAACAAACAAACAAGCGAATATTATGGGCGCAGAGCTATAAACCAAAGGGGGGTCACAGAGGGGGCAGAGGTAGAGGGTGCAAGGAGAGAGGAGCAGAGAGAGGAGACAGAGGAGAGCAGGGAGAGGGAAGCAACGGCGTGTTAGGGTCGAGCGAAGTGAACTCTCTCTCTTTCTCTCTCTCTGCCTAAGTCACTCTCTCTTTGCGGGAAAGAGTGTGACTGTGTGTGTGTTACCATGTGTGTGCTTGTGTGTGTGTGTGTGTGTGTTTGTGTATTGGTGTAGTAAAACGGGTTTTGAGTTTGCTTTTGCCACTGCTGCTGCTGCTTGTGCTGCCTCTGCCTCTGCCGCTGCCGCTGCTGCTGCTGTTGGTGTCGCCTTTTCAGTCAGTTGGCCAAGTCAGTTGCTCTTTTGGCTTAGTTAACTCAGAACGTGTCGCGGCGACAATGGCAACAGCCAACGATTGCAGTGCATAACAGCAACAACAACAACAACAGACAGCAGACAACAGCTTCAAGATACAAGATACAAGTCAGAAGATACAACGACTTAACGGGTTAGTCGCAAGTTGCTGCTCAATTAAACAAATATTTTTTTATAGAATACAATGCAAGTTTAATAATCATTATAATTGCAATGATGATGTTAAGATTGATGGTGATTGTGAGTCGAGTGTGTGCTGCAGCTGCCGCAGCTGTTGCTGTTGCTGCAACGTTATGTAAATATCAAAAATATTCACAAGTATCTCATGGATACAAATAAGATTTAAAGCCGTTCCAGTGTGTGTGCCAGTGTGTGTGCGAGTGCGTGTGTGTGTGTCTGTTTAGCGCGTGTGTGTAAAATGGCAGAATTGGCTTTGGGCTCTTTTGGAATCTTGGGCGCTGCGTCATGCGTGCGCGAGACTCTTTCGAATTCTTTTCAGCCACTTTAAGTGTTTCCAACTGTCTCCGCTCTAAGCCGCTGCCGCGTCCCACTTGGCCAGGCTAGCTTCAATTGAAATACAAAACGCACTTGGCTCGTTTCCTACGCGTTTATCCCTCTGGCATCTTTGTGGCAGTAACAACAGCAACAAGCAGAACGAGAACAACAACAACAACAACAACAGCAACGAGAATAACAACAATCCATACACCTACTTAAAAATTTAGAAAGTTGCCGAGTCTCTTTCTTGGCCTGGCTTTCATTTCTTTGACTCAACTCTTGTTGTCTTTTACACATGCAGACACACACACTCACTCACACCTACTTGTATGTGATTTTCCTGTGTATGTGTGCACTTACGCCTCCCTTCGCATTCTTTTCGCTTACTAATTGTTCCTCCTCTTTTGATACTTGGCCACTCTCAGCCTGCCTTCCTCTCTCTCCCTCTCTATCTCTCACTCTCTCTCTCCCTTCTGCTTCCTCTTTTCTATCCATAATTAAATTGGATTTCTCACAGATTAGCTCAGAATAACCTCAACAATCCTCAGAGTTACGTTACGAACAATTATCAACCGGTTTTCTTATTTTTAATAATCCCAATTATTTTCTGGCTCCATTTGAATATTGTTACTTTTGCTTTATCTGTATCTGTATCTGTTCTGCTGTGAGCACATTATTTATAGCCCCCCATTGTTTTCAGTAAGATACACGTTCCATGACCTAACTTACTAGAGCTTTCGTTTCGATTGCTTTCGAGCGAACTAACTAACATATGAGCATTGGATATTCAATCGGATAATTACGAATACACTCGAGGCATTAATTGACTATTGATTTCTGTGAGTTTGCATTCTTCAGACGGGCCTGTAGATTAGCACTAGACACAGATGCATTCATATTATTGAGATTCGCCTTGGATATCATTTGAATATTGTCATTTTCTATTTTAGCAACAGTGGCTAACGTAATGAAAGTAATTTCAACCTACTGCAACTTATTTGCAACCTATTTTCGACCTATTTTCGACCTATTGCAACCTATTTGCCTACCTATTGCAACCTATTGAAACAATTTAGTGTTTTACCTAAGTGTACATGAATCATTTGGAGTATTTTGTAAAATACGCAATGCACTTATAGTATTTGTTGAAATATATCAAAAGTATATATATAGTTTTAAAATATAAATTAAGATTTTATGTTCTTGAAGAGAAGACACAAATTGTACAAACTTAGTACAACTTGTAAGTAAATCCAAAAGTTTCATGAAATAGACAAACTACCAAAGATTTTTCAAGAGTCTTGTGCTTATCTTAAACAAAACATTTTCGATTCCCTTTAAAAATATAACAATATACTTCTGCATATCTAATAGATCTACATTATACTGTATGTACAATCAAATCAATCAAGAGATAGAGAGGGAAACAAAAGGTTGTTTATCCTATGCGAAACACTTAAGCTTCTAATGGGATAATTAACCATGAAGACAAAAATACAAAGTTGAAAACGCCCATTAGATATGCAGTATATATAGATCTAATGGGTCTAACGCTCTCGCGCACTCCCTCATTCACTTTCTTTTTACTCTCTTTCCCCCCTTAATTTAATTAATCAAGAGTCTGTAGACCAAGTGCAGGTTTAACTGATTCGATTTTATGTCAAATTATATTTTCATGGTACTTCCAATAATTTATGGTAATTCTGTTTGTCTGTGGCAAATAAAAGCCCAAAGTAATAAAAAACGACAGACAAACATTCCCATGTCTGTCAATAAAAAAAAAAAACAAAAAAAAAATAAAAAAAATAAAACCAGACTAAATAAACCATTTGATTTTAAATTATAATTTCAGTTATTTTTACAACCCGTAAATGAGCAACAGCCCTGCCGAAAAGTGGCAACATCCATTCGGAGCACGCAGCAATTCGACGTAGAAGCGAAACTGAACAGATACCGAATCCACGTGGCCAACCACAGAGCTTGCATTAAACGTTGTGGGAAGAAGAAGAAGAAGGAGTAGAAAGCAATAACAATAAGAGTCGTAAAAGAGAAAAGCAGTGCAAAGTTATTTCGTCCTTGGCATTTGCGACGCCAAAGCGAAGAAGCAGAGCGAAATTTATATTGAGAAATTGTCTCTGCCCCCCGCTTCACGCCGAGACTACCCGCTGCCTCCTCTGGAGAAGGAGCTGCAGGCATTACCTCAGCGCGCCGGGGCAAATCAAGGCACCAACGTGGCCCAACGACATCAACATCACAGCGGCAGCGGCAGCGTCAGCAGCAGCAGCAACGGCAACATTGGCGTCGGCGCTGGCAGCGGCAGTGGCGTTGGTAGCGTGCCCGTCATCATGGAGGGGCCAGAGGTCACGTTTCTCTTTCAGTTCGGTAGCATACGCGATGCAGTCTGCGTGCCCGTGAATGCACTCACACTCAAATCGCTCAAGGATTTGGCATGCGATTTTATAAACACTAAGGTGAGTGCAGGGGCAAGAAGGGGGTGCTGAGTGTTACCTCCAGCTAGGAAATGGGTCACCAGCTGCTGACTTAATTATGCAAAAGCCTCCTACTCCCTTCCCCCCTCCCCTCCCCCTGAAACAGAGCATGTCAATATTTTCATAGTTCGCGCAAGCGAAACGCGGCCAAGTCAACAGTTCATCCGTTAGGCTGGAGCCCGCTTTCCGGTGCCCAGTTACCCCACTCCCCCGCTACCCCTGCTCCCTGCAATGTTCCGAAATGTGCGGCCTGTTCTATGTACTGTGCACGTGTGTGTACCTAATAAATTTATGTGTGCACAATAATTGCTTAATTTCATTAAGTAAGTCGCAACTGCACATACTCACACCCACACACACACACACACAGGCACTTAGTTCACTCAGACATTTGTGTTGTGCGTAGTTATCCATGACCAATTCAATTAACCGGCTGGCAGCTGCGACACTATGTATATCCTGCCGCCACCCTCATCCCACATCTTCCTGCCCCGCACATAGGCCAGGAACGTTCAACCTCGTTGAACCCCATGCCTGCCAGGCCACTACAATAGTGACTCGCATCTGTGGCACGTACTTTGGCCTTTGCGGCAGCTTAGTTCAGCTTTGACAGCTGCTCCCGCAGACACAAGTATCAATTTCCAATGTCCACAGCAAATAATGCGGCCATGTTGCCTTCTGTTGCCAACTGGACACTGGCACAAACGACTAGCCAAAGGCTTTACATCAAAGAAAGCCCCGAAAATAAAGCTGTGGCATAAAAAAAAGCAGATTGCTGAAATCAAATCAAACTTCTTTATTCAATGGGGTTGCAATTCAAAGGATATGTTCATATTATAACCAGCTAAACCTATCACAGAGCAGAGAGTTCAATCTTTAAAACTTCACTTACAAACTTAGTCAACAAAATCATCTAAAAATTTGAACTAACTTTACCTGTGTATAATATACCGAAATATATATGTCAAATTTGGTATCCCTACCTTTATAATAACTGAGATCTCTGCGTTCATACAAACATTTCTTCCGATGGCTAAATTGACTCGTCCATTGATATTGGCCATGAATATATACATTATGTTTATTATATACACGTATGTTGCTGCTGTCTGTCCTATTCATCTCAAATATCCTCATAGAGTCCCATTAGCAGAGCATTTGCAGCGTATTATATAGTCAATCTGTTGTGATTACTAATAAGTTGCGTTTCCACTAATTGATATCAATATCGTATTTCAGCAATAGTATTAATGTATATCTGTGTGTCATACTCTCGCTCTCTCCCTCACTTTATCTCTCGCATCTTATCGCAAAATCAATTAAGATATGATACGATATCATGGCGGGTATTCTATATGATAATGTAGTGCGCATATGCAAAAGTCAAACATCAGAATGGACATCACTCACTGTTGTTTTTGTTGTTCTAACTATTTATATTTTCTAATTCCAGATACCAGATAGCGGACTAACGTATCTATCAGAGCGTATACTGCTCTTCATTCACGACTATAGCACGCCGAATGTGTTGCACATTATCAATTCCGCAGCGGAAGTTGTGGACGAGACATTGGTTGAAATCGTATTAACAGCCAGTCGTGAGTATTCAATCTGGACAGCATTATGCACACACACATGCACATGCACATAGTACATCTATATCTTCCGTCAACAGCCATACTATATCCGACGTCGGAAATGCCAACACTGAAGCCGCATAGCCTGAACGTGCATTCCTATAAGGCGCCCACATTCTGTGATTTCTGCGGTGAAATGTTGTTTGGTCTGGTGCGTCAAGGACTCAAATGCGACGGTATGTGTAGCCTGACAACTGACACTGACACACACACACACACATACACACACGAATACACACAGAACCAGATAAAAACTAACTCGTAACCCGCTTGTGGTTAAACCTCCCTTCCACATTCGCTCCCTTCCTCGTTGCAGGCTGCGGTCAGAACTATCACAAGCGATGCGTGGTGAAAATCCCCAACAACTGCAACCGCTCGAGTGAGGCCACATCCCGACGCTCGTTTACACTGCACCCGCCCCGCAGCCCCTCGGGCAGCTCACAGCACTCCCTGGTCTCCAACGATGAGTCCTCGACGACGGGTCGCAACGATGGTTCGAGCAGCTCACTGGTAAAACGCATGTCGGATCTAATGAACGATATTATTAAGAATTAAACGATATAGACTTCGATAGACTCCATCTCGTCCTCCTCCTACTCTTGCTTCTCCTTCTTCTTCTCATTCTTCCAGTCTAGTTAGTTCGCTATACGGTTAACGGTGAACGGTATTCGGGGCTCCCTACGAGTATTTAAATTGATGTACTTAATTAGCTCATCGTATTGTGTTGCTATTTATTTCGTTTCTGTGTATTATTTTCATTTGAATAAATTATCCCACATTTTTTATTCACAATTCCATTGACTTTTATTTTCGCATTACACATTCAAATACTCGTAGAGGGGATATGTAGAGTAGTATGCTGAGAGCATAAGAGTAGAAATAGGAACTTCTAGTGAACTTTGTTACTGAACGTAAAGCATATTCCAGGCATTAGACAATAGCTTTGAAGTCCCTGGAAATCCATCTCAATTCTTCACTATCAAAGAATACCGTTGTTTTTGAAGTGCTCTTATATACTAAAAATGGGAATCTATTAGGATCACTAAAGAGACTATCAGGAACTACAATATATTAATTCAGTTCTACTTTTATTTTGTTGAAAAAACAGTAAGAGTTTATTATGATAACTCGAATTGCATTATATATAGATCGACGTAAAGATATAAATGTTCATACATACAAATATCAAGAAAATACAATACTTGAAAGCAAGTGAGTTTTATGGAATTGTGGATGGATTATTGAAATTTAAATTCACAGATAGCGAGAGGGAGAATGAGAGTGAGACATAGTTGAGTCTAATTTCCAAATATTAGCTACAAACTCCTTTGAAACAATCTCCTACACTCTCGTTAATAATCTAGTTTAGGTTACTTTATAGATTGATTTGTTATGAAGATCGTTTCTGATACCCTCCTTGTTTTTCTTTAATCTCTAACGATGCACATATAGAACATACCCGGCTATGTGGCATCACGACACCAACGCACCCACTCGTCGTCCAGTCGCAATGGACAGACAACTCTGCGAATACCGCACACATTCATGGTGCACACCTACGGCATCCCGACCGTGTGTCAGCTGTGCAAGAAACTGCTGAAGGGGCTGTTCAAGCAGGGCTTGCAGTGCCGAGACTGTCAGTACAATACGCACAAGAAGTGCATGGAAAAGGTGCCACAGGACTGCACAGGCGAGACGCAACTGAGTCAATTGCAGGCCGAGATTAACGACGGTACACCGCCACGTAAGGATCGGGACAACTTCTTTCGTGAAGAGTTCGATGACAGCGATTTCGAGGATGGACCTGCACCACAAGGCAACTACAACAACAACAAGCCTCCACCAGTGGGAGGTGGCATCAATCTGGTAGCTGGACGACCACGAGAGGCACCCAAAGCACTAACCAATGCACAGAACTCACCGCCGGAGCTGGTCAATGGAGGAGGCAATGCAGCTGCTGGTGTCGCTTCAGATTCCAAGTCCAGTGACGGCCAGTCAGAGCAATCCCAGTCGTCATCCTCCTCCTCGCCCAGTGCCAACATTCCGCTCATGCGCATAGTCCAGTCTGTGAAGCACACGAAGAAACGCGGCGGTCAGGCACTCAAGGAGGGTTGGCTGGTGCATTACACCTCGCTGGACAAGGCTCTCAAGCGTTACTACTGGCGTCTGGACTCCAAGACCATCACGCTCTTCATCTCCGAACAGGGCAGCAAATACCACAAGGAACTGCCACTTGCTGAGCTTGTATCCATTGAGACACATCGTGATCCACGCGCCGATAGCAACTATTGCTTTGAACTGTGCACGGCCAATCTTAGCTATTATGTTGGCCAGGATCCGCAGGTGGGCGAGGAGCAGCCAGTGCGTCTGCCACCGCCTGACAGTGGCATAGGCGCAGACATTGCCAAGAGCTGGGAGACAAGCATACGTCAGGCCTACATGCACGTGACCAACACGCGTGAGTAGCAGCGTTTATTCTAGGTGAATCCTCCTAATCCCTCTCTGTCTCTCTTAGAATGCTGTGAATCGGAGGAGCAGGTGCAGGACATGGGACAACTATATCAGATCTTTCCCGACGAGGTGCTCGGCTCGGGACAATTTGGCGTCGTCTATGGCGGCGTGCACAAGAAGACCAAACGAGAAGTGGCCATTAAGGTCATCGATAAGTTGCGCTTTCCCACCAAGCAGGAGGCACAGCTGAAGAACGAGGTGGCCATTTTACAGAACATAACCCACTGCGGTGTCGTCAATCTGGAGCGCATGTTCGAGACACCCGAGCGCATCTTTGTGGTGATGGAAAAGCTCAAGGGCGACATGCTCGAGATGATATTATCACATTCGCGTGGTCGCCTCAGTGAACGCGTGACCAAATTTCTGATCACACAAATCCTCATTGCACTCAAATATCTTCACTCTCAGAATATTGTGCACTGTGATCTGAAGCCGGAGAACGTGTTGCTCTCCTCGGACGCTGAATTTCCACAGGTGAAGCTCTGCGATTTCGGCTATGCTCGCATAATTGGAGAGAAATCCTTCCGACGTTCCGTGGTGGGCACTCCAGCGTACCTGGCACCCGAAGTGTTGCGCAACAAGGGCTACAATCGATCCCTGGACATGTGGAGCGTGGGTGTGATCATCTATGTCAGCTTGAGCGGCACCTTTCCCTTCAACGAGGAGGAGGACATCAACGATCAAATTCAAAATGCCGCGTTTATGTATCCACCGAATCCGTGGAAGGAGATCTCCTCAAATGGTGGGTGCAGTCAATAAGTCATAGGTGCCAATTGATAATAAATCCTTTCCTTCCTTTACAGCCATTGACCTGATCAACAATCTGCTGCAAGTCAAGCAGCGCAAGCGTTACACCTGTGACAAGAGTCTGATGCATTATTGGCTGCAGGACAAGCAGACGTATCGGGATCTAAGAAACTTGGAAACCCAAGTGGGCCTGGGACGGTATTTAACCCACGAGGCCGATGACATACGCTGGGACTGCACTGGCGATATTTGACCTGCATGTACAGAGGATGATGCACTGCATCAGCTACAGCTGCCGCAGCAGCAGCCACCACTGTGCGGCAGCCAAAGCGTTCCGAGTGAGAGCTACGAAACAAGTTACTCTCCGTCAGCCCCATCGAACTGTGCTGGCTGTCATCGGCTCTCGAGCGACTCACCCAAAGCGGGGGAGGCCATTGGCGACAAGGCGCTGAAGTGGGTGCGTTTCCATCTCTGCAAGCACATCAAATAGCCCAACGCCATCGGCAGCCAAAGCTGACTGCAAAAACGATGAATGATTCGCTATAAGGAAAATCAAAAATTAAACCAATTCATTTTTTTTAACTACTTTGGCGCTAACTCGATGTATTTGTATCTCCCTCTTCCTATCTCTATATACACTATCTATCTCTCTATTGAGAATTGTCGTTAATATTTCTCACGCTTCTGCGGGTTAACGTTTTTTTAACTGAAATCTCTGTGCTAAAAATTATTCACAAGAATCAAAACTAGTATATAATATTAAACTAACGAATTACAGTACTTAAAATATGCATACTAAACCAGACAGACATGCTATACTCATCAATACATACCTGCATACCTGCTATAAAGACCATATTCTCATAATTACATACATATATAGACCAAGATCCGGCAACGTATGCGAACGCTCAGCTGTAATCGAACCTATTTTAGAACCAATTGCAATTTACAAAGCGAAGAAAAACCAACAAAAAACATAGTTAATAAACAAATATACTTAAAAATAATAATAAAAACAAATAGTAATCGTCTAAGCAATTTTCGCAAATGAATTATTCTTTATCTGTGGCACAAATCTCTACAACACACAGTGCTGGCTACTTTGAGAGCCAGAAAAAGCTGTTTTTTACGGGGATCATAAATAGGTGAAAAAAAGCTATCTTAATTTCTAAATAATTCAGAATTTGGCTTTACACACTCGCTTATCAAAAAAAAGCCAGATTTAACGGGGAAAAAGCTAGGTTGGCAGCAGTGTAAAACCCTCTTTCACATTGCGTTCATTGGCTTGCAACGGTTGACATTATTTTGGGAAATTTTCAGAAATTTCCCTCAACGCGAGAAGCGCTTAAGATGCTTAATCGCATTTGTGGTGCAACCATCGAACCAAGAGGATGAGAAACTTTGTGGCCAAGCTCTGCCTGCTGCTGACACTGGCACACATTAGCATAACTGATTGGGTGGAGATAGCCAAGTCGGAGTCGAAGCCAATTGCAAACGATGCCAGCCGCAGCAAGGAGTCCAAGCACACGGAAGGCGGCTTTAGTACACCCAGTTCCGTATGGATAGAGTATCAACGTGAGAGATTCGGGCTAAGCCACAGCAGCAACAGCAATACCAATAGCAATAGTAATCCTCTCGTGGTGAGCGATGTAGGCGGACTGAAGAACAGCGCACAGATTGTTGTGCCCATCAATAGTCAAGTGATTCATGCCCGAACCAAGCTAATGGTGCGGAGTACGCAAATACCCCCAGTCGATGTGGATGTGAATGTGTTAGTTGCACCAAATGTGGAGACCACATCACGTCGCCACTCGTCGCATGTGGAGAATGCAGACGACGGTGAAACCGTGACAGAACCAACCGCAGAGGATGGAGAGGATGAGTCACTTGTGCCCAGCATGCAGGGTTTCCTAAAGTTTCTGAAGAAAATGCAAATCTCATGGATTAAAAAATCAGCGCTGAGTATAGAAAATAAAATTAAACTGCTGAAAAATCTACGAGACAATCTAATGAAAGTTATTGGTGCGTATTGTCACGAGTTTTTTTGTTGTTATTTTTCATATATGTTTTCTCTTTTCTGTTTCTTTACAAAATAGAGGAACAATTCTCAGTGCTGTGGCAGCCAACGGAGCGTCACAGACGACGAAAGCGACGCGGGCTGCTGGATGAATCCAGCTTGGATTTTCCACCGGAAGCTGCCTTAATGAGTATCAACTTTCTAACGTTTGCTGTGTTTCTGATCAAGCTAGTGCTGGTAAGTAGATACACAGATGTCTAGTTAGTAATATTAATAATAAGATTTATTATACTTTCAGCAAGTCGTTCAAATTGTCAAAAGCAAACATTACAATTTTTCTGGTTTCAATGTGAACACCGAAGTAATTCGTAATCCGTTTTGAAAATACTGGCAAACATTGCGGATATGGTAGCACTGTGTGCAATCGGAGTCTGGCATCACTGTAGCTGATCAGCTGTTTGCTGTTTGTAGTTTTTACACGTGCAACAGCATTAGGCATTTTTGTTATTTTTATTTCTCTCTTCTTTTTACTAATATAATAAAAATGGATGAAAAAACGTTAATTGAAAATGTTCTAAATCACAAAAAAGATGAATTCCCACCGACAATGCGTAAGTGTAACTTAGTGATGTCTCGCTATTCCAAGCTAAGCCACAATCGACTGCAGTGAACTTTCAGAACGGTTCGCTGGGAGCCAATGCCGATTTCAGTTTGATTGAGGGCACAAGTAACCGAAATCAACGCAAACGGGCGCTTATCATGGCCGGCGAGAACATCTATGAGGGCGACCTGCAGGAGAGCCAACAGTTTGATACATACATTTGTCTGCGCAACAAAGTCACAAACAAAGCAACAATTGTGCCGGTCCAGCAGGCGCTGCTGTCCAATCATATCTACGAAAAGCTTCAGGCAAAGGAGGCACTACCACTACTAAGCAAGGAAGTGGCAGCCAAGAAACTGCTCAAAGAATATGGCGGTCGCAAGGCGTCACGATATGTTGCTAATCGTGAGGAAATGATGGTCAATGTGGATGTGGTGCGTAAGGAACTGGATGAGACCGTTCAGAGTTCGGTACGCGAAGAGGAGGACGATGATTTGTTGCCGGAGGTGAATGCCAGCAATGCTGAATATTTGGCAACTCTTGTTCCCAAGTGCGACAAAACAGCAACGAAAGTCAGCGAAGTCTACGATGTAGAGGATGTGGTACCTAAAACACTGCTCGACCGACTCGACGAAGAAGCCAAGAGTGTTCATGCTGCATCATTGGAGGCGCTACCGTTAGTAACTTTACTTTACGCTTACCTTATCCTATTCTTATATTCATTTACATTTTTAGTATTGAGTCTGATTATCTTCGCGCGTACATTAAGAGCATTCAGGACAAAAAGAACCCCAACAAGAAGGACTTTCTCAATATTAAACTTATTATCTATATGGATGCGCTGCAATCTCTCATCGCACTAAGGAAGCGACAAATGAAACGTGTCGAACTGTCCCGTATTACAGAGAAGGTTGAGAATGATATACGCCATCGTTTTGCTGATCCGAATGCATCCAAGTCCTGCACACGCACTACGTTCAGCACAGAGAAAGCTCTTACCCACTTCATTGTGCTGTCCCTGCTTATAAACGATAAGTACGAAGCCAATATTAACGAACTGTCCCGCGCCCTGCGCACGTCCAAGCAGCGCATTATTTCATATGCTCACATTGTAAATGCACGTCCCAAATCTCGATCAGACGTCCTGTCACTACGCATACCCAGTACGGTGCCAGCGCTTACAGTCTCAAAACGTTTCCAGCGCAAAAAATAAGGCATAATTTAATGAATTCGATGAATATTAAATGTTGACTCCACTTTTACCCTAATAAATAAATATTTTACAATTTAAACCTTCCCTATTATTTGTTATGGCTACAAAAGAGATACCCTGTATGTTTTGCATGTTGTTCTGAAACCTTTCCTATTATTTGTTGCTATAGTTACAAATCACACCCCGTATTATTGTAATAGTATGTGCGTCCATAAATGACATTTACCCCTATATTGATTTGAATATCTAACTACACTCAAATTTAAAAAATTGACTTCAAATATTCAGTAACTCAATGTTCCATGAGTGGTAGACCTTCGACACCCTGTATCGATTGCAGCAGCTGCATCGATTTAACAATTTCGGGCCTATCACGTATTCTCAAGGTCGTGTGACAAGACGTAAAAAGTCATAATTTAATAATATTAATTTTACTTTGTTTTCATTTAAGAACGAAGTTATGAGTAACATTTAACACATGGCGTGTATTTGTTTGTTATTCAGAACTGAAAATAATACATGATAAACATTTCATTTTGCTAAATATGTGGAAATTTTGTCTGGATTTCTTGTTTAGCCCCTCGGAATTCGACAATGCTTAGCGCGTCGTTGTTATTTGATAAGATTCCTTGGATGTCAGTTCTCTGATGCAGAATTTCTAGAGTATTAGATTCCGGTTAGGTCCGCTGTGAGCTGTGATATTTATATGCGAAATATTTATTTATTTATTTATGTACACTCACATGTGGCAGCGCATACTTACATGCAAAAGAAATGCAAGGCAATCTTGTTAGTCCCTCCCCCTTTGAAATTGTTGATAATTTAATGATTTTGATTTCGTATATTTGTATTTCTGGAGCCTAAACAGCCAGACCAAAAACGGACACAATGCAGTACATGGTCTTGTTCTCCCAGCGGACTGTGCAGCTGCCGTCGGTGTCGTTGTTCCAGTAACAGGAGCTAGCGGTATGCAGACCAGCGCCATTCTTTTGCATAATCATGGCCGTGACAATGTATTTGTAGGGCTTCTGCTCCTTTGTGAGCACAGTCAGGCAATTTTCGACCACCTGGCCGGTCCAGTTGTTTACCTTATCGTGCTGGTAAGCATTGCCTCCGATAGTTCCCTCGATTGCCTCTTTAATTGTTTTGCTCACATCATCCACAATAAATTGGCTTTCTTCGCGTGACTCATCCATTTTTGTTGTTTAGATTAGAGTGCAAAAACGAGTTGCAAATACAAATTATGTTATGTTCCCTTACGATCGCTTTCAGTTGATTTATGCGCGCGTATGTGCATTCGTTGGCGCGTCAGATCTCACAAAAAATATATGTCTGGTCAGTTTCGAGAAATTTACTTCCCTTGCTACCTGGAGAGCAGTTGTGTTTAGTGATGTGAAAAATAAGGAAATATCGATATGATTTTGTTCACCTCATTCAACGATGGTTAGATGTCTCACTAGTTAGAGCAGGACAACCATAGCAATGAAATCAACTTTATTTATCGCTAATCGAGGAGAAATCGTGAACAGCGCTGCCTATCGCCTTGAACAAAAATTGTTTATTTTATAATTTTCGCACAAAGAAAGGACGATGAGTACATCTAACACAACAGCTTCAGCTTTCTCCACCTTGGATACGGCGGCGCTGGAGCGCGAAGTTGAATTGCAGGTTGAACTGCCTGTCACATATGAACAAATCTGGAACGATACCCACAAAAAAGTCAGCAGCGGTTGGATTCGACAAAATGGTTACAAAAGGGTATGAAAGAATTGACTGAACAATGACAAGCACAAAATTTATCTTCCCTTTTAGATCTGTCTTCAATTCCCAGATGATTATTTACCACACAGCAATGCCATTAGCACCAGTCTGAAGGAAGCACTAGCATCGGAAGACTCTAAAGTTTTTATCATGGCTGACACCACGTACGGCAGCTGTTGTGTGGATGAAATAGCTGCAGCTCATGTGGAAGCCGACAGTGTGATACACTTTGGAAATGCCTGCCGCAGCAAGGCCAGCAGGTTGCCAGTGCTCTATTTGTACCCCATACTGCCCTTGGAGCTGCCAGAAGTGCTGAAACAATTGGTTCCATTACAGTCAGAGTGTGCCGAGAGAGAAGTGTGTGTTTACCTAGACATAGGCTATCAACATCTGTACGACCAACAAACAGTGCAAGCCGAGGGCGAAGACACTCTCTATAGCCAGATACGTGAGGTACTGCTTCCGAAGAAGCTTACAATAGAGGTTTATCCAGCGCCAGCCGAGGAAAGTGCTGAAAAAAAGCAGCCCGTTGAATCGGAAAGTGCCACTTCAGCTGAGCGAATTTGCATCTTTGTGGGTGGTGACAATCAGCGATTTGCCAATCTCTCTCTGACTACAACCGCATATCAGTGGTATATTTTAGATGGTGCCACCGTCAAATTGAGCCTCAAGAATCCCCTCACAGCCCAGTATATTCGTAGACGATACTACTACATTGAAAAGTGCAAGGACGCGCAGACTCTAGGTCTGATTGTGGCCACATTAAGTGCAGTTGGCTACTTGGATGTTGTGACGCGTCTGCAAACTATGGCCAAGAGTCGTGGCATAAAGACACAACTCATCTCTGTAGGACGTATAAATCCTGCGAAACTAGCTAATTTCCTCGAGATTGATTGCTTTGTACTAATCGGTTGTCCTTTCAACAATATGTACAATTCCAAGGAGTACTATAAACCGATTGTGTCTGTGTTTGAGGCTGAGATGGCACTGAATCCAGCCTGGCACATGAAGTACCCAGAGGCTTATGTTACGGACTTTAAGCAATTACTGCCCGAGGGGAGGAGTTTCCTAGCTTTTGATGCGCAGGCCGTGCAAGAGCAGGATGTGAGTCTCGTTAGCGGACGGATGAGAGGAGGTAATGTTGGAAGCGATGATGCAGTTGAAACAGCAACCGGCACAGTGGCAACACAGGCTAAAATGGCTTTGATGACATCCAACACTGGTTTGACGTTTGAGGATCGCACTTGGCAAGGATTGGATCCAGCGCTTGGCCAAACCGAGCCAGCCAAACTGCAACAGGGACTCAGTGGCATTCCCATTAAGTACTCGCACGATTAATTATTTGCATTTCATCAAATTAAAACTGGCAAACATTACAGAATATCATTTAATGGTTTGTTGTATTTTATTTTGGTTTAACAGATTTTGAATCGAATTTTTAATTTGCTGTTAATTAAACTACACGATCATCAGCAGCGCGGTCTCTTAAACCCTCAACCAATACATGGAGGAGCGAATTCTGTTGTAGTCAGGCAGATTCTCGACAGGTCCAACAGCCGCAACGGCGGGGCATCTGTCATAAACATATTTCATGCCCACATCACGGATATTCTGTACAGACACGGCATCGATGCGCTGCTCCAGTTCATGCAGCGGAATACGGCGGTTGTAGCACAGAATCTGGCGGCCAATATCCTCGCAAATTGGAGTGGTTCCATCCAATTGCAGCAGCATGTTGGTCTTCAACAGATTCTTGGCACGCTCAACCTCAGCCTCAGTGACCATGGTGCACAGGCGCATCCATTCGGTTTGAACATTGTAGAGCATGTCCTGAAAAGCAAATTATTAATGTCACAATCATACCAACAATAAGTTTTAATGTACCTCGCACTGAAGAGGATCGCACACGAAGTAGATACCCCACAGACCAGTATCCTTATAGCACGTGTTGAACGACTGGAAGCTGTGGCACAAGTCTGTCAAAAAAGAGAAAACAAGCTATAGATACGAAAGGATTCAGTGAAAAATAAAACTTACTGTCCTCAGCGCTAGCGCGTGCCAGGTTAGATGCGTTGTTGGCACCACCACCCTGGGAGCGATCCCAAGCACCAACCAAGGTGTTGGCCACCATCAATGGGATATTATCCTGGTCGGTCCAGCCGCAGCCTTCAACAGCGATTGCCACATGGGCCAAGGGCAGGGAGTCATCACGTACGCGCACTTCGGAGCCAGTGAAACGGCAGGGCGTCACTTCTGGTGGGAGAACACTTGCCTCCAGCTTGCACAAACTCTGTTCGGCCAACTTGACCAGCTCATCGTGTTTCACACCACCGGCACCAGCCAAAACAATGCGACCCGCCTTGTAGTGAGTCTGAATGTAATCGGTCAAGTCAGATTTTCCAATCGATCTGTAAACAGAAGCATTGAATGAAAAATAATCCCGAATAAAAACAAATGGTGTTACTCTTCTTACTGAATATTCTTGGTGGGGCCAAGAATGGTCTGACCCAGGGGAGTACCCTGGTAGGCAGTAGCATGCAAATGATCGAAGACCACCTCCTGCAGATTGCTCTCTACCTCTTGCATTTCACGCAGAATAACTGATCGCTCGCGTGCAATCTCAGCCTCGCCCAGTTTCGAGTTTTGAATGATATCGGCCAAAATCTCAACAGCCTTAGGAACATCCTTGGACAGACACTTGGCATAGAACACGGTCTGCTCGCGAGATGTGTACGCGTTCAGGTGAGCGCCGAGGTTCTCAACCTCCAACTCCAGATCGGTTTGCGAACGTTTGGCAGTGCCCTAAGATAATAAAATTATTAAGTAATATTTTATAGTGCACAAAACTATGTAGTAGGGGCACTTACTTTGAAGGCCATATGCTCCAAGAAGTGGGCAACACCATTGTTCTTCTCATTCTCGGAACGCGAACCAGCGTCGATCCAGAGTCCAACGGTGGCGGTGGAGGCGCCGGAATCCTCGCTAGCTACACGCAGGCCGTTGTCGAGCCTAGTCACCTGTGTAGCGGGTATGTTCAACAGCGTCTTCTGTACGTTTAATGCCGATTTGTAGCGCTGTGAATACATTCGAAGCAAAAACAATTTAACTTTTTAATATTGTGGTTGGGCAATTGGGGAGGAAATCATAACCTCAAATTTTCCATAACAATTTTGTAATTGATTATTCAAGTTTTGAGAACGTTTTAATGCAATTCAATAAGACACCTTTCCAAAATATAATAGAATTTCAAAATATTTGCACATGATGGATAGATAAATAAGGCAAAAGGCTTACAGCATTTACAATTACGTAATTGTAAATTTTGTATCGTAATTATCCGTATAGTTATATTACCTTGATCAGGCTAACGCCGCGGTTGAACGCGCGCATATTTTGCGTTACATTAAGAACCCGCAACGCCATCGTTTCTTAAGATCGATTAATATTTTAATGCACTCTTAAAATTAACTTGAACTTCTGCGTTCCCGATGTCGCGGCGCCTGCTGAAAAATTTACCACACACACATACACGGGCAAATACAAAAGTAGCGTGAAGTTGGGCGCACCAACTCAAACAGCTGTTAGTCTTCGGAACGTTGGTCACACTGCTAAAAAAGTTGGCAACGCGGAATATATGGCTTGGACGAGCAGTGTTTTCTTTTTTCAATTTTTTCAAAAGTTTTTGAGAATAAAATAAAATTTAGATCATAGCCTTGAGAACAAAAGCCGCCTTATCGAAATAAGTATCCGGAGCTCATAATGGCAGGTAACTTTTGGCAGAGCTCCCATTCTCAACAATGGATACTGGATAAACAAGACTTGCTGCGAGAGCGTCAAAATGATTTGCTTGCCCTCAGCGAAGATGAGTATCAAAAGATATTCATATTCTTTGCAAATGTTATTCAAGTTCTGGGAGAACAACTGAAACTGCGCCAACAAGTCATTGCCACGGCTACAGTGTATTTTAAGCGTTTCTACGCACGCAATTCATTGAAAAACATTGATCCGCTGCTGCTGGCGCCCACTTGCATCCTGCTAGCCTCCAAGGTGGAGGAGTTCGGAGTCATTTCCAATTCTCGTCTCATCTCCATTTGCCAGTCGGCGATCAAGACAAAGTTTAGCTATGCATACACTCAGGAATTCCCCTACCGTACCAATCATATTTTGGAGTGTGAGTTTTATCTACTAGAGAATCTCGACTGTTGCCTGATTGTCTTCCAGCCTTATCGGCCGCTGCTGCAGCTTGTGCAGGACATGGGCCAGGAGGATCAGTTACTCACGCTCAGCTGGCGTATAGTAAACGACTCACTGCGCACCGATGTTTGCCTGCTCTACCCGCCTTATCAGGTATGTATTGTCAGGGGTGGCGCTCGTTTCACGGATACGATAAACAAATCGATTCTCTGCTTTCAGATTGCTATTGCCTGTCTGCAGATTGCCTGCGTTATACTGCAAAAGGATGCAACAAAACAATGGTTTGCTGAGCTAAACGTGGACCTGGACAAGGTACAGGAAATTGTGCGTGCAATTGTGAATCTTTATGAGCTGTGGAAAGATTGGAAGGAGAAAGACGAAATCCAAATGCTGCTTGCTAAAATACCCAAACCCAAACCGCCACCACAGCGTTGACAGAATTAACGAAAAATTATCATTCTTTTTTATTATATATTATATTATTAAGAAATGTATTAAGTGTCACAAATACTTGGCTTGTCCGCTAGAGAACTTTGTATTAAGTATTTTTGCTTTGTCTACAATTTGCTTGGTTTGATTCTTATCGATTTTGTTGAGTTTTAGGTCTACATCACGACTAAAAGGACGTCTTTCCGGCTTTGAACCAGAAGCAGCTAATTCTTTTTCCTGAAAATATGAAGTATAAGTTGAAAATATTGAATTTACTTAAGTGAGTTTCGCTCACCTTTTTTCGCTGTTCCTTTTGCAGCTTTTTCTGATGAAGCTCCACTAAAGACTCATCCCTTTTATGCTTCTTTTTGTGCTTTTTGGCAATACTTTCCTGCTCCTCGTCACGCTGCCGCTCGTATTTGGCCTGTGCCGCTTGCTCCATATCTTTGGAACTGTTGGGTCTTGGACCAGCCGCGGCGGCAGCTGCGGAACTCTGTGGCGTCTTTGTCCACGAGCTGCGATCAGTGAAATCGGGTCGTTCCTTGCCTTGGTAAAATGTGCGCTTCATATTGTTTAATGCTGCCAAGCCACCTTTTAGTCCAACTTCTGGTAATTCTAGCATCCATTCTTCGCGAACATCTTGATCTGTCGTTGAGCTGCCCATGCCATCGCCTTGCAATGCAGCCAGTTTTAATGTCAAAGCGCGTTCCTCCAGTTCCACTTGTGTAGCATTTGGCAAAGGCCCAAAAGTGCCTGCTAGGTCATCATCATCATCCTCATCATCGACGGCCGTATTTGTTTGTACAGTTGAAATTTTAGTAAGATTGTCGGGCATCACTGGGCCTATCATAGATTGTGATGGAGGCTCGGTCTTTGTCTCTTTTTGGAGCAGATGTGGCGGCAACGCGGGCCCAAAACAATCAACATTTTCATTTGACTCAATCGATTCTTGTCGTGGCACTGGCTGATGCACCTTTTCCTCTGGCGAATCATCACGTTTGCTTCGCTTTTTCTCCTTATGACGCTTCTCACGTTTGTGTTTCTTCGAACTATGTTTCTTATGCTTGCGTTTGCGCCGCTGGTCATCCGAACTGGAACTGGAATCGCTGGACATGACGTTCTTCTCTGCAATAGGATAAATTCATAGTGTTAAATAAAAACTCAGTTTGTGGTGATTTTTAAGGGATTTCTATTATATTGAACACGTTTTAAGCTTATGATTAGTCAACAGAGCAGAGCAAGAAGCAAAATTGAAATATTCTAAGAAGTCTAGGACAAAAAAATAAACACTATTAAGCAGAAAAGGTCTTCATCCCCTTTCGATAACTATAAATTAAAGATTTAAATATGCCAGCAGATGGAATATTCTTAATTGATTGCGCTATGCTGCTCCTCCAGACAATGTCATTCACCGATACCTGAACAATTTTGGGAAGTGTTGGTGTCAGGGATAAATGTTCAACCACATCTTCATAGTCGCCGCGGCAAGCAGCGTTCAATTGTAGGCGTCGTCGCAGCTCTGTTGGCAAGTTACGTAAATGAAATTGTTTTGCCTCATTGGATTTATCCTGCTCGAAGACAATCGCTGGTTGATGTGAACCCGGCTCAAAGCCATGCATATTGACAGCCACGTATCGTGAGAGCTCACGTAGAGCCGGCTGATAGAGTGTGAAGAACTCGGACAATTGCGGTGTGACGATATTGTGAACTTTCTGTTTATTTTCTCCAAATATCATCCGAAAGTCGCCCTTATAGCTCAGACCGGCTATTGAATGGAAGAACGCATATGCAGTAAAGTGGTTGGGCAACATGAGCAAAGCTGCTTGCGCAGCTGACCGAAGATTTTGTTCCACCGCTGAACGAAGTCGTTGATTGTCACAGAGGTTGACTAGTTCCGTAACAGGCTTCTGCAATCGTCCGGCTAGGTAAAGATGTCGCCAATGCAGTAGATCTTCAATTAGATGATCTTCATTAACTACTCCGTATTTAATAGTAAGGCCCAAATCTTCTATAGGCACCAGAGTGTTAAAGTAGACTTTAGCTCCCAGACGCTCTTGATACTCAGCCACAAACCTGGCACCAAAATGTTGCAGAGCCGAATAATGACTGGAGTGACGATGAATGTTCTCAGCATGGAACCCCAGTGAATCGCGAACACAAAATATTAAATCAATCACACTGTTCGTTTTCTTCTGATCAACCTTTTCGTAGCCCACTTGAGGTTTTACGGCGGAGCCATAGGCGAACATATAACTGACGTTGCCCAATGGAAATCGAGTCACTGTTCGCCTGTACAGGTCCAACATGTTGACAATTGGGCGGGGATTGTTAGGTTGGGGTGTGCGTAGTATTAATGTATGTCTTTATAATTACGTTTCATTTAATTTTCCACTATATTTGATATTTGGTGAAGTCTTCTGTTGTCTGCCATTGAGTATCTTCAGAATACCTCCTTCTATGCCCTTAGATATCGATAACACTAAGGCAGACGTGATAACCAATAAAAATCGATATATATATACTATACTACTACATTTCAGTTCTTATACCAGCCATAACTTCTAGTGTTGTGTGTTGACAGTTTGAAAACAATGTGGTCGTAACGTTTTGATACTCGAAAATATTTCAATCTCCCATTTTTTTTTATAATTTATTTCACTGTAAATTTAAATGCTCTGCCCGAATTGGTTTCGTTTTTATTTTTCTTTCATTCACTATAAGTCACAAAAAATTGCCGCTGATAGTAGTGTTGACAACCCTAAATTATCGGTGCTTTCTATTCATTCGGAAGAAGAAAAACGCACATTTTTTGTACCATAACAATCCCACAACCATCCAGATCTCGGAAGCTCTGGAAAGTTGTGCTAAATTTAAAAATTATTTAACAATTACCACAGCATCAACACAATACAAATACAATGCCGCAGCCAGAAAAAAAAGCAAATGTCACAGACGCAGAGCAGACTGCAGAATCTATGGATACTAGCATTGACAACGACGAGCCGTCTACATCCCACTCCAACGAAACCAGTAATAGCGTGGCTAGCTTTACAACAGTGAGTTAACAACAACGACAATAAAAATCCTTGTGAATAATAAAATAATTGTTACTCGTACAGGAAGCCTTTCGGAATGTTGTGGCAGCTACTCGCTGTTGCAATGCCTTTCCACAGGGCGCTGCGCGTTCATTGTATCTCAGCTATCCAGGGTATGCACGTATGTTAGAGGAGCAGTCACAGAGAGTTCTGGGACTGATAAATAAGGTTCTAAAGGTGGAGAAAATTAATGGCGACATAAGGCGGTAAGCATAAGAGAAGCTAACACATGTGCATTTTACATTGCTTACACTTGCACTTACATAGGCGCCAAGGCGATGAAAAACTTGAATTGGTACAGGAATGCAATGATATACTGTTTGAGCGGATCACAACCAATCTGGATATTAAAGCCGGTTCACGTCGGGACAATAACCACGTTGTGGTGGAGACACAGGTTGACTTGCAGTCTGCATCGGCTGCAACACCACCAGTAGCAACAACGTCGGCAGCGGCAACAGCAGCAGTAAAAACAACGACCACAAATGATTTGACAACACCACGTGCAGGAAGCTGGAATCGCACAGCCTCCTCTCCGAGTACACCTGCCCGTAGTATGGTATCGGCACGTCTATTCACTGCAAAGAATATAATGCGACCACAAATGCAGTTCAAAGTACCGGTGGATAACAGTGCTGCCAATGCTTTTCGGCCACGTTTAATAGAAAAACCAAACTCCCTGAAACCTTTGGCTTTGCTACCCGAATACGATGATGCTGGCAATGTGGTGTCCTTTTTGCATCCGTATGAGTTTGAGTTAATGAAATTCGAGCCACCAAAGGAGCAGTTACAGAAACAGCAGCCCATACTACCTCCACCGCCAGCAGAAACTGAACTGTTTTACGTGGACAGTGTGGAGAAACTACATAAGGCGCTTGACGAACTGCGTCAGGCAAGGCAAATTGCCATCGATGTGGAACATCATTCGTATCGCACATTTATGGGTATTACTTGCCTGGTGCAGATGTCGACACGCACCAAAGACTATATATTCGATACACTTATTTTGCGTGAAGATATGCATATACTGAATCTAGTGTTGACTGATCCCAAAGTCCTAAAGATTCTACACGGTGGTGATTTGGATATTGAATGGTTACAACGCGATCTATCGCTGTACATAGTGAACATGTTTGATACTCATCGTGCAGCAAAACAGTTAAATATGGCACGGTTGTCACTTGCTTTCCTATTGAAGCATTATCTGGATTTGGATGTGGATAAGAGTCTACAGCTGGCTGACTGGCGGATGCGGCCACTGCCACAGCAGCTGATCGATTATGCGCGTCAAGATACACATTATTTGATTTATGTGTATGAACAGTTGACCAACGATTTGTTGCATGCAGATCAGGGACAACCGCAGACACTGCGCATAGTCTATCAGCTGAGCACAGAGGTTTGCAAGAAGCGTTACACGAAGCCACACATTGGCCCCGACTCACATCTGGATCTGGTGCGCAAAACAAAACGCTCCTTTGACAATCGTCAGTTGTTTGCCTTGAGTGGCATTTTCGCTTGGCGTGATGCCACTGCACGGCAGGAGGATGAGAGCTATGGATTTGTGTTGCCCAATCATATGATGCTGCAGATTGCCGAGAGTCTGCCACGCGAAATGCAAGGTATACTGGCCTGCTGTAATCCCATACCGCCATTGGTGCGCCAACATCTTCATACATTGCATCAGATCGTGTTGAGGGCACGAGAACAGCCCCTGGTTAAAGTGAGTTTTAATGCCACCGCAATTCTGACGAATGTGATAGCGAATTCAAGAGCGAGAGCAGGGCCAGGACCGGCCACGGTCCTGGCTATCTGCTAGAAGATTTATCGAATTATCCTTGTATTTAAGAGAGAAATAAGAAATATCGAATTAGTATTAATTATTCTTTCCCATATGTCTTTGCACTTTCTTTCTTCTCTTTGCAGCCCATCCTGGAAGTGCGCCACAACGTAAGCTTAGCGCCCACCACCAAGGACTTTGGCAGTAAACTTAACTGTCCACATGATTTTTCACATCAGGATGAGATACGCGATGATTTGCCAACTCTATTGAAACGCTGCACAGCAACTGGTAAACTCAAATTGGATCATAAGAAACAGGATACATCGCTGCTAGGACAGAGCGTACCTGCCTTTGAATTGTTCCAGCAATCAGCAGCCACCCAAAAAGATGAGCACCAACGTTGGCAGAGTACCCGTAAGGAAAGCCAGTTGTTCCGTATGCCATACAAGCGATATCTGGCCATATTGCCGCTCATGCAAGAGCAGAAGATCGAGCAAAACGCTCGAGAACAAAGCGAGCTACTCAAGCGTCGTCTGTGTCCCGCAGAGCCGGCACCAGCAGATATTAAATTAGAAGAAAATCCCAAGAAGGAAGAGCAGGATGAGCTGTACAATTTACCGCTTAAGGAACAGCTTAAGCGGAAGCATCAAACCACAACGCCCAGCTCAATTAAGCGCTCTAGAAATGAGGAGAATAACAAGCCAAGTACCTCCGTCAAATCGGAAACAGCCACTGCCGTACAGAAAATCGAAATTGTGGACGATAGTGATGACGACGACAATGATGTTGTCGAGGTTCCCATTGAAAAGAATGCACCAGATACTAAACCATCTAGCCAAAGCAAGCAGCAACAGAGACGACAACAGAATAATAAACGCTTTAAAGCCAAACTACGCATACCAGAGCAGAGCTCCAATCGTCCCGTGCCGACGACACAATCCAATCAAGGATCGACACAACACTTTGACTATAGAAACGTAGACTACCGTCAATTTCAGGGTGGAGCACAACGCGCCCGAGGCACAGAGATCAAAACGCAAATGCGTGGCAAGGTAAGTGACATTAATAAATACCTCTAAACTAGATAACACAAAGATTTTTCTATATTAAATTCTAGAATCGACCTCACAATAATCGTAATAAACAGTTTAACAAACTGTTTTCATTTAGCAACGTGAAAAAAGATAGAAAGAAATAAGTGACAGAGGATATCAAGGATTCCCACCTAGCAACCCAATCTAAGTTACTAATCATTGGTTACATGATTAGGAAACAACACAATGAATATTCTTTGTATCAATAAAAATCCAAACTATAAATAAAATAAACAAGTTTACAGATATATACCCAAATGTTTGTAATCATATAGATTATTAACAATTATCTAAATTCCTTAAAGGTAAAATTCTAAAAATATATGTATTGTCCCTTGCAAAAGTTGTTCTAAGTTTGGAAATAATATTGCATTATTGTTATAGGAGAGTTTTGGTAAGGCATTTCCTTTTTAGTACATTAATCTATGGCTAGAGCACACCTGGCACTTGATAGCCTAAGAGGTGCTTACTAAAACTAATAACAACTAATCGCAGTAACTCGAGCTAAAGCGTTTTAAACATCTTGTCACCTTCCTTATCCATGCAGTATTCCACAACAGCAAAGACAACAAGTAATCGACGTTCGACTCCACGTTTATGCTTGTCCGTAATCAGCGGATAGAGAGCATCCTGTTTGGATAAACGATCAACTATTTCAGTAAGCACACCACCGGAAAAGACCTGTAGGCGATCCCAAGTAGATTTCCGTATGCTTGAAAGGGAAAACATATGAGATTTAGACAGATTAAAGACTAAAGACCTAAGGTAACTCACAGACAGCACTGGTAAAGTGGTGCTAAAATATCCAGATGATCTTTGTTGGGATTACCAAATGCTTTGCCATTGTCAATGAGCACAACGCGCTCCTCACGAGTTTCATAATGATGACGATCACCGTTTTGTATAAGATAATCGAATATGGCAACATCTATAAGGTCCAGCAAGCGTATAGTCTCCATTTTGTTTTTAAGAGACCTAAAAAATGAAATTCACATTATAATAGAATTGAGGAAAGAATTAAATATGAACCTACTTGCAGTATGTCATGTCATCCTCCCAAGGCGCACGTTTGTCATCTTTGTATGTCCTCTGCCATGGTGAGCGTCGTTTGGCCAACGTTCCAGGCACAATGTAGATAATGACTCCTTCGATATTGTGCTGATCGTCAGCACAGACAGTCTCCTCTTCGTTACAATAATGGCATTTACCGAACAGGCAATACGTCTCTTTTCCCTCCTCATCCACTTCAATTTTGATTGTATTTTGCAGCTCATGATCTCCGTTGGCGTAAATTTCATTCTTTAGATTAACCACTCGACCCACCACAATTGGCGTCCAGCGCAGATCGAGCACAGCGCCCAAATAGAAGGCATATACTTCGGCCACGTGACGATCCTTGCCGCTGTAAACGACACCATCCAGTACAATGTCCCGTGGATACCATTGAGGTTTGAAAATCACCTTTTGTTGCTGACTGAGACGCATCAGGAGTTTCAATTGAGTGCCACGTGCCAAATTGTTCACCTTTGTGATGGGCTCATCGCGGAGTGTCCTCAGTAACTGACCCATTGAAGAGTCGTACAATGGATATATCTCATTCTCATGTGGCCACTGTAAGAGAATTCGGCTTGAGTAAATCAATATACATATAATATTGATTGATTACATACCCAATTGGCTATTTCCCAGAGTACGCTTGCATTCTCGTATGCCGCCAGTTTGTAATTCTTTAGCAGTTTGTTGCGGAACATGAAAAAACGCGGGTTACGATTCAGATAGGCCGGCTTTAGGTGTCGTATCTTATGTCTGATCATGTTCTCCAGGGCACGCACGCTAGCCAATTGACCTTCCTCTGCATTCAAGTAATACATGAAATAGAAGTTGGCGCCGAGCGCAAGGCATAGCAGCGTGGCAATGATGCACACAATGATGACGGTGCGTTTATTCATATTGTATAGTTTAGAGAACTGTTCCTAATCCATCTACACCATCCACTATTCGCTGCAATGTTGTCATTCGTTGTGCGTTTGCCGGATGCTACTGGGCGCTCGTACTTTATTTTTAATATCGCCTATGCCTATGACTGCTGTTCCTATTCCTATGTGCAATGCAGAATCACTAGGAAATTGCTCAATTTTAGCAAATAATTTGTTGCCCCCTTGATGGTGATGCTGTTGCATGCTGCGGCTGCGGCTTCTTTCTTGTATTGTGTTCTTTTTCCTCTTATTGTTTGCTTTTGCTTTTTGGCAGACATTGGCGACAACTGTTCGCATCAGTCCATTGTTATTGTTGTTGTTGGTCTCATTAATTACGAAGATACGACAAGCCATAGGGTGCTATCTTAATTAAAATGTCATCACAGTGCGTGAGTCCTGACAGCCAATATATGTCTGTATTTATGTAATTTACAAGATGTTTCCTTTGTGGCACCAACTCAAAATTACTTTGCCGGCAAGTGACGTCACAATTGTTAAATAAACAATTTGATAAAAGACCACGTCATGCGGTTTCCAATGTATACATTTTATTGCCACTAATGCTCTGATTCAACTGTAAATCGAAGAATTTTATTTTGTTTTATTCATAAATGATTTGTTTGGCCCCGGTACTCAATGCTATTCAATTTTGTTTACATTTTCATACATTTGAATGCACGCACACACGCACATGTTAGTGATATTATAACAGTTACACTCTCTACTGGCTTTTCTGTAAATTATCTTTAATTTATTAAGTAAATGGTATTTAATTATAAAATTGCAGATTATTTATTTGCCGCTAACCAAATCAAAACAAGACTGGAGTCAGGTGAAAATGTAAACCGGGCAGCATGGCTTAACAGCGCACTAACATTTTGCTAACATGATGTCAACTATTGATAGTCTGGCAACGCTATTAAATTCAAATAAAATTTGCGGAATCTCAAGAGAAATATGAAATTTATCCCGGAATTACAGAGTTGTCATTCAGAGCTTTAGTTCCGGCAAAATAACCAGCAATAATACGGAACTATTGAATAGAATACGCCCCGCTGTCGAATCGGGGCTATTAATTGTGAATATAAAGCGATGCCCAAATGGTTGCGCTTAAGCTTGTTTACGAGACGGGCGCCTGGATGGCAATGGGAGTGATCTCGGACTATAGTATGACACAAGTAGCGGTATTCTCTAAGTTATCCTATGTTCTGGGAAAAGACTAATGGGATTGGGTAGCAAGAAAAGAGTGGAGTTTATGCATTTTACCGCACTATGGATAAATTGTCCACGAATGATGATATTGATTTAATTATGGACGTCACACGAACTCTGCACCACTCCAAAGCAAGGAACGTGATCAAATGTGTTCCTCCTTATTTCCAGCACTCATGGATACTGCTGTCAGAAACGCAATATAACGCTCAGGTCTCTGAAGGTCTAGTGCCAACTGTGAAGGCCGTACAGCTTTTCATTTGTCTTCTTGTTTTAGCCAGTTGCAGTGTTGTTCCTGTTCGATAGCAAGTGTACGGCGGATCATTTTACAGATCAATCTTACCGTTTAATTTGTGAAAATGGATCTATTTCAGCTTTAACAGTATTTTAAACGAAACAAATGACGCTCAAAAATAAATAATTGTGAATACCGTAAAATATAATAACATTTCAGATATCAGAAGACTACTTAATCAAATTGCAGTCTTCTGTTCAAATCATTCTTTTCCTTCCGCTTTTCTAAGTGGATGATTTTTTTATCGAAGAATATAATCATTCGGTCAGTAAATAAAAGACTTATTTTTTTGTGAAATAATTTCAAATATATGTAGATTTAGCTTATACCTGGTATATGTATAATTAGTTTGTTGTTTGTCGAAGTCGAAGGGCGACTATGACGATGCGTAGGTAACACATTAAAAATTCATTTCTACATATTGTTGGTGTGTTAGAGTGTGTGTTTGTTTTACAATTCAAAATTGTCGTTGTTTTTGCTTACATCAAAATACAGATACAGATAGATAGATACAAATACAGAAATGCACACTATCATGTTTGCATCGCAGTCAAACGCAATTGTTAGTAAATATAGTACGCTTATATTTTTCAAATATGTATATGTATGTGTATTTGTATGTGTATGCATGAGTGAGTCATTTGTTTGGGTTTGCCTATATTAATGTAGTTTATGTAAATTATGCATAGAATATATGTATAGTATTTGTATATTATGTATGTATGTATATGGTTTCTCGTTCTGTTCATCACTAAAGTTAAAGTTCTTTTGTTGTTCAAAATAAAACAAGCAAATTGCAAAATTTAACATAAATAAAATAATTGGCAACATACACAAAAAAATAAACAAAACTATTTTTTGTGTTATTCTTATAAGGAAATCAATCGAACAAAGTACACGCGTTTATATAAATTGATTACAATCGTGCTTATGATTCGCTCTTATATAACTATAATTAGATTTCTATTTTAGCTCTAATTCGTATGTTAAAGTATAAGTTTGCATAATTCGAATACTCTGCAGCTGCTGTTGAAACTGAACGTTCGTTGAGTTAATGTTATTTTATCTTATCACGCTAAAATGACACATTCGTATGATTTTTCTATAAATTTGACATTAAGACATGAAATATTGCTCATTATTTAGGTTTGTAAACGCTTTTGATTCTTTAACTTGTTGGTTGGTGTAATATGTGTGTTTATCATGTATATACTATCATATATATATATATTCGTGTTTGTATATTATGTGTGTTATATATATATATATATATATATTGTATATAGGTATTTTAGCTGCTGCTGAAGCAATAAGCGGTTGATGTCGTTTATCTATTTATAATTTGTAATTAATACTTAAAATTGCTTTTCAAAATTGTTGTTGTTGCTGTTGTTACTGTTGATATCTACGGCTTAAAATATACATATAGTTAGTTCTTTCTTTTTGTTGTTTCGTTGAAATTTAAAAAAACTACTAAACTACATTACAAAATTGTTTTTCTTCACTGGGTTTTACATTCTTTTTTATCTTATGTTCCTTGAATCATTTTCTAAATCGTACAAAATAGAAATGCATATTGAAATTTCTATGATCGTTGTGACATTTATGGAGAGAGATAGAGAGAGTCTTGGAGAGAGAATATAAGCTTTTTCATAATCATTTGAAACTGCTTTAAACTAAATTGCACATTGGGTTAAATTTTGAATGTAGTTAATTTATTATTTACATAGTACAAACAATTCTAATAGGGTGTGTACGTTTGTGAGTGTGTGTGTTTGTGTGGGACTTTGTTGTGAGTATATACAACAACTCTTGTTGAAGAAATGTTTGTGCACAAGGGGGAAAAAGGGGATTTTAGTAATAGCGCATTGGGGTTACCTTAAGAATAAAAGTTGGAGCTTGCGACTTAATATAAGACATAAAATACCATTATGAGTGCTTTGCTGCCGTTTGTTCTATGCTGCCCTAGTTTACCATCAGTGTATGCGATTCCATGGGTGCTGCTGAATCATAGAGCGTATCCGTATCTTGTGTGGGTTCGCCTTGCAGTTGGCATTGATTAGACAAGGTACCTGCACCACAGTCACAAAAGAAACTGCAAAGGACCAAAAGTTTAATTATTTATTCAAATTGTATATTCATTAATGTTTAAGTTTTACTCACCGATCGTGCCGTATGAATTCAACATCATGTCCTGCGTGACAATTTTTTATACAATTCACGCAAATGGCATTTCTATCGGTTGTGTTGCAGGTTTGACACCGATAGAAGTCGTGCATTGGAAATGATGTGTAGCTGCTGATCTTATAGAGGCATTGACCACTCGATACAGCTTTTTCGACCTCGTCCTCATTATTGAAAATGTTGTTGCCACGTGTAATCGGTTGCACACCACTCGCCAGGCACAGTCCACCGAATTTATTCTTAAAGATTTGATTGTGTTCCAGTGTAGCTGTTGCATTATTGGTTATCTCTACGCCAGCTGCTTGCCCATCGTAAATCCGATTGCGTCGCAGTATGGGATGCGATTGTGTAGAGATAAGAACGCCAGCCTGCGTATTGCGGAAGATGTCATTCTCTTCGAGTATTCCTTTGCCACCATTAAATATGCAAATGCCTCCATCACGACCATCATAAATTTTGTTACGTTTCAGTGTTGGATTCGAATCAGTTTTAATCCACACACCTGCCATGGCATTATCAAATATCTCATTTTGTTCTAACAGACCCAGTCCACCGTTGTAGACCAGCACGCCGCCATTCTGTCCGCCCCAGATCTTGTTGCCACGTATCACAGGATTGCTGCCCGTGCGAATTTGTACCCCCGAATACAGATGATTGAAGATATCGTTGTCTTCCAGCTTGCCATGTCCATTATCATAGAAATATACACCAACTTGCTTGCCAGAATGAATGCGATTCCTTCGCAGGACTGGCGTGCTGCCAGTGGTTATCCAGACGCCAGCTAACGTATTCGAATAGACTTCATTCTCTTCAATCAGTCCTTGACCCTTCTCGTGCACATAGATGCCACCGTGCTGACCATGATGGATCTTATTATGCCGCACTATCGGATCACTATTTGTGCGTATCTGTATGCCAGCCAATGCATTGCCATAGATATTATTATGTTCGATTAAGCCACGACCTTCACCAAAGATATATACGCCTCCCTGGTGTCCATTATAAATTTCGTTTTTCCGTATTGTCGGATTGCTGTTTGAGGTTATCCAGACACCTGTAAACAAAATTGCAGTTAATAATTTGTATAATTTTCAATTCTGTAAAGACATTACGCGATATATCTTACCTGCAAAGTTATTAGAATGTATACGATTCTCTATAAATTGTCCCAGACCATTCTCATGCACATAAATGCCTCCCGTCTGTCCATGGTGAATCTCACATTTGACCACTGTGGGATTGGCGCCAGCCTTGACCTCAAAGCCAGCAATACGATTGTTGTGTATATCGTTTTTCTCAAAGTAGCCCTAGAAATGATTATAGTAATTAATGCGGTTATGACCATGACCAATTATAAATTTGCATCTACTCGAACTATACTAAAATACATACTGTATTATGTTTAGTTAAATATAGTTAATTAAACCTACCATGCCATTCTCAAAGGTAAATATGCCCACGTCACGTCCATGATGTATGTGATTCTCTCGCATTATGGGACTAGCAAAGTTCTTCACCCAAATGCCAGCTAAAGCATTCCGACTGATTTCATTGTGCTCATAGGTACCTTGTGCGTAGTCCGTCACATAGAGTCCAACATTTTCGCAATCGCTTATATCGCAATTCCTTATCACCGGATTGGCACTGACGCCGCCAACGCATACGGCGGCACCTACCACAGATGTCGAGCGTATAATACAATTATCAACTGTTGGCGAGCAATTCTCGCCAATGTCAAGACAATAGTGCTTATGATGTGATACAGTCGAGGTGACCTCAGGTGTGAACTTAAGCGTGACATAACCAACATAAGCATACTTCGCTCCCTCAACAAACATTACGGTGGAGCCGGCTTCTCGTTCTAGGACCACAGATTCGGCTACATTACCAGGAGCAGCACCAACGAGTGCCACATCGGAGTCAATGAACAAGTATTCACCCTTGTAAACTCCGGCGTGTAGAAATATAAGAGGGCCAGGATGTTCCGTTGGCGGTACATTTTCCTCGTATATATTGGCTAATGCATTTACGCTGGCGCCACCACTTCCTGCTGTCGATGCTCCGCTACTGCTTGTATTGGATAGACCAGCGTTGACATTTCCAACGCCTGCACCAGCCCCAGCTGCTGCTGCAGCGCCGCTGGAGCCAGAGGCGAATGCGGCGGCAGCACGTTCTTCTGGATAATCAAGTGCCGCTTGAATTGTGTTAAAGAAGACGATACTACGACCAGGATGTCGCTTCTCCTGATAACCGGGACGCACATGGACACCGCGATATAGCTGTCGAAAGCTCTCCTTCCATGGATTGGCATATTCCGATTCTTCTGGTTTCTCGAAGACAAATTTACACAATTCCGGGTTGAACAGTGGTAAATCGTATTCGAATACAGACTGATAAAGACGCTTCCATAACTCCGTATCGTTGGCAATGGTATTAAAACGTTTGCACACCAATGCCAGACGGCAAAGATCCTGTTCCAAGAGATATGAAAATATCGCAAGTAAAACCTCGTCTGCCAGCTCATATTGTAAATACTGAGCGGCAGTTGGTCCTCCACCGCTTGATGCGCTACCGGAGGTGCCTGCTTCAATGCTGGGAACAGCTGCCGTATCCGTGTCTCCACTTTGAGTGTATAGGCGACGTGAACGTTTTCGTGCCGGCAACATGTAATTGTTGTCTTCAATGACTGCTGCTGCACCACCCACTGGCAGAGCACCACAATGCTGCTGGGGGACTGAGCTGTGTACGTTCGGTGGCTGGGCAAGAGTGGCTCCCGTTGTGGGTGCGTTGTTTACAGGAAATGTGGCACTTGTCGATGGCGCCTGAACAATGGCGGAGGGTGATGACGACGAAGAAGACGACGACGATGACGATGAGGATGACGAAGCTGACGATGATGATGTTGAGGAGCTTGCAGGTGATGCACTTGGATTAAGCAATGGCGGGGAACTGCTAGCGGGTCCAACCAATATACCCACAGATTGCCCAACACTTGTACTAGAAGAGGAACACCACTGTTCATGGCTACTTGCGGCGGAGGATATTTTGCGTCGCAAATCATATGGAGACTGATGGCAACAGGAGGTGTTGCTACCGATGCTGCCACTGCTGCTTTGACTGGAAGCTGATGTGCTGGGAAAGTTTGAATTGCAGGTGATGTTGCTTGGACCGGCAGCAACAGCAGCTGATGAAGTGCTGGCACCGTCCGAAGTGTCCATTGTTTGAACGGTTGTGTAAACATTTCCTTGATTCGGACTCGGATTAATATTAATTCCAGCTCCAGCTGCTGTACCCGTGGATGTGGCAGAACTGCTGTTGCCGGCTGCAGTGCTGCTGGTTGGTTGCCCGCTGTCAAAGTACTCAGTCGAGTTGCCAGCGGCGGGTACAGAGGGAGCGGCGGTAGCTACATTGTTGCTTGAGTTAGAGCTACTATTTCCTCCAACAGATGCTGATGAAGATGCGGTACTAGTGCTTGTGGATGCTGCATTGCTGGGTTGAGTGTGCACACTCTGCTGCAGCATAGGATCCATTATGTTTCCAGTGGGTCGGTTTGGCATGGCAATTCGATTAGCTCCTTTTCGTCTGGAGCGGCGCACATAGGTGCGTGACGATGTGAATGATGCGCTGGGCATTTTTAATTCTTGACCACAGCACAGGCAGGAGTGGGCAGAAAAGCCCTGGTCACAAATTCACTTTTCACAATTTATCAACCCCAATCCCAATTTCAATTCCAATTCCACTCACACATGCATACACACACACGCGACACAGCCAGACACACAGTTATTTTTCGTCTTTCCTTTCACTTATAATTTGCATGCATCGCTATTAGCCAAACACTTAATTTGCGGATCTTTTAAAAATCATTTGTAAATATCAATGTTCCGATTCGTACTTTTTTCCTAATTTAATATCGTTAATCAGTCAGTTTTGCCTGCTTCATCATCTGCTCTTCTTCCTATTATATGTATTAGCGAGCGTGAGTGTGTGTGTGCGGAGTTTTCGGGGTTTCTATCCTTTGTTTCCCTCCTTTGTTTTGTTTTATTTGGATAGAAGAGTTGCACTAGCTATCACATTTTTGCCTGCTGTTTCGCTTGCTCATTGTTTCTTTTGTTTGCTCTTTGTGCTTTGCTTCGTATTGGCAGCTGAAAATTTCTTTTTGCTTTATTCGTTTGATTGAAATAATTTAGTTGAATTAACACATTCCTATTGGAAGGGATAATTTCGCAGAAAATTTTAACTGCAAGTCCATACAGTAGTTTATTTTTTTTTAAAGGTGTTCGAGCCGAAAACGAATGAGACGAGCACGACGAGCCTGCAGCCAACGATGACTTTTCGATAGCAATATCGATAACCACTACCAGGGGTGAAACTAAGGTGGACAATATATTTTCGATTGAAATCGTTTTTATGTGAGACTAAAGGAAGGGCTGCAAAACATAATTAACATATTTTATACATTCAATTATAAGTTTGTCATAAATGCATAGCCTTATAGTTTTCCTATTTCGAAGTAAAGTGATTTCTTAATTACTAAACGATATTTAATTACGGCCAAGATAAACAGAGTTGCATTTTTTAATGTTTTAAAGCACTGTTGCATATCAAATAACCATCGATTACAACTTTGCACATTACTATTCCCGCCACTTCTAGCATTGCTTCACGACGCAGATACACCGCTATTGTGAAATTCGCGATCAATTTATTTAGTTTTTGCCAACAATCAATAAGATATAAAGAAAATTATGGCCCCGATTGCAAGTCTCACCACAGGCGTCATTGCTGTAAGCGTATTTCATTGTCGAACGTTTTAATATAATTAACTTAAACTATCTTTGTAGCGTATTATGCATGGCGAAGACGTACCGCAGCCGGTGCTTCAAATTTTGGGAATCAAAAGAATTAATACCAATTCAGATCAGGAACGTTATCGACTGCTAATGTCAGATGGAAAGTATTATAATAGCTACGCAATGTTAGCCAGTCAGCTGAACGAAATGCAACACAAAGGTCTTCTTACTGAAAACACAATTGTTCGTTTGGACAAGTATATGACATCAATGGTCGGCAAAGAGGGATCCGGAAAGTAAGTTACTTCAGAAATGTAATGAACAAATGTAATTAATACTGTTTTCTTGATAGGCGAGTCCTCATTGTTACTGAACTGACTGTTCTTAACTCTGGTAGTGAAGTTAAATCAAAAATTGGTGAGCCAGTTACTTACGAAAATGCTGCTAAACCCGAGCAGGCACCGGCTCCGAAACCTAAGCCTGTTACGGCAAATCCCCCAGTTAAGAAGGAGCAGTCATACAACAATAACAATAACAATAATACAATGAATAGTACATTGAACTCTGGGCTCACGCATCCTATTGCAAGTCTTAGCCCATATCAAAACAAATGGGTTATCAAGGCTCGAGTTACTTCGAAAACAGCTATACGAACTTGGAGTAATGCGCGTGGTGAAGGCAAACTTTTCAGCATGGATTTAATGGATGAATCTGGTGAAATCCGGGCAACCGCTTTTAAAGAACAATGCGATAAGTTCTATGATCTGATTGAGGTTGATAATGTATACTATTTCTCAAAATGTCAGCTTAAGCCGGCCAATAAGCAGTATTCGCAGCTAAAAAATGATTATGAGATGACTTTCACAGGCGAAACTATGGTGCAACTGTGTGAGGATGACGACGATGGAGGTATACCCGAAATCAAGTTCGATTTAGTACCGATTTCGCAAGTTGCAAATATGGAGAATAAGGAGGCTGTAGATACAATTGGTATTTGCAAAGACGTCGGCGAGTTGCAAACCTTCACCTCGAGAACGACCAATAAGGAGTTCAAGAAACGTGATCTTACTCTGGTTGACATGAGTAGTGCGGCTGTAACTCTCACTTTATGGGGCGATGAAGCTGTTAATTTCGATGGACATGTACAGCCGGTCATATTGGTGAAAGGATCACGCATTAATGAATTTAATGGTGGAAAAAGTCTGAGCATGGGCGGTGGGTCGATATTGAAAATTAATCCAGACATCCCAGAGGCACATAAATTGAGAGGATGGTTTGATAACGGCGGTGGAGATAATATAAGCAACATGGTATCCGCACGCACCGGTGGCGGCAGCTACACTTCTGATTGGTTAACACTTAAGGATGCTCGTATACGCAACCTGGGTGCCGGCGATAAGCCTGACTATTTCCAATGCAAGGCAGTCGTGCACATAGTCAAGCAGGAGAACTCATTCTATAAGGCGTGTCCACAGACGGATTGCAACAAAAAAATCGTGGATGAGGGAAACGGCCAATACCGTTGTGAACGTTGCAATGCAGCTTATCCTAATTTCAAATATCGATTGCTGATCAATGTGAGTACAAAGTGCATGGTTTTTTCAGTTAATTTGTATTGTAATTGTATTTTATCCTGCACGCAGATGAGCATTGGAGATTGGACCTCAAACCGATGGGTGACCTGCTTCAATGAGGCCGGTGAACAACTCCTCAAACATACTGCTCAGGAGGTTGGCGATGCACTAGAAAACGATCCAACTGCTGCTGAGAAAATGTTTGCTGACATCAATTTCTCATCTTTTATATTCAAATTGCGTTGCAAAAATGAGATGTACGGCGATATGACTCGCAATAAGTTATCTGTTCAATCCATGACCCCGATCAATTACAAGGAATACAATAAACATTTGATAAAGGAGCTCAAGGAAATGACAGGAATTGGACCTACAAATTAAGCTTCTCACGTGCAGTGCGCGTATCAGTAATATAATATAATAGTAATTTAAGCCAAGTTATTCCGTATAAATACAATAAATTATCCCACATCAAGGGTTCGCCATTAATTATGAGAGTTATGCATAATATACATACAAAAAGTCAAGCTATTATAGTTAGTGTTGCATTCTCGTGAAGTTAAGGTACGAACAACAACAATCGATAATATGTCAGCGATAGTCATAGAATGATCGTACATGAGGCGACAAAAGCAGAGGAATAACAACGAAAGAAAAAAAGTACCGAAATAAGATAATCGAATATAGTATATCACGCATACGCTCCACCAACAGTCGGTTTTCATCAGAGCATACACGAAGTTGAGACGTGCCAAACTTGTAAGTAACATATAGTACATATGTTTCCTACTGAATAATAAAAATGTCATAACTTTTAAGACAAAAACAACAACATCAACAAGAACATTAAAATAAAATTAGTAAAATGTTTCCGAATTATACTAAAGAGATTAAATTGGAGATAACAAGCATTAGGGTTATGACGTCACGCCTTTTATCTGTTGATTGGAATTTTGCAATGAACAACCATATAGAAAGCAGCAATCTAAAGGTTCGAGTTACAATGAAGACAAAAATACAGACATATAAAAATGAAGATGGATCATCAGGCAAATATTGCTTCATATATTTAAAAGACGGATCAGGAGAAATTGGGGCCATTCTATTTAATGAAGAGTGTGACAAGTACTACGATAACATCAAGATAGGAAAGGTCTACACAATTTCTAACAAATTCAAGGTTCAAGAGACTGTGCCTAGGTATCGGAATCCTGAAAACGACTTTGAGATAATTTTCCGCTCAGAGACAGAGTTGAAAGAAGTGGAGGATGATGGCAGAATACCCTACGAAACATTAGGATTGTTACCTATTTCCAAAATTTATAATCTCAGACAAAATGAGTCCGTCAATACAATTGGAATTTGTACTGAAATGGATAACGTGGAGTACTTTTATAGGAATGATGGAAAACCGCGCATAAAACGGGACATAATACTGGATGACCATGGACATTCCATTAAGGTCACGCTTTGGGGTGATAGAGCAGAGAAATGGCCCATTCATTGTATGGACCAGGCTATATTGTTATTGGGATCGCATTATAATTACAATGGTTTCTATAACAATATAAGCCTAGAAGTATCTTACCAAACAGCTGTAATAATTAATCCAGATATTCCCGAGACATATTATCTTAAAAACTGAAACTTTCTTTCAACATGTGCAACCTTATTAAAAAACAAATTATTTAACCATACCATAATCTTGTAATTATAAAAATTGTATCCAGTTATTTGAAATAATAAATGCTCTTAATTGTGTTTAAATTATTTGAAAATTTTTTAGGTTACGTTCAGACGTGATAGGAAGATTTTATAAGTTAAATTCGGATTTGGGCTTAAAAGGTCAAAATACGGATTATGATTCAGCAACCCAAAATACATATAACTACCCCCATCATGACACTAACGTTGGGTATTTCCCCGATAAGCACAATCACTTTCCCGCCATTTTAAGCATTATAGTAGTGGTGCCCACCCATACAGCTGCGTTTTTAAATTGCATTTGTGTGGTGTGAGCAAGCACGAAGTCTGTTACGTTTTCTTGCTTTGCACTGAATGAAAAGGAAAAGAGAGCCCGAAAAAAAATCCCGAAGTCACACGAACGGGTTTACACTCATACGTGTGTCGTTAGAGCTTGTTCAGAAATCTCTGGGCTGCATTGTAGTAATGGTTATACATATCAACATACATCTATGTACGAAAAGTTCTAGAAGTTTTGAACTTTGGACATTAGTTATTTGCACGAATGCATTTATAGGGATGCATTATTACTGCAGTTTATCTTCTCGTAAGTTCTGCAACTTATCGAAAGCTAATACGATGTATCGAAAGCAAAGTTAAGAACAATACATTCATCGAACACGTGCCATTTCTAGTCAATGTACAATTATAAGTACTACTTCATTCACTTGCACTATAAATATTTTAAATATTAAACTATTAAATTAGTTTTTTAATTATAATATTTTTTATCGTATTATGTATGGGGTGTTTGTGACAGTCTAGGTTTAGCAACAATAAATAATGAAAAAGAAACAAAGTCAATGATAACAATTATTCATGTTTACAAACAACAATTTTTTAATATGTCAGCGATAGTCATAGAATGATCGTTCATAAGGCGACAAAAGCAGAGAAATAAAAACGAATATCATATATATCGATATATCACGCATACGCTCCATCAACAGTCAGTCTTCATCAGAGCGTACACGAAGCTGGGACGTACCAAACCTGTAAGTAACATATAGTATATATGTTTTCTACTAAATAATAAAAATTAAATGAATTGTAAGACAAAAATCATCAACATCAAGAAGAAAATAAGGTGAAATGTTTCCAAATAATACTAATGAGATCAAATGGGAGATAGCAAGCATTGAAGCTATGACGCCACGCCTTTTTTGTCTTGACCAGTATTTCACAATGAACAACCTTATAGAAAGCAGGAATCTAAAGGTTCGAGTTATGTTGAAGACAAGTAAAAGGCCATATAAAAATGAAGATGGATCATCAGGCATATATTGCTTCATATATTTAAAAGACGGATCAGGAGAAATTGGCGCCATTCTATTTAATGAAGAGTGTGACAAGTACTACGATAAAATCAAGATAGGAAAGGTCTACACAATTTCTAACAAATTCAAGGTCCAAGAGACTGTGCCTAAGTATTGGAATCCTGAAAACAAGTTTGCTATAATTTTCCGCTCGGAAACAGAGTTGAAAGAAGTGGAGGATAATGGTAGCGTACCCTTCTATACAAGAGTTTTTCTCCCACATCACTATATATAATCCTAGAAGTATCCTACAAACAGATGTAATAATTAATCCAGATATTCCCGAAACTTATTATCTCAAAAACTGAAACTTTCTTTCAACATATGCAACCTTATTAAAAAACAAAATATATAACCTTACAATTATATTGTAATTATAAAAATTGTATCCAGTTATTTGAAATAATAAATGTTCTTAATTGTATTTAAATTAAAAAATACCAAATTATCATCGTTTTCAATTAACTACACAGGCCTACAAAAAAAAAAGTTTCATGACCTGGGCATATGCAATCGCTGAATCTAAGCCAAAAATTATGAACTTTTTTGAAAACTTTTTACGTTAGGATGAAATTCAGACGTAATATGCAGGTTTTATGACAAGACATATCACATAACCCGATCATGACCACTATTATTTTTTAGGCCCTCAAAAATATTTTGAGTTTTTTGATGTTAAGCCGAAATTCACACGTACAGGGTAAGTTTTGAGGATTCGGATTTGGGCTTAGAAGGTCAAAATACATGATCAGGATTCTATATCTTTTGGGTGATATTCCAAGATTTTTTAGATTTTCGAGGTTAGGTCAAAATGGTAAGGGTAAAATTCTGATCCCGGATTATGATTCAGCGACCCAAAATACATAGAGCTTGTTCAGAAATCTCTGGGCATTACTGCATTGTAATGATTATACATATCAACATACATCTATGTACGAAAAGTTCTAGAAAAGTTTTGAACTTTGGACATTAGTTATTGCACGAATGCATTTATAGGGATGCATTATTACTGCAGTGTATATTCTCGTAAGTTCTGAGACTTATCGATAGCTAATACGATGTATCGAAAGCAAAGTTAAGAACAATACATTCATCGAACACGTTCCATCTCTAGTTAATGGAAAAAAAATCGCTTGCTATATAAATTCGAATACACGACTATTATCGATAGATATAACGCATACGCCCCATTAACGACGAGTTTTTTTCCTTTGAATAATAACAATTGATTTATTCATTTACTTGCATTATAAATATTTTAAATATTAAACTATTAAATTTGTTTTTTGATTATAATATTTTTTATCGTATTATGTATGGGGTGGTTTTGACAGTCCAGGTATAGCAACAATAAATAATGAATAGGATCAATGATAATAATTATTCATGTTTTTTAAATTATAAAGTACATTGAAAGTTATATTTTAATTGCGTAAACAAACTATTTGTTAACTAAATTCATACGATAAATCTAAAATAAATTAGCTGAATTAGTAATGAAAGTCGAAAACTAAATATATTTCTTATTATTAAGCAATGAATAGTAACCTATTTTCTTAGACTTATAAAGTTTATCACAAATGCGTGTTAAAGCACACTGGATCCTTGTGTTGAAATTTCTCTTCGTGTTTCTGTTGCTTCGAGGACGTCGATGGTGTCTGCAGACAGCAGGTGCAGATGCCGCCTATAATGACCAGGACGCAAAAGGCGGATAATGAGAATGCAATATTGAGTTGCCGCAGCACCGTTAGAAATGAGGCGGAGAGCAGCCAAACACGTGCCCAGGTGACCACCGAGAACGCTAACGGAGCGCGTTTCTCAGCCGGCATCGATTCGCCCATGCATGTGAGTATCATGGCCTGGGCACAGGAGACACCGGCCTTGGGCAGCGCCGCAAAGAACATCCATAGCATAATCTCATATACCTCTGGCACTGTAAGCAACATTTTGAATTAGTCTAGTCACATTGGAGTCCCTTAACATCTCACGTACTTTCTACATCATTGAAGAACCAACAGAGGCATCCAACGCAGCCTCCCAGAATGCAAAAGGCGCCAGCCCACTGCCACTTGCGTACACTATGCTTGAAGGTTAGATGCATGGCCAGCAGACAGCCCAGGATCTCGGCAAGGCCAATGCCCATGGTATTGGGCGACAGATAGTCGCGTCCAAAGGAACGTATGTTCAGCAAAAGACCCATGTGACTGATGAGGAATGTGGCTAGCGCCATGTGCGTGGCCAGCATATGCAGCTTGGCATGCGGATAGCCATGCCACAGCTCCAGCCAGCGGGCAGGTGGTGCTTGTGCACGCATACGCATGCTCAACTGTTCCAGTTGCCTGCTCAAATCGTGAGGCACCATGTAGATGCGATCGTTTATATCTGCCGCCTTCAACAGTAGCTTCATTACGAGCTCGGTAGCAGCCGAAGGTTCGGCGTGCTGAAGTAGCCAGCGCGGTGATTCCGGCAGCCAGGGCAGGAGCAAGACAATAGCAAAAGGCAGCGAGGTGATGCCCACGTACATCTGACGCCAGCTGTGGGAGAAGGCAGCGATAGCAGGCAGTACAATGACGCCCAGGGACCAGAAGGTCTCGTAGAGCAGCAATGCGCCCTGCCGGTATTTGCCCGCTGTAATGTCACTAACTGAAGGAGATTAGAAGTGAGATTAGTTAAGGAAACAACAGTTTATGGATGCACATACATATGACCTGACCAGATGTCATCATGAAGGAACAGCAGACTGCCGAGAGACAACGAAACGAACAGTGCAAGCTGAAGTCATTCATCAGTCCCGTGGCCACACCACACCCAAGAAGACCCCAGATGCCGACAATGTAAACGCGGCGAGGACTAAGTACACGCATCATGCGCGTGGCCACAACTCCACCGACGAACATACCAAAGAGATGCCAATACTGCGACCAGGCCACAAAGATGTCGCACAGACAGACCAAATCGAATTCCATGATCAGTGATCGGAAGTTTGCCGCATAGTTGAACTCCTGGCACTGCCGCATGGCATAGTTGCCCTCGCCATAGTGGACGAACACATAGCACTGATCCTCAGTTACACTGCAGTTGTCCGCACCACCATAAGCCCTCGTATCGCAGGTAAATTCTTCATTTGGATAGATGTCAGGTGCCGTGAATATGATGCAGGCCATAAACCAGGCAGCAGGAATTTTGCATAGGAAAATGATGAGCACCGTACGAAGCTGCCAAACTCCAAAGTCGCCCAATATCTGATTAATAATATCGCCGGATTGATCCTCCATTTCTACCCGATTGTTGGTGTCCTGATGTTGCCCAATTTCCGCATCCTGTCTATAGGATATATCAGCTAGAGCCGCAGGATGCGGGGAGCATCGACGCATCTTTGGATTGTCTCCATTCATGCGATACGTTGCAGTCATAGTGTGGCTCGCCCGTTTTACATACGAAATTTAGTAGACAGGTCTTACTGCTTTCGACCCTCCAGCATAACTGCGACTACTCTTGTGCCTCGCGTAGCCAGCAAAACACTTGGAGAATCGACAAGTACAGCTGCGATCGGTGCTGCTCAACGATATCGTTGCTAATCAAATTGTCACTGAAATTAATCAGGCCTCGATTGTCCGCAAAGTCTCCATTGCAAATATCAAATGTTCCTAACATATTGTGTCAATAATGAATTGTAACCAAAAGTAATACGGATTCTCCACTGGATCGTTCTATAGGCTGATGATTGATTGGGATATTTTAACTATTTGTTTTTGAAGAAAACATTCCATCAGACGCCTAAACAATTATATAAGTTGTTAATTAAGGCCTAATTAAATTATTATATTATTAGACTTATTTCTGGAACGTAAACATTATTGGATCACTTAAGGTCTTTCTGATTTAAAAATTTTCTTGAGGTGATAAAAAAAGATACAACACATATTAAGTTCAAATGATGCGAGAAAAGTAAAAACCCCTGGAGTCACACTAAATGCTGTATAAAGATAGTACAGAAGAAAAATCAAAAGACTTACCTGTCTTAACTTTGACTTTGACAATTTATATCTTTTATAGAAAACTTAGCTTAGTTTTAGCTTTTTTAAGACATCTGGTAACTTCAAGTATTCGTATGCCTAATGATATCATGTAAACACTGTGTAGTATTATTCTATTTGAATTAAAGCTGTTAAAACTTTGATAGGTGTTTCCGATATTGATAGTCCGAACCACAGATAAGTATGTTTATATTTACATACATGTAAAGTGCGATCTATAATTCTCTGTCGCTATTCAACATTCCCAACACTTGTATAAATGCTTGGTATATTTCTAGATAAATTTATATAGTATAATATAGCTAAAGTGTACAAGGGACTTTGCTAAAACAATAGGAAGATAGTACTATATTCTGTTTTTCGCTTAAAAGAAAAATGGTCTGCCCGGCAGGTGCTGGAATTTGGATAGAATCGTTTCTTCCGGCAGCGTCATCAGATCATGCATACGTTTTGCGCTGGAATATATGTATATTGATAAACATAGCAAGCATATATGGTGTATATAGGTTTAGGTCTTTTATTGGAACTTACTTGTAATCGCTGGTGCCGTTAATAAAAGCTTTTGTAAGACCATTGACGACATCTTGATGTAGGAAGAATCGATCTACTAAAAGGGTTATGGTTATGGGCCACACCAGACGCGCCCAGGGAACGCGCTGGAGAGTTGCCACAGTATTGTTATGTGGGATATTTCGATTGCAGAACTGTTGCCACAACACTTGCCAAGCGATGATTACAGCGAAGGACATAAAGGTCAATGGGATGTGGTTGACAAACCCAAAGGCAATGCCGCTTACAAAAGCAGCCAGCAAATTCAACGGTTTCTCATCCATTTTATCAGCCAAGAGACATTGCAGAAGCTAAGGTAATATATATATATATATAATAATACAGATTGATTCTTTATCCTTTGACCAACCTTATAAACTCCTATATAGCTGAACATAAATGTGGTCGATCTCAGTTTAAGAGTTTTGAGTTTTTTGCTCAGCAACGCGTTAAATATGTCCAAGCCTAGGCCTATGCCGAGATAATTGCGCACCTCGAGTAATCCCGCCTTCATGCGTTCCTCCAGAGTCCATTTAGCGTAATCCTCAGGCAACTGAGCTGGCCTAATGAACCAGAAACCCTTGTAGTGCTTCAGTTGTTGTGCTCGCAGTACTGCAAGTGAACAGATCATGAAAATCAGCGTTTGTGTGACACGTGAGTGCACCACGCCCAAATCCAATTGCCGTAATAAAGTCTCAAAGGCCTGAAAGGGAAAGAATAATTAATAGCAAGAGGCAATAGTCCCTTTATAGAACTAACCGAGGCAGTAACACCAGTATTAAGGAACAGTAAAATCTTGCTGGGCACCAGCCAAATAAACTGCGCTGCAATATAGGCAGCTAAGGGCGGCGTACAACAGCGAACGAAACGTCCATTGATGCGACGAAAGACGCAAATCATGTAGAAGATTAGTGCATTTATGGTGCCCGCATAACTAGTCGTCTTCACATAGTTTTCCACAATGTTCCAGATGCGCCTTCTGTTAAGCTTGCGCAAGCTCATAAGCAACGGAAACTGCAATAGGTCAAGGGAAATACATAGATATAGATATATATATATACATATATATATATGTATATATACTCGTATATATATATATTAATATAGGACAGATATATATATATATATATAACTAGGTATAGACTGCCTTAACTGACCAGTAGCAGTGGTAAATAGTACTTTGCACCGGATACATGATTGCGAAACAGACTCCATAGAAAAGCCTCGGTGCAAGTGTGATTCCGATGATGCAGGAAGCCCGCACAGTTTAGCTGGCAAATGGGTGTATGGAAGAGTTTGCTGGACGCGACCATAATAATGAAAGTGCTTTGAGCGACTGCAGCCGACAAATGCAACGGTTCAAAGCGAAAGGTTAATATGCATTTATCGTATAGAAAATCGAATAGTATATACAGTGGAACCCTATTAAAAATGATTTTAAAAGTGTATGGGTATTGTTAACAATTTCAGCCATTTTCGTTTACAAAGTGTACACTTTTGGGGGTGATTACTGTAGTTCTCAAGTACGTAGCCTATACGAGCAAAAAGTATTTACGATTCACTGAACACTGAAATTTTCGATTACAAAGTGTCAGTACAATAGTGATATAACTTGTATGTGTGTTTCTTTCTACTATATACATATGTATATACATATTTAGTTTCAAATATACAATAAATTACAATATTAACAATTTTCTCTATAATATTTTAAGTTTATTATGTGTGTCAATTCCTTTAATATATCAGTATACTAAGAGTCATCAAAGCAGAGATCGAAATTCAGTTCAGAACTTTCTGCAGGCGCTTGGTTATGTTTCTGGCACTGCGAAAGAGATATAAGATCTATTAATGCTATACAGCACTTTGCAGAATTTACTCACTAGTTGGCCGTTGCGTTATCAATGACTATGCCCGCCAGATTGCTTACTCGTTCCGGCTGCAGAACGTACAAGTGTATGAGGTAGCTCAAGGCTAGGGGATATATAAAGTCGGCATAGCCAAAACGTTTTCTACTGCGGCCTTTCAGGTGCCTGCCCCAGAGGGTACGTCCTGCCTCCAACAGGGCGTAGCTCAAAATGGGCAACTTCGGATAGCACAAGTAACTAAGCCCGCCTAGAAAACTGGCTACTAACTGCTGGAAGATTTCACTTAACTCCCTTTGCTTTCGTAGCAAACAAAGTGAGGCCTAAGAAGTGGAGAAAAACAGAATATGAAACAACTTGGACTTATTCTTTGCAAGGCTCACCCGGTAGAATCCCACGTAGCAGCCTAGAAACGCCATGGACTCCAGCCGCAATTGATGCCACTGCCAGCGGCCACTTTTGACACAGCTCACCACGGCCTTAAACAGATCCAAGGCAAGTCCAATGAGCATATACTTACGCATGCCCTGTGTAACAAAAAGACTGCAATGAGGCACAGCATTGGTGGGAGAGGGTAAATCTGGTGCTAGAAACCAGAAACCATTGTGCCAATGTAGAAGCTTTCCCAGCAAAATGATGGCGCTGCAGCACATAAAGACGAGCGTCTGCAGCGTCAGCGAGGAGGCCAGAGAACGAGTCAACCAATTGCCACGTTGCAGCAGTAGTGTCTCAATCAACTAAGGAGACAAAAACTTGAGCTAATCCTCTTGTGCTTCTGGACTGACACCTACCGATTGAAAGATTGCCGTGTGCTGCAGATGCCTGACGCGATGCGACATAAAGGCAATGCTCGCACCACCCAACAAGGATGGAACCAGGAACATTGTGTACCAGCGAAATTCACCCAGTAGGTGTCTGTTTATAGAAAGGAGAGAGATCTTAAGGCATCTCGCTATATGGGCAGGCAAACTAAATCAAATTTGAGCAAGATCCAAGTAGAATCTAGCTTGCTTTTCATCTGTTACCGTAGTGCGCAAATAGAGCTTATAATGAGGCTGCCGTTGACTACCCCGCCGAGTATCATCTGTGCGTAGTAGAGCAAAGTGTCGCGTAGCAGCAGCTCCATGGAGACACCTCCACGCATGGCGTGCTTAAGCAGATGCAGCAAAGCGATGGGAATGTAGTATTTGCCATTGGATAACGTGAAACGCCACAGATTCTGCAGCAATGAAAGCCTACAGCTATACGGATGCATCAGCTCATTGCAGCTGTAAAGGCTGAGCTGCTCGGCGAGGAACTTGCTCGCCACAACCATTCGGAAACAACTGATTCTAGCTGGGGATCAGCTACGGTCTACCTAATGAATGAATTGGACAGTTCAGCTTATGCAGCTGATTAGCATTTATTCCAAATACATAATGAAATAGGTGAAATTCGGATTAGTCGTCTGTGCGGTCATCAACTTAGTCAACCTCTTCGACAGTTGGGCCGCTGTTGCCGGCGCGTGATTGTTTGCCTTTGTTTGTGGACTGCTCGGACCCGCAGCCATGTAGCTTGGACATAACGGGACTACAGACACGTTGGCATTCGCGCAAATGATGCTCGTACTCTTCCTTTTCGGCCAGCGTATTGGCGTCCAGCCATTTACTTTCCTTGTCGCACTTGTCGCGCACTTTCGAGCGATCCGCATCGTTAAGAACACCAGTTGGGGCATCATCCACAGCCTGTTTGCAGCCATAGATGTAGCCTTCCAGACTATTCCTGGATGCAATACGCTCGCGTTGACGATCGTCTTCGTCCTTGTATTTCTCAGCTTCGGCCAACATGCGATCGATTTCGGCCTTGGATAGCCGGCCCTTATCATTGGTGATCGTAATCTTCTCACACTTGCCGGTGCTGCTGTCCTTGGCGCCAACATTCAATATACCATCGGCATTCAGATCAAAGGTGACATCTATTTTAGGCACACCACGTGGTGCCGGCGGAATGCCAGTCAGATTGAAGGTGCCCAACAAATTGTTATCCTTGGTCATGGCACGCTCGCCCTCGAACACCTGAATTGTCACTGCATTCTGATTGTCACTGTATGTGGTAAACGTCTGCTGTTGTTTGCATGGAATGCGCGCATTGCGCTCCACCAACTTGGTCATCACGCCACCCGCCGTCTCAATGCCCAGCGAGAGCGGAGCAACATCGACCAGCAACAGATCCTGAATCTGGGAGCTGCCCACGCCGGTCATGATGGCAGCTTGCACAGCAGCACCATAGGCCACTGCCTCATCGGGATTTATGGACAGATTTAGCTGCTTGCCACCAAAGAAGTCTTGCAGCATTTTCTGAATCTTGGGTATGCGAGTCGAGCCCCCAACGAGCACCACATCATGTATGGCCTTCTTATCCATTTTGGCATCGCTCAGCGCACGCTCTACCGGCTGCAGAGTGGAGCGAAACAGATCCATATTAAGTTCCTCGAAACGGGCACGTGATATCTTAGAATAGAAATCGATGCCATCGTGCAGGGCATCAATCTCCAGCGATGCTTCCGTGCTAGACGAGAGCGTGCGCTTGGCACGCTCACAGGCAGTGCGTAGACGACGCAGAGCACGCACATTGCTGGATAAGTTGTTCTTGTGCTTGCGCTTGAACTCCTCCACGAAATGATTTACCAGACGATTGTCGAAATCTTCACCACCCAAATGTGTGTCGCCTGCTGTTGACTTGACCTCGAACAACGAACCCTCATCGATGGTCAGAATAGAGACATCAAAGGTGCCACCGCCCAAATCGAAAATGAGCACATTGCGCTCTCCCTTTAGATTCTTATCGAGGCCATAGGCCAAGGCGGCAGCCGTTGGCTCGTTAATGATACGCAGCACATTCAATCCCGCAATGGAGCCCGCATCCTTTGTTGCCTGACGTTGCGAGTCATTGAAATAGGCCGGCACTGTGATGACAGCATCCTTTACCTTGGCACCCAGATAAACCTCGGCTACTTCACGCATTTTGGTCAACACCATTGAGCTGATTTCCTCCGGTGCAAAACGTTTGCGTTCACCCTTGAACTCAACCTCAATTTTTGGCTTCCCACCATCGTTGATGACCTTGAACGGCCAATGCTTCAGGTCCTCCTTTATCTTTGGATCATCATATTTGCGTCCAATTAACCGTTTAGCATCGAACACGGTATTCTTGGCATTCATAGCCACCTGGAATCAGAGAAAGGTGCAATTAGTCAGCATTAAGCTATTTTTAAGTGGATAGTCCCATACTTTTCGAATACATAGAAATCGATACAGTATTCCATGAGTAAACAATATTAATGCATTAATATTGTAGGAACATAATGATTAATAATAATGTATACATGTATCGGGTTGCAACGAAGGTACAAATAAATAAAGAACAAGAATTCCTAAAATCGACAGTGGACAGCCTTGAAATTGTGAATATGTATTTTAAAATGTATCTCAGTATGTATACCGAGATGATATATGGTACATATGAGTGCATCCATTTACTTATTACATGCATCTTGCTGCCTTTTCATTTGTGCGCCATCAATGCAATCATTTGATCATATTTGGTGAGTCACAACCGCCACATTTGGTTCGGCGGAGGTCCCCTGACTCACCTGATTCTTTGCAGCATCGCCAATTAGACGTTCGGTGTCGTTGAAGGCAACATACGATGGTGTTGTGCGATTGCCCTGATCGTTGGCAATGATTTCCACCTTGCTGTTCTGCCACACACCCACGCAGGAGTATGTGGTGCCCAGATCTATGCCAATTGCCGGTGTTTTGCCCATCTCCACCTCAATTTAATCCAATGGAAATCTAAACGGACGATCCACTTGCTGCTGGTGCTGTCGCCGGCAAACTAAATCGACCGCGCTCACAACGTTGTGATTTTAACGATGCAATTCGCCTTGCACAGCTTTTTTTTGGGCAATTCGAGAGAACGTGTCGATTTCGGGTTTCCTTTTTTTAATTTGTTGTGTATGTATTCTTCATAAACATATATTTATTTGCAATTTTCACACGCCGATAATTTTGATTTTGGTTGGAGATTCTGACGTTTATATGTGTTCTAAAAACTGTTGTTGCTGACTTGTTTGGAAATTGAATTTGGTCAGATTTTGATGATGACTTGATTAAGCCGATATAAATAGAAACACCAGTCGACTAGATACATTTGTATGCGCGTGCGTATGATTTAAACCATATTTGTGAAAATTAAAATAAAATACTTTTTATATATTTTTTCTTCAACGTTTCCCCTTCTTCTTCTTCTTTTGTCCATCTGGCCAAGGAAAGCCTCGAGTTTTGAGAACATCCTGCAAGCAAAGAAGTTAATTGTAAATTAAGTAAAGTCATTCTTTCACTTACCTGCACATTATGGCACACATAATAAGCATTTTCCATAGCAGCATCGTTGAATATGTCGCAACCAATTGACTTTCCTACACCAGCTTTTTTCTTGCTGACGGCGGCGGTACCATCTTTCTTTTTCTTATCATCACCTTCACCACTGCCCGCATTGCTGGACGTGGAGTCTTTGCTATTACGTTTCTTTTTGCTCTTACCGGCCATTTAAACATTACAGAGCCAGCCAAAGCTGCCGTATCGATTAAATAATGGTGTATAAATTTAACTTACGCTGCCTGGTAACCTTTTTTCAAGTCGTGGTTAGAGGTGAGCATTGCCAATAAACTTATCGAGTTATTATAATACAGTTATTAAAGAAATATCATTTCGTAATTTGCCTGTTTTAAAATTAGGGAAAACTAATCTTTTTCGGAGTGGTAAACTTTAACGAATGATCCCTATAGAACTATACGGAATAATTTTATAATTTTTTATAATTATAATTTTCTGTGTGTTTATCTAGATCAATCGCTACAAAATGCACTTCCAGCAGATTCCCACCTTGCGTATTTCCAATTCTATATTTTTCTAAATATTATATTGTAATTTCATAACGAAACGAACAAACAAACTCGTAATCAAACTTAACGAGAAAATAAAGCGTTATCTTATTTCAAACACAACGATGAAAACACAGCTGATTAACAGTGTGACCATAGTCTTTCATATCTGCGATTTTGCTGATTATATTTTTTGAAACCTGGTTCACTCGTCATTTCAGCTGGGGAATGGTATGTAAAATGTATTCTTATCTCATAAACTAACTAAATGTAAATATTTTCTTTACTTAGCATTCTATAAGAATCCATCGTAAGATCTTGGCGTCTTGGAAACAACTATCGAAAGGTATCGAAGTAACTATTGGCAGGTTAACGATAAAATACCTACCTGCTGTTGTTAACAGTACACAAAAATGTTAAGTTTTACAGACGTCAAAATCAACATAACACAAAAAATCATTGTACGTGACAGATCGGCTTGAGACTATATTTTATTTGATTGGTAAAGTCTAACGAAACGATTAAAAAACAGATAAATTGGTCTAGTCAATAACGTAGCTACACAAAATATTCGGATTAACATCGCTAAAGGAGCTGCCCAAAAGTAGCACAAAAAATGACACGTAAGTCAACAAGAAGGCTAGAATTTCATTCCTGCAATTTCAATATTCGTGGTGCCAGCCAAATTTTGCATATTATTGATTCATTGCTCGACATATTGATTATGGAAAACATTTAAATATTTTGTCTGCAACTATCAAGCAACTTAATAAGTAATTATTGTTCCCAAATGCAAAATCGATTGCGAGTCCCTGTTGTGCTCTTTATGTGTGAGAGTATTTATATGTGTTGGCGTGTATGGGGGCTAACCTCTTTGTCTGTACGATTTAGCATGTGATACTAAACAAAAGGCAATAATGGACGCATTAAATATATGTAAATTGAATAAACATTTCTATGCTTATTTCAGGCGGCAATCAACGAGACCTGGCGCGCGCCAAAAACCAAAAGAAACAGGCCGAGCAGACGAAAGGTAAACGAACTGATAGTTTAACTGTGGAACAACGCAAAGCCAGGTAAATTCAATAATTCAAATGTGAAGACTATAAAAATACTAATTTATATGCAATCATTACCAGGGATGCCGAAGTGATGCGTGAAAAACAAAAGAAAAAGGAAGAGGAGGCTGCTGCTGCCGCTGCTGGCAAAAGCAAATAGAAGACGGCAATTCCAGTTTATTGAAGCCTCGTCTTAGGTCACACAAAGTTTTCATTAGCATAGGAAGTTATAACACATTTAAACAACAACAAGCTACAGTGGAGAATTCAGTCGATTCCGGACGCATCGATCAGCAGCAATAGCGAGAAGGATATACCCCAGGATAGTTCATGTCAATCAATTGGTTAACTAATGCCACAAATGTGAATAATCAGGCTACAAAAAGCAGTCAAATAATAGCAAGCAAAGAGAAATCGCAAGAATACAAGGAATCGCTTGCTTCTATTAACATTATGCAACACTGCTGAATATTTTCATAATTTTCTCTATATACCTGACTAAATTATTTACTGTAAAATATATAAATTTTCAAATAAAACATAATATACAGCCAAAACAGCCAAATCAAAGCTATATATAAATATTTATAGCTATTATATTATGTATTATTTGTTTGACGAAAATATATATATTCATAAGTCTGTAGATCTAAACCCCATAACCGTGACAAAATGGTAAATTGCATTTTCATACTCAATAAATCGTTAGATCTTATTTGTGAGTGCCTTTATGAAGTATAGCTCTTGTAAAAGAAGTTTATTTTCATTTATTTTCTCGCGGTTTACGTAACATAGGTTTTCTTTTAATACACTTAAAAGCAAATGAGCTTAAGAATTTTTAGGTAAATTGATTACTTGATAAAGGGTATTTAAAAAAAATGAACAAAACTTAATTGTTGCTTTTTTATTTAGTTGAACTTCGCTTCATAAATGCTAGATAATATTAAGCCTTGTAGAGTATCAATACATCTAACTTTATTTGGAAGTTATACAGTTGTGATCCATAGTTAAGTAAAGCTGTGCATACAATAATTTGTCTAGGTACTTTTAGGTCAGAGTAGTTCAAACATTGGTAAAATAGTTAAACAATTCCAGTTAACACATACCCTGTGATTCTGAATTCGCTTAAATGCTAATTTAATTAGGATACACATATTATAGATTTTTAACTGATTGGAAATTGCATGTAACGTACTAATTTGTTAGTACTTTTGTATGTGAGCTATCTCTAATATGTAATAAAATGGTATTCAAGAATTTTGTTCCAGGTACATTGGTATTGTTTAAGAATAGTTACAAAAGTTCGTTACATCATGTAACAAAGTTTTTTTTAATCTTCGGGCCATTTAATTCTTGTAAATAATGTCATACAGGTATTAATAATTATCCCAGATAAGCCTAGTATGGACTGAAATGCAAAGTTTATTGAGTCTATACAATCATGAATCTTAGGCATTCCACCCCACACAGAAAGATAAAAGACCTCTGATCGACACACATAAATTGATAAACATGAAAGTAACCACAGACTCTCTCGGCCCAAAGCCAAAGGAACTCAACTGCCAATAACTTGTATCTAGTATTTACCATTTGTTCACGGGTGAAAAGGAATGAAAGCAACACAGTGGAAGCAACTAACTGGCAACAGGCAAGTAACCAAAAATGGGCGACAGCGGAGCGTGTTGCCATCATATCTATGGCGCGTATCTTAAACGGGCTAGTCACCGTGGCCAGACCAAAGACAGAGCATGGGATAAAACAGCAACCACACTGGGACTGGGATTGAGACAGCGACCGAAACAGACAGGGATTGTAGCCACAATGTCGCTAGAAGTTGGTCGCGTGCTGAGCTGAGTTTCTGGCGATCTCTGGATCGCATTTCCTAGAAGTGGAGCGACAAAAATACTAGTAATGAGCTAACTCGCTTAATGATTTGTTCAGGTTGCTAGTGCAAAACGTTGTAACTGATATCGATGTCGTACTAACAAAGGTCCATTGTTAGTCGGTTTCTGTTTGTTTGATAAGTCTATGCCGGAACCGCGAGCGCTAAAACAAAAGAAACAATAACAAAATAACAGGTTTCTCTGGCCAAGCTAGAGAAAGCTCCTCCTCGTCGAAAGCTTGTAGAGCTAAAAACAACCTTTAGGTCTCAGTAGAACTTTTTTACGCTAGACGCTAAAATAAAAAATTAAAACGAATGCTACAGTCGGGCGGGCCCGATAGTAAGATACCCTTAAATAACTGTTTCTAAAAAACTAACTATTCCAAAGACAGCTTTTTAAGAAAAGTGACATAACTTCAGTGTTTGTTGTCCGATCGGATTGAAATTTGAATTGGAGGTACATAGATATTTTAGTCATCTCTACATATGTCAAAATCAGAAAGTTGTCTCTTTCATATATCGTTTACAAATCGAATTGAGAGGTCTGCCACGCCTTCCTTTGTCAGTTACGTTAATTTGCACAAAGTTAGTATACCCTTTATTGACCTTTTTCAATGGTCGAGGGGTATAAAAAAGACTCTCAAACGTCGTAGACGTCGACGTCGACGTCAGCGTCGCAGCAGCCCAACGCGTTCGCAGTGCGCAGCGCGATCGCTTCTCTACGCGACTCTCACGAGCGACGCGCGCGGTTTCAGTCGCAACGTGAAACTCGACGTAAACACAACAAAATCGCGCGCGGAAACTTGCGTAAAACGAGCGAATCGAGGCATCTGATTAGGAATTCTAAAATAAATAAGACAAATAAATCGATTGGCAGTGCGAAAAAAGAGTTAAGAAGAGAAGAGAGGAGAAGAAGTGAAGTGTGCGTGCAAATTAGAAAGTGTAAGTGAAACTGGAATTGGGTTCATTTCCCACTTTCGTCGTCGTATTTGGCAGACAGACGATGCCGATCGCAATGCTAATGCGAGTGCCAAGTGTTTGACATTATCAGCCCGCAAGCAATTTGGCATGCGAATGCAACAACAATTTTTAATTGCAGTCGCCTGGGCGGCTCGATAGATCGATCGATCGACTGAGAGCAAGCGATTGATCGCCAAATGCAAATCAAGTGATAAACGATCGCCACTGAATTGAAATAACAGGCGTGCAGCGATCAGCGATCAGTTTAGGAGGAGGAGCAACAGCAGCAGTATTCCCCCAATGCCCAGTTGTGCTGCCAGGGCCTCCGCAACCCGTCGCCCTAGGCTTGAGTCTGAGGCGCGATCGTCTGCCGCTGACTGTCGCGCGCGGTCGTCAGTCGAAGTCGCAGTCGCAGTCGCAGTTTGTTGTTTTTTATTATTTATACAAAATATATTCAATTCCATTTAGCTGTCGCCTCCGTCGCTTTTGCAGTCGCCGTCGTCGCCAGCAATTTCAATATTCAAATGATCATGATCACTTGACTTTGACTTCGTCGCACTCGCACTCGTTCGACACGATCGCGTTTCCAAGCTCTGCGCTTTTCTGAGCGCCTGCAACAACAAGCCGACAAATTATGATTAATACGCTAAACAAAACGGCAACTAAAGTATAATGCGAGTGGAGCAGCAGCTACTGTTTGTTCTCACTCCCGTTCGGGATCCGTCGATCACTCTCTGCCTGTGTATTGCCGTCTTGCAGTCGAGCACTGACCCAATTTCTTGTTGACGGCATTGATGAGAAATTACGAGCAAAACAAAACAGTTTGTTTGTTTTGATTTTTGCTTTTGCAATCGCGCTCTAAATATGTTTGTATGTCCCGTACTAGACGTGCCTATATGCGATATATGTTATATATATATTTCCTTAACTGTTGCTCTGTTGCATCGCCCAACATGATGTCAGCTTCAGCTCCCACATCCCGCAGTGCTCGCAACCCGAGAACGTGTTGACATTGAAATTAACATCGCCAACCTGCAATGCCCAAATTTATTTTTGGGCATGCGAGCTGAAAACGGGAAAGAAAGAAACAGAAAGTGCAAATCAAAAAGCAAACTAAGCGTACAAACCAAAAATCATATAAAGAAAAACTCAATTTGATCGCAGAACTTATGATGCTCGCAAAGCTCAATGGCCTGCGTGGGCGTATACGTAATATGCGTAATAGATCGTTATGAGACTAGGCTACTTTTTAGATATGCCAGTCAGCAATGAACAATAAAAATCACATTGAAGCACACAAATTAAGCGACGAGCATAGAATAAAGTTGCGATAATTTGTCAAGCACCTGTTGAAAAAGATTTTTGTTGAAAGACCATGCAAGAAAGTTCTAATCAGCTATCTCAAGACTGCTTGATAAGCAACTGAAAATACATTTATAACATTTAACTTATATTTTTAAACATTCTCTCACTTCGTTCAAAGATCGTAAAGCACTTTCAGCTATAGCAACGCCTCATTAGGTTCCCTGCGAAGTTCAATGACGTCAAGTCATTAAAAAACGAAAATAAGAAATGAAACAAACATTAATGCCGTCAAACAAGTCGGCAAACCTGACCTGTAAATACCCTGTATTTACAGTTCGTTTCATTTCTTTTCACAAACATCTTTCAGTTTATTATAATCTTTTATAGCAATATACATATATTATAATTAAATTACACATTGCATTACTGCTGAGTGCATGAGTGCTGCCTAATTTATATATTTTTGAAAGGGTATTGATACTTGTCAAAATGCCAAAAGAAAGAGCAGCACAACGTGAAGGTTGAAATTACAAGGCAATCAAGCAGACGGCAATAAGATAAAACAGCAGCAATATGAAGACTAAATGGAAAACACAAAACAGTCTATTTCGAGAAAAATGTTCTAATACCATAAATGAGACAGTGGCACACCTACGATAAAGTAGGCGTTGACTTTGGCACAGTGGAAAGAAACTGAATATTAACCTAGCTAAGTTTGCGAGAAAGTTATATTTTTCTACATATATACAATAATAAAAATATATAATGTGGAACATTCCATTAAACGATAAGAAATCGAAATCGAGCTTTTCCAAAACCTTTTATTTTTATTGTTCCCCGGAACTTTTACAATCGGAATTTCAACTAATTTTTTGTAATCTCTCAATTAAATTGTTTATAATGCGGTCCATTAATTATACATTTCTCAGCCAGCTGCCCTGACCGCCTGACTGAACTGAGTCCGACTAGAAGCATTTTATTTTTCATAAAATATAGGCGAATATATAAACGCGACTATATGTATGTACATATATATACGCAATATATAGTACCGAGAGTAAAGCGCTCACGACCTTGTAGACTATTTATAATCAATTTTGTTTGCTTCTTTCAAAAATGAATCATTTTTACGGCCGATTTTTATGTTTTTCTCTCACTTTCGTTGGGGCAAATCCGTGAAGGATTATGCTAAAGTTAGTTGTTGAACGCGTTCAATGTCTGTTCCATGACCATGGCGACTTGGGGCGACGACGTTGACAGAGCAGCAGACAGTGGCATTATAGAATTGAGCAATTAGATGGCGACGTATGAAATGTATCTTATAGATACGTATCGCCATGTGCGCACTGCTAAATTGCGAAAGCCAAGAGTAATTGAAAGAATGGAAAAAATAAAACATTCATTCAATTCTGCAGCTTCAAAGGCGGCAATCGAGAATTGCAGCTGCAGCGAGTCTAATTGATTTATACTTATGTCAAGTGATTGAAAGCCATGTCAGCACCAAGAACTACAACAAGAAAAAGAATCAGAGGGAAAAGTTACCCTGGAAATGTTGATATGAAGACTATTGACGAGAATATAAAAGAATATTGCATGAAACATCTGAATTTTCGATCGAATGTTGCGATTTTTATGAAATTTACACAATTCTTCCTAAAGTTTTTCGATATACTCGTATGCGAGTATAAGCGAAATCCATTTTAAACTGTTGGCTGAAATTACTATACCCTCTGCAAAGTGTACAACAATGCGCGAATAAAGAATGAGAACTTATCATTCCTCTAAGAGTCGAGTCTAAATTCGAGTTTCGCTTTGGACTTGTCAAATTTGGTAGAACGATTTTTGACCGGTTTGACGGGGTCCATAGGCCAGCTTCCCCCTCTGTCGCACAAAAGAGCAGAGATTGAGCAAGCTTTGGCCGCAGCGATACTCACTTCAATTGTCGGCACAATGTGCTTTTGTATCTTTTGTGACTTGCGCTAAAAGTAGCGCAGAAAATGTCAAACTTAATTACGCGTCGAAGCGCAAACAAATTGTTGCATGGGAGCAGGGAAGGGGTGGAGGGAAAGCGGTTAGTCGGGGCAATTCTGTGTGGCCTATCGAAACAGTAAACAAAGGAGAGCCGAAATAATTGGCGCCCGCGTTGGCGGCACACGATAAATGATTAAATGATAAATACAGCGCACACACAGAACACAAAATACACGAATGTATCTGCAAGATACAAAAGCAGGACACGCGCCGATTGCACAAGCAACAAATTGCTTTAGACGTTTGTGGAGTAAAGTGGGAAGTGTGGTTGTCTGCCTCGATCAGGGGAAACTATGTTAGATTAACCCATATCGACGCCTTCTTCGCTGCCTGTTGTTTTTTGTCTGTTCGCTTCATTCCTCTGCCCGCTGAATTTGAATTTGAAAATCGGTCAGTTGACATGATTTATATTGACAATATTTTCGTTTCGGTTCCATGACTGCGGGCAGTTTTGCTTGCTGGTTAGACAATTAGGTCATGTTTTCATAAATTGATTCTGTTGATGGAAATTGTGCGGGAGGGAAAGGGGAAAATTGCTTCAAAAATTATAATGCAAAAAGAATAAAAACAAATTGTTTTCTGTTGAAATTCACGGCTAAGGTTTACTCAGTCAAATATTTGCGGGTAGTATAAAAGTCAATGATATTTAAATATTTAACAAAGTGGAAAAAATTGCTTGTACAGCCATTGTAGCGCTTCAAGGTTTGAATACTAATTGTTAAAGCTGTGAATGATTATCTTGGATTATAATGAAAACTGTAAATTTATAGGATAGTTTGAAGAAACATGATAATTAAGTTAGGTATTTGTGAGGTGCGATAGTTAACTTGTAAAGAATTTAACTCTTAGGTCTAAATTGTTTTTAAAGTTACCTTAATATTCTGAATTATATATAGTGCAGTTTCAGACTCACATGGAACAGGTTTCAATACTTTTGTGCTCTATAAAGCCTTAATTCCAATTAAGTGTAAAGGTATTTTTCACCTCAAATTCTCACCTAGCTTTTTCGGTAGCTAAACCACAACCTATAATCCCTTCTCAGTTCCCATTGTATTACCATACAGACATCCACTTATTCAGGCCTTTCTTGTGTACTCTCCCCTGCACTTCTGGTAAACAGCCTTTCACATTTTTAACATTTAACGGCATTTTCTGCCGTTACTGCAACTCAAACGAGCGCCCACACATGCACAAGATACAAACACACACACACACGAATACACGCTGCATTGACAACCGTGGCAAGTTGCACTTGTCAAGCACTTTCCAGCTGAAACAGCCCACATACAACATATTACAAACATCGAAGCTGAAGGAAATTCTTGAGAAAAAGTCGCTAGTAAAACGCGCTTGCGCCGCGCGCGTGTTTGCCTGTCCGCCTACACATTCGCTTGAACTTGACTCAACGCGACTTTTGTGAGCTGTTTATGAGCACATCGCAGCTTTAGTTTATTATAGTATGCAAGCGGAAGTCGGCGTCACCATTATAGATATAACTTATTAATGTGATTATTAGCGTGGCTATTTGGCAGATCTTACTGAGTCCAGCTGCTGAGTGTGGAACGTGGCGAGTGCGGTCAGCTGTCCATAGCAAGCATTCATATACAGCTGCGTTCACAAATATAAAAGCACGACTTGGGACTTGTCGTTGCTAAAGTATTTTGTTTTAGAATAAGTTTAAGCGACTGTAATTATTGATATTTTTAATGAATAATTTCTTTGAATAGTTTCAAATCTTGCAATAATCTTCATAAATTCTTTTAAAGTTGTTTCAATGCAGTTAAGACCTTTATAACAAATGGTACTACAATTATTACCACAGCTGTATACACAGTTACGCATACACAGATATGTACGTGTACGTGGGGCACATACTTGACATGCCTGTGCTGCGCTGCATTGCATGTGAGTTGCCTCACAGTCCGGCTAATTGGCCGCTTCGAGAGCTTTAAGTGCTGCGCTAGGGTAGAGCGAGAGAGTGTTACGTGCTACATACAGATCTAGCACAGTCTCAGAGCTGGCCGATCTCTTGCCACACAAATCGGTTGTATCGCATGTCAATAGACTCGGTAACTCTAGATGGAAGCCCTAGCTATGCTGTGTGGTAACTGCGCATTTGCTTCCAAGCAAATTCAATTTATTCACCATTTGCACAACAACAACAATAATAGCACAACATGGTTAGGCCGAAAATCGCGCACAAAACGCATCGAAACCGCGTCGCACACGCACCATATGTCTGATTAATTTAAACGAGTCTAGCGACCTTAGCGAGACTTGCTACAATCGTATGACGATCTATGCCCAACTATAGAGATCGGGCCATTCAAAGTTTACTCTCCCATTCTGTTTACGGCTGCCTGCCTCCCCTTGAGCCCTCTTTGCCCCTCTCATTCCCCTTTTAATTGCGTAATTTGCTTTGCGTTTTTCTTTGTGTTTCGTCGCTTTTAAGATTCTTTGAATATTTTTCGCAAGCGATTTGTTTGCGCAGAGAGAGAGAGAGAGAGATCTAATCGGACTGTAGTAATGTTTATGACTAGAAAGAGATTGATGATTACGCCAAGGTAAACCGGAAAAAATATACAAAATTCTCTTGCAACGATCCTTTTGGCAGGTGTGAATAAAGGTGAATGTAATGGAAATTTGTCTTGTTTTTTACGATCCGTTTACAAAAGCAATGCCCCCAAGAGCCAAGTCAGTCGTGTCTTTAAGACTGCTGTAAAGTGTTCCCATGTATGACATGGCATTTTGGCGTGTGATTATCTCATCAGCGTCTCTTTCGCCTCGGGCCCCAAACTTGTTAGACAGCACACACGAGCGTTGCATGCATCCGATAGATACGATACGTATCCGTGCGGGCGCTTTGGCTCGATTTGCATGTGCCAACATCAAATTGGAGCTGCCGTTGCATGTTAAGCGATTGATTAATTTAATGACAATGCCTGTGGGGCATACATACTATGTATAAACTGACTGTACTGCCGATGATATCAGCTTTCCTTGGGGGCTCCTTCAAGGAAATTGAGGCGGTTCAATTGAATTAACTAGCAATTTGGAACGAGTTTCGTCGACGTTGTAAGCGATGAATCAATCCAGATGTATTGCTATGCTACATTTCAACCACACTGAAACTAATTTGAATATTTTCAGCTCTTTTGTTATTGTGCGATTTCTAAATTTAAATAAGATTTGTTGTCTAAACAATTCGCTGCTCGGGCTAATGTTAAAGCTTTTGTTGACGTCACGAAAAGTTGTTTTATTTATCTCAAGTAGGAATGTTGCTCTTTACCTTTTGCAATGGCAAACTGACTTGTCATAAATACTTCCGTTGCTGAGCTAACAACACAAAAATACAGATACGATACATACCAGGTATATACCAGGTATATACCAGGTATATACTATATACACCTGTTCTGCAGAGTAGATAAGATAGGCTAAACGAAAAACAAATGCCGGTAATGCATCTCATAGTTGCAACATTGCCTCATCAAGTTGAGCACTTGATTCAAGCAAACAGTTTTAGAGTACCTTAACGATAAAGATAACAACAAAGGCGGGAGTGTATTTGTCTAAGGGTCTATATATTTATTCGTATACCTCTGTTATACGCTGTTTGTAATAAATTGAGTTACAACATTAATTAATCTTAATCTTTCTTTGTTTTCTTTTTGAGGGGTACTATATCAGTTCTTATATGGGCAGATATTCTTCACATTTCCCACATTTTTACAACATTTTACATCTATATATAATGTTATTTTCATTTCCAGATTACAAATCGCTTTCAAGATGCCGAAACCGCTGGTCAACTCCTGCTGCCTATGTCAGTCGACGCGAAATGGATCTGTAATCTCTGGAATTCTGGCTATCGTACTGTCCATTCTAACGATCATATTGATCTTTACAACACGTGTGCATTTTAAGACAATTGTTTTTGACTTTATACCAAATGATATAGTCAAAATCATTCTGGTAATAAATCTCTGCATGACTATATTGATATCATTGCTGATGATCGCCGGCGTGCTCAAGGTGAGTATCTTCCTGTAGCTAATCCTTTAGCAAAACATCGATTAATGTAACATCCCTCCCCACAGCGCAATCATTATCTGATGGTACCTTGGGTGGTGCTAGGAATAATGATTGCCATTGGTCTGCTCATTTCCGTCATCTACACGGCGGTCGTTTTCTTTATCGATGGCTTTGTGCTAACGGGCGTTATATTTCTGATCTGCGGTCTGATCTGTTCTGGTAAGTGCAGCAAAGTCGGCGCCACCGACCTCACTGATCGCTTCTACTTGTGCGGTTTTTAGTACCGGATGGCGTTTCACGCCAGCCGTTTTTACTTTATTGGCGCATTTATCATGCGTCGATTACCTGCATGCTGAAAGCAGTCGGGGAATGGGGCAGAGTAGATGGGCGAGAGGAGCTCAGTCTGCGCACAAATGAGGCGCGAAGTGCTTGGCCCGCAATTAGTTTGGCTGCCAAATGGCAAAAAATAATAGATGGCCATGTGAGGGGAAACAGTAGTCACTCGCTAATGGAAGCCACTCAGTGCGGCGTGTAATTGCGAACGAAATTTACCATAGCCTCGATATGACTTCGCTTGATGAGTATTTCAGAGTTCTTAAAAAAACAGAGAGAATATACAGGGTGCCGAATAGACAACAACAAACAATTTTTGGCATAAGTATAATGACCAAACAGGTCTCTATTGTAGTCAGACATTATATAGACGGGTCTTGGCTCCTCACGTAATAAATGTTGATAACTAAGTCAATGATAGAATACAAATTGATGTGTAATTATCTTTACAAATCTCACATTGCAAGTAATTAAGACTGCTATAGGTTATTGTGATCCCATATTGATGTAACTTGAGCAGTAACTAGAAAAGGAAACGCATATTTTGCGACAAATACCTATTTTCTATTAATCGCTCCTATGACATCTTGAAATTTGAGGCTTAACGTAGTAACAGACAGACAGACAGTTAGAAAGGAGGGATATGCTATGTGCATGTGTACATTTATATGGCCTAATAAATATAAGACCATGAATGTACATAATATGTGCATATAGTTTGTATAGTATAGATCTTATGGGTCGCAGAATTCAGTTTCTACCTGTTTCACTCAAATTCTCAAACGCGTAAGAATATTAATCCTACAGAAAGGTAAAACTGCTGCTGCTGCACTATCTGCCTAAATTCAACTAAACAACGCCCCTTAATTTATCAATTAGAGTAGTATTTACATACATATATTATGTTTATCAATAATGTTTATTTTCTTCCAGCTGTGCTCACATATTGCTGGTGTGTTGTCTACAGCGAGTACGCGAACTTGGCCGAGGAGAGTGAACGAGGACGCTATAACAAGCAGCCCTATCGCCGCTGATATAAAGTCTAGAGGATCCCGCGATGGGCACACATCCTATCATCTCTTTGGCACCCCGCACACACACACACACACATATACATCTTATATATTAGTTGATAATACTAAACTTCTTGTTCGTAATTAGCTCATATTTTTAACTAATTGTTTTAATTTAACTATTTAATAATGCGCAATCGATTGAGATACATGATTTATGTATTTTAGTTGATGGGGGCCTTTGTAAGTGCAATCGAATTACTTTAACATTAATATATGATATTTATCACGATAATTAATAATTTTTGTTGTAATTTGTATGTAATATTTTTGTATGGAAAAAATAATATTGCTAACACACAATTAAAGAATAAAACAAATTCGAAAGACCTGAAGTGTACGAGGTCATGTTGGGTTTAGTGTGTCGTCTCTTCTCTCACATTGTTTATTTCAAAATATATATTTATTTCTCACAAAGTCTATCAAATTTGTAAATTAACTAAAGTATATATGTATGTGGGTGTCTTCGCATTAAGTGTGTGTGAGTTTAAGTGTGTGTGTTTGTGTGTGTAGCTTGTAAATTGCTATATATGTAGGTATAGGTAAATTTGTTTACAGTTCATTTCGTGAATATTGTGGCTTGAGCTCCTCAATGCGCTTGATAAAGTCCGTCTTCTCCAAGCAACCGTCACAACTCTCGTCCCAATCGTTGAGAATCTTCTTTAAATCGCGCACCTTCAACTTTTTCAGATCCACGTTGTTCAGATCGATTTGTTTCTCTACAAAGATAAGACGTGATTTCATTATAAAAATATCAAAGACGAGGCCTTGTGTTAAGTGCTTCATACCGTAACGCAAATCGCAGATTTGTGCGTCCTTCTTCTTCAATTTTTCACAAACTTTCTCTGCCGGCATTGCCCAGCTCAAGGGTTTGCTCAGCTCATTCAATATACCTGTGGCAGACTCCTCAAGACCTCCCAGATAGTAGCACTGCGCGAAGAGAGAGAGAAATAGAGTGAAACAAATACATACGTGTTAGTCGGGGATGCGTTAGATCGCAACCTGTTTGCCGGCAAAACGGCCTTGGGCTACTTACGAATCTGTGCTCCTTGTTTTTCTGTGTTTTGCAGAATTTCTTAAATGCTGTCTCTATCAGTTTGTAATCCTTCTTCGTTCCATCGTCGAGGGAGTCGGCAAATTTTTTCACAGTTTTTACACAAACTACAATTTACATGATGTGAAAATCTTTTCCAGAATATTTTGTACTTACGTGGCCATCGGGGGCCCACTCATTTAAACCTCTATATACATACCTTCGCAGTCGTCTTCTTTCAGTGCCAGCGCCGAGTGCGCCACGGCGAATATGAAACAGGCCGCTAGTAGTATGTGTGACGTGTTCATTTTTCTTCTTTAATATTTACTTTAATTGAATAAAATGCTTTTTGTTTAATGCCTACGTTAGCTCGCTTTAGCCAACTTGTTAGCTCTCTTGTTCTTTTCAATGTGACCAGATATGTGTATACAATAAATGCATCGATTCATACTGAAAAATACTAACAAAGAATTGGAGTATTAAAAAATTAAACATGCAAAAAAAAAATTAGTGCAGTTCAATATTTTATTTACATAATGTCGTAGAATATAATTTCAAATATTAAGTACAATTTATTATCTATATCCAGTTCATTTCAAAAATATATAAATATTATACAGTTATTTTTAACAGAGCCCTGTATGAAATTATTTTAACATTCACTGTTCAAAATAAATCATGTGTGCGCAAAAGTATGCATGACATTTTTTGTCTTATATTGTGTAGTATTTTGCGCTCAAAAGTATATTACGATAATTTAAGAAGGGTGTATGCGTTTGGTGCAAGATTATACGAGACGGGAAAAAGGCTGAGTGAGTAACGACGGCATTGAGGTGTACCGTTGGAGCATCGAAAAAATCTAGATTTAACGGTAAAGGTCAAATAGCAGCACTGGTAACACGCATTTGTCTTTGTTGCTGATTTTTCTGACAATTTTTGAATGCAGTGTTGCTCCCTGTACATTTGTACAAATATTTGAACAGCTTTCTGTATTCAACAGGAACAAGGGAGTTTCAGTTTATAAGTGTTACTTTATTGATCAAAAATTATTATAAGAGAATACACATGCCTCAAGAATCGTAATCTTATCTAGATGGCTTTATAACTTAAACTGACAGTAAAAAAGTATGAAAAGAGTGTGTTCGAATATAAGAGATCAATTGGGAGTGCGAATCCAGTCATACAACAACGAAACGAGAACTTTTCAAATTATTTTTACGCTTAATTATCTGAAGGGCGTACAAGATTCGACTTGCCAATGAGGTAGACTCTTCGTCTTGTTATAGAAACCCGCCGATTAAATTGCTCAGTATTGTCTCACTCAAGCTTTAGGAAGCATCGCGGCGCGTCTTACCGGCGTGAGTATTTCGCCTATACGTATATATAGGTATAACGTGCCTGAACTTGTACGTGTGTGTATGTGTTTGTAGTTGTGTAGGTGAGAGTGCGCAAAGTGTTTCGCAGCTATGCAGTTCGCGTCTCCAATCGAAAGTACTTTGACGTCGTGATGTGAGGTCGTCGTTTTGCGATCTTTGATATGATAGAGCGGATTCGCTATTACAGTTAGGTTTAGTATTGTTCGTGCTGGCAACCGGTGAAGAGCGCGCTCTCCCAATCTCGGTTAAATTGTAACCCCGAGCAACAGCAAAAATACAAAGCACAACCGAAATTATTTTGTTTACATTTTGTTGACTGAAATTTGCATTTTACTACAACTAGAATAATTTGAAATTTAACTTAAATCGGTCACACTGTGGAGCGAGTCGGTCAACTGTGAAAAATCCTAAAATAAAAATGGCCGAAACTAAATTCACAATTGTGGTGCCAACTAACCCAGACCCCCAGTGCTATGGGATGAGTCAATTCATCGTCCGAGGAAGCCTGCTGTCGGAACCCCAGCAGTAAGTTAAAATCGATGAGGTGCCCTTAAAGTCGAAAGTTGGCTAACACTTTTCCTAGAACCGCGAAACGCTTTTCGCGTGCAGCAATTAGTAGCAGCAAAAAGCAGAAAGCTTTCTTTCTCAGAACAAGGAAAACATTTAAATTAACGATTTATGGTACACAGTCGGGTGGGTGTGCCTTGAAAATTGTTTCGAAAACTATTAATAAGTTTGCCTATAAATATGTAGATTTTTCTAAAGGGAAATCGTATACCCTTTAGAAAAATTGGTTCTTGACCGTTTCGGAAACTTTGCTGCGCTTATCGGAAGGCAAAGAACATAAGATTCCGACATTCAGAAGTGTATCAGCTGCCATAATCAATGACATCATCAACAACAACACTTAGGTTGAAGACGACGCCAAAATTGCCGTCAAGAGAAATAATTCAAAACAGAATATGAAACAAGAAATAATGCTTACTTTCATCATGCCCAAGATTATATACCCTTGCAGTATACGACATAGTTGGTCTAGTGATCAGTAATAATATAATATATTATAAATTATATAATAATATTACATATTAGGTTTCCTGGAAAGCTTTTGGATATAGTAGTCACAATGGTCAGTAAAAAAACAACTAGCATGAGCGACTTGCTTATTCTCCCTGATAAGTAATTGCAAACTTTTGGCGAATACTAATATACCCGTTTCAAGGGTATAAAAATCAGCGTTAATAGACATATAATAAATTGTGGCACATTAACAGTTTGGGAACAAGAATTAAATTTTGCCATTATTTAGCTTGATGATCACTGAGCAAATGATGTCAATAAATCAACATCTTTCCTATACATATGTATCTTTTGTGTATTTCATAACTGGCCTGTGAAGGCCTTATTTCGTATCCGGCTAGCTGCTGTAAGGCATTATATAAGAGTTCGATTACAATACTATGCGATTGTTTTCGCTACCGTCGAGATAAGACGTCAGTCAATTGCTGTTTAGTTTGTTCAGTCGATAAGGACTTCAAAGAACTGACTAATATTTGCCGTAGATAGCAGCCTTCTCTATGCATATTTTATGTTTGTATCATAAATAATATGAAAATAATTTTCTTTGTGTGGTATATGCCATATATACTGCAATTAAATACTGCTTTTCTCTCACTGAAAAAAATGAAATAGGAAACATATAAGAAAAGAGTAATCTTAAAATTTATCATGATGACGTATTTTGGACTTTAACTCTTATCAGAATATGTGGTATTTCCAAAAACCTTCGTCATTAACGAATATTACGGAGAATGAAATTAGACATTTCGGAAAACAATTGGCCAACTTAAAACATTGTCAGTACCAATTAACATAATACAAATATTTGCAATGAATCAGTTTTGATAATTCTAAGTGCCAGTTGGAAACAAGATACGTTGATGGCTTTATGTAGCTTTGAATCGTTTACACGTTTTTCACACCTACGCTGCATGATTTGCGTTTTAAATGGGCCCCTAAAATACTTAGATATTTCGCACCTGCTCCAAAGACTTTAATATTGTCAGTGTAAACATATACTTTCAAAGAGGACTTTGTATTTTCAAAAAATTCATGGCCTTTGTGTTTGTCGAAAGAAGAACACACCTGTAACCCTGTAAACAATATATATTCTTTATCAACATCAACAGCTGCGCCCATATAGCGATATCTTCTTGTCCGTCTAACTCTATGAAAGCCTTGATTGCAGAGGCTGTAAGAGTTAGAGCCACTAAATTTTGTGGCAATACTCGGACTAAACTTCAAATAGGGATTTCCCTGCGCCTCTTGGGCACCAGTAATCAGCTGGTATGTTTCTGCTATTTACTAAGTGTGGACAAGTATGCAACGGGGATATTACAGTCGATCTTTCGTAGTTGTTTTATTATACTTATACTATATATTGTAGTATCCGTTCATAATTGTTATTACTGACATTAATTCTATAATTGTCGCTTCCCTCTCGTTACAGATTTTCGATAAATTTCGTAAACAGTGTCAATTGCACTGACAACATAACATACCATTTCAAGGTTGTGGTTCCACAACAATTGCTGATCGAGAATTACAAAAACGATGGAGAGTGGAGTAGTGAGCACAAGACGCAATTGAATCTATTTGATGGTAACAGCAACAAAGAATTCAATATTAATTCCAGTATTACAAACGGTATTCAATCCGCAACTAATTATTCGTTTACAGAATCGACATTTAACCTAGAGTTTAAATTAGATCACGAAAATTCCACAATTTCCGTATATCAAGTGCGGGGTCACAACTTTGTCACGAAATATGTAACACTCTTCAGCCTTGCGGATATAAAGTCAGTTCAGGTATGGGGTGATGTGCAGAAAATAAACTCATTCTCCCTGAGCTACGATTGAGTAGAACTGAAAAATCAGATTTAAGGTTAGCAATCTAAAGTTTTTCCTATATTTTCTTGCACACTTTAATGGTTTTGTTTGGTTCGATTGGGTTTGTTTTCCATTTGTTTTGGTTTGGTTTCGTTTATTCTGTTCCTCATCTAACAACGTATTTAGAGTAGTTATGTGCACGTATTATATTGCTTGCCACCATGTAGCCTGTTTAATTTTGGGCTCCAGGGTCTCAAACTCATGATCAAATCGAATCATTCTGCTCAGCGCCTGTGCGTAGACAACGCTTTCGCACTCGACTTGGGGACCAAGTTCGGCCGTTCCTGCTATGCCCACTATTATTATTTTAATGCGTTCCCTGTGCTTGCTGTGTATTTAGTATATGTACTAGTATTAGTTCATAGTTTTAAGTAAACATTTATTGTAATGCATTGTAATGTTTAATTAAGCCAAAGAATACCGCCACCTTCCTGCACCCACATCCCTGCACACATCCCATTCGAAAGTATTAATAAAAGCCTCGAAGCAACTGCATCGGTTTGTGTTACTATTTTAAACAATTTAGACCCATTAAATGTTATTTATTTTTTCCGTATTGTGTTCTTAAAATTGTTTCATTGGCAATTTTCAGAATGTTTCCGTTGGAAACGTGCTTCACTTCGCACCGACTGAATATATAAGTGAATGATGCCTGCTGCATTCGCTATGATTCTAAGAAAAGATCAAGGATGGCGAACAACTTTTCCCACATTTTATACTTTAAGTTCACAAACGAAACGAATCGAAAACACAACAAACTTTTTGAGATAAACAACAATGGGGCGAGCCATCTGTGGTATATCGTACTGAACTGACCGCTTCGAAAATAATAAATTATCCTTAAGTTTTCCTGAAATTAAACAATTGCATTTATTATTTTCTCAACCGTTTTTGGTTCGCTTTAATTTGCCATTATTGGCGCATAACAAATTATTTAAGTATTTCAGATGCGTTTACATCTATCATATAGTACATGTACTGGCTGGTTCAATAAATATTAACAGTTAATGCTACTAAAACTGAACTTTGACGAATTTTTTAATACATTCATCTGGTTAAAGATGGCATTACATTCATGCTTGACGTCACGGATTGGATATATTACAGAAATCCAAGCGAAGAAGAAATAATGTTTGATTATGAAACTAGCCAACATATTTCAATATCGACTCACTTGAGTTCCGGAAAGAAAACGGCACGTGTCTTGCTTGATGAAGAATTACGCCTATGCGTATTTACGCTACACATATCCGAATTTTTGTGGTTGTGTAAAAGCATGCGTAAGGAATTTCCTAACAATTTACCTTGCGTCATCATCCGAAGGCACCTTTGTCGTCGGGACGTCGTAGTTGAGTGATCTTTGATATAAAACATTTGATTCGGGATTACAGTTGGGATCAGTATTCTTTGTGCAGGCGAACGATATAGATCGCGCTCTTACAATCTATATTAAATTGTAAGGAACATCAAAAGCGAATTTAACAACTACTCTCCTTATATATCACTTGAAAATGACCGGTAGTAAGTTCAAATATGTGATACCAATCCGCCCGGACCCCAAGTTCAATGTTACTACATTCACTGTTCGAGGAACCCTGCTGTCGGAACCCAAGGAGTAAGTAAAAATCATAAGTCGGCGTAAGACTTTAATCACGTAATTATGATGTAAAGTATGATGATGAATTCGATTACAAGATTTTTCGATTCTTACGCAATATTTGCCGCCGCGATAAGATAAGTCCATTAATCTTTTATTAGTTAACGTCCGCTAAGGTCTTTAGAGCACTGCGAACTTAAAAAGTTGTATTCGATATATTGTGGAGAATAAAATATATACCTTATATTCTGCATATTATTCTATAAGGAACATAGAAGAACATAATAGAGTACTCCAAAGCAACAGTAACAAATATAATATGAATATGTTCTTATCATAAACTGTTTTTTTAAAAAGAAAACAAGTATTACACATATTTCTGGGAATTCAGTTTCGAGTGCTTTCAAGGTATATTTATTTAGAGTGAGAACTGAGAACATATTACCAGATGCCGTATACGAACATACTTTGTTTACCCATTCAAATTTTCACTGTGAAATTTAAAGTTATTTTCATTTCTTTCATAAATTTTATAATTTATATTTCAATCTCGTTACAGATTGATGATCAATTTCGTTAATAGTTCCAAATCCACTGACAACATAACATACCAATTTAAGGTTGAGTTTGAAAATCAAGAAAATCAGTGGGTTATAGAGAATTACAAAAATAACGGAAAGTGGCACCCTAACGAAAAGAAGACACAAAACAATCTATTCTATGGTAACTTAAACAAAAAATTACAACTTATTTGTAGTAAATTAATTATTATTCGTTCACAGAATCGACATTTTACCTTAAGTTTACATTAAACTACGAAGAGTCCACGATATACGTATACAAAGGGTGGGGCAACAACAATATCACACAGTTTGTAACACTCTTTAGCCTATCTGCAATAGAGTCGGTTCATGTGTGGGGTGATGTACAACAAATAAACGCATACTCCATAAGCTTCGGTGAAGTAAAATAGTCTCCAGGCACTACTGGTTTTCTTACCTGTGCCTGTAGATAACATTTTTTCATTCGACTTGTAATCAAATTTGACAGTTTCCGCTATACACCATTATCATGTTTGTGCATTCCCAGTTGTTGATCTATTAACTATATGTACCTCGTATTAGTAATATAATGTTGAATTAAGTAAAGGAATAGTTTCAACTTCACCCATAATAATAATAAATGTTATAATGTTACTTATCTATAAAAATAAATTAGCCCAATTAACTGATATTAATTTATTTATTTCTTCAAAAAGGAAACAATTTAATTTTTTTTAACTGTAGTTTTTTATTTTTGCCCAACAGGTGTGGGCGCATTACAAAAGATTTAAATATTACAGATGCGTTTACAACTAACATACATGTACTGCCTGGTACAATAAATATTTACAGTTAATGCTACTAAAACTGAATAGTATATAAGCTGTGTACATACTTCTGTTATTGGCTTGTCATAAATACATTTATTTGGAAATTCGAAAATGTTTAAATAAATATATACAAAAATATATTAAGTTAAAATTATAAACGAAAAGTAAATATTGCACCAAATTAAGACAAAGTCCCTTGATAAAAACGAACTATTTGAAAATGGCATAAACGAATAAATAAATAAGATAAAACAATTTTCCAATATGGCTGAGATACAATGAACTGATAATAAGGAATTGAGAGAATGTTTATGGAACTTAGCCAAAGACTAGAATAGGAGCTTTTAGTTGAAGCTAAACGTAAGTGTCTTCTATTTTTCCAGTTTACAAACAATCTGGTTTGTAGATCCGCTGGTATTCTGAAACTGCGGGAATCCTAGCTGCACGAAATTGGCCAGAGATGTTTGCAGACTGGAGTCGGGCGCCTGGGTGATTGTTATGGTATTGCCCTCGAGATCGACGTGCATTATTTGAGGCT